>OY986996.1:4985635-6278714 GCA_963920545.1 Lepidium didymum | reverse complement strand
GGATCATCTGCTGAGGTTTCACTCTTCTTACCCTTATAATTGATGTTTTCTATAAAAAAGGAGATTTTTATCACAGCTACATGGTGATTAAAGACGATTCTGTTGATTACCTCTAAGTGATTATCACTTTGATGTACTTATCTTCTCGAATTTGAGTTTGAGAAAACTTTCTTAGAGATTGTAATTTTATACTCTATTTGGCTGGAACTTTGTTTCAGGTGCTTCTATATGGAGGACAAGTGGTTTCCTGGAGGAATGAAAGGAGAGAGCAGTTGCTTTATATGAGCAGCAAGGTAAACTTTAGTCTGTTGATAGAGATGAATGATAATGAATCTATTATTCTTCTTAACCACCTGTTTTTTTCACCATGTATCAAATGATTTGTTAATTGTGCTTTTAGAGTAGAAGAATGAGTTAATGAATATGCAAATGCTTCCCCATTGAAAATGTTTATAACTTCGATAAACATTCTATTCACTATGCTTCATTTAGGCGCAATTGAAGCCACCTAAGGCGATCAGAGGAGGGTTACCTGTCTGCTTTCCACAGGTTAGACATCTTTCAGATCATTTTTAAGATACACTGACTTATGCTTTCTTGTCTTTTCTTGCCGTCACCAAACCATGTTTTTTCGTCTTTGAAGTTTGGGAATTTCGGTGCTCTTGAGCGACATGGATTTGCACGGAACAAGTTCTGGTCATTTGATAATAATCCTTCACCTCTGCCTCCTGTTAACCAACAATCAACTGTTGATTTAGTATATAAGTCTACTGAGGAGGATTTGAAGATATGGCCCCATAGGTGTGTTCAGTTGTTATCTCTGTTGGTTAAGTCATCATTTCTTGGCTTAATTTTACTGTGACTTGTTTGTTGCAGCTTTGAACTTCGTGTTCGAATATCTATTAGTCCTGGAAAACTTACTATAATCCCGCGTGTGAGGAACACTGACCCAAAAGCATTCTCATTTATGATTGCACTTCGTAACTATTTGTATGTATCTGACATAAGGTATTTACGCTTTCCTCTGTTTATGTGTGCTCTCATCAAAATAGTAAAAATTAGCTCATGTTTAAAGCTGTTGTTGTTGGCCCGTGTTGCTTTTTATAAACAGCTATTTTCTAAGTAACATCACATGACATCTAATTTGCAGTGAAGTTCGGGTTGAGGGTCTAGAGACACTTGACTATCTGGATAACTTGATGCGTAGGGAAAGATTCACAGAGCAGGCAGATGCAATTACCTTTGATGGCGAGGTAATGTGACGCACTCACATACCTGTAGTTTTCTGCATAGATTTCTCTCCACAAACAGAATCTGATCCATCGTCAGTAAACCATGTAGATTGATAGAGTGTACTTGAACACTCCAACAAAGATTGCCATCATAGATCATGAGAAAAAGAGAACTATAGAGTTGCGAAAGGAAGGGATGCCAAATGCAGGTGCGTAGTAGGAGTTTCATTAACATAACATGATTTAGTGGGAAAATACAAAAAACATATGATCTTTGTGGTATGTTTGGTATGAGCAGTAGTGTGGAACCCTTGGGACAAGAAGGCCAAGAGTATTGTAGATATGGGAGATGAAGATTACACAAGGATGCTTTGTGTAGATTCTGGTGCTATAGAAACCCCAATTGTGTTGAAGCCATGTGAAGAGTGGAAAGGGAGACAAGAACTATCTATCGTCTCATCAAGCTACTGCAGTGGTCAGCTCGATCCACGTAAGGTTCTTTACGGCGATCACTAATATCATAACTACATATCTATATGAATTCATAACCAGTCTTATAATTCTAATTGTTTTCAAGCGATTGATCCGCAAACAAATCTGATTTGATATGATTGGCTTGGAGCTATGGCTCGTTACGACTTTGTGAACTGATAGAGAAAGATGAGGCAAATGTAGTATTTGTAACATTGCCTTCTGTTTGACGAACTATGTATGACTTAGAAGATGTATCCTATGATGATGTCATGGTTTTATCTTTGAAATAAGACGATTGGGAAAACATTTCTCCATATCAATATGGGCCTGGGCGTAAAGAAGAAGGCTCGTGAATTCTTACTTCTTAATCTTCCAAAAAGACCCATGTTAAATGCGGTTAAAAACAATCGCCGCTGCCGGGGATCGAACCCGGGTCACCCGCGTGACAGGCGGGAATACTTACCACTATACTACAACGACTTTTTGTTCGATCTGATGTATACATAAACTCATAATTCCATCAACAGATTATATCAATCATCCTTACTTCCTTAGTGTCAATACAGGTAAAGTTGGAGAACCAAACAAATATTAATATCTTTTACAGACTTATTATCATGTACTATTTGTTCTTATATTTTGAAATTATTGTAACCTTTAAATACAACAATATGCTTTAAAGAGTTATTGATATAAACACAATCTGTAAAAAAATTCAGGCTGATCATTAAATCCTAATCTATTTTTTAAGGTGATTTACTAAAATAAGGTAGATTTAATGAAATATTATTTAAGTAGAGCAAATGTTTCAAAATTAGTAGAATAGGTTTTTAAATTCGTTATATACCGTTTTACCCTTTTTTGATGAGTAAACAAAAATGTAATTACGAAACTGCCATTAATGAAACTTGCCATGTCAGTGTCCATTTTTTACGAACTCTACTAAACAAATTAAATGCAAAGTAGTAGAGTTGATCAAACTCTAGTAGAGTTGACAGTATTGTATAGTACTGTATGGTAAAGTTGCGGATGACTCATAGTAGAGTTCAGTTCCCTTGTGGATAACATAATTTGTTACGTTTAGTAGAGTTGACGTTACATTGTAGTGTATGGTAAAGTTCCGCTACACCCATAGTAGAGTTGATTTCCCTCGTGTTACCAATGGTAGAGTTGACAGTACATAATGTAGTGTTTTGCATAGGTACACTACATTAGTAGGTAGAGGTAAGCAAGTGTTTAGTAGAGTTGTGTTCGATGTTTAGTAAAGAGAAAGACAATGGTTAGTAATGTTAAGATATCATGTATGGTAGAGTTGGTCTAAATATCTATCCATTCACATTTGTGAATTATGTATTTACCCCTAATTTACCTACCTCAACTGCCGCTCATTAAATGACGCCATTGGAGCTCAGAGCTCCATTTATGCTCATTTCATATACTTCATTGAAGCTCAATTTTCGCTCGAACTCATTTGGTATCCTTCAATTTTATTGTTATACCCTAACGGTTTTAGGATCTATGGAAGAAATTGTTTTGGTGTCTGGGAGTTGGAGTTTTAACCAAAACCAGTGGGTTTTTTTGGTGGACAAAACTTACGGCTGTCAGATCATTGAGATTGGCGAAGATCTTAGTTATGATGAATTTCTGGGGATGGTGTATGAAGATTTCGGTTTGGATCAATAAAGTGATGAGGTAAAATTAAGCTACATGTCAAATTTAGTCATGCAATCACTGCCACGAGATACTCCCCCTGTCTTTGTGAGTAACGAAAGGCAATTGCGTGTGTTTGTGCAACAATTATGTAAAGAAACAATTCGTCTCTGTGTAGAGATTTCCATTAGAGCACGTGTTTCAGCGACGTGTAGTAGAGTTGACCCATGATTAAGTAGAGTTGACCTACGGTCAAGTAGAGTTGATCCTGAATGTAGTAGAGTAAATCTCCTGCTTAGTAGAGCTGCACCAAGGTATGTGGGTAGTGCGGAAGATGTGAAACACGAATTTGAACATGTTGAGGACGATGATGCGGATTACAGATTCAACTATTGCGATAATATGGATGGTGCAAGCTCAAATGATGAAGATTACATTAGTGTTCGTAGGAAATCCAAGGAAGAAGAGAAGAAAACCCTCTCGGGGAGAATAAAAGAGTTGGGGTCTAGTGCTGAGCATTTGGACATAGAAATGTCATCTGTAGAATTGGCGGTGGGGCAAAGATTCCCATCAAGAAAAGACCTCGCCACGTGGTTTTAGTCGAGTTTCTTTTGTTTGTTAAATTACAGACTAGGGTTGAGGAAGCTAGGCAGTACAATGTGCAAGACATAGACGAAGACTAGGCTGTGGTTTCAAGATCAGCATCTTCTCATTTTGTCAATTTGGCTGAGAAGTCGTGTTCCTGCAAGAGGTTTAACGTGGAAAAAATTCTTTGTGTGCATGCCATTGCCGTTGCCGAGTCATGGGATCGATCAACAATCGATCTTACAGATCCTACTATCACAATAGCTACTTGTGCAACGCCTACTCTAATCGCATAATGCCAAGGGATGCATCAATTCTTGTTCCGTTGGATGTGAGTCGTAAAGTGTGTAACCCGCCCCACATACGTCAACAACCAGGAAGGCCAAAAAAATCTAGGCTAAAAAGCTGGTTCGAGTGTTCACGAGAGGCAAAACGCCCAATGAAAGTTTCAGCTTGTTCTAGATGTAAACAATTCAGACATAATGCCCGTACATGTAGTGGAAACGTATAATCTTGATACATCTACAATTGGGATTTGGTCTGAAGGTGCAGACTTACATTTTATTTACATGTTTAACTCCACTAAACGTTACATGTTAACTAGACCAAACATTATTTTAACTTTACTACAAACGATGTTAACTCTGGCAAACATAATGTTTAACTCTACTAAACGTCCAGACAAACAGTATGTTAACTCTACTATGGACAAAACAACTCTTACCGTGGAAAAAAAACTCTACCATGGAGAACTGAAATCTACTATACAATATAAACATGAACGCGACTCTCCATGGTAGAGTCCATGTTAACTATACTAAACGATTAGTCTGCATAAAGCCAACTAGACACCAATCATGATGTTAATTGTACTACACGACATGATAACTCTACTAAACGTCCATGCAAACAACATGTTAACTCTATTATGGTAACTGACTTCTACCATGGACACGTGTCTTCGGTTTCCAACTTGTATTGGACGCGACTCTTCAACTTACGGACACGATTCTTCATTCTTGATATAGGTTATCCCGACTCTTTGACTTTCTATTATTCCCCAACTTTTACTTGAAACATTTCCAAGCATACTCCGACATGGCTCCTTATTCAGAATGGTGGCCATACCCTTCAGCCTATGTAAGAGGAAAGGTACTTGGAGGAAGAGGCGTAACGTCAACGGTGTATCTCGGAAGATACAAATATGGAGACTCTGAGGAGTTCAAGTTCAAGGCTACAAAATCTGTTCCACACTCGCAAGCCGACACTCTCTTTGAAGAGGAGCGTATTCTAGGGCGTGTTTGTTCTCCATACGTTGTCCAGTGTCATGGAGCAGAGCTAGCTCTTGATGAGTTTGATCCGAATAGATGAAATCACAATCTTTTGCTCGAATACGTATCTGGCAGAAATCTTAAAGAGTTTATTTGCAAAAACCATTCTAGAGGAGTGCGTGTATCTCACGTTAGAGAAATTGCCAAAGATATTCTCAAAGGGCTTGAGTTTATACATGGTATGGACGTAGTGCACTGTGACATAAACCCGACAAATATACTCTTACGCCATGTCGATTACTCATGGAGATATGTCAGGTATAACACTGCCATTGCAGACTTTAGCTCAGCAATGATTGGTGAATTAGAAGGGCCATTTGGCCATCGATTGGCTCATAAATTGAGAGATAGGAGGTACCAAGCTCTAGAGCTTATACACTTTGGGACAGTAGACTCTGCAGTTGACATTTGAGCTTTCAGATGCACAAGTTAGTTTTGTAGTTCTTCGATAGTTTATGGTAGAGTAAAAACTTGATGTTAACTCTACTAAACACGATGTCAACTCTACTATACATCGTGTGAACTCTACTAATGGATTGACTTTATGGCTTTCTGATGCACAATTTTGGAGATGCTAATAAGATAACTTCCTTGGAAGCAATATGAAAGGTTTGGTACAAAGTGGTGGAACGAAGTAAATGTCAATGAACTGCCATACATACCGGATTGGTACTCGGACGACACAAAGGATTTTCTCCATAACTGTCTCAATTGGAATCCTGTCGAAAGGCATAGTGTAGCTACACTCCTTCACCATCCATTTCTTATTGATACCGCTCTAAATGATATGTAATATGTTCAGTACTTTTTCAATTTTATTTATTGTATATTAACTATGTATGTGAATACTATTAATAGTCATTTCCATATCTAACTCTTTCAAACAATTGGTATAGTTGGTATTATAATTGACATTATAATTGGTATAGTTGACATTATAATTGGTACAGTTGACTTTATGTAGACCAATCGTTAAGTAGAGTTAACATGTATCATTTTGTAGAGTTTACATATAACATCTAGTAGAGTTAACACGTCCAATCTTGAATAGCTACGAATTTCAATAAGTATGGTCGATTACTTACTAGTATGGTAGAGTACTTATTGCTTAACTCTACCAAACCCTTACTAACTCTACTATACGATAACCCAACTTTACCAAATCCTTGCTTAACTCTACCATACGATAAACCGTAAACATGATCTTTGCCAGAGTTGACATCGTGTTTAGTAGAGTTAAAAAATGTAGAGTTAGTAGAGTTATCAAAAACCGAATAAACCGTAAAATAATGCCCCTTAGTTCTTTTTTCCATGGTAGAGTTCCATGTCCATGTCATTTCACTTGTCTAGATTCGTAATCATTAAAATAGGTTAACCACACATCTCTTATGGCCCTTTTATTTATTATAGTTTGGGAAATGCGTGTGCAACTGAAGAGTCGCCCCTTTATTTATTATAGTTTGGGAACTGCGTGTTCAAGACCGTTGCATGTGGAACTGAAGAGTCGCCTCGATTCAGAAAAAAGCCTCGCGAGTTTCAAGAAGATCACAACCACTCTTTGGTATAATGTTTCATGGACGTTTAGTAGAGTTAACATCTCGTCTAGTATAGTTAACATTATAATACTATGGATAAATGAACTCTAATACTACGCATTTTAACTCTACTATAAAGAAATTACTCGCGAGTTTCAAGGAGACCACATCAACTCGTTAATTGCTTGACACAGAACACATGTTATATAAGGAGCGATATGGATTTAGGGTTTACGAGCGATAAGGAGCAAAATAAATATCATCCACCTTCTTCCCTATACCAAACAGTGTGCATCTCCATTCATAAAGGGTGAATCACTCATCGCAATTATATCAGAATCATTAGACCAAGACTCAACATCTCGCTCAATCTTCACTTCTCCCAATAGATTCACATCCGGATCTGGAACATTCGCCTTTGTCCTCTCCTCCTTCGCACTTTCCAATCTCTTTGCTAATTCACCACACTTGTTCTTCATCTTCTCCAGATTCTTCTCTTCCAGTGGGAGAGGTTGTGGACTCAAGACTTTAGAAAAGCTGCCTGAGAAGACTTCCCAATCTCCTTCTGAGGCAGTTCCTTCTATTCCAATACATCTCCTTCGTTGTCTCAAAAGGCTAGTCTGCACCTAAACGATATTGTGTCATATAGAAAGACTAGCCTTTTCAGACTACGAAGGAGATGTATTGGAATAGAAGGAACTGCCTCAGAAGGAGATTAGGAAGTCTTCTCAGGCAGTTTTTCTAAAGTCCTAACTTCCCAACCTCTCCCATTGGAAGAGAAGGAACTGGAGAAGATGAAGAACAAGTGTGGTGAATTAGCAAAGAGATTGGAAAGTGCGAAGGAGGAGAGGACAAAGGCGAATATTCCAGATCCGGATGCGGATCTATTGGTAGAAGTGAAGACTGAGCGAGATGTTGAGTCTTGCTCTAATGATTCTGATATAATTGCAATGAGTGATTCACCCTTTATGGATGAGAGGAAACACAGTTTGTGACATCGAAGAACCTGGTAGATTTTGATGGAAGAAATAAAGAAGTTGACAGTAGGTGTCGGTTTAAAAAGGAGCAAATGAAATGAGTAATGTCTTTGGGTTTAGTAGAGTTAGGTTATAGTTTGAAAGAGTTAACTTTGGTTTTCTCTGCGTCATAGTAGTTGAATTAGGTTATATTATAGTAGGCTTAAGTATCGGGTGATAAGGGTTTGGTAGAGTTGGTTTATCGTATGGTAGACGTAAGCAAGAGTTTGGTAGAGTAGGGTTACCTTATGATAGAGTTAAGCAAAGGTTTGGGAATGTTGGTTGTTATCGTTTAGTAGAGTCGGGTTATCGTATGGTAGAGGTAAGCAAGTGTTTGGTACAGTCGGGTTAACTAGACTAAACATTATTTTAACTCTACTAAACACGATGTTAACTCTGGCATACGTTATAGTAACTCTACTATACATTTCAACATGAACGCGACTCTCCGTGGTAGAGTACATTTTAACTGTACTAAACGACTAGACACCAATCGTGATGTCATCTGTACTATACGTCATGATAACTCTACTAAACGTCCATACAAACATTGTGTTAACTCTATTGAAATGTTAACTATACTACACCAATAATTCACATACTGTATTGAGGCCGACATAATAATTAGTTAGCTGAACCAATTACAAAAGGTGTCTATACTATCGAAGGACCAAAACTAAAATATTGGTCCTTTCAAAAGTATAGCAAAAGTACAAAACAAACTGTACAAACCTACGCTCAGTCCAAGAGAAAGTCTTGAGAGGCTGAAACGAGGATGGCCTTATCACACTGTTGATGAGTGCCTGGATCAGTGTACGCAATTGTCTCCTCCTGCAGAAGTTCTTCTTTAAAATCAATGGCGTATTTCAGGCGAGTGAAGTTAATGTACTGATCCTCCAGTCCCTTAAAGTTGCATCCAAGAGCTTAACACTCGATGAATTTGAGGCAGTACATGCCACAATCGCCTGACCGGCGATTACGAGGAGTGTCCTTCACCCGCTGTATTTTGTACACAACCGCACTGACATGCTGACGCATCTCTGGTTCTGAATTTTTATTATCATCTTTGGAATCATCACCGCGTACACCTTACAAGAAATGAACAGACACATCACGTTAACTCTACTAAACGCTACATGTAAACATGATGTCAACTATTCCAATCATCGCGTTAACTCTACTAAACGTTACATGTAAACTCTATACTATACCAAACATGATGTTAACTTGACTATACATCACGTTGACTCTACCATATATATTATGTTAACTCAACTATACGTTAAATGCACACATAATGTTAACTTTACTAAACGTTAACAAAGTTGGTTTTTCTTACTTGACTGACTGATGAATGGTAAGAAGGGGCGTGACACTCAGGTCGGGATCGTAAATTCGGACCACTCTTTTCACCAAATCAACCTCTACTGCCATCCAGTGGTTGTTGTCAAGATTATGGGGAATGTAAAATGTATCTACGTCTCGCATCCATTGCTTGTTAGTGGCACATAATTCAGGCAATTTTCCCTCGAAGAGCTCTTTATACCCATTATGCCAGACATAATTCTTCTTATTTCCCACATAATCTCTCCTGTATTAGTAACACCACATTCCACAAAACAGTGGATCGAGGAAAGCAATCCGATTACTCCTGAATGGACTAGGACTGTTCGAGGATCTTTGCCAGAAAAGATTCATACCAACTGTCATGTGTTGAAAACAAAAAGTCAATGTATCCAAGAATATTAATAAAACAACTCTACCAATCAAGGAGTAAACTATACTATATTGTGAATTAACTCTATCGAAGGTATGTTATATCAAACTGACCATATCGTGAAGCCACTCATATTTGGCAATAGGCCACTTTTCTCTTGGTGCATGCAGAGATAGAAATCCGCAACAAGACTATGCGCACCATCTACAGTTATTTCCCTACAAAATTTGTAGATAGGCCAGAAAACATGAGAGAAGATGGTTAGATAGAGTGTTAATATGACGCAACAAAATATTGCTTACAATTCGTGCTTCACATAGTCACGTAACCGAAACATATTGATTTTTCGAACCGGCCCAAAAGGATCGTAAATGGCAGGAGAATGAACCACGTTTTTCATAATCCTCTTTACAACCGAAGATCCTATGAAAGGGGATACCTATAACATGGAAAAACTGTTAAACGAAATATACTACGTATTTATGAACTCTACTAAGAAAAACTGAACTCTACCAATTTATACATGAACTCTACTAAGATGTACATGAACTATATCATGGCCATGCATGAACCTTCTGAGGGTGCATGATCGTATACTGGTTCGGGGGAGTGGTGTGTGTTGTGCCATGTGAAGACATGAAGTCATTTAGGAGAGAATCTTCAGTTAGACTTATCATAGGTTGTGACTTCTTGGCATCTAAGCTGTCACTAGGCGTTCTCTCTAAGTCAGAGTGTACCATATTCGCCTTATACATTGCTGGTGTCTGCGAATAAGCTGAATATTATTAGTACTGCCAAACTCAACCATGATAGTATATGTACTCTACTATGATGTACTCTACCACGGTGTACTCTACCATGGTAGTAGACTACTTTCTAACATATGATTTGTTTGGTAGAGTCTATCAAACGATACACATAACTCGACCAAACCATATAACCTCTACCAAAGTTTACATATGGTACAGTTTCAGGTTCTATTGTTTATTGGTATACATGGACACATAAATCAGAGTAAGTCTCATCCAAATAGAGCCTTACGTACCGAAGTTTGATCCATATCGGTTGGAGCAATGTTGTCATTCAGAACAGGTTCACCAGTCTCACTTGGTAAACGTGTCTCACTTACGCCTTCAACGTGGGCCTTCTGGTACTCCAAGGTCTGTATAACCGGCTCTGCCCTTTTCACCTCCAGAGCAATAAGCTTCTCAATCAAGGTTGAATGATCTGAAGTCCTATCCTCCAGCCTTGCAACACGCTCATTGAGCAATGAAATGTGTGACCTGTTCTCCTCTAGCAGAAATAGACGTTTTGTCATCCCTTGCAGGAGGTGTTTCACGTCTACCCTCTTCTACTCTAGCCCCATCAGACGCTTCGACACCCCTTGCACTAAGTCGGACAACCGATTGAGAGTTTTAATCAAGGTACTCGACTCAGTTTCTTTGTTTCCATTGTGGTTTTTTACCCTCTTCCTCTTTAATAACCTATATTTCTGATTGAGTCTTAGTTCATTCAAGGTTGTCGACTCATCCATCTCCGGCTCACTATTTTGCACGGAAGTTGGAGTCCTCTCCTTCCATTTCTTCTGCTCTACAACCTTTTTCTTCTCTACCACTTTCTTCTTTGGTACATCCTGCTTCTTCTATGCCTCTTTCCTCCTCGGTATGTCCCAGAAGGACTCATCTAGGATGCCGGAGAGTATGTCTCCGATCATGTTGTCCACTCTCCGATCTTCAACATCTTCTGGCCAAACAAGGTAGATCTCAAAACGAGGCATTGGACGTAGATGCCTTACGCGCACCTGAAAGGGGAGAAGAAATATAGGTCAGCACAAACTACGTGAGGATTTTACCTTTACCAGTATATGATTAACTCTACGAAACAAAGTACCAACTTTACCAAGAAAACTCAACTCTACCATATTGACTACGAACCTGACTAAGCAGATACTTAGCGCTACTGTAATGCCCCATTGATGACCCAATTGGCAAGACATTAGGAAAATGTTCTTGAGCCAAACCGCGGTTTCGGATAAGCACCGGAAATGAAATAACGAAGAATAAGGACATGTTAAGTTGGTCACGAGAGAGGCGGGTAAGCCTAGAATGAGCGGAAGAAGCTTTTAAGATCAAGATGTTGGAATTAAGGTGCTCGGGTTTGACATGCTCGGATTAGTGTGACTTAATGTGGGTTAGTATGGATTACGTGGGATTTAAGCTTAACCCAAAAGCTTAATACGAAACCTTAGGAGGAAGAAAGGTTTAAGCAAAACCTTTCCACAAAGAAAGCTTAAGTGAGTCAAGTTGCCACTTGTCATGAATTTAGGGGGAAACCTACATCCTAGCTAGGATGATTAAGGTGAGTGGTTGGTTAGTAAATGGTAGGCTTCTCCTCTTCTATAAATAGAGAAGGAAACAAAAGGAAGAGGAGAGACATAGATGTTCAAGAGAAAACACTTACCTTACATTTTGCTTAAGAGTTTAAGAAAGCTTGGGAAGGTAGAGGAATCAATCCGCTTAAGTTAAATAAGGGAAGCATTCGAGGTGAGTTTGTGATTTCGTGTGTGCAAGGAGATTGTGAATACATATATGATTGCTGGTGGTTGTGTGATATTGAATGCGTGAGTGAAATTTTTTGTTCCGTGTGTGTGTTAATGGATTCCGTGAAATGGTATGTTAAGGTCAAGTGTTTGTTAGGTGATTGTTGTTAAAATGGTTAAAAAGGGTAACCATAGTGATGGTTATGTGAATAGTATAACGAAATGGATAGTTAAGCTAATAAACTATGGCTAATATGAATTACGAACGAAAAGTAAGATAATTGAAAAGGATAAGGAAAGATGGAATGAGTGATAGTACTAAGTCGTAAGACATATGGAAGAAAGTGGCAACCATCAATAAGTTGTTGAATTATGATTGCGGGTGAATTATATAAGTAGTTATTGAATGAAGGTTGTTTAATGTATGTGTGTTATGGGATTGTGTATGAAGGTGGTGGTAATGTGTGTGGGACGGTTGTGAGAACCGTGTGGAGTGATTGTGAGTATTGTGAGTATGAATGATGGTGAAAAGGTTGAGAGTGGCATATGAGTAAGAGTTGAGTTAGGTGTGGGAAGGTTTGGCCGAGGGCCGTGGACGCGGTGGGACCGCGCGAAGTGGTTGATGGTGGTTTATGATTCGGCAATGTAGAAGGTTTACATTGTGGTCCGAATCGTAGAGGGTCCTTGTATGCTAAATATTATGCGATTGTACTTGTCATTGTTACCGTGGCTTTCACGGACTCGCTGAGCTGTTATGCTCACGCCTCACTCTCCTCCTTGCAGGGAAACCATAGTAAGACTATTAGGAAGCGAAAGGAAAGCAAACAATAAGCCGGTGTAGTTTTATATCTTTTGCAAATGTAAGAATCAATTTTGTAAACTGAACAAGTTATATTCATATATATCAAGGTTTTGAATCGGCCGAAAAGTATATTGTGGTTTCCAAATATTTTATAAAAGAAACGTAAATATTACATTGAAAAGAAGAAAGGGTATTGTGTGTGCTTGGCCTTAGTCTGGGGCAAGACTAACGGATCGATATGCTTGGGTCGCAAGGCTTAAGCATGTCGAGACGGGGTGTGATGTCTAGTTCCAATTAAGTACCAACATTGGGTTTGGTAATCTTAACTTGGGGCTTGGACGCGCACTAGTGATGCTCCCGTTCCTAGGGTTGGTCCGGGGGTGTTACAGCTACTGAGCAGACATGAACTTTACCATATTGACACTGAACTCTACTACGTTACAAATTTACCTCTACCATGATGACTGTGAACTATACCAAAGAGAATCAACTTTACTTAACTGACTGTGAATTATACCAAAGAGAATCAACTTTACTAAACTGACTGTGAACTATACCAAAGAGAATCAACTTTACTATACTCACTGTGAACTAAACTCAACTCTACCATTATGAGTGTGAACTCGACTAAGCAGATACTTAACGCTACTGAGCAGACATGAACTCTACCATATTGACAGTGAACTCTACTACGTTACAAATTTACCTATACCATGATGACTGTGAACTATACCAAAGAGAATCAACTTTACTAAATTGACTGTGAACTCTACCATATTGACTACCAACTATATTACTTAAGCAATTTAACTTCTCCACCCCACTTTTTTCATATCAAGCGCGACAATTTGGTCTGGAGTCTCAATGGATTTTTTCTTGATTGGTCTCCACCGTAGAATGGGAACATTCACACTGTCTCTTCTCACACCAAACATTTCTCCTAACATCGAAATAGACTCAAATGCCCAGATGACAAGCACGTGCACAAACCCATGGAGAGAGTAGGTCTCGTTTTTATATGATGCACATTTTATCAATCTGATCAGTGAGCTAAACGCTATTCTTCCCCAAGGATGCCTCTCAAACCGCTCTAAATCTGTAACCAATTTAGCAGAACTAGATGGAATCCTACTACAACGGTGAAGACCGTAAACACCAACATGCAAAAACATTAGCAAGCCAACCATCTTCCTCTTCTCGGTAAACCATGATCTACAACGCTGAAGAACCTTTTCCAACTCTACCAACGTAGGGCCTTGACCAACTGCTAAACCCATATCCTCCCACAGATCTCCATGGGCAACCTCTTCCACAACAGAAGATTCATCCCCAAACCACAATTAAGCTGAGTGATTTCCTCAAACGCGTGCAGAGAAAATCTTATAGGCCAACAACCAACCAAGAGCCATAACTCATTCTCCTTGTCGATATCTAGCTGCTCTGTCAATAAATATTGTACATGCCTCCCTGAAAACATGTAGTCTGAGTCAGCTAACTTCAAAAACACTCCAAGGCATGAGTTCTGCTCTATGTCTCGGTATACATCTTCACCAATACCCTTGATCATATTGCTAATATGACCTAGATTGCAATGGTGGTTTATGCTCTGGTTCTTCATAACTACAAGACTATATGCAAAAAGCCTCTTCGGATAATCTTTTGCGGAAACCATACCTGATGAGTAGAAACAAGAAAAAATCAAACACGATGTTTACTCTACTAAACACGATGTTAACTTTACTACCCACGATGTTAACTCTACTACCCATGATGTTAACTCTGGCAAACATCCTATTTAGCTCTACTAAATGTTACCCAACTCTACCAAACCCGTGCTTAACTCTACTAAACGTTACCCAACTCTACCAAACCTATGCTTAACTCTACAATACGATAACTCACTCTACCAAACTCTTGATTAACTCTACTTTACGATAACCCAACTCTACCATACCCTTACCAACCTATACTTAACTCTACCATACTAAACCCTTACTCTACTAAATCCAGTACCCCAGAAACCCAACGACGCAAAAAAAACCAAAGTAAACTCTTTCAAACCATAACCTAACTCTACTAAACCCAAAGAAGATGATGAAATGGCGAACATAACTAATTCCCCAAACCCTAAACCCATTACGAACACCATAAATCGAGAAAAGAAGAACAAAATCGAGACAAATTGAGAGAAGAGGAACAAATCTATGTTACTCGAACCCAGAAAATGATTTTGCGAGAAGATTAAAAAGAGGAGAAGATAGAAAATGAGTGAGACAGAAGAAGAACTTACTCATACCTTCGATAAACAATGTAGCTCTGTTCGAATGGTTCGTAATTAAATACAAGACGAAATGGTGAGACGATAACAAAACGAGAGGAAGAAAGAAACGAGAAAGAAGAAGACATAAGAAGAAATGGAAAATCGTGAACCCTCGTGGAGTCGTGGAGAGGAAGAAGAAGAAAGAAGATAGTTTTTTTTTGTCTTCTAAAGGGTGCATATGTAATTGCACCCTTTGCTTCTCTTTTTTTTAAACCAAAACTTATTTGAATAATTTCGGTATAATTTTACCCCTTTTGATTCATTTTTTCTTGTTTTTATTATAAAATATGGATTTAAGTGTGTATGCACACTTTTTTATTATTATTATTATTTTTTTTATTTTAAGAAGTTGATGTAGTATATTTAATTGTATGTATCTATAATGGAAAGAAACGGATATATAATTTTAGGAGCCAAGTTTGGAAGTCATGTCCCAAGACAAGTATTTTGGTTTTATGCAAGTCAGGTTTAAATGGTTTTCTATTGTTTTTTTGTCAATAATTGGATCGACAAAAATCCGATTCATAGGCTAAACCCACACCTTAAAATTCTTTTATAATCTAATAATTTAAGATGATTCACATTTAATCTACTAGGCCCAATCCATGATCCTTTACTGTTTACGTTAACAAAAATTGTCATTTTACTATTTCTTTTTATAACCATAGGATAGGAAGAACAACAAAATGAGTAAAAACTAACTATTAAATGTGAATCATCTTAAGTTACTAGCTTGGTGACCAAGTTAGGCTGACCCTACCAAAACCACTTATTTACGAATCTCATCAAGCTGGATTCCCGAAGCTCGAATAGAAACTTACAAATCTCAGGTTTGTATCCGAGCCAAACTCTAGTTAAGCTAAGTCAACACTTAGATACATTCTCCGAGCCTAATGTTTGCTAGTTGTGTTCTTCAGAAGCTTTCCTCGAAGCTTAGGTTCAGAACCTCTCTTTCCCGCTCATCGACACACGTATTTACTTCTTCTCTCCCTCCAAAGTCTCGTGGTCCGTTCTCTCTCTTGTCTATTTTACTTAGCCTAGTGGAAATACACACTTAATTTCTCTCTCTCTTTCTTCGTCTTTGTTTTGTCTTGATAGGTCATGAATAGGTAAGCTTGAAAAATCCAATGATAAGATCTGTTTAGACCCCAGATTTTGTATGACATGCAAACCCGATGCCCATTCCAATGAATCCATACTTTTTTGCTTTTTTTATTGTGATTGTTCAAAACTCAGAATGGTCTCATTAGACATGTTTCAGACTTTCAACTATTTATCAGGAATTTAAGTCATTTTGATTATTTTTGCACACCAAAGATGTACCTAAAAACATATCTTAGATGCCACGTTTTCTAAGCTACTATAGTTAGAAACCAAAATCTATATTAGTTAGTTTACCATTTCACGTATTTTTTTAACTAGAATATATAGAAAAAAGTACTAAAAATTCGTTTAAAAACTATTGTCTGCCATTTGTAGGCAAAGATTCTAAGAAACTTTGAGTGAGTCTTGAAATGGTTGTCTATTTTTGACCAAAAACGCTTGAATCTTAACTAAGTGGTGGTGGTCTAATGGTTTCTACTTGTTGGTACAGACCAGAGATCAATTTCACTCAAATGTGAAATTGCTAATTATTGCCATTTGGCTACCAGATATCTAAACCCAGACCGCGTCCGGCCTTAAGGAAGTTGGTTTGGATTTTGACCCAAACTACTCGGTTAACAAAAAAACGCTTGCATCTAGAAGACTAGAACAATAACATGTGTCTGCATTTTTTTGAATCTTCTATATATGGCTTTAATCTTGTTACTAAATCTATAGAAACTCTCTACACAGGGCTAGAGCCGTACCTGAACTTTACATGGCTTTATTCAAAATTTATAAACAATAAAGTAGAAAATGGAAAACAAATCAAATTTCTATTGAAGAAAAAACGGTATCATAAATTTAAAAAATAACAAGTTAACAATTTTGTTTCTGAAAAATAACTCTTTTTGCATTTTTCTCTGTAAAATCATTCGTCAAAGTTGCATAGATTTTACGCATACTTTTTTCTATCTATAGCATAGCAATCCATTTACTCGTTTTTATGATATAGTTGATCGTATGTAAGACTTTATCAACTTCAGTAGAGAAACTTCTTTACTGAAATCAGAATGGTGAATATTATCGTATATGTAACTTATACATTAGGATAACAATCATTGAATCTCTTAAAAAAAATCAAATATTTTAAATGTTTTGGTAAAATTTATGTGAAAACTTTGATTTTCAGAAATAAATCATTCCCATTAGTAAAGAGTGCTTCTGTGTCTTCAACTCTGCAGATCAAAGACTGTGAAGCTTATATTAACTGCCCTAACTGCTCTTACTGCGTCCACAACAGCAATATGAAGAACTATTTACATCATGTAACTCCAAGCTTATAGCTCTGTATAATGTGAATACTGAGTTGGTTTTGGTTTTTCAGGTACTGACTCCATGGCCAGGCCTTCCTAAAGGTGTGAAATTCGAGCCAACCGATGAGGAAGTGATCGAGCATTTGGAAGCTAAGTGTGGTATTAATGGCTTAAAACCACATAGTCTTATCCACGACTTTATTTGTTCAGTCACTCAAGATGTTGGTATTAATTATACTCACCCTCAAAACCTTCCAGGTAATCAATATTCACTCATGGAAACGTAATTCAAGCTGTTAATTGAGTAATCAGTTACTCATTCAAACCATTGTAGGAGTGAATAAGGATGGAATTAGTGTCTTCTTCTTTAACAAGACGGCTCAAGCATATCAGAATGGGCAGAGAAAGAGGAGAAGGATAACACCAACTAGTCCAACGGATGAATCAGTTCGCTGGAACAAGACTGGTCGAACTAAACCGGTGATCCTCAACGGAGTCCAGAGAGGCTCCAAGAAGATCATGGTGCTATATAAGAGCGCGAGAGACGGACTGAAACCCGAGAAATCTAACTGGGTTCTGCACCAGTACCACTTAGGAACAGAGGAAAACGAGATTGGAGATTTTGTTGTTTCTAAGATCACATATCAGCAACAAAAGCTATGGGAGAAAACTGCTGATGGGAGTGATAATTCTGGAGTTCAAGATGGCCCAAGAACACCGAAAACTAACACTCCTGCAAAATCTAGATCTGTGGTTTCTGTTTCTGAGGATGAAATAGCTTATGATGATACAAGGATGGTTCTTGATCCAGTTGTTCAGGTTAGTTCTCTTCACTACAAGTATTGTTAACATATTTTTTGGATTATTATTGATGCTTTCTGAAACCAGGGAGTAGAGATCATTCCAGAACCCTCCTTCGATTCGAAATTGGACAAAAGAGCTCAAGTGACGGAGGATATGAGTGTTACTGAAGATAACTTGATACACAAAAAAAACTGAAATTTCGTCGTCTCTAGTGGAGAAGAACCCTAATCTGGAGACTGAAGATTTAGGGAGTCTTCCTGATTTCCTTTCTGTGAGAACTTAAAAACACATACTTTTTCTGTATAGTAAATCATTGACAAACTTAAAACTAAGATTTTTGCTGGGATATTGCAGTTTGCTTCTGAGGAAAGCTTATTGAATTGGCTGGAATGGTTTTGAAGCGCAGAAGTAAGTACAAGAATTTGTGTGCTTCTCGACAAAAGCAGAGTTGTATATAGAATGATTTTCTGTTTGTTCCATGTGTACCTTAGAATCTCCTTTGTTTTTCTGACAATTCTTCACAATTCATTCCATTTCCGAACTTTGGTTGTTGTTGCTGCTGCTGTTGGCTAAATTTGTAGACAAGACAGTTTTTTCGATGGTTTCAGTGAAAATGATGATGGTTTTGTATGGTTTCTCTTTTGTTTGTTACACGTTTCTTGTGAGTGTAATAAAGGGATTTCAGAACCAGAGAAAACTAATGGAATACACTGAAGAAAACTAAAGACAAATTCGGAAATTTTAAAAGGGAAAATAATAATAATGAAAGATTACAAAGAATCTCTAAGTAATGTAGAGAAATCACTAAATTGTACAGACTAAAAAGAGCAAGAGTAAGAAAAGAGTTTGAAAGAGAGCGATAGATAGAGATAGAGACTATTCCAGCAAAATTTCCCAAAACCTGGGAACACATTGGAACATGGTCAGTATAATTATAAGCAGACAAGGTTATATACCCTCACGTGAGATATGCTCTGTTAACCAGACAGACTCCAGTTATCAGATCACTCTCACCGAGTCCCAAGAAACTGTATCCTCCATCCTCTACTGATAAGCCATTTCCCCATCAAATCATCTAATGACTAGCCAAGACTGATAAGTACAATCCCTTATCAGCCACTTTCTCTTATGCAGTTCCCAGGTAATAAGTATTTGTAACTCTCAGCTTTTTCGATCAGATGTGCTGGGAGATGAACAGCAGAATAAGACCGTGGGATTGGACCTAGTTTCCCGATGATTTCCCTGAATGTATACTCTTCAGGAAGCATATCGAACAGATCAGTTCCTCTACATATCACATCTTGGATTCTTTTCGGATTCAGATAATGAGAGAATCTGACCCGGTCGTTGTGGCTGTACGCTTTCATCTTGAATATAAACTCACTGATGTGCCTGAAACAGAAACTGCAATGCCACCCTGAATCTGCTAAAAGAGTGTTGCCTTGTCGGAAATGAGCGTATCGTGTTTTCCCAGGCTTGTATTGATGAATCGAAGCTCTCCAGCTTTTGTTGTCAACGAAATACTCAAATGAGTATAAGTAATTTTTCAACTGAAGATGAAGAACCGGAGGATACCCATCACACCATCTAAGCAGATTGATGGTGTGCGCACTTGGAATCTCATCAACATCCGACATTATCAACAGATCGTCTTCTTCTATACCCGCAAGCCTGATCAGCTGATCCAATGCAATCCTCTGGTACGCTTCTTCCACAAAAGGGTTTTCTCCTTTCTTGAATCTTCCTCCGATGTTTCCATAAGTCAGCCTTGGCTCAACAAACTTGTACTTATCCCGGTTTCCAGCGAAAACCAATGGTTTAGGCAAGCCGGTAAAAGTCGAGTTTGATTCAAGAACCACAAACTGTGTTATGTAAGGATAAAGTTCTTTCCACCGGATGGTGAGCATATCGACTTCGTTGCTGAACAACACAGCATCAAAGACTCTTCTTGGAGATTTGCGTTGTTTCCAGCCATGAAGACTGCAGAGTGTTTCCATGGAAGCGTTCTCATGGTAGTAATGGGGCAACGTTTGAAACGGCTTCGGTGGTGATTCCCAAAGTGGTCTCAAGAAATATGTGAGCTTCTGACCGTGCAAATAGACTCCAACGATGAATATCGGGACAATGGTGAAGAAGAAGATATATGTCTTGAAATCAAGTCCCCTTAAAACACATCTAACCCTTGAGAAGGCCTTAGCTGCTCGAGAACCATCCTGCAAACAAAAACCAACCCCAGATAAGTACACAGAAAGTTTCACATAAAATCAGAGAATGAAACAATGATGAATCAACAAATTATAGTCACAACAGATATAATGTCTTTTCAGAATCCAAAAATCTATAAAAGATCACAAATTAGAATCAAATTCCAGGAAACAACATAGCACGATCCTTCTACAGCTACATAGATTTGTAGAGTGTGCACACAGAGAATCAACCGAACCCTAAAACAAATTATTATCGAATATCTTCCATAACCCCTAACCAATATGTTTGAGGATTAACAAGAAGCAACAAAACCAAAAATTGTTCATGGAATTTGGGAGACAAAGAGTCACTTTAAACATTCGCTTCAAATTCTCTATGTGTTTCAGATATAGAACACAATCGAGAAACCATTCAGTCACCCTCTCGATTCTTAAATTCCTACAATTACATAAGAATAAGAAACGAAAGCCCTATGACAAATACCATATTGTCAAAATCAGGAAAACAAAACCACATTACAACCAATTCTCATCCAATTTCAAAGGAACAAAAAATTGGTATCAGAATCTCGATTTCCTTAATGCCAAACAGGGTAACGAACAAAAACAAAAACCGAATTATTACGAAATCGATAAGAAATCAAAGCAAAGTTGCGAAAACCAAACAGAGATTAAGACTCAGAACTCACCTGTCCACATACATCTTCGCAGATATCGTCTGTTTTCTTAGAACAATGGTATCCATCGGCCATGACTTTACCCAGAAGGAAAACAATTTTTTGTTTGGCGAATAATCGAACTCCGAAAATCGAAGCTCGAAAAAAATGAAAATATATAAGAAACAGGAAGAATAACACGAAAAGTAATTAAAAGAAAGAAAAAAAACTGAGAAGTGAGGGAGAAAAATATGCGAGAAAATCTCTCTTAATCTAATCTTTCTCCTCTTAGGAAAACTGTAACGCCAATTATAGCCGTTGATGCTTTTGGCTTATATCTCTAATTATATTCCCAAAACTGCTGGAATTAATTCCATTAATTATTTTGGCAGTTTATTAAAAAATATTATTAAACAAAAAAAAGAGAATAATAAGAATATACTTTTTAAGCTTTTTCACAAAAATGAAGGGATATTATTATTATTATTATTACAGAAAAAAATAATAAAAAGAATTGACCCTAGGATGTTACTATAAGCGGGTCTGGATGTTGATCCTACGGTTAGTATTTTGGCTAATTGTGTATAATTGGTGGATTATGTTTTCAAGGTTATAGAAAGAAAGAATTTCAATCCTGTTCAAACTATTTTTATTATTGTATAACCTTTTCCAAAAGAAAATTAATTATGTGATAGTTTGACACACAAAAACTGCAATGATTCAATTAAATTTATACATACAACCTATAGCCTAGTTAAGGTGATAAGTTCGCGCATTTACATTATTTTCAAAATAGTATATTTAAATCTATAATTTGAGAAAATCAAAATTTTGATTATGACACAAAATACGCCTATGTTAATAAATACTATACGCTACTTGGTATATATCAAAGTCTTCGGTTTCCTTTATTAGCAAGTCAATATTACATGCTCTTGGTAACATCGTGTCATTGATCTTCGAAAAACAAACATATTTTCTTGTTCTAAAATGTTGGTTTAATAGCAATTTGATGTCCAATTAATTATGTGAGGAATATATATTATTTTATATGATTAATTGTGATGTCAAACAAAAAGAAATAGTGAGTAGAGAGCAGGGTCTTGGTCTCCCCTAATCTAGCTAGTCAATAATAATACATGTTCCAAATGACCGAGTAGTAGAATTAATGCAATAAATCTCAACTCTATTAAACACTTTTACTAAATCTATCATTCATACATATAAACCCTCTCGATGCTTAATTTAATTCATCTTTAGTAACTAATTAAAAGCATGATATCAAGTTGAAACCGTGGAACCGGTCTCTACGGTAACCCAAAGCATGAGACTTAGGTTCGTGACTCTCACGAAATGATGTGATTATATGATGTTTAAAATAATTCTATTACAAATAGGTAAGAACAAGATTGAATGATAAATGACACCATTACTTTGCAACTACGTACGTATATATTTGGATTTTTAAAGTTTATTTACATTTCTTATCTTTTTACCATCGAAGTATATAAATAATTATCATATTTCAAATTTTTAGTTTTTTTTATCAATACTTATCATGCAGAGTTATATATTCTAACACAAAACTCTAGTTATTTTGAAGTACGAGTTAAATTTTTTAACAAGTAGGAGAAGCATAAAATATAAAATATAAAATATAATGTTTTATCAAAAAAAGAAGACGTATAAAATATAATATATATCGTGGCCAATTATTTGAATAACTATGCATTGAAATTTGATTATATATATATTTCAAAATTTGACCATATTAATAAATACTACGTGTTATTGTTTCTTTCAACCCCAAAACTTGTCAACCCAAATTAATCAAAAAGCGTAATATGAATATCGAGGAAAAAGCCAACATTGAGGAAACTTCTCAGCTAATTCCGTAATTTCTGTTCAGTTAATTTGAGATATAATAGAAAATATTTAATTTTTTTTGTTAAATAGTTAAATATTTATAATTTTCTCCACCAGATCTTTGGTGGATTGATTTTAGATAGTCCTATAATCTTATAGGATAAGATTTAGTATTTGAATTTATAATGTAACTATGGATATAATTATTGAAAATAAAAGAATGATCCAAAACATAGTAAGGTCAAAAAAAGAAGAAGTGAGGATCCAATAACCTCTGGACCCTGAAGTTGAATAGAAAGTGTTTGTTGACCCACAACACAAGTAGATTAGATCCCCAACGCTCTTCATTACTTGATTATACGTATCTCTATACATAATTATATTATACCAACCATAACGTTTCAAACCCACCAATTTTGTAATAACATGGTTTGTCTCATTTAAGGTTTTTCAATTGTTTTGTCTTTTCTGCTTACTTATTATAACTCTCATTGTGTTAGCGTCAATTGGTTGGGAAATCATTCTAAAATGTTCCATTTATACGTATATTATAACATGTTTTGAATCGTAAGGTATGGACTTTTGCATATTATCTGTTTGGGTTTCAGATCACCCCAAAGATCAAAGATTTCGTTTTAAGGATAATTGGGTTAGAACATTTTGACTTTATTTTAATACTTTGGTTGATCTACTTACAGAAAAATATATAAAAGTATTGGAATCTAATAAATTTAGTTTTTTCCTTTTTGATATAAATTGAATGAATTTTGGTTCTATTAAAATGTAATGAGAGTATAATTACAAGATTTTGAGAATATAACGTAAAGAACAACATAAAACAACTTAAGACATAATACAAGAACAATATAAATGGAAGGATGCTGAAGAAATCGATCTGAGGTTAGAAGATAACTCTAAGAACCCAAAGCCTGAGGAGGCAACTACGGTCTACGAGGACACGAAAACGGAAAGCAGTCCTACAAAGATTAATGAGAGGTCAGTCAAATGCACTCAACGAAACCTAGCAGAGGATAAAAGCTTATGAACTTCACAGTACAATTTACTCAAAATAGCTTGAACTCGAATTCAAGACTATGAGACAACAAATAATAAAACCTAGAAAATAGGAATCTCCCACGAACAATAACCATTCCGATCAAATCAGAAAATATTACAAATATTGAGCAGCTAAATGATGCCAGAACGGAACCACGACTAGCAATACAAAAAGAACGGACCAACACAAACTTGTAACAAGGAGCCAGAAAAGAGAGAGCCGACGAGGCGCCTTACCATCATGAATATATGAAAGGAAGTAGAGAGCTCTTTCCACAATCCCCAGACCAAACCTACTCACAACACTAACCCCAACAAGCCCACCACCTCATAACTAAAGACTAAGCGAAGAAGTAGAGAAGAAAATGGAGAACCCACAACACTAAAAACCCAGAAACAAGGATTGTTGATGGCCACACAACCAACAACCGCAAGATGTAGAGAGGAAACGGAAGAAACATCCAACACAAAACATAGGAGCCTGACTTGCTTAGACCTTGTCCCGAAGAAATCACGCACAACCCCATCAAAAGTTACAATCTTAGAAAAGGTATTAGCCTCACTTTAGAAGTTTTATTGGTGTAATAGAAGGGACACATGTTCCTGTCAGTGTTACGGGGAGAAACTCAGAAATTTTTTGGAACAGAAAACGCGACACTAGTATATATATTTTAGCAATATGAAATATGGATATGTTGTTTATATATGCGTATATTGGTATTCCCGAATCAGCTTATGATACAAAAGTGTTAATGCTGGCAATGGAATGGGATCATTAGGTTTCAACTCCACCAACTGGAAAAATATTATTTGGGAGATTCTGGTTATGCTTTTTGGCCAGTATTCCTTACTCCATATCAAGGAGAAAGATATCTCCCTAGTGAATGTAATGGAGCTAGACCACCTAGCACTTACAGAGAATTGTTTAATAAACGACAATCTTCTTTGCTATCGGTTATTGAACAAATTTTTCGTGTGTGGAAAGAGAAATGACGGATTTTAAAAGAAAAGCCAAGATATGTCGTACATGTTCAACGTAAAGTTATTCTAGCAACGATAGCATCACATAATTTTATTAAATTATTCAATATACAAGATGTTAACTTTGATGCAGACCACGTAGGTAGTTATGCTATTAAAGAAGACATTGTGTCACATGAAGACTCCAAAGAAAATACACTTTTGTGCAATAAATGGAAGGCATTCGAGATGAAAATGTATGTATTGTTATAGGATTTATGACAATGATAATGATAGTAGTTTATGAAGTAATATATTTATATTTTTATAAAATAAATTGATGTATGCATAGTTTTTATATTTAATATTATTAATAAAAATTTGAAGTTTTTATTATTTATTATGAAATATAATATCATATCTTATATAAGTTACGAAAAAAAATTGAAAAAAGTTATATAATATAAAAAATTATGGATAAAAACCAAAAACTATAAAAATTATCATTCATATTTTTTAAAAACTAAATTTACCGCAAAAATAAAAAAACTAAAAACAAAAACTGAAAAACCAAAAATTAAAAAATAAAAACCAAAAACTTATTTGCCATTCATGGTCTATATCTATAAAAATCATATATATAAAAGAGAGTTTCACTTTCTTTTCATTGGTCCAAGTGGTAAATAGATGGTTAAATTCTTCTTTTGCTTGGTCGAGGCCGGTGTCATTATGCATCATTTATTGATTACTATTTCATGTTTAGCTCTTCATGTTCTCTGTACTTTTACATTGTGGTCAGTTTTGGAATCTATTCATTGCTTATCTCTTTGTGTTCACAATTTTATACTTTATAGCAAATTGCTCTCCACTTATTCGACTATTTAATGGATTTGATAACATTAGTGAAACGTTATGTAGTATATGGAATTCCAAACAATTTTTTTTATTCTCAGTCCTCACAAAAACCCAAAATGTAAGGATGTAATTACGGAAGCACGAAGACGGAAAGCAACCATACAAAGATTAATGAGGTCAGCCAAGTGCACTTAACAAAACCTAGCAGGGGATAAAAGCCTATGAACCTCACATTACAATTTACTCAAAATAGCTTGAACTTGATCAACTCGAGACTATGAGACAACAAATAATAAAACCTAGAAAACAGGAAGCACTCACCAACAACAACCAAACCGATCAAACCAGAGAATACTACAAATCTTGAGCAGGTAAATGATGCAAGAGCCGAAACACGACTAGTAATCCAAAAAGAACGGCCAACACAAACTTGTAACAAGGAGCCCAGGAAAGAGAGAGTTGGCGAGGCACCTTACCATGAATATAAGAGAGGAAGTAGAGAGCTCTTTCCACCATCCCAGACGAAACCTACTCGCAACCACTAAACTCCAACAAGCCCAACGGAGGCAGACTCAAGGAGATTAACTAGCAAAAAACCGACACTTTATACATGTGAACACCTCATAACTAAAGACTAAGCGAAGAAGGAAAGAAGAAAATGGAGAGCTGACAACACTAAGAACCCAAAAACAAGGATAATCGATAGCCACACCACCAACATTCGCAAGATGTAGAGAGGAAGAGGAAGAACCATCAAAAACAAAACATAGGAACATGACTTGCTTATCCCTCTATTGAAGTTAAACTTGATTTTAGGCTAAGCATAATCCAATATCTCATATTGGGTTAAACCTAAAGTTAAGCCCAATATCTAGATTTCTCTAGAAGCATGATGAACATCATCACCTCCTCAAAGAGATCTAGAGAATTCTATGAGATAGATATTTAGATAATTATGTAGATTAATCTAGAAGTTTGTAAGATGGATACTTTAGAGATAATAGTAGAATAATCTAGAAACTTTTGTAAGCTAATCTTGGGGCCTATAAATACCCCATCATCCTATCATTTGTAATAAACTTGAAGAAGTGAAATAAAAAGAAGTTCAAAGAAAGAGTATTTTTTATAAGTCCTCTAAATCTCTTTAAAAGTCTTTCAAGTATTCTTTAATTGTTCTTCCAAGTTTTTCATCATACTTAGAGAGTTTCTCTTTTTAGTTCTTTCGAGTGTCTCGAGGTATTATGGTCTTGGGCTAGTGCTAAGCACTATCAAAGTTCTTTTTCTTTACATGGTATCAGAGCCATTCTAATATAATCTTGTGTTCATCAAGATCGGGATTATAGAGAACTCGGGTTTACTCTAAGTATAGAATCCATGGGTCATGTTGTTGGATTAGGAATGGAAGTCTTGAACCAATCTAACTACCGGTTATGGAAGTCATGTATGGAGTCATACTTGGTAAGTGAGGACTTATGAGATGTCGTCGGCGGAAGAAGCACTTCACCACCAACTGGAAATGCTGCAACCGCGGGAAGCAACAAAGGAGTGGACACGAAAGAACGCCAAGGCAGAGTTTTCTTTAAAGAGGTCAATTTCCTCTGGGGTTTTTGAGCATGTCTCAAGGTGTACATCCGCCAGTTCTATTTGGCAAGCGTTAGATCGATTGTTCAACAAAAAGAATGAGGCTCGTCTACAGTTGTTAGAAAATGAGTTGGCGAATGCGAAGCAGGGGGAGTCTTCAATCTCAGAGTATTTCATCAAGATCAAGAACCTTTGCTCTGAGATAAATACTCTTAATCCGGAAGAGCCAATTTCTGATGCTCGGTTAAAACGATTTATTAGTCAAGGTCTACGACCAGAGTATACACCGTTTGTGACTTCGGTTCAAGGATGGGCTTCACAACCTTCCTTGGAAAAGTTTAAAAATTTACTTGCTTCGCAAGAATCATTAGCCATACAGATGGTAGGAGTCAAAATTCATGATGACTCCGGGAGCGCTTTTGTAGCTCGAAGACAACAAAACTTTAAAGCCAAATCCAATGACGGTGGTCCAAGAAAAAATAACGGACGTGAAGGATCTTCTATTGGAGATAAGAAAAAATTCAGGTGCTATCGGTGTGGAAAGCTTGGGCATTTTAAAAAGGATTGTCGAGTAAAGCTAAAGGAAACAAACATGGCGGAATCGAAAGGTCATACTGAAGACGAAGAATGGGGACAATGTTTCTCGGTGGAGTCTACATCTTCAAGTACATTTACACCTAAGAAGATGGAAAACAATTGGATTGTAGATTCGGGTTGTAGCCATCATATCACTGGAGACGAGAAATTATTTTCTAATCTCCAGTGCCATGAAGGAAAAAAAGCTATCATTACTGCAGATAACTCAGTCCACAACATTGAGAAGGAAGGAACTATGGTCATAAAAGGAGATGATGGAAGCCCAATCACTCTCAAGAATGTTTACTATGTTCCTGGAGTAAGAAAGAATCTTCTCTTTGTGGTAAATGTGGTAGACTCAGGAAACTATGTTTTATTCGGCCCAAAAGATGTCAAATTCTTAAAAAAATATTCAAGAGTTAAAAGCGGACGTGGTACACACTGGAGCACGGGTTAAAGATTTGTATGTTTTATCGGCCTCAAACTCTTATGTGAAGAAGATGAGTACCAATGATAATGCCTTTATATGGCATGCTAGGCTTGGTCACATAAATATGACTAAGCTCAAGGTTATGGTGAATAAAGATTTGGTTAACGGACTCCCCAAGTTGAAGATCCAAGATGAAGGCACGCTTTGTGAAGGATGTCAATATGGAAAGTCTCATAGGCTTCCATTTGATAACTCCACCTCAAGGTGTAATGTTCTGTTGGAAAGGGTCCATAGTGACTTGATGGGTCCGACAAGAACACCGTCATACTCCGGGTATCGCTACATGTTGTTATTCGTTGATGACTTCTCACGGTACACTTGGGTATACTTTGTGAAGGAAAAATCTGAAGTATTCTCAAAGTTTCAAGAATTTAAGACTACCGTGGAAAGGGAGTTAGGTCGGAAAATCAAGATTTTAAGGACATATAATGGAGGGGAGTTCATGTCTAAGGGGTTTCTCTCTTTTTGTCAAAAAAAATGGTATCAAGAGAGAATTTACATGTCCATATACACCTCAACAAAATGGAGTAGCAGAAAAGAAGATCAAACATTTAAGTGAGACTTGTCGAAGTTGGTTATATGGCAAAATTTGCCTAGGATTTATGGGCGGAAGACATGAGATGTGCGACTTATGTCATCAATCGGATGCCACTTAGTCCAAACAATATGAAGTCTCCTTATGAGATGGTACATGGAAAAAAGCCAACAGTAAAACATCTCAAGATATTTGGATCAATATGCTACGTCCATGTATTTGATTCTCAAAGAACCAAGTTAGAGGCAAAAGCGAAGAAATGCATATTTGTCGACTGTGATGAACAAAGGAAAGGTTAGAGGTGTATGGATCATGAGACACACAAGTATGTTGTGACTCGTGATGTTGTCTTTGATGAAGTTTCATCATACTATGGACCACCTCAAGTCTTGGTTGAAAAAGATGGTGCGAGTTCCTCCAATATCAATGAATCAACTCTTCAAGTACCAGTTGAGAGTGGAAGACCTGAAAATGAGATTCAAGGTGAAAGGAGGAGCACTAACCAAGAGGAAGAAGAGGAACAAGATCATGGTTCGATGACAAATCTACGGCCAAAAAGGAACATTTTCAGGCCTGCTCGGTTCAGAGATGAAGAGTTCATTACTACATATTCATGCTTCTTCGCAGCTCCTTTAGATGAGGATGAGTCATCATCTTATAATGAAGCAAAAGGAGTTCAAGAATGGGAGGCTGCAATGAAAGAGGAGATGAATGCTCTCATGAAGAATGAAACTTGGGATTTGGTTCCAAAGCCCAAGAATGTCGAACTTGTTTCTTGCAAATGGGTGTATCGAATCAAAAGAAAGGCAGATGAGAGCATTGATAGGTTTAAAGCAAGGTTGGTTGCACGAGGGTTCTCACAAAAGTAGAGAAGATTATGATGAAACATTTAATCCAGTGGCGGAGATGACTACGATACGCTCACTTTTATCTTTAGTTGCAAGCTTTAATTGGAAGTTGTGGCAACTAGACGTGAAGAATGCATTTCTCTATGGTGAGCTTGATAAAAGTATCTTCATGGAGCAACCTCCTGACTATGTATCAAGAGAGCATCCAGATCATGTATGCAAGTTAAAAAAGGCTTTATACGGGTTAAAACAAGCTCCACGAGCTTGCTCAATTCCTTAAATTGGTATGGAAAAGTTGCTCAATTCCTTAAATTTTGCGGCTATGAGGCATCAAATTCTGATCCGAGTTTATTCTTCAAGAAGAATGGAGTAGCCCACGTAGTATTCCTTCTTTACGTGGATATTATGATTATAACCGAGAACGATAATGCAGAAATTGCTCGCCTACAAGAGGATATGTCGATAAGGTTTGAGATGAAAAAGTTGGGAGAGCTGAATAACTTTCTTGGCCCAGAAGTTGAAAGAGTAAAGGATGGAATATTTGTTGGTCAACAAGGTTATGCAAGAAGGATTGTTGAAAGGTTCGGAGTAAACGAAGGGAAGACACGTACAACTCCATTGGATATGAACATCAAGCTCAAACGTGATGAAGGGTCATTGCTACCAGATCCTCGACCTTATCATGCTCTTGTGGGGAGTCTTCTATACTTAACTATTACAAGACCTGATATTGCCTTTGCAGTGGGTCTTGTAAGTCGGTTTATGCAACCACCAAGGAGGCCACATCTAGAAGCGGCAAAGAAGATCTTGAAGTATGTCAAAACAACTCTTGGCATGGGCTTGGTGTACAAGAAAAATGCAAAAATTTCTCTTCATGGTTTTACAGATGCTGACTTTGGTGGAGATCCAGATGACCGAATATCAACTTCGAGTTATGTGTTTTTATGTGGAGACACAAGCATTTCATGGTGCAGCAAGAAGCAAGCAACAATGTCATTGTCTACCACTGAAGTGGAATATAAAGCTTCGACACTTGCATCTTAAGAGTGTATATGGCTTCGAAGACTTCTTGAAGATTTGTTCGAGCCTACAAATAAACCGGTGGTTGTCTATGGAGATAATCAAAGTGCTATTAAGTTGGCTAACAATCCGGTGTTTCACGCAAGGACAAAGCATATTGAATTAGAACATCACTTCATAAGGGAGAAGGTTCTTGATGGAACAATTAAAGCCTTGGAAGTTCGAAGTGGTGACAACGTTGCTGATAACTTCACCAAATCACTACCAAGAGGCCAATTCAAGTTACTTCGCTCAAAGCTCGGGATGGTTGACAAAATCAAGTTTAAGGGGGAGTATTGAAGTTAAACTTGATTTTGGGCTAAGCATAATCCAATATCTCATATTGGGTTAAACCCAAAGTTAAGCCCAATATTTAGATTTCTCTAGAACCATGATGAACATCATCACCTCCTCAAAGAGATCTAGAAAATTCTATTAGATAGATATTTAGATAATTATGTAGATTAATCTAGAAGTTTGTAAGATGGATACTTTAGAGATAATAGTAGAATAATCTAGAAACTTTTGTAAGTTAATCTTGGGGCCTATAAATACTCCATCATCCTATCATTTGTAATAAACTTGAAGAAGTGAAATAAAAAGAAGTTCAAAAAAAGAGTGTTCTTTATAAGTCCTCTAAATCTCTTTAAAAGTCTTTCAAGTATTCTCTAATTGTTCTTCCAAAATTTTTATCATATTTAGAGGGTTTCTCTTCTTAGTTCTTTCGAGTCTCTCGGGGTATTACGGTTTTGGGCTAGTGCTAAGCACTATCAAAGTTCTTTTTCTTTACACCCTCATCCCAAACAAATCACACAACCCGATCCAAAGTTACAATCAAAGAAAAGGTAATGGCCTCACTTTAGAGGTTTTATTGGTGCAATAGAAGGGACACATGTTCCTGTCAATGTTACGAAGAGAAACTCAAAAAAATATTAGAAAAGAACACGCGACACTAGTATGAATATTTTCGCAATATGCAATATGAACGTGTTGTTTATATATGCATATATTGGTATTCCTAGATCAGCTTATAATGCAAAAGTTTCAATCCTTGCACTGGAAGGATATTATTAGGTTTCAACTCCTTAAACTGGAAAATATTATTTGGGAGATTCTGGTTATTCTTTTTGGTCTGTATTCCTTACTCCATAACAAGGAGAAATATATCATCCTAGTGAATGTAATGGAGCTAGACCACATAGTACTCGTAGATAATTGTTTAATAAACTACAATCTTCTTTGCGATCACTTATTGAACAAATGTTTGGTGTGTGGAAAGAGAAATGGCGGGGTTTAAAAGAAAATCCAAGATATGTCGTACATGTCAACGTAACGTTATTCTAGCAACGATAGCATCGCATAATTTTATTAAATTATCCAATATACGAGATGTTGACTTTGATGTAGACAACGTAGGTAGTTATGCTATTGAAGAAGACATTGTATCACATGATGATTCCGAGCAAAATGACACTTCAGTGCAATAAATGGAAGGCACTCGATATGAAATTTTTGTATTGTTATGGGATTCCTCACAATGACAATGATAGTAGTTTATGAAGTAATACATTTATTTTTTATAAAATAAATTTATATATGCATATTTTTTTATATTTTTAATTTTATTAATGAAAATTTGAAGTTATTATTTATTATTTAAATTAATATCGTGATGGGCTCCTCGACCGCAATGATCAACCCAACGACGATCTAATTCAAGAGAGTCAAAACAAGAAGCAATCTAACCAAAAAGAGTTGACCTAGCATGACATGAAGACTTTAAATCATCTAGAAGACTTTAAAGATCTTTCAATAATCACAGCCCAGCCCTGGATAACGAAGACACAACAAGGACTTCACTTGCCTTATTTGGACACTATCCAGGACATGCGATCACTCCTCGAGGAATTCCAACTGATCCATAACGAACAAAAATTATGAATAAATATTATATAGATTCTTGACTCATTCATATAGCTTCTTGAAGTGGAATAAGCCCAAAAGAAGCTCTGAGCTAAAAGATATGGATTTTATAAGTTGGTGGATCTGCAATGAACCCAACTGCGCGACAAGGCCAAAGATCGAACTACACAGACCAAGTAAGATGCGGCTTTACCTTCCTAACACTTGGAGAATGTTTTTGGGTATTTTATGGTTCCAACAAGCCCAATAACTCATGAAACCACCTTCGGATCCTCCAGATATGCCTCAATCAAGAAGATGATTTGGTTTGGTTCCGTTTAAGGCAAGTTCGAGAGCCGCTTGCCTTAAGAGCCTTCAAACTTATGTGTGGAGACCAGATGAACATCTGACACACTTAGAGTCATCCCTTGAAAGTATTACCATGCTCTAACACTCATAGGATCAGGCGGATCCTTCCTTGTTTGACTTTCCATATTCGGTTTCGCCTTTAATCCCCAAAGGTTCCATGATCAATAGCTCTCCTCTCTGGTCTGTTGGACATTTATTTTTGTGATACTTCTTGCTTATTTTAGTCATGTTACCATTGTATGACACTCTAAAGTCGAGCCTTTATAAGCTCAACTCATCTCTTTGTATTTCCAAGCAACTTTTATGTAAAATCATTAAACCTTGAGCTTTCCTATAAAGCATGTGTCTTTGTATTTGTCATTTCGAGTCTTAGGTGGATTTCTTAGGCTCGTTCTATGATGTTGCGAGTTTATTAACTTGTGGATTCAAGTTATCTAGGTCGTGTGTTGTTTGAGGATTCGACAACAAAATCTATCTCTTTTCTTTATTGCTAGTTCTTGAGAGAATCGACTTACTAAGATCTTCTCTCAAGTCCACATCCGAGGATCTCTCCGTTGAGTCCCTTATCATTTGATATCAGATCTAAATGCTCCTATCTATCTAGGTTTAGTCGTTTTTTTTTCTTGTTGTTTCTGTTTTGTATTTACTTTCTTATAAACCAAAAAACCCATAATAAATTGTTTCCATCTGTTTTGTTTCGGTTTTATAAAATCCATAAAAACTCATAAAAATCTAAATCATTTTGTTCTTTTTATTTTAAAAACCATAAAAGATTTTTTTTGCTTTTTGGAAGTCGTTAGCTATTTTATTTGTTAAAAAGAAAACCAAAAACGAATTTTGTTTATGTTTTGTTGTTTTGAAAAATAAAATAAAATAAAAACCTTTTGTTATTGCTTTGTTATTCTTTTGTTACTTGTGAATTTGATTTATTTATTTATTTTTTTGGCAAGTATACTCAATGGCTTACTACATGGAAAAGGTGGAGTTATACTCCGATGAGTCTGATTGGAGCCTAGAAGAAGAACAATCTATAGACAACAACCATGAAGGATGTGAAGAACATTGGATTGAGGATCAATATGAGTCTAAATATGAAGAGAATCCTCACATAGACGAGTTTGAACCTGAGCTACCAGACCATCATCAAAGCTACACCAACAAGGGCCAAACCAAGCAATGGTGCAACGAAACAGAATCTGAATCAGTTTTGAGGATGAATCTGAACGTGATGTGGAAGTTTATCACCACCAAAATTATCCTAGGCGTGATGTGAAGCCCTACAATATCATGGAGTTTTAGCACCTAGAGTGCAAGGCTTTACCAACCACACAAGATGTCTTATACCACATACTGATGCAAGTCATAGTTTTTATTACCGTGGTCCTACTCTTTCATTTTTTTAAGGAAAAGAGGATTATCTACAATGGGAAGATGATATGGAAGATTATTTCTAGAGATACAAGACCCTTGAGAAGGAAAAGCTTTCATACGCCTTAAGCGCCTTACGTAGAGAAGCATTGAAATGGTGGAGGAAAGAGGTGAATGAACAGTGGCACTACAAAGAGCATAGAATCAGAATGTAGGGAGAACTAAAATGGATTATGTATGAGAAATTTTCAGCACGAAGGTAGAGATAACAAATTCAATCCACTTACCAAGCAAACAAAGCAAGCCAAGGCGATTTCACACCTAAAATTGCACAAGTTGTGAACAACACCAAAGCAAATGACCAAGGTAAGTGTTTGTCCCCTAAAAGTTCCTTAGAACTAATTTTTTATTAGTGTAAACAGCAAGATCACATAGCCAATCTTTGCCCAACAAGAGAGAAATTAGCTCAAGAGCAACAATGCCTAAGCCTTGATCCATATACAAATTATATCAAGGTAAGTAATGAAACTATACATCCATTGACCGCGCCATTGAATATTTTAAGAAAATAGAGAAAAGATCATGTGCTCAAAAGAAATCTAACTAAGTACCCTTAGTTGACATAAAAGCTAAAATGGAACTTGTTATTGTTCCAACACCTAAGAAAGAATGGTTAAGAGATGATTTATGTCCAACTTCTTTTGTCTTTCAAGAACCTGTTATAATGCACTTGTCTTTGCCAAAGGTTGTTAAGACAGGTCTAGGAGCTAACAAAGGAGGCAACAAACATTGAAGACACTTTGCTGATCAAAGAAGAGCCACTATATAGTCATCAACAAGTGTTGGTCCAAGAAAAATACATAGAGAACAAGACTAGTGGAGAAAGACCACAAATGAACCATGAAAAGACTCCCAATAAGGTCATGGAGACAACACGAGTACAAGGGGATCCGCAGTTCAAGAAATCCAACATCAAGCTTGGAAAAATGTTCTCTATTCATTGTTGTTAAAGGAAGAGCCACCCGACAAAAAGAAAAATCCAAGCCAGCTTTGTAGACTTCAAATCATCTAGAGGACCTTGAAAAGCTTACAATAATCAAAGCCCAGCCCTGGATCACGAAGACACAACAAGGACTTCACTTGCCTTATTTGGACACCATCCAGGACATGCGATCACTCCTCGAAGAATTCCAGCCGATTCTGAATGAACCAAGTTACAAATCAATATTCCATAGATTCATGACTCTCTCTTCTAGCGTCTTGAAGTATAACATGCCTAAAAGAAGTTCCGAACTAAAATATATGGATTTTACAAGTTGGAGGATCTGCAATGAACCCAACTGCACGATAAAGACAAAGATGGAACTACACAGCCCAAGTAAGATGCAGCCTTACCTTACAAACACTTGGAGAATGTTCTTGGGTCTTTTATGGTTCCAAAAAGCTCAAGAACGCATGAAACCACCTCGGATCCTCTAGAAACGCTCCAATCAAGAAGATGGTTCAGTTTGGTTCCGTTTAAGGCAAGTCCGAGATGGTAAGTGGGTTAAGGATGATACGTATCCGCTTTACATACCTAGTTCGTGTAAGGTCATAGATGAACAGTTCACCAAGGTACACACGTTAACTGGGTCAATTTCTAAATTTTAATATATAGATGTCTCTCTCTCAATCTAAGAGAGATCAAAATATGTATTTAATAAATTCGAAGGTTAAATGGAGCAATTTTTCTGGAGATACTTAGAGGAAGAAGGTAAAGATGAGACCAACATTTTTGAAGTCCATGGAAGACATCATTTCAGTGGGGAGGCTGCGTACTCCTTCGTCTTCATAGTAAATTGGTTTTTGATTTATGGTTTTTAGTTTGATGTATTGGATTAATCATAGAAATACAACTGTACGGTGGAGTTCTTTGTGTCACCGTTCTTGGTCCAAGAATGGGAGATTGTAGACAAACAGGAAACAAATCTTTCTCAGTCTACTAGAACAAATGCTTTGTTTTTGTACGGTAGAGCTAACTTTTGTGTTTGGTTGGTTTCGAAAGGAAGAATACTATCAAAGAAGAAAGCAATGTTTATCTCGAATTCGATGTACTTGAAGCTTTCCAGCCGTAAAATTTTGACCATATGGGATTGATGGTAGGGCTGTTACGGAGCGGATATCCGGTCCACGATATCCGTTTTTTTATATATATTTTCTTAATGGGCCAGATATTTGCGGATATCGGGCCCATTATTTCATCCTATCCGTATCTGTATATGTATCCGACGGATAGTAAAATCCATTATCCGTATCCGTATCCGTTTAGTCCGGATATCCGTGTTACGGATCAAAATTCAGATACGGATACGGATATCCGACGGATAACGGATCATGATTAACAGTCCTAGTTGATGGATTAAAAAGAATGTAAATTTCTCGAAGAATTAATGTGTGTCTTAAGTAGTATATTTTTTTTTTTGTTTGGTTAAAGGTTTTCGTATCGAAATAATAATAGAGTTTACAAAGAGAAAATTCAGAGAAAAAACATAAGCAAGTAAAACAAAAGCAAGAGAAGAGAAAAAGGATACTGATCTTACTAGAGAGGCAATCTGGAAACTGAAATTGAGCAAATACCAATTGATTGATGTAGGAAGCCGCAGATGAACATGTCGAAATTGGTGATAAAGACATGCAAGACAGGCAGAACATACTGAGCCAAAATCAGGAGAGATTGCCTATATTTCAAAAACACAAGTATAATTTACTTATGTTAGCGTAGGCTTGGGCATGATTCCGAACTGATATTCCCAAAATTGTTTCTGAATTTAATATATAAAATTATATGAATGGAATGAAATTTTTAATACCAAATTAACTTTTTCTAAACTGAATAAAACTCGAATTATATGGAACTGAATAAAATTAACAGAGATATTCATAAAATAGCTAACATTTTAGTTAAAAATATAGAGATATGCCTTTAATATATGAAAATATATGTTCTTGAACTAAAATTAATTAATTATTTTATTTTTATTTACATTTTATTGTTAAAAATTAATAAAAATATAATTTGATCATAAATACAACTTATTTTATAAAATATTTAAAATCCAAACTCGAACTCAAAACCAAACTTAACCAAACCGAATATATATTATTTACCATTCAAATATTTTTTGAATTACGAATTTTTTGAACTCAAACTTCTTGAACCGAACCTGAACCATTTAACCGAACGCCATGCCATAGCGTTTTAATTATATTTGGTGTTTAGATATTTTTATTTTTCAGCCAAAAAAGAAGAAGATATTTTTATTCATAAACTGAATATTTGAAAAATTGTATAGAATAAACCAAAATTAAACTAAAAGTTCAAACTTATAAATGTAATAAGTTTAGAAATCAAAATTTCATATTATTTATATTGACAATTAAATTGATTTTGAAAATAAAATATAGAAATGATAGTTTTTTTTAATTGATTTTGATCCGTTCACCTAAGCTCCATTATCCACCATTAAAGACTTTAATTTTCATTGTCTTTTACCTCTTCAGATCCACCTAAGTTACATTCTCCGTCACTTATCATATTTAAATACATCATATTATAGCTTCTCATTGTCTTTATTTCATGTAATTATGTCATTAACTCATTGAAATAACTCTACATTTATTAGGCCACTAATTGCTTCACTTAATATTAAATGTAAACTTATTTTGTTTTTCTAATAGAAATTTTTGTAAATTCAAAAACTTATTTTTACTATAATTCGTTTTGTTAAGAAAAAATGTTTTCAAAAAGAAATTTATACAAAATGTTTTCATTTCAAATAAATTTATGAGTTAAATTTTAAATTTTCTAAAAATAAACGACCTTAATTTTTTGTTTTTCTCTGTTAGAAATATTTAAAGTTCAATTTTTTCAAGAATATATAAATTTATTTTAATTATTTTTCAAATACAAGCTTTTATAAATCAAATTTCTTTTTATATATAATTCATGTTTGTTCAAAAACAATGTTTTCACAAAACCTTTTAAAATATTATGACATTAAAATAGAATAGTTAAAAAAATATGTTCATATAAAATTGTTTACTAATATATTTACTTTTTGTAATAGTTTTGTCCTCTATATTCATGAGTTCCGTCGTTCCCATCGCTTCTTGATTAATCATTAGGCCCGAATTCTACAATGAGCTATGATATGAAATTTTGAATTCATTTTAAATTGTTTTTTGAGTCAATTTTCTCAATTTTTATTGGTTCAAGGCTTTTTTTGGAACATATTTATCTAATTATTTTGAATAAATATGCTTTATTACATTGATTTTCTTAAAGTGATCTCATAATAAATAATGTGTTAGGGTCAAATGTTCGTATCAAAATATTTGATGTTTACACTAATCTAAGTAAAAATTAACAACTTTTGCCTACTTTTCTCTTGTTATTATAAGCCTTACATGTAAATTAAATATAGAATTTGAGGTACTCAAATTTAATATCTTTTTGGCACTTTAAATCATGCCCAAATTTTTTTTTGTATCGGGCTGTGAAGAATATAAGTTATAGATCGGGTTTTGTCGATTCAATGGTTATTTATTGATAAAAAAAATCATGCATTAATTACACTTGTATGATGTATTATAAAAGTTGACGTATATTTTTTTAAGTTTTACATCTCATCAAATTATACGAAAACTAATAGTGAAGAGAAAAATATGAAAACTGAGAGTGAAAAGAAGAGTAAGAAAAGTGAGAGTGAAGAGAAGAATGATTGATCGAGTCTCAAAGCTACCTATTATGTCAAACACAAATTTGATTTGAACAAAAGGTACTACTACGATGAAGGTGAACTTCATCCCAAAATTAAACTTAAAAAGATGACTTTGGATATGCTAAAAATTTACCTTTCAGATTTCTTTTAAATTCATGTAATTGTAGTGATTTTTAAAGTATGTTGCACTCTATTTGTAATAAATATGTGGAATATAATTTTCACATTTTTATCTTGTGTTATTATTATTATTTTTTTTATCCTATCAAAAGTTTAATTTTTTTTCTGAAATATAACTATAAAATAATTGAAATTATAAACTTAGTTGAAATGGAGATATATTCACAAGTAATATATTTCCTCATATACTATGTGTATCAAAATTGTAAAGCTGTAAAGAAATAATTTTATAATTTTTTCCTATGAATTATATTTGTAGTTTTCCTATGATCACAAATAAAACAAAATTTCAACATTTATTTTATGTTTTGTTTTTTATAGTAAAAAAAAAGAAAAAGTCAATGTCACTGCAATTCAAATTAACGAACAACAAAATAATCATATCAAAACACAAACCACAATATTTATTATTTGAGTAATAGTTAAAAAAGAAATCAAACAATAATGAAATAACTCCCAAATGCTATTATGACGATGCCAATGTGTTTATTACGGTTTGGACCAATGAAGCATCACAACTTATTCGAATAGGAAGACTATTCTCTTTTTCTAAATTAGATTTTTTCATGAGGTAATTTATATTTTTTCCATCCTCTAACTTTCATAGTTTCTTTCATGCATATTGAATGGTCAAAAAATATGATTTACCTTTCTTGTAGGATACTCATCATATGAATCTTCCGTAGTATGAATAAAATCTCCTACGGTTTTAGGTCATGTTTTGTGTTGTAGCGATAGAATGGCACTGAAAAACCCAAGATTCAAAATGTTGAAATCTGGTGAATTTGATGGTTAACACATTAAACGAATATCAAATCCATTTTTTGAAGCAGCATCTTGAAACTCTTTATCACTACTCTCCACATATGTCCTTGCATTATGTTGTTGAATGAGTATAGTTTTTTCATGATCACACTTTGGCCATCTTTCTTGAATTATTGAAACGATTTTTTCAATCGAACAAACTTTTATATCCTCTCTTTTCACTGAAACTAATGATTTTAATTCTAGAGTTCCAGCTTCTCAGTTTTACTACTTCTCTTAGCCGATTCCTTAGTAACAAAGTGAAACACTCTATTTTTTCCAGAAAATATCTTATTTTCATCCTCATTAAATCTTGGTCGAGCCATCACAACTAAAAACATCACATGTGAAATAATATTTTTACTTTGACATGTACAATGTGGCTATTCTTCCTCCGGAAGTAGATAATATTTCTCCCTTTTCTTGGTCATATAAAACCATTTCTCATCAATATACACAACTAGATGACTATCCGTACGATGCACATGACAAAATTGTATGCAATTTAATTATATAGTTTTTTTATTTTTTACATACATTTAACATGTATATTTTTTACATTGTTTAATATTAAATTAATAATTGATCCTTTTTTGAGGTTTAATATTAGATCTTCAACTTTATAGTATATGATTATGTTATTTGATTGTAGTCTATAGTCTATAATAATTAAATTTGTTTTAAGTACTTTATAATTTGTTAAGTTTACTATATGGAATTGTACTTTTTGTTTAGTAAAATAAATTAATTTTATTTAAAATTATAAATAGGAACCAAATATCATAAAATTAGAATAAGTAACGATTAAAAAAAATTAAGTACTTAAATCTATTCCTCAATAAGTAGCTTCTATCATTGAGACGCCATACTTCATAATCCCATAAAAAATCTTACATGCCATAGACGTTTTGATGTCTTTGTCCTCTCGATCTTTTAAAGGTGTATCAAAACATGAATACTTGTCTTTAACATATGATATAATCAAATCCCAAAAAACCACTAGATCAGGTGGATTGAGATAACCTCTAATTCGACTCCAAACTCTATCAAGACTTTCAAAAGTGTCTGACAACATAGACATAGTAAAAAAGAATGTAGTTCATCAATTTATCATATGTATTTCATTTCATAACAACCTTATGAAAAAAGTAGTTACCTTTTATTGCCGAACAAATGACAACATATGTATATTTATATAAATTTATGATATTATATAAAATTTATGAGTATTTAATTTACTAAAACAAAATTTGTAATTTATTATATAATAGATGATGACTCGTGCGTGCTAAGTAATATAAATATATATTTTCTTACTCGCATTAACCTAGATGATCATCTAGATTATAATATATATTTTATATTATTTGTTTAAGTTGTATTTTTCAATATTATGGGACATATATAGTTTCTTTATCTAAATTTCATATTTTATATATCTCAAAAAATTTCATTTATCTATCTTTTTTATCACATGGTTTGATTTATTTATGAAAATATATGTTCGTTTTATGAATACTTAATTTACTAAAATTAAATTTGTAATCTACCCGTTCTAAGAAATATAAATATATATTTTTGACTCGTATTAATTTAGATAATTATTTATATTATAATATATTTTATATTATTTTTCTTAAGCTATAATTTTTTCCTTAATATTGTGGGACGTCATATATAGTTTCTTTATTTAAAATTTCACATATATCACTTTTTCATACTCCGAGATATTATTTTCGAGATTTATATATATATATATAAAATTAAGAAAATTATCTTACTTTGGAACAGTCCCAGTAACGTTTGAATCACACTTTACACAATTGTAGACACAGTTTTCCAAAAGTTGGACATCATCATCTTCTCCTTCGTAGCAATCAATAGAAAATACTTTTTTGTTGCATATTTTACAACTCAAATAGCACCACACATAATTGCAATCTATGCCAAGTATAATCACCATACTAACAACATATGATCTAATCTACAATAAAAAAAATAATTTTTGAGTATTAACATGTATAGTAGTTTGTATAGATATTAAAAAATTGATCACATGACAAAGTATTTCTACGTTAACCGTATTATGCAGTTCCTTACTTCTTTTCTTAGGAAAACGTTTAAAGAATTCATCTGGACTACACATAGAAGGAGTTTCAGCTACCTCCATTGACGGAGGCATAACCAACTGCAAATCATCATTTGGAAGACTACGATGAAAGAAAAGTAGTGAAAGTGATCAGAAACTAAGCTTCACCATAATTAAATTTTATAAACATGTTTAAAATTTTAAATTTTTACGTAGATCGTAATGCTAACACATCATGTATTGTGTCATTGTCAATCCACAACCGTGTACATTCAAAACCATTAGAGACCATTAGCACGTTTGCAATAATTAAATTTAGAAATTTAGTTAGCATAAGCAATCACATAATTTTAGAAAAGAATAAATTTATACATAAAATATAATACCTTTAAATACTTTAATTTTAGAGAATTGCATAACAACAATTGTCTTGTTGGTAAACCTTGTTGAACCACTCTCTCGCAAAGTCTCAACATATTTCCTCTAAAGAACTCACGAAATCCGAGCATCACTGTATATAAGAGATTTAGTACTGTCGTATATATATCTATACAGAAGATTAACATCGGACTTTAAAACATACTTAGCATTTCTAAGCTTAATATTAATCCGTTTGGTTTGTTTTCTATTAGCCTCAATGACAACCATGTTATCAACATGATCCACCTGTCCAATAATATCTATAAACTTAAAATCATTAGTACACAAATAAATGTATTTTTACATTGATTTTACGATTTGTTTGTAGAAACGATTTTAAATTCTAAAATAATAAAAAGAAGCAATAAGTAATAAAATTAGGAAACTCACCAATTAAGTAGTTGTCATCTAGATTACCAGTGAGTAATTGTAATCTGCGAATTCCAGACCAAATAGATTATCTAGCAAATGACTAGTTGACCTTACCGAAGTAGTGTAGACAAATGTGATCTTGAACTTATAAGAACTGGTCTTAAAAGAACCAGTTGCTGGACATACTTAGAAGTATCTTAGTATCTCATTCTTGCAAAATATGTCCAAATTTCCCAATCATACCCTTCTTAACTGTACCATAAATTTTTGAACCCTAAAAAATAACAAATGTTGTTTGTAAAAATAAGGAATATTTTATAAAATGGTATACAACTAATTCATAAATCTTAACTTACTTGATCATCAACCAAAACTACTTCAATTGTTTGGCAATACTTTTTGGTTAGGACTTTCTAGAGTTGAATGATCTTGGCTTTGATCCTCTATTGTTGACTGAAAAGTTTGAGAACTGAGATTGAATTGAGAGACATGTTTAATTGCTTTCGTTAAACACAATTGAAGTCGTTTAGGTTTAGATGGTTTGAGTATTCTATCAAGTCTCATATATATATAATGAGACAAGGGGAAAATGTCATTTAAACGCTGAACTTACCAAAATGGGTAAAACAAACACTGAAGTTTCTCTTACCCAAAGTAAACCATGAAAAAAGGTTTTGACTATCCAATTAAATTCTGAACTTTTTGCTGACTATGCCGATTAACCCTACCATTAGATTATTAAACAAAAATTAGAAACTCTATTTAAGTCCGTTAATTAGTCTCTGTTAACTGTAATTTATTTAAACGTTGAGGTCTATTCAACGACGCAACGAATATGAATTCTTCTCACGGTGCAGAAGAAAAGCAACAATCGACTATGAGCTTGATTGCTTCGATGAAGCCAAGCTAAAACGTGTCAAAATCTAGAGATGGCGTGAAACTCTTTCAAATTCCTTGATTTATGGTTTCGTACAAATTTCCACCTCCATATTCATCAGACTACAAAATCCATATCTTTCACTAACACAAATTTGTACATGTTCCTCTTTCTGCTAGTCGCAACTGCAAGAGATTTCATGACCTTGGACCCAACTAGTTACTATGTTGAACCATATTAATCCTTCACATGTATGTCAATTTTCTTTGCTTTGTCTCTTTTTCCAAACTATATTTTGATTTTTATTTGAAGAAATCGATGTGGGAAGATAAGAAAGATATCACTTTTGGAGAAGAAATCGAATTAGGACTGGATTTGGGAAAAAAAGAAAGGGAGGAATGGATTTTGAAGAAAAAAGGCAAATATGAAGGGTTTGATTTTGAAGATGAATTTGCTATAGAATGTTCGAATTTCAAGAAAGAATCGATTTGGAAATTTTATATCATCAATTGATTTAGTTGAAATATATTTGGGGGAAATGAATTAGGGTTAATGTAACACCCCCAGACCTACCCTAGGAATGAGAGCGTCACTAGTATGTGTCCGAGCTCCAACCTAAGGTTACCGAGCCAAGTTCGGACCTTAATTGGAACAAGGAAACACACTCCGTCTTAACATACCTAAGCCTTGCGGCTCAAGTATATCAATCCATTAGTTTTGCCCTGGACTAAGGCCAAGCACACACAATACCATTTCTTAATTCCAATAACACTTAGATCTTTTAGAAATACTTGAAACTTCAACAATATTTTCGACCGAATTTTAAATCTTGTTTAATTTAATACAAACCATTTCTTACATTTGCAAAAGGGTAAAAATCTACACCGGCTTATCGTTGCTTTCCTTCCGCTTCCTACATGTCTTACTACGGTTTCCTGCAAGGAGGAGAGTGAAACGTAAGCACAACGGCTTAGCGAGTCCGTGAAACACAACAATGTATCAAGCAAGGTACAAACTCCATAATCACTTAGAATATGGAACCATACACGTCCCGGACCACAATGCCATCCTTCTGCATTGCCGGAACGTGCCTACCAACACGGCGCGGTCCATCCGCGTCCCACCACTCAAAACACATACCTTCCCGTAACAACCAACCATTCTCAAACCTCACTTCCTTTACACTTTTCAACTCTCACATCACCTTACCTCACAACCACTCGTCACACACCTTTTTACAAACCTCCACACACACCACACCACTCACACGTTACTCACCACCTTTCCACACACGGTTCTCACAACTGTCCCACACACATTACCACAACCTTCCCACACACGTTACTATAACCTTCTCACACACGTTACCACAACATTCCCGTTACCACACACACTCAACCTCCACAATCACTTAACACACGCACACACATACATCATCAAACATTCATTCAATAATTATTTATACATTTGGGTGGTAACAAAGGTTTTGCGATGTAATTCAAATATCCCTAGCACTATCGTTGTCACTGTAGTCCTTAAGGTATCAATCCAATCGGGTGCATTGCAAGCAATCAAAACGTGATAGAACCAATTAATCCAAGCCAAATCAGTATTGGTGTGTGATTATCAAATGAAACTAACTGAACCAAAGTAGACTTAAACTAAAAGCAAGGAAAAATAACAGTGAAAAGAAATTAAAACGAAGGTAATTAATCAATGAAACAAAAGCTTCTAAGGATGGAGGTGACGATAAGCGAATCTCCCTAATCAAACCCTAAGTGACCAATTAACTCAATCAAGAGGTGATTCCTAGGTAGTAAACTCAACACTAATCAAGTTCATTGTCATGATAAATGATCTCAACTATATCTATATCCTGACCCTATCATCACAGGCGAATTATAGCATAGAAAGCATGAAGATCCAGTTTACTAAGGCCAATAATTACCCTAAACATCTAATCCCTTAGGTTAGGTATAATTATCTCTGAATTAGGTTAATCAGGGTTTTCAATCAATACTTCCCAGTATGGAATTCCCTAGGATCTAATCTTAATCGGCCAAAGAAAGACTAGCATTAAGAACCCTAAAATAGAAGAAATCTAACCATTAAAACCTATCACTTAGGAGATTAGGGATTTCCCACTGATCTATTCCATCCCTAGAAACCCTAGGAAAACTACTCAGACATAGCAAATAAAAACACAGAATTCAAAGATGAAGAGAATTGCATAATTAAAATAAAAGATAGAGAAGATGAAACTAGAATGCTTCAATTGAAATTTCTCCCAAACGGGTTCTCAAAGTACACCTCAGTTCTCAATCGTAAAAAAAAGAGTCTCCAAAATAAAACCCTAGTTTTAGTATTTATAACAGAAAGAAAATTAAACGTAAAGAAAATAAGTTAAACCGAAAATAGACTATTTTTCTGCTCGGCGTGCACGTTTCATCGACCACCTCCATCGACCAGGTGGTCGATGAAATCGTCTTTTAGAAACCCCTCTTATACGTCGACATTTTCCAGACGAAAGTGCAATATAATCGGGCACAACCATCGACCAGTTGGTCGATGAAATCGTCGTTTATGGATGTCCCATTTTTCCAGAGAGAAATGCAATTCCATCGACCAATGGCATCGACCAGTTGGTCGATGAAACTGCTTTTTCGTCTATTGCTCCCACATAAGACTTCCTTTTTGCCATCCGTTCGCACTCCACTCACGTGTCTTGAACGATACTCCTCTGTTTAGCTCCAAGACACCTAAAAATGACCCAAAACACCACACATATGCAAATGCATGATCCTAAAACTCTAAGATGCAATGTGAAGCAAAACTAGACTAAAACCAAAGCAAAATGCTAAAAACGTTAGAAAACTATGCAAGAATCCTAAGCGAAAACAATGCAAAAATGACGAATATCAACTCCCCGGACTTGCCTTTTGCTTGTCCTCAAGCAAACATCACAGTCCCGAGAAAGAAGGTGAATTCAGAAACTCATAGCCACAACCCAATTGCTTAAATATTAACCTCAATGTCCAAGTTTGTAATTCTAGGATGCAAAGTAAGAAAGTCTACTTAAAAATCATTGCCATGTTCATCTCATTTCAACTCAAATTCAACCTTGATCTATACAATGCATTCAAATCCACCATCTCTTTTAACCTTCATTAAGCATCAAACCGTGAATTATACTATGCACAATCATTGAACTCATTTGGTTAAGGGTAAGGTTAAGAGATAAAAATGATCTCTTCGTCCATAGGTTTATATGCTCATAGTAGGGATCTCTCAATGAATAGAATGAATTTTAAGAGAATGCTAAAGGTAAGCTCCAATAGATGCATACAAGACTAGACTCCCATCTACCCAAGTAAACAAATATCGAATCCTCAAACTTAAGCTAATCTGATCCCAAGAATGATCCTATATCTACCCTTTCCAAGGCTTTGCTACTTACTTTCCAAGCTCAAGATCAACTCTTTTCTACTATGATTCATTCTCAAAAATTTTATTACTAGGAGATCGATTAACATTTGTAACGATCTAGCGGGCTGGATTCACTTTTCGGTTCTACTTAAAGTTTTGTTTTTCTTCTTTTCTTTTCTTTGAACCCTTTTTATAATCAAACATTCCAAACCCTTTACTAGACTACTCTCCTTTCCCTTTTTAGCATTTTTCTTTTTACTTTTTCTTAAACCTTTTTCTCCCCTTGTCGTTTCACGTTCCCTTTCAAGATCACACATACACATTCCCAAATCTTAATGAGTCTCCCACCTAGTTCCTATCCGGCTCAAAAAGCGTGAACCGAAACTACATGAAAGACTAATCTTGTCGGCTCAAACCTAACACTTTCTCTCAAATTCATTCCGAAAAATAGGCCTAATTCACACACGAATTCAATGGTTTGAAAGAAGGTTAGGCTAAGGGTGGGGAAGCTACTTGGATAACAAAGGGTGGCAAATGATAAAAGATATCCAAGTGTGTATATTCAATCCATGAGTTCAAATCCAATGCATAGCACAATAATTAGATGTCAAGATTAGGTTCTAGTAAGTAAAAGATGGCATCAAATCAAAGCATGTTTCAACCAAGGCAAACTCAATGTCAAGAATTCCAAACATGGTTCGATCTTAACTTTCAACAAGCAAACTATTGCATCAAACAACTAATAACCTGGGCATTGAACCTAACAAACTAAGCAATCGTCTACATTAAGGCTTTCTAATCATTGTTTCCTATGCAAATGAAATGCAATGCTTTCTAATCATTTTTTTTTTCGATTTTTAGAGATGCGATGCATAGACTCAAAACACAAAACAAGATTAGAATGACTGTCTCCTCCCCCGGACTTACTTTTCACCGTCTCGGTGGAAAAGCAAAACCGAAGTAGGAGTACTAAAAAAAAAGCGAAAGAAAATAAACTATGTACAAAAGTGGTGTTGTGGTACCTCTTATGGAGTGGAGGTCCCTTCGTCATCCTCCTCACCAAGGTCATCTTCGAACTCATCATCCTCTGGTTCATCTTCGTCATCATCTTCGTATCGTCGATCGTGAGCGTAACGCTCCTCTTCAGCTTCATCCCACTCTGGCATTTCTTCCTCAGAAGATGTCCCATATTGGTCTCCTGCGACCCGTTTCAGCTTATCCTTCAGCTTCTTGAATTGTTTCACCAAGAAAGACGTTTGTTTCTTTGCCAACCGGTTCACTCTATCTTGGATTTAGTAAGCGGTGCTGTATGCTCTTGGTTTGGTTATGGCATCTCATATTTCTGTGTGTTCGGATGCCAATAACGAAAGACGTACTCAGGGCCATTGGTCTTTACCAAGGTGTCACAGCGCATCAGATATTGCTTGTTTATGCTGTCCATCCTATCGAGCACCTCAAACGCAGTCAAATCAAGTCCAATATATTCAAGGAGTGGAGTTACCAAACCTCCCATATAGCAAATTGGTTCTTTGGCCTTCATCTTTCGGATCGTAGTCATAGAATTGGCCAATATGCATCCAAGATTGACGTCCATACCAATGTAAGAATCCAAAAGGTCCCTCTCTCTTGTTGTGAGTGTTGTGTATACACCTGCGAAGAGAATAGCGAACTCTCCTGCTTTTATAGACCCACACTCCTTCCTTGCAAAAATCGTGTTGGCTAAGAACTTGGCGACAATTCGGAGAGGAGGGTACCTTATCAAACTCATTTTCGGACTCTTGGTAACATTTCCACTTGCTACTACATCCCAGAAGTCTTGGAGATTCGTGAATGGCTTGAACTTAGCATTGGACTTGTGCTTGATTCTGTAAACCGCACAAAAGTCTGCGATGCTGATTTCGTACAGCTTGTTGTTGACCTTAAAAGTGACCTTCTCGAGGTTCGGATCTTGGTTACGTTTGCTAGCATACACAACCTCAACTGTGGCAAAGAATTGTCTAGCTAAATCCGGGTAGGTTGGGGTCTTGATTTGACAAAAGTCATCAAGTCCTAATCGCCCTAGTATTCTCATCACCTCATCAAGAATTCCCATGTCTCTTAGTACATCTTCGTTTAGGTATCGGGTAGGTAGAAACGTTGCTTGCTTCATCTGGGTGTAATTTATCCGCTCCTCGGTTGTCATTGTTGATTTCCGTGGACGTTCTATGTTCATTGTTTTCCCTCTAGATTTTCCAGCAGGACACTTTCCCCAAACTATAGCATCAAAGGCCTTAGTAGTCATTGTACCTACACGTGAAAGTAAAGAGAGTGTGATTGGATTGCTTTACGCTCATAGCACCGCATCATCTACACAAAAGCTCCAAACAATCAACACTTTCTATTAATCTTTTAAATGGGCATCAACAATGGCATCATGATATACGTTCTATTCCGCACTTGCTTCAAAGTAAGTATACGTCTTAGTGTTAAATTCTCTTCCACATTAAAACTTTGATTCAAGGTCTAAGAATTCTACATTATCACTATGAATACTCCTTAAATCAATTCTATTAAACACAAGAGAACTAGAACACTCATAACTCAACCTTTCAAACATAGCACTCAATTTTCGTTTTTTGCTTATGTTCTATATGCCAAATTCATCAATTCTTCAAAATTTGCCAAATCTATTGCAAAATTATGACTTAGACCAACTACCCAATGCATAACAAGTCTAAAACAAGCAATATTTCAAGCAATAACAAGCAAATTCGGATTACAAGAGAAACCCCTAATTTGAAGCTTCAAATCCATGGAAATTGAGTTTTAGTGTTCATACCTTAATGTTCTTGAAGAAGATTGAGTGATAGAACAAGGAGTAGTGATGAACAAGCAATTAGAACCAAAGAGAATAAGAAGAATTGAGTTTTGAAAATTTTTGAAGTTTTGGGAAGGAATGGTGAAAAGAGGTCGATGAAGAAGAAGGTGAAAGGGGTTGGTTTTGTGGTGTAAAAAGCGTGGGTATTGTTGGTTATAAGGAGAGGGGATGTTTAAACCGGAATAAACCAAAAAATTTAAGTGAAAATTGAAGAATTTACCAACCTGGTTCGTCGGGTGCACGTTTCATCGACCGGTTGGTCGATAATGTTAGTCGATGAAACGTGCATCTGGATCGTGAAAAATTCCAGAAAAATGTGCAATTTCATCAACCTGGTCCATCGACCATCTGGTCGATGAAATTTGCATTTTTACACGTACCTTTTTTTCCAAAATTTTATGCAATTTTATCGACCCAAGCCATCGACCTCTTGGTCGATGGTTTGTGCTTCTCGTAAAAATTCTTCTTTTTCCAGACAAATGTGCAAAACCATCGACCATGATCATCGACCAAATGGTCGATGAATCATGCGCATCGCCTGTTTCTGCTTTTAACCCATCTGTTCTTTCTCCTAAACCATTTCCTGCACACATTAAACACCACAAACCAAGAAAAACACAAAGACTAGAAAAAAAAATAGCTAAGAAAATAGACGAAAAGAAAGCCAAAATAAAAGGATATGTACAAAGATAATCATGGGACTTCCTCCCAAGTGAGCTTATTTAGAGTCACTAAGCTTGACTTTCTTTAACCTCTCAGGCGGTTAATGGTTCACAGAGATGCACCGAAGTGTTCTCTGGAATTGTCTCATCCGCTAAATATCTCTTAATCCTTTGCCCATTAACCGTGAAGTCTCTACCTTCTTTGTTCACTAGAGTAAAGGCTCCATAAGGTAGAACTTCCTTAACCACAAACGGTCCTGACCACCTGCTCTTGAGCTTTCCTGGAAAAAGTTTGAGTCTAGAATTAAAGAGTAGAACCTGATCACCAGCTGTGATCTTCTTAACCGCAATCTTCTCATCATGAAAAGCCTTAGTTCTCTCCTTGTATATCTTTGAGCTTTCATAAGCTTCCAATCTAGCCTCTTCCAACTCATGTAGACCCATTGCTCTTCTCTCTTGAGCTGATTTCAAGTCAAAATTCAACAGTTTTGTCGCCCAAATAGCTCTATATTCGACTTCCACAGGCAAATGACATGATTTCCCATAGAGCAGCTGAAAAGGGGTTCTTCCAATAGGAGTTTTAAATGCTGTCCTATATGCCCATAGGGTATCATCTAGCTTCACAGCCCAATCTTTCCTTGAAGTCCCCACAACACGGCTCAGGATTGCTTTTATCTGTTTATTCGAAACCTCCACTTGACCACTCGTTTGTGGGTGATAAGGTGTAGCTACCTTGTGCTTAACTCCATACTTCTTTAAGAGATTCTCAAACGACTTATTGATGAAATGAGAGCCTCCATCGCTTATAACAACTCTTGGCACTCCAAATCTAGGGAAGATGATTGACTTGAAGAGCTTTAAAACTGGCTTAGCATCATTGGATGGGCATGCAATGGCTTCAACCCACTTGGAGACATAATCAACTGCGACGAGGATGTAGCTGTTCCCATGAGAAGGTGGGTTGAAAGGGCCCATGAAGTCAATCCCCCAGCAGTCAGAAATCTCGATCTCAAGAATGGGATTTTGAGGCATCTCATTTCTCTTTCCTATGTTTCCCATTCGCTGGCATGCATCGCATTTAGCTATGAAATCGTGAGAATCCTTGAAGATCGTAGGCCACCATAGTCCAGCTTGCAGAATCTTTTGAACCGTTTTAAAGGTTGCAAAGTGTCCACCATATGTCGAACCATGACAGTGCTCAAGCACACCTTTGACTTCTTCTTCGGTTATACACCTTCTAAATAAGCCATCTGAACCCTTCTTGTACAAATAAGGCTCGTCCCAAAAGTAGTGGTTAACATCTCTGAAGAATTTCTTCCTTTGATAAGTGTCAAGACTCTTTGGAATTACTCCAGCTACAAAGTAGTTCACCAAATCAGCATACCAAGGCAAATTGGTCTCTTTTAAACCCATGACACTTTCGAGTTTTTCTTTGATCTCGTAACCAGCAGCAATTGACACAGAAGCTAGGAGCTGCTCTTCAGGCATATAGTCATTGACTGGGGTCAATTCTTCTATTCTCATTCTTGACAAGTGGTCTGCTACCCCATTTTCGATCCCCTTTTTGTCTACTATCTCCATGTCGAATTCTTGGAGTAAAAGAATCCACCTCAACAGCCTTGGTTTAGTATCTTTCTTCGAATATATGTGCCTCAATGCTGCATGATCTGTGTAGACTATGACTTTTGAGCCTACTAGGTAACTTCTAAACTTGTCGAAAGCAAACACCACAGCCAGCAACTCCTTTTCTGTAGTAGCATATCTACTTTGAGTGTCGTCCAAAGTTCGACTAGCATAATAAATCACATGGAGCTTCTTATCAATCCTCTGTCCAAGAACTGCTCCCACTGCATAGTCCGAAGCATCACACATAATCTCAAATGGATGACCCCAATTCGGAGGTTGCACAACAGGTGTCGAAGTTAAAGCTTCTTTGATAAGGTGAAAAGCCTTTAAACAATCAGCATCGAACTCGAAATTAGTCTCTTTGCACAACAACCTTGTCAATGGTCTAGCAATCTTTGAAAAGTCCTTTATGAACCGTCTATAGAACCCTGCGTGACCGAGAAAACTCCTAATGTCTTTGACATTCTTAGGAGGTTGCAACTTCACCATAACCTCTATCTTTGCTTGATCGACTTCTATCCCCTTCTCAGAGATCTTGTGTCCCAAAACGATCCCTTCCTGAACCATGAAGTGGCATTTCTCCCAGTTAAGAACAAGGTTAGTCTCTACACACCTATTTAAAACCCTGCACAAATTTAACAAACAGGAGGAGAAGGAAGAGCCATAGACCGAAAAATCGTCCATGAAAACCTCAACCGACTCCTTTATCAAATCTGAAAAGATAGAAGTCATACAACGCTGAAAAGTAGCAGGTGCGTTACATAATCCAAAGGGCATTCTCCTAAATGCAAATGTTCCATATGGGCATGTAAAAGTAGTATTTTCCTGATCATTGGGGTGAATTGGAATCTGAAAGAAACCACTATATCCATCTAGAAAACAGTAGTGTGAATGATTTGCTAAACGTTCAAGCATTTGATCAATAAATGGCAATGGAAAATGATCTTTTCTATATGCAGCATTTAACTTCCTTAGATCTATACACATCCTATGGCCAGTGATAGTCCTAGTAGGTATTAGCTCATCCTTATCATTCTTTACTACTGTTATTCCCCCTTTCTTTGGTACTACATGCACAGGTGAAACCCATTTGCTATCAGAGATAGGATATATGACATCAGCATCAAGCAATTTAAGCACTTCTTTCTTCACTACTTCCTTAAGGTTAGGATTCAATCTTCTTTGAGGTTCGATACTAGAGTATGATTCGTTCTCTAGGTGGATCCTATGAGTACAAAGACTAGGTGAAATTCCTTTGATATCACCTAAAGAATAGCCTATAGCCTTTCTATACTTCCTTAACTCAGTCAAAAGAGAATGCAATTCATAATTGTTTAAAGCATCATTCACTATGACCGGATAAGTAGAATTAGGACCCAAGAAAGCGTACCTTAGCCCTTCAGGAAGAGTTTTAAGCTCTATGTTTGGTGCTGTAAGCTCGGACCAATCATTTGTGACTTTGTCATTGACCGAATTGGCTGGTCCCATTGAAGAGGGGTGGGCGTCAGTTTTAGTGGGTGTCGTGACTCGATTTTCGAGCTGTCTCTCCTCTCTTAAAGCGACAGCTTCAAAGCTACCCAAATCTTCATACTCATGTGGCCATTTTGTTGCTTTATGAGAGTCCAACAACTTCCTATAGCATTCTGTTTCTTTGTGAAGATACCCATCATCAGCTTTCTTGGTCAAAACAGTCCGTAGGTGATCTTCTTCTGTAAGTTCTTCTAGCAGCTCATCCGTAAGAGTGTCAATCTCTTGTACCCAAAATAACTGACCTTCTATAGTGGGCTTTCGCATGATGTCTTTGATATCGAACTTCATCTTGAAGTCTTTGCCCAAATTAAGCTCGATGGTACCTTTCTTGACGTCTATTATAGCTCCAACAGTTGCTAAGAAGGGTCTACCAAACAAGAGAGGATCCTTAGGTTCTTCTTCCATCTCAAGAACTACAAAATCTGTTGGAATTTCGACATTTCCAACTCTGACTGGTAAATCCTCTAAGATACCATGAGGGATTCGGACTGAACGGTCTGCTAACAGCAGAGATATCTTACATGGCTTGTACTTATCAAATCCCAATCTTCTTGCTACCGAGAGTGGCATAAGACTAATAGAAGCTCCAAGATCACACAAACATCTTTCGAATGCCAAAGGTCCTAGAGAGCACAGAATGGTGAATGTACCTGGATCCTCAAGCTTCTTTGGAACCAAGCTCCTTTGGATAATAGCACTGCACTCATGGGTTAACACCACCATGCCTTCAACCTCTTTTGTTCTCTCCTTAATAGCATCCTTCAAAAACTTTTGGTAGGGTGGTACCAACATGAAGGCATCTAACAGCGGTATCTTCAGCTCAATTTCCTTCATCTGCTTATCGAAAAGAGCCTTATACTTCTCAACAAGTTCCTTCTTAAACCTCCCTGGAAATGGTAGATGAGGTTTATAAGGTGGAGGAACAAAGGGTTTAGTTTTCTGCGCAGATGCTTCTGAATTAGGCTCTATTTGGGTCTCAACTCCAACCTTAGCATCGCATTTGGCCTTACTAGGCGTTTCCTCTGAGCTGTCATCGTGCTTTTCAGCAATTGGATTATCCTCCTCTTCCTCGACTAAGCTGTCCTCAGCGACTTTCTCATAACAAAGAGGTGATTGTAGTTCTTTTCCACAGCGAAGAGTGATTGCACTAGCTGTATACTCTTTTGGATTTTGAACTGATTTTCCTGGTAGTTGACCTGTTTGCTTTGTTACCGAGTTTGACTGCATACCTTCAAGATATTTCACCCTTGAGTTCAACGTTTCAAATTTGCACTTCAGGTCATTGTGTGAAGCATCAATTCTGTTGTTTAAGTCAGCCTTCATACTGGACAGCTCCTTAGTTGTTGCTGCTTGTCCTTGTAGAATCTGCTGCAACATGTTCATCATATCACCTGATTGTTCTGTTGGCTGTGGCTGTTGTTGTCTCTGAAATCCTGGTGGAACAGCTTGCTGGTTGGAATAAGTGTTAAATGGCTTCTTGGGTATGAATGGGGGTTGTTGAGGTTGCTGGTTTTGTGGAGGGTACACCTGATCCTGAGGGTTAGCAACATTAGTACTCCGATACGAGAGGTTCGGGTTTTGTCTGTAGTTATTGAATTTGTAACCTCCTTGGTTCTGCAGAAAACTAACTTCCTCAATTTGACCATCCTCCCCTTCCTCTATTGGAGCATCATTTCCAACAAAATGCACATGTTTTTGAGCGCAGAGCAATCTGTCCATTTTTTCATGTAAAGCTTTGATTTCCTTCATGTTCACCGATTCAGATTCCAGAATTCCTCTATGGCTTCTATCGTATTCCTCACTGTATTGACCATCAGCTTGACCCAGATTCTCGACCAGATCCCAGCCGTCATTAACATCTTTGTTCAAGAAATTTCCATTGCTTGCTGTATCGAGAAGCATGCGTATCTTTGGTAGCACACCCCTGTATAGTGTACTAAGCAATGACTCAGTAGTGAACCCGTGGTGTGGACATTGAGACTGATAAGTTTTGAAGCGTTCCCATGCTTCAGAAAATGTTTCAGCATTTTTCTGTGTAAACCCCGAAATAGCATTCCGTAATTTTGCTGTTCTCGCATTTGAGAAAAACTTGCCCAAGAATGCTTTCTTGCACTCATCCCATGAATTGATCGATGCTTAAGGCAGATTCTTTTCCCAAATTCGAGCTCGATCTCCTAAAGAGAATGGGAACAGTCTTAGCTTTAGTGCATCTTCACTAACTCCACTTATCTTGGTCAAATTGCAAAGTCTCTCGAATTCATCCAAGTGATCCAAGGGGTCTTCATTAGGTAAGCCATGAAATTTGTTATTTTGTACCATAGTTATGAGACTGCTCTTGATGTTGAAGTTATTGTTTTGGACCGCGGGAGGTACGATGCCGTGTCTTTGAGTGTGAGTGTTGGGTGCATCACCCGCACCTATGATTCTCTGCCTCCTAGGCAGAGGTTGTTGTCTGTCAGCTTCGTTATCCATTTCTTCTGTATTCTGTTCGTCAAAGTTCAACCTTTGTCTCTGTTCCTTCAACTGACGTCGAAGCTGTCTGTCATTTTCAAAAGTTCCGAGAAGATTTTGGTTGCCCTTAGAACGTGTATGCATACAAACGAGAAATCACCTGAATGCAATCACAAAACAAAACAACAGTGAGTTTGTAACGGGGAATGGAAAGCAAACTTGATCTCAATTGTTCTAAAATTCCGAATGAAGCAAATAAAACACCCAAATGGCAACGGCGCCAATTTGGTAACAAAGGTTTTGCGATGTAATTCAAATATCCCTAGCACTATCGTTGTCACTGTAGTCCTTAAGGTATCAATCCAATCGGGTGCATTGCAAGCAATCAAAACGTGATAGAACCAATTAATCCAAGCCAAATCAGTATTGGTGTGTGATTATCAAATGAAACTAACTGAACCAAAGTAGACTTAAACTAAAAGCAAGGAAAAATAACAGTGAAAAGAAATTAAAACGAAGGTAATTAATCAATGAAACAAAAGCTTCTAAGGATGGAGGTGACGATAAGCGAATCTCCCTAATCAAACCCTAAGTGACCAATTAACTCAATCAAGAGGTGATTCCTAGGTAGTAAACTCAACACTAATCAAGTTCATTGTCATGATAAATGATCTCAACTATATCTATATCCTGACCCTATCATCACAGGCGAATTATAGCATAGAAAGCATGAAGATCCAGTTTACTAAGGCCAATAATTACCCTAAACATCTAATCCCTTAGGTTAGGTATAATTATCTCTGAATTAGGTTAATCAGGGTTTTCAATCAATACTTCCCAGTATGGAATTCCCTAGGATCTAATCTTAATCGGCCAAAGAAAGACTAGCATTAAGAACCCTAAAATAGAAGAAATCTAACCATTAAAACCTATCACTTAGGAGATTAGGGATTTCCCACTGATCTATTCCATCCCTAGAAACCCTAGGAAAACTACTCAGACATAGCAAATAAAAACAAAGAATTCAAAGATGAAGAGAATTGCATAATTAAAATAAAAGATAGAGAAGATGAAACTAGAATGCTTCAATTGAAATTTCTCCCAAACGGGTTCTCAAAGTACACCTCAGTTCTCAATCGTAAAAAAAAGAGTCTCCAAAATAAAACCCTAGTTTTAGTATTTATAACAGAAAGAAAATTAAACCGAAAGAAAATAAGTTAAACCGAAAATAGACTATTTTTCTGCCCGGCGTGCACGTTTCATCGACCACCTCCATCGACCAGGTGGTCGATGAAATCGTCTTTTAGAAACCCCTCTTATACGTCGACTTTTTCCAGACGAAAGTGCAATATAATCGGGCACAACCATCGACCAGTTGGTCGATGAAATCGTCGTTTATGGATGTCCCATTTTTCCAGAGAGAAATGCAATTCCATCGACCAATGGCATCGACCAGTTGGTCGATGAAACTGCCTTTTCGTCTATTGCTCTCACATAAGACTTCCTTTTTGCCATTCGTTCGCACTCCACTCACGTGTCTTAAGACACCTAATATACATACATATTTATCACCACTCAATAATTCATTTACGGTTCATCAATTACTTTCCAAACACCTCATAATTTTAACAATATTCTTAGTTCAATCCTTTTTTAGCCTCCTTAATCTCTTTAGTTTAAATCAGCAACTCATACTAACATTTTATCATCACTTTACTCATAGTTTCTAGTATAGAATTTACTTAGCAATTATTGCTTAATCTTTATACCCATACTTAGTAACTATTCATTTATAATCACTCCTTCTTAAACACACAACTCACAAAATATATTAACAAGCACACAGAATCAACAATCATCAGTTCAATTAAATATTAAGCTTTCACAATCAATCATTCATAATCACAATCTCCTTACAAATCCACACAATCACCAACTCACCTTAAACACTTCCTTGGTTGCTAAGGCGGATTTATTCCTTCTCTTTCCCAAAACTTTCTTAGACTTTTAAGTGATATTTAAGCAAGATTCAAGGTAAGTATTTTTACTTGAATACAAGGTATTTCTCCTCTCTTCTCTCGGTTTCCTCTTCTATTTATAGAAGAGGTTAAGCTCACAATTTCACTAGGCAACCACACACCTTAATCACCCTAGCTAAACTTATAGGTTTTTCTAAATCATTGCCAAGTGTCATAAACTAAAATGACTCATCTAAACCTTTCTTCATGGAGAGGTTTTGTCTTATGCTTTGGGTTAGTCTTTAATTCAAAATTTCCCGAGCACGTCAAAAATCCGAGCACCTCAAATTTCAACACTTTATCTCAAAAGCTTCTTCAACTCATTCTAGGCTTACCCGCCTATCTCGTGACCAGCTTAGTCTCTCTTCGTTCTTAGTTATTTCACTTCCGACAATTACCTGAAACCACATTTTTGACTTCGTAGCATTTCCTCGTGACTTGTCACTTAGGTCGCGATCGGGGTATTACATTCCTTCCCCCCTTAAAAGAAATTCGTCCTGAATTCTCCTTGGCTCAAAAATCTACTATGTGGGGATAATTCTTACAAAACTCCTCCTCGTCTTCCCATGTCACTACTACTCGGTCTTGCTTTCCCCAAAACACTTGAATTTGTGGAATCTCTCTGGTTTTAAGCTTTTTGATCTGACGTTCTCCCACTCGGATTGGTCCTTCTGGATAGGTCAGATTGTTACAGAGGTTCTCTATCCGTTGCGGTCCTATTGCGTTTGGGTCAGGTACATGCTTCTGTAACATCGAGACATGGAACACTGGGTGTAAGGCCATGTCCGAAGGGAGTTCTAGCCGGTATGCTAACTCTCCGACCCTTTCTTGAATGCGGTATGGTCCAATATACCGGGCCGCTAGCTTTCCGACCTTCCCAAACCTATCCTTTCCTTTTTGGGCTGCTACCTTTAAGTATACCCAATCTCCTACTTGAAAGGTAACTTCCCTTCGATGTTGGTCGGCATATTTCTTTTGCCGGTCCTGAGCCTTCTTCATGTTCTCCCTCACTTTTCTAATTTTCTTAGTGGTCTCCTCTACTATATTAGGCCCGAACATTTGCCTTTCTCCCACTTCCGTCCAACACATTGGTGTTCTACATGGTCGCCCATATAGAGCTTCAAATGGGGACATACCTATGCTTGCATGGGGAACTATTATTATAGGAAAATTCAACCAAGGGTAGGTATTGTTCCTATGTACCTCCCCAATCCAATATACACAAGCGAAGCATGTCCTCCAGAGTATGGATGGTCCGTTCCGTTTGCCCATTGGTTTCTGGATGAAAGGTCGTGCTCATTATTATCTCTGTCCTAACAATCTTTGGAATTCCTTCCAAAATTGTGCCGTGAACCTAGGGTCTCTATCGGATACAATACTAGCCGGCACTCCATGTAATCGTACTATCTCCTTTAAATACAATCCGGCTAGGGTCGGAACCTTATCTGTTACCCGCATGGGTAAGAAATGTGCGGACTTTGTCAATCGGTCCACAATCACCCAAATGGCATCATTCTTTCTTCCCAAAGCTATTGCTTTCTTAAGACCTGGCCAATGGTAGTACCTTCGTATGTCCTTGTACATCTTGGTACTACCGGGGTGAATATTTAGCAACGATTGATGCGCTGTTCTCAAAATTTCTTCTTTTAAGTTACGGTCTTGGGGTACCGTAATTTGTCCTTTCAAAAGCAAAGTCTCATCATTGGCTAATTGGTACTCACCTTCCCTTTCCTCTCCCTTTCTCAATGCTTCTATAATCCCTTTTAGCTTAAGATCTTCTTTTTGAGCTTCTCGGATTCTTTGGATTAAGTTGGCTTGGTTCACTACTTGTAATCCTAATGGTTTACTTTCTTCTCCTTGCAATGCGGTTATTCTCACCAGTTTAAATTCAGTTACCAAGGCACTTACATCCATGGTCACATTCACATTCATTCTACGTACTTAAGGCGTCTGTAACCACATTCGCCTTCCCCGGATGGTAATTGATCTCAAGATCATAATCCGTTATGAACTCCATCCATCTTCTTTGACGCAAGTTCAGGTCGGGCTAGGTAAATAAATACTTAAGGCTCTTATGATCCGTTCTAATTTCTACCCTTTCACCTTATAGATAAGATCTCCAAATCTTAAGGGCAAATACTACCGCGGCCATTTCCAAGTCATGTGTCGGGTAGTTCTCTTCATGTTTCCTTAACTGTCGGGATGCATAGGCTATGACCTTTTCACCTTGCATCAATACACATCCTACTCCAACTTTGGACGCGTCCGTGTAAACCGTATATGGTTTACCGGGTTCCGGTAATGACAATATCGGAGCGGAGGTCAATTCTTGTTTAAGCTTCACAAAAGCTTCCTCAGCCTCCTTAGTCCACTCAAAACCTATTCCTTTCCCCGTAAGGCAAGTGAGTGACTTTGCTATACTGGAGAAGTCCTTCACAAACTTTTGGTAATAGCCCGCGAGTCCTAGGAAACTTCATACCTCGGTTGCATTCGTAGGTCGCGGCCATTCTTGTATTACCTTGATCTTCTCCGGGTCTACTAACACTCCATGTTCGGATACTTTATGGCCTAAAAATCCCACTTCTCTTTTCCAAAAACTGCACTTACTAAGGTTTGCATGGAATCTATGTTCTCTTAACCTTTGTAACACCTTTTCCAAATGTATGGCATGATCCTCAACAGTCCGTGAATAGATGAGGATGTCATCAATGAATATGATCACAAAATCATCCAAATAATCCCAAAAGACCTCGTTCATGAGCCGCATAAATACGGCTGGGGCATTCGTTAATCCAAAGGGCATGACCCTAAATTCATATTGCCCATATCTCGTCCCAAAGGCCGTCTTGTAGATGTCATTTTCATCAATCGGGATTTGGTGATATCCAGATGCCAAATCAATCTTTGAGAACCATGATGCTCTTTGTAGTTGATCCAACAACTCATCAATTCTAGGTAAAGGATATCTATCCTTTATCGTAACTCTATTAATCCCTCGGTAGTGAATACACAACCTCATACTCCCATCTTTCTTTTTCACAAATAACACCGGTGCTCTCCAGGGTGACTAACTAGGACGTATAAATCCTTTTCCCGTTAAATCCTCTAACTGTTTCTTCAATTCAGCTAGCTCGGCCGGAGCCATTCTATAAGGGCTTTTGGCAATTGGGGCTGTTCCCAATTCAAGTGTTATTGTGAACTTATTACTTCGAGATGGTGGGAGTCCTACTAAGGGGGTAAATACTTCCGAGAACTCTTTGACTACCGGTATGGTTCCCAAATCCAATTCCTCTCCAACTCTTACATTCGTTGTATCAATGGTAACCAAATATATTTCTCCATCTTCTAACTCTGATTCAATTCTTAAGGCCGTGACTAGTGACATTCCCATACTTGGACAAATTTCACTATACATACACGTATGCCCTTCCTCATTTCCTAATTTTACTCGGCTCTTGAAACAATCTATGTTTGCTCAGAATTTTGTTAACCAATCCATTCATAGGATAACTTCATGATGTTCTAGTGGTACGACTAGGAGATTAGCCGGAAAATTTATTGCTTTTAATTCTACCGGTATATTCCACATACATGACTTGGCATGAAGAGTTTGAGTTCCGGGTGTTCTAATGGGTACATCTACTTCCGTTATAACAAAGGTTCCCTCGAACCTCTCCGCGACTTCGGGTGACACAAAGCTATGTGTGGCTCCCGAGTCAAATAAAACATAGGTGGGTATTTTGCCAACACATATTGTTCCTACTACACACATTCACATATACTACATATTTAAACACTCAAGTTCATACAAAACACAACCACATATTCACGCAACTTGTTACTTCTTACCGGTAATAGGCCCTTTATTGGGCTGGGAAGTGTTAGCCCTATTGGTACCTAACGCATAAACACGTCCTGAATTAGTTTGATGCCCTTGTGCCGTTCCCGATGGAGGTGGGTGAGTTTGCGGGTAAGACGTTGCATAATACCCTCGGTCCCCGCAAGTGAAGCACGTAACATCCTTAGGAACCTCCGGACGTTCCCTCCCTAAATTAGGACACGCCCTTGCATAGTGTCCTCGGCCATTACAGATTTGGCACAATGGCAACTGTCCCGGGTCACGCAGAGAGATCTTTGCTACTCTTGACCCCTAGCCTCGGCCACTTCCCGACCCTCTACCTCCGTCATTGCCTTGCGGTTACGCGGGTAACTCGATCGTCCTCTGGACTGCGGCATTGAGGATCTTGCCGCTGCGGCTTGCTCAGCCGCAAGTCCTTCCTCGACATTTACCGCCCTCTCCACGGCCTCATACATGTCGAAGAATTGTACCACTTGCAACCTACTCCACATGGCTGGTCGCAACCCTCGAATGAACTTCCTAATCATTGCAGGTTCGTCCATCCTTCTATTTTGCATAAACCTACTTAGTCTCACAAATTCTGCCTCATAATCCCTAACACTTCGATTTCCTTGTTGCAATTAAAGGAATTGCAATTCTAACATATCTCGGGCCTCAACCGGAAAGTATTTTCTTTCAAACTCTTGGCGGAACACTTTCCATGTGGTGAAGATATCTCTATATCGACGCTCCACACTTCTCCACCAATACTCAGCGTCTCTATCTAGATGATAAACCGCTACATCTTTCTTGTAGCTTTCCGGGCATCTTGTCGCACGAAAGTTCCTTTCCATGTTCCGCAACCATGCATTAGCCGCGATCGGGTCCGTACTACTGGAAAATCGTGTTGTTCCTAGGTTCCGTATGGCCGTGACTATTGTTAAGAAATCCGGTGACATACGCTCTTGTATTCCTCCCATATTATCTTCCACCGGTTCACTAAACCTAGGCCGCATTCTACCTCTAACTAACTGACTTGTTATACTAGGATCAGTCCATGGCATTTCCACCTCTTCCACCCCGTACATGGTGTCATCCAAACCATACCCACGGGTTGCTTGAGTCCGTGAACCTTCCAACCAGAAGTTGTCCGCCCAAGACCCTTCGCTGTACTCATCCGATATCTCAAACTCATATCATACCGAGTACGGTCGGTCTGGTCTCTGGGAATCGTGTGGTCGTCCTCTCCGAGTAGGGGGCATCTAAATATAACACGATGTTAGTACTTAATATTCTATAAAGGAAAGCAACTGGTTTCCTAACCTTTTGCAAAACTTTTAGACTCTCTTTAAAAACCGAAAACATGTATCATATGTGCTTAAGCATAACCATGCTCTGATACCACCTTGTAACACCCCCGAACCTACCCTAGGAACGGGAGCGTCACTAGTATGTGTCCGAGCCCCAACCTAAGGTTACCGAGCCAAGTTCGGACCTTAATTGGAACAAGGAAACACACTCCATCTTAACATACCTAAGCCTTGCGGCTCAAGTATATCAATCCGTTAGTTTTGCCCCGGACTAAGGCCAAGCACACACAATACCATTTCTTAATTCCAATAACACTTAGATCTTTTATAAATACTTGAAACTTCAACAATATTTTCGGCCGAATTTTAAATCTTGTTTACTTTACAAACCATTTCTTACATTTGCAAAAGGGTAAAATTCTACACCGGCTTATCGTTGCTTTCCTTCTGCTTCCTAGATGTCTTACTTTGGTTTCCTGCAAGGAGGAGAGTGAAACGTAAGCACAACGGCTTAGCGAGTCCATGAAACACAACAATGTATCAAGCAAGGTACAAACTCCATAATTACTTAGAATATGGAACCATACACGTCCCGGGCCATAATGCCATCCTTCCGCATTGCCGGAACGTGCCTACCAACACGGCGCGGTCCATCCGCGTCCCACCACTCAAAACACATACCTTCCCGTAACAACCAACCATTCTCAAACCTCACTTCCTTTACACTTTTCAACTCTCACATCACCTTACCTCACAACCACTCGTCACACACTTTTCTTACAAACCTCCACACACACCACACCACTCACACGTTACTCACCACCTTTCCACACACGGTTCTCACATCCGTCCCACACACAATACCACAACCTTCCCACACACGTTACTACAACCTTCTCACACACGTTACCACAACCTTCCCGTTACCACACACACTCAACCTCCACAATCACTTAACACACACACACACACATACATCATCAAACATTCATTCAATAATTATTTATACATTTGGGACCAACCTTCGGTCCTATTCAAACGAACACTAGGTCTTCACGGGTTTTATTAATCAATCACAATTACATATTTATCACCACTCAATAATTCATTTACGGTTCATCAATTACTTTCCAAACACCTCCTAATTTTAACAATATTCTTAGTTCAATCCTTTTTTAGCCTCCTTAATCTCTTTAGTTTAAATCAGCAACTCATACTAACATTTTATCATCACTTTACTCATAGTTTCTAGTATAGAATTTACTTAGCAATTATTGCTTAATCTTTATAACCATACTTAGTAACTATTCAATTATAATCACTCCTTCTTAAACACACAACTCACAAAATATATTAACAAGCACACAGAATCAACAATCATCAGTTCAATTAAATATTAAGCTTTCACAATCAATCATTCATAATCACAATCTCCTTACAAATCCACACAATCACCAACTCACCTTAAACGCTTCCTTGGTTGCTAAGGCGGATTTATTCCTTCTCTTTCCCAAAACTTTCTTAGACTTTTAAGTGATATTTAAGCAAGATTCAAGGTAAGTATTTTTACTTGAATACAAGGTATTTCTCCTCTCTTCTCTCGGTTTCCTCTTCTATTTATAGAAGAGGTTAAGCTCACAATTTCACTAGGCAACCACACACCTTAATCACCCTAGCTAAGCTTATAGGTTTTTCTAAATCATTGCCAAGTGTCATAAACTAAAATGACTCATCTAAACCTTTCTTCATGGAGAGGTTTTGTCTTATGCTTTGGGTTAGTCTTTAATCCAAAATTTCCCGAGCACGTCAAAAATCCGAGCACCTCAAATTTCAACACTTTATCTCAAAAGCTTCTTCAACTCATTCTAGGCTTACCCGCCTCTCTCGTGACCAGCTTAGTCTCTCTTCGTTCTTAGTTATTTCACTTCCGACAATTACCCGAAACCACATTTTTGACTTCATAGCATTTCCTCGTGACTTGTCACTTAGGTCGCGATCGGGGTATTACAGTTAATCTCGTGTATTTCTTTCAAACAAAAACACAAAGTTTTAGTAAACGAAGATTGATTAACGGAGCTAAACAGAGTTTCTAATTTCTGTTTAATAATCTAATAGTGGAGTTAATCGGCATAGTCAATGCAAAATTCATGATTTAATTGGATAGTCAAATTTTTTTCATGGTTAAATTTGGGTTAAAGAAATTCCAGACTCTTTTTGGTAAGTTCAGGGTTTAAATGACATTTTTCCCAATAGGACAATCATCTATAATTAGGTTTTCTTTTTGTCAACTCATAGATGTATGAAGAAATTCACCCAAGGTGAAAAGACAAAGTTAAAACGCTAAAACATTAGCTGACTTTCTTATAGCACGAGCGAGAGCATCAACTTTATGGTTTAGAGATCTCGGGATTACATGAAGAGATAGAGATGGAAAAAGAGACTTCAGCCTGAGAAAATCCTCCTGGTATGGTTGGAATGCAGGCCACTCCTCTGAATTCGTCATTATCTTCAAGACATCTACACAATCCGTTGCTATCTCCACTTCTAACAGATTGATGGATAAAAAAGACTCTATAGCTCAAAGTAAGGCTTCCACCTCAGAATGCAAGGCTGATAGACTTCTTCGAATTCTACGGCTTCCCAAACATCCACCTTCCACCGAATCAGGGAAGCACACCCATCCTAGTCATGTAAAAAAATCTGAACTCTTCCACGAGCCATCAACAAAGCATCTGTAGCCAGTGAAACCTAGGTGACTTATAGAGGGGATATCCACCTCTGATCACACTGACACTGAGTTAATAGTTCCAATATGAGAATAACCAGAGTCTTTATGTCTGGCGTTGAACAACTCAGAAGCGGCAATCTTAGCTTCCATATTTGCCTTGTAGGGCTGAGAAATTTGGACCTAGCCTCCCCACTTACAATAAGGAATTTGTTTCCTCGGTGTGATACCCAGATTTTACTGTGTATCGCCTGTCTTTGTGTAATGCAACCCCAATAGTCAGATCTTGTTCTTCGAGGAATAGCAATTCCTATAATTAATTAAACATCCGCAGAGTTAAAATATTGTCTCAATAGTGGTTCTAGCCAAATATTCACTTGAGAATCAATGAATTGGTCAACTGTAAGGTATGGATAAATCTCCTGACCAAAACCAGTCGGTGCTCTAGGGTAAACATCTGGTATCCAGGGATCCCTCTATACTGTTGTAGATCTCCCATCTCCTATCTTGCAAATAATACCTTTATTTACCAAAGCTCTGGCAGAAAATATACTTCGCTTACCATAAGAAGGATAATTAATCAGTTTCCAAACTTATTTTGCTAGGAGAGCCGAATTAAATTCTTTTAGGGCACGGAACCCCAAACCTCCCTCTGTTTTGGGTTTATATAATTTTTTCCATTTCAACCAATGGATTCCTTTTGATGTTTTTGAGTTTTTCCACCAGAATTCCGGAATAACTGAATTTAATTTCTTCACTATTGTCTTTGGTAATCTGTAACATGACATCACATACGTTGGTAATGTCGTGAGTACTGACTTTATCAAGACTTCTTTGCCACCATTAGACAAAAATTTAGCAGACCAACTATTAATTCTTTCTTGTAATTTTTCCTTGACAAAGACAAAAACTTTGGTTTTAGTTCCACCAATTTTTCCGGAAGGCCAAGATATGATTCCATACCACCTACTTGATTAATCCCCAAAATATGATGAATAGTTCTCTTCTCACTTTCAGGAAGAGGATGTCCAAATTGGATAGATGACTTATCAAAGTTTATTTGTTGCCCAGATAGCTATTCATATTCCTTAAGAATTTGAATTATTTATTAGCCTCTTCTACAGCCGCCTTACATAAGAAGAGACTATCATCTGCAAATAATAAATGTGATGTACTCGGACTCTGCCTCGCGACAGAGATGTCGGTGATGACCATAGCTTGTTTTGTTATCCTCAATTTAGAAACCATGACTTCTGTACATAAGATGAATAGATAAGGTGATTAAAGGTCACCCTGACAGAGTCACCTTTTTGAAATAATCTTACCTCTAGGTTCACCATTTAGGAGAACCGAGTATTCTACACTTGTGATGCAGTACATAATACACCGTACCTAATGTGTACTAAATCCAAGTTAAGGAAGTAAGCTATCCACAAAGCTCCATTCAACTCTATCATAAGCTTTGCTCATATATATTTTAATAACCATGTACTTGCCCTTAACCGCTTTATTTGAGTGTAGAGCATGAAACATTTCCTGGGCTATCAGAATATTATCTGAGATTAAGCGTCCTGATACAAAGGCAGATTGTGTCTCAGAGATCAACTTGGGTAAAAACTTCTGCAGTCTAAGACATAAAACCTTTGAAATAATTTTATATGCCACATTGCATAAACTAATTGGTATAAACTCCCCCATTTTTGTAGGTCTAGATTTTCTTGGAATTAGACAAATATTGGTCTGATTTAAACCTTGTCCAAATGTTCCTGATGATAAAAAGTCATTAACAAGCCTAACAACTTCTGCCTTTATTACCTCCCAAGATTTTTGGAAAAACATAGCAGTCATACCATCCGGACCAGAAGTTTTCCCCGGATCCATCATAAAAAGAGCTTTCTTGACCTCTTCTTCTAAAACCGTACCCATTAGCATTTGGTTATTAGTTTTTGTAATCTTTGGTTCAATATGAGATAGTAATTCATAACTACAGATGCTACCATTAGTAGCAAAGAGATCATTAAAATAATGAGTGGTCTCCTCAAGAATATCCTTTTTTTGGTTACCCACTCCCCATGAGAATTAGTAGACCAATAATTATGTTCTTTGCACGTCTCTGTTTAGTTTGAGTCTGAAAGAACCTGGTGTTTTCATCACCCTCTTTTAGGCAGTGATTTCTATTTTTTTGCTTCTAGTAAATTTCTTCATCAATATAAGCTTATTTTAATTCCTTCTTGGAAGCAGTTATTTCTGTTAGACTTTTGGAATTATCATTCTGTAAATCCTCAACAATAATAATATGTTGTCTTCCTGAAGGAATATTTTTATTCCTCCAATAGGACAATTCACGTATACATGTTTTAATTCTTCCTATGAACGTTACTCTACGTCGACATAAAACACCTTTCCACAATTCCTTTAAAACTATCTCTCCCAATCCACCTTCTACGAAAGATAAATTGTCTTTTACATCAGAATATTTGATCTGAGAATCTTCCCACAATAGGTTTGTGATCAGAACCAATTATCTCAAGATATTCTAGCTCAAACGTCGGGAAAAAATCATGCCAATTCGCATTTCCGAAAGCCTTATCTAGAATACATCGAACGGCATTATTATTTCTAACTCCTCTCCAAATCCATGAATTTCTTATTTTCGGGAATTCAACAAGGCCACATTTTTGGATCATATTGTTAAAAGATAGGAAGGAATTAGCGTGTTTGAGTGTTCCTCCTAGTTTTAAAATCGTATATACAAATCAAATCGCATACAATTTGGAAGATTGATATATAAAATACAAATTTGCCAATTGTTCCATATATATAAATAAAAAAAATATAAATTAAAAAATATAGAAATTATAAATAAATATAAATAACCATAAATATATAAAAAATTCATTAAAACTAACATATATTTATTATTATTATTTTCCTATGTTTTTAATATACAATTCTTATTAATATTTTGAAACAATTTTTCCTGTTCATCCAAATATATCAATACATAAATATTATACATAATTAAAATAAACAAAATATACTAATCATTAAATAAAGTTATAATATGACACAAATTAAACAGATAATTAAAATGTCTTAAAACATTAAGCAATAAAATTATAAAATTACAGAGATAGATGGGAGTAAGAAGGAAAGTAACACATAGCAAAAGATAAATGGAAAAAGAACATATTCCCATTACACTTCTCTATGGATGAACTTATCTTCTTATTACACTTTAGTTACCAATAAGAAATAATCAAAATTAATATTTATTATTTAAAAAAAACCTAAAATACAAAACTCTAAAATAAAGTAATGCACTTTCATCAAGAAGCCGGATAGTCGATCTCCCAGTGGGAGTCAAATATCAGAACTCTAAAACGTGAATTTCCTTTATACTCGAAAAGGAGAAGGTAATTTAAAGTGATAAAATGAGTTTCTACAAACTCACTCCAACCACCTTCAAACCATACCTCATCACCAAGATGTGTCACTCCAATAATACTTGTGTATCTCGATGGAGTTTCAAGGGTTATCTCACCGCCTTATACGGGACCTAAAGTAAAAAATTCTTCAGGGACTAACTGCGAACATGCAAAAACATGAATTTTGAAACCAAATGAGTATTTGAGGACTAAATACATTGCAAACAATAGAAAAATTTAGTTCAAACAACAACAAAAAAAGAAAAAAAATGGTAAGATTGGATTACCATGGCCTCGATTTTGAAGGTTTCCTCCATAATAGGTTTCAGGAATCTATCAGAATTTCTGACATGACCAATGTTTGGGAGTCTATGCATATTGTTCTGCCTTGAATTCAAAATTTTTTTATGGGAGAGCTTATTTGATATTTAGTTGTAAGATAAATGAAATGATATGTTGTAGTATAATGAAGATAAATGATTCTTATTTTTTACCAAAAGGAATATTGTGGGACAGTCTTTTAAATTTACGAAAAAGAGTTAAGATTCCAAAGTATTTTAAGGGTTTTGTACGTAAAATTTGAAAACAATTATAAAAATTTATTTAATTATTTAATAAATAATTCAAAACTTTGGTTACGGTTGGGATTTAGACCATAAATATTTCAATTTGATAGCTTATAATTTAAAATTGTAAAAGTGATCTAACACAATTATTTGAACCAACAAAATATGCATACACAATAGTCCGCAAACGAAAAACGATATAAAGATAATGGTGTAATACGTCTTTTTTATCAAAATAAATAGGATTTAGATAATGAAATGATAATAACAGTATATAATTAAAATATACTCTATTACAAAAAGTTAAATAACAGAAAAAATGCATAAGTAAATTTTGATAAGAGAAAAACCGAATAAAAAGATGGGAAACTACGAAACAATGTCTATTTGATAGAATGAAACATAACAGTGAGCATGAAATAAAACAATAAATAGAGAATATCTATTTATAAGGACAAAAACTAAAAAAAATATTTATTTTTTAATAGTAATTTAAAATTTAATATACTACATAATTGATATTGTTGAAAATAATAGTTGTAAACATGAGGGCAAATAAGAAATCAAATAATATTAAGATTAGATTAAATAAGAAATTAAATTAAAAACAATTGAGAAAAAACTAAGTTAAAAAAAAAGGAACTAAGCAAAAGTGTCCAATGAACTAAAAAAAGAAACAACGATAATATCACTTGCGACGTTTGTAAACAGTTTTCCGAGTGATAAGAGAAGCGGTTTCGTCTTCTGTTCCTTCTTTGAAAAGAGTAGTAGAGGCAAGCTCGACCACCTTTATATCAGTACAAAGTTTCTTATTCGACGAAGACTTATCATCATCGGTTCCTTCTGGATCAGATCGCTTAGATGAAGGTATGAAAAATAATGAACCGCCAACATCAGAACTCTCACCACTATTGCATATTGCAAGAATATCTTTTACGACAAATGATAATACATAATTAAAAAATAAGAAATACCAGCATGGTACAAAATTATAAAAATATATATATTAGACAAAACACTTACTTGATTACTTGAAGTAGATGGAAGATCAGTCAGCTCACTCGCAATCTTACCATTCTACCAGACTTTAGCTACTTTGAAAGTGTCATTTCTCAGACCAATGTTATCCTTCTCAACAATAATTCCAAACTGAAATGTCTTTCCCTTTAGATTGGTGAGTGTAGCTAGTAATTCTTTTCCGTTTTCAATCTAGTTAATTACACGATAAAAAATAATTAAAATAAAATAATTACAATACTCGTAACAAAATATTTAAAAGAAAAAAAATTATTAAATAAAAAACCTGAGAATAATCTTCACAGAAAATATCACTTGCTTTCCGACCTACGACCTCAATCGCAAAATTATCGAACAACATGCATTTGGTCTCACCGGTAGAATTAATAATTTTAAGATGAAGCTTAAATCTGAACTCAAATAAACAATTTAATGCATTATCTAATTGAGTAGTACAACATAAATACACTAATAGATTAAAAAACACACCTTGGAGACATGTTTTTGGTGAAGCTTTTACATGTTTCACACCAGAAATTGGGCTGAGGTTTAGGTGATACACCCTCGATCTTGATAGGAGTATCAGAAAATGCTTTCTTATTAAATTTCTTACAACCAAAATAATACCAACCCTAATATGTATGCATTCCATAAATTGTACACAACAAACGACAATGGCCAACCAAAAGACGAATACAAAAAAAAATCCCTTTTAGATATTAAAACGATATATATTTAGCTAACAAAATCTTGAATAGGTTATCATTACCTCGAATGTTTCAAGTAATTCTGAGATGGAAAGCACCGGATATTCAAGCTAAAGTTCATCATCAGATACTTTAGGTACGATTGTTTTAGAACTCTTCATGATGATTTTTACTCCATCGGCGACCAAACTAAAAAAAAAAGATAAATCAACGAACAACATATAAAAATATTAAAGACCATTATAAGAAATACAAAAAAATAAGACTATTACAGTAGCGTATAATAGTCTCTGCAATCACATGGTTCTTTGGCAACTACGGGTCAAAAACAACAACTGATGTATCGAATGATTTATTAATACTCCTAATATTTGTACAGAAAAACAAATAAATTAAGTCTAAAACTGAAAAATAATATGTAATAACAATCACAAATATAAATAATTATCATACAAACTTGCGTTTAAATAAAAGAAAAAGTATTATATAATGGTCACAATATCATTCCAAACATGAAGTTTGGCAAACCGAATCAGAAAATAGACCAAGCCATCAACAGACCGCAATATAGTGTCATAGAATCTTCCAACATAAGCACCTCAAAGAAAACATTGTAGACGGTTATCACTATTAAAAAATAGATATACAAAATTAATAAAACTAGATATATATATATATATATATATATATATATATAAAAGAATGAAAACTAAATGAACTTTAAAACAAATTAAAAAAAATTCAATTTCAAAAAAAAAAAAAAAAACTACAAAAGCTTACATATGATCTCTTAATATGAACTGAAATTTCTTTGTTAGTTTCCTGCGGACATAAAGTTCTTGAACCTCATTCACAATAAGGATCTGTCTAAAACCATCTGAATAAAAAGGAAACAAATAAATAAAATACGTGAAAAAATATGTTTGGAACTAATAATGGAAAATTCTTACCTGTTAAGACATTGAGATCATAAGCCCCATTGAGAATACCATCAAACGTGGCTAATGAGAGGAAATTATCGTTCACAACAGGATCACATGGAGTGACACCAGTTATGTTCAGAAAGACAATTTTGAAAGACAACGACAATATCCTGTAAAGACTATTGTCTTTAGAAACAAGAAAGTTATGCATTATCTTCCATTGGCCAGCTTTAATAGAATGTTCGAACTTCCGAATATGTTCTTTTTTAATTGTGGCACATAGTTTTGACCCTTACAAAAAAATAACGAATAAAAATTTCACATATCATATGAAAATAATAGCATTTAACAAAAAAAATACGATAGAAACTATTAAATAAAAAGTAAACTTACGTTTCGTCCGCAAGGATCATCTCTATAGTTTTACCGGTCATTTTTTCATATTGTGACCACGTATGCAAGATCTTGCATCTGATTCTTCAAGGGTTGTTTTGGCTCGTTTTGATATCATTGAAGAGAGTGAAATCATCGACCTTGGCTAAAGTAGAAGACATGATGCGATTCAGGTATCAGAAACGAATAGAGTCGATATGATGATGAGATGAAAAAATATAATGTGATTAGGGTATTATATAATAACGCTTAGGTATGTATTCAACATAATAGAGATAAAACCAAATCTGGCCAATATATTCTCGTGATTCAATTTTGATTAATTTGATAGTGTAGATTAGGTTAAGATATTTAGTTTATGGAATAGATTACAAAAGAATTCTCTTATAATTCGTAAAAAGATGTTAAAAGCATGTAGATATTCCGAGTTAGAGGGTTGTGATCCACATAAAAGAAAAAATATTTTTGTATTAAATTATAAATTAATAATAATACCGAGAATATGGTGGAAAAGATTACGATCCGAAAAAATATTCCATATATGAAAAATAAGGATATTTAATACAAACAAATCAATCTTCAACATAAAAAAACTGAGCTCACCTGAGCTCACTTAAGCTCCGACGTCGGAAAACTTGAAAGTTGCTGGAAAAAATTATAAAAAAATATATGGCTAGCTTAAGTGGGGCAAAAGAAATTTTGAAATTTTTTTTGGAATTTATATGTGATGGAGTGAGGCCTGATTTGATTTTAGATGAATTTTCTGTATTTTTCCAATCTGCCATTAGAGAGTTATGGGTGATTAGAAGAAGTTTTGTTATATTCCGCAAATAAAAATAGGTAAATTGCATAAGAGGATTTTTGATTGATTAAAAAAATAGACGGTCATGATTAAAAATAGAAACGGACGGCCGAGATATTCGCATGAAAACTATAGGTTAAATTTAACCTTTAGTTTTTTTACCTGATTGCCCCTGCACATTTATTGCAAAAAAAAATTTCTCCAAAGAGAAATCTTCCGATTGGCTCTTCCTAGAGAGGCAAAATGAGGAAGTTCCCAAATTGTACTCTCGCTTTAATATGTAGAGACTATGATTCAACCTGCGCTACAGCGCGGGATCATTTTTTATTTTTTATTGTTTCTTTTCAAAGATTATAAATATTTCATACATTAATAGAAATCATTGGAAATTTGATTGTATAAGTTGCATTGGCATATATAGTAGGCTGTTGTAGGAACAAAATATTTTAAAACCATTTATATAAATATAAACGTATATATTTTAGTTGATAAGAGAACAAAAAAAATAAAATAAAAATATCATATGAGTCTTGGTTGGGATTTCTATGATAGACAACAGCATAATGGGACATTAATTTTGTTAGGGATAAAATTTATAAAGTATAATTATTATAAGGTATAAATTCGACGAAGTTAATATGTATCTCCTATATTTAATAATATATTAATTAATGAATGATTGAAAATTTAAATTTAAATTTATTAATGAATTGATAGTTGTTTCTATATCAAGATCAACTATATTTAAATATATATATAGTAGACAAATTTAATTAGTTTTTTTTTCCTTCAACAAATTTATTTAGTTATGAAGGTAAAAACTAATAAATAATATTTTTTAATAAAAATAATAAAATAACAAAATATGATAAATAAATAAAAATTAATTACTCCTTAAATTTCTCAAAATGGAAAATATAATAATGAAATAAAAATCACAAATAATGAAAAAAACATAGATTGCAAAACTAAAAGTAGAAGCGATATAGTAAAAGTTTGAGTTGATGATCCCATAAACAAAAATCACATATAGTAGACATATTCATGTCATTATCCGCACCGTACTAGTTGAAGTCATGGTTGATGGTAATGAATGTCCTTGTTTGGCCATCACAATTACATATGTCTTGATGATAAGATGTTTTCAAGTCTGTGATCGCCGTATTATTACTATAACTGATATGTCGGTTGACTATTCTACGAACTCTTTTGAGGTATTATAATATTGTTGAAAACAATGGCTTCATAAAATGAGATAAAATACCTAAACCTTTTTCTTTTTCAAGACCTCCACGACAGATTAGCATGATACCATAAACATAAATATAATCAAATCATCTAAATTTTTCTCTCAAATCAGGCAAAAAAAAATTTGGTTTAAAGGAAAGAGAGTAGAGATTCGCCATGGAAACAAAGGTAAATTTTCAGAATAATTGGTTTAATTTATGAGAAAACCAATGAATATATTGTAATTTCAAACATATTTTTGAAAAAATACCTCTTTTGCAAAAAAACATGAAGCGAAATAGAGATTCGAATCCGATCACTAATAAGGTATATTTCTTTCTTGTATCATATAATATATTGTTAATAGATATGAAATGAGAACTAATTGGAATATGTAATAGTTTAGTTCAATGTTATCGCTTAACTATTTGCTAGAAATTTAAGAATTAGACCCTTTTTTTTAAGTGTAACAATCCTTTTAATTTCTACAGAATAAGGTGGACGAAAAAATAGATATGATGAAATTGATATCAGACAAAATCCTAGCAAACATAATCTCACGAGTTGCACCGGACGAAATATATAGGATCGAGAGTTTGAAGATTGTCTCAAAACGATTTAGGAAAATTTGTGAAAGAAAAGATGTGCTATCTAAGCTAGACCTTGGATATATGCCTTTATATCCATGGGATAAAAAAGATGCTCTTTTCAACAAATTTCATGAGAACTTATGCGATAAAGGTAATACTGATGCTTTATATAGATTAGATATGGAAAATTACTTTGTGTATAATCGTTTCAATGAGGGATTAAGATACTAGATAATGCTAGTAAGGAAGGTAATCTAGAAGCAAGATTTGTTTATGGAACAACTCTACTTTGCCTTGGAGAAAATTCTAGAGAAGAAGATATGAAGACTCTTAGGGGATTACGTAAGCTGACATTGAGTACATCGTTGGAGTTTGTTGGGACAATACGACAACACGTATATAGTGGACCAGCAAATCTTCGTTGGCGAGGATAAAATAGTTTGAAGATGCTCAAAAATTCCTTTGTCAAAGGACCATGTGATTGCAAAGAAGATTTCATACAAACTATACCTTACTACATACAAAGGAATGAAGAAGATGAGGGTACAGATATGCCAATGGAAGTAGCATGTGAGACATGCTTCTGGGATTATCAACTTAGATTCTTATTTTCTAATAATTAGTATTAGTTTATTTAGCAATTAATAATTAGCATGTCTCTTATAACTTTACATTATGTTTCTTTTATTAAGTGTTATGTAAGACTTGGAGAATTACAAATGTAGTTATCATTAAGGTTTGTTTACCAATTTGATCATTTCAAGCAAGGTTATAAAGGTATGAGTTTTCAATAAATAAAAACGTACTAAATAAAATAAAATAAAAATTACCATAGTACTCACAATTGCTAAATGTATGAAAAATTTGTTAACATCAATTGTAACCAACCATATAATAACAAAATGAAGCATAATATAAAACAATGATTGGAAGCCCAAGCATAATTTAGGAAAGTCTTTCCAAACAAATCATTAATTGCAAGAGGTATATTTTCATAATATACAGTAGTTATTATTTGTAATGTGAGCATTGCTGTTTATAAATATTAAAATATTTGTCATATGGAATAAGTGATGAGCAAAACTTAGATACATAACATTGGTTTTTTATATATGAGAATACAAAAAATATATTTTTAATAAATTTAATGAAATTTATTAAATAATTGTTTAAATTAAATAAGATATCAAAATACATATGAAAATTAAATTGTTTATTGTATTTGAAAATATTAAATGCATTAAAATAGAAAAATATAAATTAAACTAAAATGTAATAGAAATATGAAAGGAAGCCTTAGACCATCTAGAAAATCTCAAACATACGATTAGACCATCTGTGAAAGCTCAAGCTTAACATTGCACCAAACCATTTCCACCTTGTATGTGTAATGGCCATTTATATTATTACTCTTTTGAGCATTAAAGCCAAACTGGAAAGTCTTTCTAAATAGATCACTACTTGAGAGAGGAATTATTTCAGGGAATTCAATGTACATGTTGGAAAAAACCAATTCGATTACTCATACGGTGATTAATACGATAAACAACCATGAAAATAAACTAAAAATAAAGGAATTAGGTTAAACTACCTCTTTAGAATGATCGACAAAGAGATCGTATACTCTTTCTCCTATAGCTTCAATGGCCAAATGTTCAGACAAAGGACATTTGGTTATACCAGTATTGTCCATTACTTTTAAATTCAGGTTTAACCTAATTTGAAGGAAACGACATGAACACAAAATGTTTGACAAAAAAACAAAGTACAAAAAAAAAGAAATTAAAATATACACGGGGGATCAATTTACCTTGAAGTCACGGATGGTGTATCTTTTTCGCAAGTATGACACCAAAAAGCTTCTTAATTCTTAGGGTAGTTTTCGTCAAAAACACAATTCGGTAAACGAGGAATAGTATTATTGTTACAGATGTTGCAGCGGAAATAATACCAGTTTGACTTCCATGAATTAAGTCCCAAAATAGTACACATAACACGGTATTACCAACCTAAAATAATAGCTCGGTAACACGATAAAAAAAAAGTAAGTTAAATATTTTGGCTTTTAAATATGTATATGATGGCTAACATATTGAAAATCTTTTAATTAATCTAACACATATCTCTGTTGATTGATGTAATTCAGCAATAGATTTTCTCGGATATTTTAGCCAAATATTATCATCTCTAGTTTCTTTTTGACTTGTAGGGTGCAAAATATTAAGATGAATACCATCATTCGCCAAACTAAAATTTGTTTAAGTAAATAATAGATGACTAAATTCGAAAATAACAATTAATAGTATATTTACTTCTTAATGTTTTGTATGTGAGGAATCAAAGCACTTTTTCGGAAAATTGTTTGTTCAGAGGCATTGATAAGAAAAAAGGTATTTGCAAAAATATAAAAAGTTAATTAGAACGAAAATATGCTAATTTTTTTTTGTTTCATTTGTTCAAAAATATAATGTTACCATTCCAATACTGAATTTTTGCAAAACGAATGAGCAAGTAAACAATGTCATTTCCGGATTCAGTATAATTTTTGGTGATAGACTTAGCAATAAACCCCAATAAAAAAAATTCAGACAAATATCACTTTTATTAAAAGAGATATAATAAAGAGTTAGGACAACCAAAAGAATGAAAGATAAAATTAATATTAGTTTATAATGCAGAGCAATAACAAATAAAGGTTAAATTTTTTTCCCGAATTATACCAATGGAATTATGTCTGCTCAAATTCTAAGAATAAAAAAAATTCCCTTTCTCAATTATGACGTACTAGGTTAGGTTGCCATCTAGGTCTCGGTCGGGGGTGACTTCAAAATTCTGGTCTCATTCTTGCCTTCCCTTGATTCACGATTTTTTTCTTGTGATCCCTAATTCAAAATCAATCTTCTTTATGGGTTGATCGAGATACTTTACGTCATTAATTTCTTGAAGAGTAACAACTTTACCAAGAACATCTAAATATAAGAAGAAAAAAAAAGAATAAAGATACAAACAATACCAAACATTATCGGAAAATACCAATAATATGATTTAGACAACATCAACAATGAAGTGTTTATAAGTTGCCAACCAAAATATGAGAATGATATTGTCCTGCAGAAATATCATTGTAAGATAGTAGTGAGATGAATTGGTCATCTACAATGGGGTCACATGGGATATATGTAGTAGTACAGCCAAAACATAACTTATAAGCAATGTTAGAAACTTTATTTTGAATATTGCCTTGTATCACAATGAAATTTTGTATTATTATCCAACAATTTATAGTGATAGATTTCTCGAATTTCATTGTCGGATACTCATAAATTGCGACTATTTTCATGCCTTTAAGAAACAAAAAAAAAGACAGCAAACATGAGATAAAGTTATAAAATTAATCTAATAATATAAACACAAATACGAATATAACAAAACTTACAGTCTCGTGAGCAAGAATAAGCTCAATTAGATTACCAAAAAAATTTCCAGGTTTTTTCCATGAATGAATCGATTTTACAACGAATCATCCATGTAGCTATGCATGGGGTTAGGTTTTTGAAAATGGTGTAATCTTCAAGAGATTTCACGAAACCAATAGTCATGGGTTTAATAAATTGAATTAGGTTTTGTTTATATGTTTGATGTCTCAGTATTTATAACGATATAATTAATATTAATAGAATAAAAATATTAGATGGAATAATATAAGGAAAATATATCCCAGATTTATGGTAAAAAATCGCAGATTTTAAAATATTTCATATATTTTAGATGAAATATTTAATAATTTTTCTGAGTATCAATTAAAGCATTATAATTTAAATTTAAATAACAAACTAATTTAAATGATATTTTATATATGATTTAAAAAGATCCGAACATAGTGAGATCAACTTAGGAATTACAAAGATAGGTTGGAGCTCGAATGAAAGTAACCCATTGAAAAAGTAAAATAGAAAAATCACATATTCCGGAACCGGATAGTCGATCTCGGTACCATCCGGAGCAAAAATAACAACTTTAAAACATGAATTTCCTTTGTACTCGAAAAGGAGCATGTAACATAAAGTGATGGAATGAGTTTCTACAAACTCCCTACAACCATCTTTAAACCATATCTCATCACCTAAGTGTGTCACCCCAATAGTGGTCGTGTATCCCGAGGGAGTTTCAAGGATGACCTGATCGTTAATTTGGGACCAAATCTAATAAATTCATCCGGGACTATCTGTGAACATGCAATACAATGAAATTTTAAAACTAAATGAGTATATGATGACTAAATACATGGAAAAGTGACAAATTACATAAACCAAAAGGAAAAAAAAAAGAGAAAAGAATATTGGATTACCATCTTCCCAATTTTGAGGGTATGCTCCATAATATCTTTCAGAAAGCTAGTTGTATATGTAGGTCGAGCATGGTGTACGACTGTTGTTCCGTCTTGAATTCGCCATTACTTTGAAGAGCTTAATTATCTCTTTCTGAGTTTTGATGATTATCAATTGACCATAAAGAATATTGTGGGTCAGTATATCTCTTTTTCGAGATATGAGATAAGATTTCAAAGTTCTTTTTAGATTTCCGATAAATAATTATAAAACAATTATGTGCTCATTTTTTAAAATTGTTATAGAGAGAATTCTGAACTTTGGGTTTGATAGGGCTTTAAAGCCATATATATCTCAACATGTTTTTTTATAGGTTCAAATTGTATAGTTGACATAATGAAATTTTAAGTACCAACAAATTAAAAGAGAAAAACAAAGATTAAATTAATATGAAAAATAATAAAGAAAAACAGAGAGAAATAAATAACTAATGTTGTAAACCTAAACAATAACTAAAAAAACAAAATAATACTCTAAATAGGATAACCGAGTAGCAAGCGTTTGACTTTGTAATACCATAAACAAATCTCGCAAGCAGAAGATGTATTCATGTCATTATCAACACCATATAGTTGCCAATAATCATTGAATGTAACGAACTTGATAGTTTACCCATCACATATATAATTCTCCTTTGCATAAGATAGTTTCAACTCTGAACACACACCATATAGATTATGCCTTAGATATCTGTTAATTTGAGAAGCTCCACTAAGAAATAAAAGTCCTTCAACTTTGCGTTGGTCGTAAAAATAGCATATTATTCCTAACCGATACAAAATTTCAGGATTTCCAATTTGACATAACTTGTTATATCTTCTGTAGAATTGTCGAGGTCCGAAAGAATGTGGATAAAACTCTTTTTCACCGAGAGATAGTCCTTTTAAAACATAACTTTTGGCACATATGAATTTATACCTCTTCGACACTAATCTAAGATTAAGAATAATTTTGATAGAAGAGGCAGCACAATGGCAACAATAGGGTCAGAATATAATCCGGCAAAAACATTATAGTAGACATGAAATACATTAAGCTATAAAATATGTCTATTTATAAGGTCAAAAAATAACAAAATTTATCGTTTCAAAGTAATTAAATATTTAATATAACTAAATATTGATATTAGTGAAACTAAAAGAAGTAAACATACGACTAAATAATAAAATTTAATACTATAAAAATAAGATAAATACCCAAAAAAGAAATATAACTTATTATAAATATGCGATAATTTTCAAATATTAAATTGGAAACTAATAACGAAACCTAATAACAAAATAAAATACATTAAAAATTAATCATTTGAGAAATACAACCGATATTGAAAAAGTTGATCAATAGCTGTTTCAGAAGAGAAAGATTTAATTTTTGGAATTTTGGTTGTTGAATATCGTTTAAAAAATTTAAAAGCATAATATCTGGATAATATGGCAAACTGAATTAAAAAAAAAGTTATATTTAGTAAATATATATCATTAGATGAATTAAATTAAAATAAGTAGAATATAATAAATACAATATATACCTTTTATCAATATCGTTTTCATCATGAAATTGAGGGAATATAAAAATTTGAGTCTCATAATAACAATTTGTAACCTGGAACACGCCTGCAAAAAAAATTATAAATAATAAATTTTGAGTCAAAGTAATAAATAAATTAATACATACAATATAAAACAAAATTAATACCTGAGAACATATTAAATTTTGCAAAACGAATCAATGTAGTAACAACATTACCACCTGAACTACCAATTGCATCAATCAATGTATCGGCATACTTCTCCCACATTGTACATGATATTAGAATATTACTAATAAATAAAATTAAATAAAACCATTAAATATATGAGATACAATTGATAAATTAAAAATCCAATACATGCAAGAAGAGTTTAAAATGATTGTGATAAAAAAAATACCTAGAATCTATTAGATAGAATTGTATTTTATTTATAAGGGTGTTACTGATTATTAGAGTTGGTACTCCAACAACGTTTATAATTTGACCAAGTATATCTAAAAAAACATAAAAAAATAATAATAATAGCAATGAAAATAATAAGTATCAAAAATGTAATAATAACAAAAAAAAGTAGTGTGTTAAATAATTCAGAGAAGAAAACTGTGAAAAAAAATATAATGCAAACATGGGAAATTACTATACAATGGAGCACGAATTCAAAATAAATATGACCTCTCAAAATATTGTTGTCATAAGTTTCGTTGAGAATTCCTTTGAGTGTCGCTAATGAGATGAAATTATCATCCACAAAAGGATCACATGGACTCATAGTAGTTATGTCGGTAAAAACAATCTTAAAAGACAGCGATGAAGACTTGCACAAAGTATTGTCTTTAAAAAGTTGAAGTTATCAAATATCTTCCAATCACCAACTTTGATAGAATTCTCAAACCTTTTTACATGATCTTTTTTCATAGTAACATAAATTTTGGTACCCTGGATAGTGGAAAAACAAAAAATAATATTTCGTAACATATACAAATGATATGATTCATAAATATAAATAAAAAACGTAAACTCACTTGTGCATCCGCTACAATCATCCCAATAGTTTTACCAAACATTTTTTCATATTTTGACCAAATGTGCAATATCTTGCATCTGATATTCAAAGACTTATTCATGCTAGTTTGAAAGTCTTTGAAAAGAGTGAAATCATCGAGCTTGTCCAAGCTAGAGGACATGAAGAACCTGATAAGCAAAAATAAAAAGAAAAATGATTAGAACCAAATAAAGTCGAGGTTAGGATGAGATGAAAAAAATAGAATGCGATTGGGGTATTATATAGTAACGCTTAGGTATGTATTCGAGCTAATAGAGATAAAACCAAATCTGGCCAATATATTCTCGTGATTCAAATTTTGATTATGTTGAGAGTGTAGATTAGGTTAAGATATTTAGTTTATGGAATAAATTACAGAAAAATTCTCTTATAATTCGGAAAAGGATATTAAAAGCGTGTAAATTAATGATAATGCCGAGAATATGGTGGAAAAGATTATAATCGGAACAAATATTCCATATACGAAAAATAAGGATATTTAATACAAAAAAAAATCAATTTAAGGATAAGTTTACCGTCTTCTACATTGTGTCATCGTCTTCAACATCAAAAACTGAGCTCGCCTGAGCTCACCTGAGTTTCGACGTCAGAAAACTTGAAAGTTGTCGGAAAAAATTATAAAAAATATATGGCTAGGTTAAATGGGGCAAAAAAAATTTTGAAATTTTTTTCAGAATTTATATGGGATAGGCGAGGCCTGATTTGATTTTAGATGAGTTTTCTGTGTTTTTTCGATCTACCATTAGAGAGTTATAGGTGATTAAATGAGCTTTTGTTATATTCCGTAAATAAAAATAGTTAAATTGCGTAAGAAAATTTTTGATTGATTAAAAAAATAGACGGTCATGATTAAAAATAGAAATGGACGGCCAACATCTTCGCATAAAAACTATAGCTTAAATTTAACCTTTAGTTTTTTTACCTGATTGCCCTGCGCATTTATTGCGAAATTTTTTTTTCTCCAAAGAGAATGAAATCTTCCGATTGGCTCTTCCTAGAAGGGCAAAATGAGGAAGTTTCCAAATTGTACTCCCGGTTTAATATGTAGAGATACCAATATCCCATTTTTACAAACATTTTTCTTGTGGCTGTTTGGCGATGAATACTTGGGAACTATAAACATAAAAATGGTGGAAGTGGCTCATAAGATCGTCAAAATTTACTGGAGTGAGAGAGTAGAAGTTTTTTTTGCCCCGAAAGGCCATCTCAGGGCAAACTCCTTGAAGAATAATGTTGGAAATCTGGATTTATACTTGTGCCTATGCGTCTCTGTAGTTGTGATCTTAAGACTTTATCAAAACACTGACTTGCTTCTTAAATGATCTTCAGATCAATATCTCAAGGTTTAAGTCCATGCAATAAAACTATTATTCTAAATAATTATGTTTTTTACACGTAATTATGTGCCGTCTCATAGCTTTAGAAAAAAACATCGTGTCGTTTTTATTCATCATTCATTATCATCTTCTCTTCTTCGTGGGAGTCGGAGACACTGCGATAATCGCCGGAGGTGGATTTGATCTTTGACCCGCCTCCACGTTTCATCAATGGCGAAGTCTCTACACTTCACAAGACTAATGTCTTGTTCTTCAGAAAGAATGGGGCTATGTCTTCTCTATTTTTTTTCTCAGTCAAACCGAGAGGAAACATCCATAAACCCTACTTCACTTCTCTTTTCCATTACACCACATCTACTCCATACCCACTTCAATACGACATGATCATCAATCGACCTACACAGTCTTCTCTCTCTCTCTCTCAGACCCGTCGTCGACCCCCTCGAGCCATCGAATCCGGTTCGACTGACTCCGCAGAACCGGAATTTGATTCATGGGTCGACGATAAACTGGCTATGGAGCGTGAAAAGGATCGACCCGGTTCTGGAGATCCGGAAATGGTTAAAGCAAAGAGGAAATACTATAGTAAGAGGAGAAAGAGGCTTACGGGTCTGATTCCGAGGACGAGAGCCGAAAACCAGACGATGGATTTGTGGAATTAAAACCTGAAGTTGTTGAATTTGATAGGTTGCATCAGAGAGAAGAGGAATTGTATTTCTATGATACTTTTGCTTATCCATGGGAGAAAAACAAGCATTATAAGATGGTGTATCAGTTGGAGAAGAAGTACTTCCCCGATCAATGCTTAGATAAGGCGTTTTTGCAACCTGGAGAATCTTCGAAGAAAGCTGATGATTACGGGAAAGTTAGAGAGAAGAAGAAAGAAGCAGTTTCTGGTAGAAAGAAAAACGAGGTTAAAGGAATTAGTACGGAAGATTGTGATGAGGATGACGATGGCGATGACAAGTTGGTGTTTTTGATAAAGTAAATCATAAGCAGAAGAAGAAGCCAGAGGGGGATGTTACTGAGAAGAAAGTGAAACAGTTCTTCAAGGATTTGACGAAATTCCCCAATGAGAAAGGTGTGACGAGTAGCGGTGATGGAGAACCTTTCTTTGTTACGAGAAATGGTGAACTTCCTCCCAGATGGGATGGTCCTAATGGTACAGTTCTTTTGGTGAACAAACCCAAAGGTGAGAAGCAATATGTTTTATAGATGTATCTTTGTTTCTTTTGCGTTTTGAATTGCTGTGTGATTTATAGTATTGTTTTCAGGATGGACTTCCTTCACCTTATGTGGGAAGCTACGACGATTAGTCAAAGTGAAAAAGGTTCATGCTTAAATCCTTTTCTAATCCAAGATTTGAATTTTTCAGGCTTTTGTCGTAATTAGCTGATAAGAATTTCACAGGTAGGTCATGCTGGAACGCTTGATCCTATGGCTACTGGTCTACTAATCGTCTGCATTGGTAAAGCCACGACAGGTTTTATCCATTGAACGCAGTTTAGACGACAGGTTTTATCCATTTTCTGAACTGTGCATGAGCATTTTGAAAACGTTATTCTTGGTTGGGTCACAATAAAGATCTGTTGTTGCTCTTTTGCAGACAAAATCTTATTTTTCGGGTTATATGCTCCAAGGGTACGTACATAAGATCTCTCTGTGCAGATCTTGCGAAAGCTCTTGGAAGGTAATGTTTTCACCTTTGATTACTAACAGATCCGAAGAAAAATGGAGTTTCTACTAAAATGTCATTCTGTTTTGCTGCAGTTGTGCTCATCTCACTGCTCTCCGACGAGATTCAATTGGTAAGTTGGCTCACTAGTCAGCCTATTAATTTAGTGTTTCTTCAAAGTCATTGAATGCTTAATTGATTCTTACGGTCTGCTACTTGGGGTTCAGGTGAATATTCTGCAAACAATGCTTGGGAATTCAATGAGTTGGAAGCAGCAATCACTAAAAACTACTTCTAAAAGAAGACAACTTAAACTTTGCTAGACAACTCCATAGATGATCCATCAATGGTAAATTTTTGGTGATAAACAAGTTTAAAGGTTACACAGGCTTACATAGATCATTGATTGTTCCTCAAACGCTCATATATTATTGTCCCTAAGAGTCTAAGACCCATATCTTTATTTCCGTTGATCAAGCTCCTCTACTAAACCTCACTGTCTATAACAAGCTCGGCTTACTGGAACTGGAGGATCTGTGAGTAAACCAATGAGTGTACGGTCAGCCACGTGCTTGTTTGCCGCTTCGGTGTAGTGAACTCCATCCCAGCTCACAGCCATTGCCGGTTTGGGACATGAACCACCGTAGATTTCAGTATTGTTCACTTTCCCTTTGTTCCCACACCAGATATGATCATACTTCTCATGGTAGCCGCAACATACCTTCAACGGGTTTGCAAATCCTGCAAAATCAAGAAATAGATATTTCAATACTTTCTACAAAATAGGTACTTTACAACAGATTGAATTGCGATGAAGTGAACCTAGTCTCGTGGGGTTGTTCATCATTTCGTATTTCGCAGCGTAGACATCAACATAAGTGATCGCTGCTTGGGTGAGTTCTTTTCTGAGATTGATGACTGTATCTTTGAGCTTTCTGTTGAACTCCATTGCCATTTCGTTCTGGGCCTTCACGCAGCCATATTTGTCCAAGTATCCTGGAGCAGGAGTCCCCATGTAAAACATGTTCACGGGTAAACAACCAAAAGGACCTGTGTTGTGTACCCAGAATGTTCTTCCTCCTTGCTGATATATGTTCTGTGAACAATCATAAAGAGTATTCAAAAGAATCTCAAAGGTGAAGAAGAACATTACAAGACCGCAATGAAATCTCACCCGAACAGCAGAAGCAAAGTGGCTGACAATATCTGGAATCGTCGCCTTAAGCTGATCAGAGCTCATTGTCCGAAACCCAACAGAGAGGTCATTCTGTCCAATATCAAAAGTATACAAAGCCTTCGCAAAGTCTTCCTGTCTTGGAAGCTTCTCTCTGACAGATCTAATCTTAACTGTTTTTGCAACAGAGAAAAGCAACAGACGTGTCAAAAGCATCATGACAAAATGGTCAATAGAAAGAGAAAAAGGAACTGACATTGTTTGAAAAGTAGTGCAGATCTTGCTTTGAATTGATCGAACTGAGCAATCTGCATATCAAGAGAGAATGGGCTAATGCCATATTGAAAGATCGTTTCGTTCTGTCTTCTTATGGTTGAACCGCCCGTCGCAAAGTTTGCTCCATGTCTGAAGTTAGATCCTAATGAGTTTAGGTATGCGCTCAAGTACGGTAAACCCAGACGCTCAGCTGCAAATCGAAACCTTCTTAGATCATTGAATGAAAGTTTTGTTTTGAAGCTCTGCTTTTTTTTTAATGTAAACTTCTTACCTATGAAATCAATAGTGAGACGGCCATCGGAGTCTCGTCCGGCGGGTCTGTGGAAGAAACCTTGACCATAAGGAGCTCGAATGGGCTCAAAAGCGGCGGAGATTCCTCCGGTATCCGAATTAGAATCTCCGAAGTTGTAAATCGCCGGAAAACTACACGTCGGCTGAACTGAAACAGCTGTTGGTACTGTAATGAGGCACAGAAGAAGCCATGAAAACACAGCAAGTTTTGCACGTTCGAGATCAGTCGTCTTCATTGCGAGCAAGTTATAAATATGAGAGAGTGATGGTAAGTGCACTTCATACTTTACTTCTCTCCATTGTCCTTTATATGACTTTTTTTCCTTTGATCTTTCTGAAAATTACAGTATTAAAACAATTAAAGAAAAGTGTGTCTTGAGAGTCGGACCGGACCACAGTTGAACAGTAATGAGCTGTGTTCTTGTTGGAACCCAGAAAAGGTGCTAACGGTTATCATTGTCGGTATCTTTCATTCATACTCATAATTTATTTAAAAAGCATCAATATTTCTATGTCTAGATAATTCAGAAACTTGAAAATATCTTTTAAACTCGTGGACGTTGCTAAACTTTTAATGATTCTTTTGTTTATAAGACGGAATAAACGAACAAATTAAACCAACTTTTTTTCCTGATAAAAAAAAAGATGGAACAAACGAACAAAAAGTTGGTTTAATTTGTAAATTCAGTTGCCAAGTGTTGCATTAAAGTTGTAGTTCCTCTTGTTAGCAAGAGTGTAGGGAATGTGCTCATCGGATCATTTCTTTTGATGCTGATTAACTCGAAACTAATCTTCGACAACTGTCTTCAATCCTTTCAACAACTTTATATGATCCTCCTTTCCCAGCAATTTTCAAGTCACCTCTTCATAGCAGAAATCCTGCTGCATGCAATCCATCAAGATCCTTCAAGCTTGTGATCACTGAATCCTACAATAGTTGCTGATTTTCAGTTTTCACAGTTGATTTACGATCATCAAACAGACTTAATTCTCATGACTAGCTTTTCTCAGATAACCATATCTCTCATTTCTAACAGTACTTCTCTTTGAATCATTCTGTTCGCCAGAATTATGACACCGACAACGGAGTCTTCCTTAGTGGAAGCAATGCGGTCGATGGCTATTAAGGATGATACAACTATCGATCTTCCGTCCACTGGAAAATACTCAACATGCATGCACAATCAACACATCCTCATCGGACGACTTTTAAATCCAGAACAACAAAGCATAGCTAAGTGATGCTTACCTAGCCCAGAATGTGGAGACTACAGAATAAAATCACAGGTATTGTGATCTCAAAAAGAAACCTTTCAATTTAAATTCCCTTCGGCAGATTCTTTAACAGAGGTTACTAAGTTTCCTTATTGGAATTTCGATGACTAGGTAGTGGTGGTCCCTAAAAAGGACAAAACCTTTGAGCCCAGGAACTTGGAGGTGATACCGATTTGGAATAGAATCTCCAACATCTCAAATGAGAACTACACTCTGGATTTTTTTCTTGGTGGTGGCTAGTACCTTGGGAGATGTCCTTAAAATTGATTACTACCAAGAAATGACTCACTTACACGAATTCGTAAGGGTCATGATGATATTTGACATCAATAACCTACTACGACAATCAAGATCATTCCGATTACCGAAAGGGGATATTATAGAGCTTAACTTTAATTATGAAAGAGCCGAAACCTTGTTTCTCTTGCCGTCGACTGCTACGTGGTAAAGCGAGATGTGTTGGGAATAAGTCTAAAACTACGATGAAATCAATACCATCAAACGAGAAGAAGGAACAAGACAACACTAAGCCTATAGATCCAACAGAGTTGCCCTCTTCTAACCCAACAAAAACAACCTCCACGCAGGAAATACTCCCGATATGTCAGGCTAATACCTTAACTGAAACAGAGTCGAATGCAGATCAGACACATGGCCATTACTGGCTTCACTAAAACACCAGATGACTCAGAAGGCTCCCCAACTAAGGTGCCTCAAGCTTTAGTTAATCTAGACCCTATGGAGTTTTCACAACATGGAAGTAATCCCTCGTCCATTGTTAAGCACTTATACTACCTAAAAAGAATAGTAGCATAAAGATCCCCAACCAAACAATCTAAGGAGCGCATCCTCCCAAGCAACTGCAATGTTGAACCTGAGGATGGCGCCTTAGTGACAAAGAAACAAAAAATCCTTTCCCCGACTAATGACTACAACCGTGACAACCAGAGGTAGACTGATGAAGGTATGGTGACTCTCCTGAAGCCACCCAACACCCAATGAGCATGCACAGTTGGAACTGTCAAAGTTTGAGGAGCATATTGACAGTTCGACGCCTAAAGGAAATAAAGTATCAATTATTTTTGGACATTGTGTTCTTATGGAAACAAAGAACAATAAGGAGGATGTAGAATCAATTAAGAAATGGACGGGATACGATAATTGTTTTGTGGTGGATCTGGTTGGCATGAATGGGGGTCTAGCTTTATTCTTGAAGAACAAAATGGACCTCCAAATTATCCAAGCCAACAAAAATATCATTGACACCAAAATACGATTGGGAAGTAGTACAATCTTCACATCCTTTGTGTATGGAAATCCAACCAGAAGCCTAAGACAACAAGTATGGTATCAAATAAATGAGATTGGTGTTATGAAGAACAACACATGGATTCTCATTGGGGACTTTAATGAGATACTGTCAAATTATGATAAGTATGGAGGCCCATCTAGACCGGAATCATCATTTTAAAACTTCAGACACTTGATTGAAGACTGTAGTCTAAGGGAACTGCCTAGCAGTGGTCCCTTATATTCTTGGATGGGCCACAAAAACAACCATTGGGTTCAAAGTAGACTCGATCGATGTTTTGGAAATGGGGATCTCCTTTCAGTCATGCCTAGAACCAACACAAGATATCTTGATTGGATGGGGTCGGACCATAAACCTTGTTTTATCTCATTTATAATAGAGACTCGAGAGATTTTCGAAAAATATTTTGCTACGACAAAAGATTGACTCGAAGGAAAATTGAGAATATTATTAGATCAGCCTGGAATGATAGCAGAAGTGCAGAGAACATACCACTACTCGACAGAATGACCTCCTGCAGAACCACGATCACAAAATAGGAAAAAGCAAGTGAATAAAAACTCAGCAATTACCATGGAACACCTTCGAAGACAACTGGAATATGAAGTTACCAAATCAAACCCGAATTAGACAATGTTGCAACATCTTAAGACTGAAAGTGAACGCCAGAGTAGGGAAGAAGAACTCTATTGCAAGCAAAAAAGCAAAGAGACGTGGCTAGCTAAAAGAGATAAATACCTGCTAGCTAAAAGAGATATAAATAACTCCTTCCATAACAGTGTGAAACACTGCAAGCTTAGGAATCACATCTTAAGCTTACAAGATTACAATGGCCATAATCGTTTCTCTGAAGTAGGCCTGGGCATAAAGATATTCGGTTCGGGTATTCAGTTACAGGATGACAAATGCATATGTCCCGTACACTAAGTACGGTCTGTCCCACAACCTCACGTACCGCCCGGTACCAATCACAACCTCTTTCTCACTTTCGACAAACCTCATCTCATCACAAACCTTTACCTCAACCTTCCCAATCCAATCTCATCTCACCACAAACCTTCACAACAACCTTCCCAATCCACAATCCACACACGACCTTCCACTCATCACAATCATCACATTTCCAACCACATCCTTATCACACACCACAACCGTCATAACCCTCTCATAACATGCAATCGTCACGCAAACATAAAACACATCAAGCATTCATCCGACCACCACATTCACGGTCGATACTATTCTACACACATTGCTTACGCAAATTCATGATTAACGACATACTAATACCCATTACGTACAGTCATTAAACCTTCCTACGACCTTGATGACACGCCGAGACTTTAACTAACCAAATTTATGAATGATCACGTATATAATTTAACATGATAAGTTCTACTTCCGAATAGCTAACCACCCAGTTAATTTTATTCAGTTTAATTCATTCCATATCAACCTTACTAATACCCTCACCTTATGAGGTAAGCAACCACCCTTCTATCCATTTATCCATACTACATATTTAATTTGTATCACATGATATCACAACTCTTCTAACCATTTTTCACTTGATATCAATTAACGGTTCAACTGGCCTTATTATATTTCCACAGTTTCTACAACAAAAACCCACCCTCTAATCTTATCACACCCCACGGCTCTAACCGAAACTATACGCTTAGCCCCTTCTTTTCTTACCGTTCAATTAAGCATTTAGCACACGCAATTATGTTCTAACTTAATCTATGTCACATGCTTTAGTAATATTCCACACAATCTCATCTAACCGAATTTATACTCTACCATTCATCACCGAACACACAACACAATCGTCATGTAAACTTAACACTCTCTTCACAATTTCCACAACAATTATACTACTATCTCACGGCCTCATTAGTAATACATGAATAAGTCATCTCATAATCTTATCCCTCTCTTCACGGTTCACCCAATCAATTATCATTTATCGTATCAATTCTCAAATGGTTCATCAACACACAACAAGTAATACTCATTCATCTCATTAATATTTTTACGAATTAACCATACACAAATAATCATTCCCCACTTATTAATCTTATTTTAGAAACCATCGACACTTATAATCAACCTTTACCATTCTCTATCAATCACAGGTTCAACTTAATATTATACTTAATCACCGCATTAATTTTCATCTAATCAGACCATCCAACTATTCATTACCTACATCATACCTTACGGATATACAAGAACAAGTTATATTCAACCCTTATCCCTTCTAATCATTCACGGATTCAATCATAACTTCATACTTAACAAGAAACCAACGTCAAGTAATTTTCAGCATCCATTTCACAACATCATGACAGTCAATTCACCTCCTCTTTGCAGTCAAATAAACACAAACTCACCTTAATTTGCTCGTTAAAATTCTGAAAGTTTTTAGCTATGGTTTTGACTCTCTTTCTCTTCTCTTCTTCTCCGTGAGCTTCTCCTTTTTCTTCTTTTTCCTCGGCTTTTACTTCTTAATTTTCTTCTTCTTTTCAGCACCTATTCATTCATTTATAGAGTGAAAGAGCTGATCATGCAAGTAGCTTAATTATCTTTTAATCTAGCCAACAATTGACACTTAATGGTTACTAATCTTCTTCTCCTCTTGACATGTGTCCTTTTTATGACTAAGCTTGGTCTTCTAATGCTTAAATCTGATCCTTAAGTTTCTTATCAACTAACAATTTCCGATAGATGGTTTTAGTTCCGAACAAATCTCGAGCACGTCACTTTCCGTCACTCGATTCCAAAACTTTCTCCATCACGTTTTAGGAGTTTCCGCCAATTCTGTGACCAACTTAAACTTCCCTGATTTTAAATTATTCGCTTCCGAAAACTTTATCCGATAGTCGAATTTTCGCTCCGTTCGTTCTGTTTCTTTTCTCTCGACTGCTAGTCGGGATGCTACCGGGGTATTACACCGCGAGTCTCAAGGTTTGTGATCATATCTACAACAAGTTTGGACTCATGGATCTCACTCGGTCTTGATCAAAGGTCCCTTTTCCCGGGGATTGCATACTCTTTTTCCCTTGGTAGAGTTTTGTCCCATGTGGTTTTCTCTCCAAGGTTTTTAATGAGGTGTAGTTTTCGGGTCTTCCAAGCTTAATCAACATTTTCATTTATGGCTAAGCTTGAGGAAGAGTATTGATCAAGATGAATAAAAGAATAAAGGGTGGACAAGGTAGAAGAACAAGAACCATGTATTGAGGGAAGTCAACGACAACTTGTAAAAGTCAACAATCAGTGAAGTCATGTACCGAGGAAAGCAAATGGGTTGAGGATCGTATATCGCGGGAAAGTCAACAGTAACTAGGAAGAGTCAACAGTCAAAGATTGTGTACCATGAGAAGCCTTCGGGTCAAGGGAATAAGCGTACTAAAGGTCGAAGGTTACTCGTACCGCATGAAGCAATTCACTCATACTGAAGGTCGGAGGCTCTTGTACCGCAGGAAGCGGATTGCATGTACCAAAACGTAGCTAAGGTCAGAGATCCCTCGTACCGCAGGAAGTAGTTCTCTCGAACCAAAGATCGAGACTCTCGTACCGCATGACGAGTCAACTATCGGAGCAGAAAGTGAACATTTCACGAAATCATGAATGTGGCTTAAGTCTGATTGTAGCCCATGAAGCCCACGACTATGGTTGACTAAGTAGACTTTCTAGAAGTCAAAGATCCGACCGTTGGAAACTATTCAAACATGTGACTTGCTTTTCTCTCGGTTCGAGGCAAAGTTATGTCACTATCATGCCTTTGCTAATCCAAGAAATTTTTTGTCTTGTTACTTTAAGCCTTGTCAGCTATACCTAATTGTTTAACATTATACTCAGCCTATTTAAAGGCATTTCTACCTTGTAAACAAATTAATCTATCTAAGAAATCTTTTGTTCTCTCTTTACTCTTGTTGTTCTTTACTTATTCTTCATCATGTTTCCGTAAATCTAACATTTCGGATTTCAGATATTTTAGTACTAGAGTTGAGATATCATTTGGGTAATTCTAAAATTTTAGTTCGGGATCGGTTCGATACTTGTCAGATTCAGGTCGGTTTGGATTGTTGATAAGACATCCATATTAGAACCAAAACTTTTCGGATACAGTTCAGTTCAAATATTTTTTAATCCAAAACTATCCAAATCAACTAAAAATACCTAAGATATCCAAAATTATAATTAAAATATGCAAATTAAAATGAAACTCTAAACAAATTTTTTATCGTAAATAATCTAGCACATAAAATAATAGCTACATAATTATTATATATGTTTCACCTACATAATTTGAAGAAAGATTTAACTCGATAAAATAAAGAGTAAATTACTTTAATATACATAAAATAGTTAGAAATTTATTAACTATGTATTCAGTTATTTTAATTAATCAAATGCCAATGACTAATGTTGTACAATAACAAAACTGTCCTCGTCATCATCAATTGAAAGAGAGAGACAAGATGACATAACATTAAATGCGCATTTAATGTTCTGTTTCCCATATCTTACTCTATAACAGATATGTTACCACTGTAACTTATTTCTTAGCAGCTAACTTATATATTACCCGATACTATATTATTTATCTGCTACATATTTATATTATCATATAACAAATATTTTACCTGCTAAAATATTTATTATCCGCTAATTTAGATTTATTATCCATTAATATATTTGTTATATGTTAACTCATAGATAGTACTTGTTAATACATTTACATACAACTAGTCAAGCGCGCAAAGAAAAATTGACAAGACAATCCCTTGGCACCACAAGAAAGACTTAGCATTCAATCACTATGGTACTGGTAAAAATAGATTTAGAGACTACATATGGGAACTTAACAAACACATGTTATGTAACAAAAACAGGGATAAGACAAAAGTTACCTGCTACAAAAACACAAAATCAAAATTAATAAGCAACCAATTGGCGCCAGATAAGAACAAATTTAGCATGTAACTTTGTAGCATTCAATCACTTAGCACATAAAAAAAATTTAGCACATATAGATTACTTAGAACACAAAGAAACAATTAACATTTAATCACTAATAATTGATTAGCATATATTTAGAGACTATATTTCTTAGAATAAAAAAAACTAGCATCCACTAACTTATATAAATTACCCATATAAAACATTTATTACCTAGGTAACATTTTTATTATCTGCTAACTTAAAATGTAATACATGTTAATACATTTACTATTTACTAACTTGTATATATATAATATCCGTTATATCATTTATTATCTACTAACTTATATGTTTTACCTGTTAAAACGTATATTACTGGATAACATAAATATTATCTCTAACTGTTAAACCATATTAGATGTCGGTTAAATATATTTATTATATTTAAACGTTTGACCATAGAAACGAAAAAGAGATGACTTTGAAAACATAGACCTTCAAAAAGAAGAAAAATCATAAATATCAAAATTCATCTTATTTACGGCTACTGCCATTATCATCGCCGTCTCCGCTTTCACCGCCGTCGCGTCAACATCTCTTCAAGCTCTCTCGATGTGTTCCACTACAGCAACAAGAACAACAGTTCTAGCAATAGTCGCATGTACTAACTACCAAACATAAATGCCAAAGTGATAAAATATTGGCCCTAAAAATTCGATGAAATTGAAACGGAATTCAAAAATCGATTCGATGAAATTCTCACACACGTGTTCGAATCCACTTTCCTAAACCCATGTAAACAAAAATCAAACAAAATTACTAAAAGAAGAGTCGTATAATTAGAGAAGATTCAATATTGATTAAAGTGTTGAGTGGACGAACTACACTGCTAAAATTGTTGTGTTTAAAGATTTGGTGATAAGAGAAAAGATGAATCGTGGTTTGAGAAAGAAGATGGAGGATAGATTATGTAGAGACAACAAAAGTAAGTAGGAGTATTTTTGACCTAAATTACACAAAATAGCCTAAGTCAATAGGAGTGGGCATTGAGCTAATTAAAGACATTAATTAAAGAAAGTTATGTGTCTAGTGAGTGCAATTACTCTAAAATAAATCATATAACAAAACTAAGAAATTCTAAAATCAAAAAAAATTCTCAAGAAGAATATACTTGAAGTTGATTTTTAACCATAAAAATGTTATATAGAAATTTACATTTTTTAAAACATTAAAAAAAAGTAAATTGAAAAAAATTCCTATAGTAAGCCTTGTTATAAAAATATTTTGTAAAAAAAGTATTTTCTCTCTCTAGAAGAGAAGTCTCGCCGGATTTGATCAAAACACTGCATGGATACATGAACGTGCTCCGATCTAGCTGAAAATTTTACAAGGAAAGTTCGTGACTCACTGTTCTTCAGATTCAACGGTGGGGTTGTTATTCCAAAGGTTGGTTTGTGGGATATATGGGCTTTGAGTGACTGCTTTTAATGAAAATACAGTCTCGTTGGATTTCACTTAAGATAACGCATGAAGGTTTGAACTTGTTCTGATACAGGGAAGTTTCATGACTCAGTGTTCTCATATTCAACGGTGGGATTGTCATTCCAACGGTTGGTCTGTCGGATATCTGAGTTTTTGTGTGACTGTTTCCTATAGTAGCGATTTGAATTTTCAGTGCGATATACCTTGATTGTTTGTAAAATTCAACGGTGAAAGTTTCTTTGATTAAGCTAAAATTTTGCATACTTGTTACTGACTTGTTTATCTAAGTTTTGAACGGTGAAGATTGAAATTGGTGACCAAAAACTTAGTATTCATAGGGTTGTTTGGAATTGGTGATCATAAACTTAGTGCTATGATCAAAGAATAAACAAGAAGATGCTAAGAGAGAATGATAGCGACGGCGGATGTAAGGTTTCGAAGGGTGATGAGCAAGATGCAGTAATGGCGGATGATGTGGACAAAGGATCACCACCAAATGATCCACCAGATAAAAACATGTCATGGGCTTCGAGGTAAAGGACTCTAATGTCGGAAGGATGGTAAACCCATATAGTGTTAGATGATGCATTTATTGCTGAGAAACTACGGGTAGAGTTTCCCAATGGTGATGACGGAGAAGCAGTGGTAACTATTGATCAAGATATTTTGAACGTGATGAATGGCCTTTGGAAACATTGTATGATTGTTAAGGTTCTTGGTCGACATGTCCCAATTGTTGCTCTTACAAGAAAGCTTCGAGAGATGTGGAAACCTAATGGACCCATGCATATCATGGGTCTACCTAGAAATTTCTACATAGTACGCTTTGACCTCGAAGAAGAATACCTTGCTGCGTTGACCGGTGGCCCATGGAGGGTTTTTGGGAGTTACCTATTAGTGCAAGCATGGTCTCCGGAGTTTGATCCTTTGAAAGATGATATCGTCACTACACTGGTGTGGGTTCGCTTACCACACATCCTAATCAATTTTTATCATAAAAAATTATTATTGGGCATTGCTGGTGGTCTTGGTAAACCTGTTAAGATTGATCTTACTACTTTGAATTATGAACAGGCAAGGTTTGCAAGGATATGTGTGGAGGTAGATATACGTAAATCACTCAAATGCTCTATCATGATTAATGGGGAAAGATATCTCGTAAGATATGAAGGTCTCACTACGATATGTTTGAAGTATGATTTATACGGTCACCTTCTTCAGAGATGTCCACAAGTGATTCCATCGGAAAAGCAGAATTCTAATTTTCAACAATCTAGTCCGATGAGAACAGGGGATGAGCAAGGTCATGCAGTTCAAATCGGTGATGGTTTCACAGACGTTCGCTATTCTAAATGTATGGATAAACCTGGGATCAAGATAGTGAAACCGGCAAACAAACCCGTGATTTCACGGGATTGCAATCGTCGTGATATCCCGCTAAATTAGACCTTTTAGAATGTTAAAATTGCTAATAGATTTGATAATCTTGAAAAAGATTTGAGTGTATCTACGGAGGATACAATCGCACAATCTAAGGAAGGAAATAAAGATACTTTAAATCCTATGCGCAAAGAGGCCAAGTTATGTTTCTAAGCCAAAAACAAAGGATGTAACCCAATAACAAAGGACGTTAGTAAAGGTGTGGATGGATTCCAAGGTGTGTTTAAAGAGACACATGCTCTGAATTTAAAACCATTAGAAACTAATGGGCGTAAAAATAAGAAGGTTTATAATAAACCAGTGAAAGGCCTGGTCTTTGGTCCTACTAGAGAAGTAGCGAGATCAAAATCAGGTAAAAGACTTCGTATAGAAGAAGAAAATGTGAGTCGACCTAGAAGTAACTTTGCAACAGGAACAACTGGTACGATGGTTTCAATCGAAGGAGTCTCGAACCAAGTAACATATATGATTTTTGTTATAGAACAACGTATAGAGAGTGTAGCTCCGCAAGAAATAAAACAACCAATGGAGGTATTGGACGATAATATGGGTCCGTCGAGCTCTTAACAGCATGCCCGGATAGTTCGAATCAATCTTAATACATTTTTTATGATGATTGCATTTTCTGGAATTGCCGGGGCGAATAAATCCAATTTTCGAAATCAATTTGTTACTTGTTGAAGAAGTTTAAGTCTGACTTTTTAACTCTTTTCGAAACACATGCAAGTGGTGTAGAGCTGGTCAAATCTGTGAAGGTTTAGGCTTTGATAACTCTTTTCGGGTTGATGCACGAGGTCAAAAGTGGTGGAATTTGACTTCTTTGGAAATCAAATTTTTGGTAATGTTACAATTACATAAATCGGCTGAGCAGTTTATTGCTGCGAAAATTGAGATAAGTGTAGAAGTCTTTAACCTCATTGTTGTGTATGCTGCCCCATGGTGTGGTTCATAGTGCGACATACCCGGTGATAATAGGAGGAGACTTTAATACAATTGTTCATCTTGATGAGAGAACATGTGGCAATAGAAGACTATTACAAGATTCTCTTGAATTCGAGGAATAGATTAATGATCTAGCTTTGATTTACATAGGCTTTCGTGGTTGTCAATATACATGGAAGCGAGGGAGATCAGAGACTAACTTTGTAGCAAAGAGACTCGATCGTGTTTTCGAGTCCACATGCAAGACTTCGATGGCCAAAAACTTCTGTTTCACACCTTCGCTTCCTTGCTTCAGATCACTCTCCAGTGTTTCTTCAATTCCAACCCAAGGTGGTACAGGACTTGCGACGAAGACCTTTTCATTTTGAGGCTGCTTGGCTTCAACATGATGGTTTTAAGGCATTGGTGCAATCTTCGTGGGACAATAATTTGAGTGCTCATGTTGCTTTGAACTCACTACCAAGAAAACTTCTCTAGTGGAATAAGGAAGTATTTGACTACATAAATAAAAGAAAAGAGAAGTTGTTTCGGGATATTGAAAAAGTTCAAGCAAGTATTGAACTAGATTAGTCTGATGTGTTGTTAAGTGAGGAAGCAGAGCTCCTCTGCGAGCTTGATGTTACTTTGGAACAAGAAGAGACTCCATGGCATCAACAATCTCATGAAAAGTGGGTGGCGCAAGATGATCGAAATACCAAATATTTCCACACATTTATGGTGGTATGGAGACATCGAAACCGGATTACGAGCCTTCGTGATGATACATGTTGTTGGGTTACAGAAAATCAGGATATATAACAGCTGGTTTATATTCATGATATGGTGCCTTCTTTGCCAAGCACATGCTTTGATTCTATATCTTCGAGTAATAAGTCTAAGTTATTAAGACTATTTTTGGCTATGGAGGTTGATGTAGCTTTGAAAAGTATGGGTAAATTTAAAGCTCATGGTCCAAATGGTTCGGACAGTGTTTTATCCAGAATGTTGGTAGACAGTGGGTAACTCTATGGTGAATTTTATTCTTGACTTCTTCGAATCAGGAATTTTACCAGAGGGTACTAATGATGCATTGATAGGTTAATTGCCAAAGTTTCTAATCTTGAGTGGATCTCTCAATACCATCCAATTAGTCTTTGTAATGTTTTTTTTAAAACTATTACAAAGATGATGATGATTCGTTTAAAGAAGATCATTCCTAAGTTAATCGGACCAGCTCAATCAAGCTTCATTCTGAGCAGACTAAGTATTGATAATATTGTTATTGTTTAGGAAGTGGTTCATTCTATTGGCAAGAAGAAAGGTAAAAATGGATGGATGTTGCTAAAGCTGGATTTAGAAAAAGCCTATGACAGGATTAGATGAGATTTTTTTTTATGGATACTTTCACAATTGCGGGTTTCTCGGGTACGTGGGTTCAATGGATAATGAAGTGTGTAGAAGGGCCATATATGCAAATTATTTTGAATAGAGAAAGACTGAACCTTTTAGGCCATCTCGTGGGCTCCGACAGAGGATCCTCTCTCTCCATATTTATTTGTTCTTTGTTTGCAGAGATTGTATCACCTTATTGACACATCTGTTGCAAACAAGTACAAAAAAACCAATTTGCTTGTCACAAAGAGGGCCAAGTCTATCACATTTTTTTTTGCACATGACTTAGTTCCGTTTGCTAAGGCTTCACTTGCTCAAATTCGAGTAATTCATAAAGTCCTTGAACGCTTTTGTGAAGCATCAGAAAAAAAGTTAACCTCGAGAAATCTAAGATATATTTTTCTATGAATGTGGACATACATCTAGCAAATCAGATTAGTGTATCAAGAGGTATGAGTTGCACTCATGATTTGGGAAAGTATTTGGGACTACCAGTCCTACAAAATCGAATTAATAAAGATACTTTTGGTAATGTTTTGGAAAAAGTAACCTCAAGACTAGTTGGTCAGAGAGGTACGTTTCTTAATATGGCGGGTCGAGTCACCTTGACTAGAGTTGTCCTTTCTTCCATTCTAGTGCACACCATGAGTATAATATCATTACCAACAACTACGATTAATTCTTTGGAGAAGATCTCTCATAACTTTATTTGGGACAATACTTCAGAAAGACGACGACAACATTTGATTTCATGTAAGAATGTGTGTCGACCAAGAAGGAGGAAGGCTTGGGAATCCGGCGCTCACGGGAAATGAATACTGCTCTTATCTCCAAAGTAGGATGGTGACTCTCGATGGATTCCTCAAGCTTGTGGGCTCATGTACTTCAAAGTAAGTACAAGTTAAATGCTTTGGGAGTATCTGATTGGTTACATCGCCAATGATATGGTTCTTCAACATGGAGGAGTATCTACTTGGGCTTAAGAGAAGTGGGGATTCCGGGTATTAGTTGGATATTGGGAGATGGTAGAAGAGTAAATTTCTGGAATGATAAGTGGTTGGGAATACTCCTCTAATCGATATCGTAATCTCTGATATACCCGAGGTTTTGTTTAATTTAAGGATCCAAGAAATGTGGTTATCAGGTTCAGGATGGAGAGATGGAATATTGATCAGTACTTGTCGAAGTATAATCAATATTTCTTGTTATCAATGGTAATCGATGAAGTTACTGGTGTTATGGATCGAGTGATTTGGGGAGGTTCAATGAATGGTCAGTTTAATATGTCATCTGCTTATCAATTTCTGACTCGAGATGTGACTCTAATATAAATTATGCAAAGTTTATTTGAGAGAATTTGGCACCAGAGAAAGCTCGTGTCTTCTTATGGTTGGTTGCACAACATGCAATTATGCCAAAAAACGCATGGCGGAGAAAAAGACACCTTACTGATTCAGATGTTTGTTCTGTTTGCCAGGGAGGTGTAGAAACAATTCTTCATGTTCTTCGTGATTGTCCATCAATACAAGGAATGTGGCAATGTCTTGTTCTAATGAAATATATAAGACAATTCTTTTCACAATCCTTTTTTTGAACGGATTTATTAGCATCTGGGCAAACAAGATACAATCTTTGAGAGCTCGTGTTTGACGTGTTTTACAATGGGAATATGGTGGAGCTGGAAGTAGAGGTGCGGTAATGTTTTTGGGTCCATTCGACCATGTCGTCATCGTGTTTAGTTTCTCAAAACATTGAGCCGAGAGGTTTATTTAGCCCATGCTAAAAGCTCGAGCTCTACAACAGTAAGAAGGAGTGAAGTGTTGCAAATTAGATGGTTTCCTCCTTCGGGTTCTCGATTCAACCTAAACATTGATGGTGCCCCCAAAGGTAATCCTGGTGTGGCTTTAGTGGGTGGAGTTATACGAGATAAAAATGGAGATTGGCATGGTGGTTTTAGCTTAAATAATTGTATTTGCTCAGCTCCATTGGCTGAGCTATGGGGGAGTCTATTATGGTGTCTATATTGCTTGGGAGAAACAAATCCCATATTTAGAGATCGAGATTGATTCACTGTTGGTTGTTAACTTTTTAACCAAAGGGATTGAGGATACTCACCCCTTTTCGTTCCTAGTACGTCTGTGCTATGGTTTTCTTTTAAGAGATTGGATTGTTCGAATGTCACATGTGTATCAAGACGCTAATCGTCTTGCCAATGGATTAGCTAATTACGTTTTTTTCTTTGCCTTTAGGTTTTCATATGTTATTAGTTCCTCCTCGTTCCTGTTCAGATTTTTGGATCCGAATATTTTGTCCATGCCTACTCTAATGGATCAAAAGGGAATATTGCAGAAGATTTCTTCCAAGACTTGTACAGGACATCTAATCCAAATGGTATTGATGACATACTACAAACAATGGCTCCAAAATTCACTTATGAAATGAACAATCAACTGTTAAGGGAGGTGACTCGTGCTGAAATTAGGCAGGCTGTCTTTAATATCAAAGGGGATAGCTCTCTTGGTCCAGATAAAATGATAAAGACCTTCTTCCAACACTGATGGCATATTATTGGCGATCACATCACGAAAGAGGTCTAAAAGGTCTTCAGGTCAGGTAGCTTCCCAACTGAGTGGAACTACACACACATTGCTCTAATCTCAAAGAACCAAAATCCTCACAGATGACAGATTACATGCCTATAAGCCTCTGCTCTCTTCTCTACAAAATTGTTTCCAAGGTAATAGTGCACAAGCTAAAACCATTGCTCACAGACATTATCTCTGAAACATAAGGTGCCTTTGTGTTTAGCCAGATAATATCTGATAATATTCTTTTAGCTCATGAAATCTTTGTGTCTACGCAGCTAAACCACAGGGCTATCAAAACTAATATATCCAAAGCATATGATATATTAGAATAGATATACCTTGAGAGTACACTACATATGCTAGATTTTTTTCGTAACTAGATTAAAATAATACTATTATGTGTTAATATTATCTCTTACTCGGTTATAGTGAATGGGGCAATACATGGACTGGTACAACCTTAGAGAGGGCTTCGGCAAGGTGACCATTTATCATCATTTCTCTTCATCATTGGTGCTGAGGCTTTGGCACAAATCATGAACAAATCAGAGAGACTCTCGTAGATCACTGGTCTTCCATTTCATTGTTTAGGGCCAACGATCCAACACATACTGTATGTTGATGATAGCTTGTACATCTCTAAAGAAACTCATGTAGAAGCCTTAGCTATAAAGGATTGTCTCTAGAGATATGTATTAGCATCTAAACAACACATCAATTTTTGCTAAATCATCTATCAATTTCGGTATGAAAGTAAACCAGTCCACCTGTGAGATCATCAAAAACACCTTGAGTATAAATTCAAGTCAGGGAATTGGCGAATACCTTGGTTTGCTAGAGTGTGGACCTAAGAAGGAGATTTTCAATTTTCTTTCAGAGAATTTAAAATCAAAAACAACACATTGGATGTCAAAATATTAGTCTCCAAGGAGAAAGGAGACACTTCTTAAAGTTGTAGCTCTAGGCTCTATCGGTGTACACATTGTCTTCTTTTAAACTATGGAAGCACCAATGAAACAAGTTGACAAGTGCTGTGATTTCTTTCTAGTGAAATTCGACGATTAATCAAAAGAAGATATCATGGGAATTGTGGAAAAAGCTATGCAACACAAACGATGAAGGTGGACTCGAGTTCAAGGATCTATAAACTTCAATAAAGCCTTGATGTCCAAGTAGGCATGGAAAATGATAAATCAACCAGAGGCCCTACTCTCTAGAATGTAGAAATTAGGGTATTTTAGGAATACTGATTTTCTGCAAATTTGTGCATGTGCCAAACCTTCCCATGCTTAGCGTAACATTTTTCATGGTTGATCTTTGCTGACTAAAAAACTTATCCGATAGATAGGGAACATGAATGACACCCATGTTTGGACCACCAATTGAATTTTTGATCATCAGCCCAGACCTCCAATAAGTAAAGGACTACTTTTCAGTGTATGTCTGAAAGTTAGTCACCTGGTGGATAGAACAACTTCGAACAGACAAAAACTTGAAAAAGCTTTTTTGCTCAGGATGTCAAAAGAATCTTGCAGACCCTCATTGCACTGCGGAGAATGACTCATGGCTATGGTGTTACACCAATTCTGGATATTACTCTATTAAGAGTGGTAATTGGTTATGCAATCAAGTCCAAAGTAATGGGAACATTCCTTCACAACCCAACATTAATGTGGAAAATGTTTTAAAAAAGAAGATGTGGAACATGATACTGCCACCAATAACCAAAATTTTCTTATGGGGAGCCCTTTCAAGTGCTTTAGCAGTCAAGAAAGAACTTAGAAAAAGGAGAATTACGGTGGATGATATTTGTGGCATCTGCCTTCAAAACGAAGAATCAATTAATTACATGCTCCTCAAGTGTCCTATCAAACTTCCCAATGCCAGAGAATGATTTTTCCTATATGGTTAACACAAACCAATTGCCTCAGCTATCGCAAGGAATAAAGTGTATTTTTCCCTTGGATTTTATGGGCTATATGGAAAGCTAAGAACTCCCAAGTTATTCAAGGAATAAATAAGGACATAAGGCAAATAGAAGAGGGAGCCAGGAAGAGATAAAACTTTGGTACACAGTTTAGGAAAAATGCAAAAGTACCCCTAAACCAAGTGGCCACAATGTTAATGCCTTGCAAAACAAAGAGGTTCCTATTAGGGAATTTTCAGTGCACTGGAAGATACATTGGAGGAAAAACATTCTACTTGTTGGAGGTGCTTGGATTTTTAAAAATGAAAGAGATCTCACTTACATTCACGCTAGGCATGCACTCTCTAATGAGCCTTCCATAATTGGTATAGAGTTTATGGGCCTTCATTGGGTCCTCCAAAGCCATATTGACCTAAGGATTGTTTCAGTTAAGATTTATATAGGTGTAATATTCTATTTCAGGGATTAAGTGCTCTACACCTATGGCCTAGATGTAAACCCTAGACTGGCATTACTACGACTTTAATGCAACACTTCATTTCAATTTCCATAATCAAAACCACGCGTGCGACCAGTTTAAGGGCTCACAAGATAGCAAAAAACGTCACACATGATGGGAGGTTTGATGACTACATTGAGAGAATGTTGCCTAATTGGGTTGGAATGACTAGCACGGATTGAGGTTAAGTCTCTTTATCTCGCATATCTGACCTTTCCTACCATTTAATTATCTCCCTTTAGAACTCATCACTATCAATTTCAATCTATGGGTTTCCTTGCTTTTAGATCATCTATTGCTTCCTTCTCTCATCCATTAACCCTCGTTTCCCCCAATAACTTTTAAACCACCTTTTAACTATTTCTTCTCTCGCTTTACACTTTGTAGAGGAGCAATTGGGCCTTGGCCCAATTACAAAAAGACCCAACCTAGTTGCGGCCCAAATGAAGTTGAAAGCCCAATAAGTCCAGCCCATCAAGAAAAACACATGCAGGATGACACATGGATTCTACTGAAGAACTTGTGCTCATCCTGGACCTCTATAAAAGGGAAGCTAAATGAAGGAGAGGAGGGAAAAAAGAAAAGGGGAGCAAAAGAACTTCAAAGACAACAAAGAACATCAAAGGAAAAACCCAGGAAACGAAGAACATTCAAGCCTCGACGAGCAGAGGATGCACTAAGACGAGCATAAGCTGTGAAGAACTGCTAAGCAGATTGACGAGCAGAGGCTGCACTAAGACGAGCAGAAGCTGTGAAGGACTGCTAAACAGATTGACGATCAGAGGCTGCACTAAGACGGGCAGAAGCTGTGAAGAACTGCTAAGCAGATTGACGATCAGAGGCTGCACTAAGACAAGCAGAAGCTGTGAAGAACTACTAAGCAGATTGACGATCAGAGGCTGCACTAAGACGGGCAGAAGCTGTGAAGAACTGCTAAGCAGATTGACGAGCAGAGGCTGCACTAAGACGAGCAGAAGTTGTGAAGTACTGCTAAGCAGATTGACGATCAGAGGCTACACTAAGAGGAGCAGAAGCTGTGAAGAACTGCTAAGCAGATTGAAGAGCAGTGGCTGCACTAAGACGAGCAGAAGCTGTGAAGAACTACTAGGTGGATTGAAGAGCAGAGGCTACACTAAGACGAGCAGAAGCTATGAAGAACTGCTAATCAGATTGACGAGCAGAGGCTGCACTAAGACGAGCAGAAGCTGTGAAGAACTGCTAAGGAGACTGACAAGCAGGAGTTAAACTAGGAGGAGCACAAGCTATATTAACACCCAAGTGGTGCAGGAGATTGAAAAGCAGGAGTTAAACGAGGACGAGCACAAGTTATATTAACACCCTAGTGGTAAAGGAGAACAGACGCTCGTAGCTGACATAAAGACTTCATATACGAAAATCTCGACCCATGAAAAATACTTCAGCAAAACACATGACAACCTAAAAAATAGAACTACGACCGGCTTGATCCCTTTCGAGGGTATGTAGGCAACCGAACACGGTACAACCACTTTCATAAAATGTTCGTATAAAAATTATGCTAAGAAGTCATAACGGCGGTCGACGAGCCGGTGGACGGAGCTCGAAGCAGTGACGAACAGTTGCTACGAATGGGAGACATCAATAGTAGACAATCTCCAAGACAAGAAGTTGCTTTCCACGACGAACCGGAGAACGACCAGGTTCGTCAAGTGACATTGCTAGCGTCACCCGACGAACAGATGGACATCCCAGAACTTCTTCAAACTCTCGTAAGGAGGTCGGAAGAAACAACTCGAAATATGAACAAAAAGTTTGAAGAATTCCAGAACAAGATTGTAGCACTCGAAAAAGCACGAGCAAGGGCTACCCCAATAAGCACAGACCATTCCTCTCATCAGAGAGTCCGGTTCGAAGAGTCACCAAACTCATGCGTTCGACAAAACCAACAGCCGGTCGAATTACAGGAAAAGCAGATGACGAACTGACGTATCAGGAGCCCTCAATACCAAGAATTACGCATCAGTCCAATAGAGCCAGCATCTCCAGCACTTGACCGTCTAGAGGACCAAGCAGTAACCATTAGAGCAATGAAAGAAGAGATCTAGAGGATGGCTTCGCGACTCCATAGCGCGACCACTTCAGCCCCAGAGATCGACCAAATGCTAACTAAGTCGCAGAATACACCATATACCAGGTAACTACTTGCAGTTAGAGTTCAACACAACGTCAAAATAAAATGCCCAATATACGATGGAAAGACAAATCCGAATAGGTTCTTAACAGCCTTCGGAATCGCGATGGGCATAGCTCAATATACGCCACAAGAATACGACGCCGGGTACTGCCAGATGTTTGTTGAAAGCCTGACCAGAGACGCGTTGAATTGGTTTTCAAAGTTGGAACCATATTCAATCGACAGCTACAAACAACTATCGAAAGTATTTCTTAAACATTACTCAATGTACATCCAGCCAGTAAGACGAGCGCAGATCTATACTCCATCTTCCAAGGGACGAAAAAGGCCCTGCGATCATACCTCGAGCGATTCAAAGCTATTGTGTCAAGAGTAACTGTTTTAGATGACGTTGCATTGACTGCGATGTATCTCGAGTGTTAATCGACACTGGAAGCTCCGTCGATCTAATTTTCCAAGAAATATTACAACGCATGGATTTGAAAGACATAAAGATGAAGCACTCAGTGCGCCCATTGACGGGATTTGATGGAGACACAACCATGACGCTAGGAACGATAAAGCTCCTCGTCTTCCTCAGAGGAACAACTACATGGGTGAAGTTTCTCGTTGTTGACAAGCCAGCGATCTACAATGCTATCTTAGGAACCCCGTGGATATACACGATCAAATTCCCAACTAACGGCGGAGTGTGTACTGTTCCAGGAAATCAACAAATGGCAAAAACCTGCTTTATTACGGAACACAAACTCCGGAACAAAGAAAGAGCTTATATGATCACCAATTTGACATGCGCTCAAAAAAGTCGCAAACTCGACGACAATATCTTGGACAAGATCGAGCAAGTCATTATAGACCCCTCTGATGATAAGAAATGCGTTGGAATCGGTTCGGAAGTCTCAACTAACATAAAAACCGAACTCATCAAATTCCTTCAGCAAAACGTTTCAACATTCGCTTGGTACTCTAAAGACATGCCGGGAATAAGTACGGATGTAATGTCACATGAACTAAACATAGACCCAACATTTAAGCCAGTCAAGCAAAAAAAAAAGAAGTTAGGCCCTGAACGAACTCGCGCCGTAAACGAAGAAATTGATCGACTAATCAAAGCTGGATCAATAATCGAAGTACGTTATCCGGAGTGGCTCTCGAACCCGGTGGTTGTAAAAAAGAAGAACGGAAAGTGGCGAATATGCGTGGATTTCACGTACCTGAACAAAGCTTCCCGAAAGATAGTTTCCCATTACCACGCATCGATCAGTTAGTAGAAGCAACGTCAGGCAACAAACTATTATCTTTCATGGACGCATTTTCCAGATACAATCAAATCTGAATGCATCCCAACGATCGAGAGAAAACATCGTTCATCACGGATCGAGGAATATACTATTACAAAGTGATTCCATTTGGACTTAAGAATGCTGACGAAACGTATCAAAGATTGGTCAACAAAATGTTCAAGGATCAAATAAGCAAGACTATGGAGGTTTACATCGACGACATGCTCGTCAAATCAGCAAAAGCCGAAGACCATTTGGACGACTTGCGAACATGCTTCGAGACCCTCAATCAATATGGAATAAAGTTAAACCCGACAAAATGCATGTTCGCCGTAAAGTCTGGTGAGTTCTTGGGATATGTAGTAACCAAGCGTGGAATCGAAGCCAATCCGAAGCAGATCAAAGCAATAACTGACTTGCCATCACCTAGAAACAAGTGAGAGGTTAAACGGCTCACCGGAAGGATCGCAACACTTAATTGTTTCATCTCACGATCTATGGACAAATGTCTCCCTTTCTACAAATTGCTCCGCAACAACAAAAAATTCGAATGGGACGATGGATGCAAGTCTGCCTTCACAGAGTTAAAGAACTACCTTTCTACACCTCCGGTGTTGGTAAATCCCGAAGATGGAGAAACATTATATCTCTACATTTCAGTAACACGCGCGGCAGTAAGCGGAGTGCTAGTTCGAGAAGATCGCGGAGAACAAAAGCCCATATTTTACGTCAGCAAGTCATTGAATGACGCCGAAACAAGATACACGACGATGGAAAAACTTGCCCTAGAAGTCGTAACAGCCGCAAGGAAGTTACACCCTTACTTCCAATCTCACGCTATAACGGTCTTAACCAACCATCCTTTACGCTCAATTCTGCATAGTCCAAATCAGTCTGAAAGATTAACCAAGTGGGTGATCGAGTTAAGTGAATACGATATCGACTTCAAAGGAAGAACTAGTGCAAAATACCAAGTCTTGGCTGATTTCTTAATTGAATTAGAACCAGAGTTGCGTGAAGACGAACATGCTGAAGAAAAGTGGATGTTATACGTAGACGGATCATCATTCGCATACGGGGCATGAGTTGGGATACAACTAGTATCACCCGAAGGAAGCATCATTGAACAATCATTCCGATTGATGTTCGCAGCATCCAACAATGAAGTAGAATACAAAGCCCTAATAGCTGGATTGCGACTAGCCCAATCACTAAGAGTCCAAAAGGTGGAAGCACATTGCGACTTTTAACTCGTGACAAGTCAATTTAACAGAGAATTCGACGCAAAGAACGAACGAATGGACGCTTATCTCAAAGTGGTGCAAGAACTAGCAAAAGAATTCTCGAAATTTCGTCTGACGAAAATCTCACGCGGAGAAAATACTTCTACCGACGCATTAGCTGCATTAGCATCAACCTCGGACCCGGATCGACACAGGATAATCCCCGTCAAAAGCATCCAAGTTCCAAGCATAAGCGTACCAAAGGGATCTTGCTTGAGCATAACAAAGGAATGCCAACCCACAGAAGAAATTCCCGAAGAAGACCAAATCGTCAAAGATCACGTAGACTGGCGAAATGACATCAAATTATACATAGCAGACGGAACCCTTCCAGAAGACAGATGGGCGGCACGACAACTAAAAGTATGAAGTGGCCACTATACGTTGCACAAGGAACATTTGCTAAGGAGAAGTATAGACAGAACTCTGTTAACATGTATTTACGGAAAAGAAACCTTACAAGTTATGCAAGAAGTTCATCTAGAAGCAGGAGGTAACCATTCAGGCGAACGATCACTCGCTCTCAATGTTTGGCGACTCGGATACTTTTGGCCTACCATGAACTCCGACTGCGAAAATTTTACAGCAAAGTGTGAAGCATGCCAACATCACGCGCCTATCATCCATTCACCGGTAGAATTTCTCACAACAGCCGCCGCACCTTATCCTTTCATGAGATGGGCGATGGATATTATCGGACCACTACGTCCTTCTCGACAAAAACGCTTCGTACTAGTACTCACCGACTACTTTACCAAATGGGTCGAAGCAGATTCTTACACAAAGATTCAAGACTCGGAAGTTCGAAAATTTGTATAGAGGAACATTTTATGCCGCCACGGACTCCCATACGAAATAGTGACAGACAACGGCTCGCAGTTCATCTCCAACAAGTTTGAAGACTTTTGCGCAAGTTGGCGGATCCGTCTCAGCAAAGCAACACCACGAAACCCACAAGGGAACAGACTAGCCGAAGCATCAAACAAAATCATTATAAATAGACTCAAGAAGCGCCTCGATGGCAAAAAAAGGGAAATGGGCGGATGAATTAGACGGTGTATTGTGGTCATACAGAACAATTCCTCGAAGTACGACAAGAAAAACCCCTTTCTCATTATCGCACACAACGGAAGCATTGGCACTAGCCGAAGCAAGCATCCCGAATTTACGAAGGAAAAAACTTCCAAAACAACACAACTTGAACAGCGCAATGATCGAAGATTCCCTAGATCAAGTTGAGGAACTACGAGACCAAGCCCTGCCAAAGCTCCAAAATTATCAACAAAAAGCAGCAAAGTACTATAACGCCAAAGTCCGAGGACGTGATTTTGAAGAAGGAGATTTGGTACTACGCGGAGTATACGAAAATACGATGGAACCAAATGTAGGAAAACTTGGCATAAATTGGGAAGGTCCTTACATAATTTCAAAGATTGTCAAACCTGGTGTATACAAACTTTTGAAGATGGATGGAACGGCGATACCACGTAGCTGGAATGCGGTAAACATGCGCCGTTACTATTACTGAAGCAATCCGGAGAACATGTGGTTCCACATATATAACTAACTAAGTACTTTTATATATAAATGTTTGTAATAAGAACTACGTTTGGCTTGATACCATTCTAAGAGGGTACGTAGGCAACCGAACACGGTGCAACCACTTGTATAAAAAAATATATATATATCTATGCGAACAGGTTGCAGGTTCACCAAAGGAGAAGAAAATCAGGTCAACGATAAATGACGACCTGAAGATATAAAAAACCTCACACAACGCATATACGAGCTTAGTCCTCAAAACGCAGTGTTGAGTCTCTCGCAACATGTATACGAGCTTAGTCCTCAAAACACAGCGACGAACACAAAAACCTCACACAACGCGTATACGAGCTTAGTCCTCAAAATGTAGTGTTGAGTCTCTCGCAACGCATATACGAGCCAAGTCCTCAAAACGAAGCGATAAGTCTAAAGCTTCACAACTGGCCCAGCCTCATCAAAAAGACGAGCCTAGCCTCGACACAAATACAAATCAACTTTCATCACGCAAAGACAAGCTTAACTTTACTAAGTTAACAAGCTTGTCTCTACGCTAATCTTTGATTTCAGAATAAATGACAAGAATCACAATATGGAATTGTTTTAAAGAGCATGTCAAAGCACTGGATTGCAAATCACATAAGTTCCAAAAAGATTCATTCATAAAAGCAACAAAAGACAAAGTTCCAAGAAGACAAAAAATTGAACGAGCATAAGGAACTACAAAATGCCGAACAAAATAAAATATCAAAGTACAACTAAGGTGCATAAAAGCTACAAGCACTCAGGCTTCTGGATCCCTAGTTTGGCCTTGAGGTAGCTCCCCATCTGTCAGCGCAACGTCGCACGCAGGTACATCTTCACAAGCAGCAGTGTGTTCATCTTCATCACCACCATCACACTGTTTCCTTGAAACGACGAGCCCGGCCTTAGAATCGCGCTGCTCTCCGGGAACACCAAGTCCAGAGTGTCTTGGGGAATTTCAACTCCATCATCCTTAAGGAACTTAAGGCAATTAAAGGTACCTGCACATTGATCAAGTAAAGCCGACGGTCCTTTGATCTCGTTAAGGAAAACAAGATGACGGCGCAACCTTTCAAGACGAGCAGAAAGAGGATCAAGAGAAAGATGAAGTTTGTCGTTCTCAGACTTGACAGAATCATAGAGGTTTCTATAGCGCTTGCTCGTCGACTGAAGCTTCTGATAACTTCCTTTCAAGCTGTCGAGCTCATTATCCTTGTTGGTGAGCTCGTCTTTTAGATCAACCACTACAGATGCATTCTCTTTCCTGAGTTCGTCAATCTTCTCTTTGAGATCCCCAAGTTGAGCTTTGAGAAGAGCATTCTCGTCTTTCTCCTTCTTGAGCTCATTCCTTAACTCCTCGGATCCACTAGCATTCTCTGAAGCCTGACGAGCAGCGACAAGCTTGGATTGGTATCGAACCATCAACTGATTCAAGGCTGCATCGCTCTGCAAACCAATAAGACGAGCATAAGTACGAGACACACTAACAAAAGATGAAATGATAGATTAATAATAAAGCAATTACCCGCATTTTACTACGAGCGTAGTCCAGAATGGTCTCCTTTTCTTTGAGCTCGTCAAGTGGAGGAAATGGTGTCTCAAAATTTCTCACTGAGTAGAGATACTCACCGCATGCTCGTTTATTATTAATGAGCGCAATAGGCTCGTCGTAATGAAATACCAGATAATCTGGATGAACAGACAAACTCCTAGCTCCTGAATGCTTAGACGAACGGAGGGCAGTGTCACGCTTCTTCTCTTTGGACTTCTCAGCTGCCAGAGAGAGAACTTCTTTGTGAGAACTAGACCGACGAGCTGAGCTATCCTCTTGAGGAACAGAAGACCCTGATGGTCGACGAGCACCTGACTGATGCGTGACCTTTAGACGATCAGAAGCCTTGTCCGCGCCTGATGGTGTAGTTGAAACCCGAGGAGATCCTTTCTTAGAAGAATCCTCGCATTCTTTGTCAATTGAAGGCCTCTTGGAGGGACTTTGACGAGCAGACGCTTCGGCTTTCCTCTTCTTGGCCAAATCGCGAAGACGAGCAGAATAATCCATTTGGTTTGGATCTGTCAAAACTGTTAAGTTAAAATGAAGCAAAAACGAAATCAAGATTCAAAAAGTTAAAGAGCTTACCTCGGTCAAGACGAGCTTGTCTTCGCCAAATACGAGCCTCCACAATCGCTGGAAAAGTGTTGATTGGAAAAGTCGCGAATCCTGTCAACCTCTGCTCGGAATTCCGGGTGCAATGGATGACGATCTGCACAATAAAAAGGTTATTACAAACAGTTAGAACTATTAAAGATAACAAAATCAAAGAGGCTAAAACCAGACCAACGAGGACACTCCAAGATCCTCAAACTTCTCGACAAGCGTCAAGAATAGTGGCTTCACTAATCTTAACATAGAAGAACCGACGCTTCCAATTGTACATTTTGTTCGGAGAACCACAGATGATACCATGATCTAATACCATGATCTAATACCATCTGCTCGCCGTGGTCAATGGGTGAAGCTCCTTCTCCTTCAATTCGATGAGCACTCACTCCGCAATCATCGAAATTGCTATTGAAAACCCTCTGCTCGTCGTGGTTAGCAGGCGGAACCTCTTCCTCTCCCAAATTACGAGCGAACTTCACGCGCTCGTCAATATTTGGATCGACGAGCATCTGTTCATCGTGGCTTACAATCGCGATCGTTTCCCCTTCCAATCGACGAGCACACATCTCTTGTTCGTCCAAAACACGATTAGCTACCATCTGCTCGGCTTCTTCATCAATCAAAGCATCACCTTCCAATCGACGAGCACACGCATCTCTCTCCATAAATTTACGGCCGAAATTCCTCTGTTCGGCGACCCCCGAAGACGAGCCCGCGTCGCCTTCTAAACGACGAGCACACGCTTCATGTTTGACAACTTTGAAGGAAGAAATGTCTTCTTCTCTTAACGACGAGCACTCGGTGGAGAAATCCATTGAGCCAACAACGTCAGTTGTACCCGTGAGCACATGCTCGGTGGAAGCAGAATTTTCGCAAGACATGTAAAAATTGGACAAAGACCAAGACGACAAAGCCGAGCATGAGTTTGAAACTCGGAGAACCCAAAACCCGCGAACAAAAAAGAGAGAAGGCAAAAAAGAAAAAAGGAAAACTTTGAGAGAGAAAGTACATTAAAGAAGAGAAGATGCAAAATGAGACAAAGTAAGGAAAGGGACACTTATTTGTAATAAAACAAAGTAACCTCTCAACCCTAGAAGCCTGTTCGTTTTCCCAAAAACGAGCAGCCTAACAGAAACATGACACGTGGCACATGCATCAATTCGTCGGAGTTCAGATGCTCTTCCTTCAACGAACTTGGGGGACTGATTGTAGAGGGGCAATTGGGCCTTGGCCCAATTACAAAAAGACCCAACCTAGTTGCGGCCCAAATGAAGTTGAAAGCCCAATAAGTCTAGCCCATTAAGAAGAACACATGCATGATGACATATGAATTCCACTGAAGAACATGTGCTCATCCTAAACCTCTATAAAAGGGAAGCTAAATGAAGGAGAGGAGGGAAGAAAGAAAAGGGGAGCAGAAGAACTTCAAAGACAACAAATAACATCAAAGGAAAAACCCAGGAGAACTGCTAAGTAGATTGACGAGTAGAGGCTGCACTAAGACTAGCAGAAGCTGTGAAGAACTGCTAAGTAGATTGACGAGCAGAGGCTGCACTAAGACGAGCAGAAGATGTGAAGGACTGCTAAGCAGATTGACGAGCAGAGGCTGCATTAAGACGAACAGAAGCTGTGAAGGACTGCTAAGCAGATTGACGATCAGAGGTTGCACTAAGACGAGCAGAAGCTGTGAAGAACTGCTAAGCAGATTGACGAACAGTGGCTGCACTAAGACGAGCAGAAGCTGTGAAGAACTGCTAAGCAGATTGACGAGCAGAGGTTGCACTAAGACGAGCAAAAGCTGTGAAGGACTACTAAGCAAATTGACGATCAGAGGTTGCACTAAGACGAGCAGAAGCTGTGAAGAACTGCTAAGCAGATTGACGAGCAGAGGTTGCACTAAGACGAGCAAAAGCTGTGAAGGGCTACTAAGCAGATTGACGATCAGAGGTTGCACTAAGACGAGCAGAAGCTGTGAAGAACTGTTAAGAAGATTGACGAGCTGAGGCTGCACTAAAACGAACAGAAGCTGTGAAGGACTGCTAAGCAGATTAACGATCAGAGGATGCACTAAGACGAGCAGATGTTGTGAAGAACTGCTAAGCAGATTGACGAGCAGATGCTGCACTAAGACGAGCAGAAGCTGTGAAGAATTGCTAAGCAGATTGAAGAGCAGATGCTACACTAAGACGAGCAAAAGCTGGGAAGAACTGCTAAGCGGATTAAAGAGCAGAGGCTGCACTAAGGCGAGCAGAAGCTGTGAAGAACTGCTAAGCAGACTGACAAGCAGGAGTTAAATGAGGACGAGCACAAGCTATACTAACACCCAAGTGGTGCAAGAGTTTGAAAAGCAGGAGTTAAACGAGGATGAGCACAAGCTATATTATCACCCAAGTGGTAAAGGAGAACAGACGCTCGTAGCTGACATAAAGACTTCATATACGAAAAATCTCGACCCACGAAAAATAGTTCAGCAAAACACATAACAACCTAAAAAATAGAACTACGACCGGCTTGATCCCTTCGAGGGTACGTAGGCAACCGAACACGGTGTAGCCACTTTCATAAAATGATCGTATAAAAATTGTTCTAAGACTGGTACGAACACACTTGCTTTTCGTTGACCATCTTCCCCAAAATCTTTTTGCATAAAGAGACAAACCTTAACCCTTTTATTTTTCCCTCCCCTTTCGCTAATATCATTTCGTATAAACCTTTCGCTAATATCATTATTACCTCCTAACTAAAATAGCCTCAACTAAACCATGACTAAACACTTGCCAAATGTCAGCTCTTCTATCCTCGAAACCAATCAACGGTTCTTCCTTTCCTCGATATGGCTCTCCAGTATCAACTAAATCATTTTGACGGTGAGTTTGGTTTACGTTACCTCGCATGCATTGCTTTACCATGCCCAAGACATTCATTACTACCAACCTCTCTTAGACACGCGAAGAAGTCTCCCTAGCAACTCTTTGTTTTGAGACTCTCTTGAGGCTATAAAACCATGATCTAACAAGCTCTCAAGAAGCCAAAACACCTTTGATCTTCCTCAAAACCTAAAATGGCAAACATCAATTGGAATGACATGAATCAGTTTCATCTTGGCCGACATGACTCGGAGATGTGTATTCCTCACCATGCCTATGCTGGAGTTTTAACGGGAAATAGGATCAGCTTGGTGGCCATACCTTTGCACTTGTTGGAACAAAAATCTTCATGACCTAATTGATGAACTCCCGAGAATATGGAGACTGCAATCCACTATATATGGTCGTATCATCGACTTTGAGTTTGTTTAGTTTCTCTTCACTTTGGAGGTCGATCTGGCTTATGTGCTGCGAAAACAACAGATCATCTTCAATGGCTTGCATGTTGCAATATAGAGATGGGAAGAGCGTGCTCCACCAAACTTCTTGGAAACATTACAAGTTTGAGTACAGATCAGGGACCTTCCCTTGCAGTATGCCTCGATTACATCAGTCCAGATGATCGCTAGTTCCTTAGGAGAGGTCCTAGATGATGATGTTCAGGAAGCCTCGGTGAACAATTCTTTCGTGGTACAAGCTAAACTCGAAATTCACATTTGGGACAAACTTAAGTTTTTTTGGCCAATCCACTTTTATTATGGAGACCGAGGGATGGTGCATTTTTAATATAAAATGGTCTCGCACCTCTACACTAGATGCCAGAGACTTACTCACGACGTTAGTCATTGCCTATACCAGCCGCTTCCATCTGAGTATGTCAGCTACCCAAGAGATGAGAACACTGACGATCATCACTCCTCTGAAAGTGTGGTTTGATCAAAACAAACTCGCCTCACTCAAACTCCCTACAGAAACAACCAATGGATGTACCACGCAATGTCGCTCAGGTCACTGAACCTCTATTCCATGACGACAACATCACTTTTGGCGACTTATGGACCATGTTATGACTTTGGAAACGGTAGACCACAACATTGCAAACATTGACCAGGATTTGGTGGTTGCAACGGACTATCATCACACTATAAGTTTTCTTGACAAAGTGGCTAAGCGCAAACGGTACCCTGATCTCCCAGTGAACTCATTCCGAAAAGTTTCAAAAAGTTTATAACAGTTGCCGATAATCCATATCCTATTCATCCTATGATAGGATGAATCTTCCTTTTTATTATGTATTTGGTTTGTTTAGTAGTCTACTAGGTAGCTGTATGGTTAACTAGTTTTACTCTCGATGTTTCCTTTGCATCCGATTGAGTCTATCTCTTTTATTCCCCTATTTCTTAGTAATGAAATTGCGAGAAAAAGAAAATTCAGTGTACGAGGATTGGTTTATAGTATTTTGTCTTGTACTTACTTGGGCTAATACTATGACCAATTGGGCCCATACAAAGTCTGGACGTCAATTAGCCCAGAAAACTAAAACACCTCGTCGTCTCTTCCGAAACTTCTTACAGTCTTCGTTCAGTGAAACACACATCGCTAAGAAAACTGCACATCAATGGCGGCGACAGGAGAAGAGACGACGACGACGAAGGAAGGCACTAATCTATTAGGGAAACCAAAGTTTAAGAATCTCGAGAATGGGAGATTCAGATGCGTGCAGACGGGTCACGAGCTACTTGAGAAAGACAAGAAGGTCTATTCACAGAGTAAACGGTGCCGTTTAGGGCTTATAGATTATGCCTTATCTCACAATAAGCCTCCTCTCAACTTGTTCGAACAAGATCCTAACTTTCGGTAACCTTTGGTTTATTCACTCCTTAATCTCTCCCCGAAATTTTTTCGATTTCATTAATTATGAAAGGCCATTGCAGTAGATTATTCAATAATATGTATCAATTAGGATTTTATACACTGGAGAAATTCTGAAAATTTCCCAACTTTCCATACTGTAAGGTTTAGGGGTTTTGTAGGGTTGTGGTTTTAGTTGGAATTGTATGATATCCTCAATGTTGTTAATGCTTACCAGATTCCGAGCTTATCTGTTTTTTAGTAAATTCTGTTTAAAACTTTTTTTTTACTGATTTTTGATTTTGGGATGTTGTGTCAGCTCAAAACTGATATGTAAGCTAACGGGGGATACAGTGAACAAGACTGAGGAACATATTTGGAAGCATATCAATGGACGGCGCTTCCTCAACAGATTAGGTCTATAATTTGAAGCGTGATGAGAGTTTGTTAAGTTGCAAATCTTTTTTTTGGTTTAACTGTTGGATTGTTACCTATGTAACAGAGGAGAAGGAACGAGAGAAAGAGTCTGGTGTTATTCCAGATGAAGGTGGAGAAACGCCTGCGAAGGCAAATAGTGTGAAGGAAGAAGAGAAGAAAATCAAGAAGAAGAAGAATAAGAAGAAAAAGAAAAAGGAAAAGAAGAAAAACAAAAAGTCTGTGGAAAAGGAAAAGAATGAAGTGGATGATGCTATTGAGGTCGAACATGAAAATGTTGAAGATGTTGAGGAGGAGGAGCTTGAGTTTTGGATGCCTCCAGATGGAGAGAGGTGGGACTTTGATGATGGAGGAGACCGTTGGGGTTCAGATGCAGACTCGGAAGAGGAAATGAATGAGGAAGAAGATCCAATAGGTTTGCTTATTTGTATACGTTATTACATCTTCTTTTGGTATCATGGATTCATGCTTTAAATCTCAAGTTGAAGTTTTTAATTTGCAAAAATAGGTGAAGTTGATGAAGATGGAGAAATAAGTATGGAAGAGTGTGTAATAGTGGGTGAAGTTGATCAAGATGGCAATATTGTTTCGGATGAGGCTTCTCCAAGGTACCATGAATTTTCATCTCTTTGGTTTTTTTTTTATTGCACACTGTAGAAAAGGCTTTAAGTATTCAGGAAATCCTCAAATTTGTTATGGAAGTTGTAGGTAGACAAAAGAGTATCTAATTTTTAGCTAGTCAGAACAGTAGTTTAACTTCAGATTTTTAGTTTAGGCTCGTAGATAAACGAATAAACGTAAAGCTGTGCGTATGAGTGTTCTTCTCCTAACTATTAGAAGAAGGCATAGTTAATTACTCTATTGGTAATTTGGTATCAAGTTTAATGGAGAGACTTAACTTAAACTGTGTTGTTAGCAGGAAGAAGAGGAAATCTGAAGAACTCAGTTCCATTGGCCTTCCTTCGAAAAGGAAGAAGAAGAACGTCAAAACAACATCGTCAGAATAAGTTTAATCTCTCTTTATTGATTCTTCTTTTGTGTTTTACGATGTACTAGCTCTGTTTCCTATTTATGGGCTCAGTTTTGATATAGTTAATGCCCGTTATATTCTTAAAGTAAATTTTTTTGGGATCGCAAATAAGAAGCTTTTGCAGTTTTCCTACAACAAATGCCATCATAACTATGTATGAATATCGTGTCATTTACAATTCTCCTTTTCTCACCGGCAAATAACACTTATCCATTCACCGGTTTAGATCATGACGCTGAAATGGCAGGTACGCGCCAAAGTCTTTTTCTGGCGATCAAAACTCTCTCGTCTTTGGTCGATAGAGAATCACCTTTTGGAGTTGTCTCTGTAAACCATTTATCCCATTTCAACAATGTCAGATACTTCTTGATGTAGCTAATATTGTCTGATGTGTCACGAATTATGACAAATCCTTCTGGGCGTAGTATTCTATCCATCTCGATAAGCAAATCTTCGATGCTGCATCCTTGAATTTGGGTTTCTGTGAACGTGTTCCATGCGTGGATAAGATCAAATGTTCGTGGGTATGTGTCAAAGGCTTCACACCTGCAAAGATAACTCAGTTAGCATGATCGGATTATGTAAGAGTGTTTCGAGATTACGTCATTTATGTACCAATCATGAGTGGCTCCTATAAGGCCACGGTCGTAGATGATCTTCATTCTCGGAGAGGATTGAACGGGCATGACATTCATCACCCATACATCTCTATCGTATAGAGCAGCTGCGAAACCACCAAGATTTGAGCTCATGTCCATCACGTTTCTTATGGAGTTCTTTTGCACCATTGGTTTCAGCAATTTCAAGTATTCTATTACTCTAAGACGCCATGTTTCCTACACTTGCACCCGACCTTAGTGAGCAATACAAAAGTGTTTGGACGTAGATTCATAGCAGTTTCGAAAATTGAAGTTCTCAGAATGTGGATTACTTAAACAGAGTGTTCAGTGTAGGGAGAGAAGAATTACCGTATCTTCACGGAATTGCTGGGGAGTGACACCGACTTCTTCAAGACGTGGTGGAGGAGCTGTCAGCCTCCGTGGCCATGGAACAAGTCCGCTCCATCTTTCTTTATGCATCCCTGGGTGAATATAAAAAACATGGAACTTAATGAACCTTGATATTAATATTATATTAGTGATAAGATCTATATACTTACTCGCTGAGTAAGGTGATATACACGCCTTCATTGAGACGTTCCAAGTTGCATCTGCGTCATCCCCAGAAGGACAAAGCTGAGGCTGGACACCCGGATCCCTCTTCATGTAACAGTTGTTGGACATCGGTTTTCCCCATATAACAGTTTGGTCTCGTTTGGCCACGACCTTCCAACACATTCTCTTAAAAAGATCATGCATTGCATTCCCAATTCTTCTATTTTCTGGATCATGTGCATAAGCTTCAGGCGACGAGTATACAAAGTAGCCACCAGGTCTGAGCAACCTATCGAGTTCCAGCAACAAGATCCCATCTCTTTGAAGCCAATCTATCCGACATCTAGAGCAGTGAGCAAGTTCAAACGATCTGCTTGGGTATGGAAGCCGCTTAGTCCCAAGAACACCAAGTGTTGATGGAATCCCTCGTTCTAGAGCAAACTGAATCTGGTTCTGGTGGACATCATTAGGAGCAAGGGACATAGCTATGATGTCATGTGAGAGAAGATAAGCTCCGAAACTAGCTACCCCACAACCAACATCAAGAACATTCCGAATGCTTCCCCCATTGTTGAGTTTGTCGCCAGGGAATTTCAGCATCTAAAGCAATAAGCATTTTTTTTTTGTCATCTGAAAGAAGAACTTTCAAAAATATAAACAGAGCCAAGACCTCTTGTCAATTGCAGAATTATGCTCCCGGGCATAGTAGCCACAGAATATTCCACATCATTATCAGTGAAAATCAACAATTCCATACTTGTTGAGGTCAAATGGTTTCAGTTAAATCACTGGCTAAAGAAAAACTCAAGAGAAAGAGGCGTAGTAGTAACAAAGAGTCACCTTAGCCCTTGAGATCTAATACAGCAAAGAAGTATCAAATGATTATAGTAGTACCTGGGCGAGGGAAACTATGTATTTGTCAGCTCCGTAGTGGAAATGTGTTCCTCCCCCGGGAAAATTGATCTTATCACCATTTACAACCATCCAATTCTGATCAGATTTCTCTTGCGCAAGGTGTGTGTGCGGAATATTCGCCTTCCACACCTCATCTCTACTCACGGGCCACTTTATCGGGATCTGGAAACTCCATAAACAACATCATCATTAACTATAAACATCAGAGCCATAACACGTGCAAGAAAAGAATACTCAAATTCTGAAGAAAGAGACACAAGTCCGACCTTATAACCAGCCGGAGGCGGAACAAGGCAATTGAAACGCCGTTCTGGTGGAGGACAATGATGCTCATAGTGCTCCATCAACGTTAAATTGAGTTTCAGTTTCAACTGGTAATGAAGATTTCGATCCAGACACGGTATCAACTCCGAGTGTCTCGAATCACATATCTGCGGAGATTTTTAATTCGTAAACATCAGATACGATCAAAACGAGTGAGTGGGGAAAAAAGGAGTGAAATATGTACAAATTCTCACTGAAACACTACTACTCTGAAACTATTTACACAAGTTGTCTCAAAAAACCGAAATTAATGCTTTAACACGAACCGGAATACTTTTAGGAACTTCTAGACGGCTCACTCCAACAACACCATCTTGATTCCTTGTGAATCCGACGTTAGCAGGATCAGATCCATCAAACTCATCGGATTTCCTGGATCCAGGAGCGAACGCCGAGCTGTAATAGAGGCAAGTGAAGCCGAGCAAAGCGATGAAACAGAGGAGAACATAAGTGAAGAGCTTCGGAGTCGCACGGACTCGCTCAGTTTTGATGTGCTTCATACTAAACGTATCCGGATCCAGATCTAGATCTGAACCGATACTAAGGACCCGGTGATCTAGCTGCCGGTGTAGAGTGGATAGTGTGAACTGTGTGAGAGACAGTAGATTCCCGCGACGCGAAGAAGACGAAATAGACCAGTGTCGGATTTTATTTGCAAGGGAATATTTGGCAGATTTAATTGTCTGCGGCAAGGACTACAAATGTTACTATACTCCTTAACCAAAAACCACGCGGTAAAAAACTAATGGGCCTGTCGTGAGTCTACATGTGTCTAATATTTGGACTTTATATATATTTTTCTTGTATTGGATCTTACAACATTTATAACTTCTTATGAAACCGCTATAAAGTATTGAATTGTAGAAGAAGATATTAAATTCTCAATAGAATGCTAAATAGTAATTCTAAAATAAGAGGAATTAGATTTATATATTGACAAAAGAAAAAGAAAGTCTATTTATCACTAGTAGCGAAGTTTTATATACCAAACTAGTTGGTGACCCGCCCGAAGATAATCACGAATTAACTTATTAACTTATGACCAAATTGATGTGATATGATAGATATGTAGGTAATAAACATTTGTTAAAGGTTTGTGTTATATGTAGGTTTTTGAACAAAATTGTTAACGATGGTTATATGTTAAAGATGATTAATTTTGTAAATTAGTTGTTGGTGCAGTCAATAAATATAAGAATTAGATTATTTTGAGTACTTGTGATTGGGTGTAATCTGTTTGGGGGATCGATTTCAATAGCAATTAGAAGGGTATGAATTAGTAAGATTTTTTTGGGGGGCTAAGTATTATTAAGATTAGTAAGGCAAAACATTTACCAATACAAAATAGTTAGGTAAAGAATGATGTGAGGTATGCTGTTTAACAAAAAATAAAAAAATAACGTGAGAGTAAAGAATAATTGCAAGTGATATACATAGCTTTAATTTTTAAGTTGCATCGTTAAAAAATCTCGAGGAAGGGTTAGTGTAAGACATAGGTGGTGAAATTCAAAGTAACTCAGGGTTTTAGAAAAACTAAATTAATATGTAAGCCAGAAATGAAAAGGAATTGGGATGAAATAGTAAACAAAGTCCACTAATTTTGATTGAGCAACATCTCGTGTTAGGACAATAATGTCTGATATGCACGATGCTCTGTAGCAAATTGGTAATAGTTGACAAATTTTCCCGGGGCTGCCAATGGTGTTTAGAGAAGTAGCACATTAGAAGGAGAGGAAAACAAATTTGTGATTTTGTGCTAGTTTAGTCGATCTGTTGGTTATAGTGTTCTCCACCAAATTGATGAGATGTTGTGGATAATTTTGTAATTAGCCCTCCATTTTTTAGGCCCTATGACGGATCCCATCTCACACGTGGTTATCCACAGCCCTAGGTTTTTGACGTGTTGATGGAGGCTGTGTTTAATTTATGATCAGATTATGTATGGCTTTCAATTTGTGACAAAGCTTTGTTTATTGGAGGACGTATTGGTGTCATTTCTACTTTCATGGTTGTCGAAGGCAACAAAGTAAAGGTCGTGGAGCACTTGTGATGGTAAAAAAAAGTTGGGACTAATATATTTTCTTTCTTTCTGATTTTTGTGCTTTTAAAGACGTTTTTAGAAGAATTGGGATTTAGATTGTAGTTTTAAGAGTTTAGTTTCATAATTTTGTTTTATAAACTCTGGGTATGTATTATGTGTTGGTTGCTCTATCACATATGCTCTTGTTTTAACTGAACCATTATTAACTATTGTTGGCATGACTCAATTTGCACCACCTAAAAGCTGGAGATGTTTAAACTATTGTGGTGTCAGAAGGTAGAAGTCACTTCCTCACCATAGATAGATCATGCTACAAAGATTAAAAGCGAATTAGGTTCTTTTAATGATGAAGAGAAATTTGACCATTTTGTTTGTAGTAGTAGCAGTTGTTGCATTGTATGTTAAGCTTGTCTACGTTGCATCCAATTGGTGTGTTGTTTCTTAGTATTGTGAAGTATTGTCTTTTCCGTGTGACTCGTATTCCATGCAATGATCTTTTGTTGTTTCTCCAACACTAATCGGCTTTACTTTTGTCTTGTTTCCACCCCAATTTGTCCAAGTATGTTTTACCCTCATTTAGTTTTCTCCTGCATAACATAGTTATACATTAAAATAGATACCATCTTCGTATCCTCCATTAGCTGATGCTCTTAGATGCTCCAATCATGTGTTGGTGTGGTTGTAGTAGAAGTACTCTTGGATGCCCTTGATATAGTGAGCTTCAACGTTGCCGCTCTTTACACCTCTCCATTAGTTGTTGGAATTTGTTAAGTGCTTGTAAGGGATTGACTGATACTAGTTTGAGATTTATGTTTTTGTAGACATGGTCATCTTTCGCAGCTTGTGCTAGTTTAGGAGAGGCCTCCTTCATATTAAGATGTTTGTGCGAGAATAGTGACCAACTCGGAAGATAATATCTATAAGGATTTTTTGTGGCAATTTTTCTATTTGTGATAGAGGTGTATTTGGGGGCATTTTCTTTTTTACTCGGTAGTGTTGGTGGGTTGTTTATTTGGGTGTTTTTATTTTGACATTTATAAAGTGGTATTCCTATCAGCTGTTACAAAAGTAGATTTTTTGTATTAATTTGGTTTTAATTACGTCGATATTGTGATTGATTATGTTGTAATTAGTAATAAATTAGTGGAGCTGTTGGAGTATAACTATATGAGATATTTTGTAACTTTCATATTTTGGTTTCCTTTGTATGTTTTGATTTTATTTGCTATTTGCTTATATATATTTTTTAAAATTCAAGCATCTATTTTAAATTGTAAGAACATGTAACTGATTATAGCAACGTATCGTGATGGTGAAAGTTTGCTTGGACTCCTTTGATGTAGTGGGACTCTACGTTTCCATGTAAAAGGCATCTATCATGAGGTCTTTGTACTTGTTGAGTACATCTTGCAGATTGTCAGAGAGTGGTTTGAGGTTTAGGTATTTATACTCTTGTTTGTGTTAGGCGTTTTTAGCTAATTCTGGAGATGATTCCATTACATGGCGAATGTCTGTGCAGGAGAATTGACCTACACGTGAGATTATATCATGTAGCAAATCGTTTGCAAGCTTTTCTATGTTTGAGAAGGGTTTTAGCTGGACCATTTTCTTAGTTCTACCGATGAGTGAGCATGTGGTATATAGTGAACCTTTTTATAGTTTTAATTGTAGTGGAGGTCATTTTGTATTCATTTTGTATTTATTTTGTTTTTAATTCTCTTTGTTTTATGGTCCATTTAATTTGTGGTAGTGGACATCTATGTTTTATTTGTTGTTTTCAATTATGGATACGTAGTGGGACTGTTAAACTGTTGACATTGTAGTTTCTTTAGTCTGTAATTATTTGAAAAGTTTTATTATATCTTGTAATTAAGTACATATTGTACATGCATTTGATTGGTAGCTCATATTTTATTCAACATTTTGGAGTTTTGTGTGTTAAGTTTATAGAGCACAATTAGTTTCATATATCTCTATTGGTTTCCCGCGTAGTATTTGTTGCTGAAATAATTATTAATATAGATGTAGACAGTTTCTCTTTATTTGTAATGAGTTGTTTTCTATGTTTTAATAAAAATCTTGTATACATTTATTCAACTAAAACGGCTTCTCTTTCATGTATAAGCAATATCAGTTCTTTGTTTCTTGTGTTTGTTTGCTTTAGACATGGAAATACTAACTTTTAAGTAAATGTGGAGTGTGTTTTTGAATTTGTTAGAGGGAAGATGTTTTTGAAGAGGTTTATACTCTGACAATTTAAAAAGAACACCATAGTGGTTTTGTAGTAGAGTTTTTTCTTGCTGATTCTTGCTTTTTCCCTGCATCATTCTGCATACTAGGTCATCCATGTACTTGAAGACGTCTTAAAAAGTTTCTTTGAGACCTGTAATTTTATAGGAAAAATGCATATAGGCAAAATATCTTTTTAATCACAGGGAATAAGAAGAACTGGGTTATAGATATTACTTTGTGTGTTTGGTAAGTTGCTGAATATTTCTTTGTAGACTATATTCCTGGTAGCTTGTTGCTCGGTTGGAACAGATGTAGTGTCCAATATTTTCAAACCTGTTAGTGAAGTAACACGGGATAGTGCAACATATAATTGGCCATGGCTAAACACTAGAGCTGGTAGATACAAGGCTACTCGTTCCAAGCTTTGTCCTTGACTTTTGTTTACTGTCATTGCATAACAGTCTTATTGGGAATTGTCACCTCCTTAATGTGAATGGATGTGTTCTGTCGTTTGGTGATAACATAATCCTAGAAATAAGAACTTTATCCCCAACATGATTTCTAGTTATTATCTTCGCTTCTATAACTCTCTCTCCAAGGTGTGTTATCACTAATCTTGTACCATTGCACAATCCATTTTTTTTATTAAGGTTGTATAACATCATGATAGGAGCACCAAATTTTAGGTTGAGGCGATGGGTAGGTAAGCCATGTTGTCTGAGCTTAAATACTCTTTCATCTCAAATGGAACCTTTCCAGCAAGTAAGCATTTATCTCATCAACAGTTTTATTTCTTGGTGTTAAGATTGCTCTTTCTCTCAACTACGCATGGTTTTGATATCGTTGAAGGAAGTTTGGATATGTTGCCTCTGTGATTTCTTTCTTGGGGTCATCGGTTTCAGGGAGCATAAATGTCTTGTCTATTACAATTTTAGCTCCATCAGTGTAGGTATCTTCATGTCCTTGGAGTGTTTCTGCTATCCCGTTGCCCACTTCTAATATCCATGCAGCAAAACTTTTGTCTTCTGGTTTTAGCCTCATGTTGTTAGTCAACATTAAGATATTACATGACTCCCACATGTATGATCTACTTATTGATGCTGAAACAGTATCATGATGACTTCCTTCGGCCACAACTGGTAGTATTTGTCTGAAATCACCTCCAAGTAATATTGTTTTACCCCCAAATATTTTTCTAGCTGCATATATATCCTCAATAGATATCAAATCTCTAAGTGTTCAGTCTAGTGCTTCAAATGCGTGAAGATGAGTCATAGGTGCCTCATCCCAGATTATCAATGCTACTTTTGATATTAAACCTGCTAACATGGTTCATGGTTTAATATCACACATTGATTCTTCGTTTAAGGTAATTGGCATTTTAAATTGGGAGTGTGTTGTTCGACCTCCGGGTAGTAACAGTGCTGCAATTCCTGCTGATGCAGTTGGAATGATAACTTTCTCTGATGAACGTAGTTTTGCAATAATAGTTTTGTAACCAGATGTTTTCCCTGTCCCACCTGGACCGTAAACAAAAAAAAAAGCCTCCCAGCATTGATATCAATAGAACCAAAATTGCATGGTAAACCAATCTTTGGTTTTCATTCATAACTACAAACAAAGTGTTGTGCTTTTCTGTTTCTGTGTCTACATCAAATTGTAGTTCCTGCCGAAGCATTGTGTTGTTAATATCTTGTAAAACTGCTTTATCCGGCAAAGGCATCGGTGAGAAATCTGTTAAGGATTTGTCATTCTCTCTGAGTAGCTACTCTAGTTCCATCAGTGTATATTGTTGGAGCTCATAATCTTTTAACTCTAAATTCATGAAGTTGAATTCTTTTCGTTTCTTATGTAGGACATCTTCTGCCAAATACTGCCATGTATGGTTCCATAATTCAAGAGGATTTCCCACTTCGAAATGCAGTAAGAGAGTGACAAATAACTTTCTTAGTTGATTTGGTGTTGCTCATAATGCAGCCTCATGTAAACAATCGTGCCACTCCTTGTCATCATCTAATAAACCCATTGCATAACACGACTCCTTGAAACTGTTGTATGTCATTGCACCAATTGTGTATACATCTTTGAAACTTGTAGGGCCTCTTACAACATTTATAAAAATCCTTAAGTAGTACAAATTACCAGCTGCTGGGTGGATGTATACGACTCTCCCTAATGACCCTTGCTTTTTACGTACTGTCCAGATTTTCTTAGTGCTTTGCCAAACAAACATAGATGGAAATTCTACATATGTAAGCTTTCGTGCATCTTTCAACTCACTGTTTTTCTCCAACCATGCGGTGAACATAGTTCTCTCAATACCTTCTCTTGACAAAATACTACTCAAATCATATGCTTGCTCAAATACCACTCTTTGCTGATCAGGTAGGTGAAGTATTATTTTCAATACTGATGGGCGATTGTAGCTTCACTTTGTAGCCCAACCAAAGTACTTCATGACGGGTTTACCAATAGACATAGCTTCTATATTAAGGATATAATGCATGTGTTGCAACAAATGAGACCACCCTAATTTGGCTTACCACTTTCTTATGTCAAAATGACATTACATTGCCTTGAACTTAGTTAAAAGAGATCACATGTGTAGAAGTATGATATGAACATGGATAACTCTAAGCATCAAGCTCGACTTCATAACTCCACCAAAGTACTTCATGACGGGTTCACCAATACACATAGCTTTTAGATTAATGGCAAAATGACTATGTTGCAACATATGATACCACCCTAAAGTTGTTTAGCAAACTTTCTCATGTCAAAATGACATTACATTGCCTTGCATTTAGCTAGAAGAGATCACATATGTAGAAGTATGATATGAACATGGCAAAGTCTAGGGATCCAGCTCGACTTCAGAACTCAACCAAAGTAGTTCATGACGGGTTCACCAATAGACATAGCTTTTAGATTAACGGCAGTATGCCCGTATTGCAATATATGAGACCGCCTTCAGTTGGCTTAGCACACTTTCTCATGTCAAAGTGACATTACATTACCTCGAACTTAGCTAAAAGAGATCACATGTAGAGAAGTATGATACGAACATAAATAGGTCTAGGGATCAAGCTCGACTTCATAACTCAACAAAACTAGTTCATGACGGGATCACTAATAGACATAGCTTCTAGATCAAGCTCAGAATGACCATGTTGCAACATATGACACCACCCTAAGTAGGCTTAGCACACTTTCTCATGTCAAAGTGACATTATATTTCCTTGAACTTAGGTAAAAGAGATCGCATGTGTAGAAGGAATACAAATAATCTCCATGCAGCTTCACAAGCAGAGACGTAACGACAATCTAGGTAGTCATCAATCACATTGACGAAGTTAGTAGCAGGATTTTTGTTCTCAGTGCTATCTTGCTGCTTTACTTTTTTAATCTTAATTGTAGCCTTGTCGACTCTTTTTGTGATGTATTTGAACAAATAATTTATTGCGCTTGTTTTGCAAAACCACTCAACGTTAATATGTGCTTTGTATTTCTAAGTAAGTTGAGGTTATGAGGTACAACATGTTGATTATCTAGCTTGGCATGACCTTTGAAAACATGTTTTGGATCATCTTCACGTCTTCTGTAGATAACAACTTCTGATTCGTCAATGGTGGTTTCTGCTGAGAATGATTTAGGGTAGTTTTGGGTGCAGCTTCCATTCACCTTGCATGGTGAGTTTTGGCATTATATCCCACAAGGTCCATGCATCATATGTTGTTTGACCAGTTCAAACCCCTCTATGTCAGTTTTTTCATCAGGTAATTCAGTAGAGATAAGCTTGTCTATCATTGAACTTGTTTGTTCTTCTTTACGTCTTTCAAACCATAAGAGAATGTGTGCGTGCGGTAATCCCCGTTTCTGAAACTCAATCATGTAGACCACTGGGAAATTCAAAAGAGATAGTGTTATTTTTTTGGTGGTCTTTGGTATTTTCTCATTTCAGGGTAGAACATCATTTTAAATTTTTTATTATCTACTGCTGGGATAGAGAAAAACACTCTTTTCTTCAAATCAGCCATCATCTCATCTATCTTTAGTTTGAAAACTCTACATTCTAGATCTGGCATGCTGTTTGCTGATTCCCCTCCATATGTTTCTAGATGATCAGAGATTTTTATCCAACTTGGATTTGCTGTGACAGTAATGATTAAATGTGGATATCCATACCATCTGCATATAGACATCACAACATGATACTTTTCAGGCATGTACTGCGGTCCGGCCATAAATGTAGATGGCAGAATAACCTTTTTCCCAACTTGTTTTGTGTCATTATCACCTGTATCTATAGCATCACATATGTTGTTGTACAAATATGCTCTTAACTTCTTTTGGTTTAATCTGATGAAGCCAGTCTCGCTTGCTCTATTGCAGTGTAGGCGTCAACTATATATTGATGCAGTAACCGACCACCTTTAATGATTGTCATTCCCTCTGTCAATCGTGTTTTGAAGTTGGTAAGCATAGTATTCTCTCATACTTATATATTTCCTCTTGATCTTAGACTCAACAGTTGTAGAGTATGGTATCTTTTCATGATACCCATATCCTCCATAAGGGAATAATACATGGTAATGTAGGCTCATGAATAGGGGTGTAAATCACTGATTCTTTTTAAAGATGAAGATTTGAACTCTAGTACAATATCTCTTTCACCACATGTGAATGTCAAATCACCAACTATAAGCCCTCCAGTCTCATAAGCACTTGGTAAATCATATTATCTTCCACAATGCTTTTGACTTATTAGCTATATATTGAATTCCACTGGTTTCTCAGATTCATATCGATCCCTAGCATGGTAAAAGGTTTGAGCTAGGTGGTTATTTGAATCTAACATCTTTATTAGTTCTACAACGATGTTTTCGTCTATTTTCAGTTTTGTAATATCACGGCTCAGTGCTTTCACTTTGTTCTGGACTTCATTAGATGTATCAAAAATATAAAGTTTGAGGTATTAAGGAGGTTTTCCATCAACTGGTAACAAGTATCCAATCTTGTGGTAATTTTGGTCATGGATTCTGAAGGTATATAGCTCTTGTGTCCCTATGACGGTATGATCAACTTTGGCTCCTATTGATGTGAATGCTAGCATTGCATTATATATTCTGATATTACTGCAGAAACTTGGAGACTCTAATAATTCTTTCAGAGGTGATGGAAGTTCTTTAACTTTGGGCAATTTCACACGATTTTGCTGGCAGCATATGGTGAATAATTTCTTGTTGGAACCTTTCTGGGTTCCTACAGCTTCAACTTTCCATACTAATGCATCACATAATGGACATGCAATCAAAGTTGTGCTACTTTGATGAGTAGTATTTGATGATCCTGCGATGAAGTTGACAAGTCATAGGGACCACAGTGTTGGTATAATATTGTAAGTAAGTAATCTAGGGGAAAGTAATGGTATTTTAGACTGCACCTGTAGATATTACAGAATTTATAGAAGCATCGAACAATGAGGGTAAATTTTAAGGTAAGTCACAGAAGAAAATTCAATAGTTGTGGTTTGTCTTAATCTGAAACTGGTTTACTTACCTTGATTAGCTCTATTGATTCTTTTAGATGCTTTTATAATTCGGCAAATTTGCCGAGCGTGTGTAGCTAGACCTACAGTTTTAAGAACAGTGACATCAGATAATTTGGTAATCCTTAGAAATTCTAAATTTCTGTGAAGTTTTAACTTGGTGAATTACGTTGTCGTTCAATCATGGTAATGTTATCTTGGGATTGGACTATTGGTGTAATGAGATATTTATCATATAGCCATGGTTGTGTTTTTGTTATACCTGCATTTTTGAGGGTTATTAGAGATAACCTATATGTTATACCTACATTGTTAAAATGTGTTAACATTAATACCTTTTTTTAATGGGCACAGATCTAGCTTTTGATGTTGTTCCTTCTGTCTTAGGACTTTCGTGTGGCATAGTTGGAGTTTGATTGTGGGGTACCACTATTTTTTCTTTGTTTGAGTTTGGTTTTTCAACCATTTTTCTTGCCTAGAAAATAAAAATGTAAAAGATTACAGTGGTGATATTGTATGTATTTTGATGCAATCGAATAACAATTTTAATCTGTACATGTAATCCGAACAGTAAAATATTTTAGTTTTTTTAACCTTGAAGAAGAGTGGTGATAATTTCACGAAAAATGTTTGAGGACGTTGATGATGCAAATATGGAGAGATGTTTAAGTGAGTAAATTTAGTAATAAAAGTGGAAGTAGTACAATGATGAACTTGAACTTTTCATTGTGTCATTGAAGGTAAGAGGTCCTACTATGGGTCCAATGTAGTGAATATGGAGGGTTTGAAAAAGATTTAGTTCTTTATTATTGTAACTGCTACCTGTTATTTTTGAATACTAAAAATCGCATATTGCATACTATTAGTGACATCTTTAATTCAAAAGTTGACTAAAGAAGTTTATTGTGCATTTCAGAGAACTGATTATGTAGGCATCAACCAAATGTGATTAATTGCCTATGAATAATTGTAGAGTATTCATGGATTGTTTTTACCGTGAATATTTTGGAGTTATGTCTGGTTTAAATGTTTATAATTATGTATAATTGTCGTAATTAAGTACATAAACTTATTAATAAGTGGGTTAAGTAGCATGAGCTAAATCCATAAGTAATTTTCTTTCACAAACATATCTTAAGGTAGATTTATGTTACATCTTTAAGCTTAAAATTAATTTCATTTTATATATGAAGTAATTAACAAATAATGTCTTCAAAAAGGTAAACTAATTCATCAAGACACCCTCTTGTTAATAACAACCAACTTTGTTACTTGCTTCTTTGGTATATTTAAAATAAGTTTGATATTTGATATCAATAAAGAAATGAAGTTTGATATCCATATAAGATTAACTTTTCAAGTTACGCTGCTAGTGTTAATTAGGCATAGTGAATGAAATCTTAAATATCTACATGCATATGGTCGTTTAATCCATCTTAGGTGAGGGAAATAGTGTTAACGTCTTAACAATAATATATATGGAAATATATTTCCATTCTTTGTGGAGATAATAGCTGAAGAATAGCTATATGTTTATAATTAGTGTAGATGTAGTGTACCATTCGAGTTTAAGAGATTTCTAAAATTTATATAGTAGCATTAGAGTCTTAGGAAATTCAAAAGTTTAGAGAATAGGCATACAAACTAAGTGGTTCTTGAAATTTAAAGAGTAGCACTAAAAACATATGGGAAGCAGTAAATAAGAAATAAATTGAAAGTCTCCTTATTTGTCAGGTGATTAAGCTATTATCTGTAGCTACTCAGTTTGTGCCTTTTTTGGTGATATTTCCTTCACCTGAATTTGCGGGATCAGTACCTTGCACTTTGCTGCTATCTAACTTTTTCAGTATTGGCCTGTTTGGAGGTAAAATAATATGTACTTTAAACATTATTACATATGTGAGAAGTGAACTCAGAAATGGAAGTATGACCTCTGTGACAGATGTTGGTGTTGGAACTATGTTAGGGAGAGTATATATGCGAGATATTGTAAAATACTGATGTTTGGATGTGGAGTTGTATTCAAAAAGCTTTAGTTGAAAAGTATAGGTGTTGCCAACGATAGATCTGATAGACGGAGGGATACTATCTCCCACATCATCTTCTCCTTGTTAGTCAATATTGTTGTTTCTATTGATCCAATACTGTTTCTTCGCCATATCTCATTTTCAGTTTATTGGTGTTGTAAGATGTGAAAGAGAGCTTACAACAATATCACCAACATCAGTTGCTCGCACATTAGTTAGTTTGATCATGTATGTGTCAAAGGCGGTGAAGACGGCTTTGTCATTGTTGTCTGAAACAACCAGCTCAACCCGGTATCTATAAATGCCATACACATGATTTGTTGAAATGGAAACTTAGTATAGTTATTATAAGGGTGAAGAGAGTAAAACCTGAGGACCGCAACAACATTTGGGTCACGACAGGTTGAGCAAGTGAATGATGCATGTCCTTTTAATAGTTATTTGAGCATTTTGAACATGATATATAATACCATCCATTCTTGGTTTGAATGTCGGTTACTTTGCTTGTGCAGAGAAAATCAACCGCCTGCATGTGTTGGTTTCAGGCATTATATTTAATGGCGATTTCTAAATATATATAGATTTCATGTGAAATGAGTTTTATATGGTGGTAACGTGCATCACATAGTGTACCTGAGCTTCAGCTATGAGAACAAATGCATTTAATTCACCAATTGTTACATATTCAATCTTTTGGACTCCACAAGTCTTGCATATTTGCTGAGAGTTAGTATTGTTTTTATCCTTAATCTTGCAATGTCTAGACTTGCAAAAAAGTTTGTTGTTAATGGTGAAATTCAATCTATTGGTTTAAGACCATTACGTAGTTTTCAATTTTTACTCTATCTTGAAAGTTTTAGTGGCTTGAACATCTTGGTCAAAGTACAAATGTGTGCTTGATGTTGCGTTGAGGTACAACTTTCCTACACAAAATAATGGCGTATAAGTTGCATTATTTGTTCAAAATAATGTGAGTTATCCAGACATAACTATATGTAGGTGTGTGTTTATGTTCTAAATGTACCTTCTACAAACTTTAGGTTGATATTAGTGGTCAAAATGACTGCAGGGTCAACTTTCAATTTTTTGTTAAGAACGGATGCAAGAGTGTCGAAAGCACTTAGAGTAACTTCGACGCCGCTACATTGACGAACGTTGGTTCGAGTAATATAATCTATATATGTATGTGGTAAATGGAAATAATATTTTGTAATACCTTGGAAGACATATTTGAGTCATGGATCATTGTGTGATGTTTGTTTGGTCATTAAGAATTGCTTTTATCATCTTAACTTCTCCTATAATGTCTGGTACAAACAATGAACTATAATTTAGTTAACATTTATATTGAAAATAACATGTTTGTAAAACGTCCCAAAATTAAATTTTATATGATCTTAATTATTAAATGGAAAAATACGTTGACTATAATTTTGCACATTAACAACAAATATTTTATATGAAATAGTTTAAAACATGTGGACTATATTGTTTAAGAAATCCTGAAAGAAAGTAAGACTAAACACATACTATATAACAATATTATATGAATTAAATGTAATATGAGATGATTAAAATTTTAAATAAGGAGTACGTATATTATTAGTTAAATTTCTGAAGCATACTAGGTACTTTGGTGTTTGTGTTTGATAAGACTATTAATTCCTCGTAGGTACGAAAGCTGAACATCTCTGTGGAGATTGAACATACGGGTTCATTTACCTCGCAAAGGTTGTGAGGTCGGTGAAGCGGAGTGATATCTTTGAATCACATAGTTTGAAGTTGAGATTACTTTGTATGATGTCAAACCCACCAATGGAGTAGATTGCTCCTTCTTTCAAAAGATCTTTGAATAGATATAGGCGGTGAACATGAATAGATCCTTGCATGACCATAGACTGCAAGTATTGGAGATAATATTAAGCAATATATGTCGTATTTGAGTATTTCATATAATTTTTTTCCTCTAAGAGATTGAACCTTGTCATCAAGGAGCAACATGTCGACCCCCATGAGCTCTCTGCATTTTTTAACATTATGGCTTCCCAAAAACGCAAAAGTCTTGAAATAACATGTTGCGAACTTTGACCAGCTTACAATTATGAGAAAGAGAGGTGAAAAGTTTCCATCTTGTTTAATTTGGTGGTAATTTGAGGGAATTATATTGTAATGAGTAATTATGATCAATGAGTGATTATGATCATTTGGAATTATGAATTGATCTATTTGTAAGTGAAGATGAGTGTGAGGTTAGATTTGTTGAGAGTTAAAACAATGTATTAGGAAGTTAAGGCAATGTAGTGGAGAGTTAAGAAAATGTAGTGGAGATGCAGAAAAAACTAATTTGAAAGATCAATTACGTAATTAAATTAATGATTTTATTTTCATATAATTATAGTTATGCAATTACATATGGTAAGACCAATTACATGATTAAATTAATGATTTTATTTTTATATAATTATGGAATTACGTATGTTGTTTATTTTCAAATGTATGTTATGCAATTACATGATTAAATTAATAATTTTATTAATTAAGATATATATTTATTTTGTATTTGTAATGTATTTAAGATGTGTATTTATTTTGTATTTATGATTTTAACTTAAAATGTTAATTAAAATAGAGGATGATGTAGCACTCTAAGAAGAGAGTAATATTTTTCTTTATATATATATATATATATATATATATATATATATATATATATATATATATATTTTTAAACAAGGATTGAAAATTTGAAAATTTAGATAACAACCAAAGGAAAAAAAAAACCAGAAAAAGATGTTTGGAGAATTTTCGAAAGTTAGTATTTGCATATATATATATATGCGAATATTCAACAATATCATAACGAAAAAAAGATCACAGTGCATTTCTTAACTTATAGCTTACTACGAAAAAAAGAAAGTGTCACGTGGACTGCAACTTCTCATAGCCATCTATTTTTTCTCAACCAATATATTGCCTCATTATTTTTAATTCAATTTATTCTATTAAAATTAAATTGAAAACTCTAGTCTATTGTTTGAATTTCAAATCATGTTATGCAATTACATCAAAATAAAATAGGGAAAATTTAAATAACAACTTTTGATAAATTAATTAAATCCATAGCAAAAAAACTCTAGAATCATCATTTTTAACATATTTTCTATATTATTTGCCAAACTATCTTTGTAATTTAATTTTTAATTTATTTTTTACTTTTTACTTTATTATATCTTCTCTCATATTTCTTTTTATTTATATTATATCTTTTAATAAAAAACGAATTCAAATTTAAAATTATTTTTAAAAAAAACATAGATTTTTTTCTATAAGTGTCAAGACTTAAATTTTTTAAAAATAACCAATAATTATTATAAAAACCAAATATGTTATATAAAACATATTACTCGATTATATTCTATTTTATATAGAAAATCTATTTTCTTTATAAACATCATTATGCATATTTCTTAAAAAAAGTTTTTCATCATCTTTTTTCTCTTTCTCTTATTCTCCTCCTCCTATCTCCCCATCCTCCTCCTCTAGCCATTATTCTTCCTCTATATAGTTGTACAATATAAAATAAAAACAAATTTTAATAGTGGTGCACCCCAAAATTAACGATATGATAATATTCATAGATATTTAGTCTATATAATACGTATTTATTTTACATAGTATATTATGTCTCTTTTGTATCAGTATAACTATTTCAGTATTTTAGAGAAACTATCATCAATTTGAACTTAAAACCTTTACAACAAACAATTTCTCTCATTTATTGTTTACGTTACGAAACACATCATTTATGTTTTCATATTAATAATAATTCTATGAACATATAACAATTTTATATCTTATATAGTAATATAGGTTTAATGTTCGAGGAACATTCCTCCATATATGATGTGAAAGATTTTTAAAAGGAAAATATGGCAAGATGACTATAAAATGATTTTTATTGTTATGTATTATCTGTTTTATATTATATAGTTGTTCTATATCATATATTATAACAATAGTATAATTTAAAATGGTACATTATAGCCCAATTTATACCCTAGTAAACTAGACATCTTCGACACTTTTCTCATCCAAGTAGGAAAAAGCAGATTTTCTTTTTATTATTAAGATAATTATAAGTTAATGTCAAAGGTATTGGAATAATATGGTAGAGCTTTATGCCATTGACTTAATTAGTCAAATAAAGTGATTATATTCCTAATTAATTTACCAAATGTGTTATTCTACCAATTCTCCCAATAAAATACAGCAGATATATAACCACTTAGTAAAAACATTCTATAATACGATGTTTGTTTTACCCACCATTCCACTTCTGTGAGGAAGTTCGAATCATCTTGCCTAGAAAATCTATAAAAAGAACATTATCATTCGATGTTAGCTTTTGGATTTAGTTTTAGTTAGTTTTGGTTTATAGACTTTAAATTTTGATTGTAGTTTTTATCATATAAAAAAGTTATTTTTGGTTCTTGGGGAAATCAAGTGTTCATTTTCTAAAAATTAGTTTTAGTTTTTAAGAAAAAAAACCAAAAACTTGAATGACATAGTATTACTTAAAAAAACTATTGAGATTTTAAAAGATTGTTTATCCAAAATTATGGATGGCTAAATACTAGTTTTAGGCGAAAAGAAAAACTATAAATAATACGAAAAGTTTTGACCCTATACTTCTACTATAAGTGAATAGCAAGTAAAATGGTAACTAAGGAATGGAATCCACGAGGACCAAGTGTCAAATTAACGATCTCTATAACGAATTCAAGCTAAGAAACAAATATGATTTTTGTAATTCGAATAAATGATGACGAAGCCACTTTACCTTTTTACGCTTTTCATCATCATCATCATCAGCTTTATCATCCACGTCAGCACGCACAGTCACATCGCCCTCATTCGGTGATGGATCTGTAAAACTGGGATTTGGGTACCCTGATCTTCCTTATGGCTTCCTAAAAGCGACGCATCATCGAGTGTTTTCTCCTATCGGACTCGTATACCCATCTCCTATACTCCCAGTCAGTGAAATCATTAGGAAATGGAGGGAGATCGTACTCAGCTGTGTACTTAGGGATGATCTCTTCCATGATGATTTGTGCATGGGTTGATGCCTGCTAAGCAAAGTATTAAGGCACCAGATCATCTTTCCTATGAGATTGGAAAGGTCGTGATGAACTACCCCAGCGAGGTGCTGCTACAGTGGGTGAGAGAGGGGAGGGGGCTGGGAATCATCACCATGTGGCAAATCCTCTAGATTGGCTCTGAGTTTGATTGAGGTAAAGGCCTGATTAGGTAGCTGGCAAGTGTACGAAGTACCTCTACAGTCAATGTACTTGTATGTGGGGCCATGTATTAGGTACTAGCAGTGCACAAAGTACTGCTCACTAAACTAGTCGAGCTTTTCATTGTGAGAAATGTGGCTTAGGCCTATCACATGGTGCATAAAATTAGGGTCAAAAGACTCCCAATCGTCACCCTCATATGTACATTGCGTGTCCCATTGTAACGTCTCGTGGTGAGCATCTCTGCATAAACGAGTCCTAAGTTAACATCATGCTCAAGTTGAGGGGTTGTCCGTAAAGATCTGGAGTCGTTGAGGCAATCCCGTAGTGTAGCATCATCAACACATATGTCATAACTGCCCCAGGCTCTTCCTTGCATGTAAAGACTGCACCCAAAATCTTTGCCACAATACGAATGGTTTAGTTCCTGATCAGGATTAGCTTCGCCACTCGTGGCTTGTAGCCACCATCGGCGATCAAGTGCCACAACTCCACCAGCTGTGGTAAGTCTGCAGGGAACTTTAGACCTCTAGCGGTTCTGTCAAAGCCGTAGGTATCACAATATGAGTATGCTTAAAGGATTGGAGAGTCAAGGGAGTTTTGAAGAATGACAAGTATGGTTTGTTCATCTTAAGACCATTTGTCTTCAACATCGCCCATTGCTTATTCCTTTTCCTTTCCTTTCTTGTAAACTTCATGACTAGCTCTGGAGGGTTTGATATGACCCCAAAGACCATGACTTATCAAGACAGATATTGTGGTTTTAGCCCACAAAAGATAGTTGATGCCTTTAAGCACCACCAGAATAACAAGAGACTTAGAATTTTCCATGGTGAGTTTGAAAATGACCGTTGGTTGTTGTATTATCTGCCGGTTAAAAGAACATCAAGGTAAGAATGGTGAAGAATAGAGAATGAGAACCAAGAATATAACTAAGAAAAGCTTAGAAGAAGAGAATAGGAACTGAATGCTATGATTCCATATTAACTTTGCAGAATCGTAGTGTAGGTAATAAGTGAGAAAGATATAATCAAAGAGAGAAGAATAAAAGTGAAATCGAAATCACTTAGAATAGAATACATCTTTTGTGTGTTACATCCTTTAAATAGAAGCAATAGGATACAAAGGAAGTGAAACCCTAGCCGCCTAAGTGAGAGAGATAAGGGGCCTGATCCCAAGCTTGATGGAGATGGATCCTGAGGCGTGAAAGTGATTTGACATCTTTATTGAACAAGGGAAAGTCACACGACAATGTTGTCTTCTTGCTGCAACGGTCAAGAAGACTAAGTCAAGTGCTCAAGGATGGCCAACTATTCTTCTCTTCATCATGGACTTCATGGGCTGAAGTAAAATACATATGGCCTCAACATTTTGCTATCGTACGGTCCCTGTTCTCGTACCACTGGTCCGGATCGTTACGTATTGTATGTCAGGATTCTGCGTACCACAGGTCGAATATCTATGTACCGCGATTCCATGTGATAGCGTACCACAAACCTGCTGACCCGTTTGTGACACTTCGATCCGACTGATGCAATCTAACGAGGGAATGATGCGGCTTTGGTAGGTCTTGGTCAACGAGTTAATTATAGAATGCACAATGATATTCAAACCAACTCTCTCTTTTCTGTCTGTGAACGTAAGTTAGGTATGTTTTCAAGTGGTGGGGTGGGAGGAAGTTGGTGGCATTATACTCCATAAATGGTGTTGCTTTTGATTGTGATTATGTTGCAGTGGTTGTAGGCTTTGTGACTTGCACTGTCGCTGACTGTGTAGTTGGGCCTTTGTCTTTTTCTTGTGTGGGATGTCTTCTTCTTTGGTTGTTTCGTAACCTTATCACGAGCCATGCTGTGAGAAAAAAAACACAATCATGCGCATATATCAAATTTTCAAAGGCATAGATAGGATAGTCATCAGGGTAAACCCAATATCTATGCAATAAATCATCCAACAATACATCAATGGTTTGTTCTCTACACGGTTCCTAATACCCGAAAGTCCTAAAATTCTAAAATTTTCCCTAAACTTCAAAATTGATTCCAACAAAAAATCATCAGACTAGGGAATCCAACATCACAAAATCAACAGGTAATAGAATAACAAGATTGTTTAAACGCTCAAAAATAACCACATTTCATAAACCCCGATTTCCCTAATCTTTCATGATTTTTAGAATTTTGAAGAGGGTAAAGAGACTCATAGCTTTGCAGATCAGAGATGACAGTAGGGTTATCAGATAGAGCTCAAAAAATCAAGTGGAATGGCACAAAATTTGTTCAAATCGGTGGAGAAACGAAAGAGATAGGAGGTTTTGAGATCTCTCATAGAAATCATTTTCATCTCCTACAACTACGTACAACAGATTATTGGTAGCCGACCAAAAAAGAAAATCATCTATATAGCGAGCTTCAAACTTATGACCTTCTTTTAACATTTTTAAATTAGCCACATGTATTAAGAAAAGACAAACAAATATGAAATTTTGTTGTTTATAAGGAAGGTCTTTATGCATCATGTACTTCAATGGATAATTTGGATTGAAGCGTGAATTTATGTAGAGCAGGCTAAAGACTTTAAGACATATAACCTGCAAAAGTGTGATATAAAGTGTACTTTGATTCAGAAATTAAGACTAAAACCAACAATCTTAGCTTACCAATAGGTCTTTAGAGGTTTTAAGAACTTCATCAAATAGATAACCATAGCAAGGGACACTGAAAAAAATAGAGACTTAGCTGTATGTTCCCTCAAATTAAATGGTTATGTACTTACTTTGTATAAAGACGCTCTAACTTTGAATACATCTTTGAACGTCAATGCTGCAAGAGTTATATAACCTCCTGCTGGACCTCCAGGTATACAGAGCCGCTTATGATCTACCTTTTAAGAAGATACCTATGTAGAGCCAAAAGTATTTTGGAATTGCTTCCAAATTTATTCACATAAAATAGGGAAAGAAAAATTATATCAAATATCTTGCACAACCACAACAGTCTTCAACATTGACAATCCCCCACCGCCTTAACAACCGCTCTTGATACTCAACCATAACTTTGAGGCAATGTTATATTTAGAAACAGCAAGAAACCTAAGCATAAAGCTGACACTTGTTTTCTGCAGAGAGAAATCCATATACTATGTTCAATATCTACCTTCTCGATTGATCAAAGGAACCAATTTGAAAATGACTAAGTCAACTTACGTGATACCAAGCCCTTGGGCGCGAGTTTGTTCATATCTAGAGACCATTTCCTCGAGAGACTTGCACTACTAAAAAAAAGAAAAATACCCGCGAAAAATTCGTGGGTAAATATAAAGAAATTTCGTGGCTTTTCGTGGGTTAACCTGCGAAGGTGATATTCAAACTCGGATCTCTTATGGATCATTCTAGGGACGTTACCAGCGGAGCTAGGGACAATTCTTGGTAAGCAATACCATTATTAATATATATCATTAGTAATGGATTTTCGTAATTATTTTATATAGTTTATTTTTTAAATATTGTCATCGAATTTTTATTTCATGTGACTTTTCTTATAATAATGTACTTATAATTATGAATTCTATAGGAAATGTTTTTTTAAACATCACGACACAATGTTTTAGTAGAACAGAGCAATCTATATTAATAAATATTACAACGTACTTTCAAAATTTGAAATTAAAAACACAACAACTACAACACACTGCATATAGCTTAGAGGTGGGAATTCGGGTCGGGTCGGGTCGATTGGTAATCGGATTATTCGGTTAGTAGAAAACCAGTGCGAAATAACCGAACCAAAAAATCGGGTCGGGTCGGGTCGGAAAATTTTTTTTTTTTTTTTTTGGAAAAATTCGAAAAGCCACGAAATATTTCGTGGGTAAAACAATATCCACAAAATGCCACGGAAACAGTAGTGGGTAAAATAATACCCACGAAAATTTTCTTAGGTAAGACAATACCCACCAAAAACCCACTAAAAACCACGAAAAATTTTGTGGGTAAATATTTACTGTTCATCGTGGGTTTTCGTGGCATTTCATGGCTTTTGGGTTATACCCACGAAAATTTTCGTGACTTTTTCGTGGATATAGCCTTTTTTTAGTAGTGTTGGGAGGGTCCTCCTTAGAGAAATCCATGGTAATGAGCCAATGATTATAGTCACATCATTCGAACAACACAACATCTTTAGTTATTTCATTACTTTCTTTGTAAAGTTGGTGCTGCTACTCCCGTTTGGACGACGTAAAATATGTCTCTGTAGCTTCACATACGCATAATGAAAATCAGACGCTGGTGAAGTGGAAGCCAGAGAGAGAGTAATGGATCGGCTGAAAGAAGAAGTCGCCGTGAGTAAAGCTCGTCTGAAACGGTGAGAGAAAATAGCCTTCGATGCCGGAGTGAAAGAGAGAAATGCTGAAGGAGGAGTCTCAAAATTTTTGGAAGCTCATAATTAGGAAATGAGGTTTGAACAATCTGAAATTAGTCGAATGAATTTAGCAAAACAATTAATAAGAAGAAATCTTTGAATAAGTAACCGAAGAAGAGCGGAGTAAACATGACTAAATGAGCTTCTAATGGAGAGGAAAACCTATGGAAGAGAGTGAGAGAGACTAAAATTGTAAAAGGGTGAAAGATATTAGAAATATGTTGACATGGCATCGATATAGAGAACACTAAAATGGGTAACATGGATAGCCTCCGGGGCCCTAAACTTGTACTTTTATTAGTAATAGATTAGGACTTAATCCTTTCTATTTTATTTTACCACAAATATGACTCATATTTTTTGAATTTTGCTAGGCGTTGGTCGAGCGGTGTTGTATGGCCTATCCTCGAATTATAAGCAATGATTAGTTGGAGATTTATTTTGAGACATTTACATTAAACCAATATTAAATAATATGTATTTATTGAGAATCCAAATATCACGTGTCGGTGAGTGGTTTAGAGTTTTGTTAAGACATCATTGTCTCGATATGGATCGAGACTCCTAAGCCTAAATTTTACTCATTTTTGTTTGTTTAACATAAAGGAAACTCATCTATGAGTTTTTCTCTGCAAACCAACGCTGCCATTTTTGGAGTTTTTATCTTCTTCTTTTTAAAATTTTCTTTTATATATGTTTGTGCCAATAAATCACACATGAAAGTAAAACTGATTTTCACGTAAAAAATATGATTTTTTCTGATGTTCAATTTTTTCCGATTTGATAAAATTGTCACGGTGCCCGGCCACTGACAGTTGTGACGGCCGCATATTAGAACATGGAATAAGACTGAGTTATTTTAATAAATTAAATAAATTTTGAAAACTTTTCATTACCATAACGAGGAAAAGAAACATAAAATACGCCATATATCCAAAGGTAAATAGTCATTTATTTAAGAATTTCAATACAAAACTAATCGAAGTACAGAAACTGTATGAGTAGAGATATTAATTCTTGTTGATCACCGCATTAATTATTTTAAAAAGCTAAATCAAATTGCCTGTAAGATGGGTTCCTTAATCCTTTATTAAAAAGCTAATGTTGAAACAGTAAAGTTGTTGGTTCAATCTCCAAAAGCATGCCTCTCTTAAACTCCACGTAAGGATGAGCAATTGGCATTTCATCTGACTTTACCTTCCACCTATAAGAGTGGACAAGATGATGAAGGAAGAAAGCTATTTGGAGTTTGCCAAGTTCACCACCAGGACATACCCTTACTCCTCCTCCAAACGCTATCGTTTTCTTGTTCATCTTCGCTTTTTCCTATTTTTATTTTATTTAACAAAAATATAAATATAATACAGGTTTTGTTTGGATAATACTATGTAAATGAAAAAAGAATATTATACTTACAGTCCATCTCATAGGATTAAATTCAAAAGGATTTTCATGAAGTGATGGATCAAGATGTGATGCTGTGAAAATAGGAAACACTTTCCAGCCCTTTGGAATCACATATTCTGCAATCAACCATATTAATTATCATAAGATTTTAAATCTAAGTTTTACAATATTTTTTAAATAGTTGAAAGTTAATGATGATCAAAATTTAACCTTTGAATTGAATATCGTGGGTAGCTTTTCTATGTACCATTTTCACAATATTCCCACATCGTAGTGCCTCAGACATCACCTGTAAATTATATCTCATTATGATCATCATGTCAAAAAAATGTAAATCTAAAAATTAACATTGAAAAAAGAAAGAAGCAATTATATAGTTGATGAGCTGGTTTGATGAGCCAATACACATTGAGTAAATTCCATCTTCTGATAATCTTCCCAGTTTAAGACCTCCCCTTCTCCTTTCGTGGCCCTAATGGCTTCATGTTCTTTCTGTGCACATTAACATGGATGAGTACACACAAATACGTGAAAATAATAGAATGATTGATAGATGAAGAAGAAGATGGAGATCATAAGACCTTGAGTTCAAAAAGAAGAATTGGAGATTTAGCAAGAAAGTAGACTACTAATGAAAGAAGAGTAGCACTTGTTTCAAAGCCACCAAGCAAAGTGTCCAAAACTATGCTCACTTTCTCTTCATAATTTAGATCTTTATTTGATATTATCACATCTAGATAATCCTCTTCTCTTTTTGTTTTCTTCATTTCTTCTTCTTCGTTCTCTCTTTCTTTTATCATTCCCATTACCCTCGCCGATAATCTCTTCCTAGCCTGTCAAACATCATAAAATTGGGCTTAAGTATATATACAGCAATGTTTTGGTTTTGCATATTAAATAAATGGATCAGGATGGGATCTCACCTTAATTGCGTTTGTATAAGCTGTTCCTGGAAGAGGTATTGGTAACGAAATAAAGCCTTTCATATAAGTTAAGAAATCTTGCAATACATAAAGTCTTGTTGGGTCTTCTGCCTTGATGCTCAACAGTTGATTTACCATAACACTTAGAGTAAACTGTATTTATGATACATCAAAAATAAGTATAAATTAAAGTTTTGTAAGGATTCGATAATTAATATGAATTGATTATGTACCATTTTAACTTCTTTATGGAATTCAATTTGGCGGTGATTTTTCCATGACTCAAGCATTGAGATAGAGAGGTTCTCTGCACAGAGGAGAAATTCTGGTTTCGACTTTGTGAGATTAATGAAGCTAATAATAACATTTTTGAGTTTCCTGTGAATTTCTGCGGTAGCTAAGAGGAGTGAATATTGACCAAGAATGTCATGCATCGCTTTTGGATAATCCGAGGTAAAGAACTTCCCTTCGTTTTGAAGTATGAACATGTTGAGCTCATGATCACATGACACTATGGCTTTTCCACCACATAGATTTGACTTGAACACTTTTCCATACCTGACATAAACATTCACATTTTCATTAAACTCTTTTGGCAACGTACAAGATCCTATGCAGAACCCAAATCCCAAACACTACCATGCGTAAATGGATATCTAACCACGTCAAGAAAGATAGTTTCCCCTTTAATATGTAAAGAATAATAAAATTATGACTGAGGAGTCAGGTTGCTTGGTTAATAATTACCGTGAAACACGTTGTTGCAAGAATGTGCCAATGGAATCTGCTCGATGAGGTTTGAAGAAAGAAAAAGTTTCTCCAATGAAAGGCAATCCCATGCTGCCATTCACCAATAAGTTGTGATATTTTCTTTCATTTTCTTTGGATATTGAAAGATAAAAAATTAAAAATGAGACAAAGACAAATCCTAACGACAAGAAGATGGATAATCCCACCATTGTCTTTCAAATTAGATGAAGATTTTGTTTTGTTTATTGAGTATTGTCTTATATAATGTTTTCATCTTGATTTATATGGAAAATTTATAAACAAAACCAGGAAAATCTAGAATATGTAGTAAGTTTGCTAAAGCTAAAATTAAAAGATTAAGTTGCTTTATGTGTTGCGACACAAAGAGAAACCAACAATAATATCATATTTTGTTTACCTCAAAGGAAACATATCATATTGTATCCAAATAAATATGTGAATCCATGTAACATTCATTTTTTCAGATTACACAAGTGGAATACAAACAAAGTTAATGGAAATATAATCTTTTCTATCTACTCTTTTAAGAAAACTTGACATGTGTCATTTTACCCATATTTACTATTTGAAATATATAATTTATTTGGAGTTAGAGAGATTAAAAGAAGTAAATATGAATATATTAATGAAACATGGAATCTCCAGAATAAGCTACTATATATATTTTGTTATATTTTAAAACACGAGTTAAATTTATTTTGCTTTTTTTAACTGCGTTATACTATTTTGTATTTTTTTTTATATTATTAGTTTTGTTTATTTAATTTTTTTGTCAAAACTGTTGTAAATAAAATATGCTTTTGGTTACTGCGATCGTTCTTGCTCAATCGCTAAACCAGTGACTATTAAAAAAAAGATCAAGTCGATGTCGTTGTCACCATCGATCAAAAAAGAACAAAATCATAACTATTTTTTATATTTTATTATCGTTTCTATTTGTAATGTGTTTTTAACTATCTTGTGTTATGTATAAATATCTATACATAATATATATATATATATTAACTATTAAATAAAAGAAATTAATATAAATATGATTAAATATTATACTTAATTGTTTATGTTTTTTTCATTGAATAATATTATATAGATTGGAACCTTTTAATTACAAGGGAGAGTTTCCTTTTTCAAAAGAAAAAAAGTGTGCTCCATACATTAAGTCAAGCCAACAACCTTACCTACCAAAAGAATAAACCATAACAACATAACAATAAATATGGCATCTCTCATTAGCAAACAATTCACGGAGCCAAGAGGGAAAGGAGGAGGCGACGTACGATTGATGACGATTCTCCATCGTCACACTCGCTTCAATGAGAGAAGAACCTCTATTAGCTTTAGGCTTCTCCACCGAAAAATCCCAATCCAAAAGATTTCGAAGACAAAGTCTAATATCCTCCGCAAAAGGCCGAAAGGAAGGCTATGGATTTGGCCAAGCTGCAGCATTGATGAAAGCTGAATCTTCTGCAGGAAAAATTACATGGTCAACTCGAAGGGAGATCATACTCTTTACAGCCCATATGATACCTTTTGACTTGGCCTCAAATAAGTTATCAATTTGTGAAAAGGCTCTGCGGCTATAAGATAAAACTCGACCCAGAGAATCTCTTAGGACCCAAGCCGCTCTACTGAGGTTTCTAGCTTTTGACCAAGACCAACCGATGTTACATTTCAGAAAATTAGGAGGAGGAGGCTTTCAACACACCTCTTGAGGTCTAGCTTCGGTAGCATCCTTATGCGACTCTACTTGAACAACCAACCATAATTATGCATCTTCTCTACTCTTTGATATAGTTTTAGTGGCTTGAAACACAGTACCTTTGAAGAGGAAGGAGTTCCTATTCCTCCAAAGGATCCAAAGTATCCACGGGATGGATGCTCTTATTGGTCCAGGGATCATGTTGTGGTTCCGGACAAAAAACAGGTAGTGAAAATTTGATATGATAGAGTCCATATCAAAGCCATTCTACGGATTTGGGATCCCCGAAAAAGCCCATACTTGTCTCGCAATGGTGCAAGTGAAGAGTATGTGATTGAAGATTCTCCATGCAGACCACATACCTGAAAAATGTTTTCCATCTTCACACCTTTTGCTAGCAGTGAATCTGCTACCGGTAGTGCATTATTGACAGCTTTGCACAAGAAGGTTTTAATCTTACTAGTAGTTTTAAAGGACCAGACTTTGTTCCTCATGGAACGGGAAGAAGGAAGGGCTACAACTTCCGTGAAAAGGTTTTTGTGCTCGTTTTTGAGTGCTAACCAATAACCAGACCTAACTAAGAACATATTGTTTTTACTATGCTGCCACGACCAAAAGTCTTCAAGGTTTGGGCTGGGTCTGGATTCGCAAATCAACCGAATATCGTGTTGGTATAACAGTTCTCGATGCTTAGGTAAATCCCAATTTCTCCTTGTTGAGTCAATAAAGCTGGAAACTCTGACATTTATATTTAATTGTTTATATTAGTTATCCAAACAAAACAAAAATAAAAGAAGAAAAAAAACAATATATTAAAAATAGAAATATATTTCTATTTTATTTTTGAATTTCTTAGATTATATTTTCATTATAAATTTATTAATTAGTATATATATATATATATATATTATTTATGGACATTTATACACAATTATTACCACATTTTAATCCAATTTTCATAAATTTAAAATTCTATTTTACGGAAAATTGGCAACAATAACACAAAATGAACAAAAATTAAGGAAATGACCATGAAATATTATATAAGCTAAGTTCTCTATATTTATATGATATATATCATTTTACCTTTTCTTATTTAATTTTTTTCCCTTCAAAGTTGAGTTTAGATAAACATTGGACTTACATGAGTTCATGGTAGTCGTAAACCCTATTAAATTAATAATTTATTAAGATTCTACCCACGCTTAAAGCGTGCGTAATTATTTTGAATTTTTGAAAATTAAATAATTTGTTTAAAAAAGAGTATTGTATGGTTATTAATATTTTGATTTTGCATTAATCATATATTCGATTTATAATTGAATTATTTATTTGTTCATTGTAGTTTTCGCATGTATGTTCCATCTTAGTATAGAGTTTGTTTATAGATTAGTTGTATCTTCGATTTATAATAGAATCATTTGTTTGTCAATCTTGATATATGTATGTATTATCTGGCGTGCAACAGATTACATAGGTCAATTTTATTGATTTGGGAAAGATATAATCTACAAAATAGGTTCATGGGTTTTATAAATTATACACATTTTGTTTTATTTAATGATTGGAGTTTTATCAAAAAAAAGATGTAATTCATTCGTTTTTTCTGCTGTGTTTTTTTTTTTTTTTTTTTTTTTTGTCACTTCTGCTGTGTTTTATTTAAAAAATTTTTTTAATACTATTAGTTTTTTTGAAAGGTTATTTAAAAACAGAAAGTTCGAGATTAATATTGCAGTATATGTAAATCCTTGAAACATTTAAATATATTTTTCTTGTAAAATGATATTAAAAATATCAAAGACAAAAATCAATATAAAGGACATATAGAGAATCAAGAAATTCGATATCAGATCTTTAGAGTTAAGGTTCACCGGCAATTATATGTTTTGTTAATAGTATTAATAGTTGTTTTTAAAGTTAGTTCTATAATAAATATCACAGAGTTGGTTTACGGATTAGTCTTGTATTCAATTTCTACGTGAATCTGACATTTATCTTTTTTTTAAACAACCACTAATACTATTTACAAAACATATAATTTGTGCGGATATTATTAACTCGTTTCTATTTTGATGATTAAATTTTGTCATTATCCAATGAGAAAACAAAGGAGATAGTAACTAAGAGCTATATTGATTATTTACCATGAATTAGAAGTAATTGTGTATACAATACGAGGTTTTGTATTAATTTTGATATTTGTCTGCGCGTATTTTAACAGAAGGCAAACAGAGAGGTGTGACGTTATTTTTCTTTTTGCTTTCATCTTATCGATATTAAATTTGAAGGATTACAAAGATTCGAGAACTAGAATAGACTACATCATTACAAGAAAACAAAAGCATAACCGACGGTAAATCTTGTCGGTTACCGTCGAATACAGCCTATAACCGACAAAAACAGACGGCAATCGTTCGTTGAGTATGAGGCGTCGGTTTTCCGGTTTCCGTGGGTTACCGTCGGTTATAACTGACAGTAACCGACAAAAACAGCCGTCGATTATGCCGTCGGTTAGGTCCAGTTGGTTACTGTCGGTTAAAACTGGTCGGTTACCGTTGGTTAAATCCGGTAGGTTACCGTAGGTTTGATCCCGTCGGTTACCGTAGGATTTTAACCGGATGGTTACAGTAGGATACTGTCGGTCATGAGTGAAGGTGGGTTCCCGTCGGTTTTCATCTGCCGGTTCCTGTCGGTTTGACGCCGTTGGTTCCCGTCGATTATAACCGACGGGAAATATATGATATATTAAAAAATATATTGTAATTATATTTAATATATTTAATAATAAATTAAATTATAAAGAAATAATTATTTTTAATATATTTAATACAATAACTATTATACTACTAGGTCCAAACTAATTTCCCGTGTCCTGGGTGGGGGTGAAGTTCGGGAATCGGGCGGGGGTGATGTACGCCATAAGTTTAGCTATTTCAGCCTGACTCTGAGCTATTTGAGCCTCACTCCTCGCCTGTCTCTCCTGAGTCTCGCGTAGTGCCGTCTTGTACTCCTGAAGCTCCGCCCGGTTATCCTGAAACTCCGCCTGGGTTTGGTCGAATTTGTGCCTAAGGCTAACAAGGTCTTCTCGCTCCCGCTGACTGAGTCCGAGTCCCTGACTGAGGTCAACATTGGTAGGCATCCCATCACCGTCTACAAGCTTTTCAAGACCCAATCGTCGGCCCTTAGTGTACGGTGCTTCCTGCATTGAAAAAGACAAGAAGATGAACAAAATAAGTAATATAACAATAAATTGTTTTAAATTCGAATAAAATTTATACCTCGATGACGAATTGGTTGATCACGTCTCGAGGAACCTCTGCGGAAGGTCCCGCTCCATCCTGAGTGATTTGGGTCTGATGTACCTCAATCCGGTCCTCCACTCTCTCGACCACCTCACGAATCTTTGGGTTGTCGATTGTCCCAGACTTCTTGCTTGTGTGACAGGTCTTCATGAGTTTGAGGAAATCGGGTACGCACCCGTTTTTAATGGTCTGCAGTACCAAATAAACAAGGTTAAACAAAGATATACTGAAGTATATTTGTAATAAAACTTACCATCTTGCGCTCGACATGCTCAAAAGTATAAGGGCCAGCGTTGTGTGTCCCCGCTGCCGTAGATGTCTCCTCCTGTCTTGCTCGGCAGTTCTTCTTGTTCCGATTTGACACTTTCGTTGTGGCAGGGGCACTCCAATATTCCACAAACTCGGGGAACCGAGCCGCCGGACACCCATATGGCAACTCTGATGGTTCCTTCTTCCATGTTCGCTTCCAAGCGTACACATGGTTGAAGTACGAAGTGGCGCACTGCTCCTCGAACTTACGCCTTACTTCAGGCGTGTCCGCAACAACCCAGTTAACTTGTTGCTATAAATTTTTAAAAATTATAATATATCTTAAGGGAATGTAATAATTGAAGTATGTTTAAGCAAAAATATGTGTACCGCGAATGATCTAAACCACTGCTCCCTCAGATCCAAAGGAAATTTGCTAAATGATGGGTAGGCGTAAGGCAGCTGCTGCTGGATCATAAGGCGAACCAACTTCTTAATTTGTTGGTCGATACAAAACCTGATTATTGTAATTTTAATTAACATTTGATATTTTACAATTTGGTTAAAGGAAATTGTTAATGTATTTTTACCATGTAGACCCCTCGCCCAGCTTTGGATCTAGAGTCTTTAAATGGGAACAACCCGGTTGAGTCAAAATCTGCTCAATGGTCAAGTGTTGTGGTTGGGGTTAAATCAATGGGTCATACTGGGTATCATGCGCATGAAGTGGACTCGGATGAGGAGAAAGAGTCTCATCTGAATCATGATCCGCTGCTCGCACATCCGGTAGTTACGCGCGATAAAAATCATCGTAAGATGTCCTGGTAAATTATAAAATTTATGAAACTAAAATATTTAAACCATAAGTATATAGGTGATATATTTTTATATTAACTCAAAAAAAATTATTTATATAAATCATGTTAAACAATTTAACTTTTTTTAATCATTTACAAAACATACATAACTAAATTTACATAATAGATAAATTTAAATTTGTATATTCATTAACATATTATTTAATAAAACTTATTAATGTTTTAAATTTATGGTTAAATATATTTGATAAATTGATAAATATTATATGTATCAAACATATAAGTTTTTTGTTATTTATTTACATATTATATATTACAACATATAAATTTTTTAAAATTTTTGTTACATAGGTTTTATAAATATATATATATATAATTTCGCATTAATATAAAACTAGTTTGATAAATTATGTGTGTAAATATATAAATAATTTATATACGATATATATAATAATTTTTATACATATAAAATATATATACATAATTAATTAGTTGAATGTGGTTTATAAACGTTGGTATACTTATATAGTAATATGTATAAATATATATTATGTAAATTAAAAAATATATTTAATTTGTTATATGTTGTGTATAAATCTTTAAATAATTTATATTATTGATATGTATTAATTACTGGAGCTAAATATTGGATATATTAAGTTAATTTCCTAAAAATATATATAGTTATATATATATATATATTAATTTGTAATTTACTTAATATATACATATGTGTAAACATTTAAGATGGCATTACAAACATTTGTGATGATGGAAAATATAAGAATGGTATTAGGATTGTTTTGTTCTTGGAAAAAAAAAATGTTCTTTGGTAAAAAAATTTGTTCTTCGTAAAAAAAATAAAAAATTGGGCAAATCATGAAAATCCTTCCAAATCGAGATGCAATCAATGAATGGGTTAGTGAATCTATCTTATATTCCACTAATCTAACAATTTCTAGCAACTTACAACGATTTCTATGAAAAATAAATATTTTGGAACAAATTGAAATTGTTAAAATACAAGAAACTTACATAATTATAAGAGATGTGAATGGATATGGTGTCGTATCCACAACAATTGGGCACGCAATATGGTTGGGTTTTGTCAAATTTTGGCGAAAAGTTTAAGAGGGTTTGAGAGAAAATGGAAGAAGAAAAAAGAAGAGGAAGAAGAGCATCGTGGGGGAACGTGTAAAGGTTTTAGCCGTCGGTTCCCGTCGGTAACCGACAGCATTTTTTTATATTTTATTTATAGTAAATAATAAATAATATAATATTAATTACAATAAATTATATAATAAAAATTAAAGAAAATGTCACCGAAAATTGTGAATACCCGTCGGTTACCGTAGGTTCAACCTACGGTAACCGACGGTCTAAGGCGGGATTCAACAACCGCTAATTTTTGGAGGCGGTTGAATTTTCCTCCATATATCCGTCGGTTCCCGTAGGTTGGACCTACGGTTATTTTTAATTTTTTTTTATAGAAATATTTAATATATAATTTACTATAATTAAAATATAAAATAAATTTAAAATATTTTTTTTTGAAGTAGGTAGAACACGTTTTTCATGTTACGTCACTGTTTATAACCATAATTTAGGTCGCGTGTTGGTTACCGTAGGTTACCGTCAGTCAAGGTACTCTATTTATTGTCACGCAATAAGAATATCACCATCACACTCGTTTTCATTCATCAATAGCTAACTATAATTTTAAAAGCATAGTCCGTTAAAGTTACCAAATGTCGAGCAATCGTCGTCGAGCTGGTGAAACACATGTGCCTGAGAGTCCACCGTACTGCCAGTTGAATGTCGTGGAGGCTCCGCCAATTGTTCAATTACAACAAACTCAACAAATGCAATACCAACAACCACTAATCCCTGGCCCAGGCCGAGCTTTCCAACAAGGTCTCTTCCGGAAAAAAGTGCATGACAAAAAAGTGATGCGTGGTGAATGTTCCCAAGTCAGGCCGACACATGACTTTGTTTGTGAAGTGTATAATGAGCCACCCGCGTATGATTTTGATTTCAATAGTATTCGACATCAATCATTGATTACCTACTACGTGAAAGTATTGCGTGATATTTAAATTGTTAAATTTATTTTGTTTTCATAGCACCACCATTTCGTTTTCACATACATATAGGTACATCGTCTAATCGAACACCACCATTTTGGACACCATTGGCTGAGATCACCTGCCCGTTGAGCCAATTTGTAAAAGTGAGAAAGGTGGGTGATGATATCTATATAGTATTAAGTTGACATAATTCGAATCGTATTTTTAAATTGACCCGATTAGTTGTAGGTTGTGGCAATTATTACCACAATATCCCCCAATGGCTTAGGAGATGCGACAGTTACACTTAAGGAGCCATCAGGCACAATGACGGGCAACATGCATCGTAGCGTATTCCAGAATGACGAGTACAGAAATGCTACTGCTGTAGGAGTTGTACTGCTTCTACGTGATGTAGCTGTATGCTGTTCTCGAGAAGGGTCGTCAACATGAACATTGTTGCCCAAAATATCGTTACGGTATATATTCTAATTTCATATTTTGCATTTCTGACTAACCTCAATTGATAATCGTTAAATTTATTCGTGGACATGTAAACAGATAATCGGGGTTAATGAAATGGTGAGGCAGTACGAATCATACGTACCAGACTCAGACGACGGGAGAGATGACACGAATAGTTCGTTTGAATTTGCAAATGTATCAGATTCGGATGTAGATTAATGGATTTGTGTTAAGTACTAGTTCTGTATTCCGCTTTTGACGAGGTTTCTTGAACTGTTGTGGTGGAATAAGCCATGTTCAATGTTGTTGTCTTGTGTTTTTTTAATGCGTTTTTATTATGTTTAATATGTAATATATTGATTTATTTTCCCAACTTTGTGATTTGTGTTATAACAGCACGGTTGTAATTAATGTTAAATCAAACTAATAAATAATTAGACAAAAAATAAGTACAAAACATTTTAATGTTTGAATGTCGTGAATTACATATATATTACTCTGAATCACTTCCATATTCATTTTGCTCATCGTTAGAACTCTCGTTGGAATACTCACCAAATTCGGGAACTTCAACGTCTGAACCATCATGTACGGTTTCGAATGCTTGAGAGGTCATATCGACACACAGGTCTACCCCGAGTGAACTCTCAATTGGGCCTAGTATTCCTGGAGAAGCTTGTTGCATAGGATCATGCTCGGAATTACCATATAGTCTCCCTTTAGGAGTGGTTGTAGTCACGGTGATCCACCCATCTGATTGAGCTGAAACTCGTGGATACGGAAGATATGTCACTTGATCAGCCTGCGATGCATGTATGAATGGATCAAACTTATCCAGCTTTCTTCTTGAGTGTACAGATGTGACACCAAACTCGTCAACACGTACACCGACTCCTAAGATAGGATTGTACCAGTCACAGTAGAAGACTACGCACTTTAAACCAAGCAACCCAGGATATTCAACCTCCAGTATCTCTCACAACACTCCGTAGTAGACCATATCGCTTGAGGTGGAATAGATTCCGTAGTCACTTGTTGGTCTTTTCATTCTTGGTCTCAAAATCTTGAAAGCGTAACCACGAGTAAAGTACATAGGGTAGGATTTAGTGACCAATAAAGGACATGCAACAAAATCAACCAACCATGTGGGAAACGTTCCCGTTTTTCTGACTTCTGTGACCTGTGATTTTTGGTTTTATGTTTATTAGTTGAATGAAAGCTCCAATAGAATTTTATAACAGCATATTGCGTATTATTGAAACTCACATAAAATTTTAAACACTTCGTGAACTCGCCTTCTTTTGTTACTTGGAGTTCTTCATCTATGAAATTCGGGTATGCTTCACGAATTTGAGACATGTAAATACTGCAACCAAATGATTAGTGGATTACTGATAATGACATTTTATCAAATAATATATAAGCAATGACTATGTACCTCTCAAGGTCACTGATTTCTGGGCAATTTGTTGCAATGTACATATGCAAATGGTTTATCTCGTCAGAAGATAGGGTTCTACGAATTGGTTTTCCACTTAGTCGACCTATTTGGGAAAATATATCTAGTACAAAGGCAGGATAAATTGGTCGTTCTCCTCCATCATCATTGCGTGTTGGACGTTGATTTTTCGTCTGGACATTTGCTGGAAAATATAACGATGCGAAGTTAGCAGTTTCTTCATTAATATATTGAGCGACAATTGAACCTTCGACCCGGCTCAAGTTTTTGACTTTCCTCTTCAACTTAAACATGAATCTTTCAAATGGATACATCCATCGATAATGTACGGGTCCGCCAAGCTCTACAAAACATGTCGCATAATCAATTCTAAAAGTATAGTAATCAAATAAATAAATTTTATTGTTTATGTATTTACATATTACTAGCTTCACGAGGCAGATGAATCGGAAGGTGTTCCATGACGTCAAAATAAGATGGGGGAAATATTTTCTCCAAATTGCATAAGATTATTGGAATCTTATCATTCAAATTTTTTATTCCACCTTCAGTGAGAGTCTGTGAGCAAAGATCACGAAAGAAGGCACCCAACCCTGATATAAGTACGTAGTAAGGTTATTATAAACATAATATTAGTTATTGATTTTCCTTATTTATAATGTGCATATTTTACCTGCAAGCGCTTCATGTACATTTTTAGGCAATAGATACGCAAAAGCGAACGAAAAAAGTCTTTGCATCACGACGTGGCAGTCATGACTCTTTATATTACAGAATTTTCCATCGTTACTATCAACACATTTTTGGAGATTTGAAACATAACCATCTAGGAATTTGACCGAATTTTTAATCCAGTCAAAAAAACAGCCTATATTCCAAATTTACCATTGTTAGTATAATTTAGTGCTTAGTTAAAATTATAATCATTTACAAAGAGACAGAAATCATTTTTACCTTTTTTCGGTACTTAAGCGAAATATAGGAACTGGCCCAACTATGTTATTCCCTCGCAAATGCAGCGACTTCCTATCACAGATATCTGGTAAATCTAATCTTGATTTCAGATTGTCTTTTGTTTTGCCAGGCACATTCATAATTGTGTTAATTGAATTATCAAACACATTCTTCTCAATATGCATGACATCTAAGCAGTGGCGAAGGAGGTGGTCATTCCAGTACGGCAACGCCCAGAAAATACTCTTCTTATGCCAATTGTGGTACACCCCAACACCATCGACGGGGTAATGTCCATTTCCTCCATAAATCAGAGTTGACTCCGCACCAAAATCTCTAAGCTGCATTAATATTTCTGTCCCGCTTATTTATGTACCACTCTCCCATAGCTGATTTAATTCGTGAATAAAAGGTTGCAAAAATACATCAAGTGATCTCCGAGGATGATCAGGACTAGGTACAAGCACTGTCAAAAACAAAAACTCTTGTTTCATACACATAGTTGGTGGCAGGTTATAAGGTGTTATAATAACCGACCAAACAGAATACGGTCTCCCATGTTTACCGAAATGACTAAACCCGTCTGTGGAAAGCCCTAGATATACATTCCGCCGTTCCTGAGCAAACTCGGGATAAAGAACTTGGAAATGTTTCCATGATTTTGCGTCCGAAGGGTGTGTTATCTGGCCGGCGAAATTATGTTCAAAATGCCACCTCATTGCGCCTGCTGTGCGATTTGACTGGTATAACCTCTTAAGCATGTCTACTAAAGGTAAATACCACATCTTCTTATACGGCACACGATTCCTACCATTAGTATCTTGAAATCGAGGTTTACGACAAAAACAACAGCGGATCTGGTCGGAATCCTCTCTCCAGAAGATCATACAGTTGTCTGCACAACCATCAATTGTCTCATATGGTAACCCTAGCCCGGCAACCATTTTCTGGATGTCGTTGTACGATTCCGCGTATGTATTATCAACAGGCAGACACTTTTTGAAGTGACCGATAAGTGCGTCGACACAGCTCTCTGGTAGATTGTAATCTGTTTTGATATTCATCATCTCAGCTGCACTCGACAACGGTGACACGTCTTCACCACAACCACTGTACAAGGGTTTTTTCGCAGCATCAAGCATACCAAAAAAATTACGGGCACCAATATTTGGTTCCTCACCCCTCTCTCTAGCCAAAGTAAAAACCAGTACATCTTCCCTAAACGCATCGTTGACCATTTGAAATGTACCCACAGTGTTTTCAGGCGGAATTGTGTTTTCTACACCTAAGCCACCGAATCCACTACTACCAAGATTAACATCTACGTCTACATTAACCGAGTTACCTATATCCCCACTTGAACTGCTATTACCAACTCCGCTATAATTACCGTAGTTAATATTTGTACCATCTTCTCCATGCGAATACCATATTTTGTAACTCGGTAAAAACTCTCTATGGTATAGATGACTCCACACATTTTTAACAGGAATGAATTTCAAATTCTGACATGTGTTACAGGGACAGTACATCTTACCAGTTTCGAGCGTTACACTCCGATACGCCGCGAACTCCATAAAGTTTCTCAGCCCGGCAGCATACTCTTCGGTTATTTCGCCAGTTGCTTTTTCTATACGTGGTCCGTCCATCCAAAATCGATCGCTATTGTTTGCCATTGAATAATTAGAGAATGACAGCGAGAAATAGAACCCGTTGATACATATACAATCTATGAACCGACGGGAACCGACGGACATCGAGAGCTTCTTACCTAATTTTCGGTTACAGCAGCGACGCATATGCGAAACGTTTGGATTACATTTACCCGATTGTCCGTCGGTTTTGGTCGGTTATTACTACAAATAATTTTAAATTCTTTTTAAAAAAATATTATACCGTCGGTTGTGGTCGGTTTTGATGTTATTAAATTTAAAAAAATAACATCGGTCAGTCTTCTTTCGTAGGTTGCCATCGATTATTATAATTGACGGTAACCTACGGTTACTTTACGGTCGGACATACCTACAACATGCGACGTGTACGATTATCCGGTCACTTCCCGTAGGTTTTCCGGTCGGTTTTGAACCGACGGTATAACCGACGGCGTTTTTGCCGTAGGTTATTACTTTGTTTTCTTGCAGTGCATAGAGAACAAAAGACAAATTCAATTTTGTATAACAAAGAAAATGAGAAGATAGTTATCCCAACATAAAAACCAAATTACAACAATGAATCAAGTCTTTGCACTTAAGGTGTGACGTTATTTATACAGACTACTTTTTCGGCCGTTGTCCTCTCAGCGAATGGAAAAACCATATTATACATAAAAATACATATGTATCATAATGTACATATACAAATATATCCATTGGTTCAGATATGATAACGTCAAATGATCGTACAAATTTAGACTTTGAAAATATAATAATAACACTGACCATATCTATTTGCTATCTAAAAGGCAAAAATTAAGTGGTAAGAATCTTGGTCCATATAGCTCTCAAGCTTTGTCCAAGAAGACAATAACCCTTTGGTCTAGACTCTTAAGCATGTTGAGCTCCCAAACTTAGATAAAAATGGTTCAATGTTCATTCATTGTAGACTTTGCAAACCATGTGAATGTTCATGGACATAAAAGCCATAACATTCAAGTAAAATTATACTTAAAAGTGAAAACGTCATGACTCTTAAACGTGTATATTGAACCTATACATTGTTTTCCCCCTTTTTTCAGTTTATGTACTCTAAAACAATAAACAAAGCTTTTGTATCTCTTTTTATCCCAGGTACGAAAATGTACCGGTCAAGCGAATATGGTCAAGTGTTCGCCTCAGACCATGCTCAAGGACTGCTTTATTACCTTGCCGACGAAGAATCCGAGTCTATTTGGTGCTTGAAAAACTCACCAAGTTTCTTCTCAAATTCTGACCTTTCACCTTTCTTGGATGATGCTGAGATCACATGAGCAAATGATGAAGAAGAAGATGCAATATCTACTAATGTTTTGCAAGTGTAAATCTCAGATTCCAACCACATGTGAGCCAAAACCTGACAGATTCCTTCTTCCACTTCTGGTCTAAGAGACAAACCCTACTCATACATATACAGAACCATTATTATGAGAATGAAAGTTCCATCACATTCCAGAGACAAAATAAACGGTCATCTTTCGGATATTTCGTTAGATTCAATTCTTTAACATGATGAGAAGGGAAGATGGTTTAAATTACCATTTAGCCGAAGCCACGCATACATCATCTCATGAGCAAGAATTGACCCCGTTAAGAAACTGTACATAATTGTAAGACAAAATATTATAGACTATCTCAGAAAGACAAAAGTTTCAGATCAAGAGTGTGTTAAGAAGAGTTTTCTCACCGAGGAAGTCCATATAAAATGAGAATCGCAGTAACTTCACAACGGCGTATCTGCATCCTGCAAGTCTATAATATTTGACTTCCTGTGCTCCATTTCCTTCGCACAACAGAAAAAAGAACACCCAATTTTTTTGTTATATTTTTGGTTCTTCTTTCTCCAACTGGTTTTGCAGAATTGAATTAAAGGGTCAGACTTTATTTTCATACCGTAGGTTTGGCTCTTAAGGGTTTTAGTGTATCTGTTCTGTTCTCTGAGAAGCATTGAGGAGATGGTGGATTTGTCCTGATTTGCTGCAGATCGTTTCGACATCCTACAAAAACCCCCATGGAATGCCAAATTTAGTACTTTTACGTACTGAATTGTCAATTTTATGCCGTAAAGAAATTTAATGAAGAAACAAAAACGACTTACTTCTTTCTTATACCCTCCTTTACTTCATTCTTGGTCCCCAAATGAATTTTTCGTCTATTTAAAATCTAGCACATAAAGTAACCAAGAATGGTTACCCTATCTAAATCAAAAGCAATAATGCGAGTGTGATTGATGAATCAGTAGACAGAAGTATAAGGCTACATTTTCTTTACTTTACGCAACTCTGTTTTTGTAATCATGACGTAACTCAAACCGTGAATTTCTTCAAGTTTCTTACATGATTCACATATACGCATAGGTGAGTCACCTTTTCCACGTAGAGACATCCTTTGCTGGGTGCAACTACCACAGTATAAGCCCCCACATTTCCGGCAATGATGCTGGAAAAATACATAAACAAAGCCCGCAATCCAGCAACTCACAAGTCTAGGACCAGGGTGGTTTCAGATTCCAAAGAGCTATTCAAGCAAAAAATAAGAAGTGATATTTTGTACCTTTCAGGTTTTCTGGCAAAGCAATGAATTTGCTTTCAGCTGGAGACAATGATGCTGCTCTGCGAGAGCCAAGGTGGTTGCAACCGTGTTTATACTGATTCCTTCATAGAGTTCTGATTCACATATTGTTCTAAGCCGCTCAAGAGCATAACGATCTGCAGCTGCAGGCAGATGCTGAGCCACGAGAGTCAATGCTCATTTCAAGTCTGTGCCCATTAAGTCTTGCATATCAGGCAATTCTTCCCAGTAGATAAAATGAAGCAACATCTGCAACAACAAAATCAACAAAAAACAGCACAATCAAACAAAAGGAAAAGGGATTTTGTATCAGCTGGGACGATATTGTTGTTGCAGATGTTGTGGCTCAGATTTGATGCCAGACAATTGGTAAGTAAAAATCTGAAATTGATTTGGAAATTACATCATCAAATGCATTAACTGACACAGAGCTTTGTCTCATGCTACATCCATGTCTCTACAAGCTCGCTACATTGAACTGCATAGAATATAGAAAACTAATGGATATCATATTGGATTAGCTTATTAACAATTACGAACTTATGAGCAATCGAACATGTCAAATACTAATCAAATTTGAGCATACTATTAGTGCTACAGTGGCAATGAATCTCTATAGACCCCAAATTTTCTAACCAAATGTAATGCAATCACTATAAATCCAAATTTCGTAATCATGAGTTGTATGGATTCAACTTCATATCAATACACAACGTGTATTAATTGACAGTTTTGGGGAAAAAATTGCAGTTATTGCAAAAATAGTGGGTGGGTTTTGAGAAAACATGGTTGACGAAAATAGAAAAGAAAAAAAAGACGTGATTGACCAAACTTACAAAGAAAAGGTTAATTTGAAAAACTTATCTGAGTCTAATTACATAATTAATTGAAATCTAAATTTTATTTTAGAAATTACAGATTATTTTTTGTACACATGATAAAATTTAATTTATTTTTTCAAATGATCAAAAATTACTTTAAAACTAATATGTTATTAAATAATTTTACATAAAACACTATTATTTTTATTTCAGATATAACATCTATTTTCTTTGCATTATTGATGTTAAAAATCATATTTGTTTTGTTTTTTGGTTATTCCTATATTCTATATTCTATAAATGTTTTATACTTGAGTAGGATAAATCAGTCATGGCTACTTAAATAGAATAGTAAATGTAGTTAGGACTGGATAGTCCGATTCACTTATGGTTTTCCACCAAATTCACTTTTACTTTAATTTATTTTCTTAAATTTATTTTTTTACCTTCTGAAATCATTACTTATAATCCAATTAAATGGAGAAATGTTTATATGGGAAAATCACGAGTATTTTCTCGGAAAAAACGGGTGAAGAAATTTGCTATGTGATTCAACAAACAATGAATGAGATAAAAAGAAAACTGATGTAACCTACTCTTCAACATGGAAAAGTCTTCAATAAAAGGAAAGAAAACAAACTCAATCGTTGGGTGAAGTGAGCATCTTCATAGCATATGCACAATATGTTGTCATCTCAACTAGTCATGTGCATAACGGGACTCCTTTCTTGTTTCGTCCCGTTCATGTCCCGTAATTCTCGTACTTTTTGGAAATTTGAAATTCTAAATTCCTGTTCGGGTCCAAAAATAATATCCAAACGGGTAAGAAAAATGGATGAGAATGAGTACGGAAATTTCCTGAATTCTCGTTGGGTATTTGTTTACGTTAACAAAATGTTAAATATATTAGATTCAAATATTAGATGTATTTCAAATAATTAAGATCAAGCTCATAACAATATTTGACTTAAATTTTTACTTTACAATGAATATAAACTATTCAATATGGATATACTAGTGTTTTTGATAAATAAATAAAAAAGTAATGTTAGTCATTTAATTACAAATTCTAACACTGTAATTTTGTATATTGAACATTGATATATCTTTTATACATTGTACCCACGCCTCCGGTAAAATGACTGAATGCAACGTGTCCTCTAGGAAATCCCACCTAATACGATCCTACGTCTTCTCAAGATCCAATTTCAAGAGCATCCATCCCTTTCTTCCTGATTTTCTTCCCATTGAATAGACTGCCTCCTATACCACCACTATATTATCAACACTGAGTCTGCCTGGTATAAAACTAGATTTTGCAGGCCGATGAGCTTTAACATTACTTGTTGTAGTCGCATCATCAATGTCATACTAATAGTTTTAAACAAAACGTTACAAAGACTGATGGGACGAAACAAAGTAATCTTTTCAGGCTTCAAGACTTTTGCTATTAATACCAGAATAGCATAATTCTCATTTTCTAGTAGGATACCAGAAGCAAATAAATCAAGCACAAAGTTTATGACCGAGTCACCAACTGTTTCCCAGCAACTTTGATAGAAAACTGGTTGAAACTCATCCGGACAGGGCGACTTATATCTCTCTATACTCCGAACCGCGCGCTCCACATCCTCACCTACAAATGGTTGCCATAGCGCACTCAGCTCCATATCTGTGAGTCTCGACAATCCCACACCTTGTAGCTTCAACGGTGTGGCGGGCACATCGTTCATATAGTAAAGACTCTCATAATATCTCACGGTAAGACTTTTCAACTCCATTGCTTCCGATATCCGAATCCCATCGTCAATTTTCAAGCTTTCAATTTATTTCTCCTTCGTTTAATGATCGTTGAGGTATGAAAGAAAGACGTGTTGCGTTCTTAAGGGTAATCCACTTATCCCTAGACTTTTGAAACCACAATGTTTCCTCTTGAGCAAGAATCATATCCATCTCCTAGAGCAATTGTTCCTCACTACGTAAGAGGTCATTCGTTTGGTTTATATGAATTAAGCTATGTATATTTTTGATTCCAACAACTTCTTCTTTTTCCGTAGAAGAATATCGTCAAAAAACTCCATATTCCATCTCTTTAGCACCCTCTAATAACAAATTTTTTACGGTTTTATGCTCAGTCAAATATCCTATCATACAATCACGTCAATGCAGTATAATAGGTGTCAATCCAAATGAATGTGATGCTAACAATCAAAAATTATGTGGGTCAACTTAATCCAAGTTAGTTTTTAGTTCGAAAGATTGTCACAGAACTGAATCAAAAGCAATAGAAATATAAACGGAGACAGAACATGCAGTGAATTAACGTAAATAACTCCGCAAGTGCAAATAGACAAAGAACATAAATATAACGATAAGCAATTAACAGAAATAAGGGTTCAAGAGGATTCGGATCAATGATCAATGCTACACTAGGAACTTCCAGCTCACTTAATAACCTATTTAGAATGATCTCTAGGCAATAGATTCAACAATAACACGGCCACTCCCATGGGCAATGCACTCAGCAAGGCAGAGATCGGACCTAACTTCCGTTAGCGGAATCCTAGCAAGCAGGCATTAAGAATCAACATATTCTAGCCAATATGCTTTCTATGCAACCAATCCTTTGAGATAGACAAACATATCTCAGATTTTGGCTCTAACACACATTTAATCGAACACCTTGCGGGTGAGACCAACAGAGATTAGATTTCTAGTGATCAAGTAGAAAACAGAATTAAGCACACAAAATCCAAAGAGATCCTAGCATGAAAGAGCTTAAGCAAGCTGGAAACACCCTAGTTTCACACTAATCTAACCATTTCCTCTTAAACTCTAAGCAAATCTACTCACTAATCAACATGTTCAACTCAGCAAAAGCAATAATAAACATGATTAGCAAGCTTATGGAAGGATAAACAAGAATAATAAAAGAATTAAAAGGTAAAACTCAATGCATTAGACTCAAATCAATTCTGGAAATTATAAAAAGTTTAGAGAGAAGAAATGTTCAAACTTAGCCAGAAAATTAGAAAGGAAGCGTGTCTCAAATGTGGGTTAACAAAAGATATTTAAAACCCAAGTACAAAAATAAAACCTAAAGAGTCAATACTGAAAAAGTCAGCATAAAAGTTGTACGGATAGATGACACGACCAAGTGTTAGTCGAGTCTTTCAGTCGAGTAGTCTTGTTTCCTTGGGTATTTCAGTGGACTCGAGTCTGGTAATCGAGGCATTTTCTTGTGCTCGGCAGTTCAGCAGCTCGAGTACTACACTCTGGGTCCTTGGGTCGAGCAAGTGTCTGGATGATCTTGTTGATATTCAGACTCGACCTATCTGGTCGAGTATCTTAGTCGAGCTGAAGATCTTGTTTTCTAAAAATTCCCAACTCGACCAAGTGTGGTCGAGTAGTTCACATCGAGTCGGTTGAGTCCCAACACTTGGCCATTTCCTCTGGCCGCGTACAACACTCTATTCGGGTTCATGTCCGTCCTCACGTACATCATCTTCCAAAATTGTCCAAAAGTTTCCCAAAGTACCTAATAGCAAACCAAATGCAACATGTATGCTATGCAAATGCAAAATGTACAATATGGACCTAAAACAACTCTATGAATATGCATGCAAACTAAGCTAAATGAGACTCTAATACATAGTAAAATTTGTGCATATCACCCTCTCTAGTCTTTTTAAAGCCATCAGAGTGCTAATATCGTGATTCCATGAGATGTCTAACTACTCCAGACAAAGTTGAAGATGAAGTGGAGTATGATCCAAGGACATAAACGGAAGATGCGTAATTGTAGCTTCATGCAAACGTAAGAGAGCTTACGGACAGCAAAGAACATGCTCAAGTCGTTTTGCAACAAAGTTGTTTGCCACACACCCCCTCCTCCACGTGAACTTGATTCCTTTGAAGCCCATATCAATCAGTGATACCTCATTTATCGAGTCACAAAATCCCAAGGAGTCTTGAGACAATTGTCCATTTCCACCCGTCCGCTCATCAAGCCTGGCAATTGTATTAAAATCACCCCCAACCACAACCGGATCACTTAATGCTTGGACCATACATTTTAATTCACTCCATAGTCCATTACTTCTTTCGACTGTTGGAGCTGCATAAATAACGATAAGGTGAAAGGTATTAAATTTTGTTACTATCTTTGCGCTAATATATTAGTCTAAGGATTACAACACCGAGATAGTACCCCATTCATACCTCCACAAAGCCATATACCACTACTTTGACCACGATTATCAAGTCTCACCGACATATTAAACCCCAAACCTTGATGTATATATCTTGCCTTATCCCCACTAGCATGAGTCTCGAACACACCAAGAACATTTTTCTTATGCTTCTTAAGCATATATCTGATCGAACGTCGGAAGTTGGGTTTGTTTGTCGTCCGACCGTTCCAAAATAAATAATTCATCATACGAGAATTACACACCAAATTAAAAAACTACCGGGAAACCGTCATTTGCAAGTCATTGGTGCTTGCCAAATTACCCATAGGACCACCTTTACCAACACTCATATGTTTGACTCCCTCGATCACTGGGTTAACATCGGTGTTAGTAGAGAAAGCGCCACCTGGACAACCCACCAACTTCGCCTCAACCCTCAATCTCTTACCAGAATCCGACCGTTCCGTCTTGCTTTTTGTCAAACCAAACACAAGACCACGAGATGTCCGACTAATGTTCTATTTTTATCTCACCTTGTTATCAACACCTCTCACCCCAAGGACTCTTATTTCTTTCGACCCAGACCCTTGTCAATTTTTGGACTTGTCCAAAACAACACCAATTGGGCTCTTACCATCTCGATGAGCATGTGGTATAAGAGATTAATTAAAAACAAAGATATTCTCTTTGTTATTTTCACGTGCATCTAAAGATTTTTCAGAGTCAATAGTAGCCTTATCCGAATTTAACTTTCCAACTATGTTGGAAGATCCAGCCTTATCAACTTTCATTATCTTCGTAGAATCCTAAGAATCACGCTTCTCTAGAACACCTAAATCTCATGTAGTAATTGTAACATGATTTGCCGGTAAATCGCGTCTCGGAGCCACCTTCTTTGCCATCGTTCGTCTCATCCTTAGGTGTTATGACAACCGATTTCTCGCCAATAACCATCTCCACTACCACCGTCCCTGGTTTCTCACTCACTACTTTCTCTACTACAACTATCACCGGTGGTCTTCTAGGAAAATTACTCGTAAGGTGAGCATATAGTCTGCAATGAGCACAGATTGTCGAGACTCCTTCATACTCAACAAAATATCGTTCACCATTAAGTAGAATGTTCGCTTTTAGAGGGCTTACGAGATCAACCTCCACACTAACTCTCGCAAACCTAGATCTCTCCATGTGTATTGTATTTCCGTCAACTTTAATCGAATCACCAATTCCTCGCGCGATAGTCATGATGATAACCGAATGATAGAAGTACACTGAAATCTGAGATAACCGAACCCAAACTGAAGTTGACGTAATTTCTTCTCTCAAAAGATCAAACTCCGGACTTCCTGCCTTGATCAACAAGTAACTCCCAAATACCTTCCAAGGTCACCCAGTTCATGATGCCATATACTCATAATTATCTCGAACTGTACCATGAAGAAATTTCGAGGCAAATCAACGACTGTCATGTCACATTTTGGCTTCCACAACTCCTTTAACTTTTGATTCATGACAAACACCGCAGCACTCCGACCCAAAATCTTAACAATGATACAATGTTTCCAGAGATTACTCATGGCCGCCACAACCTCCTAACTAAATGTTATCACCGGTTCTCCATGTTTCCCATTCGAGAACTCCACCTGCACTTGGTCTAGATGAAGTCTTCATCATTCGTAAACTCCGGTGATGGAATACCACCAACACTCGACCCTGAGACCTTCGTAAGCAAACTTCTCGTTTTCTTCACAACCTTTGGAAACCTATCCTTCTCACCATGATGTGTAACCCTAGAATCGCAACTCATCGCACCATTTAGTGTAGATTATACTTTTCTTTTTTATAGTTGATTTTAATAGAGAAACATACATCTTATAACCACATTTAAAATATATTTAAAATAAGAATAATAAACCAAATATTTCCAATATATGTTTTTTCCTATATTTTTAGAGCATCTGCATTGAGAGTCTTTCAGTGAAAGAGTCCCTCATAAAAAATATATAATAATAAAATAATATATAATATTATTTTATTGTAATAGTTTCTCAACATTTTTGGAACTCTCACCCCTAATCTCTCAAATGAAAGACTCTCTTACCTTTATTGAGAGACTCTCTTAATAAAATATTATTATTTAATATTCTTTGTTTTTTTTATGAGAAACTTTTGGGAGAGACTCCCATTACATATGGTCTTATAATGGCAACAATTATATTTTCATTCACTATAAAAAAAAAATGCGTATAGCATCAGTAATATTATATTATTTAAATAAATAATATTATATAGAGTCATTTATTAACAAATAACACATTATATGTGATATAACATCATTTATAATAAATGACATTATTATTGCATCTTTTACAATCGCACAAGACATCACGTATAATATAATAAAAATAATTGCATCAGTCGCTTAAATTGACACTAACTATTTGAATCACCACTTTCAGAGTTATTTTTATAAGTGATATAAATAGTTGTTGTACCAATTAAAACTGATGCAAACAAATAAAATAAATAACACTATACCTTGAATTTCTTATAGTGATTGATAACACATTTTCTCATTACTACAATTTTGATAATTGATACTATGTAAAAAGAAACATTTATCTTCTCTTCATACTCTACAAAATAAAATGAGTTTTATGCAAAATTTAATTACCTCCCATTCAATCGTTTTCATGAGAACAATATATTAATTAAATTTTGATATCAAATTAGTTGATGGTTACATCAACTTGAAAAAGATTACTATAACATTTTTTAATTTAAAAAAAGTTTACATAAATTTCTATAAGATATATAAATATGTGTTTTTGACAAAAAAAAAAGTATAAATATGTGTTTATCAAGCATCAAATATTTTGAAAAGACTAATATGACTAAAAATGATACAAATTCCACCCGAAAATGGGTTAAAGACTAGTATTGTTAACATCCTTTTTTGTTAGCATCCAAATTTAATTATATTTTTGAAAGAAACAAAAACTATTCGGTAAGAAATAATTTATGGATACAGTTCCATGGTAACTTTGTAAAGAAAATTATGTCAAACAAAGTTTGAGATACGATTTTATTAACCAAAAAAATTGTAGTTCCAGTGAATCAGACAAAATAATTGAGTTTGAAGAAAGAAAAAGTAATAGGAAGCGTTAGCTTTTAAAAAAGCCTAGTTTCTCTATCAGACTCATAAATCGAGAACCTAGTTCGCCGACGTCAGGCTCTCTTCACCGGCTTGTTATTCTCTCTTGATTTTAGATTCAGATTTCACGTCTCTGCTATAATTTCGATCTGTTGTACCCAGAACCCCTAACCCACTTCGTGTTTTTGGTGCTCGGTGGCCTTGCTAGCTTGAAGATTTATTTTTCAGGTGTAATCACGACGAATCTTATCGATCCATCCTCTTCACTTTCGTGTCTCACAGCACGTTGTCTCCATGGTAGATTAATCGATCCCGTCATTGTATATTTCTAAGTTCCCTTCTTCTTCAGCGATCTTAGCTCTAAGGCTTTACACAGTCTTCCTCTGCCGTTTTTGAATGTATCGACAGTAGCGTAATGGCTTCAGATCCTCATCTCCACCGGCGAAGTCAAAACTGCGTGGATACTAGCCTTAGTTTGAAGTCTCCGACGACTCACATGTTATCATGCGACCTTTAGCAAGCTTCTGGCGAGACCAACCTAGGCGGGTGCGCATAAGACCCTTCGATTAGGGTTAGGTCTGATTCCTCCGCATCCTCACTTCTTGGTGGGTATGTTGGTGGATCAGTCTTTTGGGCATAGTTATTACAAAGGTATCTAAAAAAATCTTTATCTAGTTTCCTTACTGAATTGGGCTTGTGATAATAAAATCAAATTGGTGGGTTTTAGATTGAGTTATTTTGGATCCAATAAATAGATCATAACTCTTTTCCCTAAAGATCTCGAAAGTGCAAAACTAGGATTTGGCAAAGTTCACTCTTTGTTTTCTCCATTGATTTGGAGTTGCCTTCAAAGAAACCTAACTCTTTTGGCAATTTGAGTCTTCGGGCATTTGTTTGCTTCAGCTTCAGATCGAGATTCTTCTTTGGTTTTTGTAAAGATCTAGAAGATTTTTGATGAAGCTGGTTTGAGAATATCCATGTTTCCACGATTTTTTTCCTTGGTATTTTTGACTGGTTTGTTATCTTAATTTATGTAATTTCATATTTTTTCCGCCTTTAAGCAATTATATTAAAACATGCCATAAATGGCAAGAGACAATACAAAGTTATAAAACACCTTAAGGAACCTATACAACAAAAGTCGAAGACCATGTAGATATAGGCAAAACCAAGCCAAAGATTAAATAACAATCCAAAAATAGACTATTTTCTCTCAAGCTCAAGAGTAGATCGCAGCCACATTGGCCCCTCGCTGCTATGTAAGAATGTAGATGATTATCTTGAGTAACACTGTTCACGACTATGTTAGCTGATGCATTGCCTAAGGGGTTTGATACCATTATGTCACAACTCTGAAATTTCTCTCTCAGCTTTAAAATTTGGTCTATATATGCCCTCTATCTTGGCTACTCGCAAGGAGTATTGATAGCCTTGTAAACCACCACACACTTTTTCCACAACTCAACCTTAAAAAAGTGCAAATCTGCAGGGCATTGGAGGCCCCATACAACACCCCAAAACACTACAACGACTATGTTGGGAGCAGGTAACAAAGCATCCCAAGCATGAAAGAGAACCTCGCCTGCGTGGTTACGTAGGATCCAGGCGACTCCTACCAAGCGGTCTGATCTTAACCAAGATATTCCTAGGTTCATTTTGAGGGTATCTGGTCTTGGCTTAGTCCAACCTTTATACACAGACGACGAAGAAGCTTACGTACTATTAGTAGCACTGGGTCTTGTGTTTGCCTCATACCACTCCCCGGCTTCACCAATTGATTTGGCAATTATAAAGTTAGAGTTTTGAGTTAGTCCTTTGAAGATTAATTCATTCCTTTGTTTCCAAACATTTCATAGGATCCAAGGCATAGCTTCCCGAGCATCCGATCTTATGCAATGATTTCCAAGGTAGTCCAAGATAGAGATGCATATAATTTTCAATCGATTTAAGCATTCCACCAGGCAGCTGAGGAAGATTAATCGTCCTCCAAACCTCATTTGCTAAGTCACACTCGAAAAGCATATGACAAATAGTCTCATTATGTTTCTTGCTGAGTTTACAAGTCTTGTCCACCGTCATGCCATGAGAAGAAAGATAGCCAGCCACCGCAATAGCATCTGATAACGATCGCCACATGAAAAACTTTATCTTAGGTAGTGTCTTTATGCGCCAAATCCTGCCTCTCAGTTTATTGACTCTGTTTTCTGATGAAGTTGATGAGGTGTTCCCTGAAACTAATTCGCTTGCTAACCAGTTACCACTTTTAACTGTGTATTTTCCTTCTCTAGAGTATGGCCATATTTACGCATCTTGTTCCTCAAGGATTGGAGGAAAAGCTGTTATTTTTTGGATTTCAGGAGGGAGAAATAACTCACTTAACTTGTCACAGTTCCATGTGTTATTTGGGAGGACAAGACTGGAGACATGGAGATTAAGATCAATGGTCCTTTCCTTGTTAAAGAGTCTCCTTGGAAATTTGTCAAATACCCATTTATCTAACCATACATGGGTAGATTGTCCATTGCCGATTCATTTCACAAGAACTTTCTCAAGTAGTTGTCGACCGAAAAGGATGCTTCTCCATGCATAAGAAGGTTTAAAACCACTCGACGCATCTAGGAACTCTTTTTCCTGAAAATATCGTGCTTTATAAACCCGAGATATCATGCAATTTGGATCAGATATAAGCTACCATACTTGTTTCCCCAAGAGAGCCTGATTGAAATCAAGAATGTCTCTAAAACCCAAACCGTCTTCCTTCTTTTATTTGCACATTTTCTGCCATGAAACCCAACATATATTCTTCTTGTTCTCGCTACTACTCCACCAAAATCTGGACATGGCTGATGTGAGCATCTTGCATTGAAACTTTGTCAACTTAAAGCATGACATGGCATAGGTGGGCAGAGATAAAGCAACTAATTTTAGGAGCGTCTCTTTACCTCCATGAGAGAGTGTCTTAGAATACCATCCACTTAGCCTAGATGTTAGTCTATCGGTGATGAAAGCTAGCAGCTCTCTCTTTGACCCGTTTAGGCATTTCGGTAAGCCCAAATATTTACCATCTCCACCTTCTTGTGTAACGCCCATGTAAAGCCCCAAAATTCTTCTCATTATGGGATCGACTTTCTCCCCAAAACCGATTGTTGGAAATTTATTACTTGTCCTGAAGCTTCACCGTAAAGTCTAAGGCATCGAAGAATCTCTGCCCCTTCACGGAACAAAATTTTGTTAGCTTAAGGCCCGATAATTCCTCTTCTTCTTCAGCTCGTTTCATGCAATATACTAAGGTCTCTGCACATATAATAAAAATGAAGGGGGAGAGTGGATCGCCTTGGCGAAGTCCCAGCTCTGGTCTTATATGACCGTACTCCCGACCATTAAGCAGAATCGTGTAAGTGACAGACCTAATGCACTCCATTATCCAAGAAATCCAGACATCATTGAAACCTAGCCGATGGAAAATCTCCTCAAGGAAATTCACTCAACTCTGTCATAAGCCTTTGACATATCGGTTTTTATTGCCATAAAGTCCTTATTGCCATAAGGTACTTATTGCATCTTGGATTTGTCTTTAACGCATTAACCATTTCATGGGCCAAAAGGATAATCTCGAAGATTTTTCTCCCTGCTACAAAAGCTCCCTGAGAGTCTGATACAATGGCAGGGAGTATGCGTTTGAGCCGTTTACTCACAACTCGAGAAAATATCTTGTAAGAAACTGAGCAGAGGCTTATAGGGCGAATGTCTGATATCTTAGACGGGTTAGGGATCTTAGGGATAAGGCATATTTGCGTGAAGTTCCACTCTTTTGGCATTGATCGAGAAGCAAAAAAACCTTTCACTTCTGTCTCAACCGTATCACTAATAATGTCCCAAAAATTCTTGAAAAACACACTAGACATGCCGTCAGCGCCATGAGCTTTATTACTTTTAATACCAAACGCAGCCTCTCAAATTTCTGTACTCGTAACTGGCTTTGTTAACTCTATATTCATCTCACTTGTCACTCTTGGTAACAACCCCTCTAAGAGTTCAGTTGCATGTCCCGGACTAGTAGAGAAGAAAAGCGATCTAAAGTATTGTACCGCAACTTCTCCTTTAGATCCTTTTGTAATTTGGTCAACTCCATCTGAAAATTTATCAAGATGGGAATAAAGTTTTGAGACCTTCGATTTTGCACACTACCATGAAAACACTTTGTGTTGCGGTTCCTATCTTTGAGACATTTTTCTTTACTTTTCTGTCTCGAATATAGTTCCTCATCATGGTATTCTTGAGAGAGCCTTTGCTTGGTATCACTAATGAGACGCATATCTGGTACCACTTTACTACTTTCCTTGTCCAATTTGTCTTTTAACCGTGATATTCTTAACTTAGAGTTGCAATCTACACTCCTTTTCCATTTTGAGAGTGCACGGCGACATCCAGCAATCTTCTCGAACAAATTTGACGATGTTCCAAAGGAATTTTTGACCATGTTGCTGCTATTATGTCTTTGACACCTAGTTTTGTCAGCTATCGTTTATCAAACATGAATCTCCTTGTCTTCGTTAACGCTTCTTTAGCAAGGTGGATCAATAACGGTTGGTGATCCGAGCCAATGTGTTCTTTATATTCGCCTTTAGCTAAAGGAACCATATGAAACCATTCCGCATTCCCCAGGGCACGATCCAAAACGCATTGAACGTGCATACTAATTCTCTCACCAGCTTACTAGTACTTGTTTCCTGCACATACAATCTCGTTCAATCGGGAGTCGGAAATCATATCTCTAAAGGCATAAAAGGAGGATTCTTGTCTGGAAGGGCCACCTATTTTCTCAGAATTATCATAAATCTCATTAAGATCACCAATCACCATCCAAGCATCATTGCATGTGCTTCCTATATCCTTTGACATGTCACAGACTTCTTGTCGTAAATGTCTGACTGGTTTCCCATACACAAAGGATATAAAGAAGACCATGGGTCCTAAGCACACTCTGACGTCAATGATACGTTTATCAGCCTGCAAAACAACAACCTGATATGAATCTTTCCAAAACAAAGCCAAGCCTCCACTAAGTCCGATAGGGTCAACAGTATGGTGGTTATCATATCCTAACGATCTTTGAAGTCCTATAACGTGATCACTGGAATTTTTAGTCTCCATGAGGAACAACAAGTCCGAAAAATGCTCACGCCTCATTTCCCATAAGATTTGATTGTCAAGGTGTTCCCCAAACCTTGACAATTCCAGCTCATTATGTTCATAATTGTTGTGTCGGTTCCCCCTTTGGAAACACCGCAAGATTGATGTGTATCATGCAATTGTTAATCGAGAAACTCTCTTTTGCCTCGTATACTTTTCGTCAAAGTTTGTAACTATTACCTCAGCCTTCGGTTGTTTTCCTTTGAGGGAAACTATTTTTTTCATCTTAACCAAACGTTGGAATGAAAATCCCACCATTGAATCTGAAGAACACTGCATCAAGGTACTCTCCTCCAAGTTTCAGTCAAATCAGAGCACATTCAAACCTCCATTTATTAATTTGAACAAGTCTGATGAAAGTTGTTCCCTCTCTTCCAACGGTAACATAAAACTATGATCTTAAATCAAGAGAAATATGAGTAGCCAACCGCTTAAGTGACAATCCCACTGTTGAAACATAACAACTAAGAGTAAGCAAGTATCCCTAAAAATTCCAGCCAAAACGGAGCCCTTTCAAGTCTCCATTCATTGTCTTGAAACAAAGCTGGACCGACTCTTTTTTCTTCTCCAACGAGAAATAGAAATAATGATCATAACATCAAGGGATATCTAACAAACCAACCGTTAGACAGATAATCCCACCAGTGAATTGGAAGAATACGGAATCATGGAACTTCTCTACAAATTTCAGCCAAATTGGATCACAATTAAGCATACAAGCATTATTTTGAAACAGGTCTGTCGAAACTGACATCCCTCCTCCGACGAAGACAAAAAAACAGTGTTCGTAAATAAAGAGATATCTGATAAATTAACCTTTGGAATGGCAATCCCATTGGTGAAGATAAAGAAAACTTGGTCAAAGAGCTTCTCTAAAAAATTCAGCCGAATCTGAGTAATTTTAACCTTTTATTCGTTGTATTGATTCAAGTCCGACGCAGTTGTTCTCTTTCCTCCGTCGGAGACAGAAAAACAATGGTCAAAAAGTAAGAGTTATCTGATAATCCCACCGTCAAAATGACAATCCCACCGGTGAATTTGAATAACACTGGATCACAAAACTTTCCTCAGAATTTCAGCCAAATCGGATTACTTTTAAGCCGTCATAATGACAATCCCACCGGTGAAGATGAATAACACTGGGTCACGAAGCTTGCTTGAAATTTTCAGTCCAATCGGAGTATGTTTAAGCTTCCAAACAAGTATTCAAAGATGATGAAATAGATTTTCAAGATGAAGAGATAAAATCAAAGATAGTGAAGAGATAATCAGCATCTATAAAGATCCGAGAGGTATATTGGAGACCAAGACGGACCCGAGAGGTATATCGGAGACTAAGACGGACCCGAGAGATTGATCGGAGTGCAAGACAGACCCGAGAGATTGATCGGAGACCAAAACGGACCCAAGAGATTGATCGGAGACGAAGATAGATTCGAGTGAAACTAGAAAGTTTAGAGAGAGAAAATGTTAGAAAGAGAAAACTTGGTGCTGTAATTTCGTTTAGTTTTGTAATTCTCGAGCAATGTTTTGTTTCTGCATCATTTGGTTTATATGTGTAATGAAATATTTTAGACAAAAGAGACCAAAAAAGAAAGTAAAAATGAGAAATATAAGAAACTTCTTTCTTTTTTTTGGTCAGGAAATGTAAGAAACTAAATGATGAAATATGAGAGACGTGCATGCAAATTGGGACCCTCATGCAATCAGTTTGTTGGCATCCGATTTTTTTTTTTTTTTTCAAATTTAACTCTGTCTCCCTAAGTTACACTTTTCGTCATCTTTTGACTTTTACTTTTTCAATAAATTCTTATATTACATTTTGATGATACATTTGTGATGGATACGATGATCATTAATCAATAGACATAAATTAAGATCCACTATCTATATCTCTCGAAATAAAAAAAATCTAGATATATCTGGAAGTATGTTTCATTGTAATTAATGTGAAAACTTTAGAAATCTAATTCCCCTCTATAAAAATTGTATATTAATTTCCCTCAATCTCAATTATAGTTGGTTTAAATGATACAATAAATTGAAATTAGTCTAATTTAAACCTAAGCTAGAATTAAACTGTGATTAACCAATTAATGACCCGATTATAGAAGCGTGTAAATTTCAGTTAATCTATTTAAAAAAAATCGATACTTAACACGTAAAAGCTTAAGTTTCGTAATTCCTAAATTGGCGAAAACATTTCAAATCGGAAAGATTACTCAACTGAGAAACAAAATTCGACTATGGATTTGACCGAAATTGAAGTAGCTACGTATGGACGAAATCGTACTGAAGAAGAATTAGAAGATGAGATGCATGAGAGGTTCAATTTCGGTTTATTATACCATTTAAACTAATTCTAGTCGGGATGGATGAGAAATTAATTTGCAATATTTGTGGAGAAGAAATTAGGTTTCTAAACTCTTTACAAAATCAAATATAATGAAGCATACTTTTGAGTATATCTATATATTTTTAATATTTTTGAGAGAATTTACCCATAAATTACTATTAAATAAGGTTTTGTAACCATTCACTTGCTGCTGCGACGAAAGGTCCTCCAAGTCCTACTGCGAAGCCCATGAGTACAAAGGCCCAACATGAAATTGGAGAATTGTTTTTTTTTCTCATAAATGGAGACTTGTTTTCTTCTCTTGGAAATGGAAAATTGTTTAATCAACTAATTATCAACCATCATATTTGACTATTTTGATCAATTATTTATATTTTTTTATCTTATTAAATAAGTTTCTACATAATATACATAATGAAACTTGATCTACATAATATACATAATGAAACTTGATTTACATAATATAGACAATAAAACTTAATTTCTAGATGTAAGTTAATATCTGCCTTCAATAGATTTATCACCCGCCCTATACCAAAATAACTTCACATTATTTATAATATTTAGAATACATCATTTCGTTTCATAGATTGTATTCGTTTTATTTATTGTGTGTGGACTATGTCACGCGTGTACGCCTTTGTGGACATGTTTAGTTGTCTTTCAGTTGTGTATATATCTTAATTATTAAAATGGAGGATAATTATATTTTGGACATAATAGGTTATTTACAATAAAATAAAAGTTAACTTATCGTTTCGTAACTATCTTTAAAAGTAAATTAAGATGGATTTCATTATAAATTTTTTTATAAAATTTTAAATTGAAAAAATAAATAATAGGAAAACTTTAAAAAATTAAAATTTTAATAAAAATATATTAATATTCATTCGGTTATTGATTTGGTTCCACTTTTAAGTTTGAATTCAATTTTTCGGATATATAGATTTAAGACCTATTTTGAGCCAGTTTTCGAGTATCGAGAGATTTTTTTATCAATTTTCCTAATGGTCTTTAATTCCACTAGTACTATTTTATATATGGAGTTTGAACTTTGGTGTTTGTGAAATTTTAAAGAGAACACTACTACTGATACACATGTGTTCGACGGGTAACGAATTTTATGTCTAGAGATAAAATTGCTATTTACATTTATAATTAAATATTTAGAGAGTATAGTTTTCAAGAAAATCATAAGCTAAAAAATAATTTATGATTTGGATCCGAAATGTAAACTTTAAATTCTGGTCATCAAATTCAAATATCAACAATTTTCTATTATCCAAAATGAATATAATCAAATATATAAAATAACAAAATCATGGACTTCTTATATTTGTTCACCATATTGTAATCAAATACATAATTAAATAGCTACACAAAATTATTAATTAAAAAAACTAGATATTATTGTTTTTTCAAAAAATAAAAAAAAATCCTGTACTATGGCACAAGTATAGTCCTAGAATATATAATTTTGGCAACATTATGTTAGGCTCTAGTATTTTCTTTTCTTATTTAATAGTTTGTAATAATCTAATATACATAGGTTTAATGGGAAGAGAAAATTTTGAAGTTTATTAAGAATAGAACAAAAGTAAAAGAACATATTTACTCCCCAGCTTTTCTCACTTTACCCACTATATGTGGTTAGTAAGAGATTTTAGAAATAGAGGTTTGTTAATACAATTGAAAAGAAAAAAATTTACATATAATATACAAAAAAAAAAGTAAAATAAATAAAAAATGAAGCTGTCATACAAAGGCGTGAGTGAAGACCCACCACTTCAAACTTGCTTTCCGCTTCTAAATTTTTCATGGACCCCCATGAACCAAACCAACATACCCTTCTTTATTCTTTCCATTTAAATATATATAAATCTTCTTTTGTTTTATTCTTTTGTCATTAGTTCTTCATATTTTTTCCTTGTCTAATTGAATAATAACATTTCATTGTGCCTTTCATGTTCACTTTGATATTTCGTTATTCATTGTATACACATGTTCACTTTTTCCTTGTCTAATAGTCAGTTTACAAATTATTTAACATTATAATTAATTTTTCCCAAATGCAAAAAGAAGAAAAAAAAGATTTTATGATATAGTTTTGGCCACCAACTCTAACTTATTAGTCTAAAACCCTTTGAATCTGCAAAAGTAACATTTTTCCTCTATTTCACTTTATAGATAGATATAACTCTCCATCAACATAAACTCCATCTTTGTTTGCAAATCTTTATAGATTATTGAAGATTAAAAAACTTAATAAGGCAAAGTTGAATACTTTAATAACAGTTTTGTTCATTCCTTTACCCTTTCAAGTGCCACTTTATCTTCCTAAAACCCCTCTCTCTTTCTCTCTCTTTCCTTTCCCGAGAAAGAAAAAAGCTTTAATTCTCAATCTTTCTTCGGCAGCTAGAAAATGTTCATCTTCTAAGAAGGAGACAGAAAGAGAGATGGGAGGGGTGACGTCATCAGTTGCGGCGAAGTTCGCTTTCTTCCCACCGAGTCCATCGTCTTACAGGCTGCTCTCTGACGAACTCACCGGACTTCTTCTGATGAACCCATTTCCTCATCGTGAAAACGTCGAAATCCTTAAGCTTCCCACACGTAGAGGAACTGAGATCGTGGCTATGTACGTTAGACATCCCATGGCTACCTCTACGCTTCTTTATTCTCATGGAAACGCCGCCGATCTGGGTCAGATGTATGAGCTATTCATCGAACTGAGCATCCATCTTAGAGTTAATCTCATGGGGTATGTTTAGTTCTAATGATAATTACCTCCTCTGCTCTCTAATTGTGTTCTGTTCTCTGATGTTTTTATCTAGATATGATCAAAGTCGTAGTCTTTTCTTAAATGGCTATTACGAAGTTTTGTCTGTTCCTATGTTGATTTGGGTGTTGATGTTATTTGCTAAACGAAAACGGAAGGAATTCTTTCTTTTTCTTGATAAATGTTAAAATTTGGTTAATTTTATTTTGATTCACTGTTTGATTATTGTTTAGGGTGATGAGACATTTCAAGTCTATGATTCTGCCCCTTGTCTGTTTGGGAACAAATTGGTTGTGAAATCTGATGCTGATGCTGTTATTTGAGCTCTTTGTATCTTTCAGATTGCCTTAAAACTTTTAAGTAGTTCACAATAAATCGAATTGAAGAATGCATCTCTTAACTCCATATCCTTGATAACATTTAAAACCATAGATTCTTCATAGCTTGATTCAGGTCCATGAATGTTGCTTTTGCTTTATTAATTGCAGGTACGATTACTCTGGTTATGGACAATCTACTGGAAAGGTTCGTCCTTTAGAATCCACAAGGAGAGAGATATCAATAACGTCTTCTACCTCATTCAAATAACCAAATCTTTGTTTTCATGCAGCCGAGTGAACACCATACATATGCTGATATTGAAGCTGCCTATAAATGTCTTGAAGAAACCTATGGTGCAAAACAGGAAGACATAATTCTCTATGGCCAATCCGTAGGAAGTGGACCTACATTAGATCTAGCTGCTCGATTGCCTCGATTTAGAGCTGTTGTTCTCCATAGCCCCATTCTTTCGGGTCTAAGAGTAATGTACCCAGTTAAGAAGACATACTGGTTCGACATCTACAAGGTTATAAATTCATCATTTTTCGAGTTTCCATTTTTTGTCAATTTCTTCAAAATTGCAAGTTTTATGTATGTTTGCAGAATATCGACAAAATCCCACTTGTGAATTGCCCAGTTCTCGTCATTCACGTGAGTTGTTACATATTCATTTTCTCTGTTTTATCTGGAAACAGAGTATATAACTCTCTTTAAATCTTCTTCTCTTGTTTGCAGGGAACCTCTGATGAAGTTGTTGACTGTTCTCACGGGAAACAACTATGGGAACTCTCTAAAGAGAAATATGAACCTCTTTGGCTCGAAGGCGGTAATCATTGTGACCTAGAACACTATCCTCAATACATCAAACACCTTAAGAAATTCATCACAACTGTAGAGAGATCTCTCTCCTCGAGACATAGCACAGGGCAATCAGAAAACCAGAGCAGTGATTTGGAACCACCGAGGCAAAGCGTAGATAGAAGAGACAAGCCGAGGCAAAGCGTTGATAGAAGGGAGAAAGAAAAACCCCCAAAAGGTCCATCGAAGAAGAGTAAGCTAAGAATCACTTTCGAGCAGCATTTGGATCGGTCAAGGAGGAGCGTTGACTTCCACGACAAGGCAAGGAAGAGCGTTGACTATCATCATCATCAGATTGAGAGAGGAAGGAAGAGTGTTGATAGATTGGATAGAGTACGGTCCGAGTAAACCGGAGAAATCAGAAATCTACGATACGTACATAAAGTTATTACAGAACAAGAACCTTTGATCTTGATCTTGATTGCGATTCTAATGTTTATGTTGTTTTGTTTTTGTTTGGTCCTATTGAGTTATTCTGTAGTCTATTGGGTGATATTTTTGGACTGCTGAAGTTTCTGTCTTAAGCAAACAATCGATATAAATCAGGGATTTGCTGAAAATGCTAAAATGTAATATTAACATGTTTTTTTGTAATTCATTTTCTAAATTAAAAAAAAAAACTATGTAATTGAATTAACTAGAACACTAAAAAAATCGTATAATATTGTTCCAAGTATAAAAGAAAAACAGCCGACCAAAAGTATAAAAGAAAATATTTAATATGCAAAAATAAAGTACGGTTAAAGATGCAATTAAAACAAACCACCATTGTAATTTCATCAAATTGACAATGACAAAACAATATCAGGTTTTTCCACGAAGTGCCTGGACTATAGCCATGTAATAAATATCCCTATCCACGAGATATTTGTATTTGTATTTAAAATTTTATTAAAAAACGAATATCTAGTTAAAACAAATACAAATATAGATATGGATGGTAAAATTTGGTATTCGATGGATACAGATATGGATACAGATATTATGGATATTAAGTCTGAATATCTGCATCCGTATAAAAAATTTTAAAAAACTTTTTTTTTACGTTTTTAATATGAAAATCAATAGTTTTTTTTTTTAAATTCTTTTAGGTATTTATATTTTCCATTGTTATTTAATTATTTAATTATTTTATTTTTAATGAAAATTTTGTTTTTACATTGTTTAGAAAAAAATTATTTTTTTTTACGTTTTTAAGAATAAAAAATCAAAAAATTAAATATGGATATGGGATATCTGCCAGATATCCATATTTTGACAGATATCCATATTCGGAATATCTGTAATTTTTAGGTATAGATACGGATACAATTTTAACGGATATCACGGATACGAATATGAATATCCTTAAAAGTTTCGGATATCTGCTCTATTACAGACCAAATTGAGAGTTTCAGTCGAATATAAAAAGGAAAGAAAAAAAAAAGAATTTAATAGTCTGGATGCAGAATATATATATCAAGCAAAGGCGGACCCACGTTATAAGTAGGGGGTTCAATTGAACCCCCCAAAATTTGTAATTTTTATTTTATTTTATTTTTATCAACATTGGATTGACAAGACCCGTATCATAGCGTAAAGTTCATCCCCAATAATCTTTTTTAAGTTGCCATAATTTAGCAGGTATAAATCGAACCATATGCCAAGTCTTTAGCTGGATCATCCTAACCACCAGACTGAGAGCAATTCGGTGAATTTTATTTTTTATATATAGAGCTTCATTCACACATATGTGCATTTTTTTACCTTAAGATTCTTTTTATTTTATTTTGACACTCATTAATGTAATTAAAGTCCAATAATTTTAACTTGTTTAAAAATTTATGACCCAATAAGAACGCAAAATCTTCGTCACTCACAATTTTTTTATTTTTTAACGAATTATATATTCATTTTTTATAGAAAATTTTCTTTTTAATCAAGAAACACAATATTATATCTAGCCAATTGAAATTAATCTAATTGTATTTAGGCTTTTGAAGTTGGTTTTGATATTATGTGTTGCTACTGCAACTTTTGAGAGATGTTTTTCAGCAATACAGATTATGAAGACAAAACGACGCAATCAGATTAGAGATCAATTTTTGATTGCTTAGTTTATTTTGTCGATAAATATTTGTTCGACTCTATTACAAATGAGTTTATGATGAAGAGATTTCAAAATATAAAGTATCGCATAGTGGTTTTGTAAATTTGTTTATTATTATTGGCTTTCTATATCACATTTTACTTCTTATTATTTTATGGGATATTTAGTTTATTTTTTTATGAAATATAATTTATTATTTTTTAATATATACTCTGAACTCGGTAAAATAATTTTTTGGGTCCGCCACTGATATTAGGCGATGACTAAAACAAATAATATGAAGAAGCAAACGACAAATAGAAGAGATGTTGTCTTATGTCTGCTTTATAACTCTGTCAGAACTCAAAACATTAACATATGTCTTCACCGTGCGGGAGTTTTTATTCACTCATAAACTATATATATAGTAATGGATACTCTCATACACACGATATACTTTCCCTAAATTATTTCCATATAATATAGTCAACTGAAGATTGTAGATTTACTCTTTGAGTCTCTCAGCCTGTATATATCTCGATATACTACAATTGTTTGAGATATAGAAACATATTCCATTACATACTATTAGATAGGTCTGGACATTTGGTTAGATAATTTAGATTTTATTCAGAAAATTCAAGTTTGGGAAGTTTGAAATTTGAAAAAAATAATGGAATAGTAAATAAATAAATTCGGTTCAGTTTAGTTTGATTTCTGGTTAAGGTTTGGTTTTTAAATTTTTTTAATATAAGTTGTATTTCTGAACAAATTATATTTATTAGGTTTTTAACAATAAGGTTTAAATAAAAATAAAAATAACTAATTAAATTTAGTTAAGATTGTGTAATTCTCATATATTTAAGATATATTTCTATATTTTAAATTAAAATATTCGTTGTTTTTATAATAACGGTTAGTTTTATTCGGTTTCATAATTTGAGTTTTATTTTGGAATAGTTAATTCATTATTGAAAATTTCATTCGATTCAAATTATTCTATATCGGTTCCTATGCGGTATCGAGAATATCGGTTCGACTTGAGAATATTTGTTCGGTTTGGAAATTATGCCCACACCTAACATCAAAGTTGTTAAAAACCATTCTTTTTACACCATCATCTGCTCCATTATATCTCAATCTACTATAAGAAAACAGACATTTTGGACTAACTATAAGTCCCAAATCAGTCGCAGTTGGTAAAAGTGGGACTAAGTGCGACTGATCGAAACAGTAGCTAACCTTCATTCGCACTTTTAATCAGTCATACTTCAGTCCCCACTATGCGACTAATTTGGGATTGTACATTCCATCTCAATGTACGATTAATTTTGCAACTGATGATGTAGTCTCACATGTGGCACTAATCTACAACTATATCATACAGTGAGAAAGGGCGTAGTCACACTTTAGTTGAAAGGGTATTGATAGCAAAGTAAGTCGCACATTAAGACTAAATGGTATGTTCCTAATCAGACGCACATTAAGACTAACTAGATAGTCTCAAATCAGTCGGAGACTAACTGAATAATATCCAATCAATCGCACATCATGCATTTAGAAATCAGTCGCACAATCAATTTGTAGCAATTCAATCTCACATTATTAATTTATATTTTCCATTTTTTTGTTTCTATTATTAATATATATTTTTAAAACCTAACTAAATTAGAATTTAAATCATAAAAATAATTGATAGAACTGAAACTGTTTTTTTTTTGTCAACCCGAAACTGTTTAAAATGTAAAACGTAAATATATGAAATCGTTTAAAGAAAAAAAAAAACAAAGAAAATCATTTGGGTTTGGTAAAGTCGTAGGGTTCAGGGAATGGTTCGGTCGGTCCGGCCGGTCTGGCTGCAAAAGACCCTGAACTATCGTTAGGTGGAAGAGGAGGCATAAAAGTCAAAAATGAGAGGAATGTCGGGTTTTTCGCCTAAAAGTATTGTAGAAGCACGATGTTCAACTTCTCGAGTAGTGTCAATTGTTGCTCCATTAACTCTTTGTAGTTTTCCGTCGCCTGGTTTTGATATACGCACCTTTTCTCAAAATCAAAAATAGTATTTGTGACAGAAGAAACGGTGATCTCTTTGTTCTTCGAGGAACCGTACCTCTGAGAGAGAATTCTAAGTCCGTACTGCTTGCCTCTGTGATTAGGATGAGTAGACTGAAAAACTAAAGTAATTTCAGAAATTACTTATAAATTATTAGAAAAGGTAATAAACAATTGAAACAAAAACTTGAAGGAAAACCTAGTCACGCTCCTCCCGAGTCAGCTATATGGCTAGAAGCACCATCACATAGATCAGTGTTACTGTCCATTTGAGACAATTTTTCTCGCTCAGATTCTGATAAGTCTCATAAATTTGTTTCGCCTTCAAATTGACATAGCTCCCATCCAATGCAGTATGTGTCTTCACTAAAACTTCACTAATTGTAGCATATCACTTCAATTCCTTTTCATGCAAGAAAAAAATATAATAATAAAAGTAAAAAATGATAAGTTATATAATTAAAAAAATACTTACAAGAGCCTTTTGAACACTTTAAAATGTCTTATGTCCCGCGACATGCTTATGCGGTCTGAGGCCATCACAATTAACATAGCAAGCGGCGCTGGTAGTCACTCTTGCGATCTGAGGTTATCACGATTGGAACCGCTTATGCGGTCTAAAGCCATCACAATCGGGATACCCAGCTAAACCCATCTAATATTTTCACATGAATGGGTTTAAATGGATCTACTTTTGTATAACATCTCCATTTATTAAATGAGTTTGTAAACTCATATTAACATCCATACATAGAACCAACAAAAAACTATATATCTCTAACTAAAGCTCAAGCTAAAGAAGCTATAAAATACAAACACATAAAATGATGTAATAGAAGATTTTAAAACTATAAACTCGAAGAAAGACATCCCCAAAACTAAATACAAAAGACACATCAATGCAACACAAAGCCAAAGTTAATGATGAAATCTTATATATCGAATAAAAACACCTCACAAATAAAGATCAGCATTACAAATCTAGCTAAAGTAAAATTCTACTATTCTTGCGAAAGTGGTTAAATCAAAAAAATATCAGAACAATTGAAAGCTAACCTCGATTAATTAAATCTTAAAAGTACAAATAAGAAGCAAACTCAATGAAAATACTTTTTAAATTAACATCATTCTACATTAAATCTTCAAAATTTGAGATATCACAATTAATAATTAAATTAAATTATTTTATATTATAAATTTTTAATAAAACTTTTAAAATGTGTGTAAATAATTATGTTTTACTTTTTTTCCGAAAATGCATTGTGACGTCTATTATTAGCCTTCTTATTTTAAGGTAACTTTCTAAAAGTAGATTATAAGACTCATTTATTATCGGGTATTGGATATCCATCTGTTCTCCTAATTTGTCTCATCTTCAAAACATATAAATTCAATTTCCCATTCCATATTTTCTACATCCGGAAGCTTTTGCAGTAACTAAAAAAACAAAAAAATAATAAAAAGTAAAAAATATTGCTTTACCTTTTGGAATATATCTTATTTTTAATTTCAGTAGAAAAACAGAACAAATAGCACGTCAAATCTATTGTTTTTGTCCTATTGACCTTAATCATCGTCATTTGCTGCGGATGCTCCGGCAGCCTCTCCTAAGATATCTCCCTCATCAAACACATCAACCAAGGTTCCAGCCGCCCCAACCAAAGCTCCTGTAACCCAAACCAAAAATCTGGCCGTTGCACCTAAGTCATCTTCGACTTTTTCTCCCAAATCATCTATCCCTGATGTCGATGGACCCACAACTGAGGATGACTACTCTGCAGCCAGTCCAAGTGACTCCTCTGAGGTACCAACAACCTCTTCCCCTCCGGCTCCCACTCCTGACAGCACCTCTGCCGCTGATGGACCAAGCGATGGACATGCTGCCGAGGCACCTAGCAGTGGTGCTGTGACCACCGCCAGAGTATCTAGTGCAGGCATAGTTGCTGTCGTCGGCTTTTTCTTTTTTTAAGTTAAATTCGTCCATTTTTTTTTTGGATGGATTGGAAGCTTGTAATCTTTTGAGATAAGGCCGTAAATTATTCTTATATATGTTTATACATCGAGATTAATTGGAGTTAATATAATCTAACTGTCCTTATGAAATTTTTGTTAGAACAAATATTTCATGTGTTGTTTAATAAATTTATATTTTGAGAAAAAGAATATAGTCTCTTTTGTCGATTAATTTATTTTATTATGTATTGATTTTAGTTTATAAGATGTTTTGAATAATATATTAGCTACAACAAAATGTTGAGTTTACTTAGATAGCAAATTTCGTATAAATCTAGTGAAAAAATGAGTGATTAAATCATAAATAAAAAAGATGCACAAATAACATATCTGCAGGTGGCATTTAGTTTAGTGGTAGATGGTAAATCTATTTAAGAAAGATGTACTTGCACATCCAAAAATTGAGTCTCACTGTCTACATTATGTCAGAAATTGGCTAATAAACCAACCAATTATAACTCAGTGTTAACAAAAAAAAAATATATCAGAGATAGTGCAACTTGCATATGTTGAGGTTAACAGTTTATTTCTCCATCGAAAATTAATTTTGATTATGATATGTGAGAGATTCTTTGATTATGATATGTTTACATATTACTCGTTAATATGTAGATTTCTTAATGTTGTCACAAGATTTCAGATTCTCATCAACTATAGTCTTTGATTTGAGCTAGGAAGTCTAAGGAATCCCATCTTTGGTTTTTGCTTATGTTTTGTTCTGAATTAGTTTCTATAGAAGTCTTCTGGTAACTATTACTTTACTTTATTGCTTTCGTCTCTGTCTACTATGTATATTCGTAGTCACTAATACAAGTTTTACCGTCTAACTTGTTCATTATCATGTACAAGACGAATACCATATAATTTGTAGCATACCATGTACATATTTGTGTACCATCTATTACCATGTACAAGTTATATTATCTTGTAAACATATTCGTTACCGGATATCAGCTAATTTGTAGCCTACCATGTTTATGTTTGTGTAACGTCTAACTCGTCTATTATCATGTACAAGTTGTATTATCGAGTAACATATTCGTTAACGAGTACCATCTAATTTGTAATCTACCATGTACAAGTTGTGTTATACGGTACCATCAGTTTTTGCAGCTAATAAATAAGTTATCCTGATAATAAATCTGTTACCGGGTAACAGACGTGAAACAGAGCATTAAATGCGGTATTTTCACATTTAATGTTCTGTCAATCTCTCTTTCCCTCGATTAATGATGACAAGGGTATTTTTGTCATTTGACATATATGTCCAAGGGTAATTAATGAGTTTAAACAGCTGATTGGGTATTTAGTAGGTTTTTAAAACTTTCATGGGTATATTTACGTAGTTCACCCTTTCTTAATTGCTAACGTCAGAGTTTGTAAAATGGCACATTTGTAACTCCAAAATTTGTGTACATTCCTTTTTACTTTTGGTTCACTAGTCAAATCTAGTAGTAATTATTAACAAGAAATTTCATAATGATCTTTCTTTATTTTGTATGAAGATATTTTTCTCATCAATGTATAGTGGAATTTGTATGCGATATCCTTAAAAGAATATGTAATCAATTACGTTTAAATGACATTATATCAACATTATTATTATACTTACGATTGAACTCAGTAGTGAAAAGGTCAAAAAAACTCCCCACATATGCATATAAAAATTTCGAAAGTAGTGTTTAAATCAAAATAAAACTTAAAGAAAATGTATAAAAATTTCACGTGAATGTTAAATCATAAAAAGAAAATCTACATTGACGAAAAGTGTCATCAGAAGACAGTAATTGTTGAGGATGCTATATATACCACTTCATTTGTCATTCCTGTCGGTGCTACTTATATTTACGATAAACCCCAAATTCCATAGATGAATCCTTTTACAATATTAATTAATAAATGAAGTGGGTTTTTATTTCATCGTTTGTTTTGTCAATTTAATGAATTGGATTCGAGCGAGTTTTCAATTTTTATATCAGTTTCATGATTTCCTTGCGTACTATTACAGCGTCGAATATTATTAATGCAAATGCTTTTTTCTCATGGATTCAAAATCCAAAATTATATCACAGCAATATTGGCTCGAATAAATGAATATTTATCTTAATCAGTTTTATTCAATGTCAATCTTATGTTATCTAAATATATATTACTGTGAATATTGATGAAAATTTTAAAATGGATTTAAGTATTAATTAATCAAAAGTAATTAGAGACAATCTAATCTATCCAACCTTACTCTTTTCTCTGCACATCCAAACAAAATCCAAGATTACAATAGTTTTACCCAATGAATAAACGACACGTGTGAGATTGAAATTAGAAAACAGGAAAGAGTTTAAGAGTTGGAGAATCGGAGATGTGTAGCAACAAATCCAGTCCGGTGGGAGAAGAAAAACAGATTACAAGAACATCAAGGAGGATTATGAAGAGGAAACAGATGGAATCAAAAACCTGCATGGTCAAGTCTCCTTCCAATCTAGAAGCTTCTCGTAAGATGAGAACAAAGACGAAAAGACCCAAATTCATCAGTCTCAAGCTCAAACTCAACAATTCTCATGAGATCAATGAAACCAAGAAGAAGAAAAAGAACAAAACAGAAGGAGCCAATACAACGGAGAAGAAGAGAGCTGAGATTACGACTGCCATGGGAGAAGATGAGCAATACGACACCGTTGCAGCTTACCTTTTCACTTCTGCCACCGACAGTACAATTTCTTCGATCCTTGCTGCTGATGTAAATTGTAGTGAAGCTGGGAGGAATAATCTGTCTCCGTACGATCGTCAAGAGCATGGATCGTCGTCTTCTTCGCTTCTACGGACGGCGATGAGAAAAGGAGCGGGTGAGGAGGAGGAGACGACGGAGGAACGGTGGGTGAGTTATTCAGAGGTTGTGGAGGAGGTTATGAGTCGGAGTGGAACTCCACGGTGTTGTGGTGGTGGTGGAGATAAGAACGATGGACCCGCTTCGTTGACTCTTAAGCTTGATTATGAGCACATCATGGAGGCTTGGTCCGACAAAGGTACTCTTTTTATCGACGGAGAACCGCCGCAGACGGTGCCGGACTTGCATGCTTCCTCTGATGTAAGTAATTCATCTCTTTTTATACATAATAGTCAAATGCTTAAGTGAACAAATTAGTGTCTTTTACCTTTTATGAGTAAACAGTGACATTATAGTTTGGTCCCGGGTTCATTTCTGCAATTATACCGGTTAGGTTATCTTTGAATAATGTAATTGGAATTTATAGATCAAATCTTGATAGAAAAAAACAAAATAATTGTAACGTTATATTGTTTGCAAGTACATTCTGATGGTTGGTAGTTATTAATATATAAGCAAGATTAAATGGTTGGCAAGTGTTTTTGTGTTACGGTGGTTTAGGGATTTACAGAGGGCGGAGAGGCGGGGAGTTTATGGGCAGTGCCGGAGATGGACACGACGAAGGAGAGGTTATGGAGAGGACATAGAGAAGCCAGTTTACTTCGGTATAAAGCGAAACGACAAAACCGCCTTTTCTCTAAGAGGATTCGATACCAAGTTCGTAAACTCAATGCTGAGAAACGTCCTCGTATTAAAGTAAGAACTTGAATTGATTCATGTATGTTGAATTACTGAGTCTAACTTATCATTGGTTTGGTTTTGGTTCATTCTATTTCAGGGCCGGTTTGTGAAGAGAGACGATTTGTAAACCACTAAAAAAGAACTGGTGGTTTTGACTTTTGAACATATTAGTCTTCCGAAATAATTTAAGTGAGTAATGTTTGGTTTAATCATTTAATATTGTTATTATGAATTTTTTTTCTTTTAGAAGTTAGGGTTAAACCCATATATGCCGAAATTTGAAGATTATGCATGCTGGTTTGTATAGGGTCTTCACCAGCTCGGCTATGTAAACATTTCGGTTTTGGTTGCGCGTTTTAGTTCTCTTTGTAGTTACTAATTCGGACCAAATTATCTGAACCTTTAATATTTAATAAAGAAATTAATATCAATGATAAATTAATTGAAGGCACCATGTTTCATGGTTTTTTCTTTTTTTTTTTGCCATCTGAAAAACTTTATTCGTTAAATTGTACATGTACAACAAACCAGATCAATTACATGTAATCTTAAGCATTATGCTTACACGTAATCATAAGAATTATGCCTACACGTAATCATAAGCATTATGCCACGTAATATGTTTTAGGGACGTGTCTGACAATAAATTTGAGTAAGTGGACACGTGTTGTTTCTCCAACTTCTATCGCACATGAGCTTAATTCCAATGAGTGAAACATTATTGGAATTTTAGTTTAACAACGGTATTGTTTGTTCATCGGCGATGACTAAACTGGGTAAAGAGAACTATCATCAATCAATCCATCTCCACTGTTGCTAGAATTCTAGCAAACACGAGTAAAAAAAAATCGATTGAATTGAAGAGTTTGCACCGATTGTCTAACTTACTAAAACTCTAAAGATCAAGAAACACGACGAAAAAGCAATTAAAATAAGCCTATGGAATAAAGCTAAGATCATGACCCAAACACTTAAATTCTATTACCTGATTTGGTTTTGATGCTAAGATAAAAACTAAGAACTCACATGAATGGACCATGTAAGAAAGAAACCAACCATTATCGTTGAGATCCGATCGATGATGGAGAAAAATTGATCATCCCACGAGAGATATCAGATAGAAACTAACAAAATAAAGACCTAAACCAAACCAAACCAAAGAAGATCTCTAATCCTCATTCTTATACTCACCACTTAAAACAAACTAAGATACCCAAACTTCACCTAAATACAAACTCAGAGAAAGCCTTGAAAAATAAACTAAGACTAACTAAACAACAACAACAACCTATGAAATACTAATAACACACAACTAAGATTCCACATTTAAGTATTATGCGGACAAAGTCACAATCATCGACACGGGCATACGAAATCGAAATCAAGAGATACCGAGCCCTCTAAACTCTGAAGGCGGTGATGGAAACCCCATCGGTGAAACCAGCAAAGCCAAAACCCATAGCATCGACGAAGATGACCGCCTTCCAAAATCAGAGCTAGATCCAACACCGAATGCAAACCATACCATAAAAGTAAAAGATAAGCAAGGAAAGGACAAATTGTGACGACGACAGAGCAAAGGAAGCCTATGTCGCCGCTTCCGGTTCAAAAAGTAAAGGCATTGGAATATTGAGTTTTAACCTTAAAAGACTTTTTCTATTGTTTCATGGTTTAAATTTGGATTTTTTAGAAAAATAAACATTTGAATTCAAACCGTGTTTTGTAATTTTGCCCATTATATTCACATGTATTAGATTTTTAATTTTTTTTTCTCTCTAAAAATATTCATTGATACGGAGAGAGTCGTCTTTGAGAAGCAAACTTTCGCTCAACACTTAGATCTAGCTGCCACATTTCTGTTTCCTTTCTTCTCTATGTTGGTTGCTGGCGTTGCTTGTCGGTGATCAGAGATACTCAATTTTCCTTCTTCTTGTTTTCTCCTTTTCTTCCTGGTCTAGCTCCTCTCTTCTGTGGTTAGGGTGTGGTTTCGGTTTATTCGGTAGATTTACAGATCTAGCCTTGTGGTTGCATGTGTGCGGCAGAGCATCAAGATTGAGCTTTGTGGATCCGGTTATAGTGTGGACGAAACCGGTGTCTACTTGGTGGATCTTTACGAATCCAGTTTTAGCGTGGAGAAAGCCGATGAAGAGAAAGTTCTTGTCCATCTTTCCGGCATGCTTTCTAGGATGTGCGTCGCGGCTCGGGTGGAGTTGATGTGTTCTCAAGAAGTTTAAAGTGAGTAGATGAGTTGGAAGCGGCATGTGGTAATAGATCCACGAGTAAATCCATTGTTTTGAGTAAGGTGTAGTTGGGGACTCTTGTGGTCTTGAAAGAGACTCTGAGATGAGTTGTTTCCTCCTCTCCTCCTCTCCGATGGTATGTCTCCAGCGTTCTTAGCAACATATTCTTTGGCTCCGGCTCCGTAGAAATATCTTGATGGCGTCTAATGGTTCCAATTATAGCGTGGACAAAACTGATGGATCTAGGTGATTTGGAGGTTTTGGTATTTCTGGCGGTGACTCTCTCTCTCAGTGGCTAGTGACGGCAGTCAAAAGTCTCCTCCTTTGCGGCGGCTAGGTTTAACACCTAGGGTTCCTAGGTCAAAGATTCCTAGGTCAAAATGGATTTCCCTTCTCCTCGGTTCACTAGAGGTTTGGATCTAAGCCTTTTTTTTAATTTTAATTTTTTACTTTTTATTTCTTTATTTGGTAACTATGTATGTAATTTTTTGTTGTGACCCTGTAAACTCTGTTTAATATTTGAAAATCTTTTATCAAAAATTATATATTTAATTTTATATATTATTTATCATATTTTAAAAAATTTGATATTGGTGATTATAAATTATATTGTATACCCCTCAATTACTAAAAGTTTAATTTTCTAAGGTTCTCTTCTTCTTTTCTTTTTTTGGTAATTTCTATGCATTTTTGTTTACAATTGTATACTTATTACTATATTTTGCTTTTTGCAAGACGTATTAATTACAAGAGCACAAATAGTGATGTGATTGGGTGATGATTCATGAAACATTCAATTTTTGCGAAAAACCCAAACTCTAAACTACCTATCAATTAAAGAAAAGGATCAAATGGTTAAGCATTTATAGTTTTCTTAATCTATGTGCAACATTTAGAAAATTATAATTTCTGGAATAGAGGTAATATTATTGATCTTGAATGATAGAATACAGTGGTTTCAAAACGAATTTTTGCACAATTTTTTTAAAATTTCTTAAGCATATATATATATATATATATATGAGCTCTAAAAGCTTTGATATACTATATATTAAAACATGTAAAGTTTCACAATTTAGAAATTGTCAAAGAATGATTACATATGGAATATCTAGTTTAATTCAAGACAAGCCTAGCTATAGTAAATTTGCTTGAGTGATAATATATTTCACCAAGAAATTAACAAACAACTTATTTGGTATATATATTTTAGTTGGTTTATACGATTATAGGAGGACAAGAAGTGGAAATGTTGTTAAGATGAAGCTTTTTGTCTTTGAAAGCAGGATCTTCTAACAATAACACTTTGTCTTTATCTCCAACACCAACCATGTGTAGATATTCATCATCTTCTCTTTCTTTTCCTTTGAATAGTACTCTTTGTTGTTTTGGCTCTAAACCGATAAGCAATGATAATACCATCTTAAGTTCTCCTGTAAGATACATAAACAGAATCTTGTTATAAACCGACCGATTTGTCAAATATATATGGAGAAATGTTGAGAGATGAGAGTTCTTACCAAAAGTGGAAGTGGCTTCAAGAGAGAGATCATGAAATTGAGCAAAAGTAGAGACTCTAATGGAGATCAAGTCTTCACCAAGACTCTCTTGTCTCTTTTGAACAAGCATACCTCCTGGTCTAAGTTCCCATTTTATATCGTAGTTGTTGTTATTACCAAATCCCTTTTGTTGTTCATCTTGTTGTTTGTTGTTGATCCTTTTACCAAATCCAAATCTGATCCCAAACCTCTTCGACTTAAACTTCATCATTTCTTTCGATTTCTATCAAGTTTTCTTTTGTTTGGTTTTCTGTTTTCTCTCAAGCTTTGGGGAAGATACATAGAAAATGGAAACATTTAGGCGATTTATATAAGAGAGGAGAGGTTAAGATAAGAACAAAACCACATACATACTTGCATGTGCAACAGTATACAAAGTCTTCCTCTTTTAAAACAGATTTTCGGGTTATATTATGTGAATTGATTATGTCCGACAAAAGATAAATTATAATTAAAAAAAGATTGATAGAGACTGTTAAGCGAAGAGTTTGAGCACATGGGCGATGGTTCGAATGCTCATAAACAATGTTTCCTTGATTGGAGGACCCAACACCACAAATTGTTTAATAACAAACAATCAAATTTGTGTTGAAAGTAAGCTATTATGGGTAGGCTTTGTTTTGTCTCTCAAATTCGGCGGGCCGACCTTTTTGTATTAAAGATTATCTCGCTTAGCAAATTATTATGTCAAACACTGTTTTTATAATATAGTAATTAGACCATTTACTTAAATCAAAATATTAAGTACAGACACAATTGGAGGACTAAGTATAGGAACCATAGGTGTTTTTCGCTAGCTGTACGTTTATTCTCTGCACACTGAATTTGATGTAACTTTTTGGGCTATAGAATTCTTTTTAGTATTGGAGATTTTAGAAGTTGAGTATACTTATAACCGCTCCAAGATCTTGAAAATGTTGTCTAATCAAGATGACTAACCATGTTTTTCGCACTATATGGAAAAATCCGATAAATTTAGAAGTTCACCAGAATTTTAGATTTCTCAACACAAATGCGGATTGCTTAATTCATATTATTCATAACTTATCACGAAATTATTCTTATGTAAACAATAATATAAGATGTATATGTTAAAAGAGAAAATGACCAAACGAATACTCAACTTACGCGAAATAGTCAAATTAATACCGAACTTACATATTTGCTAAATGAATACTGAACTATCGTTGACTGAGTCATTTTAGATACGTTGACTAATAGTGTTATTGTTCACGTAAGAAAAAAAGTAAACTTTCAAAAAACGGCAAATTAATACTAAACTAAATATTTGCTAAAATGATATTGAACTTACCATTGACTAAACCAATTTAGGTATGTTGACTAACGCGATATCTGAACCAAAACCGACCCAAAATGTTGAGTATCGAGTAGGTCCCGAAACAAAAAAATGAATTATATTTGATCAAGTCAATTTAGATACGAGATTAGTTAACTGCATAAACAATAAATCATGTTAATTTTTGTTATTATTCTATTAATATTATTTTTTTATTCGCTTTAAGGTTTAAAGCTAAAGCATAGAACATGTAGAGTTTTCTTTTGGGTTATGTAGAACATGTAGATCCAAAAAAATCCAAACAAATACATGTATTTCGAAGTTTGTCGAGGATAAAGAGCTTTCTTTTGGATTAATCGGGTACCTATTTGAGTATCATTTTGGTTTCAGGTATTACTGTATACCCACGGGTATAATCGAAGAGGACCTATTATGTATTTTTTATTTTGAGACCTACCCGATATTTTGGGCCGGTTCTGGTTCAGTTGTCGCATTAGTTAACGTACCTAAATTGGCTCAGTCAACTGTAAATTCAATATTAATTTAGCAAATATGTAGTTCAATATTAATTTGATCATTTTTTGAAAGTTTACTATTTTTTTCTAACAGTGAACAGTAACACCATTAATCAACATGTTTAAACACGGTAGTTCAATATTAATTTAGCAAATCTGTAAGTTCGGTATTAATTTGGTTATTTCTATAAATTGAGTATTTGTTTGGCTATTTTTTCTGTGTTAAAAACATCAAATATTAATTATCGTAGGAGGGTGCTTTAGACCGTGTTTTTTGTACTAAAGTTCGATTATTATAAAAGTTGTAGATCCAGTAGATGAAAATTTAATATTTGAAGGGTTGGAGTTATGATCACACTATTGTTAATCCAATTAGAAGAATTCGAACTATTAAAAAAGTTCATTAGTTTAACTACATAATGAAGAAAAGTGACACTAGATTAATTTTTTCTTTATGCCAATCATCAAAGCGATTACGTTTCATGGGTGAAATTTAACTTTTGTGAAATGTCCCCATGTGGTAGGAGACGAGTAGGGCCATTTTGGAAGATTAATTATGCATGAATAAAATATAGATATTAACAAGTTAATAATAAGATAATATATTATTAGTGAGGGTTATACGAATATATCAAAGTGTCAGTTCGTATAATATATGATGAATCTAAAATCAAATCTTCCAAGATATATTCTTATAGAGATCAAACAACTCAGCTTATAAGTACATAAGATCTGCCAAATCTGATTTATGTAAGAGTGAGTAAGGGAATATCAGTCCAAACCTTTATGATTGTGTAACGTTTTTATTAATTTTAACAAACGATAGAAATTCATCTAACCTTTGAAATGTAATAAACCATGAACTCAAATCCACAACGTTTTTGAATTTAGTTTACTGTTAGCATTAAAGTACAATCGAAATAATATTTAGCAGATTCGAATGAATTACTTATAAATCATCTTTTGATTATTAGATTTCACCTTGTGTAGCATATATGTGTGATTGGTCTCGGACTAAATTATTGATCTTCAAAATAAAAAACAAGATGATATATATATATATATATATATATATATATATATATATATATCACATGTAAATAATCATGTATGTGATCATTAGTGGACAATATGTGTTTTTTTTTTGTTTGTAACTCAACAATATGTTAAGAGAGAGCAACATGTTGTAGTAGCTAGAAGACAGTTTTTGAGATTTTCTAAATCCACATATTTATATTTTTCCTCTAACAAAACCGATCCACCACCATGTTTGCCCATCATAATCTACTATATAATAAAAAATGACTTCAAAATACCTTTAATCAATTATTTTATTATTTGATATGTTATAACAAATTAATAAAGTAAACAAATACATATATTTTCCACTCAAACTGTACTGATTTTCTGGTAGTTATGATCATCCAACTAATAAGTTTGGCATTAGAGATTCGATTCATCTTCACAATATATAATAAATTATAAAAAATTAGGATGTATCTTTTAATTATATTACGGATTGGACTTTATCGATTTAATTCTTAACAAAAAAACATATGTATCAAATTAGATTTTCAATATTTTATTTTTTTCATTTTCAATTTGTTTACTCTTTTTTTTCCATGAAGAACATTTTATTACCGAAACGAGTAAGCAATAGGGTTACAAACAAAGTTGATGCAAAACCAATAGGTATGCTTAGAATATGGAGTAACATCCCACGACAAAACCATGGACTTTCTTCAGGAAATAAGATAACCGCTAAAGAGGCTTCCTTTGTTACTGATTCTTTGAGCCATGCCGTTTCATTTATAGCAATGTATGGTTGGTAACGATTCCCTGTGCTGACTGAATCAGAAATGGATGTTGCTACTTGATTCTCAACCTCTGTGACTAGGGGCAAGGACCATCCAGTAATAGCTGTCAACTGGTGTTGAATCAAATGAAATAAATGACACTCTGAAACATCATTCAGATACCTTTGCTCCATTAAAATCTAGAAAGCAAAGTGGGAACTCTAAAAAATGACGTTATGTTGTCTGATCGAGTGCATACTCTCAATAGCCCAAAGACAACTGTACAGGTAAACATGTACTTGGGTGTATACCCTCGCGTAGGCTCTTCTTCCATGATTAATTGGTTTACCATTAAAATCACGGGATATCCATGCTGCTCCGCTATACAGACTAGTCTTTAACCACAAGCTCCCTATGTTGCATTTAATCCAAGGAGTGGCTGGTTTAGACAATTTTAAAACCGGGTTCATCGAAGATTGTTGAGCACTTTGTCTTTCCTCTTTGTTCCTTATGTTTGCATCAAACAAAAATATCATCATTCTTTTACATATTAGATCATCATCTTAGTATAATAACATTTTTTTTCCGATAATAATTGGATCAATAAGACACTAGTAAAAAAATTCATATAGTCACGATCAAGCCACAAAATGTTTTGTGGCTAGGTAACCGCTACCGAACAATTACGAATTTTCATCAAATAACTACGAATTTTCAAAAAAAAAAATGATTAGCCACCATTCGTTTAGCCACAGATGTATAGCAACGGTCTAGCTACGAGAAAAAATATGTGACTATACGATCGTGGCTACAAACAAATGGTGGTCTTTTATTTTTACTGAAAATTCGTGGTTATTTACTGAAAATTCGTAGCTACTCATGTAGTTATTATTTAGCCATAAATATTTTTGAGTGAGACCCTATCTATAGTCAGAATTTTCTAACTACTGGGTAGATTTAGACTTACCACTTGGTACTAAGTTAAATTAGGGGCAAACCAACTGGACCACCTGATTTTTAGCATATTAACATATATTTTAAAAAGTAAATATTATTAAACTAAAAATAAACCAGTTAAATAATGTTAACTCACAATCTCAAGCTAACCAAAACAAAGATCGATATTATTACTGTTTTCAGTTATAAAATATTTTAAAATAGTTTAATCTATGCATAACATAGACATCCACTTATACATACATCATACATATATATATATATATATATATATATATATTTAATATTTATTTATTCACACAATAATATAAATATATTACAAGTGGCATAGGTAGACCCGATCTGTAGTTCTGTCTACTGAAAACTTTCAATTTATCTTCAAGTCTCAGTTCGATATTGAAAGAGGTTTCTGAAAAAGGTTTGCATAAATATAATGAGTGGGCTCTAATGTTGGAGAAGTGTTCTGAGAATCCTCAAGGTGACAATCTCCAATTTGTTCCAATCTGGGTTCAAATAAAGAATATTCCTCTCAACTTCTATACTCTGGATGCGATAACTCTCCTGGGAGAGATTATTGGACAAGTTCTGGAAATATTTTTCGACCCTGATATCAACCTTTTCGACTCTTCATGTTCGGGTTTTTTTTTATGTCTCACGACCGTTACGAAAATCAAAGGTTATAATTCTTCCCAACGAGGAAACAACTAAAGTCTTCTTTCACTACGAACGAGTTCAAAGGCGCTGCTATAATTGTCAGAGATTAACTCATGAAAAATATCTTTGTCCTCTTTTGGTGAAGCTTCGTCAAGATAGAGGTTTTGACAGGAAGCTTGGGATTCAGAGACCAGCTCCACCTCCTTCTCCCATAATAAAGGAAACTGAAATGTTATTTGGCATTCTAAGAAAAGATCAAGTTGGTCTTCACCCAATCTTAGGTCACCCTAAAATTTGCAGAGGATGTATTAGAAGGAATACATCAATACCTTTTAGTAGCATCGGGAGAATAGCGTAAAATTAGAGAGGCAAGAGTCTAAAACTCAGTCAGAGATGCAACTGTTGTTCATGATCCTCTCTTATTAAAGGCCTTTATGTTAAATTCAACGGCATATGAATCCAGATCATCTAGAGCAGATTCATCTGGGATTAAACAGAGGAGAAGGAAAATACCGTATATTACTAAGCGATCCATGATTGAAGCTCGCAAGGACTTTAAAGTTATTGTACCCCAAAACAGGGATATTCCAAACCTGACGATGGGTGCGAAACGCAAGGATCAGTTGGAAGAAGAAGAGTATCTCAATACTGCAAATCGCCAAACCAAAGGGATGGTTCCCAATTTGGGACTGTCCAATGATCAATGAGTGTTTTGGCTTGGAATTGCCAAGGTTTGGGGCGGCTTCACGCCTTGACAATTCTTCGGTTGATGGAAATGCGTAAAAATCATTTATGGGAGATATTTTTCATATGGAAACAATGCGTAGTAGGAATTCTTTAGTCTTTATTCAATTCTGGCTTGGATATGACTGCATATATACAGTGTGTTAGTTTGAAAAATAAGGATCACATTCTTTGATTCATATTGGGCTGGATCACATTCTGGTCCGGGACACACATTGTGTGGAAAGGAGAAGGCATGGCCCATGAAGCCCATGAAGAGAAGAGGAAGGTGACATTCTAGAACTTTATAGCCGTTAGAGACAAAGAGAGTGAAGCTAACATGTGACTTGCTTTCGGCAAGACCAAGACTCGGAGCAGTCACTATCACATGAGACCGAGGAGGGGTCACTTTCATTTCCAACGGATCCCAAGACCGAATTCTCTCTCTTCTTTGTAGCGGCTAGGTTTAGCGATCCATTGTAACAATTTAATGAAATGAAAACTCATTCACTCATAGTCTCTCTCTCGGCTATCTCCTCTCCTACACTTTCTTCCGCATAAACTCTCTCAAACTTTCACAGCGGAGCCAGAAGAGAATTCTGATGGTTTAGCTCTTTTTGGAAAAAAAATGTTGATGTTGATTAGCTTTTTATAAATAAGAACATTTTGGATTGAATTGTAAAGTTTGGTTCATTTCAATTTTTCTTGTCATGTATCTATGGCAATCATGCTGTACAACATCGTCACTTGGTATGGGAAATACTAATGAGGATTGGCAGCAACATGAGTCTGCCTTGGGGGATGATTGGTGATTTTAATGAACTCTTTTAGAACTCAGTTAAAATTGGTGGCACTATTAGATTGGAGAAATTGTTTGAGAACTATGGGAATATGCTAAGAACTGCAACATGGAAGAGATGTCGAGTTCAGGTAACAATTTTTCTGGGGGAGGAAGAAGATACAACATGTGGATTCAATGCAAGCTTGGTAGGAGTTTTGGAAACACGGCATGGTTCAATATGTTTCCCTCTTCAAATATGGCCGTCAAAGATATTAGAGGTTCTGATCACATACCTATTACTTAATCTTCTATCCTCGCAGGAAAGATACATGGGTTCTTTTTGGTTTGATAAACGAATGCTTCATAAACTAAGGGTAAGAGATTCAGTTAAGATGGCTTGAACATTCATGTCAGAATGATGTGATGGACAATCAAAATTGTAGATGAGTTCTCAATTATTGGAAGAAGAATAACGATAGCAATTCTAAAGCTAAGATCTATTATCGAATAGATTGGAGGTGATACATGCTTCCTCCCCTCTGTATTTTCAGCAGATGTCGAACCTCAAGAAGGAATTAGTACTAGCTTATAATGACGAAGAAAGCTTCTGGAAGCAAAAGTCAAGAGAAAAGAGGATGACCGAAGGTGAAAGAAACACCAAGTATTTCCATATTTGTGTTAATGCTCATCATTCAAGTAATGATATTGATGTGTTGGTAGATGATACGGGTAATTCTTATAGCCTGAAGCTTCCAAAGGGGAAGTGGTAGTGGATTATTTCTGTTCTTGCAGGTTTGTCACCTATATTTTTTGTGGAGATACATCAGAGGTTTATAGCCAAGGTTTCTAAAGAAGAAGTTTGAGCTGTAGTTTTTGGTCTTAAAGCTTCAAATGCTCTCCTGTACATGATGGAATGATGGCAATATTCTACCAGAGTATTGGGGCATCGTCAGAGAATCAGTTACATCAGAAGTTTTAGAGTTTTTCAGCTCTAGAATTTTGAGAAAGGAGTGGAATTTCACTCAGCTTAGTATAATTCCTACGAAAGTAAGTTTTGACTAACTGTATGAAATACCTCAAACCTATAAGTCTCTGTACAATATTATATAAGATTGTATCCATAAATTTGGCTTCAAGACTTCAGCCTTTACTTCCGAAGATTGTGTCGTAGAATCAGTCGGCTTTCGTGAGCAATAGGCTAATAACATATACCATTCTCATTGCTCATAATATTGTGCAAGGATTGAGAACTCACAAGGTATTAGAGAAGAATTTCTTGGCGGTAGAAATGGACATGTCCAAGGCGTTTGATAGGCTAGAGTGGTGTTATCTCAATGACTTGTTACTTGCCTTTGGTTTTGATGCTATATGTGTTAAATGGATAATGAGTTGTGTCACTATTGTCAACTACACTATGATCATCAATGGTTAGCCGCATGGTTTAATAGAAGGTGTGTGGATTGTTCAGAGCCGAACCTAGACGTGTGTGGAGACAAAAGGGCTCACACCGTCGGGGGTGACGATCTTGGTGCGCAATGAGGGCATTGCTATCTGTTGGTGGGGGTGAATTGTAACACCTTAGTTTTAGGACATATGATATATGGTGGTGCATGTGGAGAGGTTCAAAAGAATAGATTTGGGCACCTATATCACCAAAGTGCACTTATCGTTTTAGTCACTTGTCTATAGATAAAATTGAAGGATGGGTTACTTTTCAGGAAATGATTTTTGGAACCGTGTGAGTGAGGACAAAACACGGAGAAAGATCATGTGGTGATTTGTAGGGTTGGTAAACAAGTTATTAAAGCTTCTCGGGAACCACACCGTGGAATAAGGCAAGACGATCCTTTGTCGCTTTTCCTTTTCATCCTATGTTCTGAAGGGCTATCAGACCTATTAAACCTAGCGGAATTGAATGGAGAGCTCTAGGGAGTAAGTATTTCACCGGCTGGACCATCAACTCATCATCTCCTTTTTGCCAAAAATAGGCTCTTCATATACAAGGCAAACATCTCAAATTTCAATTTTGCAGAATATGCTAGCTGCTTATGCAGAAGTTACAAGCCAAGTGATCAACTTGGATAAGTCTGCGATAACGGTTGGTGCTAAGATCAATCCGGCAGTCACAGCTCAGATTAAGAGTATTCTTGGTATTAAGCAAGAAAGTGGATTTGGGAATTACCTCGGCCTCTCGAAGTGTTTTAGTGGCTCTAAGAGTAAGCTTTTCTCGTATATTAAGAAAAGCTAAAGAACCACCTCTCAGGTTGGTTTTCTCATGCACTATCCCAAGAAGGAAAGGAAGTCCTCGTGAAATCTGTGGCAATGGCTATGTCCGTTTATGCGATGTTTTGTTTTAAACTCTCCAAATCCACTTGTACAAGTCTCTCAAGTGAAATGGTTCCCTTTTGTTGGGATGCAACGGAAAAGCATAGGAAAATTCATTGGCTATCATGAGAGAAAATATGTCTGCCAAAAAGTAAAGGTGGTATGGGCTTCAAAGATATTAAAGACTTCAATTAAGCCCTATTGACCAAAAAAGCTTAGTGTCTCCTCAATTCCTCTGGGAGTGTGTTTAGTAGGTTTTACAAAAGCATATACTTTACTAACTCACAGGCTATAGAGGCTCAGCTCGACTTCAAACTTTCTTTTGCTTGGCGGAGTATTATTCATGGTAGGGACCTCCTTGCAAGAGGCTTACATCAAGCAGTTGGTAACGACTTTTCTCTAAAAATCTGGAGCTCAAAATGGTTGGATACTTCTCCGCCACGGCCTCTGTTTATGAAACATTGCCTAGTTGATATTTATCTTTCAGTATTTGATCTCTTGGATCAATTAACATGCACTTGGGACAAGGATAACTGAACGATTTGTTTTTCCCTCCAGATGTCGATAGAATCCTGAAGATAAAACTTTCATTTTCTTCTTCGGATTATTTACTCTAGAAACAAAACATGAATAGAGCTTATTCAGTACTGTTCATACCAGTCTTAGCACACTTTTTATACGAACGTTTTTAGGAGTGCGGATGCACCGTGTTTGGTTGCCTACGTACCCTCTAAAGGGATCAAGCCGGTCATAGTTCTATTTTTTAGTCTGTCATATGTTGGTTGAAGTGTTTCTTCGTGGGTTGAGACCTTCGTATGTGATGCCTTTATGTCAGTTACGAGTGCTTGTTTCTCCACTAGTTTCTATTGTTTCTTGTTTGCCCTGTGTTTGTCTTTGCACAGCTTCTGTTCGTCTCTGTTTAACGTGTGCTCGTCGATCACCTTCACCACTAGGGTGTTTGTATAATTTGTATAAGTCTTCATTCAACGTGTGCTCGTCGATCACCTTCACCACTAGGGTGTTTGTATAATTTGTACAAGTCCGTTCAACGTGTGCTCGTCTTCGTATCTGTTTGTCCGTGTTGAATGTTCTTCTTTCTTCTGGGTTCTTCTTTGAATGTGTTTTTGTTTTTCTGGGTTCTCTTTTGAATGTTCTTCGTCATGTCTCTCCCCCCCCTCTTCTTCATCCATATCCCCTTTTATAGGTGGTTCAAGATGAACACATGCTCTTTAGTGGAGTACATGTGTCTTCTTGCATGCTACTTCAGATATGAGCTTCAGGAGACACGTGTTGGCTTTGCGGGGTGAGTCTACTCGTCAGTGGGGTACAGGTGGCACCAAACACAGACTTCTCCTTTGTTGGGCTTTGGTCTAGTGGGGCTCTTTTGTTATTGGATTTCATTATTGGGTTGCATCCAAATGGGCCTTTTATGTAATTGGGCCAAGACCCAATTACCCCTCTACAATCAGTCCCCCCAAGTTCGTTGAAGGAAATGGTCTGAACTTCGACGAACTGATGCGTGTGCCACGTGTCATGTTTTTGTTGGTTCGTTCGTTTTTGGGAAAACGAACATGCTTCAAGGGTTGAGGTCACTTTCACTATAAATAAGGGTCCTTTTCCTTACTTTGTCTCATTTTGCATCTTCTCTCTTTCAAGGTACTTTCTCTCTCTAAGTTTTCCCTTTTTGTTTTTTGTCTTCTTTTCCTCTTTTTGTTGCGGGTTTTTGGGTTCCTAAGTCCGAACTTATGCTCGACTTCGTCATCTCGATCTTTGCTCGGTTTCTACATCATGTCTCATGAAAGTTCTGCTTTTGCCGATCGCGTGCTCGCGGGATCGTCTCATATTGGTTCAGTTGACTCTATGACCGAATGCTCGTTGTTCAAGGAAGAAGAGATTTCTTCTTACAGGTTGGTAAGGCGTGGTGCGGGTGCTCGTCGTTTGGAGAGAGGTACGGGCTCGTCTTTGGGAATCGCCGAACGGAGGAATTTTGGTTCCGAATTCGAGGAAAGAGAAGCACGTGCTCGTCAATTAGACGAAGAAGCGACAATGATTGGGGAACATGACGCACGAATGCTCGTCGATTCAAATATTAACGAGCGCACTCAGCCAATTCATGAATTAGAAGGAGAAAAAACTTCGTCCATTGTTCATGATGAGCATATGGTCTCACGTCACGGACACGACAAGCACGGAATGAGTGCTCGTCAATCTATAGGAGCGAGAACTTTGCCTACTAGTCACGACGAGCGTGTGGTTGACGAGCAAGGGGAATCTGCTCATCTTGCTATTATCCCCTTTTCTAGGGATCATCAGATAGAAATTGGTGGCCCCAGTAGACAACATGACGAGCATATGATAGCTTTTGATGAAGAATATAAAGCTGAAGATATGCTTCTTGAAATGGGGAGTGCTTCTCTTGGTGGCGAGCCTATGCTGTCGCCACTTGGTCATCAATTCGTGAATTTTTCTAGCAGTTCTCGAGGAAGTGCTTCTAATGATTCTCATAAAGACGAGCACGCGGTCGTTCCATCCACTAATATTCGTCGTGAGATCAGAAGTTTAAAAGAGTGGCTCGATTCCCTACAAGGTCTGCCTTCTACTTGTGATGAAGCGTCCGTTCGACAATTAATAGAGAATCGTGGGCTAGGAGGTATTGAATTTCTTGTTCCACAACCTCATGATCATCCATGGCGTTCCCCTGAAGGTTATTTCTGCGTATATGAGAGGTTTTTCTCATGCGGTTTAAGTTTCCCTCTCCCGTAGCTGTTCGTCGATTATTGTGACGAGCGCAAGCTAGCCTTTACTCAACTAACTCCCACCTCTGTTCATAATCTGTTGATGTTATTTTGGATGGCGAACAAGTGCGAGGTAGAAATTGATTGTCGCTTTTTTAAGGAAGTGTCGAACATATCTCGTTGTCTTGACTATCAAGACGCTTATTATGTGAGCATGAAGCCAAAGTACGAGATGATATGTGGATCTTCGAACAAATTGTATAACTGGAAGCGTCGGTTCTTCTATGTCAAGAATAATGAAGCTTCTGTTTTTGACATTCGTCGAAAAGTTCGAGGATCTTGGAGTACCCTCGTTGGTCTGTTTTTTTAGCCTCTTTGATTTTGTTATCCTTAGTAATTCTAACTGTTTAATAACTTTTTTAATTGTGCAGATCGTCATCCAGTTGGTCGTCCATTACACGCGGAATTCCGAGCAGACGTTGACCGGATTCGCGAATTTTCGCACCAACACTTCCCAGCGATTGTGGAAGCACGAATTCAACGAAGTCAGGCTCGTCTTGATCGAGGTGAGCTCTTTTACTTGTTCAATTTTGATTTCTCTTTACTTTATTCTAACTAAGTTTTAACAGATCCAACCCAAATGGATTATTCTGCTCGTCTTTGCGATATGGCCAAGAAGAGAAAAGTCGAAGCATCTCCTCGTCAAAGTCCTTCCAAGAGGCCTTCAATTGACAAGGGAGGTGAGGATTCTTCTAAGAAAGGATCTCCTCGGGCATTAACTGCACCAAACGCGGGCAAGACCTCTGATTGTCAAAAGGTCACACATCAGTCAGGTGCTCGTCGAGCATCAAGGTCTTCTGTTCCACAAGAAGATAGCTCTGCTCGTCGTTCTGGTTCTCGCAGAGTAGTTCTTTCTTTGGCAGCTGAGAAGTCCAAAGATAAGTAACGTGAGGCCGTCATCGGCTCGTCGAAGCAATCAGGTGCAGGGAGTGCCTCTGCTCGTCCAGACTATCTGGATTTCCACTATGATGAACCAATCGCGTTCATCAATCATAGACGAGCATGTGGTGAATACTTATACTCAGTGACGAATTCTGACTCACCATTTCCTTTGCTTGACGAGCTGGAAGAGAAAGACGCATATCTAGACTATGCTCGTAATAGAATGCGGGTAACTTTCATTACTTAAATGTATCAATTCGTTTTTATGTTAATGTGTTTCATACTTATGCTTGTCGCTTTTAATTTGCAAAGTGATGCAGCCTTGAATCAACTGATACCTCAATATCAGTCTAAGCTTACAGATGTTCGTCAGGTTTCAGAGAATGCTGGATCTGAAGATTTAAAGAATGAGCTGAAGAAGGAGAAAGACGAAAAACGCTCTTCTCAAAGCCCAAATTGGAGATCTCAAGGAGAAAATGGGTGAACTCAAGAAAGAGAATGCATCTGTAGTGGCTGATCTGAAAGACGAGCTCACCAACAAGGATAGTGAGCTCGACACTTTGAAAGGAAGCTATCGGAAGCTTCAGTCGACGAGCAAGCGCTATAGGAAACTCTATGACTCCGTCAAGTCTGAGAACAGTAAACTTCCTTTATCTTTTGATCCTCTTTCCGTTCGTTTTCAAAGGTTATGCCGTCGTCTCGTATTCCTTAGCGAGATCAAAGCACTGTTGGCTCTTCTTGATCAATGTGCGGGTACTCTTAACTGCCTTAAGTTCCTTAAGGATGAGGGAGTTGAAATTCCACAAGACACCCTAGATTTGATGGAAGAGGATTTGAAGTCGTATGAGCTTCAAGTTAAAGCCGTGGAGCCGTTCGACATTGAAGACGAGGACCTTCTTCCTACGTCTGTCCCAACTCCTGCTCAAACCAGTCTTTCTGGAGAGCAGCGTAATTCTGAGGCTGGGCTTGTTGTTCTAGAAAACCAGCGTGAGGATGGTGCAGCAGGTGGTCATGTTGCTGCGAGTGAAGATGTGCCTGCGAGCGGCGTTGTGCCGGTAGAGGAGGAGATACCTCATGGTTAATCTAAGGACCCAGAAGCCTAAGCGCTTGTAGCTTTTATGCATCTTAGTTGTACTTTGACATTTTCTTTTGTTCGGCATTTTGTAGTTCCATGTTTATGCTCGTTCAATTTTTTGCTTTCTTGGAACTTTACCTTTTGTGAATGAACTATTTTGGAACTTATGCGGTTTGCAACTTAGTACTTTACCATACTTCTTCAAAGCAGCTTCATGTTGTGTTTCCTGTCATTTATTCTGAAATCGAAGGTTAGCGTAGAGATAAATTTCTTGCCTTGGTTAAGTCGAACTTGTGATGAAAGTTGCTAAGTCTTTGTGTGATGAAAGTTGATTTGTCCTCGTGTCGAGGCTATGCTCGTCTTTTTTGATGAGGCTGGCTTTGTGTTTTTAATGTTATGAAGCTTTAAACTTGTTGCTTTATTTTGATGTCTAGGCTCGTATATGCGTCGCATAAGGTTTTTGTGCTCGTCGCTGTGTTTTGAGGACTAACCTCGTATACACGTTACGAGAGATTTTGTGCTCGTCGCTGTGTTTTGAGGACTAAGGTCGTATACACGTTGCAAGAGATTTTTGTGCTCATCGCTGTGTTTTGAGGACTAAGCTCGTATACACGTTGCAAGAGACTCAGCACTGCATTTTGAGGACTAAGCTCGTATACGCGTCGTGTGAGGTTTTTTGATGTCTTCAGGTCGCCGTTTATTGTTGACCTGATTTTCTTTTCTTTTGGTGAACCTGCAACCTGTTCGCATAAGTATATATTTTTTTTTTATACAAGTGGTTGCACCGTGTTCGGTTGCCTACGTACCCTCTTAGAATGGGATCAAGCCAAACATAGTTCTTATTACAAACATTTACAGATAAAAGTACTTAGTTAATTATATATGGGGAACCATATGTTCTCCGGATTGCTTTAATAGTAGTAACGGCGTAGGTTTACCGCATTCCAGCTATGTGGTATCGCCGTTCCATCCATCTTCAAAAGTTCATATACACCCGGTTTGACAATCTTCGAAATTATGTAAGGACCTTCCCAATTTATGCCAAATTTTCCTGCATTTGGTTCCATCGTATTTTCGTATACTCGTCGTAGCACTAAATCTCCTTCTTCAAAATGACGTCCTTGAACTTTGGCGTTGTAGTATTTTGCTGCTTTTTGTTGATAATTTTGGAGTTTTAACAAGGCTTGGTCTCGCAGTTCCTCAACTTGATCTAGGGAATCTTTCATCATTGCGTTGTTTAAGTTATCTTGTCTTGGAAGTTCTGTCCTTCGCAGGTTTGGGATGCTTGCTTCAGCTGGTGCCAAGGCTTTCGTTTCGTGTGATAATGAGAAAGGAGTTTTTCCTGTCGTGCTCTGTGGGGTTATTCTGTATGACCATAATACACCGTCTAATTCATCCGCCTATTTCCCTTTTTTGTCATCGAGGCGCTTCTTGAGTCCATTTATAATGATTTTGTTTGATGCTTCGGCTAATTCATTCCCTTGTGGATTTCGTGGTGTTGCTTTGCTGAGACGGATCCGCCAACTTGTGCAAAAGTCTTCAAACTTGTTGGAGATGAACTGCGAGCCGTTGTATGTCACAATTTCGTATGGGAGTCCGTGGCGGCATATAATGTTCCTCCATACGAATTTTCGAACGTCCGAGTCTTGAATCTTTGTGTAAGAAGCTGCTTCGACCCATTTGGTAAAGTAGTCAGTAAGTACTAACACAAAGCGTTTTTGTCGGGAAGGAGATAGTGGTCCAATAATGTCCATCGCCCATCTCATGAAAGGATAAGGTGCGGTGGCTGTTGTGAGAAATTCTGCCGGCGAATGGATGATAGGTGCGTGATGTTGGCATGCTTCACACTTTGCGGCAAACTTTTCGCAGTCGGAGTTCATGGTAGGCCAAAAGTATTCGAATCGCCGAACTTTGAGAGCGAGTGATTGTCCGCCAGAGTGGTTACCTCCTGCTCCTAGATGAACTTCTTGCATAACTCGTAAGGTTTCCTTCCCGTGAATACATGTTAACATAGTTTCGTCTATACTTCTCCTCAGCAAATGCTCATTATGCAACATATAGTTAGCACTTCATACTTTTAGTCGTCGTACCGCCCATTTATTTTCTGGAAGAGTTTCGTCTACTATGTATAATTTGATGTCCTTTCGCCAATCTATGTGATCTTTGATGATTTGATCTTCATCGGGATTTTCTTCTGTGGATTGACCTTCCTCCGTTATGCTTAGGCAAGATCCCTTCGATAAACTTATGCTTGGAATTTGAATGCTTTCGACGGGGATTATCCTGTGTTGTTCTGGGTCCGAGGTTGATGCTAAAGCGACCAATGCGTCAGCAGATGTGTTTTCTCCGCGTGAAATTTTTGTTAGCCGAAATTTCGAGAATTCCTTTGCTAGTTCTTGTACCACTTTCAGATAAGCATCCATTTGTTTGTTCTTTGCGTCAAATTCTCCATTGAATTGACTTGTTACGAGTTGAGAGTCGCAATGTGCTTCCATCTTTTGGACTCCTAGTGATTGGGCTAGTCGCAACCCGGCTATAAAGGCTTCGTATTCTGCTTCATTGTTGGATGCAGCGAACATTAATCGGAAAGATTGTTCGATGATGCTTCCTTCGGGTGATACTAATTGTATCCCAACTCCTACCCCGTGCGCGGATGATGATCCGTCTACATATAGCATCCACCTTTCTTCAATATATCCATCTTATCGCAGCTCAGGTTCTAATTCAATTAAGAAATCAGCCAAGACTTGGGATTTTGCACTAGTTCTTCCTTTGAAATCGATACCGTATTCACTCAACTCGATCGCCCACTTAGTTAACCTTCCGGACTGATTTGGACTATGCAGAATTGAGCGTAAAGGATGGTTAGTCAATACTGTTATAACGTGAGATTGGAAATAAGGGCGTAACTTTCTTGCAGATGTTACGACTGCTAGGGCCAGTTTCTCCATTGTCGTATATCTTGTTTCAGCATCATTCAATGACTTGTTGATGTAAAATATGGGCTTTTGTTCTCCGCGATCTTCTCGGACTAGCACTCCGCTTACTACCGCATGTGTTACCGAAATGTAGAGATATAATGTTTCTCCATCTTCGGGCTTCACCAATACCGGAGGTGTGGAAAGGTAGTTCTTTAACTCTGTGAAGGCGGACTCACATCCGTCGTCCCATTTGAATTTTTTGTTGTTACGTAGCAATTTGTAGAAAGGTAGATATTTGTCCGTAGATTGCAATATGAAACGATTATGTGCTGCGATCCTCCCGGTGAGCCGTTGAACTTCTCGCTTGTTTCTAGGTGATGGCAAATCGGTTATTGCTTTTATCTGCTTCGGATTAGCTTTAATTCCACACTTAGTTACTACATATCCCAAGAACTCGCCGGACTTCACGGCGAATGTGCATTTTGTCGGGTTTAACTTCATTCCATATTGATTGAGGGTTTCGAAGCATGTTCATAAATCGTCCAAATGGTCTTCGGCTTTTGCTGACTTGACGAGCATGTCGTCGATATAAACCTCCATAGTCTTGCTTATCTGATCTTTGAACATTTTGTTGACTAATCTTTGATATGTTGCACCAGCATTCTTAAGTCCAAATGGCATCACTTTGTAACAGTATATTCCTCGATCCGTGATGAACAACGTTTTCTCACAACCGTTGGGATTCATCCGAATTTGATTGTATCCGGAGAATGCGTCCATGAAAGACAATAGTTCGTTGCGAGGTAATGGAAAACTATCTTTTGGGCAAGCTTTGTTCAAGTCCGTGAAATCTACACATATTCGCCATTTTTCGTTTTTCTTTTTTATGACCACCGGGTTCGAGAGCCATTCGGGATAACGTACTTTAATTATCGATCCAGCTTTGATTAGTTTATCAACTTCTTCGTTTACATCACGCATTCGTTCAGGGCCCAACTTCCTTCTTTTTTGCTTGACTGGCTTGAATGTTGGATCTATGTTCAGTTCATGTGATGTTACATCTGTACTTATTCCCGGCATGTCTTCAGTTCACCAAGCGAATGTTGAAACGTTTTGCTGAAGGAACTTGATGAGTTCGGTCTTCATGTTAGTCAGGATTTTCGAACCGATTCCAACACATTTCTTATCATCGGAGGGGTCTATATTGACTTGCTCGATCTTGTCCAAAATATCATTCTCGAGTTTGTGATTTTCTTGAGTGCATATCGAATTTGTGATCATATAAGTTCTTCATTTGTTCCGGAGTTTGTGTTCCGTTATAAAACAAGTTCTTGCCATTTGTTGATTTCCTCGAACAATACACACTCCTCCGTTAGTCGTAAATTTGAGGCATTGATGGTAGGTCGAGATTATTGCCTTCATTGTGTATATCCATGGGGTTCCCAAGATAGCATTGTAGATTGCGGGCTTGTCGACAACGAGAAACTTTACCTAGGTAGTTGTTCCTCCGAGGAACACGGGGAGCTTTATTGTTCCTAGCGTCATGGTTGTGTATCCATCGAATCCTGTCAGTGGACGCACTGAGTGTTTCATCTTTATGTCTTTCAAATCCATGCGCTGTAATGTTTCTTGGAAAATTAGGTCAATGAAGCTTCTAGTGTCGATTAACACTCGCGATACATCGCAGACAGAGATCCTTAACTCTATAACTAGAGGATCATTAGGTGGCGTAGTGAGACGTATCGTGTCTTCTTTTGTAAAGCATATGTCTTGTTCGGGAACCCATTTTGTCTGCCTGTTTTTATTAGTTCGGTTTTGGTGATTATGCGCTGTTTCTGCCTCTCGTTCATAAACTTTAATAGCTCAGACCGAATCATTGCATGCTACAAGTCCTCCAATTATCATATTTATCCTTTTTCTTGGTGGTGGTAGTCTATCTTTATCGTCGTCATGCACTCGTTTGGACGAGTTTACTGGGGCTTTTGTACTTGTTGAAGCGTGGCATTCTTCTTGTATGCTATTGTTATCTCCTTTTGATGTCTCAGCTTTATTTTTTTCTTTATATGGATGCTCTGGTCACCTTTATCTGGATGCTCTTTTTGGTATTTCTCGAGGAGAATCCGTTGTAACTGTTTGCACTGTGAAGTCGAATGCCCATTTCGCCTGTGGAACTCGCAATATGCTTGTGTATCTGGGAAGTCGGTAGGGGCGCTCTTGTTCCAACAGGGGTTTGAGCTCTTCTGTGTTGATCCACGAGGTGGCGAATCGACATAAAATGTGTTTGCCCTACCATCGTTTTTGACATAGTTTCTCCTATGCTGTTGTCGAGACTCTTTGCCTTTGTGTTCTTCACTTTCTTTAAGGGAACCTTTGGCCGTTGATTGATTGGTGAATCAGAATTTTCGATCCTCTACTTCGGCAAACCTATTAGCTCGGTGTAAAGCGTCTTCCAGTTTTCGCGGTGTGTTGATGTGCAGATCGTCTTTCAGGCTTTAATCTTCACACAAATCGTTTCGGAGAGCTGGAATTGTAACATCATCTGAAACCGTTACTTTTGACACGATAGCTTTGAATCGCTCGAGGTATGATCGCAAGGTTTCGTTTGTCCCTTAGATGAAGTATAGATCTGTGCTCGTCGTTGCTGGCTGGATATACATTGAGTAGTGTTTGAGAAATACTTTCGAAAGTTGTCTGTAACTTTTGATTGAATATGGTTCCAACTTTGAGAACAAATCTATCGCGTCTCCGGTCAGGCTTTCCACAAACATTTGGCAATACCTAGCATCGTATTCTTGTGGTGTATACTGAGCTCTGCCCATGGTGATTCCGAAGGCTGTTAAGAACCTATTCGGATCTGTCTTTCCATTGTATGTTGGGCATTTTATTTTGACATTATGTTGAACTTTAACTGTCAGTAGTTGCCTGCTGAATGGTGTATTCTGTGATTTGGTTAGCATTTGGTCGATCTCTGGGGTTGAACTGGTCGCGCTATGGAGTCGCGAAGCCATCCTCTGGATCTCTTCTTTCATTGCTCTAATGGTTACTGCTTGGTCCTCTAGACGGTCACGTGCTGGAGATGCTGGCTCTATTGGGCTGATACGTAACTTTTGATATTGAGGGCTTTTGATACGTCGGTTCGTCATTCGTTCTTCTTGTAACTCGATCGGCTATTGATTTTGCAAAACGTCTGAGTTTGTGATTCTTCGAACCGGACTCTCTGATGAGAGGAATGGTCGGTGCTTGTTGGGGTAGCCCTTGCTCGCGCTTCTTCGAGTGCTACAATCTTGTTCTGGAACTCTTCAAACTTTTTGTTCATATTACGAGTTGTTTCTTCCGACCTCCTTAGGAGAGTTTGAAGAAGTTCTGGAATGTCCATCTGTTCGTCGGGTGATGCTAGTAATGTCACTTGACGAACTTGGTGGTTCTCGGGTTCGTCGTGAGAAGCGACTTCTTGTCTTGGAGACTGTCGACTGTTGATGTCTTCAACTCGTAGCAACTGTTCGTCAATGCTTCGAGCTCCGTCCACTTGCTCGTCGACTGCCATTATGACTTCTTGCGTCTAGAAGAATCTCTGTCCCCACAGACGGCGCCAACTGTTCGTACTAGTCTTAGCACACTTTTTATACGAACGTTTTTAGGAGGGTGGTTGCACCGTGTTTGGTTGCCTACATACCCTCTAAAGGAATCAAGCCAGTCATAGTTCTATTTTTTAGTCTGTCATATGTTGGTTGAAGTGTTTCTTCGTGGGTTGAGACCTTCGTATGTGATGCCTTTACGAGCGCTTGTTTCTCCACTAGTTTCTATTGTTTCTTGTTTGCCATGTGTTTGTCTTTGCACAGGTTCTGTTCATCTCTGTTTAACGTGTGCTCGTCGATCACCTTCACCACTAGGGTGTTTGTATAATTTGTACAAGTCTTCGTTTAACGTGTGCTCGTCGATCACCTTCACCACTAGGGTGTTTGTATAATTTGTATAAGTCTTCGTTCAACGTGTGCTCGTCGATCACCTTCACCACTAGGATGTTTATATAATTTGTACAAGTCCGTTCAACGTGTGCTCGTCTTCGTATATGTTTGTCTGTGTTGAATGTTCTTCTTTCTTCTGGGTTCTTCTTTGAATGTGTTTTTGTTTTTCTAGGTTCACCTTTGAATGTTCTTGGTCATGTCTCCCCCCCCCCTCTTCTTCATCCAGATCCCCTTTTATAGGTGGTTCAAGATGAGCACATGCTCTTTAGTGGAGTATAGGTATCTTCTTGCATGCTACTTCAGATATGAGCTTCAGGAGACACGTGTTGGCTTTGCGGGGTGAGTCTGCTCGCCAGTGGGGTACAGGTGGCACCAAACACATGCTTCTCCTTTGTTGGGCTTTGGTCTAGTGGGCCTCTTTTTTTATTGGATTTCATTATTGAGTTGCATCCAAATGGACCGTTTATGTAATTGGACCAAGGCCCAATTACCCCTCTACAAGTACGTTCAGAATATTTGTTGCTTTTTCAGCTTAATAATTCCACAGTTCAGATAAATGCGACAGCTCTACCATCCCTCAATCCTCTTAAAGAGAGGATAGGGAAGATTATAGCCCCTCAGAAATTAAGACTTTTTGGTGGAAAGCAATGTCTAGAGCCTTACCATTTGAAGAAAGATTGCGATCACGAGGTATAAGTATTGATCCTAGATGCCAAACATCTGGTTAAAAGGAGAATCAATTAATCATCTCATTTTCTCATGCTCCTTTTTTCAGCAAGTTTGGGCACTCTCCAATGTACCACATACTCTCATTGGTTTTGGTTCATACAACAATTATCATTACTTCGACCACCTTTTGAGATGCATGGATGATAATCATATTCTTATAGAAGTGAGATGTGGAATTCCATGGATAGTTTGACAGCTATGGAAAAATCAGAACAATACTATCGTTAATGGAAATTTGTTTCATCGTAATGAATTACAAAAGAAATGTGTTGAGGATGCAGATCTTTGGTTTTGGGCGCATGAAGCGAATATGAGATGCATCCTCAATATGCTAAGCATACTCCGCATAGAGATAAATGGAAACCTATGATCCGAGTTGGTTAAAATGTAATTTTGGATACGCATGGGATAGTGTCAAAAAATGTGTAGGTGCTGCTCAGACACTAACTCAATTGGCATTTACATTAACATTGAGGCACAATTTCAATCATAGTTTTTGGCCTTGGATAGTATGAAGGCTTTAGGTGTCCGCAAAGTGGTTTTCACGGCTCAAAGTAGAGAGCTCATTGAAGCCATTAACAAACCTGAAGCTTGACCATCTCTTAAAGCTTTTCAAACCTGCTTTCGGTAGCTATAAGCTATATACCCTTTTGGTCTTTGTTCCTCGAGAGTAAACAATCTAATTTAGCTGTTACATCTATAGCTAGAAGCGTTACAAGGGAGGATTGTTGGCAATCATATATAGCGAGAGAGCTTCTGTGTGGCTAACACATCTTTTTTTTGCTCAATACTGATTGTTTTTTTATTTGGCTTTTGGTATTATTGCCTCTAATCCTAGACCTTATAATTATTTTGTAATATGGTTCCTTTTCCTTATTATTAATATCATGCATTATTCACCGACTTCCTCTCAGTTTGGTAGTTAGAATAATCTAGCTAATGATTTGATATTAGAGGTTCTTTTCTTCCAATTGTTAACAAAAAAAAATATCATACATTTTTCGATATTAAAAAAAAAAGGTATGCGCATTGGGCCAGTCATCTTGATTAGATTTTTATACAGAAACATATATCCTCTTTACCCAACCTAAAGTATGGTCTACAATGCATCTATGATCTATGTAATGTGCAAATTGTAATTCTGTTTCCCTTTGGAAGAAAAGAGAAACATGAAATATTTTCATTTTCAGTGAAATCCAAATATCGTTATCACTTAAGAAAAAAATCAATTTCTCAAAAATAAAATTTTATTTAAAAAGTATTACATACTTTAACTTTCTCGATTGTTGTTATTATTGTAATACACTAGAATTTTAAAAAAAACTATAACAAAGAAAATCAGTTCCAAAAGAAAAAGAAAAACAATAACGTGGGTCTACAAATACACGTATTGGGCCAAGTTAGTGGGTTAATTATAGGCTTTTAAATGAAAACAAATGGCCTGAATGACATCGTGGCATGTTTTTCCTCGTGCAACAGTTACCCGCTCAAAGGAGATTGTATGGCCACAAGCGCACCACACCATCACTTAACCAAAGAGAAACCCAAACCATCTGTTATCGCCACGACTGAGTTTTCGAATTCGAGAGTTTTTCGTTTGTTCGAACCAATGCCATAAATCGGGCGATAAGATTGTGATAGGGTGCTTTTTTGTTTCTTCATAATCCACTCAAAGGTTGAAAGAGGCGCATTCACGTTTTACTGATTTTGTGTGAAACATATGGAGGTGTAAGCATCTTCGTTTGGGGTTCTGTTGTATTTAGAGATGATTTGTCTGGAACAGTTGCGAACTGGAGGAATTTTAGTTCATGGGTTATTGTTTTCCCGGTGAAATTGCGTTGGCAAAAGATGCAGGCTTTATGCATTTGGCCATTAAAGTCTGGTCTTGTGGTTGGATCAAGATTGGAATTTGAATTAGGTTGTTCTTGTTTTGTAGTTAGTCCTAAGACTAGAAAGAGGCATTCTTTTGTTGAACAGGCTTGCTTTGGTAGTATCTCTAGCTTGATCTTGGTTTCCAGTTGTAGAAAATTTGATGTTTTAGCCGTAAATCCTACCTCAAAAGTTCTGTTTCTGTGTGAACCACAGAGAAACTTGCTGGGATCATCGGTTGGGGTAGGATGGGCCATGGAGCAACGAGAACTGGGGGAAGAAGTTTCCTCGGAAGAGTCAAGTTCAGTTACTACATTAGACGTTGATCATTCTGAATCACAGGCTGAAAGTGGAGGAGGAAAAACCAATTCAAGAGTTGATGTTAAAGAACTGGCGTATAGTTTACAAGCTGCTAAGACAGCGGATGATGTGGATGTTGTTCTCAAGGAGAAGGGAGAGTTGCCTCTACAAGTTTACTGTGCTATGATAAGGGGTTTTGGCAAGGACAAGAGACTGAAGCCTGCGATGGCGGTAGTAGATTGGCTTAAGAGGAAGAAGAATGAATCAGGCAGTGTATTCGGTCCAAACCTTTTCATATATAATAGTCTTTTGGGTGCAATGAAACAGTCTAGTGGCTTTCAGGAAGCAGAGAAGATACTGAGTGCTATGGAGGAAGAAGGTATTGTTCCAAACATTGTTACTTACAATACGTTGATGGTTATCTACATGGAAGAGGGAGAGTTTCACAAGGCCCTTGGGATTCTTGATTTAGTCAAAGAAAAAGGTTTTGAGCCTTCCCCAGTAACATATTCAACGGCTTTGTTGGTCTACAGAAGAATGGAAGACGGTATGGGAGCTCTCGAGTTCTTTGTTGAATTGAGGGAGAAATACACAAAGAGAGAAATAGGGAACGATGCTGATTACGATTGGGAGTTTGAGTTTGTTAAGCTCGAAAACTTCATTGGCAGAATATGCTACCAAGTGATGAGGCGGTGGCTGGTGAAAAATGAAAACTTGACTACCAAAGTGTTGAAGCTTTTGAATGCAATGGACAATGCAGGGCTTAAACCAAGTAGGGAAGAGCACGAGAGGCTTATATGGGCGTGTACACGTGAAGAACATTATATTGTTGGTAAAGAGTTGTATAAAAGAATCAGAGAGAGATTTCCAGAGATAAGTCTATCTGTCTGCAACCATTTGATTTGGCTAATGGGTAAGGCTAAGAAATGGTGGGCGGCTTTAGAGATCTACGAGGATCTTCTTGACGAGGGACCTGAACCGAACAATTTGTCTTACGAGCTAGTGGTTTCTCATTTTAGTATCTTGCTGAGTGCAGCTAGCAGAAGAGGGATATGGAGATGGGGAGTTAGGTTACTTAACAAAATGGAAGATAAAGGATTAAAACCACAGAGTAGGCACTGGAATGCAGTTCTCGTAGCATGTTCAAAAGCCTCTGAGACCACAGCTGCGATCCAAATCTTTAAAGCAATGGTTGAAAACGGCGAAAAGCCAACAGTAATATCATACGGTGCACTGCTCAGTGCTCTTGAGAAAGGGAAGCTATATGATGAGGCATTTCGGGTTTGGAACCATATGGTTAAGGTAGGGATTGAGCCGAATCTTTATGCGTACACAACAATGGCTTCGGTTTTGACAGGACAGACAAAATTCAATCTTCTGGATACCCTTTTCAAAGAAATGGCTTCAAAAGGTATTGAGCCGAGCGTTGTGACTTACAACGCGGTTATAAGCGGTTGTGCTAGGAATGGGTTAAGCGGTGCAGCTTACGAGTGGTTTCATAAAATGAGAAGTGAGAAGGTTGAGCCTAATGAGATAACATACGAGATGTTGATTGAGGCTCTTGCGAAAGATGCAAAGCCAAGGCTTGCTTATGAGTTACATTTGAAGGCTCAAAACGAAGGACTTAAGCTCTCCACTAAGCCGTACGATACGATTGTTAAATCTGCTGAGACTTACGGAGCCACCATTGATCTTAATCTGCTAGGTCCTCGTCCAGACAAAGAGAAGAGAGCTTAGTCTGATGAAACAGATTTCCATGTTATTGATGTGTTACAAACATTGCACAACAGCGTACTTACACACTCTGTTAGTTATAAGCCTATGGGTTATAAGTAACTAAATTGGTTATCTATAAACCGATATTGAATTAGACTTAAACCGGCTATTGCAAATCTTTGCAACGTGTGCGGTTATTTAAATAGCCACATTTAAACAATTCACAAGAAAATCAGTGAAGAGAACATGTTGACATATATAAATCAATTCACCAACTCTGAATTACATCACGAACCACTTTACACTGGCCCATTCCCAGTTTAATGGGAGCTTATTTCGTCTGCTTTGTTTTGTATACCTTTCTAATTTCAAAATTAAAATGTACAAATAACTGGTCACATGGTTCTTTATCAAACAATTGAATTGACAAGGCCTGATCCATATCGAACTTTTACGCCAAATCATTAACTGGATTATCCTGACCATCAGACTGAGAAGAAATCGGCCTTGCCAAATGGTTTGTATCGGTAATTGTTTATCATGAAAAATCTACATCTCCAGTTTTGTTAACTGTGTAAACATGACAACAAAAATTAACAATATTTCGGCCTAAGACACAACAGTTCAATTGTTTTTGGTCAAAGACATAAGCGTTTAATTAATGATATTTCCTCAATGATTGCAAAAATCCAAACACTTGACGAAAGAAAAATCGTCGTCACTGTATTTTATCCCAACAACTACGATCACCATGATCTTAAGTTGTTTTTAACAAAATTGTATAAGCTTAGTTTATCTTTGTCAGATCAAATCGAATCTTCTTACGAAGAATAAAAATAGTTGGGTGATGTTTTAGAAGATATGATTACTTAATTGGGGTTTTAATTAACAAAAAAAATGTAAACTCCAATGTACTTTCGAATGAAGTAGGTACTGTGTTTGTATAATTTTCCTTATAAAGATTTTGTCAATGGCATTAATTTAGTTCATTTATGTTGTTTTAATCCATGAAAGGCCGCATTGACCTACTTCATCACCTAACTACAAATGTATAAAAACATATTGGGTCGCACATGTGAGGTATATGATTGGTTTTTATGTTCGGTCCAATCTAGAGAGAGTCATGTAAATATCTTTTAGAAATAATTATGTAGAATGCTCTTTTTTTTTATGTTTTAAACTATCAAAAATATTATAATTTTAAAACTTTCTGCGAAATATCCCTTTTTAAATTGTAAATTGTGTCTACGGTACACAAATTTTGTTCATGGTGTAAATATTCAGTAAATTTATGTATGCAATGGACAAAAATGTAATATACTTGTACACGGTGGATATATTAACTAAATATATACACCGTGGACAAAACTTATTTACCGTAGATACAATTTATAAAAATGGGACGTTTCCCATAATTTAAAATATAAAAAGATATTTAGCATAAAATTTTAAAAAGATAGTATTTCCCATAATCGAAAACATAAAATAGGCATTTGCTATGATATTCCCTATCTTTTAAGACTATGTAAAACGTTAAATTTTACACTTGAACATCCATCTCATCCTCTCTTTTCCACTTCATATTTTAGATTTATTCAACATTTATATTTTATTGTTGTGAACTACAACAAATGTGGTTTCTCTCTTCATATACCCAATAACAGTTGCCCACATGTTATTGTCTTTTAGTTAAATCCATATAAGTTTCGACACCTTTATTTAAAACACCATTGTATCAGTTCAAGAGTTCAATTTTTCAAACACCTTTATTGTAAGTAGTCTCTTTTTTTTTCAATAATCGTAAGTAGTCTAATTCTTTAAACACATCTATTGTAAGTAGTCTAAGGTGTATTTACACAAATGTGATATACAGAAAATTCGAATTCAGATTACGTTATCTTTATTCTTTTCGCTTAGCTCGTAGACTAGAACTTTATTATGGTTTTGGTTTAGATATATGATTGGTTTTGCTATACATATTACTGGGTTTTGATTAAATTGCTCAATTTCTACATTAAATATATATTGGTCTTCATATATAGCAATTAACAACTTAAACAACAACCATGACTCACTAAAAAAAAGTATGTCGAATCAGTTAAACAGTACAAGAAATAAACTAATTTAAGTTACTTATAAATAATTGACGTTATAAATATGAATTATTATTAGTTACAATAATTGGTGGTTATTGGGTTATTTGACTTCCATTTATTGAAATTCATATGAATGTGTATTTGATTATTTTAACCGGAAGATATCATGCTAATATTCAATCTCTCAAAGTCTATATTAGAGTTTGTTGAGAGAATAACGATCTAAGGATAAGGAACGAAGAAAAAACTTCATTGAATGAATCGTGAAAATGAGTTACAAAAAGTATATTCTTTATAAGTAGAGGATACGTTGGTTAAGAATTGAACCAAAATGACTAATTGATGCTACAATACTAAACCAAGTAAACCGGATAAACTAATTATCCTAATAGTCTATAAATTTTGAATTTCCTATCATTTAAAACAGGTATAGATGATCTCATATAATAGAAATCAAACTCAAAGAGAAATAAAACACTTGGAATGGTTTTCTACACCTATTTTATTACTACCACTTGGTTAATATACATTATTATTAAAAATTAATACAAAAATGGTTGTACATGCAGGTGACTTTTAGTCTAATGATAGGTAGTAAATTCACTAAAGACAAACGCATTTACACATCCAGGGATTGAGTCCAATTGCCTATATTATATAGAAACTTGGCTAATGGACTAGCTAGTTCTGATCCAATGTTGACAAAAAAAAATAGTTTTACATCAATTGGCTGTTCCATGTATTTACCAATATCAATAGAAACCAACAGTAAATATATTTATATTTAGTTAGAGTTAAGAGTAACCAAAAAAAAGGGTTATAGTCATCCATTTGTAACCAAATATTGCTACTAGAAGACGACCAAAAAAAAAGTTGCTACTAAAAATTTACCTATAATGTTATTTCCATCTTATCTAAAAGAAAGAACTATTAGGTATTTACTTTTATATCTATATATATATTTCAGTTTTTATACAATTTTTATTTATTAATACTCTCTTTGATTTTAGCAGAGATGAAAGATACAAAATTAGGTAGAGACCAGAGTTTAACTTTGACAAAAGATTGATTGGAAAAAAAGGGTTTTGAAAAAGCCATAAATCTCGACCGGAATTGATATGCTAATCTAAGAGATAATCAGTTCTTATATAAGATATCAAACTGTAGAAGAGAAATTTTGAAATGGAGAAAGAAACAAATTCTCCCCAACAAACAAAAGGTGGAAAAATTAAAACTAAAATTAGAAGGCATGAAGAATTCAGATATATGCCCTAGATATATGCCCCACTTCAGAGATTCAACAAGTTGTTTATAATTAAGCTTAGCCTATAGGAAGGAAGGAGGAGACATACTGGAAAAAAAAAAAAAAAAAAAACCGATGGCTAAAAGAAAGAGACAAGAACACAAAATATTTCTATGTTCAAACAAAACAAAGAAAAGCGAAAAATAGAGTCATTGGTCTTTACAATGAGTGAGGAGTATATGAGTTGATAAAGAAGAGGATATAGAAATTGAAGTTGTGAGATATTTCAACACTCTTTTCACATCAAACGAGACATTGGATATTGATGCATCTTTGCAGGGGATAGAACCTATTGTGATAGAAGAAAGCAATAAATTTATATTACCTAAGGTTACAGAGGAGGAGGTAAAGACAACACTCAACATGATGGACCCCGGAAAAATCCCAGAGCCGGATGATATGACAACCATGTTTTCTCAACAGTCTTAGCAAACCATTAAAGACGATCTACTGAAACTAGTGAACAATTTCAACGAGACAGGACAATTCGAAAAAGATTTAAATCTTACGAATATCTATTTAGTTCAGAAAATAGGAAAACATGATGAGACGTTCATAAGACCATGGAGAACAAATTCGGCATTCACAAGATATAAATGTCTAGTAGATGCTTTTTGGAAGGATTTTGATGTCTGTTCAGGACTTGACTAGTATTGCTTCCCAGACGGCTTAGATGGAGTGAATATGGATGCACAAAGTATCCGACGGAGTCTATCCTCACTTCATTATGAATTCGAAGCTCTCCTTTGGGATATGACGTGTTTATTATCCCTCCAAATCTCGGAGGTGGAGTTTATGGTAGACTGTTCGGAACTCGTCAAGATTATAGAAGATTCCAATGCATGGCCAGTTTTCTCTCCATATCTTGATGATTTTTCAAGACTTAGATGCTTTTCAGAATTTGCTCTATAGTTTTTTTTCCTCGTGTTCTTAATCACAAGACATATTATCTATCCCGTAATGTAACAAAGTTGTCTAGGGATCATGTCTATGTAAACAATGTTCTGCTCCCTTGGACCACGTTCCTTGATAATTGAGTTAAGTTGACAAAAAAGATACTCTCTCCCGTTTTCAAAAAGTGTATTTTTAACACAATTTTTCTGATACACCAAAAATGTCATTTTAGAATTTTAGTATAATTTTTAACAAAAATTAACTTTTAACTTCCAATCAAAATTATTATATGGTATATAAGAGATTTTTATTCCTAATTATTAAAAGTATAAATGACTTTTAGTGTCGTTTTAAGGGTCTAATTGGTTAGAGTTATAGCTTTGAGTATTTTGGGATAGAATTTAGGTTGTCACTATTTTGACTATATGTTTTTATTTATAGATGTTTTAGCTGTAAAATTTTTTATCGTAATATTTTATTTTTGTAAAATTCATATATTTGGGCTATGGTTTTTAGGTTTTTCGTAACCAAAAAATTTTTATGAATAAAAATTGGATTTCTAGAATAATGAAAGTCCCAAACAAATATAAAGCATGGTTTAATCAGACTTTCAATATGTGTAGAAAAAACCTGGAATGATAGTGTTTCTCTAGGGAGCAATGAATTAAAAATTTCAAAAAGTATTAGTTGAGATAAATGAATTACTATAGTTTAATATCTGTGAAATCTTTTACAAAACTATTATTTGATAACAAAGTGAATATATAGTACAAATTTCCATATTGGAACAGAGCAGGAGTGAGGAGCAAAAAGATAATATTTATAACAAAACGTAAGTGCTATTGGATTTGTGTTTTCTGGTGATTAAAAGTTTAAGTCGACGTGATTCCAATATGGGCAGTATTTTGGCTGAGTTTTTAAAATTATTTTAATTACAGTGATTATTATCCTTTAGATTATATTTTTTAAGACAAAGACCTGTTTATATTTCAAACTTATTATCATTTATAGAATCCTTTACTTTACGCAATAGAATAAAATGACAATGAATTTCAGATATTTGAGCTATTAGTTGGATCATATAACCATATTAAAAAAAATTCGACATATTAGTTATTATATTTAAGGAAAATTCTAATGTCATTTACATTAACTACTGAATACAAAATCATATTTTTACAAGTGACATATGTAAAATACTGAATACTTCAACAAATAATATTGAATACAATATGTGCAAAAGTTTTGCTTACACGATGTAAAATATTAGCAATATTATTTTTGAAAACTGCTTATGTAAAACAGATGAAGTTAGTTTATATCAATTATAACTAATATAATATATAAAATAAGCTATATAAAACACATTTTTGCAGTATATATATTGAGTAAATCAGATTTGCAAATAGCATAGCTTTTTTCTGTATGTATATTTGGTCATTATGTGTGAGCAAATCATGACATCATCGTACGCCATGCATATCGACATCTTACATACAAGAAATTGAGCCACATTTACTTAATTATGACAACTATATATATGGATATATATATATATATTTTACAGTAAATTCTATTACATCGATCGATTGTTTCATAGAAAGAAGAGATTATCGTCAAGATTGGCGAAGAGTTCCCATGATACCAAAGGATCGGCCATATCTAAGTCCCATTGATCTAAAGAGATCGAATCTTCTGCAAAATATGATGAAGATTCACTACTTGAAATATTACTATATAATGAAGACAAGGACGAAGACGATATCTCGTTGCCTTGCGTTTCGAATAGAGATTCCATGTCTACTTCTTCTACACATAGACTTTTGCTGTTTTTCGCCATAAGCTCTTCTTCATTTTTTGTTGTTATTGTATAATCTATTGGAGTTTGATGATTCTTGATCTCTTCTCCTTCCTTGGTTGTATCCGGTTTAGGATCGGTTTGATGAGTAAGATTAATCATCGGTTTATGTGTAGCTGGATCCAACCCGAGATGTTTCATCTTCTTTTTGATCTTCGTGTTCCAATGGTTTTTAATCTCGTTATCCGTTCGACCAGAGAAATGTGAGGCAATTTTAGACCACCTACAACGTCCAAAAGTATCCATAAAATAAGCGTAATTTATAGTATATATGAAAAAAAATTCACAAAATACCGAGTTTTTTTTCGTCTGATGATTATATGCCCTAACTAATGGTTTAGGTTTTCAAAGTTCGACTCTGCTACACTACATGTGAGTAGAGAATTTTAAGTATGTGTTGAGTTTTTGTTATGGATCGGATCTTATCGAACCAGTTGAGAAAAAAAATTTCATAAAATGATCGTACCGGTTGCCAAGTTGAGAGTGAAGTTCCATGATTCGATCTTCTTCAGCATCAGTAAAACCACCTCTCTTGAGATCAGGTCTCAAATAATTAATCCATCTCAATCTACAACTCTTCCCACATCTCAACAAACCTTCAAGTACACGCAAAAGGCAAGAGAATAAACCCTAATTATAGATGCATGCATGTGTGTGTGTATATATATATCTATGTGTTGTGTAGATAAAGAAAGTACCTGCGAGTTTGGGGACAATTCTCCAACAATGGATACCATTGTTAAGAATGAAGTTCATGAGTCTATGATCTTCTTCTATAGTCCATGGACCTCTCTTCAATCCAATTTTGTCACAGCAAGGTTTTCTCCCCATTGAGAATTCTTAAAAGCAAAGCTCGTCTAGCTTGGTTAGTAACAATTAATCTACCAAATATTCAACATATACATACATATCTAATCAATGCTAATTAAAAGCAAGCCGATGGAGAGAGCTTGAGAAGAGAGCGAGGTTAGATGAATTAATGGGCATCACTTATAAATAATAATAAGGGATGAGTTGGGAAGGCCAAAGATTCTCTCCTTTGACAGGTCACAGACAGGCTAAAAGACAAATAACTCCAAATTTAAAGCTAAACACTAATTAGTGAACTACTATTTAATCATTGCATTACAGATCCCATTAAACAAATATTTAATTTTTTTTACGTCTTAATATAATTAATTAGGATCATTTGTGTCTTATGCCCACTTTAAAAGATAAATTGTGTGCTATGCTCTTTTGTAAATTTGTTTTGTATTAACTCTCTTTTTGTAGGTGAAAAGATGGTTTTGCCCCTGGAGCTGGGTCAAAGCAACGGCGGACATATGATGAAAGACGTCCAAAGTGGACAACAAATATGATAGAAAGATGGATTATGGTGATTTTCTAATGAGGATTGGAATTACACAAAATGTATAATGTCATCTTTAATCTTGAATTATGCCACATGCCACCAATGTGAGAGTGAGTATTTTATTTGGTAGAGATCAATTAAGTTTCTAGATTTGTTTGGCTCATAAGATGTAAGTGTTGGTTAAGTAGTGTTGAGTTATGGCCGAAAATGTGAAATATTTTAAGTTGTAGGTTGTTTGTTTTGTTGTGTGGGTGGTTTCTTTTATTGTTTCGTAATGTAAGGGTAAACAGTAGCTGTAATATTATGTACGTTTTTTTTTGTTTGGTAATGAAGGCAAAAATGATATGAGATATCTAATATGGACAATATATGAGATATATTCATATGTTATAGAAACGTCAATCCATATGTTGTCCAATTTAAACGTCTTACCCTATATATCCGCTTTTGCTTTGAATCAGTTGTAAAGACAAGACCGACTAAAACAAAAATAATTTACCAGGAGACATTTGGCATCATTTCCATCAAAAATAGACATCCCACACAATTAATTCTATTAATTAAGCCTTCCAAGGCCAAAGATTACATTGGATTTATAATGAGGGAAAGAAAGTGGGCTAAATATAAAAGGCCCAATTACAAGAGTGAGGTTGCGTTGGCCACAAAGCTAGGTATATAGACCACCATGTGTGAAGCCACGCGTCAAGCCTCCAATGTCGCCGTCATGCAACCTCCGAGAAGTCGAAGATTTGTTTCACCGGAAAACCCATCACGGTTGTATTCTCTCTTCTGTCCTCACATCCAAACGGCTATCTCCTCCATTGAAACCGATGTAAACCACCATATTTTCCACCGGTGAGACCCATATCGAAGACAAGCAAAACACTCACTCTGAAAGATGAAACACCAGAGAAGAGAGGCGTCGAAGTTGAATCCGCCGGAAGTGAGATAAAAACTCTCTCAACGAGAGAGAGAAGTATTTAAATTAACAAATATTTAATTAATGACAAGTTTGTGTGGTTTTTTAACAATAATATTGGGTATGATTGGCAATGTCTATAAGCTAAACAAATGTTTAAAATACAAAAATTAAACCTGCTCTAAATTTATTTTTGGTTTTATTGCTCTAGAAAACTAAATTTTATTTATAGAATGTTTTTGGTTAATTACCAAAAATCCTAAAATCACCATTTATGAATTTTACAAAAAAAAAAAAATTCTACAATCAAAAAATTTAACCAAAATACCTAAAAAAATTTCTAGAACCAAAAATTTAGCTTCTAAATCCTACCGCAAAAAACATAAACTACTGTCTTAACCAATCAGATCCATTTTAGCTTGTTAATAATTCAATAATTATCAAAGTTTTCACTAAAGCTATACTTAATTTTAGTGAGTGCTATTAAATGAATAAATCGAACCATTATTAAATGAATTTCCAACGAGAGACACTGACTAAACACTGATTTGTATTACTTTTGTCATCGTGTTATATTTATAATTTTAATTTGATTGTTCCGACAAGTTGTAAATGAATAAAGCGTAAATTATAATTTATCATTGGTGTTTTTACTAAATTCACACCTAATATTCTAATTACGTACGGACAAATGAAACAACAGTTTTGTTAGAAATTGCCATTTTCAGCTAATTAACATAGAAATTGCTATTTTCAGCAATTTTGTTAGAAAGTCTGCATTTAGAAAATCTTCTAAGCATGTGTGTACATCATTTTAAAGATTCAAACAGTCGATATTAAAATAACAAAATAAATTGGACGTTTAAGTACATATAACTCTCTTGACTTTCAATATGCCTATGATCAAATCCTTCCTTTGAAAAAAACTCATCAAGAGTTAATATGTCATTATTATCATTTTAAGTAAATAATAAATCCAGTTTTTACGAGGTAAATATTTAAACTTCAAGTTGACATTTCTTGAGTAAAAAGGACCACACCAATATTATTTTAGTTTCCAAATTATTTTTTTCTTTTTGCTTTATTGTTCTTTTGAGTTCATCATATTATATATTATGATTACTTTAATTGGTAATTGACGGAATTTCATTAGTTCACTATTCTTTTATTAAAAGTTTGGTTAAAAGAAAACGATTTGAGATTTGTTTGGATCCATTGGTCCCCTCTAATCAGAGCTCCATGCTTATTCTATCATCGAGCTAGACATCTTTAATTTTTTCATTGATGTATTTATAAATATTATATTTACTTGTTAGAAAAAGATTCAAAGGAGTTCACTTTTGACATCATTATTTGTTAATTTGCATTCCACCGTCATCATCAACTTGCCAAATAAAAAATGTCAATATTTTATGTATTCAAATTCAATATAATTTACAGTGATGTTTAGGAATTAAAGAAACGATAATCATTTAGTCGGTTGGGTGGCAAAAGAATTAAGGGTGAATTGGTGAAATGCTGATAGATAACTTTATGATTAGAAAAATGCTAATAATAATATGTTAATCGGTAATTTAACTTTCATTTTCTAATTTAACTCTACATTCTTATCTGAAATATTATAGCTAATTAAAATAATTAACAGTATAATATTATAGAATAACAATATAATGCAAATCGTACATAATAACAAATTATGTAGATTGATAATGTTTTGTTTGCACACATAACAAGTTAGATATATATAAATAACTAGGAAAATTAATATGAATAAAAGAGGGTTTTGAGAAAGAATAAGAGTGTGTTATTAGATACATAGAAGTAATAAAAAATTTGCGAAGATAATTATAAATATATCATAACCAATTTGAAGATAAATATACAATACATATAAAAACATGATAATAATATTGTTAGCAATTATTTTAAATACAAAATAAATGAGAAATCTGACACAAACATATGTTATTAATAGGGTTAAAATATGAATTATCAGGCAACAATAACCTAATGTTCTGACGGTTGTCACATTGTCAATTTTGTAATTGTCTCTTATCAGTTCACATAATTTCCCAAGAATTAAAGAAGTATTTAAAAATATAAATATAGTAACAACGATTAGTATTTGTTAGATTAATTTTTCTTTGTTTGTTCTAAAATATTATTATCATGAATTGTCATCGTAATATATAATATTTAAAACTATTTATTTAAATAAATCCATATGTTATTGGAATTTTAGTGTTTACATTTGAAGGGAAATATATAAAACATAATCGAGTCCACTAAATTATATGTCAAACACCAGTTGGAATAGTTAATTTTATCCAATGCCTGTTGTATCATTATAGATGTTTTGTATGCTTGACAAAAAAAAAGATGCCTTGTAGAACAAGAGTTTCTGATTCTTTATAGGTCCCAAGAGTTTTTGGGTTAGAATACTCAGTAATATTTTACTAACAAAATCAAGTGTTTTTCAATTTAAAAATACTGTGAAAATATATAATGATTAAAATCACGTAGAGATACTCAAAATTTGGTCTTTCACTTTTTAAACAATTTTTTAAAAATCCTATTGATTCAACTTTTAGAAAAAAAATCTGATTGAAAGAAGTTGCGGAGGGAAAACATATATGTTAGAACTAATTATGTCTCTGTTATACTAAAACTTAATTATACCTTATAAAATAACTAAAACCTACCAATCATATGGAATATTCTCCAACTACTTGAAGGTATATGCATATGTCTGAAATATATATGAATTGTGAAGTAGGCTATATGTCATTTTCTGTGAATGTATGATATTATACACGTTAATTACCTGCCAAATCAAGATTAACTATAACTCTGTAAGCCTCAACATTTATATATTTGCAGGTTTCTTAAATATTTTTTTGTTTAAAATTTTTATTTAATTGTCACTAGCACACGATAAAATAGAACTGCACAAATTTTACATAATTATATGTATTGTGATTCTTTACAACTTGACATGAGTTAAGTAACTCATCAAATACAAACAGAATTCTTCAGTTTTTAATTAGTCATTTATAGGTGTACATGATACATGGATCCATCTGTAAACTATATATATGTCTCTATCTACTCATGTAATTTACTTACACTTAACATAAGAAAAATAATATTACTTCTATTTCTTGTCTTCCTGTAACGCCCGACAATCACATTAATGTGCCCCACATCTTCTCTGGATCCATGAGTCCATCTTACCGGTACAACAATCGGTATGCTACGTTCGGGAGGCTTTAACGACTTATTACCGATCCTACAAATTACCATATGATATTTCTCTGTGTTTTGTTCTCACTCACACGATTCCGAAAATCACTTCCCGGAAGATCACTCATCCTTCAACTACTCCAACTCAAGCACACTTAACCCTGAAGTTCTCTCTGGATAAGTGACCAAAAAGATAAGTGCACTTTGGTGACATAGGTAGCCAAATCAATTCTTTAAACCTCTCCGTAATTTGGGATTGTGTTAATTTGGTTGACATTATGGAGATGGCTGCATCAAGGGAGAAAGGAATGGAGGAGGAAGCTAGAGATTTAATGCACACACAGCCTAGAGCTGCAAGAGGAGGTGAGACTCATAAGTGTCCTCAAGATAACTAGGACTCGGGACCAATTCAAAAATGTCCGCCTTGTGCTACTTATGGGAGGAATCATGGCGGAACTTGCTGGAATGTTGGATTGAGATGCCACGAGTGTAGTAAGCTGGTCATATCAGGCTGAGTTGTCCGAGGAGGGGCAACAACTGCAATGGGTGCGGTCATCCTGGACATGATGTGCGAAATTGAACAGTGCAGATGCCAGTGAGGCAGCAGAGAGCACCAAATCATGGAAATTTGCCACCACATCCAAGGAGGCAAGCAGCTGGTCCACGCGTGTTTGCAATGGCAGATGAGATTAATGCATATGAAGCTAATGCATATGAGGCTAATGCATATGAGGCTAATGTAGAGCTGGAAGGTGGAGCTCCTATTGAGGGTAAATTTTCTGAACTTATGTGAATTTCTTAAATTGGTTATAAAAAAGTAGTAGTTTTCTTGTGTTGTGTGCGTGTTGCTTAGTTCAAGAACATGTGTAGGAATGGTTCTTGTTGGAGGAAGGAAACGTACACTATGTTTGACTCCGGAGCTACACATAGTTTTGTGTGCCCACAAATAACGAGGTGTTGGGATTCTAGAATTTCTTTTTCAGAAAAGAAAAAAGGATTGAAACTGCATGCTCAGAGATAGTGGGAACATCGAGGACGTATCGGGATGTTCCAGTGACCATAGCAGATGAAGTTCTGCTGGGAAACTTCATCGATATGGAGCTTACTTAGATTGTTGATAGCGCGGGTAAATCTCATTCGTGATGAAAGAAACTTGGTGTTTCAAGAAGTCAATGCTGGGAAAAAGACTCAGCTTACATCGTTGTCTAAGTCAGAGAATTCGCAGCAGGAAGAGATTCGTGCATATCTGGCGACAATCTCTGTAGAAGGAGGAGAAACAAAAGTTGAGTTGAAAGATACCCCTGTTGTTGCAGAGTATGCAGTTATTTTTGAACCACTTATAGGACCACCACCAGGAAGAGGAGATGAGTTCACCATTGAGTCAAAGCTAGAGACCACTCCTATCTCAAGAGCTCCTTATCGTTTAGCCCCATCAGAGATGAGAGAATTGAAGAAGTAGTTAGAAGAACTGTTGGATAAAAGGTTTTTTAGACCAAATAGTTCACCATGGTAAGCTCCTGTGTTGTTTGTGAAGAAGAAGAATGGTAGTTTAAGACTATGTACAGACTACCGTGAGCTAAACAAGGTGACCATCAAAAATAGGTATCCTCTACCTCGGATTGATGAGTTATTGAATCAGTTGTAAGGAGCTTCATGCTTTTCAAAGATCAATTTGACATCATGTTATCATCAGATTGCTATTGCTGGAGAGGACATCAGAAAGACTGCGTTCAATACACATTATGGGCATTATGAATTCACGGTGATGCCTTTTTGATTGGCGAATGCCCTTGCCGCTTTTATGAAGCTTATGAATAACGTGTTCTGGGAGTATATGGACAAGTTTGTTATTGTGTTCATTGACGACATTTTGATTTACTCCAAGAATAAGGTTGAGCATGTTGAACACCTAAGGATCGTGTTACAGACATTAAGGGATCAATAGTTGTATGCTAAGTTATCAAAGTGCAACTTTTGGCAGAGACGGATTGGATTCTTAAGTCACATTGTGTCACAGGAAAGAGTTGCAGTAGATCCTGAAAAGATCAACATGATAACAGATTGGCCTATACCTAATAATGCTACTGAGGTTCGTAGCTTTTTAGGGCTTGTTGGATATTATCAAAAATTTGTCGAAGGTTTTGCAAGTTTGGCCAAGCCATTGACACAACTCACATGCAAGGATGTACGGTTTGAATGGTCAGAAGCTTGTGACCAGAGTTTTGGTAGCTTGAAAAAGCGCTTGACTAAGACGCCTGTGTTGGTATTACCTAGAGTAGGTGTACCATATGTAGTTTACACGGATGCATCAAAAACTGGATTGGGTTGTGTGCTTATGTAGGAAGGTCAGGTCATTGCTTATGCAGCTATGTAGTTGAGGAAACATGAAGTTAATTACCATACCCATGACTTGGAGCTTGCAACAGTGGTATTTGCTCTTAAGGTTTGGAAGGCATACTTGTATGGAGAAAAGGTACAAGTGTTTACTGACCATAAAAGTTTGAAGTATATCTTCACTCAGGCATATATGAATCTCAGACATATGAGATGGGTAGAGTTGCTAGTGGACTATGACTTGGACATTGCTTACCACCCGGTAAAAGCTAATCTGGTGATAGATGCATTGAGCCGGAGAAGAAGTGAAGTAGCAAGCACAAAGGAAGTGCAAGAGCTGGCAACAGTGTTATCTAGCCTTAGGATTTGTGAGTTTCTGTTAAGGATAATGTCATGGGCCTGAAATCGGTAAATCAGGCAGACTTATTGTGGAGGACTCGTGAGGCTTAGAAAAAGGATACTGCTTTGCTGAAGTCAGTTAAGATTAGAGTTGTGGGTTTCGAGACCACTGAGAAAGAATGCATATCTTCAGAGGTCGAGTTTGTGTTCCTGATGTTAGAGATCTGAAGGAAGAGATTTTGAAGCAAAAGCACATCCGTCGCGTTTCTTAATTCATATGGGTTATACCAAGATGTATCAGGAGCTGAAGTCGTATTACCATTAGAGTGGGATGAAACGAGAAATAACAAATTGGGTAGCCAAGTGCACGACTTATTAGCTGGTGAAGGCTGAACATCAAGTACCAAGTGAACTTCTTTAGAGGTTGCCATTACGAGAGTGAAAATGGGATATGGTGACTATGGACTTTGTTACTGAACTCCCTAGAACATTAAGCAAGCAAACTGCAATTTGGATAATTGTAGATCGACTAACTAAGTATGCTCATTTTCTGGTAATCAGCAAGATAGATACATCAGATCGCTTAGCTCAGAGGTATATTAACGAGATCGTCAGACTACATGGTGTTCCAGTGAGCATTATTTCTGACAGAGACTTAAAGTTTACATCAGAGTTTTGGGGTGCATTTCAGAAGGCTTTAGGGACTAAGGTGCAGTTGAGCACATCATACCATCCTCAAACAGATGGTCAGTCAGAGTGGACGATTCAGACATTGGAGGATATGCTTAAAGCTTGTATGTTGGATTGGGGAGGTCATTCGGAACGACACTTGCCTTTGGCAGATTTTGCTTACAATAATAGTTATCATACAAGTATAAGGATGCCACCGTTTGAGGCTCTTTATGGATGGCCTTGTCGCACTCCACTGTGTTGGACAGAAGTAGGGGAGCTTCAATATATGGAACCTGCACGAGTGAGCAGGTAAAGATTCTTAAGATAAAGTTGACAAAAGCTCATGACCATCAGAAAAGCTATGCATATAGAAGGCTAAAAAGTTTAGAGTTCGAAGTAGGAAACTTGGTGTACCTAAAGATGAGGATGTTCAGAGGAGTTGACCGTTGGGCTAAGGCAGCAAAACTCAAGCGAAGGTACATGGGTCCATACCCCATCACGGAAAGAATTGGAGTTGTTGCATATCGTCTCGAGTTACCACCAGAACTCACGGCTTTTCATGATGTTTTCCATGTGTATATGCTCAGGAAAGTAGTCACAGAGCCAGAGCTCATTATGTCGCAGCCTCCAGAAAACTTAGAGTCTAATTTATCGGTGAGAAGAAAAGCGATAGCAATCGTAAGTAGACGAGAGGTTAACTACAAGAACAAGAAAATTAAGCCCATTCAGATTAGCTGAGAGAGAGATGGAATCCAAGAGTTATCCTGGGAGTCAGAGAAGGAAATGCGAGAGGATTACCCAGAGCTCTTTAAAGACAACAGCGGGATCGCTGAGAATGACAAATTTCTAGAAGTGGGGATAATTGTGCGACCCAAATTTGAGTTTTGGGAACTCAATTTTGTGGGCCATAAGCCCAATAAGAGAAGGATTTGAGTTTGAAGTTGAAGAGAAAATCTGTTGAGAAAAATAAGGAAAGGTTTGAGCCATCTCAACCTAGCACCAAAACCTAATATGTTCTACTATTTCAATCTCTTTATTCGGCGCCGATTAAGCTTTTCCCTCTTCTCCTAATTGCAAACTCAAGCCTCAGAGCAAATATCTCCATTGCCGAAGTTGATTGAACAACCTAGTCCAGCCTCCAAGTGGTAAGGAAACCATTCCAAATCACTGTCTTTCGGGGGCTATAACTCCTTGGTCACTAATCTTCTGATCGTGATTTTGTAGGTTTGGAAGGATCTCTCTCTCAAGAATTTGTAGTTGCAAGCCGATTGTCAATCAGAGCTATATTGAAAGAGTTACGATCATATTAAGGTAAGAGGCGAAATCTGTTTTCAGTTTTAGACTTAGAGAAAATCTGAGTTTCTGTTCTAAAACTTTGTGTTCGACTTGGCTTGTTTAGGACGAATTTTGAATAGATCTTTGTAATGTCCTGACCACTTTAATGGGCCATACGTCCTCTCCGGGCCCGTGGGCCACAAGCCTACCTTACCGGTGCGACAGTCGGTATGCTACATCCAAGAGGCTTTAAAGACTTGTTACCAACCCTACAAATCACTACATGGTCTTTCCTTGTGTTCTATTCTCACTCACACGGTTCTGAAAATCACTTCCCGGAAGGTCACTCATCTTTCAAATACTCCAGCTCAAACACATTTAACCCTGGAGTTCTCTCTAGATAAGTGACCAAAAAGTTAAGCACACTTTGGTGACCAAAAAGATAAGTACACTTTGGTGACATAGGTTGCCAAATAAATTCTTTAAATCTCTGTGTATGCACCACCATATATACCATATTTTCTGAAATCGGGGTGTTACACTTCCTTTCTCAGGCTCTCTATTTTTTCTTTCTAACTTTTATACAAAGAATAGTATATTATACAATATATATATATATATATATATATACTTTTTTTAACGTGTTATTAGTACGAGTTGCTCTATTCTAATACTGGAGAAATACGATTTAATTTATGTCAAATTTCATTATATTCATTATAATTTGGGTGATTTAATCTTTGTATATATACATATATATATATATATATATATATATATATAATCTTTAAATTTAATTTACAATGCTCATTTATATTTCATTTATATATTGTTATAATGTTCAACGTGTCGTATGGGTGTTGATTCATTTCTCGTACATATATATTATTTACGGGATGATAGGTGATGCCTTCTCTAAACCAATAGATATGGATGTTGTGCAATACGTGTATATTACTTTTTGAATGATAAGCGATGCCTTTCTCGAATCGATCGGTATGATAGACTATATCTCCATCATTGATTTTCTAAATTTTTAGAAAACATTTATGAATACGTTTTATAATAACGATAAATTCATAAAGACAAAATATTTTAAATTAATTTTTTTAAAAATTTTTAGTTTATAATTTTATCATGCAATTTAAAAATATTACATAATCCGAACATTTAAATTGAACTATCACCAAAATTTATGATAAATAAATTGCTATATTCATTTATCATGTCAATTGCATGATATCTCTATAAATAATTATATTGTTGTCCTTGATATCTCTATAAATAATTATATAAGATGGACAGTTGCAACAAGGATGTTTTAAATGGAAAATAACTCATTGATACCACTGATAAGTCAAAGATGATTTATGATGAGAAAAAGGAAAATGCCATGATATTTTTATTCTATCATATCCATGATGGTTTAAAGGAAAAATACAAAAAAAGATCATGCCAAAAACTCTAAGATAGGTTTGATCATTCATATATATGTGATCTTACCAAAAACCAAACATGTGTAGTTGAACATCCGACTAAAGGATTATAAAAATGTTAGTAAATATAATTCCACTTTGTTCGGAATAACTTCCAAAATCATTTTATATGAAGAGAAGATAAGTGATTATGGTATGATTGAAAAACTCTCCACGTATTTTATCCTAAAAATATAATCTTGCAACAACAATACCAGAAATATGGATGTACGAAGTGTTCACAATTAATGCAAGTTCTTTTAATGATAGAACAAAATAACAAATTTGTGATGGTTAAACCATCAATCTCTTCCTACTGAATCAACTTCATTTCCATAAGTAAATGTTGCATCATCTAGGTACAATAATGGAAATGGACATGGACGCGGTCAAGGTAATGATCGTGGTCATTGACAATGAGGATATGGATGGGGACATGGACAAGCAAGAAAGTTTTGTCCAAATAATTTTCATCATTGAAGAAATAATAAAAGGTCCAAAAAAATAAAGTTGGTCATGTGATAAATAAGCAACATGAGAACAATTGCTACAGATGCGGCATGAAAGGACATTGGGAGCATACTTACCGTACACTGAAACATTTGGTTAATATGTATAAGAAATAATAAAAGAGGAAAGAAAAATAATGTGAAATCCACTTCATCTATAGTGATGATGGACCTTCTTTCCATGACATAAATAATGATATACATATCGATGTAGCTGATTTTGTTGTTGATCCTGAAGATATCAACGAAATAAAAACAATTAAAATCTTCTTGAAAAAAAAGTATGGCATGATGTATAAATAGTTATGTTTGCATAAGAAAATAAAAATGAAAGATCTAATAGTGTTTGTGTCTTGTTTTCGTTTGTAAAAAAGTATATATTGTAATATAAACATTTTGCTCTGTTATGTTAGCGCAACGTTTATAATCAGAAAATATTGAAATTTGAAAACAGAGATGGAGATATATGTCTTGTTGATAGTGTTATAACACACAATATGTGAGACCCGTCCCTTTAGGCCCATTTAGAAAATAGAAAACCTAATCTATTAGGCCCAGTAAGTAAATCAAACCTTAGGTATATATGTATATATATATACCTATAAAGATGCAGGAAATCCTTATAAAACCCTAAAGAGAATAAATCTTAACCACCATCTGAACTAACCACGTGAAATAGAGGTCGAAAACGACTCATAATAGAACAAAATTTGGTGTGTATCTTCCTTACCCCAATATCTAGACGTAGCCGAAAATAGAATCACATGTGGAGTTCTGATTCGAAAGTTATAGTGGTTTTTCCAAGAAAAAACTTTAGAGAACAAATTTACAATTGTCAATATTCGAAAGCAGTTTCTCGTTAACCCAGATGGAGCCAAAAAACCATCAGAATATCGTTGGAAATCCCCAATAGTCTTGTTTTCTGATCAATTTGCCAATTCGGATTCAGAGGTGTAGTTCATCAATAAAACGCGTTTTAAGGAGGCGGTATGTTTTTCAACTTAGGCTAAGGTGGGGGCGTGATATATGGAAATATGATTGAATGTTTCTTTTTATGGATCTGGCTGTTTCCAGACAAGATTGTCAATCATTTCTTCTCTTGAAGTCAGACGCTTAGTGTTCTCACAATTTTGGATAGTCGCAAGAGGTCTTCTAGTTTGTTGTTGTGTCGCGTGATACTGAGCCGGTGTTGAGGTGATAGTAAACACTTGTTCCTTTGACCTGAAGGAATATGTGTTGTAGAGACCATCATGTATCACCTTGTTTGTGACACACCAGGGACGTCCTAGAAGTAAGTGGTATGTGTGCATAGGGATGATCTCACACACAACTACTTCACTGTATATTTCACGAAGAACAAAAGTGAGATAGGTTTGTTTTCTCACATGTGCCTAGATTTCATCTTGAAAATCATCCTCAGCATTCGTGACTAGTTGGTCAACGGTTAACAACTTCAACCTAGATTCACGGGGATCCCATAATTGCTAATCAAGGGGCACTCTTCCTATTTGATGTTGTAGCTAGATTGGAATAACAGATTTCATTGTCATAATCTTTCTGTTGAGGAGGATAGAAGCTACGCTTTTCGAGGCATTAGTGAGAGGCCTTTCCCATTTCCTCTATCGTCGTTTTCACCTTTGAAGTTTCTTTTTAGGTCACATCTGTGTAGGTGGTACTCTGATCCTATGTTAGGTTTTGGTAAACGCATCCTGAGTGTCAGGGTTCCTTCATCATAGTAGGCCTCCGATCCTTGAACATTGAAGCTTGCAGTTGTGGTGTCGGACTGGTGTCTTCATGCGGAGACTCCTAGTCTGTGTCGCGGTAATGGAGGATGTTGTGGGCTGTGAAGAGCATAAGTACTTACGATGGAGTCTTTCTTGAAAAGGTCCTTTTGGGGCATCGATAGGTCAGCCTCCTACACGTTTCCCTCAGGAGTCTCCTCACCTTGCAGATAAAGACATGATCCTTATTCTCTCTGTAAGTAGTATGATAGTTTTGGGATTCCATCGTCGGAAGAGAGGTCCTAACACTGAGTGTGTGGTCTGAGAGCGATTTGACCGCTCTAGTGAGGTCTTGGAGGCATGCTAGTATATTCTCCAGGTCAATATGAGTTCCCTGAGACTAGGGCTTGCCAAAAGACATAAGATGGCGGCAGCTCGAGTTGAACGTGTAATGTGTGGGATAACGAATTCGGTCAGCGGTTGGTGCGAGGTGATGATGCAAGTACCGATAGCAAGGGTGGATGTGTGAATGGTGCATGATCTTCAAACGAATGTGTTGGGTTGCTTCATCTCAGTGGGCTTTGATTCACGGTTCAGGAGTTAGTTCAGGTTGGGATGCTTGAACGTTGCTCTGATACCGGGATGATGTTGCATGGCACCGGGATAGGCACCCTACACTTGCGGATTTGGTGAGATCTTCAGGGATCGTCTTCTCACAATAGAACTTGAGGTTCACACTATAAGGCTTCCGACACATGGGAGGCGTGAGCCAGCAACGATAGCTAGGGTTTGAGGTTCACCCTCGGGGTTAGCAATGGCAGCTAGGGTTTGAGGTTCGCCCTCGGGGTTAGCAATGGCGGCTAGGGTTTAGATTTCTTTTTAATCACTCTGATTGTATTAATGATCAACTGAAGCAATTATATAGGGATCTTAGTGGTGGGTCGTGAGTCTTATTTTAATCCAAAAGAAAAATAGAAAAGAGTAAAGACTTAAGTGAATCAGGCTTCTATTTCATGATGGGTAATTCGAAATTGGTTTTTAAGAAATAGAAGGTTCATCAACAATTTGGGCCAAAAATCTAGGTGAAAATAATTAACCATAGGGTCACTAATAGGTCCTAAAAACTAAACACTAAAATAGGCCCAAATGACCTTTTCATGGCTTAAAATAAATAAAACAAAAGAAAGGCCCATGAGAGTGAGGTCTGCGTGAAAGCTAGGGTTATTCTTGGTGCCGCACTGCACCAGATATAATATTTGATGCATGTTTGTTGTGGTGTGATGGTAAGTAGTATATGATATTATGTGATATATGATATAATATGATGTGGGGAGGTGAAGCGACGAATCATGGATGTTCATTGGTCGTGAATCCTAAGATGAAGTGGCGGACTGTGGACGTTCGGTGGGCGTGGATTCAAAGATGAAGTGGTAGACCATGAACGTTAAGTGGTCATAGGCTCAAGATTGTTGAAAGATAAAGTAGCAGACCATGGATGTACGGTGGCCATGAATTTTGTGTAAGAGGCGGACTGTGGATGTTTAGTGGCCTTAACTAACTTACAAAAATTATATGTATATTTAGTATTTGTATTTGATTATATGCTTATGTTGATTGATGCTACAAGTAGAAATGTGTTATTGTATTTCGGTGGACAGAAATGAGTAAACAGCTACAAATTATTGCTAAACCGTTAATATTAAGAACAAGGCTCCCAATTTGATTATGGGGTCAAGCAATTTTGCATGACACATCACTAATTCAAATAAGGTTGAGTGCATATTATAAATACTTCCCATTATAATTAACATCTGACCAGAAGTGAAACATATCCCATCTCCAATTATTTGGGTTTGTTGTTTTTGTTTCTATAGCGCCACCACAAAGGACAAAAATGGGACCACAAAGGAATTGGAGAATATCTTGGGTATATATCATTAAGTATAATTTGGTATCTAGAACCAAAAATTGGTGATATGCTTACGACACTTTTTGCCGATTGTCATTTTAACGAAGTGAATTTCCAGCGTGAGGGAGATGGACTAGGGAAGTTTCAAAAGACATTACTTGGTGCACAGCGTCGTTGTTGCACCTTGATCCCCCAATGATTCAAAGTGAACTGGAAATTCAGAAAAAATTGTGCATTTACAAAATATGAAAAATTAGATACAAGATGCATTCACCGATACAAAAAATGTGATAAAATCATATATACTCGCTGCAAATGTTCTATCAAAAGTTATTGTTCAAGAAGAAGAAAATGATGGAAAATAGTAAATGAACTTAAGATTCAGTTGAAAATGAGGATACCAATAGGGTCAAAGGATAAAAATCCTCAAAAGAAAATGAAATTGGGAGAAATGAATGAAAGTGGTCTAGAAGAACCACATACAAAGAAAAGTCCTGAAGAAAAAAATAATATTGAAAAACATGAGATTTCCATCAGCTATACCAAAAATAGAAAAATATGGGTTAGAAATGAGATAGATGATGATGATGATGATGATGATGATGATGATGATGATGATGATGATGATGATGATGATGATGATGATGATGATGATTATGATGATGATGATGATGATGATGATGATGATGATGATGATGATGATGATGATGATGATGATGATGATGATGATGATGATGATGATGATGATGATGATGATGATGATGATGATGATGATGATGATGATGATGATGATGATGATGATGATGATGATGATGATGATGATGATGATGATGATGATGATGATGATGATGATGATGATGATGATGATGATGATGATGATGATGATGATGATGATGATGATGATGATGATGATGATGATGATGATGATGATGATGATGATGATGATGATGATGATGATGATGATGATGATGATGATGATGATGATGATGATGATGATGATGATGATGATGATGATGATGATGATGATGATGATGATGATGATGATGATGATGATGATGATGATGATGATGATGATGATGATGATGATGATGATGATGATGATGATGATGATGATGATGATGATGATGATGATGATGATGATGATGGTGGAATTTTCACATTCTCTGTATCAAATGAAATCGATAATGAAAGTGATGATCCAAATCCAAGGTCCATAATCGAATGCCAGAATATATCTTGTTGGGAGAAATGGAAAATGACCATGAAAATTGAGCTGCACTCCTTCAATAAAAGAAATGTTTTTAGACCTATTGCCACAACACCTGAATATGTAAAACGTGTTGGGTATAACTGGAGTCTCTGTTGAGAAAAGAAATGAGAAAGACAAGGTAACAGGATATAAAGCCCGACTTGTTGCCCAATGATTTTCTCAAAGACCGGGAATATATAATAGAGAGACATATTCCTCGGTAATATGTAATTATGTTGACAGTTTTCATGAGCTTAGTAGCATCGAAAAATCTAGAGATGCATCTAACGAATGATGTGACAATCTATATGAATCACTAGATAATGATATATACATGAAAATCTCACAAGGATTAAAAATGCCGAGAACATTAAGCTCAAAATCTAAAGAGATATGTTCGGTCAAATTAAAGCGATCACTTTACGGAGTAAAACAATCCGGACGCATGTGGTATAATTGTTTAAGTGAATATTTGTTGAGTAAAGGAGACCAACAACGCGATATGCTCTAGCATATTTATCTGGATTTGCAATTATTGATATATATATGTTAATGACCTAAACATAATTGGAACTCAAAAGGAGATTAATGATGCAAGAACTCATATGAAAGACGAGTTCGAAATAAAAGATCTTGGATAGACAGAATTTTGTGTTGGGCTCCAGATCTAGCATCTTTGGAATAAATTTTTTGTATATCAATCAAATTATACAAAAATGATCTTAAGATGCTTTTACATGGATAAAGTGACTCTTTGATTATTCCAATGGTTTACAGATCACTTAATATTATTAAAGATCCATTCCGACCTCGTAAAAATAACTTAGGAAATATTAGAATCAGAAGTATCTTACATAAGTGTTATTGGCGGACTCATTTATCTTGCAAATTACACTCGACCAAATATAGCATTCGCTACAAATCTGCTTGAAAGATATTGTTCGTCATTGATGCGTAGACATTGGAATGAAATAAAAAATAATTTTTTGTTATCTACTAAGAACAATGGACTTGAGATTGATTTATAACATAAACTCTAGTGTCCATTTAGTTGGTTTTTACATATACAGACTACTTATTAGATCCACATAAAGCTTGATCGCAAACCGGATATGTTTTCACAATTGGAACATTACTGTTTCTTGTTTTCAAAAGCAAACTCTAGTCGCAACCTCCTTAAATCATGCAGAAACAATTTCACTCCACAAAGCATGTAGATAATGAATGTGGCTCAGATCTATAACTCAACAAATATAAGGAGCAAGCAGATTAACCATAACTAAAGAGTCAACAAAATTGTTTGAAGATAATGATGCATGTATCATCAACTTAAAGAAGGTTATATCAAAACTAACTGAACGAAGGAGATTGTATTAATCATTTCGGGAAGAGATTACGTCACTGTATTTTTTTCCTTGTCATAGTATTTATCCAACTAAGTTTTACCATAATAAAGTTTTTAACGAAGTAATGTGTAATAAAATCATTTAATGAATAATTAAGAAGGAATTTATGACATTGTACTTTTTTCCCTTTCAATTATTTTTTTCCTTGAATTGTTTAACGAAAGTTTTTAACAATGCAACAAAAGAACAACAAAAACATAACGTAAGAAACAATAGGTAATAGATACAATAGTGTATTAGGGGAAATGTTGTAAACTTAACATGAGTGAAGTGACACATCAAACACAAACAAGAATTATCAATTTGTCATTAGTCATTAGTCATTAGTCATTGATAGGTATCAAATTTATGTTACGTGGACCCCATGTCTTTATCCATATAATTTACGTATACTTAACATAAGAAAAAAAAATTATTACTTTCACTTCTTATTTTCCCCTCTTCGCGTCTTTTTTTCTTTTCAACTTTTATACGAAAAATAATATTATATAATATTTAGATATATAGTTTTTTTTAACAATTCTATACACTAGATAACTAAGTAGCTTTTGTGTGATACAGCATGATTCATGTATATGAAGAGAATAAAAATGCAGCTAACCAAATATTCCATTTTGTTTTGGTTCACTGAACTGAACTCAATTTTCTGATAAATGTAATATATGACTCGGGACCCTGACAAAAAAGCAATAATACACGACAGACCGTACGGGAAAAAAAGACTAAACAAGGGTCCATGTGTAAGAAAGTATTAATACGAGGGACTAAACTCAAAAGACCCAAGTCGAGGCCTACTAAAAGTTAAAGTCTTATGCTTTTAGCTTATTAGGCCCAACTTAATCACTAATTAGGCCTAGAATGAACAGCCCACAAACAGATCACTAATTTAGCTGTATAATCAAACCCTAATCAAACGGGGTCAAGATAGATGGTTTAGGCAATAAACGTCACTCTCGTATGACGAAGTAACAGCTGTTCCAGAACATTAACCAACATATAATTGGGCCTCCACTAACTAATTCAGATACATCACCTTCATCACTTGTCCTTTTTTTCCTTAAATTTTCTTAATTTTTTTTCTAAGTGATAACAATATTAACAACTTAGTGTCCTCTCAAAACAAAGACTCATTCTCCAAAAAAAAAAAAGACTCATTCTCGACCGTTGACTTTTAACTCCATTTACCATTTTTATAAAACATGTCTTCCCCTCTCTCTGTCTATAAATTCAACTCACATTGCTGATTGAAGACAACAAAGAAAGAAACCAAAGAAGACGAAGACGAATAAGGATTGAAATGGCAACAAGAAGTTCTTTGATCCGCTTCGCCTTCGTCTGCATTGTCTTGGCCGTGATGGTCATGACTGCCGAGTCCCACAAGGGACACGTCCATGGTCCGACAAAGGCTCCGGCTATGTCTCCAACACCCACGGTTGATGCTCCACCTCCAAGTGCTGCTACTTTCTCTGCCTACCCTCAGGTCATCGCCACCGCATTGGTCGCTGCTTTGTCTTTCCTCTACTGAGATGTGTTTCCATTCATCTTCATATTGTGTTCTCTCTGAGTTATCATTTTGTATTTTCACATATCCACCCTCTTTCTTTTTGTTTCCTCTAAGATTGTGATAAATTGTGATGCTAATCCTATCATAATAATTTTATTTTTTGTTTTTATAAAGACGAAAATAATTAAGTGGTGGTTGTCGAATGTTAATGAAAAGGGTTTGTTCTAAATATCTTACAGAATTCGATTACTTGAACAACGACGAGCTTTCCATTAGCCATAAGAAAATCTTGTAGTTATCAAATGTTAGTCACAAATCAGACAATCTAAGAAATTGGAATAAAAAGTTGATAAAGAAGTCAACGTTGGTAGCATATATCCACTAGCCCATTTTGTAGAGCCATCTTTGTGACCAAAAAAGGAAGAATAAATCAATAATGGCCCATCAAAGGCTCCGCCCTTTCGTCTTTGCTGATGAGATTTGTGTCACCTTCTTTACCATTCATGTGAATTTTTAGTAAATACAATACCTACATGGCTTATGGCTACATGCATATTTCTGTTATATATATAAATATATATTTTTAAAAGTGAGTTAAAGTTGAAATATATATATATATATATATTGTAAGAGACAAGATAGTAAGTGAAAGTAAGAAGAAGAACGTTTACTAGAAAGAAACTTTGTATTCATATAACTTAATTTGTACTCACTACAGTGTATTGTTTATATAGAGAAAGGTAGTGACCTAATGGTGTTGGACACCTCGCACTATACAAAAGGAAAAATATAACAGAATTGTAGCTAGAATTTGTAGATCGAATTTTCTAGAATCTACTACACATGGCTTTGTTGATTAGGAAACTACTGAACATTTTCCTCTCTTGAAAGACTCTAATTCAGAGAGAGTGTTTGAGTATTTCATGTTGCCTTTGAAAGACTTTGCACTAGAGAGAGTTTTTGATATATTGCTAAGACTCTCCCACAAAATTGGTGTGAGGGGGGAGGGGACCATAACGACAAGTTTGTCCCGCATAGTGAAGAAAGCATCTTGAGGCAGAGACTTGGTGAATATGTCTACAATTTGCTGAGAATAAGGAATATGTTGGAGTTCAACTTCACCAATTGCAACTCGCTCATGCACATAATGATAGTCCATCTTAGAACAAGAGTGAAGAGTAGGATTGGTAGAAAGATCGATTGTTGAGAGATTTTCACAAAAGAGTTTTATAGGAACCTATTGTTTGAGACCAATATCACACAGTAGAGAGAATAACCATGTGATTTACTGAGATGTTGTGGATAAGGCTTTGTAGTCAGTCTATGTAGAGGAGCGAGAGATAGTCTCTTGTTTCTTGGCTGACCATGAGATGATATTGGAGCCAGGAAAAGTACAGAAACCACATGTGGATCATCGCGTCTCACGACATCCAGCCCAGTCTGAGTTACTGTATGCTGAGGCAGAGGAGTTTGTTGCACAAGAAAAATTAAAACCCATTGTTAGGGTGTCTTTCACATAACGCAGAATGCGTTTTAAAAGAGAGAAATCTGCCTCAGATGATGAGTGCATCTTTTGGCAAACAAGATTCACAGAAAACTAAATATCAAGTCGTGTGAGCGTGAGATATTGCAGTTTTCCAGCCGGACTTTGAAAGTAAGAAGGTTCAAAAAAGACAACATCTTGTTAGGAACTTTATCAAGTTGTAGAGGCAATGGTGTTGGCATAGGAGAGCAATCTAACATACCTACAGCTACAAGAAGATCAGAGGCATATTTCTCTTGATTGATAAACAGACCAGCATCAGGAAAGTGCGCCTAAATTCTAAGGAAATAACGCAGAGCTCCTAAATCTTTTATCTTGAATTATTTGTTCAGACATTCAAGCAAGTAATCAAGCAGAGACTTGTTGTTTCCTGTGAGTAACATGTCATCGACATATAGTAAAAGAAAGATCACATCACCATTTTGAATGTAAATGAACAGAGATGGGTCAGGATAACTACATACGAAGCCAAAGTTGAGGAGAAAATCACTGAATTTATCAAACCATGCTCGAAGAGCCTGCTTTAAGCCATATATTGCTTTGTGTAGTTTGCAAACATAATATAGATGAGTACTATTAATAAAGACAGGAGGTTTCTTCAAGTACACTGGTTCTGCGAGATCTCCATGGAGAAAAGCGTTCTTAACATCAAGTTAATTTATATCTCATTTGTGTGTTGTGGCAACATGAAGAATAGCTCGAACTATGGGCGTCTTAATTACTGGACTGTATGTTTCAATGTATTCAATGCCCTCCTCTTGATGATATTCTTTTGCTACCAAACGTGCTTTGAATTTATCAAGAGAGCCATCTGCATTAAGTTTGGTTCTAAAAACCCACTTACAACCCAAGACATTCATATCATCTTCTTCAAGAACCAAAGAGAAGGTGCTAGTTTCAACAAGTGTACCCATTTCATCACCCATAGCATTGCTCCAACCTGGATCTTTAGAGCAGCAGAGACAATTTTGGGCTTTGGATATGATGTCTTGATGGTGTGTAAAGCATAGCGAGGGTTAAGCTTTACATGACTTGCTGCAAGTACACATAGAATGAGAACTTCATGGTACTGCAGGTTGAAGAGGAGGAAAGTCGTCATCTGTAAACAGAGAATCTTCAGTCTCATTAGTTGTCAAAGGAGCTTCAGCCTCATCAGTAGTTGGAATAGAGGGTGAGATTGTGGCAGAAATATCTGATTCAGATAAAGAACTTGCAGCTGCATCACATATTACAGCTGATGTTGGTAAAGCCGAAGCAAGAAATGTGAAGTCTTCTTCACGTGCAGCAGTGTGAGAAGATGAGCTCTCTGCTTCATGAGTAAAACCAAACGTCCAAGCATGTGTTAAAGGAGTAGTAGCAACTGGAGTAAATTGCAGATAAAGAGATGAGTATGGAAAACTCATTTCATCAAAGAGTACATGCCTGCTTATGTACACGTGATTAGAAGGTGGATGATAACACATGTAACCTTTATATTTTTCATTATAACCCAAGAACACATAGTGTAGTAACTTAGGATCAAACTTGTGTTAACCATAGGGACAAAGATATGGAAAGCAAAAGCATCCAAAAACCTGCAGAGACGTGTATATTGGTTTCTTTTCAAGCACAATCTCAAAAGGACTCTTGGTGTTGAGAGAAGAATGCAACAAATTCCCAAGGAAAGTAAAGAATGTTTCAACCCATAACTTAGAGGGAACCTTGCTTTGAAAAAGCATTGACAATCCAAGTTCAGTGATGTGCATATGCTTTCTCTCTACAAGCTCATTTTGTTGGTGTGTGTGAAGACAAGAAATTTGTTGCTTAATACCACATGAGGCACGATGAGTAACAAACCGAGTGTTAGTGAATTCAGTTCCTCCATCACACTAAAAACAACCAATCTTAGCATTCAACATTGTCTCAACAAGCTTCTAAAATTGCAGAAACACTGAGAAAAAAAATCTGATTTGACCTTGAGTGGATAAAACCATGTGTAACGAGAATAATTTTCAATAAAATGATATAATACTGAAAACCTTGAGGTGAAATAACAGGTGCAAGACCCCATAAGTCACAATGTATCTTCTCAAAAACTCTAGTTGATTGATATTCAAAGGAAACAAAGGCCAATTGACTAGATTTTCCTAGTTGACAAGCTTCACACAACCTGAAAGATGTCTTATTTACAACTATCTCATTATTCTTAGCTAAAAGATGCAGAATATTGGCATGAGTATGTTCCAGTCTTTGATGTCATATATCTTCACTAGTTGCTTGTTGTCTTGTGGAATAGAGAGCTTCATTTCGTAGAATGTCGAGAAGGTAGAGATCTGCTTTCTTGATTCCATGTTAGTAGATTGTTGAGTGCTTTGTCCTTCACATACACACCACAATCATCAAATGTAAAAGAGCAAGGGAAATTATCAGTCAATTTTGAACAGACAATAAGTTCTTGGTGATTCCTGGACAAACCAAGGCATCATCAAGAGGAAGTCTAACTTGCAGAGTAAGTAGAGAAATATATCCAATGTAAGTTATTGGCAGGAAATCACCATTACCAACCATAACCGCATCGGAACCATTATATGCATGTGAGGTTTGCAAATGTGCTGAGTGTTTATGACATGTGCAGTAGCACCTGTGTCAGGAAGCAATTCCAAACATGCATTGTGACCATCACACACTCGCATAGCAGCCATTGCTTGGGGTAAATCCTTTGCAGTAATGGAAATGTCAAAGTGTTTGAAACATTTCATAGCAACATGAACCATCTTTCCACATATTTGACAAACTAGTTTAGATGTGAACTCAGTTTCTTGAGAACTTGACTGATTCTAATATTGTTGATGAAAACCACGATTTCGAGTGGAGTAAGAATTACGGCCACGAGATTCACCAGACTGATTGTGACCATGAGCTGCATAGCTTCGATCTGTAGCAAAGACAAAAAGTGGTGTAACCGCAACGGGCTCAACATACTTCTTCATCTTTTCATCAAAGGAGGTTAGCTTAAACACAACATCATCAAAAGAAAAACCAGGACAAAATTCCCTAGTATGTTCGATGATAGCAGCTATAACTTCATAATCCTTATCCAAACCATTCAAAAATTACATGCGAGAGGATACCCAATAAAGCCAAACTGGTCACATATGGATTTGATTTCAAAGATATAAGTTTCCTTAGATTTGCTTTCTTTCCCAAAGTTTTGCATTATGTTTTGTAAGCTAAATTTTTGAGAAGCTGAGACTCGATTAAACTTGTTTGAGAAAGAAACCCAAACCTCTTGAGCTGTTTGAAGTCCATAGACCACACACAGAGCATCTTCAGATAGAGACCTAAAAAACCAAGCCTTGACAAGTTGATCGTTCCTTATCCATTTTGTGAAAGCTAGATTTGCTGTTTGAGTCACGTTATCACCAGATTCAGAAGCGATTATTGGAGAGGGATGAGGAGTGTCTCCATTTACAAAACCCAAAAGCATCTGAATGGCCAAAAAGGACTCGAACTACGGGCGCTATAGGAGATAGTTAGAGGAGGTGGGTTTCAAGGTGACACACTAAGTTATGCTCAGAGGAGCTGCAGAAGGAGTGAGGTTCATGGAGAGATCCATGGCTCTGATACCATGAAATTTTAAGCAAGATATATATTTTATTTGAATTTTTAGCAACTGGTTGAGATAGGTTGATTGATGATTATCCTTTATACTTGTTTTAGTCAAAATCGATGAACAAAAAAAATATATTGTTAGAATTAGTTTTCCAGCATAATTAATTTATCAGAATTGAGTTTTTTGGCGGTGGAAAGTGATAGTTTAACATGTGTCCATTTATTTATTTTTATCGTTAGATTTTTATTGTAGTTGTAAATTATTATCAATAAAATACAGTTGATAAAAAAATAACATGTAAATAATGAAAAGTAGTGAAAATAATAAAATAACGTAAATAGTGATGCATTTTGAAGAGTACTCAGTATTCTGCTTTTTTATGCTTTTTTTTCTTTCCATGCTTTTATCTATAATACTAGATATTTTTAATGAAAAATAAATTTATATTTGTAGTTATTTATATTTATTTATAATACATATATGTGATATTTGTTTACTTTTTGTTTATTTTATAGTTTGATGACATGTGTTGTACACGAAATATATTTTTCGATCTGAGATTATAAGATTTTGATATATTATAATGTTTGTATATAATTTTTTTTATTCGTGTTAAGTTTTTAGACTCATGTTCACTAAATTTTTAGACTCGTGTTCATTTAATTTTTTTTATCCGTGTTCATTTAATTTTTTTAACCCGTGTTTATTTAAGTCTTTAGATCCCCATTCTTTTAGGTTTTTAAACTTGTATTCATTTTACTTTTTAAACCCGTGTTCATTTAGATTTTTAGACATGTGTTCATTTAGATTTATAAACTCGTTATTATGAAATATTGTTATTATTTTATGTATATTATAAATTATTTTCTATTAAATTATATACAAAAAATATTTTATATAATTTAAAATATAAATGAATTTCGTTCAAAAAAATAAAATAAAATCTTTTTTACCAGTAAATAAATAATTTTAAATTTTTTTACTTATTGTAAATTAACATAACAAGTTCAGAAATTTGGTTTTAATATATGAATAACAAATAAAATTTGTATATATTTTAAGTAATATCATGCAATAATTAATTGAGGACACATGGTAATGGTAAGTATGTTAATTATTTGAGAAATCATGGTAAAAAATATTGTATTCTAGGAGAAGTATACCATGTTTTGCATTTATTATATTTTAGTTTTAATTTTCGAATAATATAATCTACATAATTGAAATAACTAAAATAATATGTTTTATTCCTTTAAATATATTTTTAAAATTATAATAATAATATAATCTACGTAATATATTTTAATAATATAATATTAAACATATTTGAAATCACCTAAATATTAAAAGAATATTAAAAGAATATTCTAAAGTTTGTGAATTTCGAATTATATTAATCTTAAAGTTTATCGACAATATCATAATTAGATTTTATTTTAGAATATCGAAATTAACTTTATAAAATCTCTAAATAAAAGACCAATTTTCAATAACATATGATGTAATGTCCCTTATCATCTTAAAATTATTTGTTTAAAAAATTATTTTTTATTATATAGAGGATCAGATAGCGAGCCAAACGCGGTGTCTTAATTCATCCAGGTAGGAAAATTATATTCCAATTATGTCCATTTTAGTTCTTTTCAATCTTTATTCTGGTTAAAGTTGTAAGGTGTATGTGTTTTTATTATTCTCTAATAAAATGTTTAGACGATTAAAAAAAAGATAGTCAGCCAAAAAAACAAAAGTGATTAAGGCCTAACGATACAATATCAACAACGAAGAATAAAACCCAATAAGTGTTCAACAATAAACGGAGAGAAGAAAGGAGAAACTTGTGTTGTTTTGACGTTGGCCTTATCCGTTCGGCTCAGCTCTCCTTCTTCGCCTCTGTTTTACTTTTATAGAATCTGAAATCAAAATTCGCAGGAAAGAGGATAAGAAACAATGGCACAGATGGTTGCGATGCCCGTGGCGCACTCGCTCTCACTCATTTGCAATTTGACAATGTCCAAACCTCTCTCTCGCAACACTCTTGCTCTCCCTGCTTCAAACACTCCCAATGTAATCATTTTTCTCTTTCTTATGAAGTTCTAATCATATTTCTCGATTTTGATTTCCTGGTGTTATGTGTTTGCTACTTCAATCTCGTTCGTCTAAATTTTTGGTTAGGGTTTGAAGAAATATTGTGTGGGTGTCACAGTTTAAACCCTAATAAGACCTCATCAATTTGGCTATATGGATCTAGGTTTACAGTTCATTAATTCGTATTTGGAATGCAGAAGCAGAGTCTAAGCATCCGATGTGCTCGTGTTGGTGGTGTGGAGATTCCGAGTAATAAGAGAATTGAGTACTCTCTTCAGTACATTCATGGGATTGGCCGAACAAGGGCTCGCCAGATTCTTGTTGACCTTCAGATGGAGAACAAAATCACAAAAGACATGGCAGAGGAAGAACTCATCATTCTTCGTGATGAAGTCTCCAAGTATATGATTGAGGGTGATCTGGTATACACTGTCCCTTACATCTTCAATCCATTTTAAAGTAATTTCTTGCAGAATGTGCATCTGATCGATATCTAGAGATTAGAGAAGACCTTAGGACTTGCTGTTCAATTGCTTTAGTTTGTGTTTTACGTGGTTATGGTGTTTCTGATATTTATATAGGCCTTGAAGAAATGATTGTAACTTGTGTTATGGGTGATGCAGAGGAGGTTCAATGCTCTTGCAATCAAGAGATTGAAGGAGATCCAATGTTACCGTGGGGTAAGGCACATCCAAGGATTGCCATGTCGGGGACAGAGAACTAAGAACAATTGCAGGACTCTTAAAGGCAAGAAAATTGCCATTGCAGGGAAGAAGAAGGTTTCCAAGTAACAATCTTGTTGATTCTTCTTGTAATAGTCCTTTTTAGTTTGTCTAGTCTCTCTGTTTAAAAGTCATTTGTAATCCCCAAAACTTGGTTCAAAATTGAGCCCTTTCCAGTTTATCTTCGTACTTATCGGTTATTGTAATTCCATATCTTCAATCATTCATCTCCTTGGCTTATTTGGTTTTCTGTGGGAAGACTAGTAAACGTTGATTGAAAATTGAGCATCCAAGATGCAGATATCAAACTTGGAAATTTGGTCAAACCAAGATGGTTTATTCAGAATACGTACATATGAATACATCAGTCCCAAAAAATAAAAATATGTAACTTTAGCAAAACGACGATCGTGGATTGTCTCTAATCCTACCAAGAAAATCTTACTATCACACAAAAAATGAAAAAAATGAATAATAACGGTAAAATTTTCAGTAAGAGAACTCATGGCCACGGATAGAAATATATTTCTTGACCCAAATGGCAATATCTTCGGCGCAGGCCTGTGCCTGAGGAGTCTTGAGAAGCATATCAAGTGTTGCAAAGTCATGAACTGCATCTTTGTATTCTAAAACTGGAGAATCTACATTTACCTTTCTAAGCTCTTCTGAATAAGCAATGGCTCGGTCTCTCATCCAGTCATGCTCAGCTACTACTGTAAGCGTTGGAGGCATTAGTTTCAGCGGCGGTCCACTGCGGTTATGTGCAAGGGGGTTTGCCGCCGGGTGGTCAAAGTCAAACTCTTTTTCTGGCAAGAAGAGTTTCCAGGCGAGAACAGAGACAGGCTTATCGTAAAAGTACGAGTTTGCTAGCTTTATTTCGGATTGTGTTGGGTTGTTTCCAATGAAAAATGGGTACATAAGAACCTGTGCAACAACTTTCACCGGGTCTAGAAGTTTCCCAGCTTCCACTGCTTTTCGAGCTACATAGTCTGCTACGTTCCCACCACAGCTCACCCCAAGAAGAACACATCTGTTTTAAAGTCATATGAGCAATAAACTCAGAAATAGCATTTGATGTGAGATTACACGCACCGGAAGATAAGCTAACTAAGTGCACCTAGCTAGTCCATAGGACCCTGACTTTGTTTCTAGTTCTTCATTGATCAACTAAAGACAACTCTGAAGATATACCCTGCCTTAATGGGTCTAAATTCCAGAAAACAGTCTCTGTAAACAAGCATCATTTTGAAGTGAACCTTATCTAAACTTCAGTAAACATATCATGGATAACCTTAATGGGGCTAAAATCAAAGTCTGTTCCAACTTCAGTAAACATATCATGGATAAGATAAAAATCAAAATTTTGAAGTGAACCTTATCTAAACTCTGGAGAACAATCTATACTACGGTTGTTTACATCTAACTCTCGGTGTCTTCTAGCTCATACTTGTTGACTGATTAGTTTCACACTTTGTCTATCTATAAGCATTACAGCTAATAAAACTGGTGAAATCGAAAGATACACAGCAAGCAACAAGCAGGAAAGGTTACAAATACGAACCTGGAAGGATCTGCGTGAGCTGCCAGCCAAGGCTCAACCATGGAAGCTCCAAAAGCATCCACTATCTGCCCTTGAACGTTCATCTTCTTCAACTCAACACCATTGACGCGTCGATTACCTAAAGACTTGAAACAATCAGCAAGATTGGCCTGTTTCCCAAGCCAATTTAGCACTTTGACTCCGTCTTCAAACGCCGCAGGATACCGATTCTCAGGCGCAAGTCTATAACCAACGGCTAACACGATAACGTCGCATACTTTAGCTATTCGTCGGCAAAAGAAGTCATTAGCAACCGAATCAGAACTTCCACTGACCCAACCTCCACCGTGAAACTGCAACATTACTGGGAGTTTCCGGGAATTCCTGTTGGTAGATGGCGCATATCCTCCGTATGGTTCTAGATTCTCGTTGTTGCCTCCGTAGCTGTTCCTTCGAGATTCGTTCCACTCAGTCGGTGCCGAAGAGTTGTGATTGAGATGACCATGGCTATATCTCCTATCGGATCTGAGTTGGTGGTGATGATTATCTTTGTGGCGAAGATTGAGCGAATCGGGTTCAGGTGGAGAAAGAGCAGATTCGGGAAGAAAGATCCTTACCGTGAGTGACGTCATTGGATCAATGTGAATATCTTTGGTTGCAACCCCGTCGGTAAACGAAGGATTCGCAGCGGCGACGGATTCATCGGATCGGGTCGAAATCCCAAACGAATCCGATAACCCATCAGCTGAAATCGAAATCAAATTCTGGAGACGATGTTTCAAAAGTAACTTAAAGAAGACGCTATAGAGTTTCACAGCTACGCTAGGCATTTCCCTCCAGAATCAAAAACCAGAATTTTTTCCCAAAATTCTGGAGACGATGTTGAAATGATCCAAGTCTAAATTATTTTCAGAACAATTACGGAGATCGAAAATCTTCCAATTAAGGTGCAAAGAGTCAAAATTGATGAAACCAATTTGGATTTCTATAATATAAATTCGACTAATTTACAGAGAAGAATAAAATGATGACGACGAGGAAGAGAGAGACGATTGTGGACAAAGTGTCATTGGCTAATGGCTTACGAGAAAGAAGAGAAGATTATCCTCTGAAACGCGGTTACGGTAAATTCAAAGTTCTGAATCGCTTTTGAAGATCTATACGTTCTAGAAACGTACAACTGCTAAAAGCTTTTTTTCTTTGCGTATTTTTATTTGTTCTTTACTGATTTTATAGTTTAGAGAACTATCGAATAAGATTCAAATACTATTAATCATAGAGATTGACACTTCATTGTTTTAATTTAATCATAGACAGTGGCCAAATGACAGCACCAAAAATAATAATCCATAATTTAGTAAAATCGTTAAATTTAAAAATTGAATTATTTCTATTGGTCAAATAATCAGGGAATTTAATACGAAATGCTAGCATGAATTATTCGTCACAGTAGGTGTTTGACCCTAATGTCTTGAATTAGAATGTTTCAATAGGTTTTTTTTTTTTTTTGATAAAATTTCATAGAATGTTTAATAGTTTTAACGAAATATAAGAAAGTTTCCTCAACCAAAAAAACAACAAACAGAGAAAGAAAAACATTGAAATATTCAAAAACAATTGGTCGCTCATGGTGAGCTTGACCATTAACTAAAAATCCAAGACTATACATGGAAATTTATAAGACACTGGTCGAAGTTTAAGAATAAAGCGATCCACTAATGGTCGTATTATTTTAAAGCTGACACTATAATTTGAAAGGGCCAGAAGATAATAATCTTAGTGGGCTTTTTAATATGCCTTTGATTTTTGGAGCCCGTCAATGTTACTCGGCATCTCAATCTTGCACGATAAATCCTCATCCAAAATCTTCATAGTGAAGAATGTAAGATCTTATAACAGGTAAGGTTACTCTACGACAACCTCGAATCTACATTTTATTCGCCTCATTAAATTATCTCTCAATCTATCTTCAGTTTCTCGAATCTCGATGCTTTCCTATCAAATGTAATATTTCAATTGTTTTGACTGCTACAGTTTTCAGCAGCGTAAATAGGATTACATTTGCTTTTACTTTTGGTTTTAGTTATTATTAGTCTTTTGTGTTCCTGTAGATCAATTCCGCTTTTTTATGTGTTGGTTTGCTTGTTTTGTTATCTAATTTCTTTTGAAAATTTCGAAATTTGTAGGTCTGAAGTTGTTTGAAATGAACCTTATTCGATTGTTTGAGAATTCTACCTGTGGATCGAAAGATGTAGTGCGAGTTGTGTGCCAAAGAAGATATGCTGCTGCAGCTGGTAAAGCGAAGAAAGGTGGGAAGGGAGGTGGAGCTAATGATGCACCAAAAGGATCGAGTTTGAGCAAAGAGATCAAATCCAGTACAGTTGTTGGTGCTAATACTCTTAAAGATGGATTTGATCCTAAGATCTTACCTGATTCAGATTATCCAGATTCTCTATGGCATCTGCTTGATAAGCAACCTGCGCTTCGCGAACTTAGCAGGAAGAACATCGAGACACTTTGTTTAGAAGAGCTTAAACGTTTTGTGAAGTTAGAAGCCCGAGCCAGAATCAAGGACAACAATTCTATCAAAGCCAAGAACTGAGATTCAATAATAACTTGTAATAAATATCAGTAATTTGAGCAACCTCTTAGCTTTTTCTTGTTATCATTGGGAATACAGTACTTGGACTTGATAGAGTTTCTCTAATTTCATGCTCTTTGAGGTAACAATGTCAGCTGTTTGACTGGCTCATAGAATTGTAAGGTCATTTCATCTCAGTAAATCGGTTCAATCTCTGTATTCATTGTGTGCATGGTCACATGAGTACATGAACCTTGCTTCTCATGATGACTATATACCTAGAATCAAGATAAGAGCAACCGCAAGTGTACCACAAAGGACTGACAAATGAATGTCATAAGCTATAAACCAAGCAGTAACAACACTTAGAGATTAGGTTGTGAACAATACAGGGATGAGTTAAAAGTGCATTTTGCACATACTGCTTATCTAGAAGCAGAATCAATTATTCCCAAAACACAATAATATAGCGGATATATCGTACATGGAAGCCAATGAAGTGGAGAAGAAGAAGAAGGCTATCTAATTTTCTTGTTTTGCCTTAGTTTATTAGCCTTGTTCCTTTCTCTAAACAATTCTATCCAGAGATTCCAAATCCAAAGTATACTAACAGTAATGGCGGTTCCAACAACAATTGCCCAAGAAATCCATAACCAATTAGGAATCACGCCTTGAGCACCGCCTTGGGCGTAAAACACAACCATTTTCCCGAAAAACAAAGGTCCTAACACACCCCTAACGATACTGTAGAAGGCGTAAAATGGAGGAGACAAGAGATCGTACACATTTACAGCTAAACGAGATTCTGGATCGTTCTTTCTGGCTCCGGCGAGTGTCCACGCGTTCTGGCACGCGCTTGTGACTTCGGCTAAAATTAAGAGGCCTAAGATGGCACAAGCTCCGTGGAAAACGAGAAATCGGCAGGTTATGAAGACGAATAAAGTGGCTAGGTGGTGGCCGATGAAGAGGACGTCGCTAGGGTAAAAGACGATGTAGTGGAGGAGATCGGTGAGAAAATATGCGACGCTGAAATCGAGAACGGTGTTTTGAGCGGCGGTATTGGAGGAGGAGAAGGAGCGTGAAGATGAGGATATTACGGCGCGTGTGGCTAAGAACACGGCTGGAGTTCCGTGAAATATTGACATGAGGCAGCTTGAGGCTTCAGGACGGATTTGCGGTTTCCAATTGCGGAAGACGATGAAGTAAGCAATTATGTAGATGGTTAAGAACATGGAGAAGAAGAGAGGGAGGTCTGGAATGGAGATTTCTCCGATATCCATCGACATTGAGATCGGAATCCCAATCCTAACGGAAGAAGAAGAAGATGAATCTATACGGAAGAAACTTTTTGATCGTTTTTTTATGTCGCCTCTCGTCGAGTTAGCTAAAATCGATATACTGATAGACACATGTATTTAATATATTATTTTATTCGCTTAATCACATTATTTGGCCCCAAAAAAAGAGTCCTTACTCCGTCCGTAGTCCTTAGCGATATCAGTTTTTTTTTGTAAACTCACAACAAACATATGTAGTTGTATAATTTGTTACGACAGGTATGTCTCATATGTATGATTGTAGCTTATTCCGTAGTTTAAAGTTACTTGCTTTTTTGGCTATTCGGTAGTTTTAGAGTTTAATTTAGTGAGATAATTGATTGTATATAGGGGTGTTAAACGGGCTAATAACCCGTGGGCTTAGCCTATTAAAATCCTTTTAGATGCTGGTTTAGACAAGTAATTATATGTCCATTAAATAGAGGGTTTTATGAGCTGATCTGATATGAACAGCGGGTTATATAGATTTGACTCCCGGCAGACTGCAGGTAAACGGATAACTTGCAAAATCAAAAGTTTGTAATTTGGTTAAGCGATTTTGGCAACTTCAAGCTCGAAGGTTGGCGACGATGAACATGTGAGTTTTTCTATGAAAATATCTTAAGATTCAAGTAATCACTTTCATCGATATGTCTTTAAATTTTAATCACATAACCAAAAAATCTGGAAACAAACTTATAAGTTCTAACATCAATTAATTCCCAATCTCCAATTCTCTTTTCTCCAAAATGAGTTTCGTGTGATTAGAGAGACAGAAACCATCATGGATCTCGTTTTTATGCGCCGAAAAAATCGTGATCTTTATCACCTATCATCATTCTCACTCTCCATTACACAAAGAAACTAGAGAGATTGTGAGCTTAACCTGAAAACAGAGAGATGCAGAGAAAGGACTCACATATACATGAGATTGTGAGCTTAATCACATACATATGGGATTTTTGAGTGTAATTTACTTTGATTATATTTTAAAATTGTTCAAATATATAACAAAAAAACATGGATAACTTGATATAAGTCATAAAAAAACACTGATATAAAAATCGTTTAAATGAATTGCTTGTTGCAAAAATTCATATGATATCGTGGTTGTTTTTTCTTATGAGTGATTAAATGTGGTGGGTTCAATTCTCAATTAGAGTGTATTAAGTTGTTTATTATGTTTTATTTAAAAGGTTTGCAGGTCGACCCGTTAGTTCATTAGGTTTAACGGATGGGGTCTGGACAATAATATAAAATCTGTGGTCCTAACAGGTCGGGCCCGCAACATATCAAAAATTTAAAACCAGTCTGCGGATTGGGCCCATTAGACGCGGGCCGACTCGTTTTACACCCCTAATTGTACAATTCCTATTCATTAAATTTTTTTATTTATGTTTGCGGGAATCTCTAATAACCAGTTGAAATTACGTTGATAGTCCATAGTTTTTTATTTGATTTAATTATTTCCGATGAGCAAACATATTCTTCGTTCAAATAGATTATTCGGTATTATTTTTTTTGTCAACAATTGGATCGACAAGATCCGATCCATAGCCTAAAGTCCACCTCTAAATTTTTTTTTTAAATTACCATAATGTATTAGATAAAAATTAAATTTTAATGTCAAATCATTAGCTGGATCATCCTAACCACCAGAGTAATTCGGTATTATTCAGTACTATTCAATTCATCAAAATTAAGTTTTTGTGTGTTAAAAGGTTTGATAGATTACACATGTCCACCTCAATTTTATCGTTAGACACGTCGTCCATTATTTTTAAGATTCTTTGTAATCTATTGCCATAAGTATCATCGTTTCAGAATTGTTATTAAATTTGTTATTATATTGTTTATGACATTATTCCCATTGTCCTATTTTCGTTCACACTAGACCACCCATTATTTTTTGTCTCTTTTATATAACCCCGAATTTATTATACACTTTGTAATTTAACCTAAACATTTTATATTCTTCAAAATTTCACCTAAACTTTTTATTTCTTTTAAATTAACCCAGTTTCATTTATCAAATTCGATTTATCAACCTAAATTGTTGTTAGTTCTATCGTTTTTCCATATTGCACTGTATCTTTATCATTTCCTTCAAATAAAAAACTGATTTATCTTCTATATTATTTTCGTTCATACTGAATCATCTTGTATTTTTTGTCTCTTCGTTATACACCTTGAACCTCGAACTTATTGCACTTTTTGTATTTCAACCTAAATTTGTTATATTCTTTGTAATTTCACCTAAACTATAATTATATCATTCTCTTCAAATATAAAATGATTTTATTAAACGTGATTACTACAATTAAACACATTTTTAATATATTGTGATTGGTTTGATTAAAACAAAAAAAAAAGCATTACAATTTGAAAAAAATGGTAAAACTGTAGTTTAATTTGGAGAAAATCGATAAAAATAATGACAACTTGGATTGACTAAAAACTTTGGTTACTTTCAAAGAAACAAAAAATTTAGGTTAAATTACTAATAACATCAAAAGTTTAGGTTGAATTACAAAGAATATAATAACTTTGGAGTGTATACTAAAAGATAAAAAAAAGTAGTGATCCGGTGTGAACGAGTATAATATAAGGAAAAATATGCAGTCAGAATTTTATCATCAAGAATGAAATATTTAATTAGATTAATTAACGAAAAATCATTAACCTGAAATAAACAATAGAAAAAATGTGCAGCCATGTTAACCTATTTGTGTCATTTTGTGGTTAGTGAATCAACAGAAGAAAACTCAAACCTCAAACGTGATAAGTGAAAATCAAAATGATGCCACAAACACTTTCTTAAATTGTAGTAAGCTAAAGACATAATCCTCAACCATAAGTGATCAAAATACTCAACAATCTAAAACTTATGACAAGTAAGAAACTAACTCAATTTCTGACCCGAGTCCTCGAGGATAACACCAAATGCTGCAATGACTTTCTTCATTTCATCCAGTATTTACTGCCTCTGCAAACTTAGCCGAATATTTAAGCTTCTTGTATTCAATTCTGTTTCCTCCAAACATAAAGCTTTCCATTCATTGCTCAACTCTCTTCTTTTTCTAGTTCCAAGGTTCATCAGCTTCTCAAGCTGTAATTTTTTTTGATAATCACTCAAACCTTGAGAAATCATGGTCTCAAATGCATCCCGCACACAGTACACAACTCATCATCGTCATCACTCTCCTTTATTCTGTCAACAACAATGGCTTCATGATGTTGTTTGTTCCCATTAAAGTCATTTTTCTCTGCGCTATTGTCATTTAAAACCACTTCTTCCTGATTCAACAAACCATATATATATATATATATATCCAAATCATGAGAGAAAAAGGTCATTATGATAAGATCACATCATTCTTGCTCTGCTCTGCTTTATCGATACCACCATTAGCGTTTTCAGGATCATTTATGGCCCAAATCATCATTGAAAATCCAAAGGCTTCAGAGTCACTAGACCTAGTGAAATGCTGATCATCTCCTTGGCTTCGGAGTGGCCATGTTAAATGGTAAAGTATACCTCAACTAAAAATTGGCAACCATATAGAGAGATCTGACTTAATTAAGCAATCAGACTGACTTAATCGACGCCAGGAGAGAAATAGGGATCACAAGGTGTGTTTTTATTTTGTTTTGTTTTATTCTTTTTCAACAGTTAAATATTAAAAGGCTGTTGTAAATGACGTCGTCTCAGGCACAAATACATCAAAAGTAAAACAATAATGAACATCTTTATTTTTACACCGGAATCATAAGTTTAACACTCCACTGAAACCGATACATAGCATCAAAGAGCAAGAAGAGAATCCATCCTACACAACACAAAAACTTAAGAGACAGAAACCCATTTGTCACGACCATCCTAGGCAAAACTTAACTCATGAATGACATGACTCTGTTTCCTCTCTGAGTTTTTAATCCTATCCTCCTTTGCCATATTCATTGGACAACCTCTCTCTACTTGGGTCTACTGTATCACAACATTTTTCTTTTCTTTTTTCAACTTTTGCGCAAGGATTCAGGATTTAAAAGTCAGATACTTCTATTGTTGATATTGTGGATCTGCACATAACCTCAACCTATCTCTCCCTCTTCTACTTCAGCTCCACGAGCTGTCGAAGCGAAAGGATCAGCTTCCTCCTCATCCTCATCCTGTTTCATAAATAGCCCAAGCTGCTCCAGAGGATTACTACCCCCAAAACTGAAACTGCGCAACCCATCATGAGATACATCAGGCCCATCCTCCTCTATTGCATTTCTCAGATGGTCTGTGTTGACTGTTTGGAGCAGTTCTAGATCCTTGAGAAACTTTGCGTTCTCGTTAAGTTCAACCGACTGCTCCATCTGCCCGATTTACCATGAAAAATGATGTCAGTAAAGCACTCTGACTCAAATATTAAGTACCTATACTGATTATCGCATAATCTGTTAAGGGCTCAAATTAACCAATTAGAATATTATAACGACTACTTCATTCCGCTGCTATGAAATAAAACGAATCAAGAAATGTTTTTCCCATGCACCACAACAACAAAATCTATAACCTCCATCAATGCCTGACGCGCTGCTTCTCTTTCCAGCTCCAGCTTTCTCTTTGCCTCAGCCGCAGCTTCAGCTGCAGCTTGTGCCGCAGCGTTTCTACGAGCTTCTTCTGCTGCCTTAGCTTCTGCCTGCAATCGTGCTTTCTCTGTTACGAGAGGGAGCATAAAATCAATTCAGGTTTCAGTATGCTTTTATCACGTCGAGCTGGCAAATATAACCAAATACATTTGAAATTGGAAATTGGAAGCAAACCTTTCTTCTTTTGAAGCTCAAGTTCTTCTCTCTCACGCTGCAGCTTCTCTGGATCTCGCGTGTCATTCTGATCTCAGGAAACACATAAAGTTTAAGAAAATTCATTTCAAAAGTACAAAAGAACATTGTGGACCGAAATCCTCAACAAACCTGGTTAAAAGTTTTTTCTCGGGCTTTCAAAATTATGTCTGCAAAGCGATTCTTCAATAAAGCAGCCCTGTAAATCTTCTCAGGAGGTAGTTGCTTCTTATTCTGAGCACTATTTCCTAGTGTATTAAAGGGTCAAGAGTGAGATGCCACCTCAGTACAAGACCAGAAACATTTTTCCTCCACACTCCCTTTCTTACCATCTTGCAGACAATCCACCTCCTCAACAGAACTTAATTTCTCCTGAGATGCACTTTCTAGCTGATCCAACCCACCAACAGATGCTACTTGTAGAAAGAAAACAACAAAACATAAGTTCCATGCCGAAAAACTTAACTTGTATACACTAACATAAAAAATGAACTCACATCCTCTTGTTGTTGGGGAAGTGCTTGTAGCTCCATCCAACGAATATTCAAGATCCATGGTTCCAAGCCCCTGTATCAGGGTAGGACAGGAGCACGAAGAAACAATAAAGTTATTCTAACAATCTGGGATCATCAAGTAAGTTACGTTCTAGATATGATGGGAATTGAAGTAACTATGAAATCCATTTTCATATTATTATGGTTCCACAGCTGTAACAAAATTTTGGTCCAAGCGTAGATCCTCCACAAAATTCCGACAAGCTAACAAAGATCTCCACAGACATATGCATTGTGTTGCCAAAGCTCAGTTATTCAAGATTGCATGTTATTCAAGCTCAGTTATGTACCTTTGATGTCCTCGGTAAAATTGAGATTTTAGGATTGTCCGATACAAATTCCAAGCTATTACCTAGATCAATTACAGGCATCAAAAGAATAGCAATCAGAAGTTAGTACGCTTCTGGGAATAATCTCATCACCTTACAAACAAGAAAGAAAAAATAAAAAGCAACTTGTATTTAGTTAGTAAACACTCTACTTGCAAGTCACTACATGAAATATCAGTTGCATTCATTTCAGAGCAAGAAACATAAATTTAAAATTGAAGTAAAAACTGGACAGAATAATAATAAGTGCGCTAGCAACAATCACTGAACATCCACAATACTATGGCTCCAAGGCTGTTTCTGACATAATTTGAGGTCCCAAGGATTTAGAAATGAAAACTGCAACCAAACCCCAACAAAAGTTCCACAGAGAACAAAAATGAAAATCTAAACAAGCCAATGAAAATATACCATCAGAGTTTCCTAACATCAGATCCTTTTCTACCATGACAGGAGAAGTGCTTGATTTTGGCTGTTCATTGTCACCAATGTCAACAACCTCGTCATCCATTTCACTTCCTGTAAAAAAGATATAGAAAGAAAACGTCAATCTAAACAGAGAAACAAGCAGAAAAATTTCTCAAACAAAATCCAGGTTGTAAGCTAACCATCGCAATGTTGCATTGATGAATTTCCTGGCACTGATCCATGCAAAAGCTGCAAAAAAATAATTTTTTTTCCGTATTAGCAGTCATGGTGCTATTAAATGATTCAAACATGAGATATGGAAGGAGAAATACCTCTATTTCACAGTATTCAACACTTGAATTTTTTTGTTGGCTCTCTTGCAAATGCTCATCTAAGAGATCCCGCAACTGAAACAAGGAATGGTCACTGAGATCATTAATGTCAATCTCAATCTCATCATCTTCAATGACCCCTTCATTTGAGTTGTGGTCTCTCAAGAAATTTATTAATTGCGCCGGGAACTCAGTCAAGGACTCCAAATCTTTGCCAAGCTTGAGTCTATCCTCATCAGTCATAATCCGTTTTGCAGGCTCTAGCACATTCTCACAGTCCACTGCTTTAGTCTTCCTCTTCTTAGACATAGGTACAGGTACTGCAATCTTATTCTCCTTAGGTGTATCCGAGTTGCCCTGTTCAATATAAGTTTTTGTACCGGATAATTTCTTCTCAAGAGTTTTCCACCTCACTTCAAAAAACTTTCGAAGTGTATCAGCCATGACGTAAACATCATTACCAGGTGGATTATACGTCATTGCATTGCTAAAGGTAAGCCTGACATCAGCAGAAAACTCTGAAGGACATGCATACGTTCCTGAAGTTAACTTATTCTTCACAGTTCCTAAATCCATTGGATGTTTAATAATAGTAAAATAATCCAGTATATTCAGCTTGACAACATCTACGGGGGTATTGAACACCCAACCATACTGATGTGACATCAATCGTTTCAGAAGAGCTTCACATTGCTTCATCAGAAGCACAACTGCGGTAGTAACAGGAGTTGGTTTAGCAGCAGCACTTATAGGGTTCACTGTCTTTCCTGGTCCAGTAGAGCACCGCGACTTTCCAAAACTCTTGGCTCGACCCAAACCACTTGCAGAAGAACTAGTGACAGCCACTGATCTAGAAAGCTCGAAACTCTTCTGGAAAAACCGTATCTGTTCCAGCTCTTGTTTTAGTCTACGAATCAAATCCTTCCTATCTGATGATGACAGGCCGGACAAGGGCAATACCAATTTTGAGACACCAAAGGTTTCATGATCAGTAGAATTTAACCCACCAAACTTTCTTTTGGAACAATTAGAACCATCTGAGGCACTAGGGCTATCAGATCCTTCGTCATACCCACCAGGTGTCTCTAGACAATAATCTCCAGGTCCAGGGAAACCACCGTTTCTCACAGTCATATCGACGAAATTATAAACTAGATTCCCTTTATTCTGTAAAGCTCCGGATCAGTCTAACCTGGAGGAATTTAAGGGGAAAAAAACCCATCTAGTATGATTGATTTGCACATATTAGGGTTTAAAAAATCGAGATTTTCTGCGTTTATAAGCCGATTAGAGTTGTAAGAGAGTAAAAAGCATTAAAAAAACCTCGAATTGCGCGAGGGTAATGAACACTCAAAACGCAAGAATGAAGGAACTCACAGACTGAACTTTAGAGCAACCGTGAGAATCGCATTATCCAACCGAAGCGGAAGACCGAACTTGAGAAGAAGCGAAACCCTAGACGAGCGATGAGAAGACGATAACAATGAAGAAGGCCTAAAGATTGATGTGGAAATAGATAAATTAGAAAACGAAGACGACGGAGAGGTTGAGAGAGAAATATATATTCATCCCTCTCTCTCCCTTCTCTTCACTGTCTGAATCCACCGTAACCGTGCAGCGGTTGATGGGATCCGGTACGAGATACCCAATACAATCAATATACATCGTCGGATTTAAATCGAACGGACAAGGGTACCTCAGCTTCTTCAGCCGTTAGATCTAGTTAGACAAAGCGAAGATTTTTTGAGTCAACGCAATCAAAGAACGCGTGCCGTTTTTGTTAGTTATATCTGCACGTCCTGAAGTTTAGTATCCAAATATCTAATATTGTTGATCAAATCATGAAACGGTTACGATGGTCTATGGTTTTGGTTTCCGGGTCGACGATCCAAATTTTCTCTAATAGTATCAAAAAATTCAAATGTATCTAGAAGTATGCTTCATTATAATTGATTATGTGAAACGTTTAAAAATCTAATTTTTTCTACACAAATATTGCAAATTAATTTCTTTCTAAGTATTGTACCGCGTTCGAAATCCATTGTACCGATGATAAACCAGCGTCAAGTGATTGTAACCCATACCAATACTCAATTGAAGAATTAACCCGACCCGCCTGATGGCCCAATGTTCCTCTGTCTTCTTCTTTATTTCACCGATTTCAAAGACGATGGGTACGAAAAAATCCTAAATCGTGATTTCGAATTCATAGGTCAGATTCTCATAAATTTCTTATTGGGTTATGTTAGTATGTAGTTTTTAAAACGTATGTGAGAGCATTATTTTCATAATATCAATTTTTAATGGTAGAAAATTATTTTCTGATTCGATTTTCAGGTGCAAGATACGCAATGTATTATGAGTTTCAACTGGGAATTCGAATAAAGTACGTAGAGGACATTTCATGGTAGGAATTCCCAGAAATTGTTGGTGTGGTTCTTCAACTGTCTGTAAGTTGTCGAAGTCTGGGAGTAATCCCAATCGATGGTATTATTGTTGCTCGTTTGCCTCTTCGAGTAAGATAATTTTCAGTTATTGATGAAGACATGAATGCTAGACCAGCTGCAGCTAGAGAACTCGCCATTCCAACACCCAAGGGTCCAATCACACGCTCAAAGGCAAAGGAAATAAGAGAAGGATTCACCAAAGCCGTGGGAATGCTAATGAGCTCGCTTCAAGAGGAAACCTTGGATGAAGCTCTAAGCATCTCTACCAACATAGACTTGCCTTTGCTTGGAGCTTATAAAGAGGTTCTAATCTTCACATTCGAACAAGAACCGGACCGGAATCATTAAGGTATTGAGATTGGTTAAGTGATCTTGTACTCTTTTTCCTTATCTTTGGTTTTGTCCCAAATGGGTTTTTCAAAGAAAGGTTTTAATGAGGCAAGCCATTTAGCCCACTCTCATCTCAATACCAAGGTGATCCACGGTCCATAAAAGTCCAAGAAGTGTCCATAAGAGGCCACTCAACAAGAGGAAAGCCCGAAGACTAAATTGAAGTCCATAAGTGATCCAAGAAGAACATGGGCTGAAGAAGAAGTTTAAAGGGGTGAAGCTTGTTGTATTTTCGGTCCATTTAGAGTCCAATAAATGTCTAGAAGATTCTAGTGACTAAATATATGTAGTTAAGTGTCAAGTTAGTGGTAGAAGTGGGAGGAAATGTGAGTTAAGGTGAGCATTAACCAACTTGTAGTGGGTGGAACTTCAAAGGTCTCACAGAAGCTCATGAGTCCCTCCTCTTGTCTTAAGTCTTTCATTTCCTATTTATAGTCTCTTGATACATGAATAAAAGACAACATGATTGATAAACCAAAACTCTTGAAACACTTTAGAAGTTGAGACAAATTCTCAAACTCTTTTCTCTTGTCCGGGATAAGAAACTATCTTACTTACCATATGATTGTGAGAAGCACTCGTGTGGGAAGTGTACTGCTTATCAAAGGCCTTTCACACCCTTTGTGGCGCAGCTCGATCCATCTTCAATCTCATCTGCCAGAGAACCAGAGGTGAATGTTCTCCGAACAGCCTTGAAGTCTCACAAATCACTTCCATCAAGCGCCTTCATAACACCTTTGAACCGGCTAGTGAATGTTCTCCGAACAGCTACCCTTTCAATCATCTATCCACCTTTAAAGCGCTTCCGAGGCTACATCATTTGGTATCAGAGCCAAAGTAAAGCCAACACCTTCCATTACAGCATCAAAACCGGTTCAAACCAAGCCAAAATTATCAAGATAAGTTCAATACAAAACCGAACAAATTTCTTGTTGATAACCGGAAAACCATTACAAAATCATTACTTAATTTGTATCAGAGGTTTTGTGATTGAACCAAGGCAAATTTGAGTTGATATTTGAGTGTATTTTGAGCCTAGATAAGACTTATACTCACTGATCTTACTCTATGGCTGCAGATAATGAAACAATCATTCAAATGCTCACGGTGATGAGAGAAAAGAACCAAACTTTACGCCAAGAAATTGAGGAGAGGTTTAGGCGTTTGGAGATGGCTCCAAGGCATGCACGAGCTCATCAATATCCTACTCCACCAGCCTCACGACAAGGAGAAAGTGAAGGGGATGATGATGAACCACCTGAATTGGTAGAGGATCCACCCGATCCTTTGGTGATAAGACCGCAATGAAGAGATCCTCTTGATCAAAGAAGAAGAGAGGAAAGAGTTGCTAGACCAGGCAACACGAAGGTGAAGTTGACAGCCCCCGTATTCACGGGAAAATCAGATCCAAGTACCTACTTGGATTGGGAGAGAAGAATGGAGTACATTTTCGAATGTTATGGCTATCCAGAGCCAAGAAAGTTAGCCCTTGCAGCAGCCCAATTTTCAGAAGGAGCATTAATTTGGTGGGATCGTGAGGTGCAAAAAAGAAGAAGGATGAGGTTTAGACCCATAGACTCATGGGCTGACATGAAATTTCTCTTGAGAAAGAGATATGTTCCACCGCATTACCATAGAGAGCTTCAAAAGAAATTTCGGAAGTTGGTGCAAGGTAGTCGGTCAGTAGCGGAGTATTATGAGGATTTTGAGCTTCTCAAGAACAGGTTGGAACTTGAGGAATCAGAAGAATCCTTGATGGCTCAATTCATAGACGATTTGCAAGAGAGAATTTCAAGAAAGGTGGAAAGACAACCGTATGGAGATTTACAAGAAGTGTATCATCTTGCAACAAAAGTGGAGTATCAGTTTAAGCGGCGACCCATGGCTAGGACCAAAACCTTTCAGCCAGCATCATCAAGCTCTACACCAGCTAGAGACAAAGGGAAGGCAGCTGAAAGCTCTCGGACAATACCTAAGCCGAGTTTTGACAAAAGCTCTACACCCAAAAACCGAGAGGTAGTGTGCTTTAAATGTCAAGGGAGAGGCCATTATGCTCGTGATTGCCCCAACCAGAGGGTCATGATCATCACTCCAAGTGGTGACTACGAGTCCATGGATGAAATGGAAGAAGAAAAGGAGGACCCGGATGAAGAGATCACTTATCTGGATGTTGGTGAGTTGTTGGTGGTGAGAAGGGCTCTCAACACTACAATGCAGATTGAGGAGATCAATCAAAGGGAAACCATTTTCCATACACGTTGCACTATCAAGAACAAGGTTTGCAGTCTCATTATAGATGGTGGATCTTGTACTAATGTGGCTAGTCAAGTGATGGTGGATAAACTAGGCTTCGAGAAGAAGAAGCATCCAACACCTTACAAACTTTGGTGGTTAAATGACAAGGCTGAACTGAAAATCACCGAGCAAGTTGAGGTACCATTTGGTATTGGGAACTATAAGGATAATGTGCTTTGTGATGTGGTTCCTATGCAGGCTGGTCATCTATTGCTAGGAAGACCTTGGCAATACGATAAAGATGCTCAACATCATGGGAAGTCTAACTTTTATTCGTTCACTCACAACAACAAAAGGATCAACCTAGCTCCTATCAGCCCTATGGAGGTTCATTCTATGCAAGCTAGGATGTCCAAAGAAGTTGAGAAAGGAAGACCAAATTTATACCTTTCATCAGCCGGAGTGAGTAAATCAGTAAACATGAAGGAAAACATCGTATTGATGCTATTCAAAGAGTGTTTTGAAGCTGAGGTACATGCATTAGACATGCCTGAGGGGGTTTTGAATGTCTTGGAACAATTCCAAGATGTGTTTCCTGAGGAGATTCCAGCCGGTTTGCCGCCCATAAGAGGAATTGAACACCAAATTGATTTCATACCGGGTACTGCTCTTCTCAACAAACCAGCTTACCGAATGAATCCTAAGGAGACTAAGGAAATTGAGAAGCAAGTCCAAGATCTCATGAGCAAAGGATACATCCACGAGAGCCTTAGTCCTTGTGTTGTATCGGTCTTATTGGTACCAAAGAAGGATGGAAGTTGGAGGATGTGTGTGGATTGCCGAGCTATCAATAACATCACCATCAAATATAGGTATCCTATTCCTAGAATTGATGATATGTTAGATGAACTAAGTGGTGCTACCATGTTTACAAAAATAGACTTGAGGAGTGGCTATCACCAAGTGAGGATGAAGGAAGGAGATGAATGGAAAACAGCCTTCAAAACCAAGCAAGGTTTATACGAATGGTTGGTCATGCCTTTTGGCCTGACTAATGCGCCAAGTACATTCATGAGACTCATGAATCAAGTCTTGAGAGCTTATATCAGTAAGTTTGTGGTGGTTTATTTCGATGACATACTGATTTATAGCAAGGATTTGGATGAACACTTAGTACATTTGGATAAAGTGTTAAGAACATTGCGGAAAGAAGGATTGTTTGCCAATAAGAAGAAGTGTAGCTTTTGTGCTAACCAAATAACCTTTCTTGGGTTCGTGGTAAGTGCAAATGGCTTGCAGGTTGATCAAGAAAAGATCAAAGCAATCCAAGAATGGCCAACACCAACGTCCATTGGTGAAATAAGGAGTTTCCATGGGTTAGCGAGTTTCTATAGAAGATTTGTGAAGAACTTCAGCACCATAGCAGCCCCTCTCACTTCAGTCATTAAGAAAGATGTACCATTCAAGTGGGAAGAGGCTCAAGAAAAGGCGTTTCAATCACTCAAAGACAGCCTCACTCAAGCACTGGTATTAGTATTACCCGATTTTGATAAGATGTTTGAGGTTGAGTGTGATGCTTCAGGTTTTGGGATTGGAGGAGTATTGACTCAATGTGGAAGACATGTGGCATACTTTAGTGAGAAAATCAGTGGTGCAGCCCTCAATTATCCGACATATGACAAGGAACTTCTAGCCTTGGTAAGATCATTGGAAACTTGGCAACAATATTTTCTTTCTAAGGAATTTGTGATCCATACAGACCATGAAACCTTAAAGCACCTAAGAGGACATACAAAGCTTAAGAGAAGGCATGCTAAGTGGCTGGAATTCATTGAGACATTTCCATATGTCATTAAGTACAAGCGTGGAAAAGAGAACATTGTTGCGGATGCATTCTCAAGGCGTTATACTTTGATCTCAACAATGGAAGCTAAGGTATTGGGATTTGAATTTCTTAAGAGCTTGTATGTTGATGATCCAGACTTTGCGGAGGTGTATAAGCAGTGTGAGAAGGGTGTTTTTGGTTCATTCTACCGGCATGAAGGCTTCTTGTTCAAAGAAAAACAACTTTGTGTACCGCAAAGTTCCATGCGGGATTTGATCATTAGGGAAGCTCATGGAGGTGGATTGATGGGTCATTTTGGACGTGATAAGACATTGGCAGTGGTTAAGGAACATTTCCATTGGCCACACTTGAAGAAACAAGTCGAGAAGTTTTGTAATCGGTGTGAGATTTGCTTGAGAGCAAAATCCAAATCACATCCGCATGGGTTGTATATGCCTTTGCCGATTCCAAGCTCACCATGGGTAGATATTTCTATGGATTTTGTGCTTGGACTACCTAAGATTAAACACAAGAATCTATCTTTGTTGTAGTGGACATGTTCTCCAAGATGGCACATTTTATTCCATGTGCAAAGGTGAATGATGCATCACAAATTGCAAGTCTTTTCTTTAAGGAGGTAGTAAAGCTTCATGGGATGCCGAGAACCATTGTATCAGACCGGGATTCAAAGTTCTTGAGCCACTTTTGGAAGACTTTGTGGAGAAAATTGGGAACCAAGCTCTTATTCTCAACAACTTGCCATCCACAAACCGATTGGCAAACCGAGGTAGTGAACCGCACATTGTCTACCTTATTGAGAGTAACCATTGGGAAGAATTTGAGTAATTGGTTGGAGTGTTTACCCTTCATTGAGTTTGCATACAACCATGCTACTCACTCAGCCACAAGGAAGTCTCCCTTTGAGGTGGTATATGGTTTTCAACCCTTAACTCCCCTTGATTTAGCTTCCTTACCACTTGAAAGTATTTCATGTCAAGAAGGTGAAGCCAAAGCAGAGATGGTTAAGAAGTTACACCAAAAGGTTAAGGAAAACTTGGAGAAACGAACTGAGGCTTACAAACGTCAAGGTGATAAAGGGCGTAAGCATGTTGTCTTTAAACCGGGAGAATGGGTATGGGTACATATGCGACCAGAACGTTTTCCACAAAAGAGAAGTTCTAAATTGATGCCTAGAGGAGATGGGCCTTTTAAAGTGCTGGAAAAGATTAATGATAATGCATATAAGCTGGAGCTGCCAGGTGATATGAATATTTCTTCTAGCTTTAATGTTGCTGATTTATCTTTGTATGAAGATGATGGTGCAGTTTTGAGGACAAAACTTTCTCAAGAAGGAGAGAATGATGAAGACATGAATGCTAGACCAGCTGCAGCTAGAGAACTCGCCATTCCAACACCCAAGGGTCCAATCACACGCTCAAAGGCAAAGGAAATAAGAGAAGGATTCACCAAAGCCGTGGGAATGCTAATGAGTTCGATTCAAGAGGAAACCTTGGATGAAGCTCTCAGGATCTCTACCAACATAGACTTGCCTTTGCTTGGAGCTTATAAAGAGGTTCTAATCTTCACATTCGAACAAGAACCGGACCGGAATCACTAAGGTATTGAGATTGGTTAAGTGATCTTGTACTCTTTTTCCTTATCTTTGGTTTTGTCCCAAATGGATTTTTCAAAGAAATTTTTTAATGAGGCAAGCCATTTAGCCCACTCTCATCTCAATACCAAGGTGATCCACGGTCCATAGAAGTCCAAGAAGTGTCCATAAGATGCCACTCAACAAGAGGAAAGCCCGAAGACTAAATTGAAGTCCATAAGTGATCCAAGAAGAACATGGGCTAAAGATGAAGTTTAAAGGGGTGAAGTTTGTTGTATTTTCGGTCCATTTAGAGTCCAATAAATGTCTAGAAGATTCTAGTGACTAAATATATGTAGTTAAGTGTCATGTTAGTGGTAGAAGTGGGAGGAAATGTGAGTTAAGGTGAGCATTAACCAACTTGTAGTGGGTGGAACTTTAAAGGTCTCACAGAAGCTCATGAGTCCCTCCTCTTGTCTTAAGTCTTTCATTTCCTATTTATAGTCTCTTGATACATGAATAAAAGACAACATGATTGATAAACCAAAACTCTTGAAACTCTTTAGAAGTTGAGACGAATTCTCAAACTCTTTTCTCTTGTCCGGGATAAGAAACTATCTTACTTACCATCTGATTGTGAGAAGCATTCGTGTGGGAAGTGTACTACTTATCAAAGGCCTTTCACACCCTTTGTGGCGCAGCTCGATCCATCTTCAATCTCATCTGCCAGAGAACCAGAGGTGAATGTTCTCCGAACAGCCTTGAAGTCTCACAAATCACTTCCATCAAGCGCCTTCATCAACACCTTTGAACCGGCTAGTGAATGTTCTCCGAACAGCTGCCCTTTCAATCATCTATCCACCTTTAAAGCGCTTTCGAGGCTACATCAGTTATGTATTGATGTGTATTGATTCAAAGAGATTTTTCGTGACTTGTATGGTTTATTGTAGCTTGCCAATGATGAGCACAAATTCAAATGGATGGATGGATGAGGGAATTGTGAATAAGATTGATATAATGAGTCATTCAGTTGAATGCTTGAGAAGCAAGTGATGGAGTTGAAAAGCAAGAGTATTGAACATCAAAGAAAAAAGTTGTTACAGATTCAAATGATAGGGAAAATGAGTTCGTCGAAAGAATTGATAGCATGCTTGTGGAATCTGAGTGGAGGATGAAGAAATGGATTGTTATATCTTTAGTTTTAGGTGCAGTTCTCATGGTAAAGATGTTAAAAATGTGATTTTGGGGTTGTTGATTCAATGTTTTTGGGTTTAAGAGTATGAGACAATTGGTTTTGTATGAGACAATGCTTTTGTAATGCTTTTACGATGTATTTGTCATGGTTTTGTTGGAATACAATTGTCTTATTTGCATTGCCTTTTAACATATGTTAATGAAAAGTTATACTCGGAGACCCCTGACAAATCGAGATTGTTACATGTGTAGTGGAGACAGAAAGTAATGGTACCATGTGCTAATGGAGGTAGAAAAAGTTATAATGCCTTTTACATTGCTGAAAGGTCAAGAAGCAATAGATCTTACAAAAGAGTAGGTTTTTCCACAACACATGGTTTACAAAAGACCACTTTATCCTAGAACAAAAGAATAGTCTGAGAAAACAAAGAACGACAAAAAAGAAGAAGAAGAGTAAACAGATCTTCATCTTCATCTTTAATACTCTTGAGACTGTTAGGACTGCTGGATCTGAGATTGAGTGATGACTTCTTGAGATTGCTGGACCTGAGAAGATTCTCCTTGTGCAGTATGATGCAATGGATAAGTTAGTTAACATAAAGAGAGTGTATATTCAAGTGTATTGATAAGTTTACATACATTTGCTCGTTTACCCTTGTGAAACCTAGCATTGCGAGAAGCAGCCCCATATATCCCATAATGCATAATTCTTTTCTTGGTTGGATTTGCTTTCTTGGTTTGACTTTCATTGTGACCTTTTTTCTTTTCTCTATTTTGCTTCTCTTTTTCCTTCCAAATTGTACAGGTTCATCGGGCTTTGTATGCTTACATTCTTCTGTCACATTCCAATACCTAGCTCTTCTAAGTGGTGTTATGATGTTGGCATATGTTTGCCTCCATCGTGTAGTCTTAAACCAATGAACTACATAGTTTAATAACTCCAATTTCTAAGCCATGATTACAGAATAAGCATGTTAACATGTTATACCGGTAATATCCCAACGCTTGCAAGAACATGTATTTCCTTCCAGATGCTCCCTATAAGAACAATCTCCATCCACTACATGAAACATTGAATGTGTAGATCTGTACACTTTACAATCTGCATCTAGGTTGTGTGTTCTTGTGAGGTAGTCTTCAACATATGGAGTACAACTATCTCTATGATCTATAGTAGTCATCAGTCTCTTCATGATCCTTACCATAGCTTGCCGAGCAATGATCTCAAGCATTGACACTATTGGTTTTTCTCGTGCCTTGACTATTATGTTGTTGAAGGACTCCTTAGAGTTGTTCTCTAAGTCTTCGCAGAAACTTATGGTTAAACGCTTCATTTAGGTAAGTTTTAAATGTCTCAAACACATAATATATAACTATTTTTGTCAGTCAGACACAATTATTTAACCATCACCATCAGCCAACATTAAATCTTGCTTAATTAGCTTCATAAACCAAGTCTAGTTGACTATGTTTTCAACATGTACTACAACCCATGCCAATGGATAGATAGCATTATTCCCATCTATACCTATTGCCACTAAAAGCTGACTTTTCATTTTTCCCTTTAGAAAACAACCATCAACACCTATATATAAGAGGTCTACAATTCTGTTTCCATGATGTTCTTAGGACCTCAAAACATACATAAAACCTAGAAAAGACGTCAAGACCTTCGTCATTCATATGCGACTCAATAACACGACTAGAGTTAGGATTGTATTCTAAAATCTCAGCTCTATATTCCCTTAACCTCTCAAACTGTTGATCATAGTCTTTCTCTATGCATCTTAAGACCATATTCCTAGTTGCTTGACATTGTGGCCTAGTGACTTTGATCTTCCACTTTTCATAAAGTAACTCTTCTATCTTCATGGTCATAAAGTATTTGAGTTCTTGCCTACTCTTATCTAAGAAGATTGTAGTCAGAACATGCACCTTCAACAACTCACACTCACCATTTTCATAGCAACTATGCCTAGATTTTAAATTTTTAACAACTCATTTCTCTGGATCCCCTCTAGTGGAAGCGTAAATCCTCCAACTACACCCGACTCCTACACATTCAATGAAATCTTGTACTTATTATACCTAGTTTGTTTGATATTTTGACAGTTCTTCAAAGCGTGATCAAAAATTGTCTCTTTCAATGCTAACGCAGAGAAGAACACTTGACCATCGAACAAATTGCAATCACCTCTTGGCATCTAGTGCTTCTTGCGTCGAGGATTCTCGTCATCTTCTTCGCATTCACTATTAGGAACTTTGTTATGTCGGATTGGAGGTTTGTCACTGAAATTCTTGATATTTTTTTAACATTGAAGTTGAACCTCTCACACATCTCATTTTCCAAATCATATTCAGTACGGCCCCTCCCCGCGTAGCTACTTCTATTTCGACTAAATCCATAGTCGAATTATGTTTCTCAGTTCAGTAATCTCTCCCATTTCCTCTGATTCTGCCAATTTAGGGTTACATGACTTAAGCTTTTACAAGTGAAGTCTCGATTTCTTTAAGTGGGTTAAGTGAAGCTTACTCTGGTTTGTAATCGGGTCATTAATTGGCCAATTACGGTTTAGATCCAGCTTACATTTAAATTTGTCTAATTTTTTGGTTTATTGTACCATTTAAACCAACTTTAATCAGAAATGGAGGAAAATTAATCTGCAATATTTGGGAAGAGAAAATTAGATTTCTAAACTTTTCACATAGTCAATTATAATGAGGCATACTTTTCGGTAAATCTGGATCTTTTTGATACTTTCGGGAGATCTGAATCGTCGACCCTTGGTTTTCGAGTATAAAGACATAAAGTTTAGTATGTCTTCTACTATATGTCAATCCTAAACCTAGCGGATGGCTTTTTATCGTATTTGAATATACAACTTACAACAACGATCATCATCAAGAGGATGTACTCTCTACATACATTAGCAACACTCAAGATGTCTGCTACACTAGCATGGATCGTCTCAGTTTTGTTAGTTGCACACTAATTGACATTGGGTTTGTTTCTCACATATATGTTCAAACAAACCTCCAATCTATATGTCAAAAATTTTAGTGAAAAGTCTTGAGTGAAGTTATTGGTTCTGGGCATTCATACTTGAACTTCCAAATAAAGATAATGCTCCAGAATTCTCTTTAGATCCATAAAAGTGTTTTTTACCAAGGATCATCAGCATCATAGTGGGCAATACTCTCAAACATCACTTCACCAATCCGGGTTTTGCGTGTACAATTTCAAAGTCTTCTTTAGAGCATCTCCAACAACACTTAAATTTTGAGGTTTTGCAAATCCAATATCACAATTTGAAGTTTTGAATAGCGAAATCTCAGATCTCAATAGTGATAACATAAAATAAAACACAATTTACATACATATATAATATTTTGTATAATCAAAATAAGATATTTAATATGAAAATCAGTTTTATAAGATACTATTGTGAAACATATAATATCATTATGGAATAATTACAAAACTAACCTAAAATTTGATTTTAAATACAAAAAATAATCTCTTTTGAAATCATTTGCAAAAGTAACTCATTAAAGTAGTGAACTTATAATTTTATTTTTCTTGACCAAACAAAAAAAAACTGGAAACACAATTATATATACACCCTTTAGGGTATATTGCAGATTTCATGTGAAATTTGCTTCTTCATTATATTTATTATTTAAATTTAAAATAATAATAATTATTATATAACTAAACATTTGGTTACATGACCGATAAACAATTATGAAGTACAAAAATAAAATCTCACAAAAATTTAGTGAAATAAATCAACAAAGGTCAACAATATATGTTGGTAACCATGTAGGATTTATAATTTTTATATTTAAAATGTAAATTTAAACAAAAGAGTTAAATTATAGTATATTAAGAATGTTTAATCTCTTATATAATAAAATTGTAACATTAAATTAAATGATATGTTATTTTAGTCTGTTTTGGGATAGGAAGTATTGTAACAAATTTTTTAGTAGGAAAATTTATGATAAAATAAAAGAAAGAATTACTAATATAATGCTAATTTTTTGTGTAATTACTGGATTACGTTTTTATTTTTTTAGTTTTGGAAAAATAAAGCAAATGACAAAACTGCCATCACTAAAAAGAACAGTCTGGCCAAATTTTTCTTCTTCTTTTTCTTCTTCTGTTTCTTCTATTCTTTGATATCATTTTTTTTTCTCTTCAAAATCAGCCTTCTTCTTTGCGTTGAAATCAGACTTCTTCCACTTTGAAATCATACTTCTTCTTCTTCTTTTAAATCTCAGGTTTGTCTTCTTCTTCTTTCTCTTCAAAATCAGGTTTGTCTTCTTCTTCCTCTTAGTGGTCAATTTGTAATAATTACATATTAGTATCTTTCTTTGTAATCTTGTCTCATTTTGAAGTTAGTTAGGGTAGATTTACATATTAACAGAGTTTTTGTGCTATTGATGGTAGATGTACAAATGTATTGTTCAAACAAGTCTACCATAACTTAAAAACGAAAGTCTACCATTGAACACAAATAAATCAACTTTTTCATGGAAAATAGTTTTACCATCAAATGACAAGTATGTCTTATTTGACGTAAAATAAGTCTACCATCAAATAATAATAAGTCTGCCATAACCGAATCGAGTAATTTTACCATAAGGTAAATAAAAGTCTAATGACGTATGCTAAATATGCTTTTGCTCGCAAAGGAAAAGTCGACCATCAAATAATAATAAATCTACTATGAAATATGTGTAAAGTCTACCATTGAGTCAAAATAACTCTACCATCAAAAACATTTATGTCATATTTGACACAAAACAAAGTATACCATTACGCAAAGAAAAAGTCAGCCATTTGAGTCAAAGTAAGTTTACAGTTAGATATAAATTCTGCCTTATTTGATAGAAAACAAGTCTACATACATACCATCAACCTAAAGAAACTCTTTTAAATAAACAAAATATAAATGTACCACCATGGACAATAATTCTACAGTTGAATGAAAATAAATCTACCATCAAGTAAAAAATAACTCTACTTCCGAAAACAAATATGTCATAAATAAATCTATTATTATACATAAATAAAGTCTACTGTCGAGTATGAAAAAAAATTCTATTGTCAAACATCAAAGTTAACTATATTCCAGTGACTAAAGAATCTACTTCCAAGTAAATGAAAATCTTCCATTCAAAAAAAAAGTCTACCACAATGATCAAGTTAAGTGTACTATTACAGTATAAATTCAAGTTAAAATAAGTATATTGCTAAATAACAGAAAACCTACCATTAAAAACCAAATAAATCTACTGTTATACGAAAAATAAGTCTATCATTACAGATGAATCACAGTAAAATAAATCTACTATCAATTAAAATAAAATCTACTATCAAAAGCCAAATAGATTTACTATCACAAGAAAATTAACTCCACCATCGCAGATTAATCAACGTAAAACAAATCTACCATCACAAGAAACATAAATCTACCATTACTGAACAGATTAATCTACTGTTGCATGATCAATTTAACGAATTTTATAAGTAAAACAAGTTTACAGTCAAACAAAATCATATCTACCATCAAACACAAAGAAAGTCTACCATCATTTGCTAAAAATATCTACCTTCAAAACGTTATTTCATCTGCAACTATATATAAATAAATCTACCATCACATATAATAATTCTACCACTGTTTTCATAGTGATGGTAGATTTCATTAATAATATTTTCATAACCTACTTTTTTTTGTCAAAAAAGAAAATAAGAGTATTTTGGTATTAGATGAGATATCTCAGGTGTACTAGAAGACTTGCCACCTTTGAAACAAGAATCAGGAGAAGATTTTGCCCATCCATGTAGCAAGCGGAGCCGATCCTTTGCAGAAAGTGAAAAAGCAAAAATTTGTGACAAAAAGAACCCTATCAGGTCAACAAGGAGTTCTCTCAGAAAACCCCCAAATCCCTTTTCTTCTGCACACAGAAGAGAAGACAAATCAAACCTACATAATCCACCAGGAGATATGGTATGCCAAAAAAGCATAAAATTCGGTAAGATGAAGATCTAGTATCAAAGAAAAAAAAATTGATTCAAATTTTCAAATTTCCGGAACAAGCGAAAGCTCCAATCGGAACCAAATTTATGGAATAAGTGCAGTCATACCAGAATCAATAATCACCAAAAACAACGAATATGAATTAAAAAAAAGGAGAAGACCAAAGAAAATATGATTTCGTTAAAACTCTCTAGAGACGGCAACAAGACGAAGAAAACAGAAGAACGTTGAGAATGAGTTTAGGATCTGAAAGAAACCCTTAATAATTATTTTTTCCCCAAAACTTAAGAGACGAATCTCTAAAGAGTTTCGACGGTTGAGACATGATATTTCTTTTCACTATATTAACAGTAGGCTCGAAGATTTTAACAAAAGAAGAGAACATGGAGAGCAAAAGAAGAAGAGGCGAGATTAGTGTTGAAGGTAGATAGAGGAAGAGAGCCATATTTTGTTTTTGTTTACGGAAAAAAATTACTTTTATATTTTTGCCAACACTTAGGCAAAATAAAACAAAAATCTGGATAAATGTTACGGTTTCTAATTATTTTAGGCTCTAAGGTCAAAATTTTAGGCTCTAAAGTCAAAATTTTGATTTCCCCTTAGTTACTAAAATGTTTAGCATTTTTTTATTGCTATTATATTTAAACTAGTTTCACCAAATACTTTTAATAGCAAATACTAAAAATGAGCTATGTTAATGTGTTATTAATGCACCTTTTTTTGTAGTGGATCTAAAATGTATTAGATTAATATTCAAAACAAGAAGATTATTCTACTAATTAAACAAAACATTGAGATTATTTTAATTATTCACACAAAATAAAACTATTATCACATAATATTTTCAATAAAAATTAAATGATATTTGATAACAAAACAAAATAATCTTATCACATCATTGTTTAACAAACTAAATAACTAATCCTATCAACTTTCAGCAAACAAAATATCTTATTAATTATTATATGATTATAGTTTTATATTAACAAACTAAATATCCATTTAAATTCATTTTATACTTTATAGTTTATGGAAACCAAAACATATACGTGGGACGGAAAAAAAAATATACGTGCAAATAAACATACAAAAAAAATAGAAATGTTTTAGAATTATATATATTTTGAAAACACATATACATAATAAAATACAAGAAAAATATATACAAGAATCCTATATATATAAAAAACATTAAAAAATTAATCATATTAAAGATATTTAAAAAATACAAATCCAAAACATAAACTACTAAATAGTTAAATTAACATAATTCTACGATTTATAAGCGTAGGGATAATATGCTTATAGTTTATAGTTTATGACATAGTTTAAGGTTATCATCTGTGATAACATAAAGTTATGATATAGTTTAAGATATTGATCACCTTAATCATATTTATTTGTAACTATTTCATTAGATATTGATAATAAATATTGTCACCGATATACAAACCTAATATTCAATATACAAAATAAATATGATTATCACGTTACTTTTAGAATTAAACACGTTGATATGATTTTTCACAACAAACCTAAATAAATATCACATATGTATATTCAAAATTTACAAATAAGTTTATAAAAATTATATTTATTTAGGTTTGTTTATATTTTTATTTTCAAAATCAGTATTATCTGATTTTGAGAAATGTATGAATTCTTCATAATCTTGAAATACCAACATGTATATTTTAATTAATTCATCAAGAACTTTCAGATATAGTTTAAGTTTATTGTAACTAATTCTTAATATAGTTTATCATAAAGAATATCCCTAATCAATTCTATCTTAAAATATTACCCCTTATCATAATAGGTTAAATTCTATTTTTCTATTTAAATAGAAGATTCATCCCAAAACTAATTCTAAGATTTATAAAGAAAACAGATGCGCTCATACTCTTTATTTGACCATATTTTCATATTCATCATGTCTTTCTTTGAAATTTCTTCTCTGAAATCATGCAAACAACATTGGAGAATTAAATTTAAGATTCTAAAGTTGTGGAGTGTATTTCACACAGAATTTGGTCAAACTATTGAGATGGTCTTTTGTGATTCTAAAGTTTGTAACTAATATTTTACTTCAACAAGAGAACATAAAAAAATTAGAACTAATTTTGTTATTTGTACTTTGAAGTGTAATTACTTTTTAAAAGTATAATATGAGTATTTATAAAAAGTATAATATGAGTATTTATAAGTATATTCGGATTAAGAATGACTGATAATACTATATCCATATTTATATAAGTAAATTTTTTGATGAATTATCTTAAAATATTAATAGATAAAGATATATGTCTTATCGATAATATAAAATACAACATAGATCTAACAACCTAAGTGAATACGGGTTTAAAACTCTAAATGAATGTGGGTATAAAAAATTAAATGAATACATGTCTAGAAACTGAAATGAACATGAGTCTAAAAACCTAAATGACACGAGTCAAAAACTTTTATATATGAAAAATGTAACGCATCAAAACCTAATTAAACAGAGATCGAAAATTACATTTTGTGTACAACACTGATTATTATTATAAATTAATTTTTAATATATCAAGAATATATAGAATTAATAAATTTACGTATATAAATCAAACCATGAAATTAAAAAATGGAAAAAATATCAAATATAAATATTAGAAATAAATAAATAAAAATAAATAGAATGCATATTGATTTTTCACATAAACATATACCATGCACAATATGGAGCATTATCTAGTCTTTGATATTAGGCTTTGTTTTGATCTTCGCGTATTAAATATTAATTATTAAATTTTTATATTAATTTTAATTTTAACCATGTTAATTTCACCAAAATCATGTTAATTTTACCAAAATTAAAACAAAATCATATTAACTCTAACTGATTTGATCTTAATGAAAATTAAATCAATTGGTTAAAAATAATTTAACCTAACTATAAAAATGAATTTTTACTAGAAGAAGACAAAAAATGGTTCTGTTCTTGCCCTCTTGTATCTCGCCGCTCACCTCTCTCCATCTTCGGCTCCTGTCTTTGCCCCAATCTCTTATCGCCATCAACCTCTTCTTCTCTGGTGTAACAACTTTACTTCTCTCTCTCTATCTTCATTCACAATTTCTTCACTCTTCTTCGCACTATTTTGCAATTTTTTTGCAGCTTACGATGGCCACTGTCTCGTCCTCTCTCCGGCCACCATCGACCCCTACCCGTACTCTCCGCTATTGACTTCCACATAATAAGTATTCTCTTCTTCTTCTCTTCTTCTTCTTCTCTCTTATTCTTCGTTGACATCTTTTTTCTTCTTTTCTTTTCAGAACTGATTCCAACATCATCTTCTGGATCTGATGATTCATTTTTATTTTCTTGTTAAGTACTGATTTTCCTTGTGTTTTATGGTTAAAGCTTTGTTTTTTAAAATGGATCTGATGATTTTTTGATCTTTTTTAGTACAAGATCTCTCTGGAAAGTTTATCATTTTTGTATAAGCTGATGTTTGATGTTGGTATTGTTCTGGTTTGTAGATGTTAGATTGAATATCTTGGTATTTTTCTTGATATTTTCTGATATTTTTGGTATTTTTGTGGGTTTTTGGTATTTTTTCGGCTTGTAAATATTAAATTAAATATCTTGGTATTTTTCTGGTATTTTTCTGGTATTTTTCTTGTTAAAAAGTTTGTATATGTTAGATTGAATTTTGATATTTTTCTTTTTGAAAAGTTTATTTTTTATTGAATATCTTGTTTAAGAACTGAAATTTGTATGATTGTTTTCATTGTTCTACTAAGCAAATTTGATATCTGAGCTTTGTTGGAGAGTTTAACAGACTTTATGGCTAGACTTATGTTAGAGATTTTAGAATTAGACTTCGCTAGTAGACTTCAATCTCAAACTTCTATTGTAGACTTTAGGAGTAGACTTTTATAGCAGATTTCAATATCAGACTTCAATTGGAGACTTGACATTCTGATTTACGTCTTAGACTGATATACCTTAATGATCAATTAGTTTTCATTGGTGTTTGCAAAATTACATGCTGAGATGGCTTCGCCTGAATTTCTACTAAGGTTGTTCACAAAGGATAAAGACCCATACCCCACGAAGAGTGTAGGCTATTATAGTGGGAATACTCGGTTACATGATGCACTGTCTGAAGCCCTTAACGAGGATGAATGGATTGAGCTTCAGAATTCTAAGTTGGGAGTGTTTCTGAATTTTATGAACTGGAGTTTAGCTGGGCATCAAGGCTCGTCCACTATGTGTTTTGTCTTCAGCTGCAGTGCTGAAAGAGTTATGAGATTTGGAGTCTAATTGGTGTGAATCCAGTAAGATTCTCAATTCTTGAGTTAGAATTCCTCACCATGTTGAACTGTGATTACATCGAGAATCTAGAATCGTCAGCCATTGAAGTTACTGAGGATATGCAAGAATTTTTGCCTCATCTCGGAGTGGATCACGATATGTGCTGCTAATTTGGTGGATGCTTGTGATGGGTGTGGAGAATGGTCCCATGAAAATTGTCTAAGTTTAGGTGACCTTTCAATATATGCAACATTTATTGAAGGAAGGAAATATGAGAACCATACACGACTTGGTATATCTCGATTGGTCATGAATCTAGAGGTGTTTGAGAATTATCTTTGGGGAAGTGTTACACACAAGAACCTGTCGACTCTTTTAAAGAAAGAGTACATGTGTCAAACGTCTGTCACATTAAAGTATTTTTCCAAATCCTTCAAGTGTGGGTGTATTATGCCATTATAGACTTTGCAGCCGATTTTGCTGGTCCTCTTCCTAGCAAGCCAACTCCACCTATGTTGGTGTATAAATCAGGGCCGGCTCTGAGTTATCTAGCGCCTAAAGCAAGAATAAAATTGATGCCTTTATATATTATATTTTTTTTAACAGTAACATAATTAAAGATTGCAAAAACACCATGAAAAGTTAATATGTTTAAAACAATGTAAAAAACATTAATACACTACTTATGTAAAATATTTTAGTAAATCTACTTATGTAAAATATTTTAGTAAATCTAATTATGTAAAATATTTGATGCCTTCTTGCATTTTTCCATGCAAAATTATTTATCATATTTGTATAATCAAGTTCCTCAACCAAATCTTTTTCGATGAACATCATCGCCAATCTATTTAATCGTTTTTGAGACATAGTGGAACATAGATAATTCTTGATGAGCTTCAACTTTGAAAATCTTCTTTCTACACAAGTAACTGAAATCGAAATGGTCAATAAGATGTGATAAGCTATCCATGTGTTTGGATAACAACCATCCATTCTTTTCAAAAACTCCAACACATCGACCGCTTTTGGAATTTCTTGTGACAACAATCCTCTTAGAAGTTTAAGTTCTATAAATAGATCTTTCTCTTCTACATCTGAAAGTCCCTCATGCTTAAGAGAAGCTTCAAGCTTCATACAAGATGCTATCAAATTATCATCTTTTGTCAACTTAAGTTTCTGTAAACCGAACAAAAACCCAAAGATTTCCTCATAATACCGAAATTGTTCAAATCTCACCTCAAGGGACATGATAGCTTGATCCACTATATTGATGAAGTAATCAATCCTAAAACTCTCTATTGTTGTTACCTTGTTACTTTCATTAACTTTCTCAGCAACTTCATCATAATGTCTTTTTCTTTTCACCAAGCGTTTTGAATTTGTAGGAAAATTTGGTTCAATCTCCATTTCAATGGCAATTTTTTTAGCTTCACCTTTTGTGTTCTCAAATCCTGTTTCTCTGTAGCTTTTCAATTAACCAACAAGTCCATTTAATTGAGAGATAACTACCTCAAGATTCATATCTTCTGATTGCAATGTTTTGCTCACTATATTTAAAACAGAAAGCAAATCATACCATACCACCATTCCAAACAAGAATTCAAACCCTCCAATTCCATGTGTTTCACTCACTACAAGAGACTCAACATCACTACGATGTCCTGGATTGTCACTATTTTCTGCCAAGTAAAATAAAGCATCTCTAATCTCTGAAGCTTGAAACCTGAATGGTTTAACACTATCAATGCGACTTTCCCAACGAGTTTGTGATAATGGTTTAAGTGTACTACCATTCACCTTCTCTTTATATACTTCCCAATTGATGGTTGAAGCTGCAAATAAGCAATATATACGATGAACAATGCCAAAAATGAAATAGCTTTCTTAGATGAGGAAGCCATATCACAAAGCACAAGAATGAGACTGTGACATCCACATGGAGTGTAAAATGCTCTTGGATTTACATTACGTAATCTTTTCTGAACACCTTTATGTTTTCCTTTCATATTTGCCCCATTATCATAACCTTGTCCTCTTATATCATCAATATTCAACTTAAAATCAGCCAACACATCTTGAAGAGTGTTAAATATCCCTTCTCCTCTCTTGTCTTTGATTTCCAAGAATGTCAAAAAAAACTCTTCAATCTTAGGTGAAATCGTGGAAATATCAACACATCGAATTAGAAGGGTAAGCTGCTCTTTATGGCTAATATCAGGAGTGGAATCCAAAATGACTGAAAAATACTTTGCATCTTGAATCTTCTTTAAGATATTCATCTCAATCTCATTCCCAATCATTTCTATCAACTCATTTTGAATCTTATGAGTAAGGTAATGGTAATGAGTTTCACCTTTTTCAATCCGTCGAATATGTTCCTTTATTACTGATAAAAGCTTTCATTCATCCTAATAAAAGCCAGAAAGTTCCCACTATCTGGATCACTAATCTTCTCATTATGTCCACGAAATGCTAAATTTCTTTCAGCTAGAGTCTTTACCACTGCAATTATTCAACATTACATCTCTCCAATGTTTCCTTTCCTTGTTAATTGCCTCCTGCAAATGCTTATCAATAGTCTTAATTTTTTTCAATCTCATTTCTAGCTCTGCCCAACGAGTCATAGAAATGATATGATGATGAGTTGTTTCATGAATTTTCAGCCTATGTGAAGCATTTCTCCAATCATCATATCCAATACTAGCTAAAAGAGGAGGATTCAAACAACAAAAACAAAAAATCTTATTTTTTGCTTTTGAGTTAACTAACATGCTTCTCTCCATTGCTCATCTTTCTAGTATAAGTTGGTAGTCTTTTGGGTTGACCTTTCTCAACCAAAAAATTTCTCATTCTTTTATCAATCTTTCCCCAGTTCCCAAGATCATCCAGATCAACATTCTCATAAAAACCTTTAATGTCATCAACTTTCTCATGTTCTTCCATGTTGTCTTTCTCAAACTGATCTCTCTTCTCATTCATACACTTTACTTCAGCTCCAACAAATTCTTCTATATTCCTTTGGTTTGCATCTTCTTCAATAGTATTAATCCTTTCGTCTTCATTATTTGTTTTCGATCTAGTACTTTCATCAGTCTCAGAATTTTTTGTTCTTGTCACATACTTAAGAATATCATTGGTTTGAGATTTAACCAATTTATCTTGTCTTTCTTTTCTTTTTCTATTTGCATATCCACTTGGTTAGTTGCGAATCCTGTTTCCCGGTAGCATTTTTTTCTACAAATTATTATTCAAATTACTAAATCAGAATGATTATTGACTTAAATGAGAGAACACATAAGAACAGAGCAACCACGAAGACGAACAAACCAACACAATCATAATTCACATGAATCATAATTTATTAACCTCACGAGTCACCTTTTGTTAAAAACGTATATATATATAACAACTATATAAAACTTAGAAGCAAGTGGAATTAAGTAAATCAGCCACATGGAATCCAATATACATATAACTACAGGCCAACAATGATGACAAGACTTAAGAGGCAGAATCATTTATAAACAAATATATACACATTGAGATTGACATTGATTTAGTGAAGGAATCTAGACTTTAAAATATAGAAAAGCTTTCAGTTTCACTAAGAAAGAAAATGTTTTTGATTTTTCTTTAAAAAAAACAGAGTTACAGAAAAAATAAATAAATCTTACTTTGATTTGGAATTAAGAGAGGAAAAACATGAATCAGCAACCAATTCTCAAAGATTGATGAGTATTGAGTCTGAGATTTAAGTTTCTCGTTAAAACTTAGAAAGTTTTAGAAGAAGAACAGAGAAAATGAATCGTCGTTAGGTTTTCTTCTTTCCAATTCATTAATAATTTATTAAGATTTAATATTTTAATATTTATAAGCAGCCAATGATAATTAACTAATAGAAATTATTATAATACAGTCATCAGAATTTAGAAATAGTTTTCTATATCTAAACGTAAAAAAAAATTGTAATATGTAGATTTAATAAGACCACTACACTAAGAGACTTTATTAAATTTGATGCCCCAAATTTTTTTATAATATTTGGCGCCTAAAACCCTTGCTTTATGGGCTTTAGCCCAGGGCCACTACTGTATAAATGTGGTAAGGGTCGTAAATATGCCAAGGAAAACATTATGAAACATGTTTAATGTTGTGTACAATAGATTATATTTGTGTAAGTATTGTCTAATAATTAGATTGGTTTTCTAATGTTTCTCTTGTTTGTTTTTGTAGACACGGGTGATCAACTTTGTCCCCAAAAACATTGGTGATATGTTTCCTCGTTGGGACAACGATGAAGAGGATCCATTGGTTAACAACATTATTAAGGCTTCATTTGGGGAGTCCCTCTGCTATGGATCTGGAAAAAATCTCACTGGAAAGTTGAGGGTGTGCTGGTCGCAAATAAAACTAAGCCTAAGAAAAGTGGTGGGTCGAAGAGAAGCTTGAAGGAAGCAGATGTGACTACAGGGAAAAAGAAGTGTACTCATACTTTATATACTTACGTGAGTGTGAATGATACCAGGTCTATTGATAAATTGAAAGAGCTTATGGAAAAATGCTATACAAAAATGGTTGATCAGTTGATAGATAGGATTAGTAGTGGGGATAGAAGATGGTAAAGGGTTTAGACACTCTAGGTGATAGAATGTCGGCTATTGACCAGATTTTGGTGGAAATGAAAGGTGCTCCAAAGGAGCAGGTGAAATCCAATCAACAGATTCATGTGCCTGAAGCCAATCCTGGTGATGATGAGACCACTCTGCTGATTGAGGTTAGTTCAGATCTTTCTCTCAAAAAACAAAAGAGTTAATGTGAAACGTAATACCAAGAAACTGAAGTAGATATATTTTGCTTATGTGTATATATGTTTCTATTTTGAACCTTTGCTTTTGTGTATACATGTTTCAGTTGTGTTGACCTTTGGCTTGGTTTGTTATAGGTTGCTTATTACATATATTGGTTTTGTTAGAAACTGCTTGTATTATATTATATCTTATCATTTCAATAAAATGGTGAATTCATCTTCAAATATTAAATTTGCAGAATAATCATCATGTTTCAAGTGAGAGTGTGAATGGTGGGGATGAACTAAGTGTTGTCATGATGGACAATAAAAAATCTGATATGGATTTTGACTCGGTTCAAACGGGAAACAAGAAAAAAAGAAATCTATGGTATAGGAAATAACACGTGAGAAAGCTGAAAAGGTGAAAAAGCTTGATGCTACACAACTTAGTCCATTCCAAGGAAATAACACAGTGAAGCAAATCATCCCAAACAAGACATGTGGTGGGTATAATCCCTTTGAACACATTGACACTGGATCTTCAACCATAAGTTAACACATTTTCTAGTCACATGAAGCTTGAAATTACTAATCATGTTGTAATCAGATTTTATTGGTTTACAATTATTAACAAAAATGAAGGAATGTCTCTGAACATCCCAAGATTGCACTGGATTGGTACCATATCTTGCGACCACCCCAAGTCTGGATGTGCGACACTGTAAAGCCGACTTCATATCAAAACTTATGTAGCAGACTTCTATTTTGTTGCAGACTTCTGTAGCAGACTTCTGAACCAGACTTGTGTTATGTAGCAGACTTTTATAGCAGACTTCTGTTGCGTTTTTAATTATATCTTAATTGCTTACCAACTTTCCTATATGTTGCAGCACTGATGCTGGGATTAGTCTACTAAGGAGGTGATATGCTCAACATCTAGAGTGCCATAGGTCCGATCGACTTTGCTTTGTTGATGCAGTTTTAGGATGATGTGGGCTTCAAAATTTGAAGAATTTGGTAAGTCTTCAACAAACCCTGACAATACAAGAAAATGATTTCTGGGTTGTGCACTGGATTACTACTCCGGTGAACAACGAGAATATTTCCAAAGTGACAAGACATGGGGAATTGAGGTTGATATTGTATATGCGTTGTTGAACATTGGTAAAAATCATTGGGTTGCTCTATTGATATCCATACTGAGGAGGCACATTACTATTTGGAATTCCAATGTTTCTCTCACCAAAGACCCAACCATAACCGTGAATGTGAGGCAAATTTTTGTCATTATGGCTTACCTTTTGCATGAATTGGCTCCTGATCTTGAAAAGGCATATATCCATTGACTTAATTCACACATGAGTGAATAAAAGTATCACTGCCCCAAAACAAACAAAGCAGAGACTGTGGCGTTTATTGCTTAAAGTACCTAGAGTGTTATGTTCTTGGAATTCCATTCCCATCGATATTTTGTGACAAGAATGTGAAGCTCATGAGGGATAAGCTAGCGGCTGAGATATTTTATGAGACATGTATACAAAGCACGGAAAAACGAGGATATAAAGATTTGGACCTATTTAATGAATGATATGTTCTTTTGTATACTTCGTCTTGCATGCCTTCTATTTTTTTTGTAAGATGCAAAGAAAAACTTATGTTGGATTCTTGCATGTCTTATTTTTGTGATGCAAGAAAACTCATATATTTTGTAATTATTGCAGGGTATTTTAGGATTGCCTATTAGGTGGTTGATTATGTCTTCAAAAGATGTTTGAAATCTAGTTTTCCATGTAGTATGAATGAAAGATTGGTATATGTTATTTGATTATTTTAAGTGTGTTAACATATCTATAACATAACCAAGAAATTTGTAGGTGCATACTTGTTAGAGTAGACTTCATTAGAAGTCTGCTATTTATGCGCACAAACTTCACGTGAAATCTACTCATATACAATATAGACTTCAGGTTAAGTCTGCACGTATAAATAGTAGACATAACAGACTTCATGTGAAGTCTACTAATATACAGTATAGACTTCACCTAAAGTATTCGTGTATAAATAGCAGACTTCACTTGTTAATAGATATTTACATAGATAATGCAAGTTAGGCAATGGAATGTGTCAATACAAGAGTAAGAGTGAATGTTTTACAGTATATAGACTTTAGCAACATAATAAACACATCAATATACCTTTTCACTACTATTCGACAACATATTTTGATGCCTCCAATGTCACATCTCTATTCATTGTCAACTCTTGACACCTAAAATAAATAATAAGAAAACACAACAACTGATAAATAATAATGTTAAACACAACATCAATTTCAATAATATGGTAATATAAATATTTTTAACTTACACAATTCAGTCGAATATGGCCTGGCTGTTTGCATTTCGGATAATTGTAATGCTTGGTAATTTTCTTAGCCTTGGTGTTGCGCATACTTGTAATTTCTAGTCAACTATGCCATCTAGATTTCTTCTTTCTATCGAGAAGACATTTTACAATTGGAGGAAGACATTTTTCTTGTTTCACAACTTCATAATCATTTTTGGGATATATTTTTTGAGAGTAAGTTGCATCTAAATATTCCTTTTTATAGGTTTGGACATACAAGCGTAGACACATGTAGTCCAACATGCATTGTAGCTACAATTGCGTGTGAACAAGGAATTTTCTCAATATGAAATACACCACATTCACACTTTCGTTGTTCTAAATCAACTAGGCAATTCCTTTCCCCTCCTTTCACATAAAACTACCAAGTGTCTATGCGTTCAACTACCAACCTTTCAGCATAATGACCACGTAGTGTGAATAAATGTTCAACTCCCCGACTATGGCATGTTGTGAGAGGCAATGCATCTTCTCTCCTTTTATAAAACCACATTCTTAGCTTCTATTGTATGAACTCCAAAAGGTATGTTATGGGAAATTCTCTTGCTAGCTTATATGCGACATTGATAGATTTTGTAATGTTGCTCGTTTGGATGTTATATCTGTCGCATGGGAAGTGAACACATGCCCACAATTTTTGGATATGCATCTTCTAACTAGGCTACAAGGGTGGGGTTTATATACTTTAACTCATCCATGTACCGATTAAAGTCGTGAAGTGTGTATGCATATGTCACTCATTTGACCAAATACATGAATTGTTTTCCCTTCAACTTTGTCACAATGTTATGATGGAGGTGATAATAACATATGCCTTGTGTTACCCAAGAAAAAACCATGTTGCAATCATTCTTTATGGAGTTGTGCATGTATGAAAATATTTCCAAATGATGAAGATCTAAACAACAATTCCTTAATTTGGTGAAAAAATCATTTCCATGAAGCATCATTCTTAGTGTCTACAATACCAAAGAAAATATCTGAAAATTATCGTCTTGTGATGTTGCCAATAGCAGAACTACACTATATTTTGACATCCATCTACCACAATAACTCTTCTGAGATACTAAAATCCTGCTATCGAGGCACCAAAAGACAGAAATAGATTTTAAATATATTATGATCATCAAGTTCAAGTCCAGTCACAGTTCTCAGATTAGCTTTATGGATTAGCTATAGATAAGAGGGCAAATTACCATATTCATCTTTCGTTGTCCCACGCACCAATTCATGGGCATATATCAATGATCTGTACAAAGTAGTATAATCCAACTTTAAACCAAACATCATCTTCATTGACCCTATAATATGCTTCAGCAAAATTCCGTCAATTGTTCTCCAGTTGCATTTAGACTTTCATTTTTTGTTGTTAATGGTGGGTGCGAAAATTGAAAAAGATGACAATTTTTTAATAGTTGAGATTTGGTTAGTATTTGTTTTTTTTTAAAGTTAATAACATAAACAAAAATAATAAAGCAAGCAAGGGTAGAATGCAAAAAGTTCTGTTAGGTTAAAAAGGGCGTTGAATTAGTAATTGACCCAGATCAAATGGTCAATTTTTTAACTATTGTTATCCTTATATTGTTTATGTTTATTTATTATATTATAAAAATATAATGTTAGTAATTTACATAACTTAAAGTTAAAATTAAAAATAATAATTAACCTGCTATAATATTTATTATTACATTTTTTACTTTTTATTTTTATGGTAATTAATATTTTATTATGTTATCATAAAATATATTTAAAATAATAATAATAATTAATTTTAATAAAATATTTATTAAATCTTTCAATGAGTTAAATTAACTCATGTCATTTGTGAAAAATATAAATTTTGATTATATAATATTCTTATGTAATATTTATTAAAAATATATATATATATATATTGTTATGTAATATTGAATTAGTTGACCCATTTATTTTTTTAAATATTGTGAATATGATTTATTTTGTAAAAAAATTAATATAAAATAATATATGTTTGTATTAAAAGTTTTAACTTATAAAATAAGTATTAATGTGATGGATCAACTCTGGCTTGATAGGTTACTTTCTAAAATTTTGTTTCTGTGTTTCTTCTGGATCTACCGGTTCTCCTTCCTTTTTACACTTTTTTCATTTTTCTCTTTCTTTGTGCCTTTGGCTTTTTCTCTTGAAAGTGGCAAGTACCAACTCCTTCCTAGAAGGAGATTTTTTCACCGAAGATGGAGGAGGGATCTTCTACGAATTGATTTCACATCTTTGTGATGTAAATCGCAATTTTTCTCACCGAGTCCAAGAGAAGGAACGGATGGTGATTCAGATGAGGACTAATATATTTGGTCCCAACGGCGTCGGAGTTATTATAGATGAAGATCGTTGTTTAGGACACAGAGGGCTTCTTCGTTTTCAATAGTTTTTAGGGTGGCGACCCTTCTGGAGGTTGGGATCCTCAGATCCACATATTCACAATGGAGCTAGACGATAATGAGAAGAGATTTGCAGCCATCAATTTCCGGCGATGCATCATCGACAGTTTACCAGTGGAGTGCATGCCGGAATGGCTCTTAGGTTGACACATGGGCTTCCTTACACAGATTAGTGGCCTCTTTTGCCATCACATACCTTTGTATGTTTTGGGCCTTGTGCTTTAAGTCAATTTCTTTTCATTGTAATGTTTTTTTGGCGTTGTACCATTTTAATAAAAGTTGACGATACAAAAAAACATATGCAAAAAAAAATTCTCGTGTAACTGGATGTTAGAATTATTAATTTTATTTTTACAAAAATTAGATCAAGTAAAAATTTTATTAAGAAAATTTTGTTCATATTTAACTGATTGTTAAAGATTTGACCCGATTTAATATTTTTGTATGATTCATTAATCAAAAAAATATTAAAATAATTGATTGGTTACTAAAACTTTGAGCCGATTTTTTTTGTATGATCTAATAGTTAATTGGGTATAAATATGTATTGACTATTTTACCATGAATGAAAAGATTTTTTCTTCTTTTAATTTGAAAATTACAGTGGTATTTTGAGTAATTTTTACAACGTTTAGGTTATACTTGTCAAAATACATTCTCCTTTAATAGTAGGAAAAATTAGAAATAAAGGATGTTTTTTCTATGTATATCTATACCAATTTTTCTCTAAATTTGTTACAATAACCTTTATATTAATGATAAACCAATTATACCCTGAATCTCTACCATGTTATGTCCTCCTTCCATCTTCGTTTTCTTCAACGCTGATTCATCGCTTCTCTGACGAAGGCAGAGCATTGATTAATACTCCGACTTCGTCGAATTCGTCGCAACTGTTACTCAGTATTGTGCCGACGGAGATGACTCTACCGTCAGTTTGATCCCATGTTAAGCGGAAGCATATTGCAGTATTCAATTACACTGAAGAGGACGAACGTGTTGAAAAGATATCGAAGAAAATCCTTCGAAAATTCAATTCTCTAGTAACTAAAACCCCCAACGCCATCGATAAGTATGACTTTCTTCGATTTTGTAAGTGTTTCCTTTTATGTATTCCCTAATAGATTTTCATTTCGATTTTACACTGGAAAATTGTTGGGTTTATGATAATTGGATGATCTAAGGTGGGTTTTTACTCGAGAGATATATTTTTTTGAAATTGCGTTGTTAGATTATGGGGAACGAATTTTGATGCAAGAGTCATCCACTTTTGTGTGATGTATCTAAACTATACTTGAGTAATCATGATTATTTCCTTAGAGCTAGAACATCAAGTTTGACATGGTAATACAAGAGAGTGAATGTCTTATTTTTGTGATAATATCTTTCTATTGCAGTTGCGTACGAAAATAGAAGCGAGAAAAAAGAACTGGACCACATAGTTATTAATGTTGAAGGTAAAAGTAAGAGAACTGCATCCTAGAGGACAATTCTCGACTGCAAATGGTGAATTTGGTCTTGGGAAGTGTCGAGTTACAAAACTTTTAGATGCTAGTGTGGTAGATTAGCAATGACTTAGACTTAAAGCTTAATCCTTAGAATATGTCATCAGAAAGTGTTCATAAAGAGGGGAATTGTGGTTCCGCTACTCATTTAATCACAAATGCAAAAAAATTCTTTCATTTGTGATTAAAGTATTTGATCATATAAAATTATCACCGATGATCTTTTTTAGTGATCACCATTTCCTTGATCTTATCTTTTCGTCGTCTAGCTTGAGTAAACTATTTTTGGTTTACTAGATGGAACTTTGCAGTCCTCTCAAGTATAAGAAAAAGAGTATTAATTGTGAAATTTGTCTGAAAGACAAAAGCTTATAGAGGTGAGTTTTGTTAAATCTTCATTTATGGCCTGATGAATTTTTTTTGATACTTGAGTTGTACTTTTAAAGATTGAGACTGCCTTTGTAAACGGCCTACTCAAGTCCAGGGGCCCTAGAGGAGTTGACAGTGAGAAGAAGATTTCACGTTTACCATAAAGTACACTTTTGTTTAGGCTAGTGTAGCTTGACTGCATTGCTGTTTCTTTTCTTTTTGTTTATTTTTTTCACTGTGAGGGATGAATAAGAATGGCATAGACATCATATCTCTCTATTGGTAGTTTTTTATGTTTACAACATCAACTATACTCTAACATCTGCACCCATGCTGACAGGCATTGATCTTCTCAAATTTTCCGTTTATGACCCTAAATGGTCTAAAGAATTAGAAACCATCAAATCGCTGGACTCGAGATATAAAGATATATGGTTTGACACCATAACGTAAGTCATCAATAAATATTTATTGGCATCATTGTGCTAGTATATGATTCAACAGTCTTTTGCTCAAGTCTTGAATCTCTTTTCTCTGTCGTGAACAAAATATAAGTGTTGCCGTATAGGAAATTTTCTTATTTTCAACGGTTTCCTCGTTAGCTAGATAGATTTCTTTGGAGATGTGCGAATCAATATATGAAAAGAATTTTTGTCCTTAACAAGGACGACTTATTGGTTTAAATCCTATGAAAGATTTGGAGAGAAAGAGAATGAGAGAGATAAGTTATTATGATAGGAAAAAAGCTACGGGTTCTAACTTTAAATTTTTCATTGCTGAATGTTGACAGAGAAACTGAGGAAAATGCTTGTAGTGGACATAATTTGGGAACTTCACTGACCAAAGTATGATTAAAACTATAAAGCAAACTGAAATTATCAAAACTTAAATATTCTTCAACCTTAATCGTTATATTGGCTTGTCACATGTCGATCGGTTGTGCCCTTCAATACCACAACGGCTGCACTTGTGTAGCTTCTTTGACCCTTGTGATCCTTGCTAATATCTTATCTTGTCTTCAACGGATTCGTGTCTTCGTTTTCTTGGTCTTCCAATACGTCTTCGTGTTTAAGGTGGAAAAACGTTGGCACCTGCGACTTCCGGAGGTACACACCATGCTTCTTCAGGAACATCAATTGGATTAATTGATTCCGCATACGCCGTTCTCTACGAAGCTGTGCTATACACTTCATCGGCAAGTGTATGTAGTTCTATGCCTATATTGAAAGCTGCTTTTATGGCGTGTCTACAAGGAATCTTAACTAAATCAAACTTTCCACATGAACATATTTTTTTACCCAAGTCAACCACACAATCAAATCTGTCACCTTTGACCTCAAATATGTTAGACGATACCGACGAAACGATTAAACTTTCTGCCTTCTCAATCCTTCTAGCAATCTTTTTCTCTATCTCACTAGCTAGAGGGCCTTTATGCTTTGAACTTAAGGATCGACGTTCATGAAACCACCGTGTCAACATTTCTCTAATGCTTTCTACCAAAGGAATTACTGGATATTCTCTCTCTAATCTCAACACCGAATTGATAGATTCAGTAGAGTTGGTAGTTCTGATGTCAAACATGTATCCAGCAAAGTGACATCGAGCCCATTTTTTGACACCAGCCTCCTCAAGATATTTTCCTACCAGTGGACTACTTTTGTTGATTTGGTTGAATAATTCCTCGAATTCAACAATTCTGTAAGCCTTTGAAGCTTTAGCAACCAAGGCGACTAAACCTTTTGCTTTGTAATATGTTACCACGTTATTCAACAAATGGTGTATGCAAATTCCATGGCTAACTAATGGATAAATTCTCTCAATACACTTTCCAATAGAGAAATGTTTATCAGACACAAAAGCTAAACTTTTGTCGTCCGCTATAACAATCTTTAGTTGCTCAAAAAACCATTTCCATGAACTGTCATTCTCAGAATCAACGATGCCAAAAGCAATTGGATACAAATTCGAGTTGCCACCTACTGCTGTAGCAACTAGTAGAACACCTTTATATTTGCTCTTCAGAAAAGTTTCGTCAACTACAATCACCCTTCGAATGGCTTTGTAGAACCCCTTTATGGATTGACCAAACGAAATAAAAAGGTATTTGAATCTACCATCACAACCAATTTCATAATTAGTATGCGTACCAGGATTAACTTGTTGTAGCATATACAAGTATTTTGGTATTTTACCAAAACTTTTATCAGGTATTCCTCGAACTTCATTAACTGCATACTCACGAGATTCCCATGCTTGTGAATAAGAGAGCTCACAACCATGCTCTATACGCATAAAATTCCGGATATCGTTCGGCTTAGGTCCTTCTTTTACCCCCTCGTATTTATGCATAATAAGATTACCAATTGTTTTTGCTGAAGGTGTCCTACCGAATTTGCTTTTACTTGAAAGAGCACAAGTATGGTGAGTCACAATTTTGTTGATTTTAAAATAAGTAGACCCCTCCAAACACTCTGCACGAAAGCTCCAACAACAAGTATTATTTATGCAACATATACACCACAATTTTGTATCAGACTTTGTAACCTTGTAGTTGAAGTTATACTTCATTGCACAAATTTCCACCCTTGCCTTTAAAGCATCTTTGTTTCTAAAAAGTTATTCTTTGTTGAAAGAATCAACTACCCAATGATTGATACCTTCTTCCTCAGTGTTCTCAGGCATCAACGAATCGGCACTATCAACATCAACATCGTCATACAATTTACCCTTTCCCTTATTCTTTAAATCTTTCGAAATTTCTCTAAAAGTACCCCCATCTTTATCTCCATCGGTTGATTCATATTGAGGCCCATCTATAATGTTTTTACTTTGCAGCTCATCATCGCTAGGTTGTAGACGTAGACACAACTTCAACATTGACGTTCTCATCGAGCAAGCAATAAAATTTCTCAATTGCCGATCGGTATTCACAAGAACAAGAGGAGATTCAGAATCAATCATCAAATTAGAAGGCAAATAACTGAATTCCATTTCAAACTTACTGTGATCAATATTATACTCTTCTGAAACCATAACCTTTAGCTCTTCAATAGTAGTAGTAGATTCCAAACTGAGTACTCTAGCAAATTTGCCTCCATCAACAATAAATTTCCACTCCTTTCCAATTAACCTCCACGAACCACAAATAAGATATATTTGAATTGCCATCAATCTTTGAAAGAAAAATATTTATGAAACTTCTTTAGTTGAGGAAAAGAAGATAAAAAAGGAAATCATCACACGTTATTATTTAGAGTTAGTTAGAATCTAATATTAAATATTTAGAGTTAGTTAGAATCTAATACTAAATATTTAGGAAATCATTACACGTTAGTATTTAGAGTTAGTTAGAATCTAATATTAAATATTTAGAGTTAGTTAGAATCTAATACTAAATATTTAGGAAATCATCACATGTTAGTACTTAGAGTTAGTTAGAATGTAATATTAAATATTTTTAGTTAAATTTCTTTTATAAGCATTAAAAATAAATATTTGTAATTATCTATTAAAAATAAATATTTGTAATTATCTTTCCTTAGGTTTAGAAGTATAGATAAATATTTGAAAGTAATGATAAATACTGAAAAAGAAATTATTATACGATCATAAGATTTATATTTTCTTCATCTTCCTTTATCATCGTATCATTGTTCTTCATCCCTCCAAGCAAGTAAGTCTTTATTATTTATTTTCACTGTGAGAGTTGTGAAGGAAAAGCACAAAAAGAAAAATTTATTGAAAGGATAAAAGAGTTATACGGTACAAAATTAGAAAAGACTTCTATTTTTACAAACCAAAGCAGAATAAAAGAGTTAAGGTTTAATACTGTTTTCGTCTTGTGTTACTTGTGCAACGTTTGAGATCAGTTCTTAATAATCATATCTAATATGCTTTGTTGCTTTCTGGTTTCGTTAATATATATGGTTTTGTTCTACCAGTGTTCAATGTTTGTGGGTCTTCCTTCTCTCATTTTTTTTGGTTTGGGCTTCGAAATCGTTTGATGTCAGTATTGTTTCATGTTTTTGCTATGAGACATGCTAAAGTATTTTGCTTTATGTCTACTCGTTTGCTTTGTTTTTGCTAATGTTTATCATAATTTTGAAACTCTTAACTTTGTACCTGTTGTTGTTGCTACTGTTAAAAGGTTTACAGTTTCAGGAGGATAAAGTTGATATTATTATCGAATCTTCCGAGGATTGTAATTCATGATGTACAATAATTTTGAAATAAGCTAACTCTTTTGTGATTATATGGCAACTCTCTGTGCGAACTTGCTATATATATCTTCTGAATAATTAATCTATTTACTAAGTTTTCAACTGGTTTATTGTGAGTTTTATGTTTAGCATTCTCATATAAGAAAGTTTAAAAAACTGACTTTGAGTAATTGGTGACATTGTGTTTCAGCATACTACTTTTTCAGTATACTACTTTAAGACACAGACTTTAGGATCAATTGTTGGTTCCTATATTGTCTTGATCATCAAGATCGTAGTCATGTTGTTTCCTCTTCTTTAACCGTATATTAGCTCTTGTGATTCTTTTGAACTTAATTATATATCTAGTTGAACTTGTGTATGTATGGAAGAGAAGTTACCGAAACGCCTGTTTAAAGCAGGAAATGAGCCACAAGTATCCCAGATAAACAATAGCTGTAGAATGTCGCTCATTAGCAAAATAAAAGATGTCCTACCATCAGAATACAATGAAGTGAAGAGAAATCCAACTTTCAAGCATATTTTGGGAATGTATGAAAACTCTCTTGGATATTCAGCTTGATTAATACATAGCATCATGTGCAGGCAATTGATTACTGAAAAAAATATGAGCTTTGGTTTGTGTTTGGAGGGAGGCCACTACGATTCTCTTTACAAGAATTTCACGCAGTTACATGACTTAAGTCCATAGATGATGGAAACTGTGATATAGAAAAATGGAAAGATGATTTTGGGTTTTGGAGTAAACTACTAAAGAAAAAAAGCAAGATAAGCATCAAGAAGTTGATGGATGAATACGTTGGTGGTGTTAACAAATGAAGTCATGTGGACAGAATAAGGTTGGTGTATATTTGTTTGATAGCAGGGTTCATAATGGCGAAGGATGAGAAAACAAATATTCTTCACACATATATCAGGTTAGTGATGGATTTAGACAAGCTTCAGACTTATCCATGTGGTGTCGAATCCTTCAACCTTCTTGTAAAGTCCATCATCAAAATGAGAGATCATTTAAAAAACCCAAAGAGCTATGTTTTGGATGGATTCTCTTTCGCATTTCAGATATGGATTATGGAAGCTATTCCGGAAATAGGGAAATTGTTGGGAAAAAAATCAATGAGGAGCTTACAAAAGGTCTGCGATGTTCTAATTGGAAAGGTGCTGCAAAAGTATCATATGACGACATCATCTTAGTAGAAAACTCATTCAGATTAAGTGTGAGTTCTTATTTATTAATATTAATATGTGAATTTTATTTGTTTTTAATCTTGTTATAAATGATGCTAACAATTTACCTACACTTTTATTGTAGAATATTATATATCCATACCTATGTTATAACGAAAATAATGAAAGCTGTGAATCTGCTACTTTTTTATGGTCTGATGAGATGAGAGACGATAAAGTTATTGATCTCGATTCTTTAATAAGTACAGGGTATGATTTTGGTGACCATACTTGGGGGTTTGTGGAAATGGATGAGAATATCCTAAATTCAGTTGAGGATGAAATCAAAGAAGTAGGAAATCAAAATAATGAAGATGAGGATGCTGATCCAAATCACGATGATGAACAAACCCCAATTTCAGGTGTAAGAAGGTGTAAAAGGAAACTTCCCGATCACGGTGCAGAGAAACGGAAAAAAGATTTTCTATGTAAGCGAGCTTGTTCAAATCAAGGAGTTATCGAAGAAGACAATAAAGTTTTTATTCAAAAACTTTTTGACGATTCTTTTTCTCGTTTTGAGAGTAAGATTGATGAACGCTTAGGAAGATTGGAGAACAAAGTCTTAAAAATAAAGGATTATCTAGTTGGAACGGAAAAAAATAAAGGACCATCCAATGATTCACAACCATCAAATACCAGTGCTCAAAGTAAATCTAAGGTAACTACATACAAATATTTTTATGTTTAATCAAGTTTCTATGTTATTTTTATGAATGTATGTATGTTATTATACAATATATGTCTATGATTATTTATCGTACTTATAACAATGTTATAAGAGTAAGATTGGTGAGGGATTGGCGAAATTGGAGGGCGATTCATCAAGACTAAAAGACCCTATAGCTGGAACGACAAATAATATAGGGCTATCGACAAAATCGCAACCATCCAATATGAGTGATCATAAGAAATCAACGGTAAGATTTTAATTTTTTTTTTTTTGTAACAGCTTGTATAGCTGTTGAGTTGATATTTGCACACGGGTAAGTTATAGTAAAAGCATATTTCGGCTCTTATATTAATAGGTTGAACAAACAGACGGAGTAACTTCTAATCCCTATGTAGATGATGTCGTTTTGTCACCGTCTTCCGATTCACACCTTCCGACTTGTGGTACAGAGGTGTTCAAAAAAACAATTTGTGATAGTATTCCTACAACGCTTTTTAAGGATATAGTAAAAACTGACAAGAAAAGGAAAAAAGATGGAGATTATCCATTGGTGTTCGTTAGTGAAGATGCTTGGGAAAATCTAAGGCAGTGGGGTCTAAGGAACAAGTAAGTGATGACATATCTTTTTCTTTCTTTTTTTTCCAGTTTTCAACTCATGTCTAATATTATTATTTTAATATTACAGGGAGCTTAAAATTGACCCAACTGTTCTGAACAACAAATTACTTAACAGAGTTATTACACCGACAAGATGACTTGAAAACAAGGTGAGTTTTGAATATAAGATTTTCTGGTGTCCATTGTGGTCTATAAAACCATGTGCAAATCTGATCGTTTATCACCCGATTATAATGACTAATTAAAATCACACAGAGCACAATGTTGATATCAGGTTCAGATGTTTTTTGACAAACTTTTTAATGATTTGTTTCATAACTTTCAGGAGATTGATGCAATGATGTACTTATTCCGAGAAAATACAACATTACACCGATGGAAAGCTGAACGTGTTGGTTTCATGAACTGTATATTTGGAATGCAAATAAAGAATGAATTCATCAAGTTTCAGAAGAATGGCCGTAGCCATAAATGGGAAGATTTTATTCTTGCTTATGGTAACGGTGAACTACCTTCACATGGGAAGACAAACAAACGATGGACTACAGATGGACCGAATTTACGTTCCGCTCAACGTCAACCAAAACCATTGGATATCTATGTGCATCAATTTTTTGCAAAGAACAACTGAAGTCTTCGATTGTTTAGGTAATAACAATAGGAGGAACGTCGAACCATTCATGATTGTCATCCCTCGAATTGTGAAGGCAATTCACCCACCGACTGCTACAAAACATTTGCATGTGTCTCCATATTCTATCAAAAATGTGCAGGTGAAGCATGGACTAAATAAATCTTCTTGTTGTTGTGAAGTGTATGCGATCAAGTATATCGAGTGTCACTTGTTCGGATTGGACTTTTCATTGTTGGACGATGAGAACATTCAAGAAGCTCGGCTGAAGATTGCAGTTGATCTATGGAATGCAGCAAATGATACTGTTCTAATTGACTGCATGTCGAAGTATGAACGCACACAGTTTGATTCCAATGTTGTAGATTTAGACCGAGAATTGACTTTTTGTAATTTTGGTACTATTTTTGGCTCTTTAGATATGCCCACGACTTTTTTATCTCATGACATTTCAGACAATTACATCTAATCATTGAACAACTAATTCAATGATTCATCTTTCTCGTATTGTACATCAACTATTAACAATAAAGAAACATTCTTTTAGTCATATACCAATAAAATCTTCATGTTTAACTAATTTTTGCTGTGTGGAACATACTTTACGAGATAGAAAGTCTTACAAATATTGAAGTTTTAAAGCTAATATTATGTTCACTATGGAAATAGATATCGTTTGCTTTGTTTGAGGAAAATAGTTTTACATAAGGTTATATACTTGAAACCTGTCAATTCTAAACATATTAGAGTATACAAAAAATATTACATTATAAATTCTAAAATCTACCGAATTTAGAATTTAAGTTCTGTAGTCCGTAGAACATAGAGAGATCCGTAGAATATAAATTCTGAATTTCGTAAATTATATAAGAAACCATAGAATGTATATTCTAGAATTTGTGAGAAGTCTACCTAATTTAGATTTTATATTCTGTGGTTGGTAGGACATAGGGAAATCGGTAGAATGTAAGTTCTGAAATTCGTAGATTATAGTAGAAACCGCAGAAAAAAATTCTAAAATCTATGAGAAATCTACCTAATTTAGAATTTATATTTTGCGGTAGGTAGAACATAGAGAAGTTAGTAAAATGTAATTTCTGATTTTTGTAGACTATAGAACAAAGCGTAGAATGTGTATTCTAAAATTTGCAGAACATGTAGAAAAAAAAACGTGAATAGTGATTTGTGAAGGGTATGCAGAGGAATGAATACTAATTGTTGTTTATGATCTAATTTTTAAAAGGAAAACTATGCAAATGGCTACTAGGGTTTTGGAGACAGTTGATAAGGATGAGAGACCATGACTGATGCCATTGTGAAGGCGCATCCGCCGAATAAGTCGATGTCTTTGGTTGGGAAGGTCTTGAATACGAGTGTAGATGGAGCTTCGGTGGCTGAACTTTTGATTGACAATGGTTCTATTGACTCTCATATGTGAATTGATTCTAATGATGTTGAGGGAGAACCAGAGATCACAGTGAATAAGGAGATCATTGATGCAGTGAATGGACTTTGAAAAAAATTATATGATTGTAAAAGTATTGGAGAGAGTCGTTCCTATTGCTTCCTTGAATAGAAAGCTACGAGAATTGTGGAAACCTAAGGAGCCTTTGTATGTTATCGACTTACGGCGATAATTTTTCATGGTGCGATTTGATGATGATGAGGAATACCTGGCGGCTTTAAAGGGGACTGTGGTAGATGTTTGGGAGTTACCTTTTAGTACAAGGTTGGACTCCAAAATTTAATCCACTAGTTGATGATATTGTCACTCCTCCGGTGTTGATTTGTATCTTACAGATTCCACTATTTCTATATCATCGTTAGATTTTGATGAATATTGCGAGTAGTCTAGGAAACCTTATTAAGGTTGACAGTACGACTTTGCAGTACGAAAGGGCTTGGTTTGCCAGGGTTTTTGTGGAGGTGAATTTGAAGAAACCTTTGAAAAGTACATTCTCGATAAAGTGACAGATTTTTTTGTGGAGTATGAGGGATTGCCAAACATCTGTTCACACTATGGTATGTATGGCCATGTTTTTCAGAGTTTTCTGAAGGCACCATGTGAAAACACTACTCCCAAAGTAGCTCCTTCATCGACTCCTATGGTGAACACGGGCTCATCTCCGAGTGGTAATCAGTAAAGTTCGCAGGAGGTTGATGTTGATGGCTTCACAACTTTCTGAAAATTAGGGCGTCGTACACGCAGCCTAAGGTGGTGAAGCAGACTGAGAAACCTAATGGAACCAATCTGAGAGCCTTATCAGACATCTCTGGCTGTAATAACCAGTTAAATGTTTAACTCGTTAATAATTTTAACAGTCTGAAAATTTGCATGTCGAGTGAGAGCAGTGGTAATGGTCTGATAATTGTGGCTCATTCTGATAAAGAGAACATTCCTGTTGATGCTACTCAGACACATAAGGCTACATGTAATTTAATTAGTGAGGGGATTAACTCAAGCTGATGTTGTCTCACAAGGAACAAAGTGTTGTGATATATACTAGTGGAATTGGAGTAGAAAAGTAGCCGAAAAGTGGTAAACTTAAGGGTAAGAAGACTCAATCATGTTTTGTTAAAGGGTTGTTCTTTAGAGTCACTAAGGGAAAATTGGAACTATTGTCTTCTGGGACGTATGAGGGTTGAGACAGATATGGTTGGTCGTGCTGGTGGTGCATTTGTACCAGTTTTGTCCCAAGATAGTTTGCAATCTACAAATCCGGTTATTGTGTCATCTGAGAGTGCTATGAATGCAATCCTTGCAAATAATCTTCTGGTGGCTCCGTTGTCGTTGCCTCACGATAAGAATTTTCAGAGTGATTTATCGTTGGTGAATGTTGCTATGGATCAATCTAGTATCGATATGTCAAATAAGCCGCATGACGAGGATGAGGACTCTTTCATGATGTTGTTCCCCGAGAATTTTGTTACGCTTATATTGTCTTATGATTGTGAATTGCATCTTTTGGAATTGACAGGCGGCAAATAAACCCAATTTTAAAAGATCTATATCTTATATTTTGAAGAAGTTTGAGGTGGACGTCTTAGCTTTGCTTGAACCTCACGCTGGAAGAGAAAAAGCTCAAATGATTTATCAAGGATTGGGTTTTGATCAATCAGTTCGTGTTGATGCTATAGGGAAGAGTGGTGGTATGTGGCTCCATTGGCGGTCATCAATTGGTGTAGTTGATGTTGTTAAAAGGACAAATCAATTAATATGCTCGGGTGGCAATGAGTTTTGGTTCTTTTCATGTTACAGCGGTCTATGCAGCACCTTCGTTTGCTCGACGCGTGGGTTTGTGGGATAAGTTAAGTCTTATAATCACCTCTATCATGGAGTTGTTACTTATTGGAGGAGATTTTAATACAACTTTGAAAACATATGAGAAAACTGGCAGGAATGGCTCTCTATCTTTGGTTTCTCTACTTTTTCTGGATGGATTCACAATAATTCATTAATTGATATTGGTTATCGTGGTAGTCCTTTTACTTGGCGTAGAGGTCGGTATAAAAGCAATTTTATGGCCAAAAGACTTGATAGAGACTTATGTTGCCCCTAGTTGCGTCTACAATGGCATGAGGCGTGTGTGTCTCATCTCCCTTTCTTGTCTTCTGACCACACGCCTTTATATGTTCAATTATGCCTAAAGTCTTTAGCAATAGTCGGAGACCCTTTCGTTTTGAAGCGGCATGGCGTAAGCATAAATGTTTTTAAGAGCTCCGTCGATCTTCTTGGAGGAGCGATATAAGTACACCCAAAGCCCTTATCATTTTACAAGGTACATTAAAGTGATGCAATCGTGAGGTGTTTGGTAGTATTCAGAGGCGAAGGGAGAAACTTGTTGAGAAGCTTAATCATGTCCAGAATGCAATTAGTTCCTCACCTACTAATTTACATCTTGAAGAAGAAAATAAACTCCTAGTCGAATGTGAAAAGGTGTTAGAACATGAAGAGGTCTTATGGTTTCAAAACTTACGTGAGAAATGAGTTACTTTAGGTGATAGAAACACTAGATTCTTTCACACTTTCGAAGAAGACATAGTTGTATAGAGACGTTGAAAACTGAGGAGGGATTTTGGTTTGAAGATCCTTCTGCTCTGGAACAAATGGCTCTAAACGTCTACAGTAACTTGTACTCCTTGGCTGATGTGGTGGACAAGTTACCAAGGTCTAGTTTTGCGGCTCTTGCTCGTGGTGATGTTTCGGAGCTGAATAGATCCTTTACATTTGTAGACATTGAAGCGGCTATCTAAAGTATAGGAAAATTTAAAACCCATGCCCCTGATAGCTTCCAGCTGGTGTTTTATCAAGATTGCTCAGACGTGGTAGGGCCTTCGGTAATTGAGTTTTCCTCAATGTTTTTTGAGACTAGCATCTTACTCGATGGGACCAATGATGTTCTTTTGGTTTTGATTGGCAAAGTGCTGAAACCCGAGACCATCAAGCAGTTCCGGCCTATAAGCCTTTGTAACGTTTTGTTTAAGACAATTACCAAGACTATGGTTACTCACCTAAAAAGGTTTATACCAAAGTTGATTGGTCTAGCTCAAGCTCATTTTATCCGGTGGTGATTGAGTGTGGATAATATTGTGGTGGTTCATGAGCAGAAAGGTCAGAATGGATGGATGCTCTTAAAGTTGGATCTTGAGAAAGCTTATGACCGAGTTCGTTGGGATTTTTTAGAGGGGATACTTTACTTGCAGCAAATTTCCCATACCAATGGGTCCGTTGGATTATGAGTTGTGTGGCAGGTCCTTCTATGCGGTTACTATGGAATGGGGAGACAACATGTGCGTTTAAGCCGTCTCGTGGATTTCGGCAGGGTGACCCCCTCTCACCTTATCTTTTTGTGCTATGTATTGAACTTTTATGTCAACTAATTGAGACTGCGATAATGGACAAGAAGTAGAAGTCTATTTGCTTATCACGCGGGAAGCCTCCTTTATTTTCACATTTGTTTTGCTGATGATTTGATCTTGTTTGTTGTTGGTTCAATAAGTTTGAGTTATTAAAGTTGTTTTAGAGAGTTTTTTTTGTCACGCTTCAGGTCAGAAAGTAAGTCTTGAAAAATCAAAGATATTTTTCTCCTCGAATGTACATCGTGACCTCGCAAATGTGATTAGCTTGGAGATTCATGTGATACACCAATTAGGCAAATATCTTGGTTTGCATATTCTTCAGAAATTAATTAACAAAGATACCTTCAATGAGGTGCTTAATAAGGCTTCAGCGAGACTTACGGGCTAGAAGAGTCATTGCTTAAGCTTCGTTGATCGTCTTATGCTTACAAAAGATGTTCTTACATCTCTTCATGTGCATGTCATGAGTGTTATTTGTATTCCAAAGTCGACTGTTAGAGAGATTGATAACACAGCTCGATCATTCTCACAGGGAAGTATCGTGGAACACAAGAAAAAACATTTGATTTCGTGGAATAAGGTATGTTCTTCTCGTGTTGTTGGCAGCGGCTTAGGAGTGCAACAAGCAGGGAAATAAATATCTCCCTCATAGCTAAGTTAGGGTGGAGATTACTTCAAGGTCATGGTTGTTTGTAGTCTCAGTAGTATAATCGAAGTATAAGCCATAGGACATTTGTTCTCTAGATTGGACCATTCTGGAAAGGGAATATTTCAACCACATGGAGAAGTATTCTTAAAGGCTTACGGGAGGTGATTTTACCGAGCCTGAGATGGGTACCAGGTGACGGTAATGTAATTAAGTTTTGGACGAATTGTTGGCTATGTGAGGCCCCTCTTGTGGATATCGTGTCAAACTCAATACCGGCAGGTGAGATTCAGAAATTTAGTTGTGATTTGTGGAATGACGATTCTGATGGATGTAAGATCAGATTACTCCGTATTTTGATGAATACACCAAGATGAAACTTTTATCACTGGTTCTCAATAAGTTTACTAGGCTAAGAGTTGCTTGGACCAGTACCTCCAATGGTATATTCACCGTGAGTTCGGCTTACAAGTTTTAACTCGAGAAGTGTTACCGCAACCGAATATGACTCGCTTTTATAATCTTATCTGGAGATTATGCATGAGCGTATAAGATGTTTTCTATGGTTGTTTTTGCATCAATCAGTTATGACTAATGCTGAGCATCATAGACGTCACATGGCTTCTTCATCTCTATGCACAATATGTAGAGGAGGAGATGAGTCTATTCTACACGTTTTAAAAGACTGTCGAGCAGCTGCGGGTATTTGGAATCAAATTCTTCCGTTACGACACCAAGCGACATTCTATGGTCTATCTTTGTTTGAATGGTTATATTCGAACCTGAATGAGAGTAGAGTAATTGAGGGTGTCCCATAGCCTACATTGTTTACAACTATTGTTTGGTGGAGTTGTTAATGGCGATGCGGTAATGTGTTTGGGATTACTAATACATGTCGAGACCGGGTACATTTTGTAAAAGATTGAGTAATATGAGGCGGTTAAATGCCACAATATTGTTCTTAAACAACCAAATCCGAGTATAAGAGTCACTCGTCTAATCTCTTGGACCAAACCTGTGTGTGGATGGTGGAAAGTTAATACGGATGGAGCTTCCATAGGTAATCTAGGACCAGCTGCATCGGGTGGAATTTTACGAGATAGTGCGGGTCGATGGTGTACTGGGTTTTCTCTCAATATTGGTATATGTTTGGCACCGCTTGTTGAATTATGAGGAGTTTACTATGGCCTTTACATTGCTTGGGAACAAAACATTTGACAAGTAGAGGGTGAGGTTGACTCGGAGATTGTGGTAGGTTTTCATAAGACAGGGATTGAAGATTGGCATCCCTTATCCTTCCTTGTACGTCTGTGTCATTGCTTTATTTCGAGGGACTGGACAGTCCACTCTTCACACGTGTATAGGGAAACTAACTGTCTTACCCATGAATTAGCTAACTATGCGGTTTCTTTACCACAAGGTTTTCATGCTTTTACTTTAGTTCTTGAGGCTCTTTCCTTGTTAGTGGAGAACGATAGAAATAAATCTACTACTGTTTATGATTTCTTAATAAAATAGGGAGATTTGTACTCTTTTCTAGACTAAAAAAAATTATTTTTCAATTTAGTTAGTATATTTTGTATTGTTTTTAATATAGTTAGTATATGTTGTATTCTTTTTTTATTTGTCAACACTGGACCACAATTGGCCGGTCCATTAGCCAAGTTCCTACATAATGTAGGCAGTGAGATTCGATCTCTAGTTGTGCAAGTGTGCATGTCTTTAGTGAAATTACCGCATGCCACTAGACTAAAGGCCACTTGCATGTTGTATTCTTTTAGTTTAGTTATATATATATATATTTTTTCTTTTTTTTCTACTTTTTCAATTTTTATTTTTTAAAATTATTTTTGATCGTTGTGGAAACTAATCGTTGAAAAATCAACAACTCAAATTAGTGGTGATGGTCGACTAAAGAAAAGCATTTGATGAAGCTCCACCGACTTCTTCCTCCATCAAAATCCTCTCTTCTCCGGTGTTCTTCTCCTCCACCTTTTGGCCCAACTATGAAGTCTCATGGTTGATATCTTCGTACGCTTAATTTTCTTTAGGTTGCGTTGATGGTTTGTTTATATGGAGGCTTGTCTAGGCAATGCTTTAACTAGTGATGTTGGTAGGAGATCAATCAGAGGTTTTGGAGATGAATAATCGGTGGTTTCATTGGTAGAGTTGGATTTGTGGACTTTTGATCGGAAGTGGTGTACGTGAGAGGTAATGGTTTGGGATCTTCTCTCTCTTCACTCTTTCTATTTTTTAGAGAGAAAAGATAATCTCAAAGTATTCTGGAAAGGACGATACATTGGACGACACAAAACTTTTCTCTCTCTAGCGAGAGGAGATAAAGAGGTGATACCTCTCTGGTGACTATGTGCTTCTCCGATGGTTGATTTAGCCTTTTTCTCTTCCCTAATCTTCAAGAGTGGAATCGGTGATCTCCGTTGGCTCAATATTGGTTTTACCGGTAACCCTCTCCGGATTTAGTTCTTCGGAGTACTCTTTCGTTTACATTAGTTTTATGGTTTTAATTTTAGGTTGCTCTAGAAGTTTTGTTAATTTGGTTTTATAAGGTTTCTAAGTTCTTAATTTTGGATTTTCAGGCTTAGTTTCTTCGTTTGTGTTGTTTACATGTTTGTCTTTTGTTTCTAATAAATTTTGGACTTATCTAGTGGTATAGGTTTAGATCTAGGTTTGATAGCATATATCGGAAGTTATTCTTCTGTTTGTTTAGATTAGTTTTTAAGGTTCTTAAAGTCTAAAATTTCCGGCTCTGACTCTACTTATGTGTCTTGAGTTTCTCCTTGGTGGTTGCCTATTTTCTTTCCTTCACTGGCGGTTTAAGTGTTGAGATTAATACATCTCTGGTGGGTCTTCATATAAGACTTCAACGGTGTTGGTGCCTTTTGTTGGCAGTAACTGTCGTTAAGGACAATACATAAATTTGAAGCGGCTCCAGTGATAGTTCTCTCCACGATGACAATCGAGAACCACAAAGCACAACATATCATTTCTTGTCAGACTTGCCGGAGATTGCATGTCGATGTTTTTAAAGACTTGACACATAGCTAGACACATGGAAGATATGCAATTAAGGTTAAAATCATATTTATCCTTTATGTATTCGGTACATGAGCCTGGGTTTTATGTGTAAAACTCATAGCCCTTGGGATATAATTAATAAAAAAATTTAAGAAGGCAAAAAAAAATTTAATACACTATGGTTAGTAAATATGTAGTGAATGTCATCTTTCATACTGTTTTTGTACTTATGTTTGCAGGAAATGCCTATAATCTATTTGCTTTTCCTTCAGTGTGTAATTTTTCCAGCCTAAGGTTTAATCTGTTAAGTTAATTATAAATTTCTAAACAACAGACACTCGAAAGAACATTACAGAGCGAATTGGCAACAATACGGTGACATTTTAGAAGATTCATGTTTAATTATACACTGTCAGAATCTCTACAATCCGACTAAACCTTCGTTGTTGCAGGGAAAGGGACAATCATATGCGGACTCCTAGTACCTTACCCTTATATGCAGTTGAAATTTACAATGCATTAAATCTGAATTAAAAAACAGTGATGTTTTGGCAATGGGGCTATAAAGATTTCTTACAATATCAAAATCAATCGACAAACATCCTAGTCATGTTCGAGCTGCATACGCTAGGATCAGATGTAGACTTGTTGTAGACACAAAACTGACCATAGTTAAACAACCTAAGATTGTAATGAACAAGGATCCACGACCAAAAATTACTCCTCCCGTATCCCACAATTGCAGCTACAACACGAACCTGAACCAAAATAAACAGTTAGCAAATATAAGTTCTACTATTTGCGAGAGAGATGGGACAGAGATAAGTGCCTTTTTATTTCAAGGATGGAGCATATGGCGCGAGGCATGGAGAAATGGTTGTATCAGGCAACTGATTTAGTAAGTCGATTGTTGCCGTAAGGCATGCAGCTAACATTTTCTTCTCCAGTTGGGCAAGTCGGGTTGCAACTCGCTTCCTAGTACTCATACTAGGATCTGCTAACTATTGAGGAGGATTTCTATTAATATCAAGCAAGAACAAAAAAACGTCTTTGTTTCGTAGAAATCAGAAAGTCTAACGACATACCAATGCATCATCTTCTTTCAGAGTAGTAGGGTAGCGAGACAAGCGTCTCATGAAGTAATTAGCAAGCTGATATAGTACTGCTCTCTCCATGCAAGGGCTCATTTACAAAAGAGACTGAGAGTTAAACCTTTACATGTTTGTACATAACTTTATGTGTAGAAGTAATATTGGACACCTCACATGTACAGACTGAGCACTTGATCCAATCAAGGAAATACCAAAAGATTAATTAGGAAAAAGGTTTGCCAAGTCACTCATCCCCTACTTACCGGACAAACTGGACCTTGGGATGAAATAACTAATTGCATTTCAGAAGGATCAGACATGTAACCCAACCCCAGGTAGGGAAGCATGTCTTGGACAGCTTCTCTTTCTTTTCCCACACGAACCTGAGATGGAGACAAAACAAAAAATCAGCCAAACATCTCAGCGTAGACTTGTTGAAATGCAGATGTCGCACATTCACACCTGAAAAACTTGTTTGGATAATTTTCCATTCCTTTGAGCAACCAATCTCTTGTCCTGGTATTGAGGATCCTCGGTGTTCAATGCTGCCTGGAATGCATAAGACACAAAAGACATGCAAACAGTGAGAAATTTACATTTAGATTACCCTAAAGTTTATTGTAACGCAACAAAGTTTCATAGTTACCTTGACTATTATTCTATCATAAGGGTTATCTTCATCTACGAATCCATAGTTCAGAAGCAATTTCGCATTAGGTTTTGGCCCACACCTTATTTTAAAGAAGGAAAAGCAAAAGTATGAAAGATTGATCAGAAAGAAAAAGCCAGTGGTCAGAAGCAATTTGGCTCACAGACGCACCAGACAACTATAGGATCCCCAGCCTTATACGGCCTATCTACTAAACATTCAACAGCACCATCAACAGCGGTAAGCATTGTTTTGCAGTTGGAACAGTAGGCCAACAAGGGAGGACCAAAAGGTACCAAAGCAAACCGACGACCCAACCCAACATTCTGAGTACAGGAAGAAGCATACCAAATCAAAATTATCAGAGCCAACAAGAACAAGCAACGCCTGAAAAGATGCTTAGGTATTGAACTGCAAGCTAAACTGTAGATTAACTCTAGAGTCATAGGGAAGACCATATTATTCAAATTAACTCTATATACTCTTCATAACACGGGTTAGACATATGAATTGTGAAGGGGAAAACTAAAAAGAATGAAAAAGTTACTTGTAAATGCACCACACATGACTGAATGGCAACAAAGACCTGCTCAAAATTCTCAAATGAAAAAGCTTCAATTGGTATGTCAAATGGGTATTGCTGCAGACAAAAATCACGTGATGTAAGACTGTTGCCACTGTTTTAGCATTTTCCATACATTAAAAACAAAGTGTTAGGTAAACACCTGAAACAAAGATCCAACCATAAACCAGACAGTGTGATGAGGACATAGGCGATGCACATGTAGCTAAGGACAACAAGGCTCCACAAGTGCCGAGTGGACCTATGACACGCCTAAGAGCTAGAGCAATCAGCCATGAGTTCAGTCGGTTCGTTAAGCACATTTTGGAGCAAGAAGAGGATGAATCCGAACCAGCTACACCAACGAACAAGGAAGGCTTGTTTACATCAACAAATGAGCCTTGGACACTACTAAGCACCACTACGGCAGCTTATAGTGTCTTTACTATCATCCAAGAGTAAAGACACACAAAGACATGCTTGGGAATTGTACTCTTTTTCCTACTTTCGGTTTTGTCCCAATGGATTTTTCAAAAGGAGTTTTAACGAGGCAACATCCCAAGTGTGCATTCTAGGACTTGTTCACACGTTGAACATCATTCACAAGTCACTAGAACACTTAGAAGCATGAAGAAAATGTTTTGCTATTTGTACAAGCACGTCTTGTTTTTTTTTTGATATTTTAAACTACTTGTTGTTTTGTTTCGAACTTCATGTTGTTTTAAGACTTAAGGTACTATAAATACATAAGCTTATGGATGAATAAACACACAATTTTCGAACTCAAAACCCTAGCAACCAAAGCTTTTCTCTCTTTCACGTTTCTAGACTTGAAAGCTTCCATTTTTCTTGTCTTTGAGTACTAGCACTCAGCCTTGAAGGATATCTTGGTTTATCACGAGTTCATCACCCTCGTGTGGTCCAAATTCACTTCTGCAGCCGTGTGAAGCAAGCTGAGCTTCTCTCTTGTCGAACACAACACCACTTTGTGTTGCAGCTTGCTTTGAATCAATCAGAACGTGTATCATCTTTTGGTATTAGAGCCTAAGTTCCATCACAGGGAGTGTCTAAGCCTATCTCTTTCTATTTCATTTTATCTCATAGCATTCATAAAAAGCCAAAACGAATTGTTCATTGCTTGCATATCATCACCGTTTACCATTCTGTGTTGTGTTGCATTCATTCTGTTTTGTCTGTGTTTGAATTGTCATAATTGTACGTTAATCATCTCATCATCATATTGGAAACCAACATAGAAACGTCATTGCATCAGTTCTGGCATTCAATTTCAAGTATATTAGGGTTTTGTTTAAAAAAATTATGTTTTTTCAACCGATTTTATTTGTGATTTTTGATCTGCTTCTTTGAGTTTCCTTGTTTGCAGATCCATCAACGAAAATTTGGGAAGAAGAAGAGGAAATTCGAAAAGCATGAGCCAAAAAAAATAATCCTAAGCCAATTCTTATCCTTATCTTTTCCTATTTATTTGGAATTAGTTAGCCTTATCTTTTGAGCTTATCTACAAAGGAAAAAGAAGATAGAATTAAGCTGAAAATTCAAACCAAATACATCTGTCTTTTGTTCTTTTATTTGTTGTTTAATTGTTACAGATTCATTTGTATCTTTCTTTTTTTGTTAGGAACAACATAGCGGAGGAATCAGACCATGAAGAAGCTACCAACGCCATGATACAGATGCTGGCAACTATCAATGCACAACTCACTAGTATGAATGCTAGAATGAACAGAATGAAGGAATCCTCACCTTATAGGAGGTTGATATACCAGAGGCCTCACGGAGAAGAGGAGAACGTGGTTCTGAAGGTTCTCCAACACCTCCATCAATGCAGCATAATCCGGATGAGAGAACAAATGGACGAGGAGAGTAGACCCAGAGGCGTATCTTGATTGGGAGAGATGCATGGAGCATATATTTGACTACTATCGGTATTCTGACCCGAGGAGAGTTAACCTAGCAGCAGCACAATTCACGGAACATGCGCTCACATGGTGGGACAGAGAAGTAGCAGATAGGAAAAGGAATCGCTATGGGCAAATAGCTGTGTGGGAGGATCTTAAACACGTCATGAGGAGACGTTATGTGCCACCACGTTTCCACCGGGAACTACAGAAATGTTTTCGACGTATCACTCAAGGCACTAAAAGTGTGGAGGAGTATTTTGAGGAGTTTGAGCACCAGCGGAATAAGCTGGAGCTTGAGGATTCACCAGAAACACTCATGGCACAATTTCTGGATGGATTGCAAGAGAAAATAGCAAGAAAAGTGGAACAGCAGCCATACCATGATCTTGAAGAGCTGATGCACCTTGCCATCCAAATCGAACAGCAAAACAAGCGTAAGCAATCTAATGTTGTTTCTAGACCTAAGACTAACTGGAATTCTATCCATAAACAGGTTGAAAGGAACAATGGAGGACTAAACGACTCACGGTTCAAAACCAGAACCAACGAAGGAGTTAAAAACGCACCAGCACCTATGCGTGCTACACAAGGAACGTCGCAGCTGCCACAACAACAGCAGACCAGAAACATTACGTGCTTCAAATGTAGAGGCAGAGGGCACATGTCGAGAGATTGCCCCAACCAGCGAGTGATGATTCTCACCTCTACAGGTGATTACGAATCACAAGATGAGGGAGATGACGAACCAGAACCAAATGATGGTGACGAGGTGGAGTATCCGGATTCCGGAGAGATATTGATGATGAGACGTGTTCTCAGCTCAATGGTGGAGCCGGAAACCGAACAGCGTGAAAACATCTTTCACACTAGATGCACCATCAAGGGAAAGGTTTGCTCTTTAATTATCATGGTGGTTCTTGCACAAATGTTGCTAGTTTATATATGGTAGAAAAACTCGGTCTAGAGAGAACTAAACACCCTCAGCCTTATAAGCTAAGGTGGCTCAATGACAAGGCTGAGTTACGCATCACTGATCAAGTAAAGGTCTCCTTTAGTGTGGGCCGATACAACGATCAAGTGTTGTGTGATGTGGTTCCAATGCAAGTTGGCCATCTCTTATTGGGACGTCCATGGCAGTTTGACAGGGAAACCACACACAATGGTCGTACTAACATGTATTGCTTTGTTCATGATAAGCGCATGATCAATTTGGCACCACTATCACCGCAGCAAGTGCGTGAGATGCAATGCAAAATGACGAAGGACAAGAGCAGCTGCAAGGATAATTTTTTTGTTAACACTAGTGTAATTCAAAAAGCTATTGTTACTAACCCGACTAATATTCTTCTTATGGTTTTCAAAGAGCTTTTGAGTGCAGATTCTGTAGGGATTGAATTGCCATCGGAAGTAAACACGTTACTGGAAATATATGCGGATGTGTTTCCTGATGAGCTCCCGCCTAGATTGCCGCATGTTAGAGGCATCTAACACCAAATAGACTTCATTCTAGGAGCTCAACTACCCAACAGACCCGTCTATCGTGTCAATCCGGAGGAAGCTAAGGAGCTTGAACGATAAATCAGGGAGTTGATGGCACAAGGATACGTCCGAGAAAGCCTTAGCCCTTGTGTTGTGCCAGTTTTGCTAGTTCCAAAGAAGGATGGGAGCTGGAGGATGTGTGTTGATTGTCGAGCAATCAACAACATAACCATCAAATACCGACATCCAATTCCCAGACTTGACGATATGCAAGACGAATTGAGTAGAGCCACAGTCTTCTCAAAAATCGATTTGAGAAGTGGGTACCACCAGGTAAGAATACGTGCAGGAGATGAGTGGAAGACAACATTCAAAACGAAACAAGGATTGTATGAGTGGCTGGTCATGCCATTCGGACTGTCCAACGCACCTAGTACGTTTATGCGTCTAATGAACCATGTTCTTAGACCATACATCAGTAAGTTTTTTGTTGTCTATTTCGATGATATATTAGTTTACAGCTCATCTTATTCTGACCATGTGTCACATCTTGAGTTAGTAATGCAAACACTTCGAAGGGAAGGATTGTATGCTAATTTCAAGAAGTGCACATTCTGCACTGATAAAGTTATCTTCCTAGGTTTTGTTGTAAGTTCGCAGGACCTACAGGTTGATGAAGACAAGATAAGAGCTATTAAGGAATGACCGAAACCGACAAACATCAGCCAAGTTCGGAGCTTTCACGGTTTGGCTAGCTTCTACCATCGGTTTGTTAAGGACTTCAACAGCATTGCCAGCCCATTAACTTCGATAATCCGAAAGAATCATGAGTTCAAATGGGGAGAAGAGCAAGAGGATGCCTTTCAGCGCCTAAAACAACACCTCACAACTGCACCGATTTTGGCATTACCAAACTTTGAGAAAACGTTTGAGGTAGAATGTGATGCATCTGGAGTGGGTATGGGAGCTGTATTAACACAGGAAAGTAGACTGGTTGCATATTTCAGCGAGAAACTGAGTGTGGCAGCCTTGAATTACCCAACATATGACAAGAAGCTCTATGCATTAGTGAGAGCTTTGGAGTCATGGCAGCATTACCTACTTGCTAGAGAGTGTGTAATACACACAGACCATCAAACGCTACAACACTTAAAGGGACAAACGAAGCTGAAAAGGAGGCATGCTCGTTGGCTGGAATACATAGAGACATTCCCTTATGTAATCAAATACAAAAAGGGAAAAGAGAATGTAGTAGCTGATGCATTGTCAAGGAGGTATACACTTATATCGATCATGGAGGCTAAGGTGTTCGGCTTTGAAGGGATTAAGGAGCTGTATGCGGACGATGAGGACTTCAAGGACAGCTACAGAGAACATGGCAAAGGGGCTTATCACAAGTTCTATTTGCATGATGGTTTTCTGTTCAAAGAGAAAAGGTTGTGTATACCGAAGAGGTCAATCCGAGAATTGTTGCTGAGGGAATCACATGGAGGTGGACTGATGGGGCATTTCGGAGTGGACAAAACATTGAGCATGTTGAAGGAGCACTTCTTCTGGCCACATCAAAGGCGTGATGTTGAAGCACATTGTGCTAGGTGTTTGGTGTGCCAAGTACGTTTAACGTTTCTCCAACATTCAATGTTGCTGACTTAGAGTTGTTTGATGTAGGTAAGGATCCAGTTTGAGAGCAAAACGCTGTGAAGGGGGAGGGAATGATGAGGACATAGGCGATGCACATGTAGCTGAGGACAACAAGGCTCCACAAGTGTCGAGTGGACCTATGACACGCCTAAGAGCTAGAGCAATCAGCCATAAGTTCAGCCGGTTCGTTGAGCACATTTTGGAGCAAGAAGAGGATGAATCCGAACCAGCTACACCAACGAACAAGGAAGGCTTGTTTACATCAACAAATGAGCCTTGGACACCACTAAGCACCACTACAGCAGCTTAACACACAAAGACATGCTTGGGAATTGTATTCTTTTTCCTACTTTCGGTTTTGTCCCAATGGGTTTTTCGAAAGGGGTTTTAACGAGGCAACATCCCAAGTGTGCATTCTAAGACTTGTTCACACATTGAACATCATTCACAAGTCACTAGAACACTTAGAAATATGAAGAAAACGTTTTGCTATTTGTACAAGCACGTCTTGTTGTTTTTTTTGATATTTTAAACTACTTGTTGTTTTGTTTCGAACTTTATGTTGTTTTAAAACTTAGGGTACTATAAATACGTAAGCTTATGGATGAATAAACACACAATTTTTGAACTCAAAACCCTAGCAGCCAAAGCTTTTTTCTCTTTCACGTTTCTAGACTTAAAAGCTTCCATTCTTCTTGTACTAGCACTCAACCTTGAAGGATCTCTTGGTTTATCACGAGTTCATCACCCTCGTGTGGTCCAAATTCACTTCCGTAGCCGTGTGAAGCAAGCTGAGCATCTTTCTTGTCGAACACAACACCACTTTGTGTTGCAGCTTGCTTTGAATCAATCAGAACGTGTATCACAGTGTCAAGCTCCTTATATTCTCTTTTGATACGCTCAGCCCTCTTAAGAACTCCGGCCTGGATCGTGTTAAAAAAAGATCAACAATAGAAACCCAACAGAATAATTCGGCACAGGTCAGCAACATACAAACGCATACCTTGGTCGGACTGCCAGTTAAGTAATCTAACTCAGCCTCGGACCACAGCAATGGGGATTCCGCATCTAACTGACCTCTTCCCCTTTGACGATCAAGTTCTCGTATATAAGGATACCATACCGATTTCTTCCCTTGTTTCTTTTCATACATCAAATACAAAGCTAGGCAAGCCAGTTCGGACAATTTGTTCGTTGTCAATAGTTCGGCTGCGTGAAAAAAGTGAGAGGTTTATGGCTTAAGATAATAATCAAAACACCCGTAATCACACTCATGTAAGAGAAATCACAAAATCTATTCAAATACGATTGCACATGATTGAAAAAGTGGCTTCATGGAACGGAAAACCTAATAGAGAATGGCTCATACCAATCGTCTCGTTCCCCAAAACTCTTTCCAGTGTGACCACCAAAGAGTCGGGAACTAAAAACGCCACATCACCCTTCTGTAACAAGTAGGAGATTAAGACAGATTTACAATCAAATCCCGGAATTTGATACTCGGAAAACCGATAGAACTGTATGAAAATAGGCTAATTAAACTCGAAATGCGAAGTCAAACACCTGAAGATCCTCACTAGAAGCAACGTAATGTATGGGTTTATGCTTCTGGTCATGAGCTGGTCTCTCCTTGAGCACAACCTTGCAAGGTGGCAAACCATTCTTGTCCATTCAGAACTTCAAATCCTCGGAGTCATCTCCTACCTTCCTGCTCGACTGCCTTTCATTTTCCTTTGGTGAACCACCCGCAACTAAAGTATCCGAGCTCGATGCCACAATACAGAAGCTCCTCAGAGGAACTGATCACGATGCAGAGACCAACCTAGTGTTCCTCCACCGAGAAAGTGAAGAAACCCTAGAAAGTGGGAATGAACGAATTGGAATAGAGGCGCATTTGGTATGGAAACAGGTGACAACCCCTTTCATCAAAATTAGCAATTCCAAAAATTCATAATCTTTCGAAACGTAGAGTTCTCAGGCGGAGATTCTGAGGACTGAAGATTTTGATATGTTCTTTGTTTGCGTTTTTCTCAGATTTTTATTTTCATTTGAGGATAAGAGAGAGAAAAAAATTAGGTTGAAAATGAAATGGAGAAGACACGACATAAAAATAGCTAGAAATAAATAAATTTCTACGTTGCGCTTAGTGAGAGGGGAAAGATTTTTCACTTTAAACTAATGGGCTTGAAACTAAGCCCAAACTACATCGTGACGGGATACGGCGTTGTTCTGGCTACTCGACTTCTGAGCAGTGAATACAATGCATAGGCTATAGGTGGTCATACTGTGGACAACGTTGCTAATTTAGCACGCCAGATAATGATTTTCTCTTTACTTGTTGGCCATTGTCAGAAAAAAATGTGAAACTTCTCTATCCAACAAAATTAACAACGAAAGCAAAGAAACATCACTCCAGATTCACAACTAGAGTTGTCTTTGAGCTAAGTTCTGGTTCTGTTTACATGGAGAACTTCTGAGGGACAGTATCAAAATCGTCTCCAAAATCATATCTTTGTCTTTCCCTTCCAACCTGATAAAAAAATTGCCAACGGCTTAGTCTCTGAGACACTCAGGTTCGAGGACAGAACAATTTATGTACACATGGCAGTAAGTTGATACCTTTCCCAAGTATAAAGGGTCACATGATAAGCTCTCATCCATGGCTAAGAGATTCTTCGACAGTCCAATAGTCCTGAGAATCATATAACACACAAATCTTCTTTAGATGCTACTACACTACTTTAGCAAAGCCACTAAATTCTTTATCAACTTCCTTTCAAATGCTCTCTTCAAGCCATCTCCTCCTTAAAACATATGAAAGCACTTGGTTCGTTTTGGCAGCAAAATTATACCTTTGGATAACAGAATCCATGATCTCAATCATATCACTGGTTTTGTACTGCTCAGGGTCCTCCAAGAATCTGACCATTCCGTCTTTTTGGTTAATGAGAGCATGTATCTGACCATCCTGGATCTGCAAGTTTCGAATGAATACAAGATGTTGTCATCAACTATTTACAGTGGTAGAGCTACCTTCCAAAATAGAAATATGGGACATGTGGAATACAATACCATCTGAAGCACATGCATTTCCGCCTCTTTAGCATTAGCAAGTTGGACCATGTTTGCTATATCTTGAAGCGACAGGGTCAAGTACTTCTGAGTCAATCGCAGAATGTTACGTTTGTAAAGCGATGACACTGCTTGCTTAACTAATCCAAGGTTCTTGTCCTGAAACATAGCATTTCATGTAAGTTACAGGGGTGAATGAATATTATTATCGATACAGAAACTAGGGTGAGTGTTAGAAAATTTACCGCTTCGAACTCTGTGCTGTTGGCCACAACTAATGCGTCTAGTTCACTGATCTTCCCATCGTTGTAACAATTACCCAGTTCAATGTAAGGCTGAGAAAAGGGTGAATGATAAAATCATAAGCCTATAAATAGTTCTACCTGGTATGCAGTACAAAGCAACTAAAATATTTGGGATGCAAGGAAAGTAGGAGCAGCTACTATTTAAATTTTAAAATACAACTCATGGATACAATTCCAAACTTACTACACACGAGGTCTTCAGATTCCTCTGAACTGCTGTAGATGCGCACTTGGGGAGACTGCTACTAAACTGCTCGTGTGAAAATCAATTAAGATTATAAGTGTAACATCATCAAATAAACCAATGCTTGAAAGAGAAAATCAGACACAGGTGTAAAAAATCCAATGGAATCAGAATGGTTGCTCCAACGACAGATAACTAAATAAATAAAGAACATAGCCTTACCTGCCCATTGTGAATGAGGGAAACCAATATGTACTTTTTGTACGCCTCAAGGGCTATGGCATTGGCAGTATGCATAGGAGCAGTTACAACCTGATACAAGTACTTCAATCGAGTTAAAACTAAAGTCCTTGATGGCTACAAAGTGTGTAAAAAGTATCTAAAATGCCTGACATTGTAAAAGAGCTCCAATGCTTTTGGAAATCTCTTCCGTCCAATACATATCATTCCCCTGTCAAAACCGCAGGGATTAAGGATGAAATTCCAAAACTACTAACAAAAGCACTCAACTAGATGGAATAATGCGTTCATTCAACCATTAATCAAAGCACTACGATAAATGAAAAAAAAAAAAAAAAAAAAAAAGGAAGAACAGATAGCAATGAGGAAACTGCTTACCCATAATAGCAATAGAGAAAAAAGTCCCTTGGCTGGTCAACTTCCAAAATATCATCACTAATAATGGAGAAACCAGTTTTGTACCATTTCGCCAGCAAACATAGTTGAAGGAGATCTGGATGCAATGCGGTCAAACGTTTGGTGGAGACCTGAAGCTTTGGAATAGCAGTCAACAACGGCGCTATCCCTCGCAGGGGATCTCCGAGTTCTAAAACATGGTCTTTCAATCTCTTACAAAGAGACACAACTGCAAGATCAGAATAATAAAATCATAATCTTCCTGAAAATAAGAACACAGAGAGACGAGAAAAGAACCCCTGCAAGTGTCCGTGGTTACATTTGTCGCTCGCTAAACGAATCTGCCCAGCCTCGCAAGAGTTGACAAACCGTGCAACTATCGGAACCTCATCAGAAGCTTTCTCCTTCGACACTGGACCAGACGTAAGAACCTCTCTGGAACAACCAAACGATACAAGATTTAATGATCAGAAATCGATATAACAAATACAACCCTCTTCGTGAACTGTCGAGCTAATCACACAAAACAAGTTCCAGTAAACGAAATCATCAATTAGCCCACACAGTCTTCACAAACCAACAACAAGAACCCAATCTAATAAGAGATACGAGAAATCCAAACATCTAAGAATAAAATAAACTCACAGGAAATACAAATAACCGAGAGAATGCTTCGAGGAGTCGAGCTGCTCAAGAATAGAGAAATTAACCCCCGAGTCGGCTCGGAGCGAGTCCTCAGCTCGTTTCAAAAGATCGTGGAGTGCAGATAAATCCCCTGGACTCGCTGATAATCCCTGGATTGACGTTATCAATGTCTCCACCGAGCTCATAACTCCGATCATATAGAGAGCATTCAGAGCAAATACAAAAACCCTAATCGATCGCCTTTTTCTCCCTCTCAAAATGTTTTCCTAAACTGTTGTTTAATTATCCCTGGATCTTCTCCACAAAATACATGTCCCCAGACTCTATGTCATCGGACCCTCCTAAGTATTCAGAGGCTCTGTACATAATTCTGCACGCATAAACCTATCGCTAACCGTCTTCTAAACCATCTATTATCGGTTCGGTATGAATCAGATGAGAAACAGCTTGGTTTAATCAGACCAATTTTGAGTCTGACCTTTTCAGAAGAAAGCCTTTTTCAATCGGCTTCCAGAGTAAAGAGATTGCGATCACCGAGTGTCGAAGCAATCTGCTTTTCTCTTCTCTCAGTTATCTAACTGAGCAGATTTTAAGCTATTTAGTTGGTTAAAATCGATGGCGGATTATCATTTCGTGTACAAGGACGTCGAAGGAACATCTACACAATGGGATGATATCCAGCGGAAATTGGGAAATCTCCCAGAGAAAGCTCCAGCATTCAAGCCGCCGGCTTTCACTCCGGCGCAAGATGAGTCTTCAGCTTCTAAGGACCAGGCATGGTTCGATAAGAAGACAGAGGAGGAGCTTGAGGATCTTGAGGACGACAAAGATCTGGACGATGATCGCTTCCTTGAAGAATACAGGTTCGTAGATCGAACCGAATCAAATTTTCTATTTTAAAAATCTTAGTTCACCTTATAGAACCCTTGCTACGATGGTATTGTGGATTAAGCATTTTCTCGGATCTGTTGCCATGTAGTTTAGCTAGCACTTCTATCTTCTTTCTCTGGATCGGTAATGCAATTCAAGCTCTTGTTATCTCGATTTGTTTGTGTTTTAGATATGAATTGCCTTTCTTTTAGAATTTTCTGAAGAAAAGGGTAGTGTCTTGTTTTAGATGGTCTATAAATACGCTAAACTTTTTGTGCAACACTTTCATGCTTCCCAGGTGCTAGCTAATGTGTTTGATGCTTTGATAGGAAGAAGAGGTTATCAGAGCTGAGAGAAGCTGCTAAAGTTAGGAAGTATGGATCAGTGACTCCCATCTCGGGATCTGATTTCGTGCGGGAGGTTACCCAAGCTTCTGCTGAAAGTTGGGTTGTTGTGTGCCTCTACAAAGATGGGTATGCTTTTAAGATTGCTCTTGAAGAACCAACCTTATCACATGCTTGAAACAAAATGAACCCCTGTTTGATCTTTTCTTGATGTTCTCTGATAGTTTTGCAGAGTGTGTTTTGCTATTGGGTTGTCTAGAGGAGTTGGCTAGCAGATACCCAGCAACAAAGTTTGTGAAGATAATATCTACTGATTGTATTCCGAATTACCCTGATTGTAATCTTCCTACCTTGCTGGTATACCACCATGGCGCTGTTAAAGGAACTCATGTAGGTTTGAAGAGCTTTGGGCGTAGGTGCACCCCAGAGAGTAAGTTTGAAGCTTTCTTTGTTTGATAGTTATGTCATGTCTTAGTCTCTAGCCGAGACCTGATGTGAGCACATAGAACATTGTACCATGCTTTATGCAGAATGGTTGAATGCTCATGTCTGAACGTGCTTGCAAATTATTTGGCTTTCCAGGTGTAGCTTTACTTCTGTGTCAATCAGAGGCAGTTCTTAACGATGGCAAAGGGGGAGACGATGACTCCTCGAGGGAAGCTGTTATGGCTGGAGTTCGAAGACAGTTCATAGAACGAGTAGTGAGAGACCATGAAAATAAGGATAACGATGATGATGGTTACAATAGCGATTAGAACTTCAAAGCTTCTATATTCACATTTCTGCTGGTTATTGCTTGTTTCGTTTGTGGCTGGTAAAGAAAAGTGCTGACTTCATGTGTATTGTAATGCTTTTTGAACATTTCTTCTAAAACAGATACGAACTTCATGTTGTTTTTGATATCCCGGTACTGATCAGATACCAAGTTTTAGTGCTTCTAAATGTTCAAATAGTCTTAATTGCCGCCAGAGAATCTCATATTCACTAAGATGTTTAGTTTTCATTCATATGCAAGTCTGACCTATTTTCACAAATATAGTGCAAATATCAAACCTAGAAATGAACCAATCTTTTTAAGCCAAGCGAACAACTATAAACACCCCAACACAACAGAACCACACTACCTTCAAAATGAAGCTCCTCTTCTCTCAAAACTTCTTTATATACAAAACAACACTCTAATTCTAAGTCTGAGTTCTCCCACAAATAGCCTCTCTAGTCACAAGTCTTATTCCTCTCACCCACATCTCTGCAACCACCAACCCACCTTCACACACAAAATGAATCTCCTTATTCTCCATAGTTACTACCCGGAAAATCCCTTCTTGCTCCTCTGCTACATCGCCTTTCCCCTTACGGTTCCTCCTGAACCTCTGGCTCATCCCTATCTCTACTTCCTTGCACACCACATTTCTCATCCGCGACTTTCCCCAGCTTAGTACTCCACTTGACTCCAATATTCTCAATCCCTTCCCATGCTTTTTCCCTTTACCTCCCTTGGTGTGTTTCATCACACTGCTTCCACTTATCACAAACCTCCTAGACAACTCGTCGCGGATCACCTTCTCAGCGTCACCCATCATGAGATACAGCAGTGTTTCCCCTCTTCTGTTCTTAGCATTGCAGTTTGCACCACAGGCGATTAGGAATTCACACATACTTCCATGGCCTTCTATGGCCGCAAGCATGAGAGGAGTGTAGCCATCTCCATCTGGGATGTCCAGACCGTATCCTTTTTCACTCAAAAGCTTCACCGTCTTGATGTCTCCACGCCGTGCAGCACAGTGTAGAGCGTAGAACCCGCCCGCCATGTTCCTGCTGTCCTTCTCGAGAGCAAACTCCAGCATCACCTTCTCTACCACGTCACGGTTACCGTTCTGCTCAGATAGAGGTACAACTGTGTTGCCAGAGTTGTTATGCAGTTTCACGTCTGCGCCTGCGTAGACTAAGACTCTGAATGCTTCAACGTGGCCATTCATGGCCGCTAGCATTGCAGCCGAAAACCCTTCCTCGTCTTGATAGTCTAGGGAAACGTCTTGAGATTTTACAAGAGACTTAAGTGCCTCAGTATCTCCTGCTTGAGCCACATATAGCAGAGGTGAAAATACTGACGCGTTGCTTGAATATGGAACCACACCAAACCGGATCAGTTCAATAATTACTCGTTCTAATCCGAGAGACCACTTGTTTGACTCAGCAATCGAAACAGTACACTGGCCGTACTTGTTCACTAAGCCGAAATCAGCACCAGCGAGGGCTAGAACCTTTACGCACTCTGAGTGCTTATATTTTGTTGCGATCAAAAGGGCCATGTTCCCGACATCATTCTTTGAGTTTATATCGCAGCCAAAGCCAACCAGCTGTTGTATGATTTCCACCGATCCCTCACGTGCAGCGATATGAATTGGTTGGAGTTCAATGCCTCGTGAAGTTTTGATAGAAGTTTCTAGATCAGCGCCACAGTTAAGGAGGACGCTGACAGCTGCCTGGTTGCCGCAGAGGACGGCATGGTGGAGAAGAGTCTGACCATTGTGAGGAGCGTTTGGAGACTGTACCTTTAGCAGCAAACGCAAAATCTCACCACTGTTTTCAAAGTACTCTACGGCACACCAGGTTAAAGGGTAAGGCTCAGCCACTCCAGCTCCCACCCGGAACTCTTCTCCTGTGTTAGTGTCCCATGACCATGCTCCAAGCCTCACCATGATATCTGTCTTGGCACCAGCCTGTGCATATCATTGCAAGAAAAGCTAGGATGACTTAGATGTATACTCTCTGCAAGGAACAAGTTTTCAATTTTACAGACTCAAAAAATTACCTGTAGTAGCACACGGACCGCCGAGACTTGCCTATTGACAATGGCAGCGACCAGAGCTGTACAGTCCACATTTGTGTAAAGAGAAGGTTTTGAAGATTGAAGAAGAAGCCGATCGTTTGAATTAGCGTCTACTCCGCACTGTGATGAAGCAAGAACAAAAAAAAGGTATTCGGTAAGGTGCCTATTGACAGCTCTAAATGGTCGCTTTTTAAAACCACAAGATGAAGAACTTACTTTGAGCAAAGTCCCTACAACGTCCACAAACCCTCTGCAGGAAGCAGTGGCTAGAGCGTGCACAGCTACCTGAGGCCGAATAAGATCAGTTCCCATGAGCAGCTCAGCAGACCTCGCTCGTCCATGACAGCTCGCCCCTACTAGAGCTTCCTCACATGCGGGCTGAGAAGCACCGGCATTGAGTAAAATCTCAAGTACCTCGAAGTGACCTTCCCTAACAGCTACAGTTGTTGCAAATCCCCTGAAAAGCTTCTGGTTTACATCAGCTCCAATGTTCTGTGATATGATATTACATCAAAGGTCAGATCACTGTGAAGATTAAAGACTTCTCTTTTTTTAAACTGTACTGCTAAGAGCTAAGGACTCCACGTGGGATGAAAACCAGAGCGAGAAGAAGACAAAAATATACAGTGTATAGTAATAATAAGCTCAACAATGATGCGAAATGAATAATTGAAATGGATGTACATGAACATGAGGGAACAACTCTAACACACAGGAGCATGGGCTTGATCACAGACATTTGATGATGATTTAAAAGAAAAAAGGGAAGTAGGCAAATATAGTATTGGTGTTATCTAGATGCAGCTATGACAATTGACATGACCATATGAGGGGGCCTCAGGTTATGTGTCCCAAACAAGCTACATAGTGAAAATATCAACACTTCTTGTCGTACTAAATACCATAAGTTCCTATCAGGAAACAGAGAATCAAATCAAATCACTCCATTATCACTGCAAACCAATAGTGAGACCTTTGGAACTCTTGTTTCTCAAAATATCCATCAACTAAATAAACGTGATGATTTCACATCTAATTGGAAATCTAGCATTAGCTTATATGGCCTAGCAAGAGATCGAAGAGATAGGTTAGAATCAGTCTGCAAAAGAGAAAGCTTTATGATTTGAAGCATTAAAACAATGCCCGCCTTATATGCAACTTTGACTAGGTAAAATATGCAATTCTTCTACTTATTTGTTTTTTCTTTTTACATTTTTCACATCTTGGAAGATTCCTCACAACCCTCTCACCAGTGAGATTGAGGTTAGTCGACAGATTATGAATTTGAAAAAACTCGCACAAAATTTGATCCACATGGTTATAGTAAATTAAAAAATAGTTAGACCTGAGTATAGACAAGTACGAATAATATTATTTATAAGAAAAAAACGAACAACCAGAAATTAAACATATGCCACTGAATAAATTACCTTGAAATCTAAATGATAAATTTAGAGAAGCAATTTCATCACGATTTAGTCATTTACAGGAATACTTTCTTTGGTTAAAGAGGAAAAAAAAGGCAAAGGGAACGAGTAGGAATAATCAGCGTCCGAAATTTGAATTTGGAAAAAGAAGAAAAGTAAAGTGTGACAAAAAGGTACCACGAATAACCATGAAGCAGAGAAATGCGCAAAAACAAATCGAAAAAGGGAAATCACTAGGAAACCAGTTCTCCATTGATTGTGTCCTCCATTAATGGAACGTACCAATGGTGTTTCAACTCATTGAAGAAATTAAATGAAGATATTCAAATCAAATACATATGTTGAAACCGATTGCTTAATAAATAATGTGAATCTGTCGTAAAAATAACAGCGAATTCTGTATATTAATGGCCGATAAAGCCGCATGAAGATCAATGTAGATTTGTTTTATCGGTTTCAAAATCTAAGCTCGAAACGGCTAAACTCGTAATGGAAAAAATGATTACCAGTAATTTCTTCACGACGACAACGCTTCCGAAATTAACGGCGAGGAATAACGCCGTTACATCAGTTTTGATCTCCTCGTACTCAACTCGGACTTCGGTGGGGGATTCATCACAGAGCACGACCTCACTCCTCCTCGCTTTTAAGCTGACGGCACCGACGAAATTCACGTCTACGAGTGTATCGGAGATGCAATCCGATGCCGTTCTGAAATCGCCATCGATGATTGCATCCAGAAGCCGCTGAGACACCTCGGCCTCGTAATCCACCGGAATGACTTGTTTACCGGAGAAAACTGTCATTTTCGGAGTTATGATCCTTAAGCCGACGTAACTCGTGTCCCAAAGTTCCGGCGAGAGAAGAGAGAAAGAGAGGGAGAGGGAGAGGGAGAGGGAGAGAGAGCGAGAGTGAGAGAGAGAGAGAGAGAGAAGGAAGAAGGAGAGTGAGAATTTATTGAAATGGAATTTACAGCTTTAACCACGTTCAACCATTTCAATGGTTAAATTGAGATGTTAACCAGTGACCCATTTTTAACCGTGGGATTAACAATCATCATTATGGCGTGATAGTTGATTTTATCAAATATTTAAATTAAACCAATATACAGTGTGTTTTAGAAAGATTTTTGATTTTATTAGATATAGATACATGGTCAGATACTTTATAGAAGGAGTATGATCTATTTACTGGACTAGGTTGGTATGGTTTCCCTTTTGGAACCGACAGTCAAAATTTGGGAGCACAATGTATCAGATGAAGTCTTTCTTCTCTTCATGCAGAGTTCGAGGCATTTCTCTGGATTATGACTTGTCTAAGTTCCCTCCTGCTGACATAAGTAAAATTCCTAGTGGATTGTTCCGAACTTGTGACGATGGTTGAGGATCCAGCTGCGTGACCCTTCCTTCCTTATTTAGATGACTTTTCCAGAATACGAAGTTGTTTCACCAGTTTTTTCCTCGTTCAGATTCCACATGCTCTTAATTACCAAGCTGACTTCATATCTCGTAGTGTTAGAGGATGTTCTAGGAACCAAGTTTTTTGTGAACGATGTACCAGATTTGTGGTTCCGTTTTTGTTTGTGATCGAGTTAAGTTGAAAAAAAAAATTAATTTTCAAATCAACGAAAACAATCCAAATTATTATATATGGACATTTAGTAGTAATTAATAAATTTATAATGTACATATATCATATAATAAAATTTTACACTTATAATGATACATCTCATTCTATATTTCTACATTTTTTCCTTTTGCTACTGAAGATTAAGGTAGTGAATATTATTTGGCATTTGTAGGCTTCCTCGTAAATGATTATTAGGTTGGTGACCCAAATCAGTGCACCAATTATAGACTAAGCTCACCAAAAAGACAATAAATAGAACACAAGACTAGTTTTCCTAAGATAGGGTACAACTTTTAAAACAGATGCATATCAAATTTAGGTAAAAATATAGTTGGGAAATAAGATAGAAATAGAATACTATTAGAGTGTGATCAAAATAGAAAGGAAGATAAGATTGTTGAGATTTTCTTGTTATTTTTGGTCAAAATATAAACGTACAAATACTACGAAGTTTATTAATTTTAGTCAGTGAGTCCATACTCTATTGCTCACACTTCTTGTTACAAGCCTTACAATTATCCTGTGCTGAATTAATCCAGCTATGTCTCTTTGGCTTACAATATAGATATTTGGGTATATTATTTTGGCCGCATGTTATAAATGCTTGACAGTGAATTGAATTTATGGGGGATTTTGTTTATTGGCCCTGTTCGTTTGGCAGTCGCCAGCGACTGCGACCAGCGACCGCGACCAAAAGTTGTTCGTTTCGTGGTCGCTGGTTCAGCGACCGGTCGCAGCGACCAGTCGCTAGCGACCAGCGACTCAAATTTTAAGTCGCTAAAAAAATTAGCGACCGGTCGCTGCGATCAGTCGCAGCGACCAGCGACCACGAAACGAACAACACCAGCGACCAAAAAATTAATTAATTAAAAAATAAATAAAAAATTTGACAAAATTTAAATTAACCTAATAAAAATAAAAATATATAAGTATAATAATTGAAATTCATATATTCATATAGAATAAAATAAATTATAAATATTGAAAAAAGTTAAATTTTAATTTTATATAAATATATTTCTAATACATAATAAATGTGATAAAAAAAATTTTATTTATATAAAATTCTGAATTTTATTATAAATAAATAATAATATTTTATTATTTAATATATGTATATTTTTAATATTTTATGAATATATATAAATTTTGTAATAAATTTTAAAAGTAGTCGTTGGTCGCTGCGACTGTGAAACGAATAACACAGCGACTAGTCGCCGCGACTGGTCGCAGTGACTGACAAACGAACAACAAACCAAAAATCTGATCGTGGTCGCTAGTCGCAGTCGCTGGTCGCGGTCGCTAGCGACCACGAAACGAACAGGGCCATTATATTCGACATATCAAAATAACCAATAGTGTGGGTTGTAAAACATACAGAGATCTTAACAATTATAAGTCTCTGTAGTTTTTGTCGTGGAGTCGAAAAACGGGTCATGAAAATATAAATGGAGGAAGAGAAAGAAGAGTGATGTAAGTGAGATCTTTGGATGATACAATGAAGATCAAAGTAAGGTAGAGAGTGTATCGGAGAAGTCGGTGGAAATAAATAAATGAGATAACAATAAATGTATAAAAAAGAATAGGACCATAGTCTTCGTAATATCGTACGTACGGTAAGAACTTCTCATCAACCATGAACAACGCATTCGTGGAATATGTCTATTTGTAGATATGACTATTCTGGTTGAGGAAATAGTAGTTCTATTCTACTATGCAAAAAATAAAATCCCAAATACTTAGCTAAGACCTCTCAATAGGATTTTAAAGCATAAAACCGGTATTTTATGGCAAAGTGGTAAATTTGATGTTAGACTAGTTAGAATGGCCTAGTTACTACAAATCAAGTGTGAATATGACATGGATTAAATTATTTTTTACATGTTAAATGAAGAAAGATAAGAGATAACTATGTGAAGTGTTATATTTTAATTGGATGAAAAGTTTAATAATAAAGTTATATATATATATATAATTATAGTTACATGGAAGAAAGAGAAAATAAAATACAATATTTTATATATTAAAACTTGGTGTTGAACAAACAAACCAATGTACATATGTTTTTTTTTCTTAGAATTACGAGATTCCAGATCATCGAGACTTATAATCTTCCTAAAAACCGAAAATCTCCCATTTTTAAATTTGGTGGCTAAAAAGGACTTGACCCATAAATTTTTCACTTGAGAGTTATTATTGGATCAAAACTCTTGGTTTACCAATGTACATAGTTATTTTCTTATCAGAGTGTAATAATACCCATTGGAAATTAATAGTACAAGAAGTCGAGAAATAAGTATAGAGTGTACGTGAGTATGTATGTATCCAAGTAAACAATGAGTTGACCCGAAAACGTGATTCATTGGATTCTAGTTTCAGAAAGATCTCATGATCCAGAATATGACATGAATATTAATTTCAATTAATAAGTTAAATATTACTTATAAAATTAAGTAGCAAATATATATTAGTTTAAAATAGATTGCCAAAACCTAATACACCGTTGATAAAAAAAAATTAATACACCAAAATCAAATCAGATACGAATATAACCACCTCATTTACTCGTTGATTTTTTTTTTGTCAACCACAATAATAATAGACCTGAAAGTTACCACAACGTGATGAAAAAAGTTTACAACACTAAATCATTAGCCGACTCTCTAATAGAGCGAGCGAGAGTATCAGCTTTATGGTTTAGAGATCTCGGAATTACATGTAGGGAAAATGCATGGAAAAGAGATTTTAACCTGCGGAAGTCCTCCTGGTAGGGTTGAAAGGCCGGCCACTTCTCCTGGTATAAGAGAAGCTTGAGAACGTCCGCACAGTCCGTAGTCATTTCCACCTCTAAAAATTGGATTAAGATCAGAGACTCCATAGCCCACAGCACCACTTATACCTCTGAATGTAGCGCAGAAAGACTCCTTCGTATTTGGCGTGCCCCCTTGCATCCCCAGAAACAGCGTCTGGGAAGCAAATCCAGCCTATCCTGGAGAAAGTGTCTGATATTTTCCACGACGCATCCACAAAACACTTGTAACCCGTAAAACCCGGAACCACCGTCATCGGAAGCGACACCTCTGACCAAATCGTCAGTTTGCAGATCGCTTCTGGTTGACTAGCATTACATTTTTGTCGCCTAGCATTAGATCATTATGCCGCATCTTGCTCCTCTTGGGATAGTACTGCACGAGGATCTCGACACACACCTGAAAAGCAAGAATCATTCCTCGATTTCCAGATATGCCAAATTACCCATAGGAAAATACTGATATCTACTGAATCTGGTGTTCGCCAAAGCAGATAATCTAAATTATACCATAATGAATTCCCTGGAAAAACCTCAACTGGCGAGGGAACATGGGATAATGCCCAAGATTGGACTGCCGGAGGACATTCGAAAAGAACATGATTAATGGTCTCCTCTTCTGCCCCACATTTGCTACATCGCGGATCACAATTAATTCCTCGATTATTAAGGTTTTGTTTAACTGCAACACATCCTGACAAAGCTTGCCATATAAAATGCCTAATCTTATTTGGACAAATCTAACTTCCATATTTTTGATTGTAATGCCCAAAGATTTGGTCCATAGGTACCAACCTCCATTAATGACTTGGTTTCCTCCGTCTTATAGCCAGACTTTACAGAATACCTACCAGTTTTTGTGTAGTGCCATCCCCGTAATCCGGCCTTAACCGTCTAGGAATAGGAATACCCATAATCAACTGAACATAAGATGGGATAAAATATTGTTTGAGAATGACCTCTCGCCAAGTTCGGGATTGTGAATCAATAAATTGGTCCACAGTGAGCTCCGGAAAAATATTCGGGTCAATACCAATCGCTGCTCTAGGTTGAATATCAGGAATCCATGGATCTCGCCAAACTGCAATAGATCTCCCGTCCCCAATTTTTTTAATTAACCCCTTAGTAACAAGCGAGCGAGCCGAGCTGATGCTTCGCCAACCGTATGAGGGGTTCGAATTTGTTCTTGCAGTCAATAGGCAGTAGTTACTATAGTAACGACCACGCATAACATGTGCAAACAAAGAATCTGGATAATTTATCAGCCTCCATACTTGTTTGGCAAGGAGTGTTGAATTAAAATCCTCCAAAACTCGGAAACCTTAACCGCCTTCTTGTTTTGGTCGACATAGTTTCTTCCATTTCATCAAGTGGATCCCATTAGATGATTCGGAATTTGACCACCAGAAATTTGCAATAGCTAAGTTTAGTTTCGTCATAATCGTCTTTGGCAATCTATAACATGACATGACATATGTTGGCAGAGCTGTCAGAACATATTTTATAAGGACCTCTTTCCCTCCTTTGGATAGGTATTTTGATGACCATCCATTAATTCGTTCCTGGAGTCGTTCCCGTAGATAGGCAAACACTCTTGTCTTTGCCCCTCCAATATTCTCCGGGATCCCTAGGTAAGATCTCATACCCCCCAATTGATGGATTCCCAAAACCTGATGGATCGAATGTTTTTCATTTTCCGGAAAGGACTTTCCAAATTGTAGTGAAGACTTATCAAAGTTAATCTGTTGACCTGATATCCACTCATACTCTTTTAGAATCCTATAAATATGTCCTGCCTCTTCAGTCGTTGCTCGGCAAAAGAACATGCTATCATCAGCAAATAAAAGATGGGATACCTTTGGGCATGCTCTTGCTATCAGGATTCCCGTAATAAGTTTATCATGTTCTGCCTTTTTGAGCTTAGCCACAAGGACTTCTATACATAAAATGAATAGATAAGGTCGATAACGGATCCCCTTGTCTAAGGCCCCGTTTGGGAACTATTTTCCCTCTCGGTTCCCCATTCAGTAGGATTGAGTATTCCACACTACTAATACATTGTATGATACATTTTATCCAGGCATTTCTGAAACCTAATTTTGTGAGAAGACACTCAATTAAGTTCCATACTAACCGGTCATAAGCTTTACTCATGTCTGTCTTTATTGCCACAAATATCCCTTTAACCACCTTGTTTGTGCGGAGGGCATGGAACATCTCTTGCGCAATCAGAATATTATCAGAGATTAATCGACCTGCCACAAAAGCCGATTGTGTTTCCGAAATCAACTTCGGCATCACCTTCTTAAGCCGTAAACATAATACCTTTGAGATAATTTTATATTCCACATTACAAAGACTGATTAGCCTAAATTTTGTCATTTTAGTTGGTCGTGAAAGTTTTAGAATTAAACAAATATTTGTCTCATTTAATCCATGTTTAAAAGTTCTCGTAGCCTTGAAATCATTAACCAATTGCATAATGTCATGTTTAATTACTGGCCAAGATTTTTGGAAAAAAGACTAGTCATACCATCAGGTCCCGGTGTCTTACCCGGGTCCATCATAAATAATGTATTTCGAATCTCCTCCTCTGATACCCTACTTAGAAACTCTGGACCCCAATCCCTATTGATGGTAGCAAAAAGGTCAGAAAAATATCAGGAAGCTTCATTGATAATATCCTCAGGGTTAGTCATCCACTCCCCGAAATATTAAAATAACCCAATAATTCTATTTTTCGCCCGTCTCTGTTTTGTCTGAGCATGGAAAAATCGCGTATTTTCATCACCCTCTTGAAGCCATTTATTCCAGCTTTTTTGTTAATTCTTTTCATCATACATCGCCAATGTGATAATTCTTTTCGACAATTCTTAATTCGTCCAGCTACCGTTATATGACGGCGACATGATAAACCTTTCCATCTTTTCTCAATTGTCTCCTGAAAGTCCTCTTTGCCAATCCATCTCTTATCAAAAATAAACCGTTTTCGATGGGTGAACTGTTGAATACTGAACCGACTCACAATTGGTCTGTGGTCCGACCCTATCATATCTAAATATTCAATTTCTGACCACGGAAATAATTCGTGCCAATCTTCATTTCCTAATAATTCGGACGCCACACCAAGACCAGACATTTCCTATTTTCGGAAACTCCACAAGACCACAATCCTGAATCATTTGATTAAAGGATAAAAACGTATTAGGATGTCTCATAACCCCACCTTGTTTTTCATGATTACCTGTTAATTCATTAAAATCCCCAATGATCAACCATGGGGAATCACATATAATATCTATTCTTGTTAATCTCTCCCAAACTCGAACCTTTAGGTTTTGGTTTAGTTCACCATAAATAAAAGTAATATGTATAGATCGTCCATTTTCCTCACAAGACACATCTATCATTCTCTTGTCTTTATGATTGATAACCACATTCGAATGAGAATTATAAAAAAGGGCCAAACCCCCACTAAGTCCATTTGGTTCAACAAGAGTCAACAAATCATAACCTAAATGGCCTTGAATTTTTTCCATAAAATAAGAATTATTTTTTGTCTCAGAAAGAAATAAAAATTGAGGTTTATGAATCCTCCAAACATCTCTTAAATAATTTATTGTTACTCTATTGCCAACACTTTGGCAATTCCAACATAGAGTTTTTAACATAATAAACTTAAAAACTTCATGGAGCTTTTTCGTGACTCCTTGTTCTTCTTGCATTTGGTTTGACATCCTTTGGCATCTTAGAAGGCGACATGATCAAAATAACATTCATTTTACTCGATTTGACTCCCCGAAGTGGCGTGGACGATTTGGACGAAGGCTTACTTGGAACCAAAGGAGGCTTAGAGACTTTCCCAACAGCAGCCTTTTCTTCCAACAACTCATACTATGCATGTAATGCAGCATGTTCCGCCAATTCTTCTGTTGTAAATTGCGGTGCCAACTCATCCTCTACATTTGCCACACATATATCTTGAATCAGACCTTCTTCCTCCATATTAGAATCCACATCATTGTCTTGTCCAGGTTGCTGGCTTTTCACATCACCGTCATCAGCATACATCACGCCAAGTTCATTAGCAGCCTGGGGTACCTCTTCTTACTCAATCATCAAGTTACGTTTTAGTTTCTTTGCTGAGAGAGAACTTGATTGTAATTTTCCAGCAGACTTGCTTCGCACAGCAAATGTTGGAGAGACCTGTAAAGCCTCCCTTGAGGCTTCACCTAGCAGCTGCTTTGGTTCCTCCGTAGTCACCTGTAAGGGTCGCTTCGAAAGGAACTTATCATTAGCATTCATAATCATATGAACCTCAACCGTACCTGACCTCTTTGGATCATTTGAACTCCTTGTTCTCCCTCTAGACCTATCACGACTAGGACCCGCTCCATGATTATCAGCTACGACTGCTCCCTTGTAGCTTAAAGGCCGAGTTGCAGCTTGCTTCTTTTCACTTTCATTATGGACCACAGCTTTTGAATTTTTCTTGGACTTGTAGTAGTGATCCGCATCATGAGTCATTCTATAACATAGAGAACAGTACCCCTCCAGCTTCTCATACTCAATCAACAGCTGAGATTCATGTCCCTCCGTGAATTCCAATGTAGACAAGAAGACTAGGGGCTTGTTACAAGGATGCTCAATCCTCACCCTGCCCTTTGCCACATCAATGGCCATCACCTCCCCTAATGATTCGCCAACAAGTCTATAAATAGCCTCCACTCTACACTCGAAAGGAATTCCCGTAATACGAGTAGATAAACAAATGGAACTCGGATAGTTCGCACCTGCCAGAGGCTTCCATTGAGCGTAGACCACCATCCACTTGTCAAACCTTGTTGACCCATATCAGAGAACCTCATCACGATCAGTCTCCGATGAAAATTCGAATTAGAAGCGACCATCCCCAAGATTGAGTCTAGTCGCTTTCCCAGTAATCCTCTAGAACCTCGAGATCATGTAGATAAATGAATCCACATCCTGCACCAGAGGGTTGAGACATCTGCCAAGCACAACCATCTTCCCTCTCACCAACAGATCCGCATTGTCAATCCTCGAAACTTTGATCTTCAACCGTCGTGAAGGAGAGCCAGATGGAGCAGTCGTTGTTCCCATGTTTAGCTGAGACATTATGCTCAAAATCACATCGGAAAACCAAAGAAAAGCCGAGAAAAAATTGATCAGCAATAGAGCAGTAGATAAACAAAGTGTTGCAGGAAACATTGTCGCATTGCTCATAACATAGATTAAATAAGAGGAACATAATAGGTACCACAGAATCATTAAAATCATAAAGATTCGGGAGCACCAAATACTCAAACCACAATTCCTGAAGATACAGATACCCAAAATCCCCCAAACTGCACAATATGATATCAAAGAATCACATAGCGTTAAAGCATGGATTCCTGTATCACTGATCATTACTAATGGAACTAAGTCGCAACATAAAAACATATTCTTCATATCAACCCAATTTAAAGCAATGAAATCATAGATAACCATAATCGGAATATAGATTCCAATGATCGGCGCCCTCAAACATAGTATTGAAGAATCGAATCGACGCAATAAATCCTCACTTTCAATAGAAATAGAAGAAGTTACGAATTGCAATTTACACCAATACGATAATGTTGCAATCTGGGAATTGAAACCCAACATCGTAACGCATAATCTCAACTCCCAACATAGAATCCATCGGAGGAAATCTGGACATGAAGATATGAGAATCCCTAAATACTCAGGACTAAATCCATTACATGGTAAAATACTCTGTCGGATTGCATACAGATACATACATCCATGAGATCGTAACAGCCACCGATAATATATCAAAGCACGCCAGATTAATAGTTCAATTGAAACATAAAGGTCCTTGATACGCATCAGATTTTGGCCACCGGAATCATCAAGAATCATCATAGCCAAGCAAAATCCACGAAATACACCAGAATCTCTCCCATAATTGGAATCTCCTGATATCACGTCATCGAGATCTCCGGCAATCACAACATCTTGATCACCGTTCATTGCATCATCGACATCGCCAATGGAATCTCCTTTTCGTTATGTTACGACTTCTTTTATTTACTCGTTGATTTAATGAATTAATTGGCGTTGACTCAATGATGAAAATGAAAATCTCCAAAAATTATGATTTAAATTTGTTTGAAAGTTCACATTTTCCTATATTATTAAGAATATAAAAATTAGTTATGATTGAACCTTATCGATCCAACAGTTAACAAAACTTTTGTTTGTTTGAAATTAGTCTAACCATTCGGACTTACGCTACTTTACCAACAACAATATAAACAGAAAATAATTAAATTAGTTTTTGTCAAGTTTTTTAAAATTAGTTATTATATCTTCTATATAATAAAAGGATAACATTTTAATCTATAACATTTACTTATGTGTTACAAACAATGTCAATAGAAAATAGTTAAAATACTAGAGTGTGATGAAAATAGTTAAAATACTTATGTGTTCTTCTTCGGTTGGGTTTTCATGAACGTTGGGTTTCATGTATGATGTTTTGTATTTGTTCAGGGGTTATTCGGTGCTGGTCAATGGGCAGCCGCATGGTCGTATTTGCCCACAGTGTAGTCTGCGTCAGGGAGATCCTCTCTCTCCTTATCTGTTTATTCTATGTACTAAAGTGTTGATGTCTATGTTACATCAGGCAGAACATGCAAAGCAGATCTCTGGAATTGTGATTGCTCGTCAGAGACCTTCTGTTCCGCACTTGCTCTTTGTAAATGATAACTTTTTTTTTGTAAGGCTAATGCAGTTGAGGCATCGGTAATTATACAGATTTGACAGGACTATGAGAGGCTATCAGGCCTTATCGACTTTCCAGAGTCTTTATTTGCTAGAGTATTTAGAGGTCATTATTTTCGAGATTCTAATCTTATGGTTCCTTCGCGGGTGTACTCTCTTTCTTATGGTTTGCGGAGTATTATTTCTGTGAGTGGGTAATGGAGCATCTATATCAGTGTGGAAGGATCTTTGGGTTTCTGATGTAGTCCCTAGTCCTGCTTTTGATCCTGGGTGTTTGTATTACTCGGAGCTGATTGTGGATCATCTCATTGATCGATATACAAACAGTTGGTGTGTAGCTTTGGTTCGGCAGTTATTGTCTTCTCATGACGCTAATATTGTTCTGGGTATTCCCATTCCACGAAGATGTAAAGAGGACTAGTTTGCGTGGCATTTTACCAAATTTGGCCGCTACTCTGTTAAATCAGGTTATTGGGCTGAGAGGAACATTTCCAAGTCGGATGTTTTACATTTCGTCCTAATATTGAGGCACTTCAAAAACAAGTTTGGAAAGTGGAGTGTCCGTCTAAGCTTAGACACTTTATGTGGCAGGCTCTTTCGGGTCATATAGCGGTTGAGTCTAATCTCGTTCGACGTCACATTTCACTGAATGGTTCCTGCAGTCGTTGTGGAGTTGATTCTGAAATTGTTAAATTATGTTCGAATGTCCTCTGGCGCTTCAGACTTGGGCTTTATCGTCGATTCATTCTGGGGTAGATGATTTCCTCGGCTCTTCCGTTTTCTCCAATTTTGACTACCTGTTTTGGCAAAGGCCACCAGAAATCGATAAGCAAAAGTTTTCTTGGTTGTTATGGTTCATCTGGAAAGCAAGAAATGATAAATTGTTCTCTAATATTGATAGGGATATTGTTCGTCATGCGGCAGAGGAGGCATCATCTTGGTTTTCTGCTAGTGAGGACATTCCCATTGATGGTAATTACTTTTCGGAGGGCTCTTTGACGACACTGGTGGGGCTTGATGTTCTTTTCTGGCCATTAGGGGTTAATGCTGCTTTTTTGGGATTACGTTGCTTCATTGATGGTTCCTGGAATGATTCAGAGTATTATTCCAGCCTAGGCTTGTATTGATTTTTTGATGGCGTTAATGGGGTCAGTATGGGAGCACAGGGCACTCGTCGTTGCCTGTCTTATCTGCATGCTGAGTTTGAAGCTCTCCTTTGGGCTAGGTCTTCCCTTCTCTCGTTATAGCATTTCGAGGTGGCTTTTACGGTGGATTGCATGGAGGTGTTGAAGATAGTTGCTAATCCGGGGAGTTGGCCAGTTTTTTCACCACTCTTGAAGGATTTCGCACGTCTGAAATGTCTTTTTCACTTTCTCTCTCTTTCCTTTATCCCTCACGCTTTAAATTACAAAACTGATTTTGTGGCTCGCAATGTTAGAAGGCTATCTAGAAATCAGTTTTTTGTTTATAATGTACCTCAACATTGGCTTCCATCTTTGATTTAATGAATTAAATTATGTTGAAAGAAAATACTAGATTGTTATTTATGGTAATTTTGTTATCCAAAACAACATTAAATACGAGATACAAGAATGATTCTTTGATTTTCATTAATGGATTTCATCATTTATTTTATAAATTTACTACATACAATTCTAATAGTTATATTTGGTATTTTCAAATGATTTCCAAAAAACAAATATAACATATGTTGAATTAAACTTTTGTAAAGACTAAGAATTTAAAAGACTTACTCTTTTATTAACTTAAGAACTCTCTCAAAACTTAAGTTCTCGATCTCTTAATCTCACAAGTTATGCCACAACTTTAGCATCTCCTTATATAGATAAGATTAATCCTACTCCTAATAGGAAACACATTTAGTTTAGATAACTCCTAAACTATAGCAACTTAACCTTATATATATTTTAGCTTGCTCCTCAAGTTTTGGTCTTCAAGCTTATCTCAACATTCTCCCCCTTAAACTTGAACTCTTCTTTTGACACATTTTGAACTCCAATGAAATCTCTTCATCAATAATACATTTTTCTCTTATATTATTGATTCCCTTTTCTCCAAACAAGAACTCTTATCTTCCTTTTAAGAACTCCACTTTCAACTTTCATCTTCAACAAAGATTACACCTCTTCTTACCATAATCTTTTGAGTAATTGAATCTAACAATTGGTAAGCTTTGGAACTGGGTTCCATTCCAAGATGAATCATCTCTCGGGTTCTATCATCTAAATTCTTTAGATGTTTAGCTTCTGTTTTTGCATATCCAATGCAACCAAAAACACGACATAAGCAAGATTCATTTTCTTGTCTTTGAATACTTCATAGGATGTAAGATGTCTTACAGTTTCTTCCCAAAGATAAATTGGCAAATTCATATGTTGTAAGACACTTCTAGTCATCTCCATTAGAGTTCAATTTCTCATGTCAACAACTCCATTTTGTTGACATGAGTATGGTGCGGTTATATGCCTCTTGATTCCATTAGACTCACAAAACGTTTTGAACTCTAAAAATGTAAACTCTCCCCTCCTATCAGCTCTAAACGTTTTGACTGATACTTCAGCCTCTTGTTCCACTAATGCATTAATTTTTTGAATTTCTCGAAGGCCTCACTCTTTTCTTTCAAAAATAGTGTCCACATGTATCGAGAGTGATCATCAATCAAGACAAATATGTATTTGTTCTTTGCAACCGTGGATGGTGAAATAGGTCCACACATGTCTCCGTGAAAGAGTTTAAGCTTTTGTGTGGCTCGATATAAAGTTACTTTGGGAAAGGTTTGTCTTGCTTGTTTCCCAAGTAAACATGAAGACCATATTTCTTTTCCAACCGTCAGTTTTGGTAATCCAATAACCAAATCCTTTTTCATTATTGTCTTCATTGCCTCAACATCTATGTGACCTAGTCGTGCGTACCACTTTGTAGATTCATTTTGAGTCATCAATTGTAAACATTTTGTACTCTTGACCTCCATATGAACCTTATACAAACGATTTCTTGACCTTTTTGTTTTCACCAACAACTTTCCATTACAATCAAGTAAAAATAAAGACTCTTCTTTCATTCTAATCTCACAACCACACTCTGTTGCTTGTCCAAGACTAATGATGTTACTCTTCAAACAAGAAATGTAATAAACATTAGACATGAGTTTTCCTTCACTGTTTTTGTCTAGAATAGAAATCGATCTTTTTCCCTTTATGTCAATACGAGAATCATCACCAAATCTCACCTTTCTCGTAATTGATTCATCAATCTTTGTGAAGTAACGCTTATCTCCCGTCATGTGGGTACTTGCTCCATTATCAAGATACAAAATATTCTCCTCTTTGGTATTTGTCTCAAACTTGCTTGGCAAGCAATTTTCTTCATTCAAGAAAATCACCTCATGCATAAGAAGATCATCCGCTTATTGTGTGTTAAAAGTGCTCTTATCCTCTTAAGCTTCTTGTAACTTTAGTAACCTATCCGAACACTTAGACACAAAGTGTCCGTATTTATCGCATCGGTAAAAAATTACCTTAGATAGATCGAAATCTCCATTACCTCGACCTCATCCCCTTCCACGACCACGTCTTCCTCTTCCTCTTCCTCTTCCTCTTCCTCTTCCTCTTCCTCTTCCTCTTCCTCTTCCTCTTCCTCTTCCTCTTCCTCTCGATCCTTCATTAGTGTCTCGTGTTTGATTTTGTGATTCAACATACATCAACTATTTTTGGTCCTCTTGAGCTTCTTCTTCTTCGAGAATTCGTTCTTCATAGGCTTTTAGACGACTTACAACATCCTCAAAGCTTGCTGTTTTAAGATCCAAGAGTTGCTCAAGAGATGCAACCATAAGTATATATTTCTTTCTTGGAAGACACTTGAGAAACTTCTTGACTAACTTAGTTTCTTCAATTCTTACTCCAAGAAAATAAGCTTTTGATGAAATTGCCGATAGTTTGCTTACAAACTCATCTATAGTTTCTGTTTCTTCCATCTTGAGACGGTTAAATTCTGACATCAATGTTTGTAAGCTTGCTTCCTTAACGCGCTCAACTCCTAGATTTCGACTTTTGATGGCTTCCCACACATTCTTTGCTGTGTCTAATTCACTAACTTATAGAATAAGATTCTCTGGTATTGATTGGAACAAGAGTGTCATTGCCATGTTATTCTTCCTTTTATCATCAATTTTTGTCTCAATTACCTCCCACACCTTGTGTACATTGAGATATACCTTCATCCTCATAGTCCAAACAGTATAGTTAGTTGTGGTTAACATCAGACATACTATAGAGGTAGAGCCTCCTCCGCCTTTGTTCTTCACCGCCGGTACTATAGCATATTTATCTCCCATGACTCGTTTCTCAAGTGTTTAATCGATCTCCTTTGCTTCCCTTTGTTGATTTCAAGACTCTTTCTTTCTTAATCGATCCTTCTAACAACCTTCACTCTGATACCAATTGTTGAATTAAACTTTGTAAAGACTAAGAATTTAAAAGACTCACTCTTTTATTAACTTAAAAATCTCTCTTAAAACTTAAGTTCTCAATCTCTTAATCTCATAAGTTATGTCACAACTTTGGCATCTCCTTATATAGATAAGATTAATCATACTCCAGGAAACACATTTAGTTTAGATAACTCATAAACTATAGCAACTTAACCTTATCTATCTCTTAGTTTACTCCTCAATCTTTGGTCTTCAAGCTTATCTCAACAACATACAATAGAACATCTGTAAATTAATACTCGATTCATTAATAACTCTCTAAGATAATATAATTTTATAGTCCCGAATTGAGCTTTTGATTCAATTAGTATATCTATAAATTAATAATTCCTATAAATTAATAAAAAAATTAGTGTAGTCTTGACATTGTCAATTTATAGAGGTTTTACTGTATATTCTATTAGCCCTCATTAATCATGATTTGTGTTATCGATTAATTTTCATCTTAATATCCTTTGTATATTTATACTATCATATAGAAGATTCACAATAAATAATATATTCCTAAATAATCCACATCCATGTATCCAACTATGGTACATTTTGGAATAATTTATGGATCAACAAAAGAGTTATTTACAAGTGGTAGAAAAAAGAAAACAGGTTTATAATGGAATGTGTGTAAAGAATAAAGAAACAAATCAATTAATATCAAACTATCTCCTACGCAAACCCTCATGCTTATGATTACCCGAGTAGTTAAGGTAGGATATACGGTTCTTGATCTGCATGTCTATATGGTGACAAAGAGTGGAGGAGGTCTTTGGTGTTGAGCCATGGACGAGCAAGGTCTGAAACCAGTAGTGAAGGAAAAGACAAAAAAGCAATGACGAAAAAGGAAAGTAACCGGTATATCACCGGAGGACAACCGGAGAAAAACTTTGGATTTTTAACCGGACTAAATCAGAGAACTATAAACATGATCTATAAAGTATAAACAAAATCTCTCTAAAAGATATAAGATCGGATATCGTGGTGACTCACCAGAGGCGAGAACATGTAGACAAAAAGGAGAGAACTATCTCTGAATGTGAACTTATTAGGTCATTTTACCACTATTTTCGTTTTAAGAAATGTGAATATTTATTTTATTTATTTTTAATTTTCATTAGCCTTGCGTTAACGGTTCGGGTTGTTCAGTTCTCAGAAACCTATTAAAATCGTGGAGTAACCCGATCGATAGTATGTTTAATATTAATTAGTTATAGGGTCTGTTCGGTTCTGTATTTAATAACTGAATGAAACCGAATTACATTTTCTTCTTTGGTTCTTCTTCTTTCACTTTACTCTTTGACTCTTTGTCTCTTTCCTTTTGACTTCATATTGTTCTTCTTAGCCCTCAGTTTATGGTTTGGGTTGTTCAGGTTATTTGGTTCGAACCGAATAACACGGTTCTTAGAAACCGATTAAAATCATAGAGTAACGCGATCGGTGGTATATTTAATATTAATTGGTTATCGGGTCAGTTTGGTTCGGTATTCAATAACCGTATGAAACCAAATTATATTTTCTTCTTCGGTTCTTCTTCTTTCACTTCACTCTTTGACTCTTTGTCTCTTTCGTTTCGACTTTATATTGTTTTTCTTGTCGTTCTCGAGCTCTCCCGACTGTCTCTCTCTCACAAGTCACGACTTGATTTCTTTTCTTCTTCTTTCTTAATTCTTCTGAGTTTCCAGTTTTTACTTTCGACTTCCTTCTTACTTTCTTCTCTCTCTCTCTCTCTCTCAGTCTCTCTCACGATCATCGACTTCATTTCTTTCTTCTTCACACTCGATTTCTTTTCTTCTTTCCACTCGATTTCATTTCTTCTTCCTTCTTCCGACTTGATATTATTTCTTCTCACGGCGTATTTCGATTTAAAAGGTAACTGAATTCGACTTAGGATTTGTCTTTAGGGTTTGAATTCGATTTAGGGTTTGTCTCTGTTGTAGGATGTGAATTCGATTTAGGGTTTGTCTCTGTTGTAGGATGTGAATTCGATTTAGGGTTTGTCTCTGTTGTAGGATGTGAATTCGATTTAGGGTTTGAATATATTTAAGATTTGAATTCGATTTAGGGTTTGAATTCAATTTAGGGTTTGAATTAGATTTAGGGTTTGAATTCGATTTAAGGTTTGAATTCGATTTAGGGTATGAATTAGTTTCTCCTAGTCAATCAACTTTCTTCACCCAATTACGTGGAGCAATTGGTTTGGGCAGTAGAAACATTCGGCATTAGTTGAGTTCAGTTAGGTAGAAATCATAAAATTATATAGTGGATTATGCTATAGATCACATTTATGTTTTGTGTTTGAAGATTTTATATTGGATTGAGTTTAGTTTATCTGTTTATGTTTGGCTGTTTGCAGATGGATTCACGTTCAGAACCTGAGGATACGATTGAGGTTGAAGGACCACCAGAATTAGGAGAAAAAATCTTAGGGCGTAAGAGGACTGAAACGCATCGGTCAAACACTTCCCTGCCACCAAAACTGGAAAAATATGCCAAAAGAGCCGAGGTATGGCAATACTTTATTCAAAGAGAAGATGATGATAGAAAGTGTAGTTGTAGTTATTGTGGAATGGAGATTAGTTGCGATTCAAAAACTGTGGGTAAAAGCCCAATGAAAGGGCATATAAGTAGATGTAAAATGTATAAAAAATTTCAGGATAAGGAGAAACAAAAAATCTTAGGTAGTGATGATTCTGGGAACATGAAAGTGGTTAAGTACGATCCAGTTTTTTTTAGAAAATCAGTTAATGAAATGATAGTAATCAATGAACTGCCATTGTCATTTGTGGAGTCAGAGGGTTGGAAAAGATTCTATTTCAACATTATGCCTATATATTCTACGTTTTCAAGGAGGACATCAACAAAGGAAATCATTGCCATGTATAAGGCAGAAAAGATAGCTTTGAAGGGTCTGTTTGACAGTAAAAAACAGAGAGTTAGTATTACAATAGACATTTGGGTGTCTCCACATACATCATACAACAATATGGTCATCACTGCTCACTTGATTGATATAAGTTGGCAGATGCAAAAGAGAATCTTAGGTTTTAAAGTGATAACTGACCATAGGTTTTAAAGACAATTAAGGGTCAGTTAGTTGAGTGTCTAGAAGAGTGGGGGATTTCTCAGTTATTTATAGTCACGGTAGATAATGCTACATCTAATGACAAGGCTATTAAGTTATTGTGGGAGTATTTGTTGCAATTAGGATCCGAAAAATTAGTGTTAGATGGTCAGCTGATCCATATGCGATGTTGTGCGCATATACTGAACCTAATAGTTTCGGATGGATTATAGAAAACAAAACTTAGTATTGTTGCCATTAGGAACGCGTTAAAGTATGTGTGTTCCTCTTTCACTAGGTTGAAATCTTTTGAACTGAGGTGTGAATCCGAGAAAATCTCTAAAGGTAGTTTGCCTTTGGATGTGAAAACCAGATGGAGCTCAACATATCTTATGTTGAGTTGAGCCCTTATGGTTAGAGTAGCATTTTAAAAGATGATGTTGAAGGATAAGCTCTATTGTGAGTACTTTCAGGAAGATGATGAGAAAACAAAGACAAGAAGGGCTGGACCACCAACTACCTCTGATTGGGATGAGGTGTATAGTTTAGTTTAGTTTTTGAAAATCTTCTACAAGTCTATGCTAACATTCAGTGCTTCCAAAACTGTCACTTTCACAGTATGTTACAATGAGATTGTTAACATTGAAAAAAACTTGATAACCAAGTGTGGCAGTAGTGATGAAGAGATTAGAAGGCAAGCACATGTCATGAGGGACAAGTTTGACAAATATTGGGATGGCTTGTTGAATATGAATCCCTTAGTGATTATAGCTTCACCAGCCATGGAAACGAGTCTTGTGGTGTAGATCTGATTGAAGGAGAGACCCACAATGTCATTTATTTGACCACAAAGCTGAAGGATCGCATCGATCCAAACCCTCGGGGAGATAAAGGTGTGTACAACAATACCGTGAGGCTCAATGAACAAGAGAAGCTCACCAACACCATTCAGCCATAGACATGGATGACATACGTAAACTCTCTGACATGTTACGAACGACTCAGAGCGACCAAGTAATGATATTACACTCTATGAATTATTGACTCAATTTTCTAGATCCTGGAAGTTGAGTTAGACCGAACTGAGCCCGGAGCCGATAGTTATCGCGTTTACAAGATGGACAATCTGTAGTGACTATGACTGCGCGTCATGGCCTGAAACTGACTTACTTAGCCCGATCAAAAGAAGAAATTTACATCCGACCACCTGGATGTCACTCTTGTGTCTTCTATGGTTCCAAATAGCAATAGAATATTGGAGCCGGTAGCTATTGACGATACAAGTTGGCTAATCTGCAGCATATCACATTGCGCATCACAACTAGAGATGGATCCGTACAGCCCAACTGAGGGAGAATCTGTACATTCGACCACTTGGAGGTTGTTAATGAGTCTCTTATGGTTTCAATAAGCCACATAACCCATAGAGAAACCATAGGAGCTTGAAGTTACACCCAATCTTCCAGAATGGGTCAAGCTGGTGTGATTCGGTGAAGCCTTCCGAGTTCGTGATCAAGTCCACCGATTAGCTCTTGAACCAAAAAATTTTGGAGTAGCCTTATGGTCTGCTATTTTTGAGAACCAAGTCGTGGAGTTTGATGCGAGTCAAGCTTGGATAGCTAGACATAGAACATAAGTTGAAGTGAACAGACGGAGACTACATGACAAGTGTCAGATCATATACAGAGCATGTACAAAATTTGCCTAGAATGAAGCAACAAGGGTTTGCATCGAAGCAATGCACATAATGTACGAGAAGGAAGAGCCTTTAGATCATCCTAAGAGCTTATGGAAAAGACTGCTTAGGATTTAAGGACAAGTTTTTCAAAGCAGAAGGGATCTGGTGCAGCGTGGAACTGCACCATTGGCTCAGAGCTCGACCAAGCCTTGGAACGTGGTGAAGCGCGCACCAAAATAGGCTCAAGATCTCGTGGGAGATCCAAAGAACAGAGATAGAGGCGGCGTGTGGAGAGATGAAAGAGGCGTGGATGGTGGAGACGTGATGGATAGAAATGCTCAACCTTCAGATCTATAGAGATCTAAAGGAGCCTTCTTCCTAGCTAGGTGAATTTAATCAAACCGAGAAGGTTACCAATCGCTAGGCGAATGAATCAAGCCGAAAGATTCATCTTCTTCCTTGAAGAGAATTGAATCGATTTTCAAACAAGGACCTAGAAACTCTAAGAAATTTTGTTTGAGAGAAAACTCACGTTCGTTTTTTTCATTCAAAAATCAGATACTGAATTAAGTTACAAGAGTTAGCACTTATATATGGATCCTTAGGAAACTCGAATCTTAGTAAGTCTAATCAAGTGGGCCAAATAATTTGTAAACCTAATAACAAATCTCGCCTTCTTAATGGTTTTGTACTTTTCTATGCTGATTAAATAAATTGTACTCTTTTTCAATTTTGGCTTTTTTATTGTCGGCGTAATCTGAACAAACTTTGTTGTTGAAGGTGGTAAAAGCAGAGAAACAAGAAGTTCTTCAAGCACAACAAAGGGTTCGCACATGTCAGTTCTTTTTATCAAACAAATTGTTATTTTGCGCTGTACCCCTCATGTTCTTCTTGCTTCTGTACCACTTTGTATGTTTTCACTTTGTGATATTGCAGATTCTTCCTGATATATTGTGCAAATGTATGTCTCAAGATGTGCTCAATTTAGACTCCAAGGTTCACTCTTTGGCTTACAATTATGGATCAAGACATGAGAAGTGGTCAATATCCTGTGTTTCTCATAATGAGACTCAGAGACAAAACCTCCACTATGATGCTATAATTATGACAGTTAGTGGTGTTGATTTGAATGTGAGATGAAACATGTAGAACGTCTCAACTGATAATAAATTATGTACCATACGCTCCGTTGTGCAATGTGAAGGAGATGAAGGTTATGAAAGAAGGACATCTATTTCAGCTAAAATTTCTCCCCAAGGTAAGTGTGTCTTAATTAACTTTCACAAATTTATGCTTGGGAGTTTTAAGCTTACATCTAGATTTAGTCCATCGTTTCATGTTGCCTTAGATTTTTCTTTTCTTATCATACTGATAATGAGAACCTTCACGTGGCATCAAAGAACTTCATCAAATGATTATCTCTTATATGTACTATTTATCTTAAGTCATGTAGTACATTTAGATCATGATATTAGCCTTTTTCGTTGTTAAAATTAATTACATGCCCTTCTCTGTTTTTACTACATTCTCAAAGGAGAAAGTAAAGAGGCCTCGGCTTTGGGGTACTTATTCTACTAATGAGCAAAAGCATGGTTTGAGAACTCTAGGTAACTTCTTGGTGTGGCCATTACTGAAATTTCAGTGTTCAGAACAACAGTTCTTACATTCTGTGAACTTCATGGAAATGAGAAGGAAGCTTCTTGTAGAGACTCGTGACCAATTCTGACGTAGAGTTTTAGTACCAATCGAGTCTTTCTGCTACAAGAGCAAGGAGAATCAACCATTAGTAGATAAATATGGATTAGTAATATGGTCAATTTGTCATCTCTGTTTCACGCGCAGCTCATGAGTTTATGTGGGCTCAATGATTTAACTTGGGCTTTAAGAGATCTCAGTCTATAGCCCACAATCTCTCAATATTTGTTTGAAACAGATACATTCTCGCCCTTGTATAATCAATTCTCATCACCAAACTATTAATGCTTACCTTGATTCGCTTAGTGCTTCTCTCTGTCTCTTTACTGTTGTTTCCATATATATATAGTTTTATTATTACGAACATGAAGATTGTATGAGAGAGATTTGAGAACGATGAAGGAGAAAGAACAATTTCATTATTCTGTTAGTTCTCAGAGAGTTTTATAGAGCTTTATATTAGTCTAATTACAATAACCGAACTTATTAGAATAAACCAGCCGGTTTAGAAACAAAATCTAATTAAGCCAAAGACTCTATTAAGCTAATATCCCCCCCCCCCTACAAGTAGATTGAAGTCAGAGACATCTTGCTTGTAATTTGACGAAATTGAGCTGGGAAGAGAGCCTTTGTGAAAACATCTGCCAATTGATTACCTATTCTCATATGAAGAGTCTTTATCAAACCAGTTTGGATTTCTCTCAGATAATATGGCAATCCATTTCCAAGTGTTTTGTTTTCTCATGGAACACTGGATTGTTTGCTATGTGGATTGCTGAAACTGAATTACAATAAAAAGCAACAGGCTTTGATTGTTTTATTTGAAGTTCAGATAGTAAATTCATTGACCATTAAACCTCTTTAATATGAAATCCCATAGCTCTATACTCTGATTCGGCTGAGGACAAAGAAACAGTTTGTTGTTTATTTGATTTCCATGAAATCAATGTTGACCTAGAAACATGCAGGCATCGGAAGTGGATCTTCTTGTGTCCGTGCAAGATCCCCAGTATGCATCAGTGAAGGCTTTAAGAGTTAGATAACTTGTTGCGGAATAAAAAAACCAAGTCCTATTGTCCCTTTTAAGTAATAAAAAACTTTGTGAGATGCTTTCAAGTGAGAAGGCTTCGGCTAAGAAGTGAATTGACATAACTTGTTGACTGCAAAAGTTATGTCAGGCCTAGTGATGGTTAAGTACATCATTTTCCCAACAAGACGTCTATACATCTCTGGTTCACTCAAAAGATCTTTTTTACTGTCAAGACATAGCTTTAGACTCGGATCCATTGGAGTTGTAGATGGTTTACAACCCAACATTCCTGCTTCATCAAGTAATTCTAATGTGTATTTCCTTTGGCAAAGCGAAATTCCTGAGCTGGATCTTGCTATCTCAAGTCCTAGGAAATATTTCAAAGTTCCACGATTCTGAAGTTTAAAAACTGATTCCAAGTCCTTTGTCACATGTGCAACATCTAAATCATTATTGGAGGCAATTATTATATCATCAACATACACGAGAACAACCATGTATCTTCCTGAGATGTTTCTTATGAACAATGTGTGATCTATGTGAGACTTCTGAAAATTCAATGCTTCTAAAGTTTCACTAAATTTGAGAAACTATTGTCTGAAGCTTGCTTAAGACTATAGATTGATTTTTGAAATTTACACACCGGATTAGGAGGCAAAACTTCACCATCTTTAGGTGTGTATCGTGGAGGAAGTGTCATATGAATTTCTTCATCCAAAACCCCATTTAAGAAAGCATTGGAGATATCTATCTGAGTTAACCTCCATCTTTTTGCTGCTGGAACTGATGACAGAGTTTTGACTATTGTCATTTTAGCAACAGGTGAAAAAGTGTCAACAAAATCAATTCCCTCTTGTTATGTATACCCTTTAGCTACTAATCTCGCTTTGTACCTTTCTAATGTTCCATATGCATGAAGCGTAGTCTTATATATCCATTTGTAGCCTATAGCACGTTTGTTAGGAGGCAAAGAGCAAATGCTCTAAGTATTTAATTTTTGGAGTGCAATCAAATCTTCATTCTTAGCTTGAAGTCATTCATTAAACTTCTTATCTTGATTGAAAGAAGTTGGTTCACCAGGTAAAGTCACTACATTAATGTATGCTTTGTATTCTTCTGACGGATGAGTATAAGACATATAATTGATTAGAAGGTAAGGAATTGTTGTAGTGTTGTTGTTGCAATAATAGTCTTGGAGATAAGCATATGGTTTTGTTGCTCTTTTCTCTGGTCTTGGGTTAATAACAGGATGAGGTTCAGTATCTGTGGAAGTATCTCTTTTCTCTCTTCACTAATACCGTCATCTGTATATGTACTCAATGTTGGTAATACTTCCATTTGTTCAGAATTTTCTTTATTTTTTGAAACTGTTTCTGAATTTAAACTCTCTGCAGAACTCGAGGTTATACCTGTTTTGTTACTAAAATTGTCCGAAGTTTCACTTTCATTAAATCCATTTGAATTGTCAATCCCTGAAAAATGATGACATGTGTTTGGATCTAACAAATTGTTGAAATCTGGACTCGTTTGTTTATCAGCTTTGAAAGGAAATATATCCCCAAAGAAGACTACATTGCGGGAAATGGAAATTTCATTTGTTTCCAAATCCAATGTCTTGTATCCTATGTAGCCTAATGGGTAACCAAGAAACACGCTTGGTTTTGATCTTGGTTGGAACTTGTGTCGGTTCTTTGATGAGGTTGACCGATAACAAAGGCATCCAAAGACTCTCATATCTGAAAATGTTGGCAATTTGGAAGTGAGTACCTGAAAAGGATATTTCTCGTGTAGTATAGGTGTTGGAATTATATTGATCAGAAACACAGCTGTTAAAACACATTCTCCCCAGTATTCTAAAGGCATCTGACTTTGAAACATCAATGATCTTAACACATTTAGGATGTGTTGATGTTTTCTTTCAACCACAGAGTTCTGCTCTGGTGTTTCAGGACAAGAATGATAAGAAACTATACCTTTAGATTTGTATAGAGAATCAAAACGTAATTCTAGTGCATTGTTTGCACGAACTCCCTTTACCTTTGCTTTAGACTAAGTCTCTATCATCTTCAAAAAGTATGGACATATTGTTAACACATTTGATTTTGCTCGTAAAAGATACACCCATGTCATTATGGTATGATAATCTACAATGGTGAGGAAGTAACGATATCCTTCATTTTTTGGAACAGAAAAGGGTCCCCGCACATCAATATGTAATAACTCAAATGCAGTAGAACAAATGTTGTTGTTGGAAACAAAAGGAAGCTTCTTTTGTTTGGCAAAAGGACAGATTGTGCAATGAAAAGTGGTTTTATTCATTTTCTGTAAACCAAGTACATTTGACAACACTTCAACTCTTGAAACAGATGGATGCCCCAATCTATGATGCCAAAGACTCTTATCTACCATTGCGTTTACAGACGCTGACAAAGAACTGACCCTATGACTCTGCACTGAAGCTTGATCCAAGATGTAAAGGTTTCCTATCTACTCAGCTTGACCAATCATCATCCCCCTCATAGGATCATGTATAACACATGATACTTCATCAAATACCAACCTGCACTTGACATCTTTTGTGAGCTGACTGACACTACAAAGACTGAGATGAAAATTAAGTATGAATAGCAGATTATGTAAAACTAAATGCTCATTCATTCTGAGCTGACCAATCCCACTAATTTTAACATTTATTCATGTAGGTAAAGTCACAGTCTTATCCAAGGTTGTACACAAATTTTCAAATAAATCTTTATTGTGAGAGACATGATGTGTAGCACCACTATCTGCAATCCATGTATTTGTTGCTAAAACACTACCTCTTGATCTCAATATACCAACAAAACCCAATGTTCTAGATGCGAAAGACATACCCGGTAAGGTTGTGATAGTTCCAATTGAAGTTGATGCAGTTTCATTCTGAGATGAAGGAAGAGACAATTGAGAGTGAAAGTAAGCCATTACTCCTTCATTTTGATCCTTTGAAAGAGTATTTAACAACACTGTCACTCCATTCTATGCATCTAATGTGTTGGTGAGAGTTAATTGAGCAACTGTTGGCTTCATTGTAACATTCTTTTACTTGTGATTAAAACCTGGTGGATAACCATGCATTTTATAACACTTATTAATTGTGTGCCCTATATAACCACAGTGAGAACAGATGGGTTGTTGAGTTTTCTGTCCTGAGTAATATGCATTAACTTGAGCTGCAGTTTCTTCAACAGGAACAGTAACTTGAAAAGTAGAAGCTGGTTGAGTATTATGAATGCTCTGGCTGTAATCTTGATCCAATAAGTTGTAAACTTCTGAAAGATTAGGGATACTTTTCTTCATGATTATCTGACCACGAGTATTAGCATATGATTCATTCAAGCTAGCAAGAAACTTGATAATCTTGTTATTATATGTTCTACTTGAAATATCCTTGCAACACTCACAACAACCACATGTCTTTATGCAATCAGAACCTTCAAGATCATCCATAAAGTCTTCAACTTCGTGTAATAAGCTGAAAGATTAAGAGATCAAATTTACTGTATAATTTGATATGAGCGAGGCAAGTTCGTGATATGAAAACGAGTCAACAAGTCTTTCCATATCTTTGAGGCATCATTAAACCTCAGAACGCTTCCATAGATCTCTTTAGTTACTGAATTCAAGATCCATGACTTGACTATAGAGTTACATCTTCACCATATTTTGTGATGAGGATGCCAACTATTTGGTCTTGGTAAGGAACCGTCTATGAATGCTAGTTTGTTCTTAGCATCAAAAGCAATGGTAATTGCAAGGTTCCAGGTGTTATAGTTGGTTCCATTTAACAATTCTGAGATAAGAGAAACATTGGGATTGTCTCCACTTGATAGGTGATACGGAGAATACTGAATTCCTTCGAATTCCAGTTCTTCTTTTCCATTTATCAAGGTGGATCTCCATTGAATTGTTGAGTTTTGAGTGTCTTCAAAAGGAGGTGGACTGTTCTCCAGCGAGCTTGACTTTGCCATTGATTTTCTTGATTTTGCCGAAGATACTCTTTGTGTACCTTGTTTCGGGAATCGTCTCACCGATACCATGATTACATAATCAAATTGGTGGAATAACCAATGATGAAAGAACAACAATCGGCGGGATAACCGAAAGAAAACTGAGAAGATACAAATTCTCGGTGGAATAGTCGAAGAATTTCTCAAAGAATCCGATTAATCGAGAAAGATGATCCGATTAATCGCTGGTGAAGAACCCAAAAAGAAAGAAAGATTGATTTATAGTTGAAGTTTTAGCTTCATGCTCTGATACTATATTACGAATATGAAGATTGTTTGAGAGAGATTTGAGAACGATGAAAGAGAAAGAACAATTTCATTATTCTGTTAGTTCTCTGAAAACAGATTACAGATAGCTTTATAACAGTCTATTTACAATAACCGTACTTATTAAAATGAACCAGCCGGTTTAGAAAAAAAATCTAATTAAACTAAAGACTCTATTAAGCTAATATTTGTTGTTAATCTAACTAATAATAATTACTGCCCTGTTGCTCGATTTATCCATGCAAAATCAGATCTAAGTCCAAATATATTCCTTTGGTTGTTCATTCTTTCTTTGAAGCCAAAAGAATGTATTTGGACCCAACAATGTCTCATACATCTTATTTGGCATGGAATAATTCAGCAGTACGACTGTTATCACAATGCACAAATACAGAAACATGAGATATTAGAATTCCTTTTTAGTGATAATTGTTAAAGTGGATGATATTACATCACTACAAAACAATCTAGAATCAATACAGCTGGCAAATACCTAGTCATCAATTATGGAAAAGAGAAGCTCGAATTTGATAAGTAGTGCTCCTTTCACGTTTTGCTTCTTCTTCGTTATTATCTCCTTGATAAGTAGGTAAGCTTGTTGCAGAGTTTTGTCTTGACTTGCATCAACTTGATGAGCTCTACTGGGCTTTTCTGTGTTTGGGCTTAACTTATTCTTATCTGCTTTGAGTCTGAAGCTTGTTGAGATGCTTTATTGCTCACAATAATGACGTATCTACTGCATAGAAAAAGGGTGTCAGAATTTGTCATGACTCTTCTTTGCACTTCACAATCTCTACCAACTCATCTAGGCACCATATAGAAGTTGCGTATGTTTTAGAGAATTACTATCACTACAATTCTTGAATTCCAAATTGACTGTATAAGTTCAGGTGCGATTGAGTTTTGATCTCACTGTCACTTTTTCGAAAAGAATACAGTTAATGTGAAGCTATTAGACTACTTACAATGACAAAATGGGATGTTGAAATATCTTTCAACAGTTGAGTAATATAATAGAGCTGCAATGGTGTGTTAAATAATATAATAGAGCTGAGGTAGCTTCAACGTAGTTAAAAGGATTTAAGACTATTTATAATGGTTTCAATATCATTGTAATCCACATCATCTTCTCTCTCATCCATTTTCTATATTTTAATATATTGTCTCACATTCTTTCACTTCCACGATTCCATCTCATATTTTGATATTTATTCAATTTTTATTTACTGTAAAAAATTGGTTAATGTGGTCATTCTCTCTTCTATTTTCACTATTGAACAGTTGAATAAATTCAACACCAGATGAATCCATGTCATAGTAAACACTCTTTCAACATATCATTGTATGATTTTTTTTCACCTCAATTATTTGAGATCTAATATTTAATTTTAAAAATTTTATACCAAAATTCATCACTTTTCATTCCCTATAAATGGGAACTAGTTTCACTCATTTCGGACACACACAAAAAAATCATCTTTTCTACTATATTTTTGCTATCAATGTATTTTTAAGGGAAATTAATCCTAATAATAATCCTAATAATAATCCTTATAGGTACAACTTCATCAGAGAAGAAATATAGATTAAGTACAACTTCATCAGAGAAGTAATACAAGAGGGTATTGTTCAAGTGAAAAAGATTCACACTTCTTTGAATCTAAATGATATGTTTACGAAGACTTTACTTATAGAAAAGTTTAGTGGCTATCTCAAATCACTGAATTCATCGAAGCTTGAAAAAGTGAAAAATATCGGGTCTTGGCCTTAGGAGTCCAAATCAAGACTCGATATTGTGTCTATTGGTGCTTCCGCTCAACAAATGTTTGGACTCTCTTGCTCTGTAGGTTTTGGTGGACCTGAAAGTGGTCTTGTCGGAGCTGGCAAATCACAGTCAATCGGAAAGTTGAAGTCTTTGGCGGATATTTGCAGCTAAACATAAAAGCTTGCCTAACTGACCTAGGTGGAGATTTGTGGGCTCTCTAGGTCCATTAAGCAAAAGACCCAAGGATATGTTTTATTTGAGGTGAAACGAAAGTGCTCCACACGATGATCTCAGCCCAAACTTTTATTTTGGTTGGAAAATGGGAAACAAACGTTTCCCTCACTTTATTAAAATAAAACTAAGACGAAAATTTATATATGGGTGTGTCTAATACAAACACGACCCGCACAACCTTCAGACAAAGAGATACTAACACAATTCGGGCTAAACTGGAAACAACAAAAACTTAAAGGTAAAGAAAGAGCATAGTTCGCTAATCCATCTGCTAGATGGTTAGCCTCCCTATAACATGTAACTAAAGCAGACAACACAGTCCTTCGAAATAAAGCCGTAGCACAAACGTATTAGGAAAGAGAAAGGGTGTGTGAATCACAAATCTCTCGTGTAAGAAAACTCACCACAATCTCCGAATCAATCTCCACTTCGAACCTGGTGATGCCCAACTCCCAAGCAATATATAAGCCATAATACACTCACCGGAGTTCCGCTAACAGAGATGTACAAATATCGATGTTAAGTGCGAAGCCACAACACCAACGACCCTCATGATCCTGCACTACACCACCAACAGATGCTGATCCCATATTTCTTTTTAATGCCCCATCAGTATTTAATTTGTACCAAGACTCACGTGGTTTGGTCCACGTTTATCACACGGTCCGAATGAGAACACGACTAACGCTTAACCTTCAATTTATCATTGGCGCACATAACTTCCTTAGCCAAATTCTTGACAAAGAGAAACTTATCTCGACATCGTCCATTTGAGTTAAACACACTACCACATTGCCACTTCCATCTCCACCATAAAGCCATTGAGAATAATATAATCCATGAACAATCATAAACCATATCACCCTTACCAAGATTAGTATAGATCCACTCGAAAAGAGTTTGTGAGAAGAAGCGAAACCTCATATCTTCAGGGACCAAACAAATCCATATACCCGCCATATCAAGACAATCTCTCAAAATATGAAGAATAGACTCCTCTCCACCTTTACAAACTTGACACAAATCTGTTATACACAAATGCATGTGTAAACGCTCAACATTCGTCATCACAGCCTGCCGTGCAATAAGCCAAATAAAAGAACGCACACGTTCTAGAACAGTAGCCGACCAAATGCAATGGTAAAATTTCTCCATACACGGTCGAGGACAAGTTGACTGGGTAAATCAGTGGTATGCAGACTTGTAAAAACTCCATCGCTAGAATCAATCCAAGAGATCCTATTGCGGGCACCTATAACACTTTCAACAAAAATAGAGCCCAATTGTAGAATGACTCTATTAGGTAGAGAACCCGAGATACTATATAACATCCATCATGTGCCACACTGCCAAAACTCGCTAACCGTTTTCTCAAGGTGAACGACAACATCACTGTGCATAACCAAACTCATCAAAGGCTCAGTTGTTAACCAAGAATTAACCCAAAACTGAGTAATACAGCCATTACCAATAATCCATCGTAAATGTGGGATAACCACTTCTCTCAGACATAAGATGATACTCTTCCACGTTATTGACAAGTCACTTTTCGTGATCAACCAACAACTATCTTGTACCGACATAATCTTATATTTTTTGCAAAGGAGTCAGGACCAAAAACTAGAAGAATCATTTAAGAGTCTCCACCCAATCTTAGCTACCAAAGCCTTATTCATCAAGCTTGGTTTCTTCACGCCCAAGCTACCCTCACTCTTTGATAAATAAATAATATTCCATGAGACCAAATGTTGTTCACGCTGATTAGCTGTAAAGCCCCAAAGAAAAATCCGAGAAATGCGTTCAACTCGTTTCAAAGTAGATTGAGGTAACAAAATAGAACTCATACTATAAATTGGAATGGAGGATAAGATCGACTTAATTATAGTCAATCTCCCAGCGAAGCTCAAATATTTCCCTTTCCAGCCTGAAAGCTTCGATTCAACACGTTCCACTACACCACAAAATGTAGACTTATTCATTCGCTGGTGTAAAACTGGCAAGACCAAATATTTACCAAGATCACATGTGGGTTTGATTCCACTTTCAGTGCTAAAACTGTTTCAAGTTGGCTCCAACAATCCTAGAAAAAAAAATATTGGATTTATTTAAGTTTACTTTTTGGCCAGAAGCATCACATAAACTTTCGAGAACTTTCCTAATCACACGAATATGCTTAATCAAAACTTCAGCGAACAAAATAAGATCATCTGCAAACTTAGAGGGGGGGGGGGTGGGGGTGGGGGTGAGATTAGCTGATTGATTTCTTCTCGTTTTATTCTTGTTTTTTTTCATTGGAGCACCTTGTAAATCACTAAGAGCTTACTGTGTATCCAAATTGTGATAAGAAGCCAACAATTTCTAATTTTGTTTTTTCCTCAAGTCTTCACTTTCATATTGGTGTATGTGTGAATGGTGGACCAATAATGAAGACAAGCATGATAGATAAATCAATGACACGTAAAAGGATAAATCTTCTTTTATAATGAGATTTGAGATATATCTTTGTAAGCTTATACATATGGGGAGATATACATATTCACGAATGTAATTGATTTTGAAATTATTATTTATGATTTCATATTTATAATATACTTAATCAACACTACATCTTTCACATAATTATTTACGATTTTATATAATAACATTACATCTTTCACATATTAGCATACATATCTTATTAAAATATGGGGAGTTTGTTGCCTAGGATCTCATTGTGGAACCAAATTTGTATAAAATTCATAAAACAACGAAATAAGGTGTATAATCTTCATAAATGTTGTAAAACATCATAATATCCTTGGTTAAAGTATTAATCATAAATTTAGATTAGAGCAAACTAATAATTTCTTCAAAATTGTCAAAGTATAACTATGTGTATTTATGCATAATACGAAACTGGTATAACAATTTTCAAAGAATTCGAATATTTCACCAACATTTCGCGAAAAAATTAAACTTTCCCTCCAAAACCAAATTTTTTTGAATCTTCCTTTGTTTTTTACCATTTATGCGCTGCTTTATCTCCTTTTCTTTCCCATTTTAGTATAATAAGAGAGACTACAAAGGAAGTGGGGAAGACATACTTCACATGTAAAGAGTTTGAGGTAAGAAGATGAAATCGGTTTGTGTTTTGTAGTATATGTTGAATATGTCAAGGTCTTAAACGCTCATGTATATGATGATGGCACACACCGAAGAACACGTTGGGATCTAACTATGGAGGATGAGCTTAAAAGCTTAAAGAATGCGTCAACGGCACGCTCGGCTGAGCTTTATGAGCTGAGAAATGTGGTATGTAATCTAAAAAAGGATATCTAAATGATAAATGATGTGTTTGCAAAGCTGATTGCAAAGATATCAAAATTGAATTAATGTCCTATCTATGTATTCTCGCTAATGTTCTTCTATGTATGTGCTATCACTAATGTTATATATATGTATGTTGATGAAATCTAGTTAGTTATTTATCTTTGTAAGGTTTGTGAAATCTACTTAGTTATGTGGCTTTGTAAGGTTTATGTTTCCTTGTAAGGTTACTTAGTTATGTCTTTGTAAGGATTATGTTTCCTTGTAAGGTTTATGAAATCAACTTATATACTTTATTGGTTTGTTAACTCAAGAATAAACACATGACACACACCAAAAAAGACCCTCGAGACATGTTACGTTGGGATAATATATATTAATGATGGTTTACACAATATAGACCCTGTTCTTTTGGTAGTCGCTAGTGACAGCGACCAAATCATGTTTTTTTGGTAGTCGATGGTTCAACGACTGATCGTAGTGATTTGTGATCAGTGGCTAGCGATCAACGACCATTTTTTTCAATCGCTGAAAAATTCAGCGACTATTCGTTGTGATCAGTAGCTAGTGACCAGCGACTACTAAAAGAACACCGCAACGACCAAATTTTTTTTGTACAATTTTATTTTAATTTTTTTTTCAAATTATTTCTAACAAAAAACTTTTAAAAAAATCTGATATATAAAACAACAAAAATATTTTAACTAAACTAAAAATAAAATAAGTTATTATAAACAAAAATAAAATATATAAAAATTAAATTCATAAAAATTATCTTAATATTTGGTAATTACTAATAGTTGTGTATATATATCTATATATAATTTTTAACTAATAAATAAATAATTATAGAATTTTTAAAAATATAATGTAAAAGTTTCAAAAGTATAAATATATATATATATATTTAGATTTTCAAAGAAAAACTTTGAAGAAAAAATTTTTGATCGTTGCGATTATTTTTTTGTTAGTCACTGGTTAGCGACTAGTCGCAACAATTAACAAAAAATCAAATTACTGATTATTGTCGCTAGTTGCTGGTCATTGTCGCAAACGATCATGAAAATAACAAGACCATAATAGACTAAGTCTTGCTTTCATATCTGGTGTTCACATTTCAACACTATCATCTTCCTACTCCCTAGGCACTCTTTTAACTCACTCGTTTCATATCAACAAAAGTTAGACCAATTCGTAGTGTTTAAGTAATTGAATGACTCATCTTGCAGATTGGAATAATAAGTTTTGATATTTCAGTTGTCTTCTTCTTTGTTAGTTTCAATTGAATTGAATGATAAATTAATAAAGGGTAATCAGCGACTACTACGTAAAAGTAGTTTGACAGTTTATGCATGACAAATGTTTATGAACTACAAGTAATCTATAAGTTGATTTGAAAATAAAGTGAAACCTTTTGAGCGGCGACTTGGTGAGTCATTCAATTAAAACACTACGAATTGGTCTAACTTTTGTTGATATGAAACGAGTGAGTTAAAAGAGTGCCTAGGGAGTAGGAAGATGATAGTGTTGAAATGTGAACACCACATATGAAAGCAAGACTTAGTCTATTATGGTTTTGTTCTTTTCACGGTCGTTTGCAACACTGACCAGCAACTAGCAACAGTAATCAGTAATTTGATTTTTTGTTCTTTTCGCAGTCGCTTTAATTAGTTGTTGCGACTAATCACTAACCACAACTAACAAAAAAACAATCGCAGCATTAAAAAACTTTTTCTTCAAATTTTTTCTTTGAAAATCTAAATATATATATTTTTTACTTTTGAAACTTTTATATTATATTTTAAAAAATTCTATAATTATATTTATTTATTAGTTAAAAATTATATATAGATATGTATACACAACTATTAGTAATTACCAAATATTAAGGTAATTTTTATGAATTTAATTTTTATGTATTTTATTTTTGTTTATAATAATTTATTTTATTTTTAGTTTAGTTAAAATATTTTTGTTGTTTTATATATCAGATTTTTTATTTTAAAATTTTTTGCTAGAAAATAATTTAAAAAAATTAAAAAGAAATTATAAAAAAAATTTGGTCGCTGCGGTGTTCTTTTAGCAGTTGCTGGTCACTAGCTACTGATCACAGCGAATAGTCACTAAATTTTTCAGCGATTGAAAAAAATGGTCGCTGGTCGCTAGCGACTGATCACAGATCACTACGATCAGTCGTTGAACCAGCGACTACCAAAAAAATATGATTTGATTGCTGTAGCTAGCTACAGCTAAAAGAACAAGGTCTATATAAAATGGGAACCAGCATTAATATATATTATCCCAATATAACATGTCTCGAGGGTTTTTTTGGTGTGTGTCATGTGTTTATTCTTGACACCTTACACAGTCTGTAGGGTGTGAAACGAAAGCAAACCGATAAAGGCTACAAATAAAATCAATATATACTTTTAACAAAATCTTCTTGTTGTATCAGAAAAAACAAAAAATTGCTTAAGAGTTTTGAAAGAAAACAAGTAACGGAAACTGACGTTCTAGTGTTCTACTCACACACTTATCCGTCCCTACAGCATCTCCCATCGCCTTTAACAGTTTCCTCTTTTGTCTTAATTTTCTTTTTCTTTCCTAGTTTTTCACACAATAAAACAAAATAAACAATTACTACTATATGATTTTTTTTCTATTTCTTACTTATGAGTATTAATTAGATATTTCTATGTACGTTGTATTCAATGCAATCATACATTAATATTAATAGATTCCTTCTTTTTTTTTAATTAATACTAGGCTTTTCAAGAATATGCATTGAGATGTAATTCCATTAAGATTTTTATACTTATAGAATATGAAGCGTAATTCTCTTATCAGGATGATACTCCTGTTTTTGTTTTTTTTTTATGAGATTATTTCCATTACATTTACCTTCAGTTCTTTTATCTGATTAAGGACCTGTTCTTTTAAAGATCGCTGAGCGATCAAATTATACAAAAAGTACATGTGTTAAGCTGTAAAATCAAACGTTGCGATCATTTTAACCCATTCCAACCGTCGCTGCAAAATTTAGCGACAACGGCACCAACATCTTTTAGTCGCAGTGTCTACTATTTTTGTTTTTAACCATTTATTTTGACTTTTTTAATGTGTAAATTTTGAGTCGCTGAGAGACAACGTAAAAGAACAGACCCTAAACCAAAAAAAAAATTGTTGGGTGTGGTAATTGAAAGCAATTGACGCGTGGTCCAACATACGATATCGGTATATATATTATTCTATATGAACGTATCCATCATATCCGTATTCTCTATATATATAAAAACCCTTTTACTTAAATTCCAAGTACAAGACACCATCGCCTTATCTCAATCACCGGTGCGGTCATGGCTCCGTCTGGTTTGGTCATATGTGTCTTAATCTTCTTCGCTCTTTCCTTGAAGCCCCTTGAAGCTCGTGGAATCTTCAGTAGGCTTGCCCGAAAGCCACCACAGAAGAATGCTTCGGAGGGCATATGCGCTTCTTCTGTCCACATATATGGCTACAAATGCGAAGAACATGATGTATATGCATTTATATATTCTTTTTAATATATTTATTAATTAATGATGATTTAACAGAGAGATTGATATTTGATGAGTTATGAATTAGGTGGTGACTGAAGATGGATACATATTGAATATGCAAAGGATACCGGAAGGACGAAGCGGCGCCGGAGTTGGTTCGAAGAGACAACCTGTTCTTATACAACATGGAATTCTTGTCGTAAGTTTCACTCTTCTTTACCCTTTTTGCATCGCATTAGGCGTCCACTTACTTATTTGCGCGTTTACACACGCATGTTGTGCACTTAATTATTGTTGTCATAAATTTCAATAAACTTCCAACATATGTGATTTTGTGATGTATGCATTCATATTACATTTCTTTTCTTTTTTCAAAAAATATAGTATTTGAAAGTGAGAAAAAAATTTAAAAAGAAGTTGAAAGTGTGACGTTTATTTCAAGAAGATAAAACATCCATATATATACACATATAGACATAATACATGTGACTAAAACCAAACGGGTATGTTTTCAGTGCATTCGTAAGCTAGCATGTACAATATATGTTTTTACCTTTATTGTGTATATCTGTAAATTTTATGTTGTAGATACTCTCTATATATATGTGGGGCTTTAAATTTATTTATATAATATTTTAGAAGTAATGGGTAAAATAAAGATTAAAAAAGAAAAGAAAAAAGACAGCGTGAGTGTTTAACATGTGCGTTACTAGAAAGTTAGGTGAAAACAAAGTCAATTAATAAATAACTATGTCGAGCCTAGTACTCATCGAATTCGTCAAATATTATAGATAAACAAAACTTTATCCTAGAAGAAAGAAATTACTTTATAATAAGTCCGATATTCTGAAATAAATTAAACATGCAGGATGGAATGTCATGGCTGTTGAATCCAGCAGATCACAATCTGCCATTGATATTGGCTGATCAAGGATTTGATGTTTGGATGGGGAACACAAGAGGGACTAGATTCAGCAGGAGACATAAGTACCTCAATCCCACTCAACCGGTCCGGTTCAATTTAATAACTCTTTAACCAATACATAACTTAACTTTTTATTTCGTCTCCGAGATTTAACCGTACGTTGTACACGTTAGGCTTTCTGGAACTGGACATGGGACGAACTTGTGAGTTACGATCTTCCTGCTATGTTTGACCATATCCATAGCCTAACAGGCCAAAAGGTTCATTACCTCGGACATTCTTTGGTGGGTCCAAACGTTATCAACATATTTATGTTTTATGTTTCTGTATTAACCCAAAAGAAAATAAAATAAATAATGATAATGAAATGGAAAACATTCAGGGAACGTTAATAGGATTAGCATCGTTTTCGGAGAAGGGTTTGGTGGATAAAGTGAGATCAGCAGCTATGTTGAGTCCCATTGCTTATCTCAGCCACATGACCACTGTCCTCGGCGACATCGCCGCCAGATCCTTCCTCGCTGAGGTAAGTAGCTTCTCATCAGTCTTTTATAGATATTATAAACTAAACTTGTTCTTATATTTATGAAAGAATAACTTGTTTATTGTCTTTCAATATCAGGCCGTTGCCATTATTGGATGGGCAGAGTTTAATCCTAAAAGGTAAATGTTAATTTCTTTATTTTTGAATTATGACGTTTTTTGTTGACGATAAATTTTCAAACATGTCACAAAGTCCACAAGACCAATTTTGCTAGAAAATAAAAATATTGCAGAAATAATATTTGGTCACTTTTTTAGTCACTTATCAATTGTTTTTGTTATTGGCTTTGTTTGATTGATTATAAAGTAAATAATGTTTTGGCTAATCATATAAATTTGGCAGTGGACCAGTAGGGGCTTTAATAAAGGCTATATGTCATAAAGCAGAGATCGACTGTTATGATTTACTCGCAGTTATCACCGGTAATACAACAAACTAAAAAAATCTTCAGTGATGATTTAATTATATATTAATTACATTCTTTACATAAAATAGGCAAGAATTGTTGCCTAAACGCATCAACCATTGATCTGTTCTTGGCGAACGAACCTCAATCCACATCCACCAAGAACATGATTCACCTTGCGCAAAGTAAGTACTAATTTCCCATTTTCGATATATACAAATTGTATATGTAGAGAGATGTGAATTGTTGAGAAAGATTTATGTTTGTAGCGGTTAGAGACAAGGAGCTAAGAAAATATAACTATGGAAATGTTAATGGCAACCTGAAACATTACGGTGAAGCAATGCCACCAGCTTACAACATATCGGCGATCCCACACGACCTTCCCCTTTTCTTCAGCTACGGTGGTTTAGACTGCTTGGCCGATGTGACCGACGTCGAGTATCTACTTGACCAGTTTAAGTTTCACGAGATTGATAAGATCAGTGTGCAGTTTGTGAAACATTACGCTCATGCTGATTTCATTATGGGTGTTACTGCCAAAGACATTGTTTATAACCAAGTTGTTACCTTTTTCAATAGACAACCTTAATTTTACTATATTGTTAGTTTTGTGTAATGGCATCTGCCCATATTCTTCTTTTGTTTTTTCTTTTTCCTTTTTTTATCGCTTCTCTATAGTCTAATAAAAATTTATCAAATTAAGCAATTCTAGTTTGTTTAATCTTTAATCAAAGTAGTAAAATGTGTTCCAATAGGCGTGGGGACACGTGTATTATACACGGTGTATATATGAGGATATTTAAATAATGTGAATATTTGAAACCCAAAACAAGAGTGGATTAAAGTTGGACCAATAGGCGTGGTTTCTTATACTCATTTTGGGCTTTGAAGCAGGCTTTGAGAAAACGGGTCGGGTCTTGACCCGGTCAATAAATGGATAGCACCGGTGGGCATTTGTTTTCTCTAACGAGTCTCGACAACTGAGAAGTAGCGGAACACCGGGAAATTCCAGAAAGAAGGAGAACTAGAAAAAGAGACGACGAAACTGCGAATCTTCTCCTTTTGTAGGGAGCTCTCGCTTTCTCTCGATATTTTCTTTTTGGTATGCAGGCTCTGGGTTTTCTCGTCTTGTATCTCTTTTAAGATTTTGTGAATTCTAGATCTTTTCATGGCCACTTACTAGTATAAGGCTTCGATTTAATTAGGTAGCTGATCTATCGCGTCCGCATTCATCTGAATTTCGGCAATTTTTATTTGATTTCTGGGAATAATTAGAAAAGGTGTTCTTTTTCTGTGTTTTTAGGCAAATCTATCGGTTTTCTATTTTCAAATGGAAGTTTAGTTTTCAAGAGTGTTATTTCTTCTGATTTTTTTCAGGTCGGTAGGTTTATATACCGATGTCTAGTAATAACAACAATCCACAGAAGCCTCAAGGCTCTGCGCCTTCGCCTTTTGGGAATCCTGGAATGGCCTCTGCATCGGTTCCAGGAAACCAGGGCTTTGCTCAGTCTCACATGGCAGCTAATTTTCAAGCTCAGTTTCAGTTATCGCAAGCTCAGGCCCTAGCCCATGCTCAAGCACAGTCTAAAGTTCAGGCGCAACTGCAAGCTCAGTTACAAGCTCAAGGCATTACGATGAACCAAGCCCAAGGTTCCCCGGGGATGGGTGGGTTAGGTCCATCTTCACCTTCTTTGACGACTTCCGGAAGTTTAAACATGAAGAGGTTCCAGCAGAAACCCCCAATGCGACCACCTGGTGCCTCTGCGAGTAACAACACTATTTCTCCCATGAGAACAATGGAGTTAACTCCTGCTGCACGGAAAAAGAAACAGAAGCTTCCTGAAAAGTCATTGCAGGAGCGGGTGGCAGCAATCTTACCCGAGTCTGCCTTGTACACACAACTTCTGGAGTTTGAGTCTCGGGTAGATGCTGCATTAACTCGAAAGAAAGTTGATATCCAGGAAGCCTTAAAAAACCCTCCCTGCGTACAGAAAACGCTTAGGATCTACATTTTCAACTCGTTTGCTAACCAAAACAACACAATTCCTGGGAATCCAAATGCTGAGCCGCCAACATGGACACTTAAAATTATAGGTAGGATCTTGGAAGATGGGGTGGATCCGGACCAGCCAGGATTTGTTCAAAAACCAAACCCGTTGCATCCCAAATTCTCGTCTTTCTTCAAAAGGGTAACAGTTTCCCTGGATCAGAGGCTGTATCCTGAGAACCCACTGATCATATGGGAGAATGCTCGGTCACCTGCTCCTCAAGAAGGTTTTGAGATAAAGAGAAAAGGCAATCAGGAATTTGCAGCTAGTATACGGTTGGAAATGAACTACGTTCCTGAAAAGTTCAAGCTTTCTTCTGCATTGATGGATGTTCTTGGGATTGAAGTTGAAACCCGGCCAAGAATCATCGCTGCAATATGGCATTATGTTAAGGCGAGAAAATTACAGAATCCAAATGACCCCTCTTTTTTCAATTGTGACGCTGCACTTCAGAAAGTTTTTGGGGAAGAAAAAATGAAATTCACGATGGTCTCTCAGAAGATATCTCATCATTTGTCACCTCCACCACCTATTCACCTAGAACACAAAATCAAGCTTTCAGGAAATAACCCAGCCATTTCAGCATGTTACGATGTGCTAGTGGACATACCTTTCCCCATCCAAAGGGATTTGAACAATTTGTTGGCCAACGCAGAGAAGAACAAAGAGATTGAGGCCTGTGATGAAGCAATATGTGCAGCCATAAGGAAAATTCATGAGCATAGGAGGAGGAGGGCATTTTTCTTGGGGTTCAGCCAATCGCCAGTTGAATTTATAAACGCCCTGATCGAATCTCAGAGCAAGGATCTGAAGGTCGTAGCGGGAGAAGCCAGTCGAAATGCTGAGAGAGAACGTCGATCAGACTTCTTCAACCAACCTTGGTACGCTCATCATCTGATTTCTACTCTCTTTTGCTGACTTGATTAATATGTATTAGAGTTGTGAAGGAGGCAGAATTCCACTGATTAGTGATACGTTTCTATTTAAAAAATGTTTCAGGGTCGAAGATGCAGTAATACGGTACCTGAACCGGAGGCCAGCAGCTGGGAACGAGGGGCCTGGGAGCTGGTGAGTTCCTTGCCGGTGCCTAACGATACAAGTTGAGCTTTTTTAGAAGAAGCTTTTGAGGTCGAGCTGTTTTAGTGTAGCAGTAATCTTGTGTATTGTGAAACATTTATTACTTATAAATTAAAATTAGCTTTGTTTTTGCTATAATGGTCAACTCTTGGTTCCTTGAGCGCTGGCTCGTCTTGCGATTGCGAAACGCAGGTGCCTTAATTCTACTTCTGAGAATTTGAGGGAAAGGAGAATACCTTTTCAAATGCTCGTGTTTTTCACCAGCTTTTCGTTTTTCATCACAACTTCATAAGTAATGACTTGATAATAAAAAAGCTAAAACAAATACTTTAACTGTTAAAGGGACAAACTATACGTGTCTGGTATGGACATGGTTCCGCATACACCATCGGAGCTTTGGTTTGGACACATTATTTATAGTGATGAACACATATTGAGGAAGGAGATATGATAATCATTCTTATTTCATAATTATTTATATGAACATATTTGTCACAGGAGTCTTTCACAATCATGGTTTATTTTGCAGTGGGACACTCTTAATTTCTACTTTTATGTAGAAGGTACACATACAAATACACACTTGAAGACTTGAAATCAGCAGCCACCAAATCCCTGATGTAAATGGACTATGCAAGGCTTGAGCTTAGGGAGAAGAAGTTTGTTCACAAAGATCCAGCAGAGCCAGTGTCTGAGTCATCAAATCAGTTTGATTAGTACAGACTTAGATTAGCAGAACAAGGCTGGTGTGTTTGTGAAGGAATTTTGCATATACCTCAGGAATGGTGAGCTCGAGTCGAAACTTGGGACCATCATAGTGATGCAAAACCAGCCTGAAAGCACCCTCTTCCAAAGATTTGCACAGCTTCCTTACACGAATTCTCACCTATTTTGTAAGTAATCACCATTTGGGTGTGTTTCAATCACTGCAAAGCATGAAAGACAGAATCCACATCACGAAAGAGAAATGTAACCTGGGCAGGAAATCTGGATTCTCTCTTGCATTTCTTGTCCTCCCAAGCAGTTGGGTCAATGTTTGAACCTCCAAAGGTTGTTGCCTGTGCAAAACACAGAGAAACAACAATCATAGAGCCATAGAGTAAGACATGAGCTTGAGAAATTAAAGTATTACACAACAAACCTCAAAAATTCGATGCAACTGATGTGCGGTGTAGTTTAAAGAGAGGCAGTCCAGGTATTATCGTCCTAACGGAGTCCCTGTATCTCGGTGGCAAACCTGCCAGACATAAAAGTGACAGTAGAAGACATAAGTACATATGAGAAAAGTACTGTAATTATCTTGAGTTGAATACCAAAGAGCTGACGGTTCAGATCTTCTAGCATTGTGTCGTTGTTACATACAAAGATATAACCTCCAAGAACTTCATTCTTTGGGAGACACTCCTAGGTAGGTAAGGTTTTGAACCTTTTGTCTGCAGCAACATTTATAGAGTCATTGTTGTGATTGCTGTTGAAATTGTTATCGCCATTGTTGTTTTCTCTGCTGATGAACTGTTTGTAGCTAAATTTGCCTACACTCGGGTGTTTTTGGCCAAAAAATATTAAAATCATAGACATCATTGAACTTGAGCTCCGAGTTCATCATGTTGAAGCTAAGAGTCTCAAATTTGTTCTCTTTAAACCCAAATTTCTCTCTTGGGCTTATTTCAACTGGACCCTTTGATAGATCAAGATTGTTGGAACGTTCGCGTTTCAATCTAGTCTGGTCAGCTAGCTTAGATGCAGCCATGAACCACTTCTGATCCTCTGAATCTTTCGATTGTCCTCGGAGCTCATCTCCTAGTTGCCAAGAGCTCCGCATGCTTTCCATCTCCTAGAGCTTTGGTTTGATAGAGACATTATCATTAAAAAAACAAAACACTTCAGCAATACTAAAGATTTTGGACTTTTCAATAATAACGAAATTCCAGGGGTTACTGATTTATCCATTTTGTTTTTATATATTAAAGTTTCTCCAAAGTATGAAACTTTAAGCACATTGTACATTAACATTACCAACAATGCCAAGGCGAATGATCACTACTGAATGCAAAGCAATTGGATTTAAAACCAAAAAGAAAAACAGAGTCCAAACAAGCAGTCTGCATAAAGAATTAAAATTAAACGCTACGTTCAGTGACATTAGCAAAGCAAAAATCTTACCCGAATGGCGAATTCTGGATTGTAGAATCACTGAATGAGAAGCTGTTTGATTTTTAACTGTGTTTTCAATTTTTGGAGCTTCTTTTTCCCCGACAAGCCTGTAAGATCATGTCAGTGATCCCTTATGCCCTAGCAGAAAAGCTTGGTCCAAAGGAAAGCTTGCCGTCCATTGACATCAGAACGGTACCTCGTTTGGTTACGAAACTCAGAAACGGGGTGCAGTTCTAGTAGTCAGGTCAAGTAAGCTGTTTACGGTCAGGTAATTTTTTGTTATTTTTTAATTAGTAGATGTCAAAAACCGAACCTCACCGTAATCATCGATCTCCTTCCCGGCGGTTTTCTGATCTCACCACCGCCGGGAAAGAACTCCCCTCTTCCTTCTCTTTCTCACCTTGGTCTTCCAATGTAGCTGCTCCTATCAACGCGCCGTACAACATAGCTAGTTAACCTCCGCTTTGGTCTTGTCGTGCTTCTCCGTGTGGCTCGCCGGAGATCTTCCAGGTCTCGATTGGTTTGTGTGGTTGCTAGAGCTAATTCACCGAGCTTCGTCTCTCCTGAGGACAGTGGTCGTTGCTCTGAGCATGTGGTCCACTCAGCCACCACTGTCGTCGCAGAAGAAGTCACCCTCTCCGAAGATTCATCGGTTCGTGGTAGTGTCTCTTCTTTGTCTATTACTCGAACTTACTTCTATCATCTTCACTTTGGGACTGTAGTGTGAGGATAGCTTAACTTTGGGAATGATAGATTGGAACTACAAGGTTAGATAGATTCGGGGTCTCTCCAGGATAAGGACTTCTGTGGGGTGTTGTTTGCTCCGGGTTGCGTAGGTAGTTGTGGCTCGATTTTTCTCGAAGTCATTTTTCTTCAGTCTGTGGGTTCAGTTCTTGTGTAGCTTTGGATTAGGCTCGTTGTTTAGGGTCCTTTCGGCAAGTGTTTGCCTTTCCAGATATGCCTTGTAACTGCATTTCAGATTGTTGTTTTGTCCTTTCGTCATTTATGTAGTTTTAACTTCTCTGCTTTCTTCGATATCCTTGTACTTCGGCCATGCTCAATTCTTCTTGGCCTCTCCCGAAATTCTTGCCAGTACCTCTCCCGGCGCTCTCGTTGGCACTTCTCCCGTGTTAACCGGCTCTTTCCGTTTCTCTTTGGATCATTACGTTTCAATTCCCCCATGCTCTTTCGTTGTTGTTTTTTTTGTTTTTTCCTTTTTAGGTTCCATTTAATAAGTTTCGGTAGTCACCCTCTAGATTTCGTCGTCGTCTACTCAGCTTTTCCAGGTTTATGATCTGATATATGTATCAGTTTTGTCAATTTCCATCAAGGTTGTTGGTGATTATGGTTTGCTGTGCTCTTTGCTAACTTGTGGAAGAGTAAATCTCTGCTTTATCAGAGTTGCCTGAGTTGGTATTCACAGATGTTTTTCAACGCCAGAGTTTATTTAGATTCAACCATTATGAAGGAAGTTGTAGTGGAACTTGTCTGATCTACCGTTAACTGGATGACCATAAAGAGCGCTCTCCGGCCATTGTTACGGTGAAGCGACATTGATGGTGTACCGATGTTCTGTTTGACGGAACTCATCCTAGACAACCCGAAAAAGTCATTTCGCAGATTCGGGCATGTTTAACATCATATTGTCTTGCTAATGGGCTTCGTTGGTTTGTTTTAAGTGTTCTTCCCTTTTTAGTGTAACCCATCTACTTGGCTTTGGGCCACTTAATTTAGTAAAAACTTCTTGTTGGGAAAAAAAAAAAAGCATTAAAGCAACATCAGCTGTACAAGTGATATTATAATTTTCAAATATTCTAAAAGAATCAAACGACGTTCGTGTTTTCTGAGATTAGTTACTCAAATGCATTCTTCAAAAGACCCAGCAGCTAATAATGTATTATGTTAGTACAAGTCGATATGAATTATAATTTTTCTTCACCATCCTAAGGAGAACCATAAGACCACGACTAAGTCATTGGCCCTCGTGCTGACGAAGATTCGGTCCGTTTTTCCTTATGAACAGACCGTGGAACAAAGGTTAGCCCACGACCATGGGATCGACCGAAGCTGACATTCGAAGGAGTTGCGTCTGAGGTGGTGAGAGTGGACAGTGCTGAGACAAGGCTATCAATGCTGGCTTTTTCTTCCACTTCCATAGCGTCTGACAAAGCTTCTACTTTGTCTTCTCCATGTTTCACCTTTGATACATGTTGCCTCTTTAGTTTCTCTCTTCGCTTCTTTGAGGGTTGAGTCATCTTGAAAAACTCAAAGGTCGTTGGGAACTTGTGTTTGTCAATTAAGTGTCGATGTCGGGCTTTGTAGTTCTTGAACTTCAATCCACACCCTTCCACGAGGCACTCGTACTGCAAATTATGTTCATAGGAGCCAAAGAACGAAGAATCAGGGTCATATAACAGGTTAAGGTTACTGAGAGTATAAGGCAATGACAGGAGCACTATCACAGTCACTTAACATTTTGAGTTTTGCCTCAAAACGCTATTATTAATAGTTGCACAAAGAGATAAAGAGTAAATAGTGCATACCATGTCATAACCCCGAGCAACTTTAGCTTGAAAGAAAGAATCGTGTGCTTCAGATATGTGGATACTTAGTAAGCGAGAAGTAGGGTAAACTCTTGAGCATACTGAACAAGACGCAGTGTGACGTGCATTATAGTGATCTTCAAACTGGTCCAAAGATTTCAGGTTCTCAGGGCAGCCAACAATGGGACACGAGATTGTTCTGCTCAACAGTCAACCAATCAAGCTCATAACCATGGTGTCATTAAATTCATGAAGAATTGTGAACGAAAGTTGGAGTTGACAATAATTTACATACACTGGTCAGTGACACAATAGTCATGGCTATATATTACTGGTCGCCAATTCAAAGGTAGGTCTGGCACAGAACTACTTACACAGCAGTTATTCAGTCCCTAACCATTCGGTTACTATTTGCTATAATTCTTACACCAAGCCAGATACACCGAGAAAAAGACGGTTTATATTACTAGCTTCAGTACACCAATCACGAGAGTAACACATCAAAAACCAATGTATAAAACATTCAATTCTCCAAAGCAATAAACTAAGCTGCATAATATAGTCATTGCCATTGTTGTTTGAATTCTTTATATTTTACTGCCAAAAATTATAGCAAACGCACTCATCAGTGAAAGGATCAAAGAAATACCTGCTTTCAGTTTCTACAATTTTCTGCAGATGGTTGATTTCATCTGATGTTAAGTCCAATGCCACCTGTATAATCAATCTTTCTTAGGACCATCAACTTTGCTATAATATATACTTGCAATTACTAACAAATATACAGTATAAGACTTAAAATATTATTTGATCAAACATCATATGGAAATCAAAGAGAATTAGATTAAACAATCTTTTTATCCAAATTGAAAAGCTAGACCTAATTAGAAGACCAAAAATTCTTCCAACAAATCAAAACCGAATTTAGTATCATCTCTACACCGAAGAATATCCCAATAACATTCCGGAGACACTAAAGAAACAATTCAACCTTAGAAATCTCAGAACCGGTTGATTTGAGCCAAAAATTAGTACAAATATCATCATCAAGCATTCAAGAGAAACAGCAATGAGTGCCACAGCTTGTAAGGAAAATAAATCGAAAGAAATATTCGACTGGAACATTGACCATGGAGAATGAAGAGCATTTCAGAAGATCGATCGATTCAGATGCCAGAAGAAGTACCTGTTTGGCAAGTAGTTCGCGCTCGACATTCCCAGATGCAAAAAAAGGCGAATCGGGAAGAAATCTTCTTCGGATTGGAGTCCAGAACGGAAATGCTAACTCGCCTATCGTGTCTACCCCCATAGCCATAGTCATCGCCACCAGAACTTAACAAAGCAGAAGAAATTCAAAAAAATTCGTTAATTCGTCTCACAAACATGAAAGAAGCATCCAACTGAACTTTTACTCGCTCCGGTTTATAAGTGGATCCTTATCGGACTCTATTGTATTCACATTATCCCTCGGCCCAACTCAAGCCCACGTCCGAGAATTAGACATTTTACTTGACTCCGGTTTTTTTTTTTAAGTGAACTTTGTTGTAAGGTCCGATATGTTTGTCAGTTTGTAATTTGTCCGCGTGGTCAAAATCTTATATCTTGGTCACCTGCAACGAGTTGTGACCAAAAAAAAAAACGTCACCTGCAATGAGTTTATAAATATTTTTTTATTTCGGGCTGAAATTAAAATTCGTTTTTGACTCACCACGCTAAAAAGAATTTTGATTTTGATTTTCTTTCGTAGAAAATAACATTTTAACCATCAACAATTTGAATAATCGTTAAAGTTTCCATTATCAAAAAAAAGAAAAGAAAAGAGCTAGTGCCGTGATGTGATAATATCAAAAGATAGCTGTGTCGAAAATGATTAAAATTTGTATATCAGATGTTTATTTAAATATCGGTTTCAATAGAAGAACCGTTGAGCTAAAGTTGATGAACTAAATTATAACAGGTATTCAGCTGGATTTCATGGATCTGTTAGGATAATTATTAAATGAGGATGGACAATGACTACTTTCAAACTCATCTTTTGAATTAAGTTTATCTATTTTGTATTTAACGACAATATATTAGTTAGCGATTTATTACGTTTCATCAATGAAATATCAATTTAAAAGTCTCTTAAAATTTCCATGCAGATGACTAACCATATGAGGTTTGTTAGAATGTCACTCTCCATAAAACCCTCTAACTCAAGAAATGTCCTCGCTTAAGTAAAAGACTAAAAGTTGAGATTATTCTAGTTGTAAAATTCTGGCATTCACCTGTTAATGTGACTAGATTTTAATCATTCAAAAAAAAACATATCTATTCTATATTTATAATATTTTACATAAACAATAATCAAACATATTTATTGTACAAAATAGATTGAGTGGCATATCGGTGGGTCGAAAAACCATATTGTTGTTATAATCCTATATATTCAAGAGAAGAAGAAGAAGAAGAAATTAAAGGAGAAAACCATGAAGATGGATACTCGTAGTGATGATTCAACGAGACTCATAATGATGTGGTTCGTAAGGATGCTGTTGTTTTCTATGGTGGTCGAGTCGAATGCTCAACTGTCGGAGAATTACTACGCCTCGACATGTCCTAACGTCGAGTTCATCGTTCAGCAGGCGGTTACTACAAAGTTCCAACAAACTTTCACGACGGCTCCGGCAACGTTAAGGATGTTCTTCCATGACTGCTTCGTCGATGTAAGTACATAATGATGGATGCTTGTGGTGTTTTTTTCTTTTTTTTTCTTTTTCAAGCTGTGAATCATTTGGTTGGTGATTATAGGGTTGCGATGCTTCTGTGTTGATAGCATCTGAGAATGAAGACGCGGAGAAGGACGCACCGGACAATAAATCTCTAGCCGGAGATGGATTTGATACTGTGATTAAAGTTAAAACAGCTGTAGAAGCTCTATGTCCTGGTGTTGTGTCATGTGCAGATATACTGGCTCTCGCCGCAAGAGACGTTGTCGTCCTCGTAAGTCATCTACGAGGAACTTAATGACTTTGATCACATTTGTTTGGCGAAGTAAAAATCATTTTTAAAACTATGTGATGATATCAACAGGCTGGAGGACCAGGGTTTAAGGTGGAGCTAGGTAGACGAGACGGGCTCGTGTCTAATGCTTCTAGAGTGACTGGGAAGTTACCTGGACCAGAGCTTGACGTGAAAGGTCTAGTCGAGAACTTTGCTAGTAATGGGCTTTCACAGACCGACATGATTGCTCTTTCAGGCGCACACACTATTGGATTCTCTCACTGTGACCGTTTCGCTAACCGTCTCTACAATTACTCAACGTTCATGCCCATAGATCCTACGCTCGACCCAACCTACGCACAGCAACTGATGCAAAGCTGCTCTCGTGACCCTGACCCTGACATCGCCGTTAGCCTGGATCTAACCACCCCAAATGTCTTCGACAATCAATACTTCCAGAACCTCGTGGCTCGAAAAGGCCTTTTCACCTCTGATCAAGCTCTGTTCAACGATCTATCAACTCAGGCTACGGTTTTCAGGTTTGCAAACAATGCTAACGAATTTAACGACGCTTTTAGCTCTGCTATGAGGAAGCTTGGTCGCGTGGGAGTTAAGGTAGGGAACCAAGGAGAGATTCGAAGGGATTGCTCTGCTTTTAACTAGTTTTAAGCTTCCTATATTATAAAGCCATCATCTGTCACAATGAAGGTGCAAAGCTATTTGAGACTCGGGAGATTACTCATTCCAAACATTATTTAATAATGCAATAAATTTTAATTTTTTAATCTGGAATTTCTACATATCTTTCTGTAAATCTACTCCATCATAGATGGTGCCGTGGATATGAATACAAAATAAAGATATAAATCAAACACTAAATTGACAATTCATAACGACAACAACAAAATCGATACAGTAACAAAACCATCTGTAACGGAGAATCGAAGACAAAACCAAAGAATAAGAAACTGCGTTTGATTATAGATATAGAGAACCTGATAGATCTCAGGTGCGGGTCTTGCCATAGAGATGAGTGTAGACTGACTTGGTACGACGCACAAGAATCATACTTAAGATACAAGCGATGATGCAGAATCCAGACATTATGAGAGACGTCAAGAAGTAACAGATGGAACCATCGCATCTAAGGGCGTCATCCGGATCAAATACAGACCCATGTGCTTGACGTTCTGCTTCGCGGTCATAGATGGTACTTGCAATCATACCCGAGAACACAAGGGATCCAGCCGGGTTTGCCAGCGTCAGGAAATTGTATAAAGCTCCAAACTTTTTCAGACCAAAGAGCTCAGAGGCAGTAGCTGGGACAATAGCCCAGTGGGCACCATACCCGAGCCCAATCAAGAGCGTGCCAATGTACATGGCTCCGGGCCATCCATACGCAAAGAAAATGTGTCCTACAGACATTACTAGCTGGGCCACTGCCATTGCTACCGGCCTTGGGTATGCGTAGTCCCTGCACATCATTTTAAATCAGAACAAAACACAATCATTAGAGATGAAATCCCCAGAGCATCGGACTAAAAGTTTTGGGCTTTCTGTGAGATCAAACCTGACAATGAGCTCGGAGAAATAACCACCACCTATGCGTCCAAGGAAATTCCAAATGCTGATCATAGACACAAGCACGTGAGTGTTATTATAACCAAGAGACTGACTCATCTGACCAAGATTGTCAATTACTGTCAAACCCGATCCAGAACCAAGCAGCAAAGAGAAGAATATGAGCCAGAAGTCGGCCTTCACCAGTGCCTGCGTTAGAGTAAAATCTTCCCCTCTGTGCGGCCCTCTCCCTCTTTTCACCCGAACCGCCCCCTTTGCAGCTGCCTGCATTAGCTGAGCTTGCAATTGCGCAATTCTCTTATGTCTCTCTGACGCAGGAAGCAAATCTACATCTTTTGGTTTCTCATCTTCCACTTCACTCAAGATTAGGTCAGGGGTCTGCTGTCCTGGTTCTTGGTCTTCTCGTTTTGGAATAAGAAGTTCTTCTATTGTGTCGTCAGGATCATTTGTCTCTGTGAAGAAACTTGTCATGATTGGAACCAAGATTGGCACAAGAAGAATGACAAACAATACAATGGTGAACACGGTGATGATGTCGTGGCTAACAACGACCAGATCTTGAATAAGCATAACGGCCATGAGATAGGCAGCAAGCAGAATACAGACACCGTAGATGAAAGTAAAGCTGGCTCCATCGCTGGGACGGATCTGCTTGTGACCACCAACAGGTCTGATGACAAACATGAGGGTAACAACAACAACCGCAGGCGCAACAGCGACCATGAAAATTAGAGAAGCGGGGTCAGGTGAGTGGACCATTGTATATATCTGAGAGAGAATCGCGCCACCTAGTCCAGCAAACCCCTTGAGGATACCAACAACTGGACCTCGGCTCTTGGGGAAGTTATGAACACCAGATACTAATGCTCCAGTATTGAAGTAGGTTTCGCCATTGTTCCCAACGAATATGAGAATACACATCTGATCAACAAACAAGAAGAGATTGTGTCAGCACAGAATATACTAACTCGATGATCAAGTTGAATCGGATCCTTTTTCTCATGTATTCTCAAACACTTTTCCCCAGTAAATCAGCCAATCACAGGTAAAGCCAACAAATTTCCCAGAAACATACTAAAGCAGAACAAAAAAAGATGAAGAGAACAGCAAAAAAAGAAGAATCTGCTCATTTATTTGACAGCGACGTCTTTCATACCAAATAACCTTAAAAACAAACTTTCTCAGAGATTCTCATACACATACATGAAATCGGATTTTAATAGCAAAAAACTTTCACCCAATAGATGAATCTGAAGGACCAAATGATCAAAGAAAGAAAGAAAGAAAGACTCCAGACTTATAGGAATCAAATACTCACAGCCCATAGAGGTAGAATCGGTGCTCGGCCAGTGACGATAAGCCAAACCCATCCGTAACCGATTAAATTCTGAACGGCGCCGACGAGAAGAGCGGCCCAGAGAGGCAAGATCTCTGAGAGAGTTCCGGCGATGAATCCAACACTGTCACCAAGATCTTTAGCAACTCCAAGTCTAGCAAGCTCCTTCTGGTTGTAATTAAGAGAGCTTTTAATCACCGGAGAAATGCTTCCGAACAAATAACCGATACCAGCGCAAGATTGTATCCACATGGCGGCCACAAAGACAAGCCATCTGTTATTTATGAAAGACACAAACTTTTCTCGCGTAGTCGTCGCCATTAAGAACGACGTGCCTTTTGAGTTTCCTTTATTTATCACCGGCACGGGGAAAATCCAGGAAGAATCTGATCAAATCGGCAAAATATTGAAGTCTTCTGGCTTTTTTTTTTCTTTTTTTTTCGTTTTGGTATCTGTCTGTCTCTGACACGATTTTAGCCTTTTATGGACAATAATATATTACGGACAGTTGCAAACAAATGTGTAAGAGAGGATTTACTTGTATAAATAAAGATAAGATTACTGTTTAGTTCGTTACTATACCGTAAATAATAGTATGATTAAATCAAAAGATTCTTATCTCGCCAAAACGGTCTCGTTGTTGTCCGATTCCAAACAAAAAGTATCAAATTATGAAAGTGTGTCTGAGAAATCACAATTTAAAACTTGAGAAATGGGATGCGGTAACAACAAAAGTAGAAAGATGAATCTTCCCAATATTTGAATTTATAACAGAATTGAATTATAGTGAGGGAGACGTATGCAACTTGTAGAATAGAACTAAAGGCTTTTGATGATGATGTAAATAAAAATCGTTGAGAGATTGTTCACTATTCTTAAATGACTTTTGCGTGTCCGCTATCTTGCACCCGTCTACTTCACTTGATTTTAATTAAGGTTTATTGCCCTTTACAGCTATTTAACATTACGATTAAAAAACATTTGTTTATTAGTCAAAAGTAAAAAAAGATAACAAAAGTACAGTGTTATTTTTTTTGTTTTTTTTGGGTCTAAAGTACAATGTTGTTAACTAGATTTTAGTTACTAACTAGTCTTGGCTTAACTACAGTGACTTATCATTTAATTTTGAATCATGTTGAATAATCAGTTAAATATTGTTGCGAGGACCAAGAGCAAGCAGATCATTACAACAACCAAACGAATACTCTATCTTTACCAACTATAATAATATGTCACACTGCAAATGATTTTAGAAAATTATACTTTACAAAAGCCACTCTATTAGTGAACAAGAACTTGAATTCAATCTTATTCACAATTATTTCTTTGTAAGAAGATTTGAGGAAAGAAGAACGTGGTAAATGTGTGAAACATGTCGGTTTCATACAGTTGGCAGTATTTATTTGCTATATTTACAAATGGACATATCTTTTCACAAAATTAAAAATATTCCAATTAAAATAATGTATGGGAATTGGATGATTTTGTTTTAGGTATTCGGTTGAAGGCTCTTGTTCTGACTTAATGGGTATTAGGTGCAGTATTTTTTTTTCATGCAGAAATTGAAGCGATCTTTTGAGCTATAAAATATCTAATTTCTATGAATTTTCTTGAAGTGAAAATAGTATCAGATTGCTCCGATGTGAAGATCTTCTACTTTATTAAAAAATGGCGAGATTTTGCATCCTACCTAAAAGATTATATAAGGTTAAAGTAATTCCTAAATCTTTGAATTATCAAGTTCATAATATATTTCATTGTATTAGAGAATCAGCTTATGTTTCTTATTTGTAAACTCTTTCTAATTTTGGAATCTATTAATCATATTTTTGTTTGAAAAAAAAATCAAATATCTAACTGGTATATGTGAAATTATGTGGAATTGTCAAACTTTTTTATTCCACAATATTGTTAATTTCATAATTACCATTCACCATTGTCGATTAGTTATGTGGAATGTGAGTAATTACCTTTTTCTTCTTTACTTTGGTTAGTGCATGTGACTAGTTTTTTTTTTTTTTTTTTTTTCTTTTTCACGTGACTAGTTATAGTAGAACTACATGTACCGTATACAAACTTTTCTAATTTTGCATGTACTTTTTACTTCATTTTTCTTTTAGTCTTTTTCTAATATATTATTATTTTTCATAAAAGTAAATTATATTAAGACTTTGACATATAAAAAAGTAAAACTAATATATTAATTTTTTGAATGTACTGAATATAAAATCAGCTCCTTTTCGATCGAACCCTCGGATACTCGAATGTTTTAATTAAAACTTTTTTTCTAAACTTTTATAAAATTTCTTTACAAAATCAAAATTTAATTACAAATTTAAATTTTTTAATTTTTTTTTGTTATTTTGATTCAAATGGATTAATATATTTAAATATATAATCACAACTTTTTTTGTATATTTAGATAAATAAAATTTTATATATAAATGATTATTTAAAAATATATGATAATATTTTAGGTACATATTCGAGTTTTGATTCCTATCTGATTGGATCTAGATACCCAAATTTCTATGATCTAAAACTCGTTTGGGTATTTTGTAGAGTTTGGTCGATTTGATTCCTCTTAGTTCGGAACATGTTTGGGTTTCTCTTAGTTCAGATCAGGTTTAGTTTTGAGGTTTCATGTAAAATGCTTAGTAACACAATTCCATGAGATTAATTTGATAATAATGAAACATATCAAATGTAAAAACAAATTTGTAAGAATAAAAGGGAAGAAACTATGTAAACCAAAATCCGAAAGAGGTTTGGGTTTTTGGGCTTTGGAGGAATTTAATTTTGTCCTCCTGGCTAAACAATTATGGCGCTTATTAGACTTCCTTGAATCACTATTTTCAAAATTGATGAAGGGGAGATATTACAAAAATCAATGTCTGACGGCAAAGACAAATTCTAATCCATCATATGGCCGACATAGTATTTCCTCAGCTCGATCCCTGGTCAATAAGGGTATTATTAGGAAGATTGGTGATGGGAAAGCAACCTTGGTTGGCAAGACTCATGGATTCCAGATGTTTTACCTCGTATGGCAGTTGTTATAGGTCTGATGTTATATCCGGATCTAACTGTCGATCAATTCATTGATCCCCAATCTGGAACATGGCGAGAGGTTTTATTAAGACAATATTTTGACCCTACTAATGTCCAACTTATTCTGGGAATTGCTATTCCTCGGAGAAAGAGACCAGATTATTGGGATTGATATTTTACTAAGACTGATCGATACACAGTAAAGTCTAGGTATCAAACCGAGGAAAAAGAATCATTATTAGAGGTGGAGCTTTTTGGTCCAAATTTTTAGGCACTTCAAGCTAAAATTTGGAAGATGAACTGTCCTAATAAGATAAAATATTTCATATGGCAAGCACTATCAGGGTGTACTGCTATTAAGCAGAATCTTAATCACCGGGCATTAATTGTGATATTTGATGCTCCATATGTGGTGCTGACACAGAGACAATTAATCATATTTTATTTGAATGCCCACCAGCAATTCATACTTAGGCACTCTCGAGTATACGTTATGCGGTTGATGTTTTCCAAGAAATTCAGTTTGGTATAATCTTGATGATTTATTATGGCGAGTCCCATACCGATTAGATGTCAAGATTTTCCCATGGCTTATCTGGCATACTTAGAAAGCAAGAAATGATCATTGTTTTTCAGGTATTAATACCGATCCAAGAGATATTGTCTCTCAGGCGGAAGCTGACTACAAAGAATGGTCCTTAGCTAGAAGTGAGGTGGTAGATACTCGAAAACCCGCGACGGTTTCTCAACTTACAAAGTGGACATTAGTGGCTTCTCTTTCTACTACTAATCCAAGCTTTACTGGTTTTAGATGTTTTGTGGACGACTCTTGGAAAAGCTCGGATCTTCACTCAGGTTTTGGATGGATTTGCTTCCCAGATTTGGTGGAGGGAGAATGTATGGGGGCCCGTGGAGTACAAAGAAGTCTTTCTGCACTACATTCAGAAGTTGAAGTCTTGCTTTGGGCAATGGAGTCACTCCTCTCCATCCAAGTTACAGAAGTTGAGATAGCACCGGATTGTGAGGATGTTCTGAAGATAATGTTGCAACCTGAAGAGTGACCGGCTTTCCTATCATATCGAGAAGACTACGAGGTTAAGCTCTCTTTTCCGATCTCTATCTCTCCATGTAATTCTGTGATCTTTAAATCATAAAGCTGATTCTCTCGCCCATAATATTAGAGAGTCAGCTAATGGTTTAATGTTGTAAACTTTTTTTGGCTTCTTGAGATATTTTAATATTATATGAGTTGACAAAGAAAAATAAGAATAACATATGAATTTTATAGGTAAATGATCTCAGAAGAAATTAAACAACAATTGGATATTTTCATTAGTTGATTACTAATAAATTTATGTATTATGAGCCAAAAAATTATGATGATTTAAATTTTTATGAATATTATTTTTTATTTTAAGTATCTAAGTAACTATTTCAGAGTTTAAAAAATGAGGTTATTTATCCGGATAAAACTAAAATGTTTTTTTAATTCAACCAAATTATGCGATTACTATTTGGTCTTCTAAAATTTTGTCAGATTTCATATTCAGCAAAATTTTCTAGTTACCATTTGATCCCAAAATAATAATATATTGTAGTGTCATTATAGGAATGTTTTTGTTCCTTATATCTGTTCAAAATTAAAATTTTCTACATAGGAATGTTTCTTTGTTTATGGTTTACGATGTTCTATTAAATGTTGAGGTTTTAAGCAAATACTAAATGAAGAGAACTATAAGTGACTTAGACTACGTGTAACAGGAGTCTTTTATAAGAGTTTTTCATCAAAATAATAATAATAAAATATTAAATAATAAATTTTTGTTAAGGAAGTTTTTCAATAAAGGTAAAAAAATCTCTTATTTGAGAGACTATAGATAGGATTTCTAAGAATTATGAGAGACTTTTTGAATAAAAAATAGGGTGAATAACTAAAATAATCTCTATGTTTTTTACCTAGTAGAATAATCTACTTGTTTTAAATATTACTCAAATATATTTTGGATATCTTTTAATACAAAAATATCCTTATTTCCTTTGTTAACAAAAAACTAATTACGAAAAATGTCATTAATTAAATCTACCACCACTTTTAAACGAATATTTATGATAGATTTATTATATTTAATAGTAGATTTATTTATATATAGTTGCAGATGAAATAATAGTTTGATTGTATACTTTTTTAGCAAATAATGGTAGACCTTCTTTGTGTGTAATGGTAGAAATGATTTTGTTTGATAGTAGACTTGTTTTACTTAGAAAATTTGTTGAACTTATCATGCAACGGTAGATTTATCCGTTCACTAATGACAAATTTATGTTTCATGTAATGGTAAATTTGTTTTACGTTGATTGATTTGCGACGGTAGAGTTAATTTTCGTGCAACAGTAAATTTATCTGGCTTTTGATGATAGATTTTATTTTATTTGGTAGTAGACTTATTTTAGAGTGACTTATTTATTACGGTGGACTTATTTTTTCATATAGTAGTAGATTTATTTGTTTTAATGGTAGACTTTCTGTTATTTGGTAGTAGACTTATTTTGAGTTGAATTTATATTGCAATGGTAAAGTTAACTTGACCATTGGGGTAGACTTTATTTTGTTTGATGGTAGATTTGTTTGATTGCAAAACCTTAGAAGCAAAAAGTTAATTTTGCTGTTATACAATGCATGTGCCTTTATGCATTTCGAAGTAAAATGATTTCAATGAAATTATAGACTTATCTTAGTTAAGTGGTAGATTTTTTCCAATTTCAAACTCAATATGAAAAAAGACAAGCCATCATCTTCTTTTAGTCATGAAGCTCCATGAAAATGAGTTATTTTTTTTGTCTAAGCTTTATACTTTTTGACACAGATATTGTTTTTCTTGTCATATAAATGAGTTAAATTTTGATAGTGTGTGGAAAATAGAAGTTTGAGAAAAATATGTGGTAATATTTTGTTGACAAATATAAATAGTGTGGAGTTTTTGATGTGGATGCGAATCAAGTTTTGCTGATTTTGTTGAGATGATATATGAAGATTTTGGTTTGAATCAATGATCTTATGAGGTACAATTATGTTTTAAGTTACATGTTATTCAAAGAATTTATGCAAAAACTACTAGAAGATACTCCTCCATAATTTGTTGGTAGTTCAAAGCAATTGAATGGTTTTCTGGCAATGACGAAATGCCTACACACGATCTACTTGACATTATATCCAATTTGTAAGAATATTATACGAAAGTATATATAATCAAAGTGAAAGGTAAAAAATCTAAGATTTCAAGGCTAAAAAGTCTACAATTACATAAAAAAATAAACCTACCGTAAAGTCACACGTCCAAAATATAAATCTACCACATCATTGTTAAAACAAGTCTACATGCCAAGACAGAGAATCTGCAGCACTTGTTTCTACTGCTTTTGACATAGAATATACATCACTTATTTTAGCTACAATTTGAACACAACACAATGTTAAAAGGAAATCAGAGAAACATATCATTTATTCAAATCTGTAATCAAGAATATAAACCAAATGATATTACAAAAACCATCTCTGACTAATCAAAACTCTGAGAAGAATGTATCATTTATAATTAGGATATATCACACCAAATCTAAACACAAGAAACCACTAACAAGTGAATAACATATATATCTTGAAGCACCTTAAAGTAACCACTACTACAATTTTTTAATCAGAAGCAAGTGTACACATAGACAATAAACTCACATAACAGTTCTTTGAGATAACCAATCATGATATCATCACATGCAGCTCTAATATGCATAATCATGCTCACTTTTCATTGAAAGTGTACGCACAGTTTTATTCACATTATCAACATCACGTTCTGTTTTTCATCTTTTTATTTTCATGAATACCAAAACAAAACAATACATATTTCCAATCAAAGCTAAAATCTGAGTCAAAATTGTAAATCCTAGAAATTGATTACAAGAAGAACTCGAAATCTAAATCTAAGAACCAGAAATCGTAAACTTTGATTTACAAAATCAAACCTTCAAGTGAACAATAACTTTAAAAATCTTTGTAAATCTACCATCAAGAACACAATTTTTTTTTGTAAATCTACCTTAACTAACTTCAAACTAAACAAATTTACAAAACAAAATAAGTAATGAAAACTAACTGATACCCTAGATCCTTCCACCGCCGTTGACCGTCGCTGTCGCAATCAGAACTTCGAAATTCTATGTCACCGCCATTAGTGGAGAAGAATGTGGTTTTTTTTTACAGAAGAGCTTTAAAATCTTTTACTTTTTCTAAAACTAAAAAACAGAAATGTAATCTAATTATTATACGAAAGATTAGTAGTATTTTAGTTTTTCTTTAAAAAAATATTATATATTATTTTAGTATTTTAATTTTTATCTGATAGATTTTTTGTAAAATACTATCAGTACATGCAAATGGTTTTAATAGCCTGTCATTAAGAAGCTATTAAGTATTAAGAATGTTGTCGAATGAAAAAAAGATTAATCTTTTAGCAAAAAAAAAGGATTAACTAAGTGAAAAACCATGTTTGACATCAAAATTCAATAACTGACCATAGATTATATGTTTGACGTCAACGAAAAATGAAAAAGTATTTTTTCTAATTGAAAGAGATAGAATTAAATAGAATTTGATATAACTAATAGTACATTATACATTACACTATATATATTATTCCGTAAGAACTATTCATATATATGGTATATAAGATAGAGAAAATTCATGTTTAAATTTTTTATAGAAATGAAGTATAATTGGTATTGATGAAGAAATTAGACGGTTTATATAAAATAAAATATAATAGAATTGTGTTCTATATAAAATAGTAAAGAATGAACATCTATTCCATATAAGATTGTTTAGTAAAGTATTAGTTTTTATAATACTTTTTGTTTTTTTTTTTTTAAATCAGTTTTCAATATGTGTAAGAAAAAAGTTTCTAAAAAAAACGAAAACATAGATTTGTTTTATATTTGGGTTTATGAAAAGATATAAGCTTTACTGGTGACAATATAGCGGTGCGGGAATAAAAATTATGATCGGTGAAAATAGTTTTTTATATCACTAAAAAGCTAATTTTATTAATTTTAAAAATGTGTTATTTTTTATAGTTTCGTAATAATGTTCAGAAAAAAAGTTTGATACCAAAATGGAAAAACAATATTTTTAATCATGTATCATGTTTTATCCATTAATAATTGTTAGAAAAAACTTAATCTATGATTTAAACATATATATATTAATGCTAATTTTTTATGTGTAAACCAATATAATTAATTTTATATGACTTCACGATTTCCTTAATTGTATAATACTCGTGTAGCCGTGCGTGCATATTTAAATGCATTTGTAAACTATTTTATTCAATGCATTTGGAAATTATCAGAACCGCACTTTCAAATTTAGACCGCGTGGTTTGTGTTAGATTAAACTTAATAAGTGCGGTTCACTATTTGTGTAATAAAAACGGTTCGCCTTTGTCCAATTTTGTTTTTGGATTGGTCCGCTTTTTCCACATTTGAATCATTGATTGGTGACAAAATATTTTCTTCGGCCCAGATACGCGAAATATGTGTCACCATTCAAAGGCATAGTGTACTTGAAATATAAAAGGAGAGGAAAAGTTTTTTTTTGTCACCAACTTATAACTTATATTAAATTTGAGAACTAAGACGCATGCATAGTAAATATATAAGTACAATTTCTTAAAAAAAATATACTACGAGCTAACCAATCCGCTTTTTTATTGATAGTTCTAAAAATTTGGGGAAGAGAGAATGTGGTGAAGAGTCTTCTTAGCCTATCAAACTCATATAGGTATTGCAAGAAGACTGGTCAATCTTTTGAATTAGACATCATTTTTAGGATCACCGTACAATCAGAGGGGTAAGCAACATCAAAGATCTCTCCATCGCTAAAAGGGATTCCATGATCAAGAGAACAACTTCAAATTTCTGTTTAAAAGAGATTGACACCGAGATACTCTTCTTGCCCTCCTCCCCCGCCCCCTCAAAAAAATTCATCCAATAAAATCTTGAAAGCACCAATCAATCCCTAAAAACTTTCAAAACATGTCCACAAAATACCGGAAACTTGTGAAACTCTAGTCACTAATGAATTGGCTTCTAGATTAGCGACTTGAAAGATTTTTCCAAGAGTCCTTATCTAAATTAAAAAAAATTATCATTTTTTGTCTTCCATTTATTCCAAATAATCTAGGTAGAAGATATCTCTGAATTCTACAAAGTCTGGAATTTGCAAGAAAAAATAATCTAAGTTTGCATAAATCGATAAGTTTGGAAATACTTTTATTACTAAGGATATTTAGATAAGATCCAAGATTGTATGGCCAAAAAGCTTTCAAATAAGATGTGATTAATTGATTCCTAATTTGCATCACAACCCGGACATCTTATATCACATCAAACACCATGATTATTTAAATTATTTTGAACCGAAAAACCATCTAAAATCATTTGCTAAATAAAATATCTAATCTTTGGAGAGCATGAAAGTTTCCAAATATTGGCCCGTAAATCTTCGATGGTAAGTCCATACTTCACTTCTTCATTATAACCACTAGAAATTTCTATCTTATAATTTATTTTCCGATTTATTAAAATGTCAAAAGCAAGAGAATTTGGTTTTTCCATAATTAATGCACATCCCTCATATCTACTAGCGGTCTGGAATCCTCGTGGATCTAGAGGAATGATCAATCAATTGATCAATTGTACATTCTGGATAAATATTAGAACCTCATAATGTCACATGCCTACGGACAATTCCTAGTATCTATGGATCATGTCAAACAAGAGTCGATTGTCCATTGTTTACTCTTTTAACAAGATCTTTATTATCAATGCTTTAGTCAAAATAATGTTGGGGAGAAAATAAGATAAAGAAAGAAAGAAAAGTTTAAATTGGTAACTAAACGAAAATTGTAGAAAGATAATTTATATACAAATATTAAGAATACCATTTGATTCGGTCCAAAAATGAAATTAATGTAAAGGTTCAACATATTTTAGGAATTAACAATTTAGGAGGAATGACTACTTATTTAGGATTATTAGAGAGTTTGAGAGGTATTGTCCCTGAACCGACCACATGTATAGGTCCAAACATTTATCATAATCTTACTGTTGATCAGTTGATTGATCAGTCAATAAGATCATGAAGAATACATTTGATTAAACAAATTATTGATCCCAGAGATGTATCTTTGATTTTGGGCATTAGAATACCCAACCTAAGTAAACCAGATTATTTTGGATAGTACTATACTAAATCAGGAAAATATTTTGTCAAGTCGGGTTATAAGGTCGAAACATCATGTGGTAATGAGGAGGAAGTCAGATTTGGTCCATCAATTAAGGATTTACAAGCACAAGGGTGGAAAGTAGAATGTCCTCCTAAGATTAGATATTTTTTGTGGCATGCAATCTCGGGGTGTCTTTCGGTTAGAGATAATTTGAGAAACATAGGAATCAGATGTGATTTGAGATGTGCGCGTTGTGGTGTAGAGTTTGAAACGGTTAATTCATACTCTTTTTGAATATGTCCTCCATCACTACAAACTTGGGCTTTGTCTAATATCCCTTCAGGTTTGGGAGTTTTTCCAAGTTCTTCAATATATATGAATTTAGACTACTTTGGAGGATATCAGATTTAGAAAAATTTAGGAGTCATAAATGGACCCTCTGAAATATTTGGAAAAAAAGGAACAAGAAAAATTTCTCAAATAAAGATCTCAACCCTAGAGAAATTCTTTAGACTGCTGAGGTAGAAGCAGAGGAATGGTTCAAAGCCCAATCTACAGAGGAATTGGGCAAGTTAAGTTAGGGTTTGTCAAGAATTTTCAATCAAGACATGGGAGGTAGTATCAAGACCTTTAATAGGTGATCCAAGTTTCACTGGTTACCATTGTTTTGTAGATGGTTCTTGGAAAGATTCAGAGTATATCTCTGGGTTAGGTTGAGACTGTTTTGCAGATTTAGTTGGAAGAGCAAATATGGGAGGTAAAGGTATTTTCAAAGGCTTGTCGTCATTACACACATAATTTGAAGCAGTCCTATAGGCTATGGAGTCAATCTAGCTTTAGGAATTTCAGAGGTTCAGTGTGCTACTGACTGTGCAGATATTTTGAAGATGGTGACAAATCCAGATGATTGGCCAGTTTTCACACAGTATCTAGAAAAATTTGATAGACACAAATAATTCTTTTCTAACTTTTCTCTTCACAAGATCCCCAGAAAACTCAATAGAAAAGTGGATTGTTAACTCGTAATATTTGTAATTTAGGCAAAATATGTAACTTCATAAACTTTATGTCTTCGTTTTTTTGAAATTATTATAATGTACAAGTTGAAAAAAAAACCATTTGATGATTACTTTCTTAATTTATATTTCAACATTGGTGGATTTTCTAATCTCCCAAAAATAACTTGTGCAATCAAATAATTATTTACACAAGTTGCATGCATGTTGTTTGCAACAGAGCATAAGACACTAATTTATTTTTTGGTATTTAATAAAGTGATGGATCTGATTGGTTGGCTTGCTTATACGTTTTCTTATCAATAATTGTATTGGAAATCAATATATATATTTTTTAACAATTGGATTGATAAAGATCCATTCATAAACAACGCCTACACCCAAATTTTTTTTTTTATTATATTTGTATTAGAAAATAATCAAATACCGGTGGTTGAAGATTTATAAAATAACCACTTAAATTATTTAGGTAAAGTTATTTTCTCGTGTTGTCTATATTTATATTTTTTATAGTAGTCCAACATGCTATTAATAAATATATAAATAAATAAAGGTGTGTTTAAATTAATAGAAAATATAAAGATGTGAGCGGCTTGACTCAGATATGGATAAGTTCAAGAATTATGTGGACAAAAATTGAATTTTATCATATTTGTTTTTGACTCGTAATGTCGTTTCCTAGATATTCGATCAACTTATCTATTTTGATATTTTTCGAACAAGTCAGGGAATAACATCTACGTTTATACATATTAACTTACTAGGGATTTATGGGAATTTACTTACAATGGAATATGAATTCATTAAATCTCAAAGGCCAAATGTCTCTTCTACCGAAAAAAAGAAAACAAAAAGGTCAAGTGTCTCTTATAACAAGAAAACAAGAGAGACCGATTGTGCTTGAGACAAGAATCAGCTTCTTAGCATACTCCACAATCAAAACAAAACGTGACAATAATATTATAATATTATATACTTTTGTTACAATCGAGAGAATCCTTTCTTTTCTTCACCTTGCAAACTTCTGAATAATACGTCCGGTTCAAGCCTCTCATTTAGATCTCCGTATTATAGTTCAAGCATCCTATAAATGTACCTACGAATAAGAGTATAAACACGTATATACTCTCGTAGATCTTACATACATACATACATAAACTTGATTGACTATATATAAATCGAAATGGCATTGAATTGGGGTCCAGTGTTAATGTCGGTGATTCTGTTTATCGTATTGACGCCGGGAGTATTGTTTCAGGTTCCAGGGAAGACCAAAGTGGTGGAGTTTGGTGGTTTTCAGACAAGTGGAGCAGCCATTGTTATTCATACTCTCATCTTCTTTGCCTCCATTACAATCTCTCTTATCGTTCTTCATATCCACATTTACGCTGCCTAATTAATTAATGCATCCATCTCGCTAAGTGCATCATTGATTAATTTCCAAGTCTTTTTGTTTTTATGTTTAATTTGGTCAGCATTATTTGATTAATGACTCACTCCCATTTACGTACTTGTACTGGAATTACAACAAATCTTTTGTCTTTGTTATTTTGTTACTTCGCTGCTTATTTTATATGAACCATCAATGATTAAGAAGGTTAAGCATGCGTACACGAGATCGATTATTCCTATTTTCTGAAACCCTTATAATGTAAACAAATAGTACTTATGTAGACACATAGTAATCATTGAAGAGAAAGTATAATAAGATATACGGCATTGACTATTGATGATAGCTAAGGTATAGGTACAGCTATGCTGAAATCTTCTACTAGCTAATTAATCTCTGTGGCTAAGTGGGCTTTTAATAGATTTTAAAAGTCCATATAATAGATACGGCCCATTAAAAAAAAGGTTCTGAATACGCACACGCGATGAACGAATGATCTGCCTTGGCTGCTTTTCCAAGTAAAAAAAAACGAACACATAAGCCTTCGTTAAATCCCTAGCGTCCATCCAAAAGCAGTGTAATCTGAGAATTCTGATTTCGCGGATCCTTAACCGAAAGAAATGGGATTGACCAATTTTATATTGACGGTGGCCGGAGTAGGCGCCGTTGTGATGCTATTGAGGAGTGACGTTAAGCAATCTGCCACCGTCTTTCGGCGTAACGTCAAGCACATCCGCAACTGGCTCGAAGAAGAATCCTCCTCCGCCGCCTCTAAGTTAGCTCTCTCTCTCTCTCATGATTCCTTTTTTCACAAATTTGTTGGTTTGGGGATTGTGATTTCGTAAACCGGTTTAGTCTTTTTATTGATCGCATTTATCGGTGAACTCAGTTGGTGGAAAGCGTATGATATAAGATTGTCCACTTGGTGATATTAGGACTCTATGCTTCAATCAGCTATAGCTGTTTAGGGTTTAAGTGATTGAGATGATCGAAAGTGAGTTCCTAGTAACAAGCTAGTCTTTTAGATGCCAATGTAAACAAATTGGTTCTCTTGAATTAAATCTTGTATCTAAGTATCTACCTAGAGATCATTTTTATACAATGATATGTTTGGAGATATTCCAAAACAGTTTGTTATGTAATCATTAGTGGTATATTCAAGGATAATCTGAGCTTTGTTAGCACTTGAGTTAACAAGCTGAAAAAGATGAGTTTATGTGGTTTGGTATTATGGTATGATTGATCAGTGTTGGTATTAGTGATAAATCAGTAGCCATTCAAAGCAAATTTTGGGTGTCTGACTGATGAATTGGATGTGGTTTTCAGGGCAGGGGAATCCATTAAACCAAAGGAAATAGAAACAAAGGTTCCCGGAAAGGACATTCCCAAAGAGAAGGATTAGTCTACCTAATATATATATAATATCAAGAGTCTTTTCCTATGACTTTGTCTACTAAACTACTTAGCTCTGAAATTTTGTTTTTTATGTTTTAAGGGTTTTTGCTCACCTCTTAAGGTTTATGTATTCTTGGAAGTGAAACACAATAAAACATAAATTTTTGTCTTCTTTCACCTCTTTTGCATAACATTTGTTTCCAAGTAATCTTCTTTATACTAAAGTGTGTCCATATCCGAATTTTACATTGCAGCAACTGTTTCTTCAGCATTTGAACCGAACATGTTTACATCGGCTAACAATGAGAAAGAAAGTCAAATAAAGGGGAACAAAATTAATCTTTAAAAGCCCAATGAAGGCCCAATGTACCCGTATTCTAGTTTTCCCCCAATGTTTTCCGGTGGTCATTCTTTACTTGTCACTGAGAATTTGAAAATTTCTGGGCGATCCCGAACCAAGAATTCAGCTTCGTTGGTCGAGAAATTGGCGAAGCTCTGACAATTAACTATGGCAGTGTTGACGTTTTCTGTCCTCGGTCCTGTCTCCGGCATCGTTGAACCACCAGCATCATCTTCCCCCGCCACAATTGGCTGGAAGCAACCGAATCCCACTCTGTCGCGACCTCCGTAATCTTTCATTTCTTTAGTACTCTTAATCTCTACTTGATTGCTTGCAATGTTTAGTGTTATTTTTTCTGTGACATGTTTAGATATCGGAGGACGAAGAGGCCTCGGGTAATCTCTTGCGATTATTCTTGCCTCGAGGTGGGTTTCAATTCTTCACCTACTCTATTTGTTAAGTAAAGCTTGTGCATATCGTTGAGTTTTTTTTAAAAACTTTTGATACGTATTTAGAGCCCTATCCGACTCTGCTTCAGATAGCTGGTTCGTGTATTTTTTTTTCTTTCTAACTGATCGGCCCTTTATAATGTCTTCATTGATATTCAAGGTTAAGGATGTCTGTTACCGTCCTCCTGGAATGGAGTTGAATATCTTGAATGGAGTTAATTTTTCTCTGCGCGAGAAAAGGTTGTTCGGCTGTTTGTTGATGTCCTTTTATTGGTTTGTCCATTGCAAGAATTTCAATGTTTGTTCCCTGGAGCCTTTTTTATTGGAGGTGTCCTGTATTAACATATGTACTAAAGAGTTTTATGTTTTTGCAGCTTTGGGTTGATATTTGGGAAGAGTGGGAGTGGTAAAACTACTCTTTTGCAGGTTATTGTTTCCCTATTTCTTGATTATACAGAGTTTAACGGCGCTCTTCTTTGAGTTTTAGTCTTCGCAACTTTTTGGTTCTTCTTCCTCTCTTTTGCAGCTTCTTGCTGGGCTAAACAAACCAACATCAGGTTCCATTTGTATCCAAAGATATGGGGATGATGGCCAGCCAAAGGCAGATGCTGAGTTGCTGCCCGCTGAAAGGGTTGGCATTGTTTTCCAGTTTCCAGAGAGGTAATAGTTTTTCTATTTTATTAGGTATGGTGGCTGCTGTTCAATTGACAAGAATATATTGATGTGGTTTTCTTTTGGTGTTGACAGATTCTTCGTTGCAGATAATGTGCTTGATGAAATTACTTTTGGCTGGCCAAGGCAAAAAGGTAGTTTGCAGCTAAAGGAGCATCTGACTTCAAATCTTCAAAGGGCGTTCAATTGGGTATCCTCCCTCCCCCCCCCCCCCCCCCCTCTGGTTTGGTCAGTGGTTATATTGTGTCCAGCGATCAGTCTTTTAGTAGCTTTATTCTTGTATTGTTAGGTTGGTTTAGATAACATCCCACTTGATAAAGATCCCCAGTTACTAAGTGGAGGGTACAAGCGTCGGCTTGCACTAGCTATTCAATTGGTGAGAACAAATGATTTTTGACGTATTTCAAAGTAATGACCTGTTCTAAATAGTCAAACCTTTTGTAGGTGCAAACTCCAGATTTACTGATACTGGATGAGCCCCTCGCTGGTCTTGGTATGATTTGCATCCTGCTTCTTTAAATTCTTGTGGGGTTCTAGATTTTACCCATCCTGTTGTAGCAGGAGGGTGCTTGATGTCCTTTTCTCCCAGGGTTTTACGCATGTCATTCTTCACATTACATGTTCTCGTCTTGGCAATCGTTCCGCATATACTCTGCATATTATTTTCTTTTGCATGAAGATCAGTTTTCTCTTACTATCTCATCATTGATTTTGTTCTGCAAACAGATTGGAAAGCACGTGCAGATGTCGCAAAGCTCTTGAAGCACCTTAAGAAGGAACTGACTTTACTTGTTGTAAGTCATGACCTAAGGTATGCTCATTTTTGTACCTCGGAGCCTCTATGTTTGTGACTGTTTGGAATTTTGTTTTATCATCGTTTCCCCAACAAAATTAATCCCGGTGTATTCATCTTGACCTGTCTTTAAGTCATAAATCCAATATTTTTCATTAATTGGAAGTGTATGTTCATCTCTTGCCTTTTCTATAAACCCTGCTCCAGAGAGTTAGCAGCCTTGGTCGACCAGTCCTGGAGAATGGAAACAGGTGGTGTTCTTCTTGCTGAACGTCCACCACTTTAGTTCAGTGCTTCACTATTGGGGAAGGTCCGTACCAGGTTTGGCTCGGATGCTATTCAATTTTTCCAGGTATTGTTAGGAAAAAGAGTGATATAAGCTTACCCCAGCATAAGTTTCTTACCTTATGAAATTTAAAGATACCCGCCATCTTTATGGTCAATTGTCTATGGAAGTTCTTTTGTATAGGACATAATGACACAATATGGCAGTATGGCTTATATAGATAAACAGAGTGTCTCTCTTATGAAATTAAAACATATAATTGGATTTGAATCAATGCTTATGCCAGCATTCTCTTAATTTTAGTACTCGAAACAGTTTATATGAGATATATTGCAATTATAACACCCTGTAACAGTTATTATCACATAAAGGGGCGTAATAAACATTAAGTTTTAACACATTTTTCCCCAATCATACCACACGATTCACACATGCATGAAGTGCCATAATATACTCACACTTCTTAATTTACGTATTTCTTTGACCACTTTGCTACAGCTCCAACACGAAGTCTGCAAAGAAATTATGGATTGTCAGCTGGTTTGGTCACAAGCTAAACACTTGTGCATGCCTAAATGTCAGTGTATCAAAAAAATGGTTTTTGAATAAAGATCCTACATATTCGTGAAATCCAGAATCATGCTCGTCCTTTAAAATTAGATGGACTTATGCTAGCATATCTATTAATTGCTTATGATGGTGCACTTACAGTCTTCGTCTGTTTTGATCCAGTGTTCTCCGTTTTTAGCTGAACGAGAACCCAGTTCATACTGGATACATCTTTTACTTGCCTCGTAACAGGGGTTCACTTTTTCGAATGCTAAGTCAATAGAATTTGCTTTGCTGTTTTCTGGATTTGCCATGCTGCTGTATACTTCGCTTTCCATTGGGGAGTCTTCTGGATGTACTTTTCTATGGAAAACTTGTACCATCTACATTCCTCACACGAAATTCAAGCTTGTTAGGAGCAAGTTTTCCATTGGAACGTGATAGCTAATTCTGAAAGCTCCAGAAAATGCCATCAAAGGGATAAATCATCTGAAGTTTGGCTTACAATTTAAGATTTAGCATGTAATGCACAGGCGTTTTAGATTATATGAGTTTTGAAAAAGCAGAGCAGAAAACGCCACACCTTTTGGAACTTCTTCTTTGTGGAATCCACTTCAGTTTTATCATTGACAGAGCTCCTTATGGACGGGTGTATCTTTTTCAGTACCTTCTTCAGAAGATGCTTGGCAGACTTGTGAGCTGAACTGGTTTGCTTCTTTTTCCTCCCATATATGTCTTCTAGTTGTTTATCTTGTACTTCTGTTATTTGAAACAGTTCACCTAGTGATGCCCTTTCCTTCTTCCCGGCAATCTTTGTTTCTGAGGGTTCATTTAAAGAACCAAAAAGGTACTCTTGGAGTGGGAACTTCATTGGCTGATTATCTTCTTCAGCATCTAGTCCCTCAACGGCCTCAATGGTGGATGCAATAGTGTTTGTGTCACTATTTCTTCCTGATGGTTGGTGGTATCCTTCTTTAGCTTCAGCCTCAAGGAACTTCTCCAATTCATTGTTAATGAGCTTTAAATCATTCTCCATCACTTCTGTAGTATCGATTGCCGTGTCCCCAAATGTTGGTGTTGCTGGTTCATCGAGAAATGTCTCTCCGCCAAGGGTTCCAATTGCAAGAAACCCATGAAAAAAATCACTGTTTCTCTTATCGTTAAAGTTTTCTTCTTTGTCATCATTGCCTCCTGCGAAGGAACTTTCCTGGAACAGATTAACCTGTTTTCTACATCTAGTACTGTATCTGGAGCCAGCACATGTTGTGGGGTAAACATCTTGGCTATCAAGGGACGGATGAGCTGAAAGGATGGAATAGCTGCTACCTGAAATGGAATTCTCATGTGAAAAAGTAGAATTCTTGATCTTTTTAGAAAAGTAAGAACTGAGGTCTGGGAAAATCTGTTACAGAGTTTTTGTAACAGGCATGTGGAGTCGATGACATTTAGTGAATGATACTCGCTAGGGAGAGATCTTTTATAACCCACAAAATCGACGCCCAAGAAAGAGTTCGTGTCAGGCAAATTGAGTAGGTGAGCTTTAATTGCTAGCTGACTCTCATCACAATGCTTTCACACGAGCACATGACCCTTATCAGGTCAGCAGTTATATTTTCTAGATATGGATGTTAAAGCAGCTGGGATGATTATCCTGCACTGGAATGTCTGCTAAGTCCTATTGCTATAATCCTAGGATTCAAAGATGGTTCCTATTCTTGTTCCCACATATTTGACAAGAAAAAAAGCATCAGAGGAGTACGGTCAACTTACCAGTTGTAGCATCTTTCATTGGCTCTTTGCTATTCTCCCGGAACTTATGATGCATCCAGCCCCAAAACTGCCAGAAAATAAGCTTTGGTAATTGTGAGCTATAAGTTAGTTAATGTTTTTGCTGTAGATAGAAAACGTACCTTCATTTTCGTGCTTTAGTTGCCACAATAGGAGAAAGTGAACTTTTATAGAGAACCATGCTTACTTGAAATCTCTTCATGTAGCAGTGAATTGGTTGCAACAGTAATTCAAGTCCTTTAGCTTGGAGACAGTGGAGACCAACACCACGAAAGTACAAAGTTTTGGTTGGCCATTCTCTTTCGAAATCACATCAAGAACAAGTTGTAGGGACATTACAGTAATGAGCTGTTGTAGCTACATGACGCGTAAAATCATTGGTGGAGTAGTTATCCGTAATTACAATCATCAGTCATCTCAGGTATTACTATATGGTCATAATTTTTTGAGTTTCTGTTTTATAAAACTGTGGCTTTGATGTGGCGTTCATGACCCATTAATATTACAGCATACACAGATATAGTGGCTGCATAATCAATTTTTGCTATTGCTTTGTGTTGTGTAGACCTTGATTTTTAGACATTCTTTTCTGCAAATTACAACGAAATGATCCATCCATCTCTTGTACGCAAGAGGGGATCTTAAAATCCTGTTTGAATTTTAGTTAAACAGCCATGACTGGATAAAAATAATGATTGTTTTACATTGGTGCGTGATTTGCATAGATTAAAATAGTATGATTTGAAACAACCATTACTGGCTTCTTGCTCAATTATAGTGATTGAGGCTGCATTATGCTGTAATATTTTTCCAATATAAAAAGTACTGATTCTGTCGACCTGGCTGTCTCCGACAAGAAGAAACTGCATTTAGATTGATTAAGATCATGCAGAAAAAAGTAAACAAAGTGTGCTTTTTCTAGGAATCATATAGGAGCTCCGAGACAAAACAATGAAGACTCTGGTGCTAGTTGATTCAGACAAGTGAAGCTGTCCACGAGTGTTGTTTGCTTCAGTGTTTTAAAGATTACAACACGTAATCCTATGGGTATGTTCTCCTCTATTAGTTATCATACAGCCATTTCCTTAGCAATAGAAGCACATAGTTTTGTTTAGTGGTAAGTGGTAACAAGGATTGTATGGTGAACCATGAACCTAAGTGTCCCGTGTAAAACACACATAGACAGTGCAGATTAGATTAGTTTGAGTTTGAACAAATATGAATGGATAAGTGATAAAGCAAACAAGTTAATTTAGGATCAAAGAGAAGCATATTGGGTTGAAACAAAGGAACAATAGAGAAAGGAACAAGCAGAAATAGGTAAAATTGGTGTGGGACCAAGAGAGAAATAGTACACTTATGTGCCAGATTTAAACAAACTTACAAATGCTAAATTTTGCAATCTGGAGTCACTTCCACTCCCACTCCATTATTTTCGATTTCTTAGAATGTGATCGACGTGTGTCATTTTCGGTTCCTGTTACGCAATCATACCTTCTTTTGGTATAATATCCAACATTTTTACTTTCCTTATTGTATCGGAACAGATATTATTCATCTAGTGGGTCCTCGCTTCTTACAAGACCCCAGCTGCAAAATTATCAAAGTGATATAAATTGTACAATAACAAGAGATAATATTGTTATTCTTATTTAACTGGCCCGAACTAACCGTGCCAAAATAACTAAATTGAAGCGGAAAAATACTTAAATTTAAATTTGAAAGGTGTTTTTAGTGGTTAAACATCCAACTAGTTTCTAATATGGTAGTTAGATTGATTCAGATAATGATTTTATTTTAGGCATAGATTAAAAAAAGATTTTAAATTTTGTTGGTCATACTAGTTTGAATTTCAATTGTCAAATTAAGCTTTTGGTCAACGTTTTTCCTCCTGTATGGAACTTAGTCCTCTCTGTTTGAATTAGAATCTTTGCCTCTTTCTGAAGTGGAATATTTTCTTTTTTGCCGCCTTTATACTCTTCCAATTCACTTTCCTTATGATACAAGACATTAAAATTTTAAGAAAACCCTAAAGTCTTTGGTTCCTTCCACCGTAAGCCGCCATCGCAACACCGTCTTTGCCACATCTAATCCTTGGTTTTGGCTCTCAGATTGGTTCTTTTGAAGGCGTTGTTTCAAAGGTGGTCTTAATGTCAAGAGATATTGATACGATTTTCAAAGAGATGACGATTGAAGAAGAGAAGCCGTTCAAGATTCGTTATGTTCCTAAGTTCAGTGCAGTGGAACGCAATGGCTGTAGTCTTATGGGAAAACTTCTAAACCTCGAGTGTCAGAAAATATTAAGCTTCATCCATGAAAATATCAAGCTTCATTCACAAGAACGGTGTCGTGGCTTTGCTTTATCTAACGACCGCTTTCAATTCATCTTTGATCACGAGAGGGATCTACAAACTGGGTTGAATGCGGATGCATGGTCATAAAATGACTGGAACATGGTGTTAGAACGGTGTGAAGAGAAACCACCGGAAGATTATGTTCAAAAGATTCCGGTATGGATCCGTATGCGGAACATACCCATTGATTATTATGACAAAGATGTCATTTACTGAGATTGCAGGTGTTCATGGTAGAGTCCTTGAACTTGCCTTCGATCCCTCCAGCCTCAAAGTAAGGGATATATCAGAGCAAGGGTTTTGTTTGATGTTAACAAACCGCTAAAAACGGGAGGGATTTCGAGTTTCCCTCTGAAGAAGTGATCAACATTGGATTCGAGTATGAGTGCTTTCGGAAAAGGTGTTTCCATTGCCAAAGACTCACTCATGATAAGCCACGCTGCCCACTACTCAACCCAAACCGGCATTCTAATGCTACGTGGTTGATAATGTTGTCAGAAAGCAGAATTCCCCAGTTCTGAAGGAGGGTGATCCTCTAAAGGGTGTGCTCTGTGAGAGTGATGTGGACATAGATGAGGTAACTGGTTGGCCTAAAATTGCGAAGGATGTGCTAGATGTTTTGAGAAACTACATCTCAGTCTCGTATCCTGCAGAAAAACAAGCAAGAATTATCAGAGTTCGGAGCATGTGTGGAATTTAGAGAAAGATCCTGAAGAAAGGAATAGGTTTCTGCGTTTGGAGCTTCCCGCTGCTCTAACCACAGACCTAAATGTTAGAAGTTGAAGCTTCCTTAATTTGATCGATAACACAACAAGTAGATTTGTTGTTGTTGCTCTGTTTTTAAGTCACAAAACAGAGTATAAGAAGAGAAGAAAGAGTTTGTGAAAAACTAACTTTTATTAATCACACACACGATTTTACACACGTGAAAACAAAAGAGTTTGTCTCCTAATAAATAGACACACGAACCATTGTGATTATAGAATCCAAAAGACACAACTTAATCTAAAAAACATACGTACACGTAAAGACGTAAAGACGCAACTGTACGGTAAGACAAAACCGTGACTCTTAAACAAATAACTAACTTATATAAATATAAACTATATATTATATGATTTCTAAGATACACCAGATTTGATTATAGTTCAACACTTCCCCTTAATCAAATCTCGTTTTTGATGTTGACTCGAAGTTTCTTTCCAAGATCTTCATACTTCGAAACGCCTAATGCATTGCCTTGTGCTTGATCTTCACTAGAGTCTTTTTCCTCTTCGAGACAAAACAGTAAGTGATCTTCACAAGAGTCTTCTTCTTCTTCAAGAGTTACACGAGCGTGCTCCTTTTTCTTTGAGCGACATTCTTTCGAGTAGTGGCCTAACTCACCACAATTGTAACATTGAATCTTACTAGGATCTTTATCCTTTGCTTTCTTCCAACAATATGCCTCTGTGTGATTTCTTCTCTTACAATAATCACACCACTTCTTGCCTTTAGAGTGAGCATAAAATGCTCCTTCATTAGTATGATCTTCTCTGACAGACAATCTTGCTTCATGTGCTCGTAAAATACCAATCAATTCAGTCCTTGTTAGTGTAGTTAAATCGCGAGTTTGCTCCATCACACTAACAATGCTATCGAACTTGGCTGGGAGGGAGATGAGTATCTTTTGTATCAATTGATAATTAGTCCTTTTTTCACCATGATAAGTTAATTGATTCTCCAAATCAACCAACTTATCCGTGAATGACTTGATCTCTTCATTCTCATTCATCTTCAACATTTCGTATTCTCTACGCAATGTTTGAAGTTTCACCAACTTGACTTGAGGAGAGCCTTCATACTCAGCCTTCAGTGCGTCCCATGCCTCTTTTGACGTTGTTGCCGTTGCAATTCGTGAGAAAATGTGATCGGTTACAGCAGTTTGCAAAATCTGCAAAGTGTTCATGTCATTTACGAGTGCTTTTTCTCTAAGCGTCTTTGATCTTGCAGTTTCCGGTGTTTCTTGTACCGGTTCGAGTGGCACACCTTCTTCAATCACGGACCATAGCTTTCGAGTCCGAAAAATTGTTGCCATCTTAATGCTCCAAAAGTCGTACTTCTCCCCATCAAATATGGGAATGACTTGATACGAAGTTCCTTGCATTTCTCCGAGTCGCCTTTGCGTTTAGTGAATGCCAAACTTCTTCTCTCAATTGATTTGTGTAAACTAGTGCTTGTGTTTGTCCTCTCAATCGTATAGCTCTGATACCATGTTAGAAGTTGAAGCTTCCTTAATTTGATCGATAACACAACAAGTAGATTTGTTGTTGTTGCTCTGTTTTTAAGTCACAAAACAGAGTATAAGAAGAGAAGAAATAGTTTGTGAAAAACTAACTTTTATTAATCACACACACGATTTTACACACGTGAAAACAAAAGAGTTTGTCTCCTAATAAATAGACACACGAACCATTGTGATTATAGAATCCAAAAGACACAACTTAATCTAAAAAACATACGTACACGTAAAGACGTAAAGACGCAACTGTACGGTAAGACAAAACCGTGACTCTTAAACAAATAACTAACTTATATAAATATAAACTATATATTATATGATTTCTAAGATACACCAGATTTGATTATAGTTCAACACTAAACAAAGGGAAATGCCTGGTTTTTGAATTCCAGGAGAAGGACAAGACTCCAAAATCAGGTGAAAAACTTCTTGCTGATTCTACAAAGGCTCTCAAATCATCTCACTCCTGCCCTGTTAACATTGTCCATACTACTACAGGTGCGGATCATTCGCTCTCTGTAGGTGATAACTCGATGGTTTTTAAAGCTGGTTCCTTTGGAGCCAGTTCCTCCGAAGTCAATTCACAGGGACCACGAGTAAGACGTAGGCCCAGTAAGTGTAAAAGGCAACAACTTAAGAAGAAAGGTGTGGTGATTTACAGAGAAAAACAACCTCAAGTGGAAGATAAAGATATGAATATAAAGAGGAAAGCACGTGATGAAGAGGAAGATACTGCTACCGACAAAGGCGTTAAACGCACCAATCTAGAGGTGGTTCCGAGTGAGGAACCGCCGAGTCCAAGATGAATATATTATCCTGGAATTGTTAAGGCGTAGGAACTGAATTGACAATTCAGCTATTACGGGAAATATGGAGAGAGTACTTCCCGGATTTTATGTTCCTTATGGAGACGAAAAACTCCATAGCTCATATGAGGAATATCTAGAAATCCTTTGGGTATGAAAATCTACATGTTGTTGATCCAGAAGGTTTGAGTGGAGGCTTATCATTGTTTTGGAAAGCGTCTTATGATGTTGTTATTCTTCACTCCGATAAATGTATTATTGATGTTGAAGTTTCTTTGGGATCAATAAAATTTTTTACTTCCTTTGTTTATGGTGAACATGTAAGAAGGTTACGTCAAGATGTATGGGACAAGTTATGTGATATTGGCATAAATAGAATGGAGGTTTGGCTCGTTATAGGGGACTTGAATGAGCTGGTTGATAACTCAGAAAAGTATGGTGGCCCTGTGAGAGATGAAGCTTCGTTCTTTGCCTTTAGAGATATGATTGCGGAATGTCGACTTAATGAGATGGCATTCACTTGTAATTAACTATCCTGGGCTGGCATTCAATGCCGACTTGATCGTGCTTTAGGAAATCCTGAATGGGTTTCTTCTTTTTCGTCTTCAAAGTATACGTATTTGGATCGGCTTGCCTCTGACCACATACCAATTATGCTCCATTTGGCGAGTGACTCCGATGTTAGATACGGTTGCTTTATCTTTAATACAAGATGGAACTCAAAGCCGGGGTTTAAAGAGACAATTTCTACAGTGTGGAATTAATCACCTAATGGTTCCTCTATATCGGTTCTAGATAAGATCTCCGAGTGTAGGAAAGTAATATCACATTGGAAGAGAGGTTCTGTGTATAATTCAAATCTTCGAATCACACATCTGAAGGAGAAACTTGAAGTTGAAGGAAGCAAACCTAATGCTGACCAGTAGCTAGTAAGAGAGTTTGAACGGGACTTGTCCCAAGCATATAAAGAAGAGGAGCTCTATTGGAAGCAAAAGAGTAAGGAGATGTGGTTAAAGAATGGAGACCGGAATACGAAATTCTTCCAAGAGAGTGTTAAGAGGAGAAGAAATCAGAATTCTATTCCGGCTTTAGTTAACTCCAATGGTATTGAAAAGATTTCGAAAGGCTCAAAGGGTGAGATAGCAGTGGAATATTTCTGCTTATTATTCTCTTCATCTAACCCGAGATCTTTTGCTGCATTTCTTAAAGGTTTTGTACCAAAAGTCACGACTCCAATAAATAATGAGCTTATGAAACCAATTTCTAATGAAGAGATTAGATGGGGTGCGTTTGGAATTAAAGGTAACAAGACTCTGGGAGTTGATGGTATGACGGGTACCTTCTTTCAGGCCCATTGGGATACAGTTGGTGACCAAATTATAAACGAGGTCCAAGGGTTTTTTTACTTCAGGGATTCTCCCCAAAGACTGGAACTTCACCCATATTTGCTTGATCTCGAAAATTCCCAATCTGAACAAGATGACTGACCTTCCGCCAATCAGCTTGTGTACGGTTTTATAAAAGATTGGTTCTCGTATTTTAAGTAAGAGACTAAAGAAGTTGCTCCCTGTTTTGATCTCTGATGCACAAGGAGCATTTGTATCGGGTCGCTCATATCCGATAACATCCTTGTAGCCCATGAGATGATTCATGTTCTCAAAACCAACCCTCAGTGTAATGTGGATTGTGTAGCCATCAAGACAAACATGTGTAAGGTATATGATAGGATTGAATGGTCCTTTCTAAGAGAACTTTTTGATCGGTTTGGGTTTGACAAAGTCTGGACAAATTGGATCATGGAATGTATTTGTTCTGTTTCCTACACGGTTCTCTTGAACAGAAGACCTCACGGTTTCATCAAACTGGAGCGTGGGCTTCGTCAAGGTGACCCATCTCCCAGTTTGTCTTCATATTATGTGTTAAGGCTTTGATTTTCTCCATGAAGCATGCTGAATCACAAGGATTGATCTCGCGGATGGAAATCACAACTCGAAGTCCACATATTCAACATCTTTTGTTCGCGGATGATTCACTATTTATATGTAAAGCGACTCTAAATGAAGGCAAGGAAGTACTTTGATGCTTGAAATAGTACGATGATGCCTCTGGACAACTTATTGATCTTCAAAAGTCAGCCATTACGTATGAGGGCCATGACTGGGAAATGTTTGATTGTCTTTCTCCGAGTAAGAGGCTAAAACTGATGCAATCATGAAGAGATTGATAAGTGAGTTTATGGGAATTGAGTAAGAAGGTGGTAATGGCAAGTCCCTTGGTCTTCCAGAATGTCTAAGTGGTTAAAAACGACATATACTTGCTTAAAACAAGACTCACTGATTGGTATACTAAGACTTTGTCTCTTAGATGTAAGGAAATTCTTATTAAGTTTGTGGTGACAGCCCTCCCTGTGTATGCTATGTCATGTTTCAAGCTCACCAAATTCAAATGCCAAAAAATAACAAGTGCTATCTCTAGCTTTTGGTGAAATAACTGTGAAGCTAAGAAGAAGATCCATTGGGTTTCTTGGAATAAATTGTGTGCTTCTAAATAGAATGGAGGAATGAGTTTCCGTGACATTGGAGACTTTAATCAAGCTCTTCTTTCCAAACAGGCATGGAAACTCTAGGATGAACCCGATTCTCTGATGTGCCAGGTCTATAAGGCGCGTTATTTCCCTCGAGGAAACTTTCTTGATGCTGGTCAAGGTACACATCCATCTTACGCTTGGAGAAGTATCTTGTTTGGGAGAGACTTATTGTCCCAAGGTGTGATGAAATCCATTGGTGATGGCCAGAGTACTCAGATCTCTAGTGATAAATGGATATTCCAAGATATGCCAAGGCCTCCTAGAAGTAAAATTCCTCTCACTATTTTTGATGAGAATGTCTCGGTGTTAATAAGGGCTGAGGGTGTTTGGAATTCCGTACTCCTTAGTGACTGCTTCACAGCTGAAGATGTTCACTTGATAAAGGCTTTTTTCCTCCGGATATAACCTCTCCCGACTCTTGGTTATGTCCCTTCACCAGATATGGTAGGTACTCAGTTAAAAGTGGAAGCTGGTTCCTCTCAAAATTGAATGATATATCGAGATTCATCTCCATTGCTGATCAAATAATGAATAAACTAACATCCAGAGCATGGAAGATTGATACTCTCCCTCGTATTATAAATTTTATGTGGAGAATCATGTTAGGTGCGATAGCAATTGCAAATTGTATGCGGAGCCATGGAATTCAAGTCGATCATATTTGCAAGATTTGTAATCGTGGACCAGAGACCATCACTCATGTTTTGTTTGAATGTGATATCTCTAAAAGAGTTTGGCAAGCAATATTGTTTCCAGACTTACCTCATGGTGTTGGAAAGTATATTGATAACTTTATGGACCTCTTTATCGGCCTAGTGGAAGATACATATGGAAGATATAAGTATAGTAGAGCTCTTCCCTGGATTATGTGGGGTTTGTGGAAGCAAAGGAATGGGAAACTCTCGCAATAAAGATCAGAACGTGGACATCATCATTGCACAAGCCTTGGAAAATGCGGATGATTGGCAAAAGTCTAATACTTATGCAGATGATGTTTCAACGCCTCGAGTAGCTAGAAGCCGGTCTTTGTCCAAATGGTCTCCCCCAAAGGAGGGTGTTCTGGAAGGTAATACTAGTACCACATGTTAAACTCATGACTTTAAGTGTGAAGCAAGCAACAAGATATTGAGATGAGTGAGGCTTAAGTTACACACGAAAAGGAGAAGTAAAGTCTCATTCCATTCAATAACGAGGGTAACTAAGCTAAAAGAGTTATGTGTGAATCTCAAGTAATTAATTGAGCATAAAGGAAAGAAGCGGAGTCGGATCAGTTAGCATTTGGTTGGTCCGCAAGTATGAATTAATTTTGGTAACTAGATCAAGTCACATTTGTGGTGTAAAGACTCATCATAGCCGTTGGAGTATATTGTGGTCTAAGGCTGATTATAACAAGTCACATGTGAAGATAAGGAGGCCAATATGACCGTTGGGACTAATCACTATCTCAGTCTCAAGACCGAGTAAGGAAGAGAAAGGGATATTTCCCTGAATAACATTGTTTGTCATTTAGCTATTTGTCTTGTATAGAACCTAGGGTTTGGTTCTTTGTATATAGCTTCTCCTATAAATACTTGTAACTCACAAATGTTAATACTAAGAAAAAATAAACTCAATCTCTTCATAATCTCTTCAATCTCGGCCTTCATGGTCACAATACTCTCAAATCTCTAGATCTTTTACATTCTCAAATCTCAACCATTCTCTCCATTATTCTCAATCACTCTCACTTATTCTTACCTTTGTTTCCGCAAAACTAACATGGTATCAGAGCAAGATCCATGGTGATTTTGTATTCTTGCTGTTCTTGTTGTGTTTAAAATTGTTTTCAAACCGATTTTTGCAAAATGTTGTTTTTCTTTCTAAAATCGAAATTTTTTGAGACAATGAGGAGAATGAATGTTTCTGAGGTTAAAAACCTTTTATTTGAGCATCACATCATTTCCAAGTCTCAGCTTTCAAAAGAAAGATTGAAGTTCTTAGCGTTCTTGTTGGTTTCAAACCGAAAAATATTTTCAAAGTTTGTTTTGGAAAAAAAATTACTTTCCTCAAAAGTGTTTTTTTGTTATTGTCTTTCATGAATTTCAAAGTTAAAAACTCTGGTGATGAACCACAAGGGAGAGAAAGATATTAAGAGACTCATACTTTTATCCATCAGTCCCTTGGGTGTTCCTCTTTGAAATACACTTAGGGTCTCGGTTTTCTGAGCTCTTTAACTCTACTATCTCTTCCTCAAAGTCCATTCTCATCTCTAAGTCAATCTTGGTTAGTTTTTAAGCTCTTTAAATTTGAATTTCAAATTGTTTTGGTTTTTATCCATTGGATAAAAGTTTGTATCGATTTCAATAATGTTTTTGTCTTTCTTGCTGAATCTTTTGCGAGTTCAAACTCCATTTCAAGGTCTTTTTTCATCATTTTCATGAGTTCAAACCGTGTGCTTGAAAACCTTGGGTTGGTCTCTCTTTCTTGTGAAATGTAGAACCATAAAATCCATTGTATTTTTGATATGTTTTGACGGTTTGAATTAACTCTTTAAAATTCGTGAACCATGGTAAATCACACTTGATTCTTATGAACTAGAGTGTGTAAAATCATGATGAATCCATCTCTTTCAAATTGTAGAACCTTGGACCGTGTGGTTTCTTAAAGTGTCCTTGGTTCGGTTTTTCAAAAATGTTGATGTTTGTTGTGTTGAATCTTGTCTGTTTCTAACTCTTGTGTGAGTTTTGGTGTCTAACCTCGGTGTTGTAGATAGGTAAGCTCCATGAGAGATTGAAGCCAGCCGTGATGGATGGGAAGGCAAACCAAAACCGCAACTTGTTTTGTCTTGTTTGGCGCCTCATTTGCTTGGAGAGTTAGAACCAATGGCCTCAACTCGTGGCGAGTCTGGTGGAAGGTTTTGAACTAGCTAATGATCAAAGGAGTGTGTCCTCATGTGTGTGGGAAAAGACGTGTTCTTGTTCTTGAAAAACCCGAGCCACTTATGGAGCAAATAAAGGCTATCTCTAAAACCTCCTCTATTTATTTCTCTTAATCTCTTTTGCTTGTCTTTTCTACCCTAGTTACTCATATTCATAGTTGGTTTCAATCATGTCTTGGAGCCTTCAATGTCAAATGCTTTAAAAATCTCTTATACCTTGTGTGAAGGTGTAATTCAGAGTTTTGCTTGAGTATTCCCAAGAGGAGATGGATGGAAATGAGCAAGCTATTGGGTATTGAAATAGTGTTAAGGAGGACAAGTATGGTGATGGTCTTGGTATGGAAAGGACCAAGTCATTGCTCTTGGTTGTGGATGATCTTGAGGTGAATGAATCAAGTCATTGCAACCGTTTAGAGGATGAAGAAGAATATACCAATGAAGCTACATGGGGTTGGCAGATTGATAGGAATGGCTTCTCAAGATGGTGTTGATGAAGCAGATCCTTTGTGTGGAGTTCAAAGTGAACTCAAGTCATTTTTCATGAAGTCTCTACCAAAAGCTTGTGCCACAATTTTGGTAGCCAAGGTATGAGAACTCAAACAATAAATCTCCTTTGGTATTGATGTCTGGTTTCCTCTTGTCTTCCTAAGCTAGAAGTAGGTGCTAAATGCATTCAAAGTAGTTAAGAAATAGGAAGCTTGGGATTGTGCCAAAATTCGTGAAATCAAGGCTTAGAGAAGCAAGTGATTTCACTTCAAAACTCTTGGTGATCTCCACTAAAGCTTGTAGAGACAAGTTGTGGAAAGAAGTGGTTCACATTAAGACTTGTGAAAGAAGTCTAAGGTGTGATGGAAGTGTTGAGATGTGGCGTGTGCAAGAAGGATCTTCTCTGCCTTAAGCCGCAAGTATGCAAGGCTCAAAGGAGCCAAACTTGTGGTGTTCATAAAGAACACTAAAGAGGTATGCATTGTCCATATGATTTATGTGATATTAACCTATATGAGCTCCATGAGATCTTAGCTATGAATAAGTGTTTGAGACACCCAAGAAGCTAAGAGAAAGGAGATATGGAGCCGAGAATTCACAATACCAAAGCAACTCCAAAGGAGGCTTAGAAGACTCAAAAGAGGTCCAAGAAGTCACCAAGGTCGAGTAATATCAAGAAAAGGCCAATGGAAAGCATTTTGGTTCATGTATGGAAAAGTCAACGGCTTGACCAGAAACGTCAACGGACGTGAGCCATGTACCGCGGGTAGGCCATCAGGTCGAGAGGCATGTACTGCGTGCGGGTAAGGATTTCATGGACTACAGGAAAGTCAACGATGGGTCAAGAAAGTCAGCAGACGATGGCCATGTACCGTGGGTAGGCCGTCGGATCGAGAGACATGGACCATGGGTCGAGATGTCATGTACTGCAGGTCGAGATTGGCTATCCGACCGTACGGTCAACGATCAAGTAAAAAAAGTCAACATTTTTTATTTTTTCAAAAATGGGACTTAGTCCTTTTTTAAGCCATACTTTAAGGGGATTGCCAGCAAAGGAAGAGCAACCCAACTGTCTTTGATCATTGATGTGTGAAGATCTCATGCTTACTTAATCCGATCCAATGAAATGGACATGTAAAGGTATGAATCTTAAACTTGTCAATTTAATTTATCAACTAATGCATGTGTGCTTCTTGTGAGTATCAGCTAGAGTAATCCATGACATCCTAAAGAGCTGAAGCTAAGAGAGTGTTAAAGATAAATTTGTTGAAGATGAAACCATTGAAGATAGTTCCCTAAGGAGTGTTGACCGAGAGAGGGAGCCTCTCAAGGTGCGTTTGCTACTTCCAAAATTGGCCTTTGGTGTTTCTTGCAGCCCAAGCATGAGGGGGAGTATTAGAGGGAATGAAGCCAAGGCCGAAGCAAGGCCGGAGGAGTTCATGGTGGTTCAAGGCAATATTTGAAGAAGGTGGAACAAGCTCAAGTGTGTGAGTTTGTCTCAGCCTCTTGGACTTGATTTGTCTTAGCCGTGACCATGATCCATACTCTTTTTCCATTAGTTGGTTTTATCCCAATGGGTTTCCTCTAAGGTTTTTAATGAGGTTGGGAGTTACAACTTTCAAGCTTGTCCTTAATGATTCACATTGCGGATTCAAGCTTGAGGGGGAATGTTAAACTCATGACTTTAAGTGTGAAGCAAGCAACAAGACATTGAGATGAGTGAGGCTTAAGTTACACACAGAAAAGAGAAGTAAAGTCTCATTCCATTCAATAACGAGGGTAACTAAGCTAAAGGAGTTATGTGTGAATCTCAAGTAATTAATTGAGCATCAAGGAAAGAAGCGGAGTCGGATCAGTTAGCATTTGGTTGGTCCGCAAGTATGAGTTACTTTTGGTAACTAGATCAAGTCACATGTGTGGTGTAAAGGCTCATCATAGCCGTTGGAGTATATTGTGGTCTAAGGTTGATTATAACAAGTCACATGTGAAGAAAAGGAGGCCAATATGACCGTTGAGACTAATCACTATCTCAGTCCCAAGACCGAGTAAGGAAGAGAAAGGGATCTTTCCCTAAATAGCATTGTTTGTCATTTAGCTCTTTGTCTTGTATAGAACCTAGGGTTTGGTTCTTTGTGTATAACTTCTCCTATAAATACTTGTAACTCACAAATGTCAATACTAAGAGAAAATAAACTCAATCTCTTCAATCTCGGCCTCCATGGCCACAATACTCTCAAATCTCCAAATCTTTTACTTTCTCAAATCTCAACCATTCTCTCCATTATTCTCAATCACTCTCACATATTCTTACCTTTGTTTCCGCAAACTAACACCACATGGATCAACGCGAACTCGTTGTGTGGGGCTTCCTGGATTGCTCGTGAGTTTTCTGGTAAGGTTGTACACCATGCTAGAGACGCCTGTTCCCCTTTACCTAATAGAGTGGTGGCAGCTTTGAAAGGCATTCTATGGACTTGTCAAAGTGCCTCTGACCTTCACTACACCAACATTGAGGTCTGGTCTGATAATGCTACAGCCATTGAGGTCATAACTCACATCACAGCTAGCCAAAATACAGAGCGTATTCAGCCTGAATTCTTCAATTCTGTCACAGGTTTCGGTCGTGTGTTTTCATAACCTCTCCGACTAATGCTAATAATGTGGCTCGGCAAATTGCAATGAGCGTGACAAAGGACGGAAGATGGAGCTCGTATCTTGCGTCGGGTGGCCCTGAGTGGCTCACTCTCATCGTCAATAAAGAAGCACAAAGGATCTAAATTTGTTCCCTCTCTTAGTTGCTTTCTTTTGTTTTACCTTTTACAGCCAAAGAGCAACAATGCTCTGTTTCTTTGTTTCAGTATATGACTTTTAACTTCTTTCCTTTCATGGTTAATATGATGCTTCAAGGCGACAAAAAAAAACAAGTTTGAATTTAAGTATGTATTATCTTTAATAGTATTTAAGGTTTGGACGACAACTTTAGATCGACCAAAAATTTTATTTTCAATTCCATGGACAAGATTCTTCTTGTTAATAAATTAAAAACCGGAATTGTATCACACAGACGTATAATTACGGGTTTCCATTAAGATTTATATATAATAAATTTAAAATGCGGTGGTTGCCATGCCTTGTCATTTTCATCAAGGAAACATGAGCGACATTTGGTGTGTCTTGCAGATTAATTGATGGGTTGGTCACAATTGGTTTAGATGCAAAGTTGTGAGTTTGGGTAAGTCGTCTCGAGAAATGGACGCTTTCTACATTTTGGAAGAGCTAAGAAACATAGATTGCAAACCGGATTTTATTGCCTATAGAATTATTGCTGAAGCATTTGTATCTACTGGAAATCTATATGAGAGACAGGTCGTCCTAAAGAAGAAGAGAAAGCTCGGAGTAGCACCCAGGAGCAATGATTACCGAGCTTTCATCTATGATTTGATCACCGCTAAACGATTAGCAGAGGCTAAGGAAATAGCTGACGTTATTGTGAATGGAAATTTCCCCATTGATAATGATATCTTAGACATGTTAATCGGATCAGTGTCGGCAGTCGATCCAGATTCTGCTGTTAGTTTCTTAAATTTCATGGTAAGCACAGGGAAATTGCCTGCAATTCGGACTCTGAGCAAATTGAGTAAGAATCTTTGCAGGCACGACAAGAGCGAGCATCTCATAAAGGCTTTTGAGCTTTTGTCAAGCAAAGGTTATTTTTCAGATCTCGAGAGTTACAGTCTGATGATATCGTTCTTATGCAAGGCAGGGAGAGTCAGAGAAAGTTACAATGCTTTGCAGGAAATGAAGAAGAAAGGGCTTGATCCGGACGTTTCACTCTATAACGCTCTCATCGAAGCTTGTTGCAGAGCGGAAATGATTCGTCCAGCAAAGAAACTATGGGTTGAGAAGTTTGTGGAGGGCTGCAGAATGAATCTGACGACATATAATGTACTTATCAGGATGACGGTGAGGCAGATGAGTCTTTGAGGCTGTTTCAGAATATGCTTAAGAAAGGAATAGAGCCAGATGAAACAATCTACACATCACTCATTGAAGGCCTATGCAAGGAGACAAAACTTGAATCTGCTTTGGAAGTAAGTCTTCAGAAAATGTGTGGAGAGGGATAAAAAAGGTGCAACAAGAGTACTAAACGCCTTTGTCTTAATCTATGCAGCAGCGGTGAGTGAGGACTTATGATAGTTTTGATTTTTTGTTGTCATTAAGTCAAGTTTCAGGCTGATTTAATTATGTTCTGTATTTGTGTGTATAGGCCATTTTAGTGAAGCTTCACAGGTGCTACGCAAGCGCGAACACTTAGAACACACAAGTGCACATGTTGTGTTGCTGAAAAGTGTGCTGATGCAAAAGAAGTTGAGATAGGAATCAGACATATGAAATGGATCAAAGAGGTATCTCCATCTCTTGTCCACACCATTTCCTCAGACCTGTTGGCTTCTTTCTGTTCATCATCTGATCCTGATTCCATTCTTCCGTTTATTCGTGCACTTGATTAAACTCACATAATTACACCAACAATCATAGTTATTACACTAATTAGATTCCTCAAAACCTTTTTTTTTTTTCCCTTTATTCGGTGATGATCCTATACCTCTCAAGTTGTAAAACCGACATCTCTGCGTAACTTTACAATACAAGTCGTTTAGTGTCTATGTATGAATTATTCTAATGAATATTTTTGTTACGGTATTTGCCACTCAGCGTAATAGAGGGTGAAAAATGATTGGTGAATCGATTGTATGGAGCATTGAAGAAGTATTCTCTACTCTCTTTTTTTTTTTTTTTGAAAAGCAAAATTAAAATCAGCAACGAATTTATCATATAACATTGATGTAAAATTAGTGACGTTATAGGAATCAGCGTGTACGGATTAAACAGTTTCTCGTATTGACTGACGCAACGGTCGGTCAAAATCACGGATTTTTGTTGGTGAGTGTCCACGTAATCTTCAGTGGGGACCCGCTTAGGCGATTATTTCTCCCACTCTTAACAGTTTTAACGGTTTAGATTTTAGGTCATCAATAAACCTCTTCATTCTTGTCTTTGACCAACCAAGAATAAAAAGTATACCAATTAGCTTTTTGTAAAATTAAGAAAACTGACAAGACTATAATTTACTTGATTTTTGGAAACCATCAATTGTTAAGTTAACTAGAGATTTGTAAGCAGTTCATATATAATTATAGTGTGATTAAGATACAAAAGAGCTAAGCTTAAAACAAACACACCACTCTTACTGTCTCTAATTCAACACTATAATTTACTTAACCTAATTCTTTTTTTTTGTTCGTAACAAGTAGAAAAAGAAAAAAAAAAGAAAAAAAAGAACAAGTGAAGAAAGTGGAGTTTGATGGGATCATAGCCAGAGAGCACCAGCATCTTTGAGAAGAGGAACAAGTGAACCATTGATATGTGAAGCCATAACTCTCTCCATTGCTCCCACCATCTTCCCTCCAATGAAAACCACCGGAAGTGCCACCGGAGAAGTAGAACCACCGCTTGAGCAGCCGAGGAGACGGAGAAGAGCTCGGTGGATATCAACACCGTAAGGATGGAGGTCAAGCTCGTGAACAGCTGGACTAACTCCCATTCCACGAAAGAGACGCTTCACAGCATGACACATGCAACAAGTGCTTACACTGAATATAACCACTGCATTCTCCGAAGCCATTGACTCAATCCTCGCCAGTGTCTCCGACGGAAACACATTCATGTTGTTCACCTTATTATTAAACGACAACGACCCACGAGATTCTGTTTTGTATTGCATTCTTTGTTTTGTCTGTAGGAGAGATTTAGAGAAAGAGAGAGTGTTTGTGAGTTGGTTGGGAAGATGGTGAGAGATATGCAACCTTTTTATACTAGGTGAACTATTTATATAAAAAATTATACAAGGTGAAGTACTATAATATATACTTTTAATATTAAAAAAAGTACTAAATTTAGTTGGTAGGATTTTTATTTATGCTCTATATATATGCCAAATGATAACATACTAATTGATGTGATAGTCATCGTTCTTAGTTTTATATATATATAATTGGATGATAAGTTTTTAAGATTTTTCCGAAACAATAAAGTAGATAGAATATTTTTTCAGTTAAATAGGTTAGTAGAATCATTCTTGTCGGTTTTCTCTGTAATAATATCTAACACAATTGCACTAGCTAGCTAGTTTTGTCTCCAAAATTGGTCCAGTATATATATATAATCAATTCAACAAACTTTAAACTCTATAACACAAACGTATGCTCCTAGATAATCAAATTTTGATGGGAAAATCAGAAAATAGATATGTGAATATTTAACCATTCGATTATGATACAAAGAAAAATATTAGAAAATGGTGAAATAGAATGCATAAGGGGAGGCGCCGAATAATAAATTTGATGGTGCCAACATAATGTGAGCAAGTCGCAAGGTAGAGATGAGGTGGAATGTTTGGATATGGCCGGTGTGGTTTTTCATTATATTCCATATTTTTACTTTATATTCATGAATTCCTCTATAGTTAGTCTATATAATAGAGCTACATATAATATCATTATCAATATGATCATAAAAGGATTGGAATAATGCTTTATTCTGAATGTAGTCCTATCAGAGAATCCTACATATATATGTGTAGCATATAAACGAATTGGAATATTATTTTGTAATCAAGATCGAATTTTCATAACCATTTTATTCTTCGTCCAATAAGAGATATATAATTGGTTAAAAGAAAGGGCTCATAAATATTCTAGGAATGAACTTTTAAAAGAGAAATTGCAGTAGCCACCGGCGGTTCACTTGCTACCATCAGAATGTCAGTGTTATTGTGTATGGAAACTACAAGTTGGCATGTGTTCTTCTTCCTAGCCTACCTTCTTTTTCTTTATTTATAAAAAATATCAAAATTTGCAAGTTTTATTACATAGAAAATGTAGAATTTTAGATTGTGGAAGTTCAGTAAAAGTGTTTTAAAAAAAGGGTTAAATATTTATAAAGGTAGGCACATGCATTTTTGGCTTCAATGCATGCTTCTGCCTTTTTTGATCTGCAAATTTGCATTCTTGTTTCTCATGTTTGACCAAAAGAAAAACTAAAATTAAAATTATTTTGGTTGTCAGCATAAGCAACTTGTTATGAAATCTGTAGGTATCAATCAGCAATATAGCGTCACACCTCATCCAGTACATATTAACAAAATTCTCTCAATTATTTATTCATATTTTCACCTACACTTCTATTTTTTTTCTTCACAACTACCCAAATATATAAAATAAGAAAAGGAGGTTTTCGACATGGATATATCTCCAAAGAATTATATCTTCCTAAACCATTTTTTTTTCATCTATATTTTTGCTAACAAAACCGATAAACTCTAATTCATAATTCAAGACGTAAAATCATATGAGACATAACTATTGTTGAAACTACTTACCAAAACCAACTTTTTAGTTATTAATTCATCTATTCTATAATATTTTAAAAAAAAATTGAGAAAAGAAAAGAAAAAAAGGAAAAAGAGAAATGTTGGTTAGGGTGTTATATAGTTAAAGGGAGTCGGAAGAGTTATATGTAGTTTCAATGGTTTTAGATTTGTTGTGTCTTAAAGATAATTAAAATAATATAAATCAAAACAATTCGAGGGATTGCCTTTGTTGGACCATTGTTACATGGGATGTTAGTGGTGGATTAAAAAGGTTTAGCCTAAACCAAACTTAATTTAAGTCTGCGTATAAAAAATTCATATTTCAAAAGTTTTAAAATAACTTAAAAGATTTTGGGTAATCTAGAAAAAATCTATCAGATTATGGGTTATCCATAAGTATCTGCGGGTATTTAAATTTAGTTGTTTTTACAAATATAATTAGTTTAGTTATTTGCTCTTCTCTTTTTTATCTCTCATCTTTTTTACTTTTTTATCTTTTTTAATTTTCTATCTTTTTTCTTATTTTTTCTTTCATCTTTTTTACTTTTCTCTCCTCATTTTTTCTTCCTTTTTTTTTTTACTCTCTTATCTTTTTTAATTTTCTCTCATCTTTTTTACTCTCACATCTTTTATCTTATCTCTCCTATTTTTTTCTTTTCTCTCTCTCCTCCTTTATCTTCTCTCTTCTCTTTTTTACTCTCTCACTTCATTTTTCCTCTTTCTTCTTTTTTTTACTCTCTCATATTTTTTATTTCTCTCTCCTCCTTTATCTTCTATCTTCTTTTTTACGGTCTCTCCTCTTTTATTTTCACTCTCTCCGCCTTTTTTATTCTTTCTCCTATTTTATCTTCTCTCTTCTCTTTTTTATTCTCTCTTCTCTTTTTTATTCTCTCTTCTCTTTTATCTTTTTTCTCCTTTTTTTCTCTGCTTATTTCTCTCTCTCATTTTTTATTGCTCTTTCCTTGTTTTTATTTCATAAATCAACATTATTTTTCATTTAATTTGCTAAAACAATATTATTTCCTTTAAAACTTTTATTAGAGAAAAATTGAGTGGGTACCCATAACTCAATGGATAAACCCGTATCGGACTTTAGAATTTTGGGTACCCAACCTATTTTAAAACTCAAATTTTTTTGGGCTTAAAAATAGGTATAAAACCTGTAATTTTTTTCGGGTTCTCGGTACCAAGTGGAACTTAAAAGCCTATTTTAACATCCTTATTTGTTATTATTATTTAATATAAATATTTGAAGGCCGTTACGTAACAGTTATGATGAGATGAGATGTGTTTTTCTCGTTGACCGCCTGGTCGGTCTGATATTACCCTCCACAAGTTATAGCCTCTCTAAGCTTTTGAGAAAAGATATTTTCGGTATGTACTTTTAAAACCCTTGTTTTCATTCAAAGCCTACACAACACTTGTATTGGTAATGTCCACTTTTTCCAATTTCCACATTCCTAATTAATTGTTCATCCTTTTTTATAGATATATGCTAATTAATTGTTTCTTTGTTGTCAGACAAAAAACAATTAAAGAGAGAATTGAATTTACTTTATTGATTGTAATGTATTCTCAAGGTACAAAATAATTATTGAAGAAGGAAATTGGTCTATAAACCAAATTTACCAAAACAGTATATTAAGTGACAAATTTCAAACCCTACTAAACAAATATTTTATTTCTTAGATTTTAAATGATTCAGACCTAATTTTTTATTATAAGCTTTGGCTCTCAAATAATGTTTTTGTATCATCTTAACAAGAAGAAGAAGAAGAAGAATAAAAGAGGAAGAATATGTTCCAAGTCTTAAAACACATTCTTAGCATTGAACTAGGCACATAAGGAGAGTTGCAGGAGAGAGATGATCTTCTGTGTTGCACTAAGAAGAATCGGTCTCAAAGAAGGCAGAGTGGAGAACCCTAACACATTGTTCTGCCTCTTCATCATTCACTATCAAAGAGATGTTTACCTGATACACACGCACATCTCCATTCATTATAGAGCCATAATAATACCATGTCATCTCTCTATGTAATATACAAGTAACAGCAGAATTCAACCTTAGATGCACCCTGCGAGATCATCTGCACGTTCACTCCATTGCTTCTAAGTACTTGGAACACCTGTTTGAGTCGTTTATTTCATTTCCTGTTAATTAAACCTCAAGATCAAAAGAGAACACGAGACAGGTTACTACTATCACTCACCTTTTCTAATATGAGTGAAGATTTCTGAACATTTCCTATGAGAGAGATGATTGATCTGCGCTGAAGCAGTTTCACGACAGCAATCTTCTCTAGCTCTTCTACCAAATGATCCAGCTCCTGTCACAAACCAATCATTTTACCAAAATAAAATTTGACCTTTATGAATGATACAATCTATCAACGTCAAAGGAGTCATACGTTTGCCCGCTGAATCAACTCTCTACCCCAGAGCTTTGCTGGATCCAATGTTAATGATATACTAACTTCACTTGTTGCCACAACATCCACAGATATGCCTAAATCCTCAAAGGTAGTAAACACCTGCACACAGGCGGCGTGTACACTTGCTGTGAGATATTAGAAAAAATCGAATAAAGATATCACTATCCAATTACATTACCTTGGCAAGGAAACCATATTGGCCAAGCATACGGGTGCTTGCTATGTCCAACATGGTCACATTACGTTTCAGAACAATGCTTGTCAGCACGGCCTACAAGAATATAGAGGATAGAGAAGAGGTCATTGATATTTTAATTTAATGAGTTAATAAAAAACCACTCTTGTTTCACAAACCTTACTCATGTCTCTTGATCTGGTGATGACAGTTCCTGGAGCATTGGGGTTGTACGAGTTCTTAACCCTCACAGGAATGTCTCCATCTCTTGCTGGCCTCATGGACAGTGGATGCAACACCTGCATGAAGAGCAACATGTTCAGCCACCAGACAAAGAAGAACTTATCAATGTAAAATCTACGAAACTACCTGGGCACCAAAGTAAGCTAACTCAGCTGCCTCATCAAACGTTAAGTATGGAACGGACTGAGCTCCGGTGTATATGTTAGGATCACAAGTCAAAACTCCATCCACATCTTTCCAAACCTGCACCAGTTTATAAAGAAGATTCTGCTTACAAAATTCCATCTTCATGACGCAATCTTGGCTAAACCTATCAATTACCTGAATCTCCCGCAGTCCTAACGCTTTCCCAATTGTTGTGGCCGTCAAATCACTACCACCCCTACCCAACGTAGTTATAGCACAAGACCTCCATCCCTGCAAAAACCAAATATATATGCGAGATGATGTTTTATTTACAAACTTGATAAGAAAGCGACTCATGAGCAAAAAACCAGTTCAATATATATATATAGAAGTGACCAGTGTTTTTCGTTACAAATTCTTGATCCAAGAATATCAGAAGCTGTGAAACAGTCAGAAATATGTTAACCTTTCCGAGGAAGCCAGTTACAACAGGGACTGCATTTTCCTTACTCCAGTCACCAATAAGTGTTTTTGAGACCGCAGGGTACGTTGCTTCAAGTATATCAGCATTTGTAAACTCGTCTGTGGTAATTACCCCAATCTCAAATGCATCATACTGTCACAAAGAAGCAAAAAGACACATCAATTATGAGCGTTGACACACTCTCAAGTTTCAAGGTTGTGCTAAAACCAGAGAATTATAAAGCAACATACTTGACGCGCTTTGTGGCCAATTTTATTGAGATACGCAGAGAAAAGCCTTGTCGACATGCACTCTCCAAATGAAACTAAGTAGTCCCTCGTACGTAAGGTTAACTCTTTCATCATTGCTATCCCTTTCAGAAGCTGGTGTAATCCTTCTAGGTGTTCTACAAATGAATTAACCAGATAAAAAATTCAGAAACGAAAAATTAAATGCAATTGAAACAGCAATTGGAGAAAAGTCTGTTTGACAATATAAGCAATGTGAAAGAGAACCACGGCACTTACTTGCAATAACTGTTGTTTCCACTCCAAGCTCATGAGCAGTTCTGAACATAGAGAAGTTTGTTTACCATGAGATTAAGGCTAAGATTAGACTGTGAACACCAGACCGTCAAATATAAAACAAGACATCGTTTTCGTCAACCTTAAATGGAGTTCCTTAATAAAGCTCAGTTCTTCAATACTTTCAACATTAGTGACACCACAAGTAACAGCCTTCTCTCCCACCTAGCGAAAGCCAAAAGGCAAGAGAAATATTCACTCTACCAATTCAACAACGTGATCAGAAAGAAGTAGAAAAGATTAACATTGTTGTATTACCATCAAAAGCTTATTAGTCGTTTTCCCCATCGCTGATAGCACAATAACGGGCCTCTCATCTGGAAAGCTGAGTATAAGACTAGCAATTTCTTTCATCCTCTCTGCTGATGCAACTGATGAGCCGCCAAATTTCATTACACATGTCAACTCTTTCCCAGTCCCGCTTAAATTGCTAGTCTCGAGCTCCTTCTTTTCAAGCAAATCGACTCTTCCCGCTTCACAACTAACATCGACTCTTCCAGCTTCACAACTAACTTTCAGAGCTATATTCCTACAAGACTGCTCTACGGGTTTAAATACTGCACTACTTGAGGCTAAGGTAACTGAAAAACGAATACCCCTTGAGCCGAACTCAAGCCTCTTTGAACTTAAAGCAAGCCCTGGAGCTTTGACGCCGTACAACTGCAATGAATCCGTCATTTTCTAGATAGTGAAACTTGCTAAACCTCAGAAACTGAGTGTTATGATCTCGACAAATTGTACAGGTCCGATTGTTCAATGCGGGAACCTGCAACTTTAAAATTTACAGAAAGAATAAGCAATAAATAAAAAAGATCACGTCTTTCTCATGGAATCTTTCTAAAATCTATTAATACAATGTATGTTGACAAGTAATGAATAAAGACGACTACTTTTCAATATAAAAAACGAGTCCTAACAAACAACATTATTGATGGAACACTTGTACCATTACTTTGAAGGAGTCAAACCCAAATTGATATGTTTTCATAATTATCAGTCAAACAAAGAATGTGAAGCATACAAACCAGGAATGTGTAAAATATTGCTTACTCATCATCCATATGCAACAAATTATGAATCATTTTGAGAAATTGGAAACGATGTTTATAAAAGACGATCGTATACAAAGAAAAAGAAAACATAGAAGCGCAGCGAGTAAAGGATGTATAAAAGTACCTAAATTGGATCTGCGAATAAAAATCCGAACTTTCCCTCAAGATGCCTTAGGACACAGCTGAAACGACAGGTCGGATTCGCCGGCCAGGCTTCCAAGGAAATAATGTGTTTGTAGGGGTTTAAGGAGTGAAAAAGCGGCTCAAGTCATACTTAGCGAACGTGAGACACTACTGCTTTGTTTGCCCTTCTCAGAATGAATGGTCCAGATTCAATCTCTAAATCGAGATACCCTTTCAGCAATGGGTAAGCCACTAAAATTTGGATTCATGTGCTAATTAGTGATATAATGTCGACACCTTTCTTTTTCTCCTGTATTTAACTTAATCTTTACTCACGTTTTGTTGATGTTGACAAAACGTGAGGAATGACTTGGCCCACTCACTCTCAATAATCAGAAAGAAAGATTTTATTGATCGAAAATTGAATAGGTAAATTGATAGCAGAACAGTACTACAAGAAAACAAAAGTAAATGAAAATCCTAAAACTGCCCTCTCTAAGGCACCACTTTAAGCATTTTGGTAATGATGTAGTTTGTACAGCAAAACTTTTCCCGCTGCGTTTCCCATAGCCATGAAGCCACTTCCCGGGCTGAAATCCAAGCAGCGAGGGTAATGCATTGTGCTGTTTGGTGGTGGCCAGTTTGAGAAGACGGTTAGAGAAGGAACATGGACCAGCTTTACGCTATTTTTGTTCATTGTAGAGACTATAGCTAGAATCTGAGCATCATGGTTGAACTTCATGAAATCTATCTTGGAAGTGAGATTGTCCACTGTCTTTATCGGCTTTCTCATGCCTCCTACAAACTCAGATTTCTTGTAAATGTTAACGATCCCTCTGTCTGTTCCAGATGCAAATAAGGCTCCGTTTAGCGAACTGCAAAGAGAAGTGCCACACGTACTGCCTACATCCACGCTTTTGTATAAGCATTTCATTGTTCTCAGATCCCAAACGTAGACTTGCCCATCGCCTCCTGAGCTCAGCAACTGCTTCCCATCATCACTGAATGCTAAAGACCTGACTGAACCGTTCATCTTTAGGGTTCCCGTCAGCTCTTTTGTTTTTGTGGACACAAGTAAGATATAACCTTCGTTGCCCACAAAAGCTATGGTGTTAGAGTCTTGTGACACCTCGAAATGTTCCAAGCTTTTCTCTTCTCTACCCACCAAAGGGCCAATCTTGTCAAACTTTGCCTTCTCCAAATCAAAGCTGTAAAAGAATTTTCTTCTTCCAGAGACAATGACCTGAGAGCCATTAGGCAAGAAAGCTGCTTTACGAATTGGGCAATCCTCAAGAAAGATGCTCTGGATCTTGGTGTTCCTCTTTCCATCAATCTGGAAAAACCTCAACCGTCGATCTAGTCCAGCAGTGAGAAGCAACTGAGCATTTTGATGGAAGTGCACAGAGTTTATTGGGCCATTTGAAGGATCCGCTGCATTGGCATCCACGAGCTTTGAGTACTCAAGAATACCAGCACACAGCTTGTTACCACCAGTCTTCACCACAAGATCTTCATTCGTTCGGAGGACATCAACTCCTCCATTTTGGGTATCATCATCATCTGAAGACTCTCCATCAATCACTTGAGATTCCGGCCTAGCCCAATCTGTTCCCCGGTTTAGCTTAGCATGATGAGCCCTCAGCCTTGCAATGTACTCAGACCCAGATATCAAGCCCTCATTTTCCTCTTTTCTTAGCTTCCTCAGACGGTTGACACTAGATATATTAATGTTTATTTCTTTCTCTTCTTCATCCTCCCAGGCAGCTTTTCCCTTTCTATTTCCCTGAATCTGACCGTTCTCTTCTTCAGAAATCTGTTCATCATCATCATCCTCGTAATCTGAAGGCTGCCTCACAGCAGAACGATGTACATGAAACAAATCAGAACCATCTGCTTCTACGTCTTCGCCATCTTCCTTACAAAATGTAACAGGGTCGTAGAGAGACCCGAATAACAAATTCTCAAGCTTTTTCATTTCAACCTGTTCCGACTCTTGTAGCTTCTCCATTTTCTTCTTTCTTCTCTTTCCCCTAGAGTCATCATCGGTCCCAATGTCTTCCTCATCCTCTACATCTCTGTACTTTTTCTTGGGCTTCTCTCTTATAACCTTACTTGTCGGAGTATTCTGAGATAACAAGCTCATCGCTTAATACCACAAGTTACTGCTGCATAAAATAACAACAGTAAGGTCCGCAGCCATGCTCGCTATCAATCGAGAATTAAGCCTTAATTTCGGGACAGATTACTACTTTGACCTAAATTTGATCATAATGAAGAAAGAGGAAACAACTTACAATTTTCAGAGCAGAAACCTTGTAGCTGGTGACTGTCGGCGAATGAGCTTCTCTTTTGGTTGGAGATTTAGGGTTTTAGAAGTTCATTTTTCAACAAACGTAATGAAGAATAAAAAAACAAAATTGGAAATTTTCGTTAAACCAGCCTTTAATGGGTCAACGAGGTTTATGTCCCTTGAAAAAGCCCATGGGCCACGATAAAACAATTAGAATGGCACTTTCGTGATTATCGAAAAGTGCATGCCTTCTTTCATAGGAATCCAATTACCCAATAAATGACGAATTTCTCGAGTCCATAAATATCATTGGTGCTTTTGTTTAGCAAGCGTGAGATCGGAAATCAGACATCGCCGCCGACGCTCGTTTCATACGCTATCTCCTTCCTCCGCTGCGATGGAATCTTCGAAAAATTCCCTGATCCCTAACTTCCTATATTCATATTCTTCGTCGCCTAGATCTCTTCTCCTCAACCAGGTGCTGAATTCCAACTCAAACGCTGCATTTGCCTCCTCCAATCTCGAGAAATCTCCTTCTTCTCCGGTCGCCGCGCGTTCCTCTCCGCCGACGATGCTGTCTCGGAGGAATTTCCTTATTGCGTCTCCCACCGAGCCAGGGAAGGGGATCGAGATGTATTCACCTGCCTTTTACGCCGCTTGTACCTTCGGTGGAATCCTCAGTTGTGGTCTGACTCACATGACCGTGACTCCGCTCGATCTAGTCAAGTGCAATATGCAGGTACGCAACCTTAGATCCATTATCGTTCGTATGTTGTCCGAGCTTGTGTTCGTAGATCTGTCTTTCTGTGTTGCTTAAGTGGTGAGATCTGTGTTTTAGCGTTGTTTTCTTGGTTTGATAGATCTGTGATCTGAGTATCTCTATCATGTGTTATTTCGTTGACATGTCGTTTTCTGTTGCATTCCATTATCTGAAGAACGGTTTTATCTCTGTTATACGTATCTTCATCCATCCATTTCCATTTTGGACACTAACATTGAATAGACGAGGTTATAATATTTATCAATCATTCTATTTCAAAATACTTTGATCTATTCTGGGTTCTGGGCAGTTGTTCTTTTCATATACTTTGACGTGGTATTCGTGGATTGGTTCACTTGGTCTTGCACACTGATATAATATTTATTGTGATCCAGATTGATCCAGCAAAGTACAAGAGCATCTCGTCTGGTTTTGGAATCTTGCTGAAAGAGCAAGGAGTCAAGGGCTTTTTCCGTGGATGGGTCCCTACATTGTTGGGTTATAGTGCTCAGGGTGCCTGCAAGTTTGGATTCTATGAGTACTTCAAGAAAACCTACTCGGATCTCGCTGGACCTGAGTACACTGCCAAATACAAAACCCTCATTTACCTTGCTGGTTCTGCTTCTGCTGAGGTCATTGCCGATATTGCACTTTGCCCATTTGAAGCTGTTAAGGTCCGGGTTCAGACACAGCCTGGATTTGCTAGGGGGATGTCTGATGGATTTCCCAAGTTTGTTAAGTCTGAAGGATTCGGAGGGTGAGTTTCTGAATGCCAATAACATACTATCCCTTGTTACAGCTAGCCTTCTTGTGTTTGATTGCTTGTTTTATTTTTTTGTTGCAGCTTGTATAAGGGTCTTGTTCCACTCTGGGGACGTCAAATTCCTTGTAAGTTCTAGCCTTTATTTTGTAACCTGTTGCATAATTTTTTGCTTTTTTGGGTCATGAAGCATATGTGAATTCTTAAAAGCAAAGTGGGGTAATGATATTTGGAACTGTTATAGACACGATGATGAAGTTTGCTTCCTTCGAGACCATTGTTGAGATGATCTACAAGTATGCAATTCCCAAACCAAAGAGTGAGTGCAGCAAAGGTCTGCAACTCGGGATTAGTTTTGCTGGAGGTTACGTTGCTGGAGTGTTCTGTGCAATCGTTTCTCACCCAGCAGATAATCTAGTGTCGTTCCTTAACAACGCTAAGGGAGCCACCGTTGGAGATGTAAGTTACTATGTTAAATACAGTAGCCAAAAGCTAGGATGGCTGCTTTTTGGTAGTTTAATAGAACGAAACTATTGATCTATGTTGCCGTAGGAATAATATCCAATTGTGGTAATGAAAATGTTGCAGGCGGTGAAGAAGATAGGTATGGTGGGACTGTTCACAAGAGGGCTTCCTCTTAGAATTGTGATGATCGGAACATTGACTGGAGCGCAGTGGGGAATATACGATGCCTTCAAAGTGTTTGTTGGCCTGTAAGTTCATCTCTCAAGTTACTTATCTTGCTTCAATACCTTTGAAATGCAAAACACTCATTCATATAATTTGGTTCAGGCCAACCACTGGTGGTGTTGCTCCGGCTCCTGCCATCACAGCTACTGAAGTCAATGCCTAAACAATGACGAAAAAAGGGTTAGGAGGTTGACGAAGTAGGAGATTTTTTGTTTTGGAAAAATAAGAGAAGCATACAGTGATGAGGAAGAGTGAGCAAGCTCAATCTCTTTCCTGATTCGAACTTTTATCATTTTTGTTTTTGAAATTTGTGTTCCTGAATTCAGGATACGACTCTTATCTCTCTGTCTTTTTTACAGACAATGGCTATTGTTTCTTGTCCTTTTTGGGTTTGTGTGATGTAATCTTAAAAGATGAGAGGGACACACACTCGAAGATAGAGAGAGGGGACCCCCTCCCCACTTACTACTTTTTCTTTTAGTTCGGTTTCAATTAAACATCTGCTCTTTATGTTTCATTTCGGTTGCTCACGATACTTAGTTCTGTCTCCGACTATATAAGCAATAATAATTCTAAAACAATCATCACAATTCTTACGTCGTACTGAAATAACTGTACAAATGATTCAAAGATTGAAGTTAAGAACCCTGTCATAAACCAACTGAGGAATGTTTAATTCACGGTTTACTTAGCTGATTCTGAGGGCCTTTGTTTTGTTGAAAGAGACACTGCCGGCTTTCGAGGCCAGTTTATGTACCGTGTCGAGGTAAATACTACAAAGCTCTGATAATCCAATCGGAGAAACTTTTACTCTTAAAAATATTAATATACCTGATTCGTTACTGAGAAAACAAATTCGAAAATTGCTTTCATCGGCAACGTTATAACAAAATCCTTGAGATGGACATTGTTATTTTCATAGAGCTAAAGAGATAGAAGTTAAGTGGTATATACATCTCAACAGCGTTAAAATTGGACACTGAAATACATAGGTATTTTGTCAAATTTTTAAGAGTGAAGAACGATAAAGCAACTAACAAATTATGCAGTTTCATTGGCATTAATACAGAAGCATACATCTCAAAAGCTCTTTCAGCTTTACTTAAACACCTCCTTAATTTTTAACTTTAATTTGAACAAACAAAAGCAAAGCTATGATCCTACAACAAATAAGAAGAATAGACTCTAAAATAGCAAAGTTATGCAATAAAAGAGAACAAGCAAACATGCAACTAAACTAAACAGAAACAAATTCACAACAAAGAAGACCAATATATGTAATAGAGAACGCAGACTATATCATAATAAGCAGAAGACAAAGCAAAATAAAAGAGATCTCCATAACTATGCTCTGACAGAAGACATTATCCAAAACCAAAACAACTCTTTCAAATAGTCCTCTGCAACACCAAATTTAAAGTGTGTTGTATAATTCTTACAAGGTTTGAAGCTGCATTTTGCTGCTAAACACAACACAGCAGCTTTCCCACCTTCATCTCACTAGCCTAACGCTTCTTTTTGCTGCTTGTTTTTGATACGTTGGACTTTGGTGTTGCCACCAAGTATATGAATAGAACCACCATGGAGATCACCGAGACAAGAGATCCATATTTCGCCAGCAACTTCTGCAATAATGAACCACGGTAAGATGGTTAGTAATGATTGATGTTTACATTTGATGATTTCACTGAGAGGTGAGAATTACAAATTGAATTACCTTGGCCTGAGATTATTTTAGCAGCATCAAGAGCAACATCCAAGACAAACAAAGATACAGATAAAAGTCAGTGATGGGAAGAAGAAAAAAAAACGTTGAGGAGATGATTGAAAGATCAGGCCTTAAAAAATCAATTTTACCATGTCCAACATGTTCGTTGGAGGTTTGTCTGCAAGGATGTCTAGAGGTAGTAGTGGAGTCGAGTAGGCTTCCTACAAACATGAAAAGCATAATCCATGATTGCATCACAAAATCAGATTTTTAGTAAAACAATGGATACACGAGAAAACGATTCTGATTATAAAGATCTATTGGAAATGTATTAAAGAATCTTCCATTGAACGAAGAATTAAGGGTGCTTATAAATATAAATGGCAAACCTGTAGAGCTGGATTTGTGGGGATGCGGAAAGTAACGACAGCAGGAGCACCGTAGAAGAGTCCTTTAACCTTAGCCTCCAGTTCGAAAGAATGAGACAGAATACCTCCTCTGCACAATATCAGATCATCAGCGACACCAAAAGAAAAGCTAAAAATCAGCCATTGAGACATTATGATTGAGGAACTCACGCATCAAGTCTTTCCCATGATTTTGAAGTGTTTCCATTAACAACTTCAAAAGTAGCTTTATCCCAGCTATTATCTGTCAGAGTCACATCATATGCCGACCTGAGGGGAAACACAAAAACGAAAAAATCTCAGAGTTTTCACAGCAGACAGATATGAAATTCCAAAACGAAATCTAAAATTCAGAGGTACAACAAATGGATCAGATCAAATGCACATCCGCATTTCACTCTTTCATAAGATAGATCTAAGGATAGCTCAACCTAATTCTACAGTAGTCAATCGCTTCATGCATATTGACTAATGAAAGCCGGATGAATCAGAACGAATTGGGAAAAAACTATTAGATGAGAAGTAGAGAACTAACGAGGATCCTTGGTTGTAGATATCGAAGGAAACGGAGACGCGTTCAGCGCCAGATTTGAGCCTGTTAAGAGTAGCTTTCTTGTGGACCACCATGAACGGCACTTCCGAGGTCGCAATCGAAGCAGAAACAAGCATGAGAAAAGCCATGGCGGAGATCAGAAGCTTAGCTAAGGAAGGAGCCATGGTGTGTAATCTTCGACGATGAAGTTTTTTAGGCAGATGCGAATTCAGATCTATGATTGTTTTCCTCCGCTCATAAAACCTCCGACGACGATATTAAGCACGACACCACCACCTTCCACGAAAAAATAAAAATAAAAAGTCAATGATGGGCCCAACTGTTTTACACATAATAATGAGCCCACTTTTTTACACCTGATACTGGGCCCATTTACTATAAGCCCATTATAAATGAATATTTCTTGGGGACCCAAATCTGTGGAGCAAGAGAAGCGTGTGTGTGTACAAGTGCAACGATGAAGATATTCAACTCGTAACACAGCCCGTCTCATGCCACAATTTAACATGTTTCTTCTCTCTCACACACCACAATTTCCATTAGATTCAGCTATTCCCAATTTCCCATATTATTTGCTAGAAACAGATATAATATCATTTATTAAATATCTCGTTTAATAAAGTCTACGCCGCTTGAAAATGCAAAGTCCTAGTAATAATGGTTATATTACAATTCATACCCCACTAAACTGAATTTGAAACATAATCGAATGTTAGAAAAAACTAAAGTCAAACAAACTTAGGGGGTGTATTGAATATGGAATTTGGGTAAATAAAGTTATCTTTGTTTTGCTTTTTTTATTGATATAAAGGAATGAATATTAAACAATCTTGCAATCTATATTTATAGAGATTTAGAAATTCTTTTCCTAAACTGTTTAACAAACCTGAGTATAAAAGAAAAAACTAAGTTGATAAGAACATGTTAATCCCCAAAATCTTAATTAACTGGAAAATATTGTATGTCAACTAATATATATATATTAATTATATCGGTCCTATATAATTTTCTGTCATTGAGCGAGAGAAACCCGATCTGTAAAAAATGGTATTTTAAAAGTAAACCAAGCTAATCCCAATTTAATTAAACTAAAATGATGTTTTAGACAAAAGAAAATAAATAAGATAAGGATTAATTCATGCAAGGACATATTGATCCAAAAACAATAGAGGAATCTGAAATTGAGTTGTACAATTTAAGGTTTGAAACTTTGAGTAAGAAAACAGGGTAAAAGAGATAATTGGGTTGATTTGTGATGATTCAGTTAATCGAGGTGGCGTGTAAGTCAAGGAAAGAAGTCAACGAGGAAGTACCAAAACTAAAAACAGAATAGCCAATTAAAATAAAACAAGTGCCATGTTAATTCACAGCTTTCCGTAATAAACATAATTAAAACTTGGATTAAACCGAAAGGCATGTGATGTGCCCTTTCGTTTCTCTATTTTGGTTAATTAAATGACGTATCAACCCATTTGCTCATTGAATAGAGAGCATGTGGGTGGATTGCATCGAACTCTGAAACCTAAGTGAATCTTTCTCTCCCCCATTATTCTTTGGAACCCTCAAACTAACCTTCCCTCACATGCTTCCTCTGTTCTTTTTAATGCTTTCTGATATTATCTTCTTCTGAAATCCGGATCTATCAGTTTTCAGGTTCTTCTTCTTTCTCCAAACCCTTGTCTTTTACCTTCATTGTTACATCAATAACATATCTTTGTCAATGTTGCAGTGTATGTACGAAAGGAAGTTGTGTCGGATCCACATGAGAACTAAAGGATGATATTTTGTGAGAAAAAGTTATAGCAGAGTGAAAAAGATGGGTTGTGCTACATCTGCTTATGCTGTTATGGGAAGGAAGAACAATAAGAGAATCATTCACGAATCCGTTGTGTTTGTTCTTCCGTTCCGAGTTCCTGTTCAGTCTGATCTTCAACGCCAACTCAAAGGCGTTGCTCCTAAGACAACAATTGACAGATTGACATGTCTTAGGAATCAGATTCAGTTAGTTGCTGAAGATACAGGTAGAAGAAAAAATCTTCTTCTTCTCCTTTTCTTGCGTGCTAAGATAAAAGTTATAGTTTTGAGAATATACTCAGAGTTTGTGTTATAATTTGCAGGGGGTTCTGCTATCTCTGAGCTGCGTACACCTTTGGAAGACTACTTGTCTCTTCTAACCAGTCTAATAAAAAAAAGTTCGGTTTGCAAATTTTGATTCAGATAAAAAAAAAACAGAATATTGTAAATTAAATGGTGATTAACAGAATATTTAACTCTATAGAGAATGATGGAATGGAGGGATGTGTGGAATTCAAATGGAAAACCCTTGGAGATGATCGGCGAGTAAGTTCTGTTTTTGCTTAAAGACAATCCGATTTTAAGGATTTAGGGTTGTTTGTTTGTTCTATCATTCTAACAATGTGAAGGTGTGTAAAGTAATTAAATGATGAAACAGGCAGAAGTATGTTTCACAAACCTTTGGATGGAGATATTGACAGTGATCCACATGATGGCTGCTTTGGCATTGATTGAAGCTAACTCTCTCATGATTCCAAAGGATTCCTCTGCTTCCGGCAATGGTGTCCGTGTAGTCTCCTCTGGTTTGGCTTCTTTGATCTTCACTCTCATCTTTTTTTATTTCTGTTTTCTGTGTCTACAAACCTAATTAAATCTGTCACTTTCACATAGATTGCAGGAGAGATGCAGTTAACTTGCTTCTCAAGGCGTCTGGATACTTGGAGTTCTGCGTGCGAGAGATTCTGAGTCGCTTTCCTCCTGATATAAAGTACGAGGCAAAAAGCACAGAAAATCTTGGATCAGGCCTGGTCACATAAATACTTATATAACTGCAAATTTTCAGGTGTAAATTGCCAGATGATATGCAGGAGAGTGTAATGCAAACTCTCTCTATCCAAGCACTTGGCCAGGTTACACACTTTGAAACTGTGACTCTTTAAGCCTGAACTTTGTATGGGCTTTAATCTGTAATTGTGATTGAATCTGATTACAGGGAACTGAGATTCAACTGGGGTTAGCAGTTGATAGCCAGAAAGCAACACTCTCTGTGAAGAGAAGACTTGCATGTGAGCAAGTCATCTATTTCTCTCAGGTCCTCCTCACAGTTTGAAAATCCCATATTCTTACATGGATCATGTTTCTGGTCTAATGAATCTGTCTATTAGTTTCATGTAAATGATCCAATTATCTATTCAGGCATATCACTGCTTGTCTGATTGTGAAGCAGTAAGCCATGGATGCGCCAAAAAGCTTCTCCGGTTTATCTACTGGAAATTTCTTGAAGCAAAAGTATGTGTCAGAGCTACTATTGAAAGTGATCAAAGATTTCATCTTTTTCTTATCTTATAAATCAATCTCTCTGTTTTTTTACTGGGACTGGAATTAAACAGGCTGCGGCATACTACTACCATGGACTGGTAACAGACAAGGGAACTGAGCCTGCGTGCCACGTGAGTGCGGTGTGTTGTTTCCTTGCAGCTGCTGAGATCTTAAGCGAAAGCAAGAAAGCTTGTCTTAGCTTCTGCTTAGCTCCTCCTGTCACACGGTTTGTGTTTGTTTATATATATCCACCATTCACTCAACATGTGCATTGTCATTGATTCAGCTTTTTTCTTCTGTCAGAGCTCCTCCTATGTGGGGAGTCATGAAGCATTTGAGCCAGAAGATTCCAGAAGTTGCTTTTAAGAAATCCCAGATGTATGGATACATGCTTGAAGAAGAAGAGAAGTAAGCTTTTTAAGAGATTTGTCTTGTAGCGTTTAAACTAATGAGAAGCAAACAAATAGCTATAGCTGATGATATGATAAAACCACAGGGCAATGCAGTGTTTGCCAGAGCTTCCAGACTTCCAGTTGTCATTAAGACCAGACGATTTTGAACTGCCTGAAATGGAGGACGTCTCCTCCACAGAAAACCATACCCATTTGCTTAGTGAACATCTTGACAACTCCTCTGAGAAAAATGATGATGACCTTGATCGTTGAGAAAACAGCATTCTCTACACATATTCTTTTGGTATTTTATCACTTATATAACTGGAATGTAATATTTGTATTCTAGACTTGCATCTTTTACACTAGTTTCTTCGTGTCAGAAAATATCTGATACTTATACTTATTTTACTTAAAAGAGTATATATAATGTATTATGTATCAATTGAGAGACTAATTTCCTGAATAAATGAATTTGGAAGGAATAAGGAAATTAATTAGAAGAAATTTTTTGGAAATGCTGTGTTATATGCTGAGAAACGGCACGCGTGTTGGTTGTTTCATGTATAAACTAGACTGATAATATATAAAATCTAGACGTTAAAAAAAAAAACGGCACGCGTTGTTTTAATTTAAAATGAACAAGATAACCGCAGCGTCATGCGAGTTGAATCCCGTACGTAACGAGAAGACGTTTAGCTACGTTGGAGAAGAAGTGGTTGATGTGTGGGGGCGCTTGGAACGGCACGCACTTTACTCGTCTTAATTTGGAAAAAAACAACATAACGTCACTTTGATGATGAAATGTTGGATTACGCACGTACTAACTTGTGGAGACGATTAGGGCTTTTTTTACGGCGGTGTCAGATAGAGAGACATCAGTGAATCGGAAATCAGTCGTTGGAGAAGACGATAAACAAAACAAGCGAATCAATGGTGATTTGCTGTTTTTTGTTTTCTGGAAAAAAAACGAAGTTATTGACATTGTCATCCATCAATGGGAAGAGTAACTGAGTTCAACACCAGAGAGAGACTGTTCGATCATAAAATCAAAAACGATCATTCATTTTTATCTTCCAAAAAAGGTAATATCTAGATTATTCTCTTGGAGGAGATCAAAAGCAGAACATGAACTCACACAGATCAAAGAGAAAGATAGAAACCCTAGATAGCTAGCTCCAAGCTTGTACTTAAAAGAGTCTTGTGAACAAAAGAAAACAGAAAAAAGTAGAAAACTTATAAACGAAGAGAAAGGTCGAGATCGAGAGGCTCGTCTTCTTCGATGACGCCGTTTCCATTGTTGGTGAATAATCCTCCAAATGGGTAGTCATAGGTATACGGGTAAGGATCGTAGCCACCGAGGATGGTTGTCTGTTGTTGAGCAGGGACGATTCCAGAAGTGGAGCCTTGAGTTGGGTTAGGGTAAGGACGAAGAAAAGTGGTGTCGACGTCGAGAATGGAAGGAGAGTTAGAGACAACGCTGAGATTTCGACGAGCAGCGGCGCGTTCGCGTTTGTGAGCGTTCTGGTGACCGCCAAGAGCTTGAGAGGTGTAGAACTTGCGAGGACAGTACTGACATGGGAAGAGACGGTGGCAAGTGGGATGCGTAGTAGAGGAAAAAGAGTGTCGCTTGTTGGATGATCGAGGTTTTGCAGGACCTACGAACTGATGAAAAGACGGTGGTGGCTCCGCCATTTTTGAGAGAGATGAAACAAAAAAAGCGTCGTTGTCAAGTTAAAGAGAAAGAGAAAGAGAGAGAGTGAAGGAAAAGGCTGTGTGGGTTTTAAGCTGTCGTTTTATTTGTTTGTTGCAGAGAATATCTGTTTGCAGAATTACTCTTTTGCCCTTACCTTTTATTTTTCTTTAACTAATTTCACAGATCCCAATCAAATCCTTTTCGCATGGGATCATTTTTTGTTTCTATAGTAATATCTCCTGCATATTTAACTCCTTTTTTTCCTTAAAAACAAATGTTTATTAAAGTTAAGTTAATTTATTTTGTAACAATTTAGTTAAGAGTACTTAAAGAGGTTGGAAAGTAAGTGAGAAAAAACAGAAAATGGAGTTGTTGTGAATGGCATCAGAAGTTATCTAGAGAATAAGGTAGCGACACGTGCTGACTAGACAGATGTGTGCAGTACATGATCACTTACATTGACGACTACTCCTATTACACACTTGATTGAACTCATTAAGATGTTGAATTTCTTAACAAATGATTGATGGAACCTAGTAGGGAGTTGTGATATGCCATGGCAGTGAAGACGAGATGTTCCAACATGTCAATCTGCTAAATTAGGAAGCCTTCTATGTTTCTCTTTCTCTCTTTTTTCTTTCCATTCTTTCACTACTTACCTTTCCTCATTATTATTATTATTATTATTATTATTATTATTATTATTATTATTATTATTATTATTATTATTATTATTATTATTATTATTATTATTATTATTATTATTATTATTATTATTATTATTATTATTATTATTATTATTATTATTATTATTATTATTATTGTTGTTGTTGTTGCCTTTCTTTTTCTTCCTTAATACACCTTTACAATTATTCCTGTTTCTCTTTACTTTAAAAGCCCACTCTATAATCCTAATCTTTTCTGTAAAGCCCATCAGTATAATTCCAATGTTTACTTTTGAGCCCATTTACATACACAAGGCCTATTAACATCATCCAAAAGTCATAACTTGTTTTTCTCAACGTTATAAATTTCTTGTCTGTTCTTTGCATTTTAAAAAGTTAATTTTTCATTTCATTTATTATTTATATTGATAAATTTCTATTCATATTCTGATTTTCATAATGTGAATTCCAAAGATTAAATACTTTTATAGAAAAAAGAGAAAAAGGGTTAGTCTCTCATATCTGTGGTATTTTTACTTTTCTAATCATGAAAACTAAAGTATTTCGAATCATCAATTCGAAGTTTGTGGCTATCTAGCACAATTATATGTATATATTTGTCGACATTGTATATGAATTGTTGACGATCATACATTATTATAGGGTGTAAATGTATGAATTTGGATTGTAGTTAAGTCGTGATTAGATGGTCCAAATAAATAAATAAACGTTTGCTTGAAATTGAAGCAACCCCACATTTAATTTTACCTTCTGTTTTCTTTGCTGAAAAAGTAAAATTGCTTTCTTTCCCAAACATATTCGAAAAAGCCCATTGCCACAAAGTTACCTCTTTTGACAAACAATTACACAGACATGTTCACATTCACTTTTCACTAAATGCATCTTCATCATTAATTTCATTAATTATATAATGCTTTGGTAACTTTGTTACAAATATATAATTGAAAACCCAAGGATGCTTCGATTAAAAGCAAAGAAGGACATGTTTATGGTAATATGTGTATTTGTGTGGGAAAGAGGAGAAGCTTAGATTGCCTTAATCGATGCTGTCTTTTTCTGGATTGTTCATTGGAAGATGGTTCACAATGCACATGTGACTTGTCTTTGACCTTCTCCACCATTTTTTAAAAAATTACAATTAATAGGATGTATACCAATTTAATTAATATTAGCTTTGTCAATTAAATTCAATCATCATAATGCATGTTAGGTCCCCACTCTGTCCTTGTTACATAAATTATGTTCTATATTTTGTCTTTCTTACATTTGATCCTTTTTTCTCAACTTTCATTTCGGATGTTAGACGTAACGATTACATTATCACAAATCTTTTGACAAATATCGCATTCAAAATTTATAGGTTTACATTTTTTCCTAAACCGTTACTAGTACCTGTTTTTTTGTTGTTGTTGTTGGTTGTAAAACTCAAATGCACGTATTACCGTATATAACCAATCATATTCAAGATGTTGTTTTCTGACAAAAATTTAAAATATATGTCAGTGACAATTAATTATCCAAAAAATGATTCGATACGAAGAAGTTTAGCTTCTCGACACCCCATGCGATGCCTTCTTCGTTTTTCCCATTTATTTTAATTTCAACACCAATTTATTTAACTCATCCATCTACCTCTACTATACATATTTTTATTTCATATACGAAACCAACTTGTTATAACAAAATGCATCTTAATTTCACATTAATTAGTAAATTAATCATTCATATACTAAAAGAATTTCTATGTGAGTGGTTTGAAAAGAAAGGGAATCAAGTTCTCATCTAAGAGAAAAGAAAGATGCCATCTTTACATCAAATTCAACTTCACTTGCATGATGATTGTTAAAAGACATTTGAGCAATGATTAATAAAAAAAATCAACAAGTTTGACATATATTTGGTTTTGCTCAATGAAAATCTGGCGATCCTTTACTCAGAACACAATACAACAGTTTTTGGGATAAAAATGAGTTCCTCTAAGCCTGAATTACTTATTTCTCTGACAAATAGAATCAAAACATGGAAATGTTTTCAGTTGCTTGTATGAAACGCAAGTGAACTCAAATAGGTTAGGTTTATAATGTTGTCTCAATCTCAACATTTTCTTTTCTCTGAGAGACTATTTATTCATCCGCTGAGGTTGGAGGAGAAGGTGGTGGAGGACCATTTTCATGATCAGACCCAATTGTAAATTGAATACTGCAACTCAAATCTTCATCATTTCTCTCTGTTGATTTCCTCTGTTTTCTTCCTTTCTTCTCATATAACTTGTACACTGCCCATTCTTTAAACACCTGTTTTATGTCAAAATCAAAACCCATTAACATTATCACACATTCCAATGTCTTTTGTCTATAGAGTTCTTAAATTGTTTGTTGTACCTTATCAAATCCTGGAAGGCAATACTCTGTCATGCTCCATCTGCTTTTGTTGCAATTAATTGAAGAAGACTTGTTTGCTTCGTAGAATGCAAGTGTTCTTCTAATTCCAATTGTTTTACCACAAACAGTGATTTGTCTCGCTTTCCCAACAGGTTTCCAATAACCATCACCAGATGAAATTTTGATTCTATGCTCATTAACTTCTCTTCTCTTGTTGCAAAAGAAGTACCTGTGCTTCTCGTTTTGGTCCCCTGAAAAGAACAAAACCAAATCCTTTAGTTTTAGTATCATCAAGCACCCACGGACCTCGAACCCAAACATAGAGAGGTTAGGACATAAGGAACAGAGAAAAGACCTGGGAAAGTGAGAGGATGAGAGAAGAAGACATCAAAGACAGGTATAATGGAAGAAGGCAAAGGAGAAGCAAAGGCCTTTGGAAGCAAATAATGGAGAATAAGCTCGTGCTCCGTTGGGTGAAATCTATAACCAATTGGCAATCTCATGCCTCCATTAACTGATATCCTCTTCTCCACCTCCATAGCCTCTCTTTTTCCAAATGCTTCTTCAAAAGTTGATCAAATTACTAACCTTTTACAAGCATTGATCCATTAATTATTCCATCTAGAGAGAGAAAGGAGGAGACTTGTGTGTAGGCTATTGTGTTGGTGGGCTTTGCAGGCTAAATGACAGTAGTAGAGGTTCTCTTCTTATTATATACGATGTATATTTTCACACACAAAGAGATAGTTGTCTAATATAAATGGTGGAAATGACTCCTTTTATCTCAACATTTATTTAGTGCATATTAGGAAAGATGATGAGAAACTATGTCAAATAAATACAAGGAAAGACAGAAACGTGCAAGTTTGGGCTTTCTCCATTTGCAAAAAGGTCCCTCTTTTGGACCCTTTTCACTGTTTCATTTTTTTACCATTTCATCGTTCTCCAATTTTTATAGTTCAATCAAATATTTTATTTTTGTATAAAGTATACAGTAAAAGTTAGAAATCGTTTTACAATTGCGAGCCAGCCAATTTAGGCTTTATCTATCTCTAATTTTAACTTAATACTTCATGTAACAGTTAATGAATATATGAGACACTACACCGCCTACTAGTTCCCCTTACTAGGTTTAGCTATGGACCTTTATAGTAAGCCCAATCAATATTTGGGCCTTACATAGGCCTTCCATTACTTCTCTATTAGTAAATGCAAAACAATTTGAAAACAAGAAAAGGTCACGAAGAGATGTGTTTATGCATTGCACGTATAGAGGTGTGTGATGAATGTGCGTGCGCACAATGCTCCCACGTTACTTGCTTTTTTATTCAAATCATCATTCTTCACAATTACATATTCCCTGACGTTTAATATTTCGTGGTTTAATAATTACGAGGTTTTTTAGTTAAAAATAGAAATAGGTATTGGTGTAACATGAAGGAAAAAGTCAACGGTCAGCCACCAAAAAAACAAGGCTCTCCTACTTCTTCGATTCAGCCATTAGGACCATCGATCTCTCCATTGTCTCTCTAACCACACAAACCACAATTCCTAATGTCTAAACGTAAACAAAACATATGAATTTCTCCTTCCTTACCATCTCTATTCCACTTCACCATTTTTAAAGGTTTTACGTTGATAATAATAAACGATGGAGAAGAATGAGAAGGATTCTGATCATGATGACAAATCCAAGGGAGATGACAAAGCTGACGTTGTTTCAGATGCTCCTCCTTCAGACGATGCGCATCAGAATGGTAGCAGTACAGAGAATGTAAATGTTGGTAATTCTGAGACAGATCAGGATCAAGGAGACAATGCCGACGAGGTAGAAGCTGCACCAGAGGTTCATCATACCTTGGAGTCCTTGTCTGAAGAACTTGATCACTTTCTCTCCACTCTTTCCCTTCACAAGGACGACCACAAAGATCACACCACTGAGGCTGAGCAGAAAGAAGTAGATGGTTACTTTCAGATCCCACAGTTTGTTGGTAAATTCTTGGATCTTTTTGAGGAAAAACTCTCCAAACATGATGACTCTGGTGACCCTAAGACGGTCTGGTACCAAGATCCTGAAGAGGTGTCTTCGCTTTTGGAGGCAGTGGATCGTGTCTCAAAGCTTATGGGGCTATTGCTCAACACCAAGTCATGTTTGGACCATCATGAGCCCTTGATTAACCATGCTGGATCTATTCAGCAGCGTGTAATGGCCTTCTTGGAAGACGAATTTCGCATTCTCTTAGAAGAATCCCTGACCAAAGAGCCTGCAGTGATCACCGACGACAGTAACAGCCAGAGCACGGCAGATCAGCAAGACCACCAGAACGATGCAGCGGTCTCACAAGATCATGAGCAGATAATAGATCCCGAATGCGGTAATCAGGAGGTCGAATACCCCGGTTATCCGGAAGAGATAGTTGTATTGCTTAGGAAAATAGCAGAGAAGATGAAAGGAGGTGGGTATGGATGGGAATGCAGAGAGGTTTATATGGTGGGGAGGAGGAACATTTTGATGCGCACCTTGAAACAGGACTGTGAGTTTGAGAAAGTGAGTATTGACGAGGTGCAGAAAATGAGCTGGGACACGCTGGAAAGAGAGATCCCTATTTGGAATAAGACTTTCAAGGACTGCTCTTCGCTCTTCTTCCCCGGGGAACTCAAACTCGCGGAGAGTATTTTCCCAGGGGACAAAGGGAGCTTGTTTTGCATCATCACGCATGGTCTGGCCATCCAGTTCTTGGGTTTTGCCGAGGCCGTGGCAATGACCAAGCGCTCCACTGAAAAACTTTTCAAGATCCTCGACATCTATGAGACTCTCCGGGACAGTTTTCCCTCAATGGAGGAGTTGTTCCCAGAGGAGTTGAGGAGTGAGCTGAGGAACGAGGTGACTAGTGCTCGTTCCCGACTTGGAGAGACTGCGATTCACATATTCTTGGATCTGGAAAAAAACATCGACTCAGATTCGAGCAAGACCCCAGTGCCAGGAGGCGCAGTGCATCCTCTCACAAGGTACACCATGAACTACCTCAAGTATTCGTGCGAATACAAAGACACGCTGGAACAAGTGTTCAACAGTCACTCGAAGATGGATCGAGAGGAGGATTCTGCGCAGAGCGGAAACTCTGCTTTTGCAAGCCAGCTGATGAGGATAATGGAGCTACTCGACAAGAACCTGGATATTAAGTCAAAGCAGTACAAAGACAACACGCCACTGAGCTGCATCTTCATGATGAACAATGGGAGATATATAGTGAAAAAGATCAAAGGATCAGCGGAGATACACGAGGTGATGGGTGACACATGGTGCAGGAGGAGGTCATCTGAGCTTAGGACCTACCACAAAACCTACCAAAGGGAGACGTGGGGGAAGCTGTTGGGGTTCTTAGGGCACGAGGGGCTCATGCACAATGGCAAGATAGTCAAGCCGAATCTCAAGGAGAGATTTAAGAGCTTCAACGCAACCTTTGATGAGATACACAAGACGCAGACCACGTGGGTAGTCAATGACGAGCAGTTGCAAAGCGAGCTGAGGGTCTCCATAACTGCAGTCATGATACCTGCATACAGAGCGTTCATGGCCAGGTTTGCACAGTACTTGGATCCTGGTCGCCAAACTGAAAAGTATATCAAGTATCAGCCTGAGGATATTGAGGATCTCATCGACCAGCTTTTCGAAGGCAACACCTCCTCTGCTTCCACTGCCACTGCCAAGCGAAGAACGTAGCTTCTTTTTTTCTTCTTCTTTTTAATCTTGCAACGACAACTTTTCCTAATTCTTCATTATTTTTCATGTCTTCTTCTACTGTTTTTGTCTGAATGCCACAACTTGGACAAACCATACTTCTACGAACTAAAACAAACCATCGTGGCTCTGTGCCATGTGTAAATGATAATTATGATTAAAATCAGTTTCAGCATATCAATAATAGAAAATCAATTTATCTTTGTTGATAGCATAATAGTAAGTTACGTGAATTGGAAGCAAGCCTCACTCCCTTTTTATTAAGTTACTCAGTGTCTGGGATTAAAACAGAGGAAGATCCTTAAAACTTACTAATACTTTATTCAGGCATCGAATCTGTTTATGTGAGAGTAAGAAGGTAGATGCTCCAAGTTGATCAACACGGTCCTAATCTCCATTGGGTATAGCTCCATCTCCAACTTTCCTGGATCGATCTCTCTCCCTCTCTTTGCCTTCTTCTCCTCTCCATAAGATCCTTCACCTTCTACTTTCCACACCAACCTCTTCTTCTCCATTGCACTTCTTTCTTGATTTGCTGATAGGCTCATCTCCGTCACTTTCCCTATCTGCAATACATGATTTTATATCATCTTCCATTTCAACGTTGCTATCTGTTTATAAAAGCTTCTACCTTTTTTCCAGGGAAGAGCTTCTTCAGTTCCACGTTTGCCACTCCTGAAAGTTCCTTGTCTTCCCCCACCTAATTCCACAACCTCAAATGCTTCAGTCTACTACCAAACCAACAGAAAGAATGGGTTTCTTTATTAATACCTCATAAAGATGAGCTAGACGCAGGAGCACGTTCCCGTCATCTAGTTCCTGAAATAATCTCAAACAGACCAATGGTGAACAAGTAATTCAACTCAACTCACCAAACTATCTATAGCTTTTAAGTCTGCAAAAGACGCACCTGCAGAGTTAGAAGTGCCACATTGTCCGGTAAACTGTAAGATGGATCTATCCCAGAGAATGATGATGCACCAAAATTTATCGGTTTTCCATCATCCTGAAACATTTTAACATCTATTGTTGAAATGGTTGGGTACACCTAGAGAACAGAAACCTCATTTTCCATTTTACTCTTGCTTTCACCTGTTGAGAAAAGGCCAAGAGGAGCGGTGAGTAGATCTCTTCTCCGAATGTTCGTCGCCATTTTGCACCTTCTCCGTATGGATCAATTCGATAGTAATATTTTCCTTGGATCTGTAACAATCGTCAGAATCAACAACTTATACTCGGAGAAACAGAGTGTGCTTGAAGTGCATCATTTTCCCCTTCGACCTAGTTAATCTTATCTGTACTTACAGTTAGTCCAGTACACTTTTCTTGAACACACACTGTCTCGTTTAGATGCTCTGCTACACCTCTGGAGTCATCAAGGAGGAGTCTCCTGTGAAAGATGAATGTTTGATTAGATGCGGAGATTAGAAGGTAAGGTAACTGGGTAAAGGAGATTGCGATATTGATTATGTTCAATACCTATGAAGCATAAGTTCAACTTGTCCGTCCACTATGCTTGACCCTCCGAAAGCTCTGTCCACCATCACTGAGAATTCCTTCTTACTGTCTTGCAGGTAAATTCCATGGTTTATCTGAGCATAATATATATGAAATTATTACTCAACTGATCTGGTCAAACTCAATACATGATCATCTGCAGGGAACTGTAAACTAACAACCTATTTTCAACATGATCAATGTCAGCACTAACATACCGGGTAATAATTTCCTGCAACAGGTTGGTTGACTTCTAGTTTCCAGTCCGATCTATAATCACGGATCTGCAAAACAAGGATTTTGTTTATTATTGAACAGCAATAAGTAATGAACATATGCACAAAAGAAGAAAATAGATCCTTAACCTGATAAGATATTCTTATAAGGTATATTAGAAGATAGAAATTCATACCCTTTTGATATAATCTCTTCCACTAGAATCTGTGTAGAAAGTTTTATTACTTTTCAGGGAACTTGAGATCTGGGTTACGACTTCTTTGCCAATTCCATCTTCAATTGGTATATTACCAACCTAGATATCCAGGTAACCCTGAAGTCCTTACAATGGAATATAAGATATAAAAAGTGGTATTGGAATAGTTAATGCATCAGCCTTACAATGAATTCAACTTCTACATGTTCCTTGCCCTTGTAAACTCTAGTGATCTGCAGACAATTACAAGGTCAGGCAATATAACAATATAAGAATCTACAATCTTCACTTCTGCAGGATCAAACAGAGTCTAAATAGCCACGAACAGTTTAAACTAAAGATGGATTCCAAGTGTCTGAAGGTTCAGACAATTTAGAGTGGAAGTAGAACACGCTGAAAACGTAGGTACCTGAGATATCCATGAATTTATCCGTTGATGAACTTCATCTACTAGTGGCCCACGTATAACAGTCAAAGGAACCTGAAACTTGAGCCAGTTATTAACATTGAATTTTGTTACTATGATTCGTCTTGAAGATCAATCTTCTTCCAGAAGTGAGTATAAACCTGTCCTTCCGGGTTGATGGGGAATGAGCCATTCGGACGAAAAACATACGCACCTGAGTTCTAGTGGTTGCAAGCCAAAAAAGAAGACCAGGGGAATTTGGAGTAAGTGTACAGATCTATAGCCATCCAAAGAAAAGGGTCCAAAAAAGAGACAAAATCAAAATCTCCGCATACCTGAGGTTCTTTGTCATTTGTTCCATTGTAAGCAGAGTAGTAGCTAAATGTCTGTTTGAGTGGTTCTGTCATCTTTACAAAACAAAAAAATTATAAGATTTATCAACAAATTTTAGGATCACTGAGGTATTGTTTTAAAGATGATAAGATACCGAGGTTCTGCTGTTAAAATAGTTGACTGATGTCCCTTGATGAGCAGAAAAACTAAGCTTCAGATCCCCATGACCAACATCAATTACCGATTGCTCAACTTTTTGAATTCTGGAGACATATGATTTGCTTGAATATCCAGCTAAATTTGGAAACAAAAAGTGATAGTGATCAAGGTCAAAGACTTATTCCATTAAATCAAATAGATATGTCAGCAATGTTGTACCTATTTTCTTAGCAGTGGAGATAGTGTAAGTAGTGAAGCCAAGAGGAGGCACAGAAATCGAAAAAACAAGCCAATACTTTGGCACCTTTGTAGGGCTTTGACCTAAGTATGCCTCTACATGATAATTCCTTAAGGCCACAAATTCATCCGTAAATGGAACGAGTTGAGACTCAACTTCATGTCCCTCAGAGTCATGCACCGTAATATCTCCAGCCACAACCTATTGAAATTCTGTCATGTTCTTCTTAAAACATAATAGTCAGTTTAATGAACAAGAACTTGATTGACTCACAGGAAGCCGGACAATGTCCACTCGCTTCCATCCTAGTGGGTTATAAGCCAATACAATCTACAGAGAAGAAAAAGAAGTGTAAGTTACAGGAAGGAGGCACACATAATTATTAGTGACGAGGTAAAAACCCAGAGGATTCATCATTTCTGCTTACCACACTTTTCCCATTGGATAAGTTAATTTCGCTTGAGGGGCAGTAACTTATGTTCAAAAGCAAACACTGAAAAGAAGGAAGGCCAAACTATTACTAAAAAAACAAATAAGTTGCCTTTATCAATCAGATGTATGTAGTCCTTTCACAGTATATCTTCTGAGAAAAACATATAAGCTAGGAGATTATTTACCTGTTGGAAGTTTGGATTCAGGGAGGGATCTACTTTAGTCAGGTGAGCAAGAGAAGTGGCAACCACAGTCTCAGCCTGAATGGTCAAGAGATTTTATTGATGTGCATAGAGTTGTCAGGCTATTCAAATAACCACAATTCACAGAATAAATTGGCATACTACCTCCACATAGCCTATTGCTAGTCGTTTTGCATAATCATTGGCCACATGCTGTTTAGATGTACCAGAAACAGCGTCATGATGTTGAGCAATTGCTAGAGCATCTGCTAACGAATCTGTGTTAGGACCCTTGTCACTTCTCCCTTTGAAAAACTCAAGTTGCCTTGCTGCCTAAACTCTCAAGTTATACACATGAATAAGAAACACAACTTTAAAGATATTGTTTTAAATTTTGAAGAACAAATACCAAGTAGTAGGCACTCATCACTCGAACATAACGCTTAAGTGCTGGCCTACTTGTAAAATATCCAGTCCAGTAAGCATTTATACGGTCTGCATAACTGAAGTAATAATAGTTAATATTTAAGCAAAACCTGAATGATAAATATAAAAAGTTTAAGACTCTACTCACGGGAAATAATCCTCTGTTTTTAGGGGCCAAGCCTCATTTGCCGCGTGTTTTGCGTCTGTATATATGGAAGGAGTAGAGTAGAGCGCATTGATACGCCCATCCTAAAATAATTGAGGATCCACGGATTAGAGGTATCTTGTTTGTTGCTACCCATCTACCTTAGTATAAAACCTCCCAGACAAACATCTGGAGATATAAAGAGGATCATGATAATTTGGACAGTTCTTTTGACAACTTACAAGGTTAACATAATGTAATAGCTTGTCCATTTGTCGATACCAGGTGTGTGCATACTGGTATCTGAAATCTGTTCCCATGGTAAACATGATATGATTTGTCCTAGTAATGTTGGCCTGCAGGTAAAAAAGAAACATGTCACAAAAATGAAACACAAAAATTCTACCAAAAACGAAACACTACAAGTCTACCTGATCCAAAGCCGCAGCTACAAAGGCATTCACTCGTTCTTGAACATTGTAATCGAACAGGGCAGGATCATCCTTCACGGATTAAGAGGCATAACTTACAGAGGAATAGAATAAATACATAGAAAGTATAATCAACTGCCAAGGAACATACTTGGACAACGGGGGAACCATCGGTGATTTCATAGTAGAAGCCACCAGGTGGAGGTTCATAGTTCTTAGGGAAAGCACCAGCAAAAATCTGTATCAAGTCAGATCAATATTAGGAATGAATTAGGGAAAGAAAATGCAAATACAGTGAGATCTATTGTAGGAGCCATACGAAAAAGTTCGCTTTGTATTATACCTGTGAAGATGAACCAAGACTCTTAGAGCCTCGCCAGATAACTTCAAGACTCTTCTCCCTTTTACGCTTCTCCCTATCTTGGTAATCTATCCGACCAAAAAAGACAGAGTCGAACCCCACCTGCGTAAATCAAGAAACCAATATCTTCGCATCTCTGGTTCCATAAAAGAAAACTAAATGAAGGCCCAAAGAAGAGCTTACTTCTGCGCCTAGCAAGTAAGCCTGCACTGCAGAATGTCCAAAAGGATCAATCTGCCAACCGATTCTTGGAGTCACATTGAACTCTCTGATAATAAATCGATGCCCAAGGGTTGTCTGATCAATCATGTCTATATAGTGCGGTGCTGCTTCATCATGCATGCACATACCACCATTTCTGCAGAAGAGGCTAGCTATTATTACTTAACGGAAGGAGACAAGGACAAATGCAATATAAAGAAAGCATGCTGACAAAATCCATACATGAGCTCTAGTTGGCCTGAGCGTATAAGTCCCTTCACAGTACCCTTAGTTTCCTCACTTTGTTCATTCCACCATCGCTGAAAAAACGCCTGCATTCGTTGAAAACTAACCGTCATTCAACTCCAAAGATTGGCCACACCAAAACTAAGAATGAGAGAAGTAGTTGCGTGTACAATTCCCTCCTAAATCTTTTCTTTAACAGCCTCCAGTTCATGAAAAGCAAATAACAACTTCCACGAATCAATTAGGAAAAAAAAAAACAATATTAACCTGTTCAACGTAAATGAACTTGCGATTCTTGTCAGCTAGCAGTGCAGGAACGATTGAATCCAGCACATTTTGAACACAAGCAACCTACGCATAAAAAGAAAAAGAAACCGAGTAAGTACAAAAATCAAATCCATTTACAGATACAATAAAATCATAAAGGGCAAGACCTGGATAGAGTTGTTAGAGCCGACATAGTATTGGTCAACGGTCTTGAGCCAACCAACATCATCGTGAGAATGAGGAACCACATGGACATTGAGTTTTCCAGGAACAATGGTATGCGAAGTATTGTAGACCATGTACCTTGATTCTACGAGTGAAATTCCCAGTAGCAAAACAATCCAACACACGAACTTGGAAAGATCCATTCTTTCAACCATTTCTTCAAACTCCGGAACTGTGGTATGGTAGGTCAACTCAATTAGAGTGACGGGGAAGAAGAAAGATTTGCCCTTTTTCAACTCTCAACTCTATTTCCGAAAATGTTGTCCTCTTCTTTAATATTTGGGCAATGCATACTTTTTTACTTAGAGACCCTTATCCATACACAAAACTTTAAACTGACGTTATGCTCCAACTCACGGACCATTATTATTATTTTTTTCCCAAACTAAAATTAGATTACCATTAGCATGAAAGCAACAACTGTCCAAGAGCAAGTCTTGGTTACAAAGAAAGGGCGATTTGTCCCAATCGAAAAGGAAGAGAAAGCAAAACAAACTAGACCCAACCCTAGTACAGAAATTAAACGAAAAAGTACTAGAAACGTAAAACAAGCATTAGGTTATGAGCAGCTAGACCAAAAGAAAAACACGAGATGCTGGCATCGTGCAGAAGCTACATCACATTTCTTTATCAATGCCTTCTTAGCGGGAGTGTCCACGGTTACGACAACATTTGAGCTGTCTTCCGGATTTGGAGGAAGATTTACTTGGTTAGAACCAAGAGGAATCGAGATGTCCAGATCAACAGGAAGTGCATTCACCTCCACCATGAAAGTATCATTGGGATTGTTGAGGACATCTTCAATAGTAAGTCTGATGTTGCATCTAGAGTCCTCATGATTCAATGTTTCTTCAGTGAAGGGGGAGGGAGGTTGAGTGGTGATTGAACCTGTCATAGTTGTGATGTTGTCCGAAGATATATTACTCCCTGCGCTTAAGTCGCCTTCTTGTTCTTGGCCAAGAGGGTATCCAACATAGTCAGCAGTTGTGAGCACGGGATGGCAGAAAGTTGTATTATGTGTGAGACGCTGATAGTTAAAACAGAACCTCGAGACCCATTCATAGTAGAATTGCATTTGAAACATGTCTCCATTCTCGCAGTGAACAGTTTTGGTAGTACTTGAGTCTATCCGCGATGTTGTAGTTGATCTTCGCACGAATGAGGAAAGGTCGTGTCACTGAAGCGTCATGAAGATCTACTTCCAGGACCTCATCTACTGCGCTGGCGATCCTGCGGAATGTTGTCTCTGAAGCGTACTGCAATGGCATATTGCAGAGCTGAATCCATAACTGGATCTTCGTGAGAAAATTGGGTGGAGGATGGTCAACCCACTTTGCCGCAGCTACCAACCATCCATTGTAGATGAATGGTTGCATTCTTAGTACTGAGTTTAGATCTTCTTCATTGGTGAAGAAGAATTGCGCAATTTCTTTGTCAATCATTCGGCCTTTAACCGAACTTAGTAGGCCTCAATCTTTCGGTAAATCTTTTGTGAGCTCGTGGATATTTTGCTCCAGAGGGTTAAGCGGCCTAACGAAGAGGCTTTTTCTGTTCTTTGCAAGGTTTTCATCATAGATATTCGTAGGGAGGTGAAGTGGTGACGCAGATCTCCCGAGATCAAATTGGTTGAGAGCTTGCCATAAGTTATTGTCCATTATGTTACTGTGAATTCACCAACCTTAGTGATAGTGACAGAGACGAGTTCCGCCGGTTATCCATTTATAGCTGCTACAAGAGTGTGGTCATCATTATGGTTGCAGCATGAGTGACTGACCCTTTCTTGGGAAACGTAAAGGAGGTGCGTCATCGAGGAGTCGTATTGGAGAATCACGTAAAGTGATTTGATGTTGTCCACCTCATCAGCTGAGGGTCTCTTATTGAACGAATTCTTGAGCTTCTACCATCTGGCAATGAAAGAACTCCAATCGCCTCAGTTTCTTGGTTCCCATGCTGGCGTGGTTAAGACTGTGTAAGATATGGTTTGGCCCGAGAAAATGATTACCAAATTAGGATGATATGGAGACGTAATGAAATGATTGCTTACTAAGGAACCTAAAACGACATAGGGGAGATGACAAAAAAGAAACAAGATCAATGAAGCTAAATGGGCGGGAAGATATATGGACCTGACTTCTAATGGGCCTGAACTCAAAAACCTTATAGTCGATCTTAACTTAAGCGGGCCTAAGCACGAGTCCAAAACCTTATATTCTCTGACTTAGCCCATTAATCCAACCCACTAATCTACTAATACTAGTCCACTGAGTAACTAACTAAAGAAAAAGCCCGGGAAAAGATCTAATACTTAAATAAAGCTTAGCCTTAGATTACTAAGTAACTCAAACCCAACAACGACTCTGAAAAAGCACAACAAGTGCTATGGAGCTGACAATGGGTTGGAGCGATTATCTTCATCATGAGAATTTGAGTTGTTAAGCCATGTAGGTTCACCCCGTGCTATGTAGTCATTGTATCTCTTCTCCTTAACCACACTGCAAGCGATGACAGCAGCTTTGACATTCCTCCTTGGTGAATGCTTGAGAATTAGATCTCTAGAAATTGAGAGGTGAGACTCTGCACTCTCTTGTGCCATGATCTGTGGCGAGGCCAATTATCGGGTAAAACAACACTGTTGTAAAGTGTTCTATTGTCAATCTCAATTATCACCTGTGTAATTTGTAGCTCTAATAGAGATCTTAATACCCATAGTAGGCCCTCAAATGCCAAGTTCATGAAGGAGAATAAATTTGCAATAACATGTCTTGAGTGCAACCAAGTTGTATTCCCGTCCCAACTGATTATAAAGGCTGCTCCATGGAGACTGTGATTTGTGGACCATTTCACCTTCTATCTAACACAACAGTTCCGACTAAGTGAGTTGTTTTCCATCCTTAAATTAATGGTTTCTGGCAACCTTCTTTGGCTGCAGAGTCCAAGTTTGCGTTTTTCCAATTCTCTTCATCTTGAATAGCTTCCTAGAAAACCTTTTGAATGTCTGGTTGTAGACCCTGGATGACATGTCTGTTCTTAGCTTTCTAGATAGCCCAAAGTATCCACGGGAATGAGGCTATTTGTCTTGATCCTAAATTGGTTGACTCCATGTTAGTCATCAGATATGCCATGTTGGAGTGAAGTGAGTTTTGTGAGTAACCACTGTGTGGAATATGCAAGGATGCCATTGCCAAAAGTAATCGTGCGGGAGAGCAAATGAAGAAAACGTGGTTGATAGTTTCAGCTTCATTGTCGCAAATTAGGCACTGATCATTTTGCATGATAGATCTCGATTTTAATCTTGCTTTGACAGCAAGAGCTCCAGAGAGAAGTCGCCATAAGAACATTATGATCTTCTTGGGAATATGGAGATTCCAAATCTTGGCTTTCATAGCTGTGACTAGTCGATGTTCCTATGATTATTAGGTTGCTCATAGTTTCCTTGTTGGTGAAGTAGCCAGTTCCCACTTCTCACTCAGTATTCCTCCGAGTTGTTATAACTCCATATCCAAGTATCTTCAGTGGAAATGTCTGGGGGGGGGTTCAAGGACTCTCTTTGCGTCCATTAGAAGGAATGTGGCGAAAACTCTCTCATAGTCCCAATCTCCATCGATAATTAAATCTGACACTTTGAGGCTCACATTGAAAATGGCGTCCTTACTAATGGGGGGGGGCCTTGGCTGGTGGTGGAAGATCCAGTTGGTGGTCCATACGTATGTGTTTCTACCATTACCGATTTGCTTTACGATGCCCTTTTTCAGTAGTTCTCTTCCATGGCATATACTTCTCCATGCATGTAATGGTTTGGTTCCCACACCACTGTCAAGGAATGAGGAGTTTCTGAAATATCTGGCTTTATAGGTTCTTGCAAGCAACATGTCAGGTTTGTTAAGGATCCCCCACGCTTGTTTGGCTAGCAAGGCCTGATTGAATTTTTCAATATCCCTGAATCCCAGTTCTCCTTCTTGCTCAGGTTTACAAATATTTTTTCCATGATATTCATGGAATCTTCTTTTTATCTTTGATTGTACTCCACCAGTATTGCATCATAGCACTGGTGAGTTTTATGCATTGTGCTTTGAACAGCTTAAAGCTTGACATGGCATACACCGGTATAGCCATTGCAACTACCTTAATCATTATCTCTTTCCTGCTAAGGGAGAGCATTTTCGATAACCAGTTGTCCATCTTTATAGCCAGGTTCTCAGAAATAAAATTGAAAATCTCTTTCTTAGAACCTTTAAAGCATTCAGGTAGTCCGAGATACTTCCCTATTCCATGGCTAGAATGAATGTTAAGTAAGTTCTTGATTTCTACCTGTTGCTCAGTGTTAATCTTGGTCCCAAAGACCACTACCATTTTTTCATAGTTGATACATTGGCCCGATATTTGTTCATAGATCTGGAGACATTCTTTGAGAGCACTAGCTTCCTGCATGGAGGCTTTGCTGATAAAGAGACTATCGTCTGCATAGAGTAATTGTTGTATTGTATGTCCATTAGGATGAAACCGAATGCCCGTGATTTTTTCCTTCTGTTTAGCCTTTTGCATGATATGGATCAGTGCTTTAGTTCCGAGAATAAAGAGAAAAGGGGAGAGTGGGTCTCCTTGCCTGAGGCCTCTCTGTGGTGTGATGAATCCAAAGGGGGATCCATTTATAAAGACCGAGTAGGTGACAGAGGAAACACAGTACATTACTAACTTGATCCATTCTTGCTGGAAGCCAAGTGTCTTAAGAGTTTTTGCAAGGAAAAGCCACTCCAATCTGTCATATACCTTGGACATATCTGTTTTGATGGCCATGAACTTTTCTTGTATTTCCTTGTGTGTACTAAGATAGTGCATTGTCTCGTGGGCCAATTGTATATTGTCAGATATTAGTCTACCAGAGACGAAAGCACCTTGAGTCTCAGAAACTATGGAGGATAGAATACTTTAAAGCAGCTTTGTTATGATTTTGGAGATGATTTTGTAAATCACCGAGCACGAGGTGATTAGCTGGAGATTTGTCATTTCCTTGGGGTTTGTACATTTAGGTATTAGTGAAATGTGCGTGTAATTCCATTCTTTAGGGAATTCATCTTTAGTAAAAGCTTGCTGGATTTCATGGACAATCTTGTCGCCAAAAATTCTCTAGTAGGTTTGGAAAAAAATTCCTGTCATTCCGTCAGGTCCTTGCGAACTATCTCCTTTTTTACTGAAAGCTGCACATTTAATCTCCTTAGGTGTTACTAGTTTGAGCAGCTTCTGGTTCATCTCATTAGTTACTTTGGGTCTCAGGCCCTATAGCACTTCATGTATTCCCCGAGGTGAAGAGGTTTGAAAGAGTATTCTGAAGTAATTGGCTGCAATGTCACCTTTAGAGCCTTCCTCAAAATACATATTTCCCAGCGGGTCTATGAGACATATCAGCCTATTCTTTGTCCTCTTGTACTTGACATAGTTATGGAAAAAGCTTGTATTTTGGTCGCTATTCTTGAGCCATCTCAATTTGCTTTTATCCTTCCAGAATTTCTCCTCCTCTTCATAGTATTGAGAGAGCTCCTGCTTGTATTGGCTAATGAGGTAGGTATTTGGGCATGTTTTAGAGCTTTCAGTGTCCAGTTAGCTCTGATCTCCTCAATATGCAGATGTCAGTTAGATTTTGCTTTTTTCTTCCAACTGGAGATTTCCTTTCGACATTCAGTAATACAGTCCAACGTCGTGAGGATGGGATTAGTAGCTGATTTTGCCCAACAATTTTTAATAATGTCCTCAAAGCCTCTCCTTTTGATCTATCTTTTATCGAAACAGAAGCGCTTGTGGAAGTTCGTATTGTCAGTCATAATGGTTGTGTATAAAGGTTTATGATCTGAGCCCATTATCGGCAAGTATGCGGTTGTTAATCTTGAGAATTTGTGGAACCATTCGGTGTTCCCATAGCAACGATCATGTCTAAATTGTGTCCACTGGCCGTTTCTGTTCCCCATCCAAGAAAAGTGAGGTATGATACTTTGTATCTCGTGCAAGTTGCAGTTTCTGATGAAAGATCTGAATTTGGCGAAGGTTCTTTCTGCTCTCAACGGTCCACCCATTTTATCACTGTTGTTGTATAATTCATTAAAATCTCCTATAAGGAACCATGGTGCAATTGTCCCAGCCCTAATTCTCTGTATGTTGTCCCATACATCTGGTCTTAGTTGAGTAACCCGGTGTCCAAAGATAAAAGTGGCCTTCACTATATCCTCTCCAATGTAAAGCGTAGTGTCTATGAAATTTTCACAGGCATGTGTTACTTGAATCTTCATATGTGCTTTCCACATTAAAGCGAGCCCCCCACTCAGGCCCCTAGGTTCTATCGTGTAACATTGTCATATCCAATCTATTTCCTAATTGCTTCTAACCGATTGATGTCATTCTTTGTCCCTGTGAGGAACAAAATGTTTGGAAATTCCTTATTTCCTTTAGACATCGAACTGTTAGGGTGCTCCCCACCCCATGACAGTTCCAACTCATAATGCTCATTAAGCATTGGGTGACTTCAGGAAAGTCACCATACCAATATGTTTGTCAGTATAGTCTTCTGTGGGATTGTTGGTGGGATTCTGGGTGATTTTTTGTTTCTTATAGGTCTTATATCGCTGTCCATGCCCCTCCATAAAAGTCTCCTCAGGAAAAGTATCATGTGCACCAATCATTGGTTGTCTCTAATTTGGCTCACCGTCTATTTTTGTTGTTGTTGATGACAGGTCAATTGTGTCAATGCTTCGCTTTAGTGTGTTGTGTATTGTTCTGTTTAAGTTATTGCTCACGCTTGATACTACTTCTGTTGCGATGGGTTCCTTTAAATTATTGTGATTAGTTGTAACTGTTAGTTTAACTTGCGACTCTGTCTCCATTGGTCTCTTCTCTTGTTTGTATCTGCTTAGTAGAGTATCATGAGCAACTGTGTCCGTGTGTTTCTCCTTGCGAGCAAGACTTCCTTCTTTGTTATCATTTTCCTTATTTCCTTCCTCTGTTGGTTCCAAATTCGGCCATAAGAAAGGACATCTATCCTCCTTATGGTTTAGTCTACGACAATTATGGCAGAGTTACCTAACTCTTTCAAAATCCATCTTGATTGTGATGGTTTCTCCAGAAGGAAGTCGGAACTTCCTACTTTGTCATACTAGGTTTTTAATGTTGAAAAGAATTTTCACCCTGATGTAGGCGTGAAGATGAGTCTTTTCAGGGTCAAAATCTACTTCAAGGACTTCACCTATAGAGTTAGCTACAGCTTTGAAAAGGTCCACTGTGAAATACTCTATCGGAATCTCCGATAAGCGGATCCACATTGGAACCATATTAAGTTTGTCAAGAGTAAAATTCGAGTCGAGTTTGGCGACTACAACTCCCCAGTCTTCAAAATTCCATAAGTTAAACTTTAGGATTTCTTGCATATCCTCTTCCGATTAGACTCGAAAGTGGAAGGTGTCTCTATTTAAGACTGTTCCTTTTATTCTATTATGTAGTCTCCAAATTCTAGGTAATCCCATCATCATCCTAACCATATTTAGTGATTCCGGGTTAAGAATCTTACCAATGAGGATGCATTGATTGTCCGCGGTGATGTTGTAATTGCCCGTGTCTGGAAGATCTATCGCCAAATCTTCTTCAATCACCATCGACCGGAGATTTTCTATCAGTTGTGGATCCATTTTTGGGGTAGAGGATGAATTTTGGTGGCACAATTGGGGGTTTCGCCTTAGTTGGCTCTCTTGATTTCTGAGTATCTTCAATTGCGGTCTTGTAGGGTCCTTTTGTTGAGTCTGAGCTTTGGTTTTTGCACTTCTTAGTTAGAGATTGGCCGGAGGGGTGGAAGAAAGCTATTCAGTGTTTTGGTCTCGTTTTGCTGTTGTAGTGATCAGAGATTTTGCCCGTGATGGAAAGAGTTCTGGTCAGTTATCAGCAGAGAGTTATCGGAACTTAAGAAGTCCGAGAGGATTCTAACCAAAGAGACTTTACTCACGGCCCATTAATCAGACCAAGAAAACAAAACAAAAAAAAAGCGTGAAGAAATCGGAATTATTGTGCAGCCTGCGTCTGCTTATGATTGATTATTGCATCAGCAAGCACCCTGACGCGTGAAACTTTTTTTGGAAAAGACGAGAAACTCAACGACGATTAAAAGGTTAAATGGATCAGGCTTTTTAATAAGCCTAATATTTTAAATGGGCTTTAATTAGGCCCATTAGTCAACGCTCGGATGCTGAAAAGGTCGGTTGTGTTTGGCCACAGGTGGCATAAAATCCTTACTTCTGTTTTTGCCATCGTCGTCCCAAGTTCGTATTGCAATGGACGAAAGTTTCAGAGTGAGGATCAACAAGATATTTGGACCTCTTTCATCCTCATCCGCATCTGCAGCTCCTGTGAGCTCTCTATGGTGTCTAGCGGAGGATGAGATAAATGATCAGAGAGGAGAAAAGGAAGTTTTTGGACCCTCTAACAGCGGAGATGTTCGAAGGAAGGAGAATGAATCCGAAAAATTGAGTGTAGATAGGGACGAAGAAAAGTCTAGTGGATTGCAGAAGCCAGACGATTTCAATGACGAGGAGTGGGAGATCAAATCCTCTATCGGGATGGACTCTACTCTTGACATGGAGGTATTTTAGGTTTATCTATCTATTTGTATATTTTATTTTGAATTGCGCTAGTTAGGGTTTTCAATATCACTGGACTAAGCTAAGGTTTATCTATATTTAGGAAGAGGAGGATGATAATGACAAAGTGGCTTTAGGCGAAAAAGTATACGGGTACATGAAGGATGTGAATGACTATGAGACAGAAGCAGACGAGTGGGAGGAGCTTCCAGCTTCATTCAAAGAAAGAGAGAAGGACCCACGTGCAAATCTAGCCGCAGCAAATCTTAGGCTTAAAGAGGATGCTGAAGCTGTTAACAAGTTGAATTCTTTACATGTCTCTGAGGTACTTTACTTTTTCTCTCTTTTCTTTTGTTTGACATTTCATAGTCTTTAAAAACTTCCTCCCACTTCGTTAAAACACTGCCATAGAATGGTGATCATAAGCACTGAATTTTTCTTGGTATCTAGAGTCTTGTCTTTGAAACTAGCAAAGTCTGATAAGTAAAGATGAACTCTTTACAATTCCAGGTACATCAGGATAATCTTTCCATGTCCACGTCTGAAAGCGAGAAAGCTCTGGTGGTGTCTGAGGGTAACTTGTTGGTTAATTGCAAGGAGACACATGTTGGCTCTTCAGATGATTATGAGGTGAAATCAATATTGAAGAGGAAAGATAACCAGCCTGATTCTAAGTTGCAGAAACGTGTTCGGTTTAGTTCTGATATCAGTGATGACTACTCGACTGAAGGTGACAAAGATTCTGTGATGGAAACAAACTCCCCCAATGAGGATAGAGTAGAGCCAGACTATCCAAGTGGGATTCCAGATTATATGAGAAACCCATCAAAATACACTCGATATATATTCGAATCAGGTGAGGTTGATGAAGAATCCAATCGGAAAGCTTACATGGACTTTCTCAATATGACCAGGAGACGAGATGAACCTCCTGTAAACCCTCTAGTAGAGCTTCCAAAATCAGTGCCTTTTGTACCAAAGAAAAAACCAACGGCAGAAACCAAAATAGATAATATAGACAAGGTTTGTGAGGGAAAAAGAGGCGTAATAGCTGTTGATACCAGAGAAGACTGCAATGTTTCTGCGATGGAAGAAGATGAGCCCGAAACTGCTCTTAATGTCACTAGAAAACCTAGCCGACAGTATCGAGTCAGAGCCAAGGAAGATCAAGAAGAATGTTGAACATCCTCAAGCTTGCTTTGCTGATTTGTTACATTTTCTTAATATTTATTGAATTTGACATTTGGCTAGGTCTTATGTGATAAAGGAAATCTCAGATATAATAGGGACTTATGTTCGGTAATCATGTTGTGAAAAGAATATCAATTTAACAAATCTTTTCAAATCTTTAGGCTAATGAAGCGAATTAGAACAAAAAAAGAATTAAAAGAACTCCTAATAGATAATAATAATGTAAATATGATATATAAGATGCTCAAGATATATAGAGTTCGGAAAAAGCTACGATGTCCTTTAAAGCACCATTAATTGTACACAGTTGAATACATAATAAAATCCCTCGAATAGGCCTTTAAAGCTTTCAATAGGGAGATAATTGCTATGTACTTCCCAAAATCGATGTCCAAAAAATGTGTTACCAAAAGTCTTAGAATTCTCCTATTCCCATGGTAATAACTTGGATGATGCTTCTAGCGTTGTTAGTATAAGCGTTTTCTACAACCTAATGCTCCACAATAGCATTTAAGTTGTTTCACTTTTCCATCCGGTCCATAAACACTATCAAGTGTATAACCATAATCGTAGGTGAGCTCCTACATTAAAACAAGATAATGTCATGATATTATTATAAAATGAACGTTCAAATGGATTTTTTTTATACATATGAGTTTACAAGTACCTACAGTGGAGGAATGTTGTCAGCTGCGAAAAGAACCACACGAGCAAGTCTAAGATCTTGGTGAGAACTTAGGACACACTGAACAAATAAATTTGGTTCACAACTATGATTTATAAACCTAGCAAAGTTTCCTTTTGAACCAGCATCAATGTAGAACTCTGGCACATTCTCATCTTCATTCCTCTGACTGACTCTATTATTCATTGATAGAAGTTCAACGTCCCTTAGTTTTCTGCTCAGAGTTCTCTTCTTTCGCATGCAAATCAGTCTTAGTCTCATCCACACTTTGTTTACTCGTCTCGTCGCTAAGAGTTTAACGCTCTCGCGTACTAAGCGCTCTTTCTCATCTAGCGCTTTCTGAAGCCGTAAACTAGATCGTCCCTCCATTTGGGAAGGATTATTTGCTGTTTTCCTCTTTCCAGCCATCAATCTTCTCCCCTGCATACAAAACCCTAAAATCAAAATTCAACAGTATAGCTAAATCTGTGTTACTATCGGTACAAGCAAATGAGGAGGTCGCAAATTTGAAGAGAGGAAAGTAACTCACCTGGAAGAATTACAGCTCGCAGAGACGTGAGACTGAGCAGACAAAACCCGAATGACGAAGAAGAGATACAACTTTTCTCCTCTTTTTCTTATTTTTCGATTTTTTATCTTTCCCGGTAGTATATGAGACTTTTGGGTTTCCCTCCCAAACTAATTTTGTGGGATAAATAAGATTAGATGGGCTTTTTTTTCTTTAACCCACCAATAGATCAGTTCATTTCACAATTTTGGTCGGGACAATAGTCCCCAAATAAAATCTTACAAAACACTATTAGATTAGTGTCTGCTTTTCATCTTTTTGGGGTTTATATGGAAAACATCATAGAAAAAAATTTACAAAATCTTATGAGTTTTTTTTCCCTTAAAACTGAATTTATTAGATCACCAAAAGTCATTACATAGGTTATTGAAACAGAAACACAAAGGCAAAGACCTTCTGCTTAGCAAAATACATTAGACAGAAAGCTAATGTAAATAAGCTCTGCTTATCAAGATGATTCAGAGTGTAGAGCATTCCGGAAAGAGAATCTCCATGTCTTCACTTGAGTTATTAGTAAACTTCAGAAATTATTGCATTTGTGCTTCCTTCCAATCATTCTTTATTTTTGATGGCAATGGAGAAGCAACACTCGATCAAACCTCGACCAAATCCAATGTTTATTTCTAGTGGAGGAGACTTAAAAAAGTCGTTTGATCGACTTATTCACTCGCTTTGAGAGAAGTGAAGAATGGAACACTTTGATTAAACCCAGGTAGACAAATACAAACCGATCTAAATAGAGTTTTACTAGACTTTGGACTAAACTCAATAGATCAACACACAAAATCATCTCATCTTCTTGGTTGTATCACCGGGAAGCAAAAAACATTGATGAGGATGATTTAGTAAGTACTATGATATAAAACTAAAGGCTAGATCATAAGAGATAAAAACAGGTAATCGACGTCTATAGAGATCCGAGAAATATGCTCCCATCACTTTATCCACGAGAGGAAGGAGGAGAGAACAAAAACTAATTAGGATATAGCTAAAGACTAGATCAGAAGAGATAAAAATAGGTATTCAGCGTCTACAGAGACCCGAGAGATGTACTCCCATCACTCTATCAACGGGAGGAAAGAGGAGGGAATCAAACACTTAAACCAAACCAGATCCAAAAACTTAATTGGAAATAGCGAATGAAACATGCAAGGTTAAACTTATAATCATAATCCCCAAACCATTAGATTTGCTAGCTTCGAGAATCCAAACATAGCAAAACAAACTAATCCCAACTGTACTAAAGGACCATTAAAACTGATTGACATCCTCACCAATCCAATTATGGGAATAAACTACCTTCCTTTTCTACACTAAATCTAGGAAACGAAGCTCAAGAAGCTCAAAGAAGAGGAAGAGATTAGTAATACCCATAACTGCCTTCAACTCTGATGATGCAATTCGTCAGTGAACTGACCAAGTGCGGCCACTGCAAGCAAGGACCAAACATCGGAGATCCTTCCACCAAGCATACATGAATCGGAGAGGATGAGGCATCTGCAGATCTACATGAACTCCGGTGAAGGTGGCCTCGCCAGAATCTATAGCCTTGGTTCAAGGTTCTCACGCAGTCAGGGAAGAGAAGCCACCGTTGAGACATCACCGTACCCGCCTGCAAGCTCGTAGGATCTGGTTGTAGCTAAATTTCAGAGTCAACTTCCATCAGTTTTTCCGGCGCGTTAGCAAGGTAGTGACGACGAGGAACCTGTGATATGAAGTGACAAGAAAGCGGGCTTCCTCTCCCGACGGCGGTGAGACTGGTATGCCGTCGGGAAAGGAGATCGATGGCGAAAAGGTCGTGTATAGAAAAGTCGTTGATAAGAGAGAAGAAAGGATTTTTATGGATATCACCTGTTAGGTTGTAAATCTCTTTAGTTTAATAAATCCAAAACCAAAACGCTTTCAAAATCTTATTATAAAACCTTAGTTTTCCAGCGGTAAGCAAATAGAAAGAAAGAAAAGAAATTATCCAAAACCTTTTAATTCAGTATTATCGAAGCTTTCGAAATTAAGAAACAGAAATTAGAAAGATCAATCAACAAAAGTTATCTATTCAATGAATTGATCAAACTATACTTTAGAAATAATTTTCAAAAAACACATCAAAAATACAAACAAGAAAGATAAAATTTTGAAAACGACGAATCAATTTTGGTTTCATGACAATCAAAATACATCACGAACCAGTTTTCAAAATTTTGTTTTTTGGGGAAGTAAGGCATCGAAACCAAAACCAAAATCAAAACTTCTCTCCCAGATTGAGCTTCATTCATGGGGAACTTGTGAAATTTCTCTCCCAGGTACTCTTTCAAACATGGTTTATTTTGGTAAAGATTGTTTCCTTGTTTACAAAACTTTTCAAAACTTTTCAAAAAATACCAGAAGTGTGTTGGTCCTTAGCTTGCTTCTTAACCTCTTTGGGAAGAAACAACCTCGTGACTCATCAATGAACGTTCTGGAAATGGTTTGTCGGTCTAGAAACCTATGTGACTTATAGTTATCAGAACTCCTCCATACAAACCATCCCTATGTGCCAGATTGAGCTTCATTCATGGAATCCAAGCAAAAGCTCCCATCATTGGCAAGAAGGGAAAGTAGAACTCGGTAAAGTCTTCCTGCTTTTACCTGAAACCCTGATTCCCGAATTTCTCCTAGTTTTATCTTCAGATCTCTCAAGCGTATGCTTAGAACAAACAAGATGCAATACAGAGCGTCCTATACAGAGAAAGGCAAGGCAGTAGCCTCCTCAAGCTTGCCTCCTAGAATAGCTCATGCAAAAGTTGCAGAACAAACCCTAAGGCTCAAAGGGTATGGTCTTTAATCCCATTTCTCTCAGATCTCTGGAAGCTATCTGTCCGACCAACATGAGCAGATCTGCGCAGTGATAGGTTCCAGTTTCAGTTCTTTTCAAAAGAAGACCTTTAGAAAGTCCTAGCCAATAAACCATACCACTTTAACCATCGGATGATAGTCGTGCATAAATGGAATCCAACAACACAAAACAACTTCCCATCTTTAATACCTTTTTGGATCCAAGTTCAAGGGATTCCAATGCATCTTAGGTCTGTAGAGACTCTTAAAAGTATAGGCAAGGAAATATGTATTTTCGAAGCTGTAGACATCACCACTACTCATGCTAGAATGAAAGAACATGTTGATGCCTTTAAACATTTTATCTCAAAGTCTATAGTTGAGTTTGCAAATGGGGAACAAGTGGAAGCTACTTTGACCTATGAAAAGCTCGAAAATTTGTGCTACAAATGCGGTATGATCGAAGGAAATGTGAAGATAACGCTCCCACTCACCAGAGAAATCAAGAAGGATGAACTCTTACAACAAACGCAGATCCATTACAATTCTTCTAGTAGACTACCTGCAGGAGAACGATAAATCTCATCACCCAAATGGGTTGAAAAGCAATCCAGGTTGAATCTTGAGATAGAAAAATAGAAGGATTTAAGAGAGAAGATGTCTAGAAAATCCTTAAATAACTCACAGCTGATTCTAGAGATGATCCAGAGGATGATCAAACTCAAAGAGAAAGACGACCCCCTATAGAGAGAACGACACAAATCAATTCCCAGACTGTTGAACTACCACATGAAGATGTTAACAGGGTAATGAGAGAATTACAAGAGGTGATGGTCAAATATGCTTCGGTACCTGATCCAAGGGAAAGAGCAGCAAGAAGAATGAGACTCATAGATGCTGCTCAGAAAAGGGAATTTGAAGAGGATGCGAGAAGCATGGCCTTAGTATCAATGCAACAACAAGCAATAGCCAACAACGACACCCCTCTGGCAATAGATTGCCCGAGTAGCCGAGAAAGAATCTCGACTTCTTTAAGACTGGGCCTAGTTCCCTCTCTAGAAGCTACAAAACAAAAAATGAATCTGAGTCAGAAAAGAAAGCCGGGAAGACCTCCGCTGAAGAAAGGATTAATGGCTAGCCTAAAAATGTCCAAAGCAACAATGCTAAGAAGGAGAGAACAAACACAGAAAGCCCCTACTTCTAGAAGGAAGTTAATGATGGAAAATGCAACAAACACCACTTAAGAAATTGGATCAGGAAACTCAACTATGCAAGCATAAAGTTTACATCACGCAAATCAGGGCACAAGACATATAGACCATATGGATGGGGAAGTGGTGCTAGAAGACTTAAGGAGGGATTTTCAGGAATCCCCCAGCCTTGTTCCTTAGCCATTCTTGCATGGAACTGCCAAGGGCTAGGGAACCCGATGACAGTCCATAGACTCAAGGAGCTAAACAAAGACTTTAGCCCAGATATCTTTTTCCTCATACAGACCAAGAATCAAGACGATACAATCCTATCATATGTGAATCAACTGAATTTTTCCCACAATTTCCTAGTCTCTCCTACTTCCCTAGGAAGTGGAGGATTGGCAATCTTGTGGAGATCAGATATTGTGCTAGAAATTCTCTCATCCAATCCAAATGTAATTGATTCAAAAGTAAAGACTCAAGGCAAATCTTTCTTTGCTTCTTTTATCAATGGAGAACATGGAATCTCTAAGAGACATTTGATATGGGATTCTATCAAACAAATCACTGCAAATAGAGAGGAAGCTTGGTTCTTAATTGAAGACTTTAATGAAATCTTAAACAACATGGAAAAAATGGTGGAACTACCATATGTGAAAGCTCATTTGTTGCTTTCAGATCCCTTTTTTCTGAATGTGATCTATATGACTTACATCATTATGAAAATTTCTTTTCATGGAGAGGAGTGTGCTACAACTCTGTTATTCAGTGCACGCTGGATAGGGCCCTCTCGAACAGCTTATGGGCAGAAATGTTCCCATCTGGTAGATGCCAATATCTCAGATATGAAAGCTCTGACCATCGCCCTTTGATCTCCTTTTTCACACCTAATAAGAAGAAGAAGAAAGGAACCTTCAGATATGATCGCAGGCTGAGACATAACCTGGAACTTGACATCACTAATACAAAAAATATGGCAGGACAACCCAACTCTTTCAGTAGCTCAAAGGATCAATGTTTGTCGCTCAACAATAGTGAAATGAAACAGGGAAAAAAAAATAGAAACAATTAGGAAAAGATCAACATGTTAAAATCTGAATTGGAGAAGGCCATGGTAAGTCCTATACCAAACCCGGAACAACTACAGAAGGTAAACTCAGATCTAAAAAATGCATATGCCGAAGAAGAGGAGTGTTGGAAGCAAATAAGTAGACAAATCTAGCTCCAACTTGGAGATCAAAATACTGGATTTTCAATGTTAGTACAAGGGGAAGAAAAACCATAAACAAGATCTTAGTCTTGACGGATGAGCATGGCAACCAAGTGTATGAAGATGACCAAATATTAGACACAATCACAACTTATTTTGATACACTATACTACAACCAACAAATCGATTCATAACTGCTTGCAAATACAATCACAGAGGCAATTAACAAGAACATAACAAGTGCAGAAGCAGAGAAGCTAGTGATGGAACCAACAGAAAGAGAAGTTAGAGATGTGTTGTTCAGCTAGTTTCTAACACACCCATTGGAAGACGATGAAAGACAAACTGATGGAGGAAATATCAGGCTTCTTCTATCCGCTGTAATGCCGATAAGCATTAATGAAACACACATTCACCTCATTCTGAAGACTTCCAACCCAGAGAAAGTTGATGAATACAGACCGATCGCATTATGCAATACCTACTACAAGATTATCTCAAAAATACTCGCAAGAAGACTAAACCCCTATTACCAACTTTGATATTAGAAAATCAATCCGCTTTTGTACCAGGAAGATCCATTTCTGATAATGTTATGATAACCCATGAGGTTCTACATTTTCTAAAGGTGTCGGGAGCAGAAAAACAATGAGAAATTGCCGTAAAACAGACATGACGAAAGCTTATGATAGGCTTGAGTGGAAATTCATTGATGCAATCCTACAAATAATGGGTTTTCCACACCAATTTATTACATGGATCATGGCATGTGTGTCATCAGTTTCCTACTCAATTTTACTTAACGGATCAGCACAAGGAGTTATAAAGCCTACACGAGGAACGCCATGGTGTGAGGAACATGAAACAACTTTTCATAGTCTATTTAAGTGTCAGGTGGCAAAGAAAGTATGGGCCAAAGCCCCGTGGAAATCAGAGATAATCATGGACGAGATCGAAGACTTACATCAGGGAATCAAAGCTGCAAATAAACTCATAACGCTGCACCAACAGGGCTATCAATCCCTCTTAGTCCATGGATCCTCTGAGGATTATGGAAAGCACGAAATCAAGCTATATTCAACATGATTTCTTATACAGAATAAGACATCTTATATAAAGCTATCAGAGATGCTAAAGAATGGCAACAAGCTCAAGAGCAAGAAAACTCTTCCACGCCACCAAACCCAAATACAGATCAGTTTTGGAGAGAACCAGAAATTTAAAGAGGAGGATTTACCTGTCAAGTGGATGCTTCCTGGAGGAATGACTTACGCACGACTGGATTAGGATCGAAACTCCAGAACCTGGAAACATGTGAAGTTTTCTCTTAATCTAGAATCTGCTTAAACGTCGTGTCTCCTCTAGCAAGTGAGTGCTTAGCATTACGAGCTGCAACCACAGATGCACAAGAAAGAGGTGCTCAAGCTCTTTGGATGGAATCTGATAACCAAACGCTCATTCATGCAATCAAAAATGGATCTCACCTACCATAAGTATTTGGAATTATTGCTGATGTTTTTTATTCAATCCGCTCTCTACCTACTTTCTTATGTTGGTACATCCCTCGAATTAAAAACAGAGATGCCGATTCATTAGCCAAGTAGGCCTTCGATGGCTTAACTGTTGAAGATGTAGGGCCTAGGCCCATTTTGTTTTAATTAATATAAGTAAATGTGTTTCAAAAAAAAAAGCAAAATCAAATGTGCATAAAGAAAAACACCACAAAAAAATGAAAGACAGAGTCATACCTTTAGGGGTTCACGCAGAGTCAAACTTTCAAGTAGATTCAAACCAAAAAATTAGATGGGCTTTCTAAGTCTCAAATACATATATCAAGAAACTATTAACTGCCTAGCCTTTTTTTATTCATTGCAAAGATAATATTAAAAGACCAACAATCCCAAGTTCACAAGAGATAAGACACCCAAAAAAAAAGTTAAGAGACTGTAAATATATTCATAGTCAGTGAAATATACACCGTATACTTATTATTATCCAATAAGTCTAATATTAGGAAGCGTCAATAACCATGTCCTTCTTGGTACATGCAAAGATAAGGATACACATCCATGACCGCCTGAAATTCTTTAGACTTACACACCTTTACAGTGGAGACAAGGTAATGGTCCACTTCCACTATGAGTTTGCCACTCGCCTCTCTTTCAACTGCCAAAGATTGACTCATAACACCATCAATTGCCCTTATATATCTCTACCTTTGGAGTATTTCCACTTACCAATGCTACATAATAACCATGAAAACATCTCTTCAGATAGTGGTGTCTCGGATGACTCATTGTCTCCTTGCGCTGCCTCCTTGATAACTCAACCACCAGACTCTCTTACAGAACACGCTAACATCACATTTCACTCACTCCACAACACCAATATCACATAGGTGGATTTACTTGACCAAGCTATTTCTTGGGAAGGGACTGACCACAACATCATCGGCATTGATAGGGTGCTTTGGGGCTGTATCCCTTTCCTTTTAATTGTTATGTTTACCTAGCTCGCTATGTCTTTTGTTAGGTTTATGTTATGTTGTTTCTTCTGTTTCTTTTGCCTATGCTTCTTCTGGTTCTACAAATCTCTCGCTACTCTTAGAGAGTCTTCTTTTGATATTGTTCTCTCTCAGTGGAACCAAAACTTGGTTGGTTTTCCGCGTCTGCTTTGCCTTTTTCTCCTTTTTGTTTTATGTGGTTTTTACGGTTAATCACCGTTTGTGTTTTTGTAGCTTCTGTCAAACTTTACTCTTCCTAGAGCGCGAAGATTATCTATTAGCTCATGAAGGGCAATTAGTTTTGGAGTTCTTTCACTGTTGAGAGGATTCGTCACGCACTTTGTCCTTCGGCTTCAGAGCTCATGGACAGTAGTTCCTCTCGATATCTATTTTGCTTTCTGGCTAGTTCAGACCGCCACAGAGGTGTCATGCTAATGCTTGTTTTCGTCTCTCTTATGGTTGTATTCTTTGAGTATTCGTGTTGATCGTTCTGTCGCTTTAGAATGCTATTCCTGCTATTCGAGCTCTATGTATAATCGCCTACGCCCTTTGCTGCGCTCTGAAATTCAGCACAGTGACCGTCATTTGTACTCAAAGAGGGCCCGTGACTCTCCTCGCCCGAGGGAAATGTTGATTTTTGCGTTGATACCCCTACTGAGAGGTCAATGTTTCATACTGAGGAGCCTTCTTCTAAGAAGACTCGTGTTGCTCCGGGGTGCCGTTAGGAGACGCAACCTTTAGAGACGCCTGACTTGGTCATCTTTGAGGACTTCTTAATCTTGCTTGTTTGTGACATCTCAGAGAAAGTTGAGTTTCAGGAGATTATGTCCGACCTCGGCTTGGTATGCCTCCTTATTGCTTTTGTTTTTTTTTGATATTATACCTTTGATTGTCTTTTGCAAAAAAGGTTTCTCACCTTTTTTAGGTTGTCAGAGTTATCGCCCGCTTGGTGGGTTGGTACGAGTCTCGTCAGGACAAGATCATGCCTTCTTCCTTCGCTAGGGATGGCTGTTCTTTTGGCGAATCTCGTCGCCTCCTTGGCCCAAATGACTGAAAGGGCTAAGAAGTTGGAGGAAGAGCTGAGATCAACGACGGAGAGGTGTATGTAGTCAGATATGAAGGTGACTCGCCTAGAAAAGGATACACGGGTAATGGTTGCTTCAAAGGAGGAGGAGATTGAGAAGGCTTTGAATGTGGCTCGCACGCAGGTTGTGAAGCAATACTAGGGAGCTCTAGAGAAGGCCAAAGAAATCTTAGATTAAGAGGTCAAGGAATTTGAGAATGCCAAGGCTCTTGTGGTCGTTGAAGCCCGCTTGGAGATTGTGATTCGTTATCGTGATGGTGATATCACCGAAGAAGATATGGATGAGATGAGGCAACAACGCCTGGTTATTCATGATTTTTTTCTGTCACTAAGGGGCCCTCGACTTGACATCTGTCATTTGGGTGTGGAAGCTCTTCTAGAGAGTCCACTAGGGTTCTTCGACTTCAAACCACAACTCCGGTGGAGGCTCTGACTCGCTGGCTCACCGCATGATCAATTGAAAATTTATTTTTTATTTAGTATCTTTTCTTTTCTTGTAGTACTTTTGGTTTTTAGTGTCCGGATGTGTTGTTTTGTGTTTTTTGACATGAATTCATGATTTTATTGTTTTTGACTGTGATCGCTTTTGTTTACCCGTTAAGTAGTTGGATGCGAGCTTACTCCATTTTTTGACTTCTTGTAATTAAGCTTTTTGATGCGTGATGTGCTGCAGCTCTCGACCTGTTTATCCAACCTCTTAACATTCGACCCTATTGCTTATTTAGGCTATTTTTGGGTGTGATTTTTTTAATTCTTTTTTGGGCCTTAGTGGGCTTTTTAGTTTTGGCGAGAATTTAGACGACGCTTCGTTCATCTCTCGAGATCAGTGTTGATTTTGATAATTTAGATTTACTCTCAACGACGGTTAATATCATGGATTCCCGAAGGAATTTTTCTCCCATTACTTGTCTCTGCACTTCGCTGGTTCCAGAATATTTCTCTCATGGTATTTTCTTTCTTTGTTTGTTTTTCTCTAGAATTTCTAGTTCTTGCTTCTTGGCTTTAATTTTTTATGAGTGATTTCGAGAGTGATTTTACTAGCTCGGAATACTTCATCACTAATTCTCTTTCTTCGGAGGGGTCTCGTAGTTCTCCTCCTTATGTTGGACACCTTTCTTACGCCTTTAGCGATAAGTCCATTCCCATCGCCGTAGTGCTTTGATGGCCGAGGAAGCTTCTTTGTCTGGTGTTTCTAAGCGACCTTCTACTTGCAAGGCATCTTCTGTCAAAACAAGGCTTCTAAGGGGTAATACAGATGTAGAAGGTCCTCACCTCAAGTTCGTTTTTATAGAAAAGGCTTTGGATCGGTGTTAGCGAGAGTGTGTATGATGCTATCACTCTTGAGGCTCCAGGAGCAGATCCCCTAAACGCATTCATGAAGGCTATGTTTATGTCTTCGTAATTTTCTTCGAGAAGTGTTCCCTTTTTTTCCTGCTTCTGCGCCTTTTGATTTGTTTCCTGGTTGAGTTGCGCTTGAATTTTTCCCAGCTCTGTCATTCCTTTGTCTGGGTGGTTCTGGGTCTATCCGAAGATATCTTCTTGTTTTATACCATCAAGCGTTCGAATAATTTTCTTTATCTGTCAATTAGCAAAACTGAGCTGAAGGTTATCAAGGGTCAACCTAATAAAGACCTAGATTGGCGCCACAACTGTTTTTTCTGTAAAGTTTCTCCAAAGACCATTGGGGATTCTCCTTCTGGGTCTATTTTAAGAAAATGTCGGGATACTTCTGGGTAGGAGAATATTTATTTTGAGTTAAGTTCCCTTTATCTCATGATCTTTATCTTTTATTTTTAAATTTCCTTTGTTACGTGGTTTTGCTTTTCCTTCGGTTGAGGATCCACTGTGTTTTGTTACAACGTTTAAGGCAGGTAATCATGTGTGAGATTTTTTCACTCCGGTGCCCGTGAAGAAGTCTATGGTTGACAACTGGGATCATTATAGCAATGTGGTGCTTCCCTTTGTTTGTGCTCCGGCTGTTCCAACTTTAGTTGGGCTTTCATCCATTGCTCCCATGACTTTGGAGAGAAGTTTGTTATTGCTTTTGGTAGTTGGCTTGGTCTGATTCCCATTTTTATGATATTGTTCTCGTGACAGGTTCTTCTTGGAGTGCATTGCAATGGAGAACTCGTTGTTGAGGCCGCTTAGAAAGACGCGCTTTTCTTAGAGCGCCTTGAAATTATCAGAGAGAAGATGGATCGGAGGTTGCAAGCAGATAAGTGCGAGTCACGACTGCATCAGTACATTAACAAAATTTGGCTTATTAAGCGAATTTAGGCTAGTTCACTAATGAGGAAGAGTTTCGTCTTAAAGCGCTGGAGACTCTAGATTTAGTTCTTGAGGTGATGCTAGCGGAGCTAAGGGGTTGAGTTATTTGCGACGGTGGCACATTTGCCGGGCGTGGTGCTGCCAGAGGTCCTTTAGATGGTAATCGGACTCTTGCTGATGTTGTGGTTAGAGAGTTGGCCGTGGCAGCTCTAGTGATCCTTGAATCTACTTCTCTGGTTCTAGAAGATCCTGACGCTATGGGTGTGCTTTCAAACGCAGGGAGTTCTTCTTAGCTACCGTGAGATGGTGGATTCATTAGTCGAGCTATATGTTGTTTTTCTCTTCTTCTTCTCTAAAACTGAGTTGGCAAGACGAGCTATCTGTCGTTTTTCTTTCTTCTTCTTCTTCTCTGAAACCTGGTCGGCGAGACGAGTCACTTGCTCTTTGGACTTCTTTTTCTAGGCCGCTAATCTCCATGAATTGATCTAATTAGTTTTTGATCTTCGCGTTGTAGTTTTCTTATTCTCTCCCTTTCTTTTTGCGCGTTGTCTTTGATGCTTCTACTTGCCTTTTGGGGTTTTATATATATTTTTATTAAGATATAACTGGACCCACTTAAAGCGAGCTGCCTACGTACCCTAAAGGGATCAAGTCTTAAACGTAGTTCAATTTATTACATGTATACTTTATGTCGTTCATAGTGCGGTTATTCCCTTTTTCTTTTACGGATAATATTTCCTCAAGTGAACCGCGTTCCACGCATTTACCAAGGGCTTCTTTGTGTCTGGCTTTTCAAATATGTACACTCTATTTTGTACGATATGTGTTACACGGTAAGGTTCTTCCTAGTTTGCTCCGAGTTTTTTGGTGTTAAGCTCTCTTGTGTTGCCGAAGACCTTCCTAAGTACAAGTTCCCATTCTTTGAATCTTCTTTCTTAGACTTTAGAGTTGTAGTGTCTCGCGGCGATTTGTTGGTAATTTTGCATCATTACCATTGCGAGGTCTCTTCTCTCATCCACGAACTCCAGGTTATCTTTTAACATCTCGCTATTGAGTCGCTCGTTGTCATGACTGAGTGTTCTCTATAAACTTGGGACTAGGACTTCCGCTGGTACCATTGCCTTGATGCCAAAGGAGAGAGAGTGATGTTTCTCCTGTGGAATTTAGCGGTGTGGTTCTGTAAGCCCACAACATGGCTAGACGTTTTTTGGCCCATCTCTACTTCTGAGAGGCTAGTCGTTTTTTAGATTGTTGAGAATGGTTTTGTTGTTACCTCTGCCTGTCCATTAGCCCAGGGATATCTTCGCCTTGAATTTATCTGTTGTATTGCTTGGTCTTCGCATAGTGCCTTGACGGGCCTTGATGTTAGATTTGTCCCGTTGTTGGTCATAATTTTTTTCGAGAGTTTGTGCCTGCATATGATATTCTTTCCACAAGTACTCTGTGAGAACAAGTACAAACTTGTGCCTTCGTGCTATGGATGGCTCTATCGCGTCCGAAGATGTCTATTTCCCATCGCATTTAAGGATAAGGAATGAATGCTCAAGTTAGAGCTTCTGCCAGTTGATGTATTGTCGGAGCGTGCCACTGTCACTTATCACATCGCTTGGAGTACTCCTCGCTTTCTCCAATCATCTTTGGCCAATAGTATCTTTGTCGCCAAAGTGGCTCTCGCACAAACCTTCAAGTATGGACCGCTGAAGCTGCGTTTGTATAACTAGTCTTCAATCATGCAATATCTAGCGCTCTAGATTTTAAGCTTCTGCGCTTGCCACTAGTGTTTTGATAACATTATGTGTTGAATGTATCAGATGATTGATCCCTCGTGGTGTTGAAGTCCTTGCAGCTTATGGATCAGACTGATTTCTAGTGCCATCGTGTTGTTCTACGACAGGCATTATCGCATCAACGCGTTGAATACTATGGTTTTCCTTAAATTTGAACGAGATTACTCTTCTTACTAGTGGATTTGACGTAGATGCTAGTGCGGCTAAGGTGTCTGTCGCGGTTTTTCTCCGCGTGCTATCTTTGTCAGTTCGAAGTTTTTAAAATTCGATGCGAGTTCTTTCACTAATTGGAGAAAGCTTTTCATCCTTGAATCCTTCGTGGCGTACTCTTCATTACATTGACTAGCTAATAAATGAGAGTCTGCATAAACGTGGAGGAATTTTATTCCTAGACTTACAACGAGTTCCATGCCTAATATGAGGGCCTCGTATTTTTCCTTGTTATTCAGGGCCTTGCATCCTGGACAAAATGGCTGCTCCAAGATTTCTTTTGTTGGCGAAGTGTGCCAGATACCAATCCTAGCGCATGTTTTTGATAATGCGCCAATCAGCGTGAAGTTTCCAAGGTGGGAGTATATTTGCTGGGTCATTTATTGGTTGTGTTAATTCGGCTACGAAATCGGTGTTGACTTGGGATTTTGAGTTGTCTTGGCCTTGAACTCCATGTTGTGTTTGCTTAACTTGATCACCCACTTGGCTACTTGCCCGAACTTGCTGAGGCTATGCAAGATGGCTCAGAGTGGGCATTCCGTTAGATAGCTATAATGTGTGACTTTGAAAGTAAAGTCGGAGGTTTCATATCGCCATAACTACTGCTAGTGTTAAGTTTTCCATGGTAGGATATCAAGTTTCCACGTCCGCTAATGACTTGCTGAGTAGTAGATTGGTTTATGCTCCCCATGTTTTTTTCGAACTAGTACTCCGCTGACTGCGGCTTCTGATACCACAACCTAGAAGTAGGGAGTTTTCCCATTTTTTGGGTTTTCCAAGATAGCTGGATTGGCTATGCATGCTTTTGAGTTGGTTTAATGCTTCCTGGCATTCATCGTTCTACTCGATCTTTTTGTTTGCTTTTATTCAGTTTAGTGTCGCGATCTTTCCGGTAAGTCACTGCACCTCTTTTGGTGTTTTTGGAGCTGTCTTCGATGGTAGCGCGTTGATTTTCTTCGGGTTTGCTTTTATTCTCACACTCCGTATTCATTCAAGATTTTGAAGCATTCTGCGAGCTGTGAGACGTGGTCCTTTGGTCGGGTTGATTTGACTAGCATGTCATCGATGTAGATTTCCATTGTTTGTCCTAGCTATGCTTCAAACATTTTGTTTACGAGTCACTGATATGTTACTCCCGCATTCTTCAGCCCGAATGGCATAACTTTGTAGGAGTACGTTCCTCTATCGATTATGAATGAGGTATTCTTCTTGCAAAGGTATCCATATAAAGGCATTGGTATTTGACTAAATGTTGCAAAGACATCCATATAAGAAAGTACCTTACATCCAGTTGTAGCTTCCACCAGCCTATCGATGAATGAGAGTGGGAAGCTATCTTTTGGGAACTTCTTGTTGAGGTCCGTGAAATCCATGCAGACCCTCCACTTTTTGTTTTTCTTTTTGACCACTACTGGGTTCGCTAACCAGTCTGGGTATTTTACTTCTCGTATCGATTCTAGCTTCAAAAGTCTTTCCACCTATACGTTGACTGTTTTGGCACACTTTGGTCCTAACTTCTTTCTTTTTTTTCTTTATTGGCTTGCAGCTTGGATCCACGTTCAACTCGTGTGCGGTGATTGACGCATCGATTCCGATAATTGAGGACGCCGACCACTCGAAGGTGTCTACATTTTAACCTACGATTTTGATTAACTCCTTCTTAATGTCCTGGTCGAGGTCTCGCTCTATTATGACTTTTTTTCAAGATTGTTAAGGTCGATCTGCACTTGCTCTAACACCGATTCTTTTGATGGATTCAACCTTTGGTTGCTATAGGCTCTGCTCTCCCGCTCTAAGGAAGCTTCAAAATTTTTTAAGTACTGATGGTAGGTGGAGGCCACCGACTTCATCGCAAGATTGCATTGAAGGGCGCTTCTTTATGGACAACTACAAAGCTGACTAGTTTCTTGACCCCGCATGCTTGTACGACGAGCTTAATCGTTCTCATCAAAAGAGTTGTTTCTCCAGCGAAACTCATGAGCAGGGTTGGCTCGCCTTCGAGTTTGATGAATTTGACTCCATTCGTTTGAAGGCATCATGGTACTGTAGGTCTATAGAGCTTTCGATGTCGACTAGAATGTGTTCTAGTGCAAACTCTCTAACATCCAATTGGATTACCAGAGTGTCATCATGGGGATGATTTAGTCATTCTGCATCTTCCGCTCTTAAGGTAAAATCAGTGTGGTACTCGTGATTGGGCCAATGATGGTCTGCCTTGCGTTGGTGTATTTTGATCAAATTTATGGAATCATGACGGAACTGCGAGCCTCCCTGAATGAATGCAATCCTTGTTTTCTGCCTAGGTGACGACGATCCATCTTCTTCATTGTTTTGTTGCTCGGCTCTTTGGGGGTTTATGTCTCTCCTTGTGTTATATTTGTGGTCCTTCCACTCATTTCTCATTCATTCGCGTCACTTCCTCCTCTTTTTCCAAGTATTTCAAAGTTTTACATTATTCGATAGAATGTCATTTTGCTTGATGATATTCGCAAAATTTCTTTGAGTTGTAGTCCCCGTAACTTCGCGAAGGTCCCTTTCCGTAGCTTTTTGTCCTAGAAATAGAGTAAAAATGCTTTCCTTTTTCTCCATCGGGCACTCTGTCTCTCTGGTTGTCTTTTGGATTCCGTGGGTTTTCTTTCCATTTAGTTTATATTCTTCCGGCTTTCCTGATGTTCTCCTTGTTCGCGAAATTGATCAAGCGATGAAGCGCCTCATCCAAGGTTGCTATTAGATTTTGTATGAGATTCTCCCTAAACTGGGATGTGTGCTATAGTGCTGGATCTAGTGCCAGTAGGGCCATCTTGTCGTCCACGTGTACACTGTTAGCCTTCATTGCTTTGAATCGATCAACAAATTAGTGCAGGGGTTCATGTTTTTCCTGCTTCATGCGCATGAGATTCTTTGTTGTTATGTGGTGCTCGATGAAGATCAACTACTGTTTGAGGCAATATTCTGCTAGTTTTTTGAATCCATCGATCGAGTTTGGTTACAGGGCTGAGAACCAATCTAGTGTTGCATCTTGGAGGTTTTCCGCGAAGAAATAATAGAGACATGGGTCTCGCTCTTTTGGCTAGAGGTACGCTATGTCGGCTACTAGGCGAAATGAGTTTAAGAATGCTGTCGGATCCGACTCTTCTGAGTATTTGGGGAACTTTAACTTTCCTGCTGGTTGAACATGCGCATTAGCAATCATCCCGGTGAAGGGGGTGTTTCGAGTTTGCTCGATCACATAGTGCAACTCTTGGGTTGATGTGATCGCCTTATGTACATGTGTCTTCATGGCTTTGTAATCCTCTTGGTCGTACCATGGATAAGAGCCTTGCAAGCTTGTTGACTTCGGGTGGGGTTGTCCTTTTGACTCTTCGCTCTCTTGATTCCGATTCGTGATTCGGCATCTTGTCTAAGAGGGTGGGCCTCATTTATTCCATATATTCCTGGTGCGCTTTGTTCTGCCTCTCTTATCGTTTGGCTTGTTCAGCAAGTTGTCCAATCGTGACCTTAAGCTCAGCTGTAGTGCGGTAACGTTGTTCCCGACAGCATGTACCAACTCTGCCATCTTGTTAGGGTTGGTCCCGTTGTTGGTCATGCTAGCAGTCGGTTCTGCGGTTTGCGCTGCGAGTGCTGCTTGTTGGCTTCTAGTCACTATTTTTTCGTTAGTTTAGTACATGTTTTGAGAGAAAACTTGTTTCGGCCTCACGCGGGGCGACAAATTGTTTATGCATAAATAAGCAATCAAGAATTAAATGGCTTTTATTAGATTTAGCAAATAAACACAAGGAATTTGGTACGAATATCTGCTAAGAACTGAAATTGCTTCTCTCTCTTTTGGACTTGAGCTAACTTGGTCTAAGGTGACTGTCGATAAGTTCCTCTCGTTCTCACTCGTTATCCTCATTTTTATAGATGCTCTCTTCCCGCATATCCTGGAGAATATCCTGATTTCTCAATCTCCGCCGGATTAGGTAGTGTCTTTTTCCTCTTTATTATGTTAATCAATCTCTTTGAATTCGTAAGATTTTGTTCCTTAAATCGTAAGCGCGCTGATTCTTTTTTCTCGAATGACAATCTTTTCTTTGATGGCAAGTACACTGATGCTGATCCACATTCTTAATTTGAATCATTTCGTGGGCCTCCTTTTCTTATATGTTGGATCCTTTTTTGTTGGGCCTATCCATCAACAACCACTAATTTGTAATGTTTGTTTCTTAAACTCTATGTTTTTCTTGACCATTTATATAAGAGTAATTTCATTGAGTGTACACATAATTTTCTTTAATTCGCTCAATATCTCTCTTATAATATGTAGGCTACTTTGTGTCATTTAGGTCGAAATTGCCCCTACATACTTTTATTATCTCAACATCCTCTCTCCTCTATCTTCTTTCTCAATTCACGATATATCTTTTCTCTTATCACCAAATCATTGATTCTTTCAATCTCTCTAAAAGAATCTTACCTCTTATGTCGAACACAACAATTTTAGCAGTTTACTTTGTCCGCTCAACACTTTGATCAATATCAAATCTTCTCTTATACAACACTTTTTTTAGTAACTATGTTTTGATTTTGTTTTCATGGGTTTAGGAAAGTGGATTCATACACGTGTGTGAGATGTATGGTCAAGAAGACACAAAGGATAGGGAGATCGAACAGTTAAAATAAGAACAGATAATAGCGTATCATTACAAGGTTGTTGAAGATTTTATGGGTTAAATAAGGAGATGAGTCAACTAGATGTGTGTTTTTCTAATTAGGGTCTTGATTTTGAAAAAGTTTGGGAATCATTTGGATTTTTTTAGATCTGATCGACACAAACTTAGTGTTTTGATTTGATTTGAGGCTATTATGAAAAGAATATGTGAGATGTCTGATAAGGTTAGGGATGAAAAATATGACATATTGACAATTTTAACCTTCATTCACAATATAAATGTTTAGTTACCAGATAATAAATATATTACCGGGTAATAAATACGTTAACAACAAATATATATGATAATAAATGTGTTTATTATGTGTTACCCCGGTAATATACGCTTTAACCAGGTACAACACATAAGCTAGCATATAATAAATGATTTAACGGGTACCATTATATATATAAGCTATAAGTTATCAAATAATAAAAACATTACCTAGGTAATAAATGAATTAACAGAAACTAAATGTTTTACTTGAGTAATTTATATAAGTTAGCGGATAATAACTGAATTAACGAAAACTAAATATTTTACCCGGGTAATTTATATAAGTTAGCGGATAATAAATATATTAACGCAAACTACATAAATTACTTAGTAGATAATAAATGTATTAACAAATTATAAATATAAGTTAACGGATAATAAATATTTTACCCACGTAAAATATGTGTTACCTGGTAATATATCTAAGTTAGTAGATAATAAATATATTAACGCATACTATATTTGTTAGCAGACAATATACGAGTTACCCTAGTAAAATATTTGTTACCGGGTAATAATAAAAAAGAGAGCATTAAATGTTTCTTTGTGTTTTAAGTAATCTAGATATGATAATTGTTTCTTTATGTGTTAAGTGATTGAATATTACATATAACAAATATATTAATAGAAAATAGATAATAAACGTTTTACCATATAAAATATTTGTTACCTCATAATATAAATATGTTAGCGGATAAATAATTTATTAACAGATAATATATAACTTAACAGGAAATAAATAAGTTACCTTAATAATATATTTATTACCGAATAACAGACTGGAAACAAAACATTAAATACACATTTAATGTTATGTAATTTTCTCTCTTTTAATTAATGATTGTCATAGACATTTGATTAATTAAATAAATTGAATAGGTAATTTCTTAATTTTTTGTTTTTTTTTTTGCTTTTTTTATGTATATTCAATTAAATTACCTTTATATAATATGCTATTATGCTTCATGGGAAAAAAAGAAAAAAGTCTAATATCTATTCGAATAGTTTATGACAGTTCCAGTTCGGTTCTAAGTGCTCTAATTCGGGTCAAGGCTGGATCGGATCTTTGGATTCGGATATTTTGCCGAGGCCTAGGTCCATTGAAAGCAAAGCAGGGTATTTGACGGCTACTTAACGTATCTCAGAAAATCCTCTTTTGCCTTATCTTCCTTCTTCCCAAACAAATCCTCCATTCTCCTCTCCGCTTCGCTGTGGCCGTTTTAGTCGTCTCTCTCTTTGAAGGTATACTCTCCCTTGCTTTTCTGCTATAGGGTTTTATTCAATCGCCCCCCAATTTCATCATCCCTCTCTTCTTCAATTCAATTGGACTGGTTTCTTGCTTTATCGCATTGTTATTTCCTAACTCCTCCTGATTGCTGTATATCTTCTTCCTCAATCATCACTCTCTCTTTCGGGATTTTGTGTCAGATAATCCAAGAGATTAGTTATCGACCCAATCGATCACGATAAACCATTCCCCGTTCTCTTCTTATTCAGCCGTTGAAAGTAACTATTTTTGTTTTTTTCAATTTGATTCCTCAATTAGATTTTTGTTACTTCATTGTTTTCAATCTGGACCCTTGTGGGCAAATTACAATTTTTTTAATAAAAAAATTGGGATGTTGCTATATGTCAGAATGGCAGCTGATCAGAGGAGAAAGCGGATGAACAGTGCCAATGTTATTGGTTTCAGTTCTCGGGAGCATTACAGAGCCAAGAGAAAAAAGATTCGTTCACAAGATGGGGCTTTGCGTTCGGGTGATCACATCAGTCTTGAATGGGACTGCAACAGAAGTAAAGTAGTCTCTAAGAGGGAACAAGTTGGCCTTAGTTTGAGGCATCTTCGAGAATTTGTTGATATTGTTCCTCCTAGGCGGAATATCTTGGCACAAGTATGCCCTGTCCCGCATGAGACATTCCAGTTGGAAAACTTGTCAGATGTGCTCTCTAATGAGGTAATATGGTTCTATCCGTACGTTGGATCTGGCTTATACCTTTGAGGAGATAAGATTTTTCATCATATAACCTCCATTTATTATTTAGGTTTGGCGGGCTTGTCTATCTGATGACGAAAGAAATTATCTGCGGCAATTCCTCCCTGAGGGAGTTGATGTGGAGCAAAGTGTACAGGCATTGCTTGCTGGGGAGAATTTTCATTTTGGAAATCCCTCTCTTAATTGGTCAGTGACACTTGGACTTCTTGTTTTGGGTTCCTTGAATGAACTCTTTGATTGCTTTACTAAACTAAATCAGAGCTTGAATTAATGCCGAGCTGTATGATCTACATATTCTCAGTATAAACTGTATACTTGGCGATGGTCTCCTTTACGCTCAGGAAATTCGACTCCAATTGAATGTTAGTTGTTGTTTCAGGGGAACAGCTGTCTGCTCCAGCAAAGCTCATCCAGATCAAATTGTTTCTCGGGAGGAATGCTTGAGGGATGATAAAAGGAGATATTACACGAATTTGGAGAAATACCATAATGAGTATGTGCTCATTTAGATTATAGGAGCACTTAAAATGTTTGTCCACATGATTGTAACTCTCTTTCCATTGTTTCTGGTAGTATTATAGATTACTTGCAGACGTTGAAGGAGAAATGGGAAAGCTGCAAAGATCCAGACAAGGATGCTGTTAAGAAGATCTGGAGGTCAGTGCTTTACAGTTTTCTAGTTAAAAGGAAAAGTGTTGAAGTGTAAAATAATTAAGCTGATACATCAATAAATCATGTAGTTTGGAGAAGAAAAGTAGTCAATCAATAATTGGTGTTAATTTTTAGTTTAAGCCTACAGAATATGGATCTATGTTGATCTAATGATCACCTCTTGCTAACATTTGTGTTTTTCAGGAGATCAAGAGGGGGTAGGGCATGCGTAAACGGTTACTGCCAGGATATAACTGCTGCCTCGGAGTCTAGTTCCTGGAATGCAGATGATAAACCATGCAGTAGTGATAATAAGATTTCTGTTTTGAGGACTGGAGAATCTCAGAGAAGGTGCTGAATATATACTCCTTCACATGTATATGCAACTGCTGTTAGCATTCTTTTTTTTTAATCCAAACCTATATACCAATTCTTCCGGTCTATTTTAGGCCTAAGAGCGCTGCTGGAGAAAAAGAAAAATCTCACAGTCCCTCGATTGCTTTAGATAATGTTGCAAACATGGGTATAAAAGCTAGAAAGAAGGACAGGATACCAAAACATAGTATTCAGCAAACTGATGGTGCTAAGTACATGTCCTACCTTAAGGTTAGTTATTATTTGGTATTTCTTACTTTGTTTAGTTCATCGCATGCTGTCAATCATCAAGCAGCTGAAAACTGGCTGTCCATAATTTATCAGCTTGAAAATCATTAGATTGTCGTGATTACTGTTAGTCAGCTGCATGCATGGTATTCGGAAGTAGGACTTTAACATGAAGCAGTTTGGAAAAGAAACGGTTATTATCGTATGTGTCTTTTTGTTGAGTGGAATGTGCAGTTGGCGTTCAATATAACAGATGTGCCTATGATTGAAAATACGTTTTCTGTGTTCAGATAAGCAAGAAACAGCATCAGATTGTCACTAGCATGAAGCAGTCTGGTAAAAGCATTCAATCGAGAGCACTTAATCGAATCTTGGGTAACATCAACAATTTGGATGTTCAACCATACGGAGTGTTTGTGGAAGAAGAACAGAAGAAACTGAATGCTCACTGGTCAGTCTTCTGGTGAAACAAGTGACTTCCTTCATCTAGCCTTTAATTCTGATTTGCAACTGTGTGTTTTCTCATGCAGGCTGCAGCTGGTTAAAGATCTTCCTGCAGCATATGCAATCTGGAAAAAACTACAGTTACAGAAACGAGATATAGTCAGCTCTGTGGAAAGAGAACTGAAGGACAAACTCAATCCGTGGATGGAGGTTTGCTTACACCATAAATATATATTGTATATTCTTTCTGCATTCCCATTTTATTAACAAATTTCATGGGTACAGGATAAGCAACAACTGTACGTTGCAGAAAACCCCGTGCAGAAGCATGATGTTCAATACAATGATCGAGAAAGTTTGAATCCTAATCAGAGTGGTGATTTGGCGCCAGATGTTGAAGATTCTGAAATTTTCAGTCAACTGTCTGCCAAGAATCACTCCCCGTCAAGGGATTCTCCATCTTATGGTGACCAAATTGCAGAGTCAGGCCACTGCTTGCAAGTTGGTACATATCTTGCACAGGTCTCGTCGCCAGATTGTGGCAATAACATCAATCTGCGGGGAAGAGAAGAGAAACCATATTCTTCTCCTTGTTCTCCCAGCAGGTGTCACGGCCTTAATGTTGAAGCAAATGATTATTCCAGCTCTATGCAAGGTCAGTCTCTCCCACAGGCTCCATTTCCTAGTGAGCCCCAGCCTTCAGATCTCGATAATGCACATCCTGTAGGCAAGCACTGTGTACCAGAACTAGAGAATGCTTCATCAGACGAGAGAATTACTTGTATTATTGCTTCAAGCCATGGAGAAAGGTCACAGATTTCTTCTGGTGCAGGTGTGTGGCAGCCAGTGGAAGATATTCCGCAGTCCTACATTAGCCGACAAGCTTACACCCCCAGTGGTGGATTGTCAACCATACACCATCCCGAAGGTAATGAAACAGATAAAAACTGTTTCGTAGACCTAGGATCGAACATACCTGAAGAAGTTGATAGAATGAAGATGCTGCAGCGGAAAGCAAACAACAGTTTTGGTTCTTTCCCTGACAACGATCAAAATGAACTATTCCATTCCATGTTTAAAGGCCAAGGAGTGGCATCTCGCACCACTGAGCAGCTTCACTCTCTTCTCAAAGTCCCCCTTAACGAGGAGCATAAACAAATTATGAGCATTAGTTTTCAGCAGGAAGGAAGGAATAATTTGATGGAGGGCAGTCAATATTCTGGTCAGTTCCAGGATCATATCGCTGCACCACATGCACTGTCCCAGGACCAGCAGAGACAGGTTGACGTCTATGGCCAAGGAAATATTTCAGATAACATGTACTGCGATGGACGTGGATTCTTGATGCAGCGGCCGGACTGGAACACCAATTGTGCACAGATAGGAGTTACTACACAGTCCGGGTTGAGCTCTGGCCCTTTGTTAAATCCGAACTGGCAATTTAGGAGCATGTGGGCAAACACTAACGGTATCGAATGTACAAGCCAAGGCAGTCAAACTGGGATGGAGAGAGATCATAGCCTTCTCAGAGTTGCTAATAACGCAGAGCAGATCATTCACAGGGGAAGTAATTCAGATCAAAGCTTATTCTCTGTTCTCTCTCAATGCAGTCAATTGCGGCGTTCAAGATCTGCTTTCGAGCCGGAGAGTTCGAGTGGTCAAGTATTTGCCTCTGGTGACTATGGAATGCTGATGGGAGGAGGCACAACTCAGGTAGGCAGCAATTTGGCTCAGCCTGCAAACCCGCTTGATTACTTAAGCAGTAGCAACCCATCAACGTCTTTGATGCCAGACGATGTAGCGTGGATAAACCAGAGCCGCCAGAACTCCTCTAGTCTCCATGACCCACTAGGCAAGCTGTATCCAAGGTCATGGAATCCGTAACCTTGGTTGTGAAGTTTTGCATTGCCAAAGGTCATCTTTAAGATATACAAAACCCAACATGGGTTTCTTAGTTTTCATTTATTTTTCTGTGCCTGTACATAGAAAGATACAGAGGAACCTTTGTTTTGTAAATATTTAGATTTTGAGATATGAACTAGGAAGTGAGGATACTCCAGCCACCTTTTAAAAAATGTCTTTTCACAAACTCGTCCTTCTCTCATGGAAATCAAATTGGAAAATCGATTTTGTAAGAAAAACGAAAAAATTGTAACTAACTGTGATAATATTGCAACTAACTAGGAAATAGAGAGGTGAAAGGAGACATTACATAAAAAAAGTCCCCTCCGAGAAGAATGGTGAAGCCACAAATGAAGAGCTTATTACAGAAAAACTTTGAAGCTTCATGTTTTGTTTTGATTATTATTTTCTCATATACCATTTGAAAAGCATCTACAAGTTTTTCTTTTATCAGAATTAAACACAAGATTAAGATGGGGGAGAAGAAGAAACAGGTGATCAAATTGGAGAGAGAAGCTGTGATCCCAATTTTAAAGCACAAGCTCATCACTGCCTTGTCCCTTCACTTTGGTCTCCATTTTCTACATTTCATTTGTTTCTTTCTTTCTTTCTTTCTACATTTCTCTGTTTCTCCTCTTTACGTTTTGATTATTCTTCAGCGGAGAAATGGGAGAAAGACGAGTTCCTGATATTCTGCCAGAGAGTGGAATACACCATTAGAGCTTGGTACCACATTCACTTCGAGGATCTTATGGTATACATATATAATCAATCTCTCCTCTTCAAGTATTTCTTGTAATCATTGTAAGTAAAGAAGATAGATTGTGTTTGTAGCAACTGTATTCACTCTTCGAGCCCGTCCGTGGCGCCCACAGGCTTCAACAACAGAACTTATTTCCTCGTGAAATCGATGCTCTTGAAGATCAATTTCTTGTTCATTTAGTCCAGGTTCTATCTTTGTTTCCACTCCATATTTACCTCAAATACAAAATTTAACGCATGTATAAAAATCCCTTAGGTCATGGAGAAGAGCAACTTCAAAGTGATAACTAACGAAGAAATACAAGTAGCTCTCTCTGCTCAATACCGTCTCAATCTTCCTATTGTTGTTAATGAAGCTAAGGTACCTTATAACAATATAATAATAATCTTCAAAACATGTTTGGAAATGACATCTTCATAGTTTTACAAGGATCTTTAATGTAGCTTGATACAAAGTTGTTGACAAGATTCTTCTCCAAGTATCCTCGTGATGATCTTCCTCGTTTCGCTAATAAGGTAGGTTTCTAATAATTCAGTATCGTCAATCCAATGAATTGCTTTCATTTGACCAGTATCTAATGATCTAATGTATGTCTTGTCTCTCTTAAAGTATATAATATTCAGACGTGGGTTTGGAATAGATCATATGAAAGCTTACTTCTTCCTAGCCAAAGTAGATACAATCCTTGTCCGGATTTGGAGCTTTCTACTCACCATCACATGGTGAGCTACCTTGTGCTCTTCTGTTGATGTACATATATATCTCATGAAGGATGCAATCAAAATGCAAAACTAATCCTCAGATTTCCAGTTTAAATAGACTTATATATGGAAGGAAAAAGGAGTCAGGGCTAACACAACAGATTGATATTAACATTGAAACAGAGAAAGATAGTTTATACATTGAAAGAATCCGCATTGAGAAGCTAAAGATCAGGTTCTGTCAACCAATCCTTTGTTAGGCTTATCTGCTACAATTTATATCATTGACTTGTCTCTGTGTTTTTTTTTTTATCACTGATTCAGTCTCTCCAACTTGATGAAAAAGATAACCATCCAAGAGCCTACCTTTGAGAGAATCATTGTAGTATACAGGTATAAAATTACAGTAGAGTGGTATTGGAGGCATGTGAGTTTTTGATTTATCATCTTGGTTTTGGATTTACACACACACAGGAGAGTTTCAGGGAAGAAAGAATCAGAGAGGAACATCTATGTAAAACACTTCAAGACCATTCCAATGGCTGATATGGAAATCGTGCTTGTGAGCATCCATTAACCAAAAATATGTGCTCAAATGTGTATTATTAATCAGAAATTAACTGATATCTCGTAATTATACACAGCCAGAGAAGAAAAATCCAGGTCCTACGCCACTGGACTGGGTCAAGTTTCTTGTTTCTGCTGCCATTGGACTGGTCAGTTCTGCTACTGTATTCTGCTGACATAGAAAAATGGAAATTGTGCTTTATTAACTCTAGTTTTACAGGTCACAGTGATAAGTTCAGTGAGCCTAAAAAAAACCGACATCAGAGTCATAGCAGCGATACTTAGTACAGTAGTGGCCTACTGCGTTAAAACATATTTCACGTAATCTACACTTCTATTAATGACAAACCGTCCTCCACCTCTGTTAATTAACATCCTTTGATACATATATCTACATTAAATGTGTACTCAGGTTTCAACGAAACTTGTTAGACTATCAGAGTCTTACCACAAGAGCTGTGTATGATAAGCAGCTAGACAGTGGAAGAGGCACTCTGCTTCACTTGTGCGATGAAGTTATCCAACAAGAGGTGCTAATTTACTCCCTTTTTTCCTTATAACATGTCATCTTCTTCTGTCTTTACTGGTTATTGACTTACCAATTAAGGTCATCATTTCATTTTTCATGCTGATAAAGCAAAGGCGTCCCACGAGCAAGGTACGTCTTCTCTGCAACTTTCTCATATGAAGATACAAAAACATATACATGTAAAGGCTGACCTCAAAAAAGTGCAATTAAAGGATGAGCTTGACATGTTAAGTGAAACATTCATCAAAGAAGAATTCAACGAAAGTTGCAATTTTGACGTGGATGATGCTGTAAATAAGCTTGAGAAGCTTGGACTTATCTCTCGTGTAAGTCCCTCCATATCTGTTTTAAACTGAGCCTCTCTCTGTATATATATACTCAGTTAAGTAAATCTTGTGAAATGGAAAGGGCTTTCAGGATTCAGAAGACAAGTATAGATGCGTTGATGTGAAGGAAGCAAACGAGATAATGGGGACAACAACGGAGGAGATGGTACTCAAGGCAAGAGGAGGTGGTGAATATGAAGACGACGAGACAGCAGGGAATGGACCTGAAACGAATCCTGAAGATGAACTTAACGCAAAGGAAGAACGTTGCCAGTCTCGATATGAAGAGTTTGAGTCCTTGTGGATGTAAGAAAAGCTTTGATGTAATTTCAGATTTTCAGGCCGATAAATTAGATATTGTATAAAAAAAACACAAAAGATACAAAAATAGTCCAAAAGACCAGCGCATTTCTTCACTACTGAGATCACAACAAATGAATTCTTCCTTAATTATTGCTTATATTTATAAAAGTGAAAAACAGAACACAAGATTAAAAAGGTTTATGTAGGTAGGCATAGAGGAGGATAGCGTTTCGTTCAGAGAGGAACACTGTGCAAGACAACTGTTTCAACGCTGAGACCTGGTCCGAAGCCAAACAAGACACCCCATTCCAAGCCTTCTCCTGTCGTCGCCACACCATCTTTAGCTGACTTCCTCCTCATCTCATCTAGAATGAAGAGAACGCAAGCACTCGACATGTTTCCGTACTCGCTCAACACGTGACGTGTGGCACTCATCCTCTCTGCTTTGAGCCCTAGCTTTATCTCCACCTGATCCAAGATTGCTGGACCTCCTGGGTGAGCTACCCAGAAGATGGAGTTCCAATCGCTTATCCCTAGCGGTTTAAAAGCTTCATCTAGACTCTTCTCTATGTTCTTGGAGATGAGCCCGGGAACGTCCTTGAGAAGGTGGAAAGTGAGCCCCACCTCCCTCAAGTGTCCGTCTATGGCACCGTCAGAGTCAGGGAGGATGGTTTGAGCAGCAGAGACCATCTCGAAGATGGGTTTCTCTCCCACAGATGGATCGGGGTCTGAACCCACGATGAGTGCAGCTGCACCGTCACTGAAGAGAGCCTGACCAACGAGGGAGTCGAGATGGGTGTCAGAGGGGCCACGGAAAGTGACGGCTGTGATCTCAGAGCAGACGACGAGTACACGCGCGCCACGGTTGTTCTCAGCGAGATCCTTGGCGAGACGAAGGACAGTGCCACCAGCGAAGCAACCTTGTTGGTACATCATGAGACGCTTAACGGAAGGACGAAGACCAAGAAGCTTTGTAAGCTGGTAGTCAGCACCAGGCATGTCAACACCAGAAGTAGTGCAGAAGACGACATGAGTGATCTTGGATTTAGGCTGACCCCACTCCTTGATGGCTTTCACTGCAGCTTCTTTACCTAACTTAGGAACTTCAACCACCACAATGTCCTGTCTGGCATCAAGAGAAGGAGCCATGTAAGCACACATGTTAGGGTTCTCTTTAAGAAACTCCTCCGTCAGATGCATGTGGCGTTTCCTTATCATCGACTTGTCACCTGTTAATAGCACAGCACTTGTTTGTTAATCAACCAACAATGAGAATGAATGAATGAATATAAACGAAAAGAAGGAATTTTCAAGACGTACACATGCGCTGAAACTTCTCCTTGAGCTCGGTCATATGTTCACTGTTGGTGATGCGGAAGTAGTAATCCGGATACTCAGCCTGAATCACATAATTGTCAGGATTAGCAGTGCCAATAGCCAAGATAGCAGCAGGTCCATCAGCTCTCTGAGCCTTCCTGATGGCATCTAAGGAAGAAGAACCAGCCATCACCATTATACTCCAAATTAATTTAAGTATTGATTTAGAGTTAGATGGATGTGTGACTGATTTGTACGTTTTATAAAAGCAGGCGGGGAGTGAGAGATTATATATAAGAAAGTAACGAAGAGAAAAAGAAGATGAGAGTGTGGTAGGTTAAATGGACGGGCAGATGAAGCATTACGTGTCTCGTTGTTAGTTCCCTTTTCTGTGGCTCTCCTTCTTGCTCCCCTGTTTTTTCGTTACTTACCAAAGATTGAATGGTGGCTTTTTTGCAACAACAACAACATTTTTATGTCACTATTTATTTATTTATTTATATTTCATATTAATTTCTCTACGTATTTAATATATATACACGATCTATACACATAACTAAAGATACGTATACGTAAAAAAAGTTGGTTGTATTATAGGAGAATTGTCTTAACACACACGTGTATACTTAACTCCAACATCAATTCTTACAAATCTAATATTCCATCTTCTAATCCTAAAACTAGCTAATCTTACATTAGGTACGTCTCCATTTCTCCTCTACCACCCCATCATAGTGATCTCTCAATTTCTGCTCTTTTTTCGCCCTCCAACGCAAGATGCCACCACACATTTTTTGTTTTCTTGTTTTTTTTCCCATCACCTATAAAATATATTTAAATTAATAATGCTTTTCACATTTTTAAAGGCAATTTATTACTATTATAAATATATATAGTATTTGTGTGAATGAATTGAGAAAAAGAGGAACGTAAGAAGCAATGATATCTTCAATTTTGTTATTGACTTGTCTGTTACATAATGAGATGGACACATATATATATAGCACACTAAGGTGGTGAAATCATAAGTAGAAATTAATAAAAATATTATAGTATTATAAAACTGAAGATAATAACAATTTTAATTGATATAATAAAAATTTGATTAGCTTAATTTTCAGAATTCTAGAGAAATAAAAGAAAGAAATTTTTGTTATTAAATTTTTGGTATGAATTATAACTATTACACAACGTTTCTCTATATATAGTAGTGATGGTGGGATCCACCAAAGTTTATATACTCTGACACATATACATATGATACGTCATTTTGTTTGATGAGTCAATGATGACTCTTGCTTTTGCTTGGTGTCACTTGACTCATGTCAAGTTTATAACATTCCTCCTTGGACACCATCATCACTATTGATTCTTGTGTTATGTCTCTATCGTTTTTTGTTGACTCGTTAAAAACCTTTCTAGGAAAACCCAGTAGGAAAAACCATAGAAATGAAAAAGAGTGCAACAACGCAAGCCGTCCCTGGAACGTTGAGGATCACATCTTTATACATCTCGTAGATGTCGCATTGCAATGTTATGGATATGTTTCCTGAATGGAGTGGTGGGTAATGACTTTGTTAAGAGATCTGCAGCATTATCAGTCGACTGGACATATCTCACTTTAATGTCTTTATTCTTCTCGAGCTCTTGGGTATATGAGAAGAACTTCAGATGAATGTGCTTGGTTCTATCACTTTTGCTATATCATTTTTTCGTCTGTGCAACACATGCATCATTGTCTTCATAAAATATAGTTGGGTCCATATTGACTTGAATTCCATTGTTGGAGAATGTGTTGACTTATTGATCTCAGCCACACACATTCTTTACTCGCTTCATAGAGTGCAATAATTTCAGGATGATTAGAAGACATGGCTACAAGTTTCTGCTTTTGAGAACGCCATGATATAGCAGTCCCTCTAATGTTAAACACATATCCTGTTTGTGATCGACCTTAACATGGATCTGATAAATATTCTGCATTTGCAAAACCAATCATTTGAGCATTTAAATTTTTAGAATAAAATAACCCTAAATCAGTAGTCCCTTGAAGATAGCGGAAAACATGCTTGATTCCATTCCAATGTCTTTCTGTGGGGGACAAACTGAACCTGGCCAAAAGGTTAACTGCAAATGATAAATCAGGTCTTGTGCAATTTGCAAGATACATAAGTGCTCTAATCGCACTTAGATACGCTATTTCACGACCAAGTATCTCTTCAGTATCCTCAGCAGGTCGAAAAGGACACTCTCAGTGTTTAGCGACCTAACAACCAATGCAGTACTGAGAGCTATTGTTGTCCATGCTAAATCGTTTTAACACTCTCTTAGTGTATGTGGATTGATGTACAAATATGCCCCTTTCGGAATGCTCTATTTGTAGGCCAAGACAATACTTTGTCTGCCCGAGATCTTTTATCTCGAATTCCCCCTTTAGATATTTTGCTGCCTTTTGTATCTAATCTTGAGTTCCAATGATATTTAGATCATTAACATATACCGCGATTATCACAAATCCGATATCTATTTTCTTGATGAATACACATGGCAGATATGATTATTTACATATCTTTCTTTTATCAAATGCTCACTGAGACGACTATACTGAAGAAAATGAACTAGTTTTGCAGAAGCAAGCATTTAATGAGTACGAATCAAAACATGATCTCATGAAAATACTGAATTACAACCGGATTGAAAATCATAAAATATACTTTGGAGTTTTGCAGCGGAATGAATTGACCAAACCGAGATTCTTTTAACACTCCAATTGTAGTGCCTCTATCGGTATCCACACGCACACAAACTGGATCAGAACGAGATGCTATTGCCATTGAGATCCATATCTCTTCTTCCTTTTCACAAATTGTTCGTAACCTTTTGTTTTTGGGTTTATCGTGTGTGTGTCTCTACCTTACATTATCATGTTCAACTCTTATAGAGGAAGAGCACATGAAACATATCCTCTCCTTAATCACACTAAGTGTAGATAACGGTAAAAGCTAAATCAATAAACGCAACTGATATTTTGAAAAGTAACAATCACTTTTCTTGTATCTTATGGTTTCACATTTATACAAATATATATGTGATTATCAATTTCTAAACCCATAAATATTTGATCCAATTTGCTTAGGTGTGTGACCCTATAGGATCATATCATATTAGTAATAGATTCATAAACTATTAATTAAAATTGATTTCTAGCAAAACATTATAACCACCAAGTATTATACGATAACAAAAACTCGATTACACGAATCCGTAAAAGAATGTACAAATGATTTCAAGACATTCCCAACAATCTCCCACTTGTACTGGAATTATCTATTCTCATAATTCCTTTGCTTCTATATCTCGATCTCAACATAAGGCAAGAAATTGTGTCATCCTTATTAGGCTAGATCACTTTATCGAACTCTGATTTAAACTGATCAAACAAACGACTGACATTCACCTTATTTGAGCATGGCCATGCATTTCTCAGTATTAAATCTTCGATAGGCCAAGAGATATTTATCTCCTTTTGTATAGGAGTTACATATCAAATCTTGTTCAAACTATGTTTCTTTACAAAATTCTTGGCACACCCAATCAATCCTTTATAATCACCATTTAGGCTGATGTTTGATAAGATCAAAGTGAACCAATCCATAAGAAAGAAACCATAATGAACTCAAGCCAAAAGATTATTCATTATAGTCATAATGAGAATCTCTTATGACACTCATATAACAATCTTGTAGAGATCTCATTACGTGTCAGTCCAATATTGTGTCCTCTAACACATATCTATGTGATTGACTTTAATACAACATATTAAATGACTTCACAAAACTTAGTCATCAGTCACCTCACATACTAGTCATTCACGGTTATTAATGTCTCATATTAATAACCTTGACCAGAGAATTCAATAACTTATGTCATTTATTATTTACAGGGTTTCATGATCAAGTCACGCACTTGATGACCTATAAGAATGACATAGATTATTTTGGGACTATTATTTAATAATAAAATTAAATAAATCAAAAACAAATTTCATTAATTTAAAAACATTACCAAATGTATGCAAACTTGAACATCATATCATAAAACAAAAATCTCCCACTAGAATCAAGATCACATCTTAAGAAATCTAATGTCTATAGCAACAGTATGAATCTCATGCTTAGGCCGTGGAAGAGGCTTGGTCAATGGATCAACAATATTTGCATCTGTTGAGACTCTGCTAATCTTCACATCTCCTCTATCAAGAATATCATGAATGAGATGATATGTCTTTCAATGTGTATGAATTTCTGGTGTGATCTTGGTTCTTTTGCTTGAGCGATGACTCCATTGTTATCACAATAGAGATCCACCAGACCGGATATGCTAGGAACCACACCTAGTTCAGTAATGAACTTCTTAATCCAAACAGCTTCCTTTGCCGCTTCAGAAACAACAATGTATTCGGCTTCGGTTGTAGAGTCTGCCAAAGTGCTTTGCTTGTAACTTTTCCAGCTCACAGCGCCTCCATTAAGACAAAAGATAAATCTAGATTGTGATCATAAATCATATTTATCCGTCTGAAAACTAGCATTAGTGTAACCACTCACAACAAGCTCATAACTTCCTCCATAGACATATTACACCATAAAACATTGGTAGAAAACCTTTCTTGGAATTCTGCATATTAAACATGTGTAAGACCTATCTATATAAGTATGTTGACATAGTCCAATAAGCTTGTTTAGTCTATCTCTATAGATTCTTATTCCAAGAATATAAGAGGTTTCTCCCATGTCTTTCATTGAGAAACAACTTCCTAGCCAAGTCTTTACAGACTGAAGCATAGGGATATCATTTCCAATGAGTAGTATGTCATCTACATACAACACTAAGAAAACAATTGCGCTCCCACTAGTCTTCTTGTAACGAAGATTCCAACTCCGAGATGCTTGCTTCAAGCCATAAATTGAGCGTTGAAGTTTGCATACTTTCCCAGCATTTTCACGAGATGTGAAACCTTTAGGTTGTGTCATGTACACATTCACTTCCAGATTTCCATTAAGGAAAGCTGTTTTCACATCCATTTGCCAAATTTCATAATCATAATAAGCGACAGTTGCTAGGAGAATCCGAATAGACTTAAGCATTGCGACTGGGGAGTAGGTTTCATCATAGTTAATACCATGAATCTACTTGTAACCTTTAGCCACCAATCTAGCTTTATAAATCTGTACATTACCATGCATGTTGGTTTGTTTCTTGAAAATCCATTTACACTCAATGGATTTAGCACCATCAGGTAAATTCACCAAAGTCCATACTTTGTTCACATACATGGAGTACATTTCAGATCCAGTGGCTTCTAGCAATTTTTTGGAATCAGGCCCCTCATCGCTTCCTCAAAAGACGTAGGTACATCACTTTCTATGAGCAATAGACATCATCTGTCACCCATACATTAAATCTATTACGTTCGTGACGAATCCTTTCGAACCTACGCACCTTAGGTTCCACGGGTCTAGATTCTTCTACGACTCTTTGTAGATCTAGTTGATTTTCTTCCTCATGAGTCAGAGAAATCTCATGTGTTTTTTGAACTTCTTCGAGTTGTACTTTACTCCCACTGTATCTCTTAGAAAGAAGTTCTCTTTTGAGAAAAACACTGTTTTGAGCAACAAACACTTTGTTCTCGAAAGGGTTGTAGAACTAATAACCTTTGGTTTATTTAAGATAACCAACAAAGTGACACTTATCAGATTTGGGTCCAAGCTTATTAGAAAACATACGTTTAACATAAGTTTCACAACCCCAAATTTTCAGAAAATACAAGTTTGGAACTTTTCCAGTCCACATCTCATATGGTGTCATTTCAACTGATTTTGATGGGCATCTATTGAGCGTAAACGCAAACGTCTCTAGAGCATATCCCCAAAAGAATAATGGAAGATATGTATGACTCATCATTGATCGAACCATATCTAATAAAGTTCGGTTTCTCCTCTCGGATATACCATTCAATTGTGGAGTTCCTGGTGGATTAAGTTGTGAAACAATTCCATATTATCTTAGATGATCATTAAAAATTTGGCTCAAATATTCTCCACCTTGATTAGATCGAAGAACTTTGATTATCTTGCCAAGCTGATTAAGTACTTCATTCTGAAACTTTTTGAACTTTTCAAAGGATTCACATTTATGTTTCATCAAGTAAACATAACCATATCTACTATAGTCATCCGTAAATGTGATGAAGTACGAGTAGTTTCCTCTAGCATTTATACTCATTGGACCACATACATCTGTATGTATAAGTTCCAACAAGTTTTTGGCTCTTTCACTATGACTTGTACAAGGAGCTTTAGTCATTTTTCCTAATAAACAAGACTCACATTTCTCAAATGATTCAAAGTCAAATGAGTTCAAAAGTCCATCACTATGTAGTATTTGAATACGTGTCTCATTTATATGGCCCAAACGATAATGCCAAAAGTAAGTTTGATTTGTATCATTTGACTTAAACCTTTTAGTATTAACGTTATAAACATGCACGTTTTTGTTTAGAATATAAAGTTCATTCTCCAATGAACAACTACCATAAAAGACGTCACTACGATCAAATGAGCAACACTTTTCTTTAATCGCATAACGAAATCCTTCTAAATCCAAACATGGAATAGAAATAATATTTCTGTTTATAGCAAGAACATAGTAGCAATCATTGAGTTCTAAAACCAAGTCTGAAGGCAAAGATAAGTGAAATGTTCCTACAGCTCATGCAACAACTCTTGCTCCATTTCCTACACGTAGGTCCACTTGTTCTTTCTTCAAAGTTCTATTGTTGCTTAGGCCCTGCATATTTGTACAATTATGAGCACCACAACTGGTATCCAATACCCAAGAAGTAGTAACATTTACTTCTATAACATAAATACCTGAAGACGATGCATTAAAAGTTTTATTCCTTTTCAGCTCTTCCAAATACTTTTTGCAGTTTCTTTTCCAATGCCCAGAATCATTACAATAATAGCACTTATCAACTTCAGAAGGACCAGACTTAAACTTAGGAGCTTGGTCAGACTTGCTCGGATTCCCAATCTAGCTAGCCTTGCCCTTTCCATTGTTTTTGCCTTGTTTCTTAAACTTCTTACCCTTTTGCGTCAAAAGAACGTGAGGGGTGTCCTTCTTAACTTTGGGCTCAGCTGTTTTGAGCATTCCATGCAGCTCAGTCAAAGTCTTTGTCAAGTTGTTCATGTTGTAGTTCATGACAAACTGATTATAATTTAATGGCAATGACTGAAAAATGAGATCAGTTGCCAACTCTTGGCTTATTGGGCAGTCCAACTTTGCCAGGTTATCAATATAACCCATCATCTTACTAACATGAGGGCTAACTAGAGTATCCTTTGGCATCTTAAACTCAATGAGAGCCTTAACCATTTGCTATCTCTCAGTTCGTCCTTGCTCCTGAAACATACCTTTCAGGCTAGTGATTATGTCAATTGGTGATTCCACGTTCTTGTATTGCTTTTGCAAGTCTTAGTTCATGGTAGTCAACATAAGACAACACACATCGACCTTATCACTGATATGCTTCTCATAAGCATTTCTCTCTGCATGTGGAGCATTGGTCTTAGGTTTTTCAGAGAGAACATTTTCAAGGATATAGTCCTTTTTCTCTTGCTTAAGAACTATTCTCAAGTTTTGATACCATTCAAGGAAGTTTGATCCATTCAATTTTTCCTTCTCAAGGAAAGATCACAATGAAAATCAACTGTGAGGAGTTGACTTGCTGTATACAAGAATAGAAAATGTTAATATGAAGTTCGCCAAAAAAAAATCTCAACAATTAAGAAAATTCACATTATATTCAAAACAACATTATCCTCAAAATGAATATAATGATCCAAGATTCCATATTTCACTAGAATTCAAGTGAGCTTTGGCTCATCACCTGAATGACTAGCTATGTAGGTAAACAACACCTTGTTAGTTATATCTTATATAATTCTTGGTTGTTAGATAACATCTTATGTTTATCTAACGTATGCCTCCAAGCCCAAAACCGTTTTGATAGCTTAATCAAGTAAACCAAACTTATTTTGCATAGAAATTATTTCTATTTATCTCACTTATTTAATTGTAATAGAAATTATTTCTATTTATCTCACTTATTTAATTGTAGACTCTTTGCTGAGCAAACCAAGTATACAACGAAACAAGTTTTAATAGTTTATTAGATTGGATTGGCATCAAAATTACTTGATATTTGTTGAGGATTAGATTTTAACCCAATCGTAATTTACATTTATACTTTTTAAGTGTAGTTTCAAGAAGAAAGAAAAACTTCTCAGATAAGGAGCTCCTTTCCGGATTAAAAGTTTGATATCGACACTGGAAATTGATCTACACTTCTACCAAGTAATATTTCCCAGTCTCTTCCATACCTCCTCTCGACCTTACTCTAGGCATCTTTCCAAATCCAAGCCTTCAGCTACATGCAATTGCCTAGCCTCCAACAATTTGATAAAAGCTAAGACTCCTTTGAATCTCTAATCACTGATCTTAATAACTCTGATCTGGTCTCTACTTCATTCTCTCATCTTTAATAAAGGTCGATTACCAACAATTCCCTCTTATGCGAAGATCCTTCATTTGAATTCTAGATAGACTCTGCTTGTCATGTAAGACATGGACTCTCGATGCAATTTGCCGATTGTGTAGGATATGCGATCAATGGCGGTCTTGGAAGACACGACAATCGATTTACCCCTCTCTGGAACTTATTTGACATGCTCCAACGACAAATTTGTGCTCATTGGAATATTGTTGAACCTAGAGCAACATAGTATGACCAAGATGATGTTCACGATGCCACGGATTTGGCGAATGCAAAATAAATTCAAAGGTACGGTTATTTCAAAATATACTTTTCATTTTAGCTTCACATCGGAGGATGATCTATTGTCGATCATCAAACTCCCTTTCTGGACCTACGAATAATAGGGTATGATTGTAACTAGTAAAGATGACAACTTTGTGCCATCTCAACTGCAGTTAGTTCTCATCTGGGTTCATCTCTCAAATATACCTATTGAACACTATACAATGGACCTTTCTCAGCGGTAGCAGATACACTTGGTGAAGTACTTGACATTAACTATGATCAAGACCGCTCTCACCTTCATGAATACGTCAGAGTAAAGGTTCTCTTCGATACCAACAACCCATTAAGGTAGTCTAGGAATTTCAGACTTCTGAATGGGAAGATTCTCAACATTAATTTTGAGTATGAACAAGTTAGATGAACATGTCACTATTGCAAAAGCCTCCTCCATGAGAAAGCCAAATGCACCCTCTGGAAAGAAGAAATCCTACAAACTGGGGCTCTGACCGGCTCTAAACAATGTACTAACTCGGAAAGCATGGACAATCATCGGGAATAAACTTAAAGTAAGGAAACCACAGTGACAAACTAATCTCAGATCGAGCTCATTAACCAACTCAAGACAATATTGGAATCAAAAACTCAGACAAAGCTTTTGGCTAATAATGAAACTTTCAGAGATATCAGCAAAGCTTTAGACGTTTCAGCATGCTATCCAATGAGGATAGTCCCTCAGACTGAGGAAGTAGCCCGTTCTGACACAACTCTAACAACCCTAAATACCTCTACACCAACACAGCAAGTCTATGGACTCAAAAGAACCGCTAAAGAAAGATCATCCAAGTCCCAACTCCTCTTTTCAGAGAAACTCAAGGCAACTTCTACAAAACCAGAAGCATTAGCCTTTATTCCCAAGAAACAAAGACCAACTCTTCTGACTTATGAACCCTGCATTACCTCTCCTACATCCTCCAGTGAAGGTCTTGTGGCTCCCCTGAAGCCACCCAATTCACCATGAGCATCCTAAGTTGGAGCTGTCAAGGACTGAAGAGCACCTTGATAGATCGATGCCTGAAGAAAATAAGACAAGAATTATTTCCGGATATCATGTTCCTCATGGAAACAAATAACAACAAGGATTACGTTGAATTCGTACAAAAATGGCTTGGATATGATAACAACTATATAATTAACCATGCAGGACTTAGTGGAGGGCTTGCACTATTCTGGAAAAACAGTCAGCATCTTCAACCTCAGCAAGGAAACCAAAACATTATAGACACTGTGATTAGAATAGGGAACTAGAAATTTCAGCCTCCTTTGTTTATGGCAACCTAACTAGCAGTCTTAGGCCTCATGTATAAGATCAGTTAATAGATATATGAGCATACAGAAACTCAGCTTGCTCCTCATCGGGGACTTTAATGAAATAATGTCCAACGATGACAAGATTGGAGGCATTCCAAGACTAGACTCAACATTCTGACACTTTAGGAACCTATTGGTGGAATGTAAAATACATCAAATACCCAGTAATGGACCTTACTTCTCTTGGATGGGACACATAAATAATATGTGGGTGCAGAGCAGGATATATAGAAGCTTTGGCAATGGAGACCTCTTCTCGCTATGGCTGAGAATCAACACCACATATATAGATTGGCTCGGCTCTGATCACGGGCCCTCACTCACATCCTTCGCAATGGAAGCTCAAAAGTTCCAAAAAAGATTATGCTTTGACAAAAGATGTACCAGAAGGAAGAATTTCGAGCAACTGATACAATCAGCTTGACAGAGGAACAATGCTTGTGGTAGCACCCATTTGCAAGCCATTTCTCAATGGTCCATCAACTGATACAATCATCATGGACATAATTGCAATTTGAAGGAAAGAAATCTCTAAGTGGAAGAAAACTACGAACACAAACTCTGCTAACAGGTTCGAAATTCTTAGCAACCAATTAGAAACAAAAGTTACCAAAACAAATCCAAATCCAGCTCTGATTCTTAACATCAAAACTCAATTGGAACAATGGAGCAGAGAAGAGGAGATCTTTTGGAAACAAAAGAGCAAAGAGAAATGGCTTGCAAATGGGACAGAAACACCGGATTCTTCCATAACAATGTTAAAACTTGAAGACTCAAAAACTACATATTTACCTTACAAGATTCTCACGGCGTCGCTCAACACTCTGAAGGCTCCAAAGGCAATATGGCAGCTGTATTCAACATTTATTCTCCACCTCAGATCCAACAGGAAATGAAGAGATGCTTCTCACCATGAACCCAAAAGTAACCCCAGAAATGAACCTTCAACTTCTCAACGAAGTCTCCTTGGAAGAAGTCACAGCTGTTGTCTTTAGCATCAGGGTGAGAGTTTCCCTAGCCCTGATGGCATGACAGGAATTTTCTTCCAACAGTACTGGCACATCATTGGAAATCAAGTCGCAACTGAAGTCAGGGAAGTTTTTTCCACTAGCAACCTCCCTAAAGACTAGAACCCCACTAACAATGTACTTACTCCAAAGGTCCATAATCCATCCCAGATGAATGAATTCAGGCCAATTAGTCTATGTTCTGTCCTTTACAAAATTGTGGCAAAGATCATGGTTCAAAGATTCAAAACTATACTCACGACGATGATCTCTGACACTCAAGGAGTCTTTGTAGCTGGAAGACTCATCTCGGACAATATTCTTTTAGCTCATGAAGTCTTTCACCACCTGCAATCGGATAAACACGGTCAAAGTGACAACATGGCTATCAAAACTGATATGTCTAAAGCATATGATAGGTTAGAATGGACTTTCGTGGAAAAGACTACGCTCAGGCTAGGCTTCACAAGAAGATGAACCTCCTTCATAATGACATGCATGTCAACTATAACATATTAAGTCATCATGAATCACTACAAGAAAACTGGCAATTTGTAATGGTTAGGATTTTGCAGAGCCGTCGCAAATGGCCATTTTGCTATAGCCCTGCGACATCGCCAAAACATCGCAAATCGTTAGTCAGAAATAACATTCATCGCAAAGGTGTCACAAGAATTTTAACGTCTTGAGAATGTCGCAAACTTGCGACGGACATGGGCCTCACAGATACATCGCAAGTATTGCGACGTTGTTGCGATGTCAACGATGCGACGACACTACGAAGTGCTTGCGACGTACGCTCTGCGACGTCCTTGCGAGGTACGATCTGCGATGCCCTTGCGACGTACGCTTTGCGACATCCTTGCAATGTACTATCTGCGACGCCCTTGCGACATACGCTCTGCGACGTCCTTGCGACGAAATAATTTAAAATATATTTTTTAATTTTAAAATATAATAAATAATTTAGTAAAATATATTTAATTTATTTTTAAAAAAAATAAATAAAAAGAAAAATGAAATATATTAAAATATAAATATTATACAAAATATTTTAAACATATTACCGAAAAAAAACTAAAAATCATTCGAGATGTCTGTGTTCTGGTCCACGCTCCGGTCTGGGTTCGGGTCCGCGCTTGGTTTGGGTTTGCCGAACTCGATCCGGGCTCACCGGGTTGCATCTCGTTCAGCTGAGCAGCAATGTCCGCGTCTTTTGAAGCCAACGTAGAGAATAACCTGGTGAACTGGGCGATGTTCTGCTGCAGCGACGTGATGAGTTAATCATGAGCTTGCAGTTTACTCTCCATCTCTGCCCTTTCTGAGGAATTGGCAGAGGGTTGAGACTGCGAGGATTGAGTCCAGGCGCTCAGCTCGATCTACGAGCCCAAGGAGCGACCGGTCCCATAAAATCTCCCCTTCTTACGGGGAGCAACCTCATAAGAAAAAAATAAGTAAACGTTAGTTTAACAATTTGAAACGGAATAAACACGAAAAAAGTACAAAAATTCTTACCTCAGCATATATCTGGTTCTTCTGTGTGGTTGATAGAGAAGTAAAGCCAGTGCTCTCGTAGAGTGTCTCTATCAGATCAGGGTGAGGATCCCCCGTCTCTTCTTGCTGAAAGGATTTAAGAAGTAATTATATTAATTAATTAGATTTTATTATTTGTTATTTAAAAATATTGACGTAATATATTACCATCTTACGAGCCCGAGCAATGTCTATGCGGACTGTCACCATCAGGATCAGCCAACCTAGTCGCCCGCGCACTTGCGCTTTTCCTCTCGGACTTCGGGTTATGCCAATAACGGACAAGACCCTCCCAGACTTCGGTGTTGAACCATCGAGGCATTGCTTTGTCGCCATGTGCCATCCATCAAGACCTCCTCAAATTTCATACGGATTTCACCCGTAATCGAGGGGCACCAGTGGTATCGTTGCTAGAACATGAATAAAATTTTAAACTTAAATTGATGTTAAAAATTATTAAGAGAAATAGATTATTAAAAATTAAAACTTACCGAAAATGTTTTGAACCATCTATCGACGTGGTTCGGGACCTGCGTAAAATTTGCGTGCGATTCCCTGAATTCTCTTTCAAAGATTTTTCGCACGGCTGTTGGCAATACTTGGTATCATTAAACCTACAATTTTAATCCCAAAATTAATAAAAATATGATTTAGAAACGATTAAATTCGTAATTTTATAGTTTGGGAAATACCATAGTGTTCGCGGCGGGCGCTATGGAACGAGGTTGGGCAAGAATTTGTGGTCTGCATGGTTGAGAATTTCTTCAATAGCCATTCCCGCTGCAATGTCGGCTGGTAGACAAGAGGAAGAGGTGGCACGGAGTTTGTGTCTCGTATCGAAGTGTAACCCGGCTGAAAGCCGAAACTACATCCTGGTGTGGACGGGACAGAACGTGAGGCGGGCGATGGGAAAGCGTGAGATGTCCCCTCTCCGTGAGGCGTCTGCGCATGAGAGCCAGGGACGTAGACGGTTGCGATCCCCCTGCGATTACGAACTACGAATTCCGGACATCTAAAATCACAACGATTTAGATGTCCAGAGTTGTTGTTAATATATTTTTATTACAAGATTTCTAAAATATTTTACAACGTTCTATAAAATGCTAAACGTTTTTAGAAAATTCTATTATAATTACCAATAATCATTAAAACATTTTAGAAAGTTATTTTAAAGTTATCATAAATCATTAAAAAAAATTTGAAAACTCTTAATGTTTTATGAAAATTCTTTATTAATTACTAATAATAATTAAAATGTTTTAGCAAATTAGAAATAATTTTTGGGAATTATTTTAAAATTACCAAATCTTTATTAATTCATTACAATTGTTTTAAACGCTTTAGAAATTTTTAAAAAATGGTATTTGAATTTCCAAAATTCATAAAAACGTTTTAAATTTTTTTAAAAATATAAAAACGTTTTAAAAAAGACCAAAAATCCGAAAATCATTTTGAAAAATCCAAAAATCGTTTAAAAAAATCAAAAATCGATTCTAAAAATCCTAAAATCATTTAGAAAAATAGTAAAATCGTTTTTAAAATTCAAAAATCGAGTTTAAAAATCCGAAATTATAAATCAAGCCTAGAATCCTATACAAATTTTTTTTTTGACAATTGTAGATCTAAAATCCGCGTTCCATATCCTAAACCCAACAATTTCACACTAAACCTATCAATTTTGTGGTGGATACATCTAAGGAAAGTGGAGAGGAGACTTACCTTGGAAGTGGAGGAAGAGAGGAAGAGGAGGACGAGATCCGACGGGAGAGAAGAAGGAGATGAGAAGGAGGTCCGAGGACAAGCCGCGCCGGGAGAGAGGAGGAGGAAGAGAGACGCACGAAGAGGAGAAATGAGGAGAAGAGAGACGCACGAAGAGGAGAAAGAGAAGAAGAAGAGGTCGAGATGCGACAAAAATGGCGGAAAAGAGAGAGGAAGCTATTTCGCGAAGAGAAAGAGAAGGAGGAAAAGGAAAAGACGCGACCATATTATGCGAGGGCCTTGCGACAGAAACTTAGGGTTTTGGAGTCTCGCAGATGACTTGCTGAAGCCTCGCATAAGCCTCGCAAGCCTGCAAGGCACTTGCGACATCCAGGCCCCTGACATCGCAGGGCCTCGCAAAATCTAAAACCGAAAGGTTTAGCGGTTTAACCATTACCTTACAACATAACGGATGTCCGGAACAACGTATCAAATTTCAATACGAAAAGATCAACGATACATCGGTAATCATTCATCAATTGCATTTGGTTTGTTAAAGTCTCCGCAAAACCACTAACGAAAGGTTTTTAAACAAAAACCATAAATTTATTTACGATACAACAAAATATAAACTACACCAACTTTAGTTATTTTCATTATCAGAGTCTTCATCTTCTGTGTCTTTTTTTCATATGTCTCTATGAACTCGACACATTCCGCATTTATATTATTTTCATGAACAATGTCTTCTACGCCTTGTTGTGTATGTATGATATCTTCTGTGGACTCGATAGCTATAGAAACCTCTGATGCTCTTTTTTGTTGCATAGCCACATCATTGACCTCCCCGACAATACGACCTCTTGGATTAACTTTTATTACAAATATCCATGTCTCTCGTCTTTGCTTTATACGAGGATAAGGAATAAAATACACTTGTTCTGCTTGACATGCTAGAATAAAAGGTTCAAACTTCGAATATGTTTGGCTTGCGTTTACATCGGTTACCCCTAACTGGTTAGTGCGAACTCCTCGACCAGCTGTTGTATTGTACCAACGACATTGGAATAAAATGCATCTCAGTCCGAGAACTCTTGGGAATGTGACTTATACAATTTTGTTCAAAATACCGTAGAAGTCGGTTTCACCAGACACGTGGATTCCATAATTTGCGGTTGATTTATTGGAACCATGGTCGTAAGTATGGAAACTGTAGCTCGTGTAAAATACATTAGGGCTATCACAATCATCGCAATTGGTTCATCAACAATCTCATGCAACCATAATGGCAAAGGTTTGTCGGCACATCCATTCTTTACCTACAATCACATAAATAGATTAAAACCTTACGTTGTTCTTTAATTTTGATTACATGTACATTGCGATCTTACGTACGTAGTAGTTCAACCATACAGTAAAATCACATTCTTTGTAGGTTTCATACTCTCTTTCGTTTAAATCGAGGAAGAGTTCTCGTATTTGTCTGTCGAATTCACTGCAAAGTAAATAAAGTTTTTATTAGTTAGAACACTTTATCAAATTAATTAATAAATTGATAGGTTCATACCTCTCAAATGGTACTAGATCTTCACAATTCCTCAGTATATAGTTGTGGGTTGCACGACAGTTCGTGTGACTTTTCCAGTATTCTTCCTTAATTTTTCTAGTAAGTTTTCCGATCTGAGTAAAGATATCTGGAACATCAATGGCATATGATGGTGCAATCCCTCCATCATCATATCATCCTACCTGGGTTCTTTTGGTTTTGACGGTTGGACTAAAGTAATATGATGTGCAATGAGTTGTTCCCTCGGTCAAACTTCCAGCAACGATCGATCCTTCTACTTTTGCATGATTTTTGACCTTTCTTTTAAGATGGCCCATGAATCGCTCAAACGGGTACATCCATCGAAATTATACATAGCCACCAAGAGCTACTTCATGAGGTAAGTGGATTGGTAGATGTTCAATCACGTCAAAGAAATGGGGTGGAAAGATTTTTTCCAAGTTACATATCAACACTGCGATATTAGTGTCTAATTGAGCTATGTCATCCTTTGTTAGTGTTCGTGTACACAGATCCCTGGAGAATGCTCCAATTCCTACAAGTTAATACTAATTATATATATATATATATATATATATATATTTAAGTTGAACATCTTAAATAATTAATATAATGATGAAATTTAAACTAAGTACCTCCAATTGCTTCGTGGACATTCGTGGGTAAAAGCTCAAGCAATGCAAAGGGCAGTAGTCCTTTTTGTGACAGTTATGAGATTCTGTATATCCATCAGACATGTTTGCTGGAGTGTGCCAATTGCCTCCACGTTTACATGTTTCCTTAGCACCATAATAATCAATCGGCTCCAACTCTCATCCCCTAACATTGTGTTGGAGGAAGAATGCGTACAACCTTGTTCTTCTTGAACGATTTCTTGTTCCTCCAGTAGGGGTGGTGCATAGAGAGAAACTGACGATGAAAATCAAACCAACAAGATTTTTTACCATGTTTTAATTGAAATGCATCAGTTCATCCTATACAGTATGGACAAGATAGCCTTCCATGTGTAGTCCACCCAGATAACATTCCGTACACAGGAAAGTCATTAATCGTCCATAATAAAACTGCATGCATCTTGAAATTTTTCTGCTGCGAGAAATCATACGTGCGAACACCACTATACCATAACTATTTCAGCTCGTGAATCAGAGGTTGCAGGAACACATCAAGAGATCGCCTAGGATGACTAGGACCCAGCACTAGAATGGTCATAAACAAGAATTCGCTTTGTATGCACATATCAAGTAGAAGATAGTATGGCGTCAATATGACATGCCATAAAGAATATTTACTTCTCGACAAACCAAATGGACTAAATCCATTTGTGCATAAACCAAGATAAATATTTCTACACTCCTTGGCAAAGTCAGAATGTACCGTCTGGAAGTGTTTCCACGCTTTTGCATATGACGGATGTGTAACCTCCTTATCATTTTTTGTGTGTTCTGCGTGCCATCTCATTGCCGCTGATGTCTTTTCCGATTGGTATAGTCGTTTTAATTTTGTCAGTGATTGGCAAATACTACATACGTTTGTATGGGACACGATTCCTTCCACCTGTTGCTCGATACCTTGGCTTCCCGCAAAAATGACATTCATGCAACTTATCAACGGCTTTCCAGAAAATCATGCAATTGTCAATGCAAACATCAATCATTTCTGATGGTAATCCAAGACTCGCAACTAACTTCAGCATTTCATAGTAACTCTCAGCAGAATTATTATCTGCTTGCAGATACTCTTTAAACACATCCACTAATTGGTTCATACTTCTCTCGGTTATGTTTCCTTCACTTTTAATGGACATCAATCTAGATGCTAATGACATTTTGGATAGACCTTCCCTACATCCCTCATAGATAGGTTGATTAGCATTATCAAGCATATCATAGAACTGTTTCGCTTCAGCGTTAGGTTCTTCAATAGTATTTTCACTACCAACTAGAATAGATCCATGATATGCATCTGTAACCATATCATGATACCTATTACCTTGAAGATGCTCATAATTTTCAAACATATTTTTGCCATAATTATAATTAGCATTATCACTAGGTTGACCATCACCACCAGCACCCATACTACTACTTCCACCACCGAGACTATACCCTTCACCATGTGAAAACCATACATAATAGTTTATAGTAAATCCTCTATTATATACATGTTGTTTCACCATATCAATATTCAAATATTTGGCGTTCCCACACTTTACACATGGACAAAAGATGTTGCCGTCATTCGGAGTATATGGGTTGTTAGCCGCGTTGTTTACGAATGCTCGCAACCCATCTCGAAACTCTTTCGTCATTTCTCCAGTCTCCCAATCTTTTTGATTATACATCCATCGTCGTAATGTGAACACTTCATGTTCCGACGTCATTTTTTTTACTCAAAAAAATTCTCAAATATTTTTGGGCCCTAAATCTTTCTCTCTCTAATTTTTATCTCTCTAAGTGTTTATGAGATGTGGTGTGAAGATACAATTACATTGAGGGCTATTTATAGGGAAAAGGGGAAAATTTGCTATGCCATTGCGATGGAGGTAAGTGACATCACAACTACATCACACATGGCTCGCAATATTGCTATGAAAGAAACGCATCGCAAGGTCGTAGCAGCATTGCTACGACCTTGCGATAGCCCTCCGTTCCTCGCAAACACATTGCACTAACATTGCAACAACGTCGCAGCGTTGCGACGTTTGTTGTTGTGATGTAACGTAATACGTCGCAACATCGTTCCAACGACGTTGCAAAATTAGGACGTTTATTTTCCATCACAGGCACCTAGAAGGCGATCCACCTCCACTTCAGCTCCAGCCCGAACGTCATCATACATGCCTAGAACCTCAACACAACGAGATATGGAGGATATGCCTCAAGTTTCAGTCAATTACAACCCCAACTCGACCCCGGACCAAGAACGTCAGATGGAGCTAGGCGGGGGATCGTACCATTACAGCACTGAACAAGGCTGTATGGAACAGATTGACCCTTTACGAGAGCTACACCTAAGAGAAAACGAAGTTGAATCTGCTAGAGCTCCATCACAATCAGTTGCATCAGACAACACAGTTCCAATAGGCTACGACGAACCATCATATGAAGCACCGGGACCAGCCATTCTTGATTTCGATCCTCACAATCCAGCATACCAAATCAACCAACCTTATACAGACACTGCAAGTCCACCGCCATGGAACTTGTACTTCTAAAAAGGTACCCGCTCTACACATTCGTTGTTAATACCATTGCATTCGTATCGTTTTTGTTATTTGATCTAGGTTCTTTTTCACGCTTCTATCACACAAGGGACTGTGTGATTTAAGTTTGGGGGAGGGTCCTAGATTACATTTGATCATGTTTTTTTTTTCTGTTCTTATTTTCTCGTTTTCTATCATGCATTCTCATATAAGGCATTCTCTAAATAAAAAAAAAAAAAAATCGAGTCTAGTAGCTGCATTCATGTAAGATCGAGTCTAGTTTTGCATAGGGGGTTATGATGATTATGCCTATCTGAGTTTGCTGATTCGATGTGCTAAATTCACCACCCTGGATATAAGTTGTCTGCTGCTTGCTTACCTGTCTGAAACGTAAAACTGCACCATATTAAGAAGATTTAGTCTTTGCATTCATGCTTGATTGAATCACGTTACGATCCGATGCTAATCCTTGCTTAAGTGAAGACGATAAGCTGACTGATGAATTACCAAGTATGCATTGAATTTAAGCTTGTGGATTACACAGAATATTTGGATTTCCTTTATCATCATGCATCTATCTTGTTAATCCAAATAGACTCCCACCATGCACAATACCTTCCTTTAAAACCATACACTGCTTGTTGTGTGTTTCGTGAGGTCTTTTTCCGGTTTAACTTGGCATAAAGTGTTAGGTGAGTACCAACAAGGGCATGACTTCATGTAGATGCTGGTCAACGATTTTTGGACAAGATAGGATTAGGTGTGGTTTTGACTTTGGATATGGGAATGTTTATGTCTAAGTGGAAACTGAATGAAAAGTAAAAGGGCTAAAGTGTTCAAGTCTGAAGGAGAAAAAGGGGTCGAAGGTTATACTAAGAAATCTAGTCATGGTTCTGGGTAATAAAAAGAAAGAAAAAAAAATAATAAATAAGAAGAATCATTTGTTGTAAATGTCTTAATTACCAGACTGCTAGAAACTGCATTGTTTGTGAATCCCTCTCCTTAGAATTGTGAATGGAAAAGCTTGTAAGTATGATCTTGGCGGTAACAGAAGGAAAGATGCCTTGAATAAAAAGGGTAGTCTAGGATCAGATTTTGGGTTTTAGATTGCTAGGATGAAACCAATGTGGGTACATGGGTAGATGAAGTCATGTTCTTGTATGCGCCTATTGGTTCTCACCTTTAGCATTATGCTGAAGCTTAATCCACTTCATTGAGTGATCCTTGTTCACTGTTTGACCAGTTACTATAAAGAGATCATTCTAATCTCTGGACCTTACCTTTAGCCAAACAAGTTTTTAAATCAATCCATATGCTTGGTTCACGTTTCTGTTCTAAATGAATGTTAAAAGGGTTAGTTGAAGTGAACACATGAGTAGGTTAAGGCTGCATTTATGCTAGATTGTAATTGGTATGGCTAAAGTTTTTGAGTATGACTTGCTTAGTTGTGCATCTTAGAACTTATATCTTGGACTGTGAGTTTAACATTCGGATCAGCTCGTCTTTGGCTTTGAATCCCCGTTTCACCTTCTTCTCCATCTTGGTTCAGCTTCTTTGCTTGAGGGCAAGCAAAGACTAAGTTTGGGGGAGTTGATATGTCTGCATTTTCGCACGTTTTAGGAGTCATATCCAGCATGTTTAGTGTTTATATTCGTTATACTTCGTGTTACATTAGTGTTTTTAAGTTAGAATTTATGCATAGCATCCATACATGCATTGGAGCAGATTTCAGGTACAATTGGAGACTTTAAGATGCATAATGAGATATCAGTTCATCAACTCGACCAGTCAGCTCAACCGCGACTCGAGCTAGCATCAACTCGACCTCCATCTCCACTGTCTTGGTCGAGCTACACCTCACTGCTGCACCACTCGACCACCGACTCGACCAACGTGGTCGAGCTACATCTCGCCACCAAATCAACTCGACCAAACCGGTCGAGTCGGTTTCACGCGAACCATTTTTACATCAACTCGACTTGTCAACTCGACCGAACCGGTCGAGCTGACCAAACTCCGCATTTTGTTTTTATTATTTTTTTGTTGTTTTTAGGGTTTCTAAGATTGGGTATAAAAACCCTCTTAACCCGTTTTTCCCAGGGGGACGTTTTAATTTTATGAACTTTTGAGAAAGAACAGAGAAAACAGCTACTGCTTCTGTAATCTCGAGACTGAATTTCTATTGCAATTTCATCTACTGGTTTATTCTAATATATTCTTCTTCTCTATTGATGTTTATGCAATTAAGTTTAAGCTTTCAATTTTCGTTGATCGTTATTATGTCTGAGTAGTTTAATAGGCTTTCTGAGGATGGGCTAGGTTAGTGAAACATCTTTGATCTACTAAGTACCTAAGTTAATTTCGCATAGATTTCTTCTGTTTTAGGGTTCTTAATGCTTATCTCTTTCTGATCACTTGAGATTTGATCATAGGAATTTCCATACTCATGAAGTGTTTGACTGAAATACCTGATACACCTGATTTCAGAGATTTTCGTACCTAGCCTAAGGGATTAGCTGTTTAGGGTGAATATTGACTTTAGCAAACTGAATCTTAATGTCTTCTTTGTTATATTTCGCCTATGATGATAGGGTCTGGATATAACCTAGTAGAAATCATCTGTCATGAAAGTGAATATGATTACTTGCGAGTTTGCTGTCTAGGAATCACCTCTTATTGAGTTTGTTAGGTACTTAGGTGTTGATCAAAGATGTCCACTAATCGTCGATCCCCCTCCTTAGAAGCTTCTTATTTCATCTGATTGAATTACCTTTTCACTTGCTTATTTAAATTTCGTTCTCATTAATTTAGACCGTTAGAAACATCGTTTGATTGATTTGGCTTGAATTAATTGATTCTATTACAATTCTGATTGCTTGCATATCACCTAATTGGATTGACACCTCAAGTATTACAATGATCATGATAGTGCTTAAGGTTAATTGACAACAGAGTGAAAGACCTATTATCAATTTGGCGTCGTTGCCGATTGGGTGTTTATTCTGCTTCATTTAGAATTTTAGAACAATTGAGATCAACTTCGTTTTTGATTACAGTTAGCAAATTCACTGAAATTCTGTTTATCTATTAGTTTTTCAGGTGATTCTACAACTTTACCGATCAGCTCGACCTACCAGCTCGGGCACTGGGTAGAGTTGAACTCAAAATTTTCCAAGGGCAGTCAAAACCTTTTAGGTACTTTCGACAGCGAACGACAGCTTAGACGCAACTTGGAAAGGCATAGAACACAACTATTCAGTGAACAACAGAATTCAATGGAGGTGAACAACGGGGATGATAATCACTCTGAACATCATCCAATGCAGAGACCTCAGCAGAGGAGGCCACGGACAATTGGAGCTGGAGATGCTCCAACCACTCACACCCAGAGACATGGTATTGTACCTCCTGCCATCCAGAATAACAATTTTGAGATAAAAGGCAGTCTAATTACCATGGTTCAGAACAACAAATTCCATGGACTACCTAATGAAGATCCTCTGGATCATTTGGATGAATTCGAAAGGCTCTGCAGCCTAACTAAGATAAGTGGGGTGAGTGAAGATGCCTTCAAACTAAGGTTGTTCCCGTTTTCTCTTGGTGATAAGGCACACATCTGGGAGAAACACTTGCCTAGGGGTTCGATAACTTCATGGGATGAGTGCAAAAAGGCATTCCTTGCTAAATTCTTCTCGAATTCCAGAACTGCAAAACTCCGCAATGCAATATCTGGTTTCACACAAAACAATTCCGAGACATTCTCTGAAGCATGGGAACGCTTCAAAACTTATCAGTCTCAATGCATCCATCACGGTTTCACTACCGAGTCTCTTCTGAGCACTTTATACAGAGGTGTCCTACCCAAAATTCGCATGCTGTTGGACACTGCCAGCAATGGGAACTTTCTGAACAAAGATGTGGATGACGGTTGGGATCTGGTAGAAAATCTCGCTCAAGCAGATGGGCAATATTGTGAGGATTATGATAGGAATATGAGAGGTCCTACTGAGTCTGATTCAGTGAGCAGAAAGGAAATCAAAGCCTTGCATGATAAAATAGACAAGCTACTCTTGTCCCAGAAGAAACATGTTCACTTTGTAAGTGAAGATGATCAGGTTGAGGAAGAGGATGACGTTCAGGATGAGCAGATTAGCTATTTTCAGAATCAGGGTGGATACAGAGGCTACAACAGTTACAGGCCAAACAATAATTTGTCATACAGAAGTACCAATGTAGCCAACCCAGATGATCAGGTTTACCCGCAACAGGTTCAGCATTCTCAGCCTAAACCATACATCCCAAAGAAACCTTACAACAACACCTTCAACCACACCGCAACAGTACCACCTGGGTACCAGCCTCAAAATCATCAGCTACCTACTGCACAAAGCCCAGATATGATGAACATGCTTCAGCAAATACTTCAAGGGCAAGCTGCTAGCAGTAAGGAGTTGAACAAAATGCAGGCTGATCTTCATTCAAAAATAGATGCTTCGCATAACGATCTTCACTGCAAATTTAAGACTTTGAATTCCAGGCTGAAGTACTTAGAGGGTATACAAGCTTCCCCTACAGTGAAAACTACTGGACAGCTACCAGGAAAATCAGTTCAAAATCCAAAAGAGTATAATGCCAGTGCAATTACTCTTCGCTGTGGAAAAGAACTACCAACTCCTGCAGGATACGCTCGTGTTGCTGAGGACAGCGTTGTTCAGGAAGGGGAGGATGATGAAAACACTGAAACGCCAAAGGCAACAACTTTTGATAGTCAACTCGACCTCAATAATGAGCAGCAAGGTCGAGTTGAGCCTGATCATGTGCGTAATCCCAAAGTTTCAGAGACAAAAAACAAGCCTTTTGTTCCCCCACCTTACAAACCTCACCTGCCCTTTCCTGGAAGGTTTAAGAAAGAGTTGGTTGAGAAATAAAAGGCTCTGTTTGACAAGCAGATGAAAGAGATTGAGCTTAAGATCCCACTTCTGGATGCGTTCATGTTAGTTCCGCCCTACCAAAAATTCCTGAAAGATGCAGTCAAGGAAAGAACTAAAGAGCTAGAGGGGATGGTAGTTCTAACTCATGAATGCAGTGCAATAATCCAGAGGAAACTTGTTCCAAGGAAACTTGAAGACCCTGGAACTTTTACAATCCCATGCTCCCTTGGCCCGCTTGCCTTCAGTAACTGTCTATGCGATCTTGGAGCATCCATTAGTCTCATGCCTCTCTCTGTTGCGCAAAGGCTAAGTTTCGACGAATATAAGCCATGCAAGATCTCTTTGATCTTAACTGATAGATCTGTTAGAATTCCACATGGTATCTTAGAAGATCTACCCGTCAGAGTTGGAAATGTGGAAATCCCTACTGATTTTGTAGTCCTGGAAATGGACGAAGAACCTAAAGATCCACTGCTTTTTGGTAGACCTTTCTTAGCCACTGCAGGAGCTATAATTGATGTTAAAAAGGGGACCATTGAACTGAATCTGGGTAAGAATTTCAAAATGAAATTCAACATCAGGGATATCATGAGAAAGCCAACTATTGAGGGATAGTTGTTTTGGGTACAAGAGATGGACACCCTGGCTGATGAGCTATTGGAAGAATTAACAGAAAAGGATCACCTCCAGGTCGCTTTGTCTAAGAGTACTGATGCTGGGTATCTTCATAAAGAAACTGAGTGTTATGGGAAGTTGCTGGACTCCCACAAAACTGTAAAAGGATCAGTGGAATTTGAGGATTTAGGTATTACAAAGGTCTCAGCGGCAGTGGAGGAGGAAATCAACTCACCAGGCCGAGAATCAACAATTTTTGAAAACAGCTCGACCGTCGTCTCTAGCACCAAGGTCGAGCTGACAGACAGTAGGCTGTCAGATGATTGGTCTGAACTTAAGGCACCGAAAACAGACCTAAAAACACTTCCTAAAGGGCTAAGGTACACTTTCTTAGGCTCTAACTCTACATACCCTGTTATAGTGAATGATGCGCTGAGTGATGATGAATTACATTCTCTGTTAACTGAACTGAGAAAGTATAGAAAGGCCATAGGATACTCTCTAGATGATATCAAAGGAATATCACCCAGTCTCTGTACACATAGGATCCATTTGGAAGATGAATCTTATTCTAGCATAGAACCCCAAAGAAGACTAAATCCTAACCTTAAAGAGGTAGTCAAGAAGGAAATTCTTAAATTACTAGATGCTGATGTGATTTACCCTATCTCTGATAGTAAATGGGTTTCTCCTGTGCATGTGGTTCCTAAGAAAGGGGGTATAACTGTTGTTAGGAATGATAAAAATGAATTGATTCCTACTAGAACTATCACTGGGCATAGAATGTGCATTGATCTTGGGAAGCTAAACGCTGCAACTAGAAAGGATCACTACCCATTGCCATTTATTGATCAGATGCTTGAACGTTTAGCTAATCATTCATATTATTGTTTTCTAGATGGTTATAGTGGATTCTTCCAAATTCCTATTCACCCTAATGATCAGGAAAAAACCACCTTTACTTGTCCATATGGAACTTTTGCTTTTAGAAGAATGCCCTTTGGACTGTGTAATGCACCCGCTACGTTCCAACGTTGTATGACTTCTATATTTTCAGATCTGATTGAGGAGATGGTTGAGGTCTTTATGGACGATTTTTCTGTCTATGGCTCTTCCTTCTCCTCCTGTTTATTGAATCTATGCAGGGTATTGAGCAGGTGCGTGGAGACGAACCTAGTGCTTAACTGGGAAAAGTGTCATTTCATGGTTCAGGAAGGGATTGTTCTGGGACACAAAATTTCGGCCAAGGGGATTGAGGTTGATCAGGCTAAGATTCAGGTGATGGTTCAGCTGCAACCCCCAAGGAACGTCAAAGATATTAGGAGTTTCTTGGGCCATGCAGGATTTTACAGAAGGTTCATTAAAGACTTCTCAAAAATCGCCAGGCCTCTCACTAGGCTGCTATGTAAGGATACAGATTTCGAATTTGATGCAGACTGTTTGAAGGCTTTCCATCTGATTAAGGAAGCTCTAACTTCAACACCAGTGGTTCAACCTCCGAAATGGGAATATCCATTCGAAATCATGTGTGATGCTTCAGATTATGCAGTTGGAGCAGTACTCGGGCAGAGGATTGACAAAAAGCTCCACGTGATGTACTATGCCAGCAGAACACTTGATGATACTCAGTGTAGATATGCAACTACAGAGAAAGAACTGCTGGCAGTTGTGTTTGCGTTTGATAAGTTCAAAAGCTACTTGGTTGGCTCGAAGGTTATAGTCTACACTGATCACGCAGCGTTGAGGCACATTTATGCCAAGAATGACACTAAGCTGAGACTGTTGAGATGGATACTTCTACTGCAGGAGTTCGACATGGAGATTGTTGATAAGAAGGGCATTGAGAATGGGGTAGCAGACTATTTGTCCAGATTGAGAATAGACGATTTAGCCCCTGTTGATGATTATATGCAAGATGAACAACTCCTAGCTTCAATCACAGTTGCAGCTGGGTATGAAATCAAAGAAAGACTCGAAGGGGTCATGGCTTTAAAAGAAGAAAATTTGCCCTAGTATGCTGACTTGGTGAATTATCTGGTGGTAGGAGAAGTGCCAAAAAGTCTGAATTCCTATCAAAGGAAAAAGTTCTTCAGAGATGTCAATCACTACTTCTGGGATGAACCATATTTGTACAAGAAAGGATCAGATGGTTTGTTCAGAAGATGTGTAGCTGAGGAGGAAGTGTCAGGAATTTTGGAGCATTGTCATGGATCTTCTTATGGTGGGCATTTTGCTACATTTAAGACAGTTCAGAAAGTGTTGCAAGCTGGTTTGTGGTGGCCAACCGTTTTCAAGGATACCCATGTATTTATTTCTAAATGTGATGCTTGCCAGAGAACGGGGAACATCAGTAAGAGAAATGAAATGCCACAGAACCCAATTTTGGAAGTTAAAATTTTTGACTGCTGGGGGATCGACTTTATGGGACCATTCAACCCTCCTTCTCATGGGAACAGCTACATTTTAGTGGCAGTCGATTATGTTTCCAAGTGGGTTGAAGCCATAGCATGTCCCACGAATTATGCAAAACCTGTGCTGAAACTGTTTAAATCCATCATCTTCCCCAGATTTGGTATACCTAGAGTTGTGATCAGTGATGGAGGCTCTCACTTCATCAATAAGCTATTTGAAAACCTACTGAGGAAACATGGAGTAAAACACAAGGTAGCCACGCCTTATCACCCACAAACAAGTGGCCAGGTTGAGGTTTCAAATAAGCAGATCAAATCAATTCTTGCCAGAGTAGTTGGGACTTCAAAAAGAGATTGGGCCACCAAGCTGGACGATACTTTGTGGGCTTACCGGACCGCTTTTAAAACCCCAATTGGGAGAACGCCATTTCAACTTCTTTATGGCAAATCATGTCATTTACCAGTTGAAGTTGAATATAAGGCTATCTGGGCGACAAAACTGCTGAATTTCGACTTGAAATCTGCCCAAGAGAGAAGGGCTTTAGGTCTGCATGAATTGGAGGAGGCGAGATTAGAGGCTTATGAAAGTTCAAAAATATACAAGGAAAGGACAAAAGCCTTTCACGATAAGAAAATAGCTCCTAAGAAGATCACAACTGGTGATCAAGTCCTCCTGTTCAACTCCAGACTTAAGCTTTTTCCTGGGAAGCTCAAAAGCAGATGGTCTGGACCACTCAGAGTCAAAGAAGTTTTACCCTATGGAGCTATCACGTTAATAAACAAAGAGGGATCCAACTTTACTGTCAATGGTCAGAGGGTGAAACTATACTTGGCAGATGAAACAATTCCAGAGAGCACTTCAGCGCATCTCTGTGAACCCACCAAAGCCTAAGAAAGGAGGGGGAGTCAAGCTAAGGACTTTAAACAAGCTCACTTGGGAGGAAATCTCATGATATCCTTGTAAATAGCTTAGTTAGTTTTCTTAGGATTTTCTTATATTTTCCGTTTCTGTCTTTCTGTCTTTTTCTCGTTTTTTTTTTAGGTGGAAAATTTGGCCGATTCTAGTGGATTTGGAGAGGTTTGACATAGAGCTGACAGGAGAAGGAGAGTTTACTTGAGAATATGGTAGATAAAAATCCGACTCGACCCAGTTAATGATACAGTGGGTCGAGCTGAGATGAAACGTGACCTTTATAATGCAATTATCCACCAGACTCTTCATAAAACTCTCGTATCCTTATTACTGTAGCCTTTATTCCGTTGGTTATTGAACAATGTTTGGGATTTACCATCACATGCTTTCTGAAAAGCTTAATGTGGGTCCTCATGTCCCCTCATATGAGTCAATAACCACTCCTTTTGGACAGCATTCACGTGATTTCTTTTTGGGAGGACCTCATGTCTTTTCTCTTTAAAAGACAAACACCATCTCTCTTCCTTCCAATAACTCATCCTCACCAAATTTTCTAACTTTCTCACGCTTTCTTGTTCAAGAATCCTTTGTTTTTGCAGATTTTGAGCGCCAGGTTAACAAAAGGAGAGAAGACCACACCCCAGCTCGACCGCACAGCTCGAGCCGCGCTAGTCCTCCGGAGCGTTCTAACTCGAGCCGCGTCTTCACCTCACACTCGAGCTCGGCCATTTCCAACGAGCTCGACCACACAGCTCGAGCTCGCGTCGAGATTACCTAACTCGAGCTTCACTCCGCCACCAACCAGCTCGACCCGCAGCTGAACCAAGAGACTAAAATCGAAATTTTATTTGACTGATTTAGTATATAGCTAGACTGGTTAAGTAGAAGTTCGATTAGACTTGAATTTTAGGTTGATTGGTTAGGTAGAAATTGGAATTAAGTTGTCTTGAGGGAAGAATTAAGTGGCTAGACTGATTTGGTTTTGCAAAATATAGTGCATTGCAAGTAAATTATTGTGGATTTATCTTTCTATTTTGTAGAAAAAAAAAAAAAAAATTCTGGGAGCGATTTGTGCTGTCAACTCGACCAGTTCGGTCGTGCGGTGGGTAGAGCTGAAATAGAAACAAGATGAGTCAGGGAAGTGGTTCTAAAAGGCGATCAACAAGGAATTCTAGGCGTAAAAATTTACCTGTGGACTGTTTTGGAGATGAGTGCGCTACAGAGTATATGGATAGACGAGAAGAAATCCGAAGAGGAAAATTTATTGAAGAGAATCCTGCTTATGACGTTGTATTGGGGGCTGCTGATACAGAGAGTGATGATAGTGACTATTTTGAAAAGTCTGGGGCCGATGATGACGATACTCTCACTTATAAACAGGCAATCCGGATTTTCTGCAAGATGAAAATATGGGGTACTAGGTATGCTCACCAAGAGACGATGGAAACATTGGGAATAGCTGAAGACGTAAACTATATGCTTGATACGTGTGGACTAACCACTTATGTGACTAACAGTGAATCTTCACACAAGGAGGAAACATGTTGATTTTTAGCTTCAGTAGAGATGAACTTATATGATAATGACATGGTTGAGAATTGCGCCAAGAAGGCGGTTTTGGCTATATCACTTTCTTAGCCAGGGGACAGAATGGGAAGCTGGAAAAGTATGGATTCACTGTCAAACAATTCGAAGACTTATTCGAACTTCCACCTGGAAAGATATGTAATCATGACTATGGGAATGACGAAATCCAGGCTCTATGGCAGATAACAGCTGGACCAAATGAATATCTTCCATCTAGGGGAAAGAGCAATCAGATCCGAAACCCAGCCATCCACTACTTTCACAGAGCAGTAGCGAACGCCTGTTTCCCCAGAATGCTGACAGGAAATGTGAGACAACCTGAGATGGAGATGATTGATGAAGGATTAAAGGAGCTTCTAAACAAAGATTATGCCAGATATGGGAGAGTGTTCAAGGGAGATGTACCAGAAGCTAAATTTTCGTCCAGTTTACTTGACCAACTACTGAGCTATAGGAGCTGGGCAGCTAAACTACAGGATAAGTCAAGTGGAGTGATTTGCGTCGGTGGGATTGTGACGGCCATTCTGAAAGCGTGTGATGCACAGCTGAAGTCCACACCAATCCCTCCTACATACATGGACATTCCATACCTAAAGAGAATTGGGTTCCTTGAGAAAACGCCTAAGAATGGTCACAATCTTTACATCTTCATTAATCCTGAAACCAATGACGAAGAAAAACTGTTACTTCCCAACCCTGAATTCACCAATTTGCGAATTAGTGGAAACATTGACTTCAGGCCTCCCAATGACGTTCTTTGGACAGTACAAGCACAAGATAATGTTCCAGCTCAGCCGAGGAGTACAAATGAAATAAGTGAGCAGGAGCCTGATTGCTACTACTTTGAAGATGAGGTCAATGTTAGGTGGTCGGCAGGAGTAAAAATAGCAAATAAAAAGTCTAGTATACTTCAGAAGTGGAACAAGTTCCAGGATGGGGTTATGCACAAATTGGTTAAGTCTACACGTGATATGTCAGATCAGATTAAAGGGCTCCAGAGAGCTTTGAGATTAAGTTCACGTTCAAAGCAGCATTCTATGCCTATTGCACAACCACAACCTCACCCATCAAATCTGAGAAGGACCAGATCGGTCTCACAGGCACCTAGAAGGCGATCCACCTCCACTTCAGTTCCAGCCCGAACGTCAACATACATGCCTAGAACCTCAACACAACGAGATATGGAGGATATGCCTCAAGTTTCAGTCAATTACAACCCCAACTCGACCCCGGACCAAGAACGTCAGATGGAGCTAGGCGGGGGATCGTACCATTACAGCACTGAACAAGGCTGTATGGAACAGATTGACCGTTTACGAGAGCTACACCTAAGAGAAAACGAAGTTGAATCTGCTAGAGCTCCATCACAATCAGTTGCATCAGACAACACGGTTCCAATAGGCTACGACGAACCATCATATGAAGCACCGGGACCAGCCATTCTTGATTTCGATCCTCACAATCCAGCATACCAAATCAACCAACCTTATACAGACACTGCAAGTCCACCGCCATGGAACTTGTACTTCTAAAAAGGTACCCGCTCTACACATTCGTTGTTAATACCATTGCATTCGTATCGTTTTTGTTATTTGATCTAGGTTCTTTTTCACGCTTCTATCACACAAGGGACTGTGTGATTTAAGTTTGGGGGAGGGTCCTAGATTACATTTGATCATGTTTTTTTTTTCTGTTCTTATTTTCTCGTTTTCTATCATGCATTCTCATATAAGGCATTCTCTAAATAAAAAAAAAAAAAAAATCGAGTCTAGTAGCTGCATTCATGTAAGATCGAGTCTAGTTTTGCATAGGGGGTTATGATGATTATGCCTATCTGAGTTTGCTGATTCGATGTGCTAAATTCACCACCCTGGATATAAGTTGTCTGCTGCTTGCTTACCTGTCTGAAACGTAAAACTGCACCATATTAAGAAGATTTAGTCTTTGCATTCATGCTTGATTGAATCACGTTACGATCCGATGCTAATCCTTGCTTAAGTGAAGACGATAAGCTGACTGATGAATTACCAAGTATGCATTGAATTTAAGCTTGTGGATTACACAGAATATTTGGATTTCCTTTATCATCATGCATCTATCTTGTTAATCCAAATAGACTCCCACCATGCACAATACCTTCCTTTAAAACCATACACTGCTTGTTGTGTGTTTCGTGAGGTCTTTTTCCGGTTTAACTTGGCATAAAGTGTTAGGTGAGTACCAACAAGGGCATGACTTCATGTAGATGCTGGTCAACGATTTTTGGACAAGATAGGATTAGGTGTGGTTTTGACTTTGGATATGGGAATGTTTATGTCTAAGTGGAAACTGAATGAAAAGTAAAAGGGCTAAAGTGTTCAAGTCTGAAGGAGAAAAAGGGGTCGAAGGTTATACTAAGAAATCTAGTCATGGTTCTGGGTAATAAAAAGAAAGAAAAAATAATAATAAATAAGAAGAATCATTTGTTGTAAATGTCTTAATTACCAGACTGCTAGAAACTGCATTGTTTGTGAATCCCTCTCCTTAGAATTGTGAATGGAAAAGCTTGTAAGTATGATCTTGGCGGTAACAGAAGGAAAGATGCCTTGAATAAAAAGGGTAGTCTAGGATCAGATTTTGGGTTTTAGATTGCTAGGATGAAACCAATGTGGGTACATGGGTAGATGAAGTCATGTTCTTGTATGCGCCTATTGGTTCTCACCTTTAGCATTATGCTGAAGCTTAATCCACTTCATTGAGTGATCCTTGTTCACTGTTTGACCAGTTACTATAAAGAGATCATTCTAATCTCTGGACCTTACCTTTAGCCAAACAAGTTTTTAAATCAATCCATATGCTTGGTTCACGTTTCTGTTCTAAATGAATGTTAAAAGGGTTAGTTGAAGTGAACACATGAGTAGGTTAAGGCTGCATTTATGCTAGATTGTAATTGGTATGGCTAAAGTTTTTGAGTATGACTTGCTTAGTTGTGCATCTTAGAACTTATATCTTGGACTGTGAGTTTAACATTCGGATCAGCTCGTCTTTGGCTTTGAATCCCCGTTTCACCTTCTTCTCCATCTTGGTTCAGCTTCTTTGCTTGAGGGCAAGCAAAGACTAAGTTTGGGGGAGTTGATATGTCTGCATTTTCGCACGTTTTAGGAGTCATATCCAGCATGTTTAGTGTTTATATTCGTTATACTTCGTGTTACATTAGTGTTTTTAAGTTAGAATTTATGCATAGCATCCATACATGCATTGGAGCAGATTTCAGGTACAATTGGAGACTTTAAGATGCATAATGAGATATCAGTTCATCAACTCGACCAGTCAGCTCAACCGCGACTCGAGCTAGCATCAACTCGACCTCCATCTCCACTGTCTTGGTCGAGCTACACCTCACTGCTGCACCACTCGACCACCGACTCGACCAACGTGGTCGAGCTACATCTCGCCACCAAATCAACTCGACCAAACCGGTCGAGTCGGTTTCACGCGAACCATTTTTAACATCAACTCGACTTGTCAACTCGACCGAACCGGTCGAGCTGACCAAACTCCGCATTTTGTTTTTATTATTTTTTTGTTGTTTTTAGGGTTTCTAAGATTGGGTATAAAAACCCTCTTAACCCGTTTTTCCCAGGGGGACGTTTTAATTTTATGAACTTTTGAGAAAGAACAGAGAAAACAGCTACTGCTTCTGTAATCTCGAGACTGAATTTCTATTGTAATTTCATCTACTGGTTTATTCTAATATATTCTTCTTCTCTATTGATGTTTATGCAATTAAGTTTAAGCTTTCAATTTTCGTTGATCGTTATTATGTCTGAGTAGTTTAATAGGCTTTCTGAGGATGGGCTAGGTTAGTGAAACATCTTTGATCTACTAAGTACCTAAGTTAATTTCGCATAGATTTCTTCTGTTTTAGGGTTCTTAATGCTTATCTCTTTCTGATCACTTGAGATTTGATCATAGGAATTTCCATACTCATGAAGTGTTTGACTGAAATACCTGATACACCTGATTTCAGAGATTTTCGTACCTAGCCTAAGGGATTAGCTGTTTAGGGTGAATATTGACTTTAGCAAACTGAATCTTAATGTCTTCTTTGTTATATTTCGCCTATGATGATAGGGTCTGGATATAACCTAGTAGAAATCATCTGTCATGAAAGTGAATATGATTACTTGCGAGTTTGTTGTCTAGGAATCACCTCTTATTGAGTTTGTTAGGTACTTAGGTGTTGATCAAAGATGTCCACTAATCGTCGATCCCCCTCCTTAGAAGCTTCTTATTTCATCTGATTGAATTACCTTTTCACTTGCTTATTTAAATTTCGTTCTCATTAATTTAGACCGTTAGAAACATCGTTTGATTGATTTGGCTTGAATTAATTGATTCTATTACAATTCTGATTGCTTGCATATCACCTAATTGGATTGACACCTCAAGTATTACAATGATCATGATAGTGCTTAAGGTTAATTGACAACAGAGTGAAAGACCTATTATCAATTTGGCGTCGTTGCCGATTGGGTGTTTATTCTGCTTCATTTAGAATTTTAGAACAATTGAGATCAACTTCGTTTTTGATTACAGTTAGCAAATTCACTGAAATTCTGTTTATCTATTAGTTTTTCAGGTGATTCTACAACTTTACCGATCAGCTCGACCTACCAGCTCGAGCACTGGGTACAGTTGAACTCAAAATTTTTATGCACACACGTTCCAAGGGCAGTCAAAACCTTTTAGCATTCTTCATAGTCGATCTCTACTACATAAAGGCCTCATCATACAAATTGGGAATGGACAAGACACTCATGTTTGGATGACTAACTGGATTTTTGACAAAACTCCTCGCCCTCCAGTTAGGAAGGACACGATCTTCAATGTCTGCTTAAAAGTTAGCGATCTTATTACTGGAAATGCCTGGAACCTACAGCAGCTGCAGCAAACCTTCCACCACGAAGATGCTATGAGGACCACCAAAGTCCCACTCAGTATCTCCCACAATGATTCGTGGATATGGTCTTACACAAAATTTGGCTATTACTCTACAAAGAGTGGCCACTGGCTAGGAAACCAAATCCAAACTCACGACGTCCTTATAACTCAGCCCCAGACTACAGTGGACTCTATTCTCAAAAAGAAAATTTGGACATTATCAGCACCACAAAAGATTAAAATATATATGTGGAGAGTCCTCTCAGGCGCCTTAGCAGTTCAGCATGGTCTCAAACTAAGAATAATCTTCTCTGATGATGTTTGTAAACTATGTCAAAGCAGCGTTGAGACAATTAGTCACATGTTGTTTACATGTCCTCAAGCACAACAAATCTGAAGATTCAACATACGGGTTTCTCTGAAAGGTCATTAACTACAAACTTTTCCTATATCATCAACATAAGTCAACAAGGCCAAATTCCTCACAACATCAGGTACATGTATCCTTGGATCCTATGGTTTATTTAGAAGGCTATGAACACTCGGACTATCCAAAGAATAACTCAGGATTGCAACTTAATTGCTGATAACATCAAGGATGACTATAGAATTTAGTCCAATGTTCAAGACAAACAAAAGCATTACTCAAGGATTCAAGCTCAATCTAGAAGGACACAAGTAAACTATGGAACTTCACAGTCTGCCTTCACTACTCACTGGTTTGTGTTTTGGAAAGAATCAAATTTTCTCGATGGTGGTGCTTGGATAATTAAAGATGAAAGGACTAGAGACCATTTACATTCACTACATGCTTTTCGACACGAGCCTACTAAGTTTGGACTCGAATTCTCTAGATAGATTTGGCTACTACAAAGTCTCCTAGACTTAAGAATTCTCTCTGTCAAAGTACACATCGAGAACCCAATGATCTTTCAAGCGATCAGCTCTCCGCATTTATGGCCATGACTCTCTGCTTGGACTTCCATTACTACTCCCCTCATGAGAAGATTCACAGCTCTTTCGCTTTCAATGATCACTTACAAGAATAATATGACTGCGAGGAGAATAACTTCAAATATCTCACAGGAAAGTTGTTACAACGACTATTTGGAATCGGGTCTTCCTACACTACGGGAAAAATGGGTTTTAGTAGTGCCTGAAAAACGCTATGAGATGATATCATAGCGTTTAGTTAAGCGCTCTATCATCGCCAGTGATAATAAATCTGACACTTTAGATAACGAGTTTTGATACTGCTATTAAATCTTTTGGTGTTATAGTGGTTTTTCTTTTACAATTGAATATATTTTCATAACGCTCTATATTTATTATTAATACTGTTACGATAGCATAAAATAATTGTGATGATTTGTATATCTATGATTTAAAATATATCGCAAATTTGTTTTGCTTTTGAATATTTGGTTTTCAATTGTTCAATATTAATTTGATATATTAATTGGTATTTATCGTTTGACACATTAAAAAAGATAAATGACAAAATACTTTCATTAAAATTGCATTACAATTAAACTATCAAAAGTTGAGTCATACAAGCAAATATAATTAGTGTAACACACACATGAAACCACAAACCAATTTTACATCTGATCCCTACTATTTGAAGCATTGCCGGATCCCTTTGTCTTGCTTTCTTAAAGAGAAGTGATGTTGCTTCTGATTAAGGAATTTCTGCCACCTGTGGAGGCATTAGACATCAGTTCGAACCTTGAAATATTCAGCTGGAAGTTAAGAAAAGCAGACCAGACAAAAACTTGACATTGAACTAGACAAGGAAAATAAAGGAGAGGAGCTTCAGGAACATATGTCAAACTGTAAATTTTACATTCATCATCTCAATTTTTACATAGTCAAGCCATAAGAACAAAACAGACTTCAATTCATGGTCAAAATGAGTGAACTTTTACACAAACAAATTTACTAAACAAGTTGTAGTTACATGAAATTCACTTATTAAGAGAAGACACAAACATCAAATCTCAAAACTTTGAAAAATTAGCAACTTTTGAAGCGTAAAAAGAGTATCACTAGACAATGGGAAAAACAGAACACACTTGTTATTTTCTGAAAACTTTTCTTCACAAGACAATGGGGAAAAACAGAACACACTTCTATGAAAATAGATAAGAAGCAAGAACAGACCTCCTATTTTCTGAAACTTTTCTTCACTTTATGCTTACATCCTTCACAGTGTACGTTCACTTTCATAAGACAAGTCTTTAAAATTTCAACTCAAATGAAAAATAAGCTCAAAAATACATATACACACATAGAGACATGAAGAAATCGTATACCTGAAGTTTCGTAGCATCTTGTTTATTCATATTTTCTCTTAGATTTATGGACTTTCTTTCTAGGAGAGAGAGAGAGAGAGAGAGAGAGAGAGAGTAATAGATAGAAGAACCAAAAGAGTTGAAATAGAAACTCTTTCACTATTATGGATTTTAGCTTACCCTGTGAAGATAAGTTTCTGCTTTCTTTGGGAAATCAAAGTTTATTACCACATTGACTGCCTCAATGTCAATTCCACGTGTGAACAAATCTGCAACAATCATCATCAAATCATTAACTAGTCATGTGGGGACTTGGATCATTTCACAAAGTAACAATAGTAAAACCAGTGTAATGAAATAAGCACCCAGATTCATCAACAAATCAAGACATACACATTTTAGATCTTCACTTGAAAAAGCAAAGAGGAGCATGTAGTCTTCACATGTATACACAAGACCTAAAGAGAATCGAATCAACAAATTTAATACAGTTTTTTCAACATATAAACCAAGTAGTTGATTGAATAACAGCATAGTACTAAGCAGAAAAAGCCCCAAAATATAAGGTCTCATGCTCTCAGCTATGCTTTAGGATCCAACATAAGATAAGAAATTGAAGCATACCAATAACTTGGGGCCAGGCTTCCTCTTTGGGGTGTGCTCAGAGAAACCCCCAGAATCCACGATTCTTATTAATGTAGTCAAACCCCCGAGTAGTTGTGTTAGACTCCACCCACATACAATGGTCTTCTAAGTACTTCCTGATAAACCATCACATAACAAAACCATTACACAAAAAAAAGAAAACGATAAGAAACAGTAACTAAGAACCGACTACTACATTTGAAAAGTAAATCCATGCCTGTCAAAAACAAATTTAGCAAGGTTAGGAATGACTTCGGTGTTTGTATCCGATTCAAAAGTAAACCTATACATGACTATAACGTTTCTTTGAGTACCTGGTGCAAGAAGAGTTAAGTTATCTTCACAGAAACGACAGAAGAAAGTGCATATCAAACTTGGCTCAAACCCTTGCAATATTATCAAATGGATATATGGCTCCATGGTAAAATTTGTTAAGCGTACCCATCAAAATCCCAGAAAGTCTGAGAGCCATTAGTTACGACTGATTCAAAATTTCTTTGCGGTGGGGGTAGTCGAAGGCGGAAGCAGAAGGATGAGGCAGTGTCCACGCGAGCTGGGTGAGAGGAGGAGAAGGGAACAACCATCGGAGATGTTGTCGTCAATGGACACTACAAGAAAACAAGGGCATATCCTACGGAAAAAAGCCGTCGGATTTGCCGTCAGTTCATATCCGACGGCAGAACCGACAACAACCGACCGAAATAGCTTAACCGTCGCTTACCGTCGGTCCTTCCGACGCCAACAGTACCGTCGGTTACCGTGGATTATTCAAACCGACGGAAACCGACCGAAGAAGGAATGTCATCGGTTGCCGTCGGTTATGAAAGTATTTTTGATTTTTTTTTTTAATTTATTTGTGCGGAACCGACGGAAACCGACCGTAATAAATTTTTTTTAAAAAAAAATTAATAATAACCGACGGATATATCTAAAATTATAATAAAAATTTTAAATAACCGACGGAAGAAACTAGTACAAACGTTTTGCATATGATTCGCTGTTGTAACCGAAAATTAGGTGACCGTAGGAAACCGTAGGTTTCTATAGGTTCGTATCAAGAATATAAAGGGATGAGTTCCATTTGTCTCCAACATTGAAATTAATATAAAACTCTCTAAACTTTCGATGATCAACTATACCGATCGATTATGGATGGACGGGCCACGTATGGATGACACTAATTCCACACTAACAGAAGAATATGCTGCCGGGCTGAGAAACTTTATGGAGTTTGCAGCATACCGGAGTGTGACCCTCGCAACAGGTAAGATGTACTGTCCTTGTAACACATGTCAGAATATGAAATCAATTCCTGTTAAAAATGTGTGGAGTCATCTATACCGTAGAGGATTTTTACCTAGTTACAAAATATGGTATTTGCATGGAGAAGATGGTTCAGATATTGACTACGGTAATTATAGCGGTGTTGGTAATAGTAGTCCAGGTGGGAATATAGGTGACCCGGTAAATGAAGAAGTAGAAGTAAATCTTGGTAGTAGCGGATCGTGTGGGTATGGTGCAGATCCCACAGTCACGGTTGGAAACAATGTGGGTACATTACAAATGGTCAACGATGCGTACAGAGATGATGTACCAGTTTTTACCGCGGCTAACCAGAGGGGTGAGGAACCAAATATTAGTGCTCGTAAATTTTTTGGTATGCTTGATGCTGCGAAACAACCCTTGTATAACGGTTGTGATGAAGACATGTCATCGTTGTCTTGTGCTGCTGAGATAATGAATATAAAAACAGATTACAATCTACCGGAGAGCTGTGTGGACGCCTTAACCGGTCACTTTAGAAAATGTCTGCCAAAAGAAAACACATATGCGGCGAGTACCGTCTTCGATACATCGCCATACTAGTAAAAATAAAAAATTGTGGGTAAGGTTCTTTTGTCTTATTAAATTAGGGTTTGATGATTATGTGAGAGAGGGAGACTGAAAAAAATTAGTTTCTTGTGTTTTTATTAAGTTAAGCAGGGAAATAATTTTGTTTTGTTGAAGGAAACTGAAAAAAGTTTGGCGCTTATTTTTTTATTAAGTGTTAAATGAATAAATGAATAATTTTTTTTGTTTCGATTATCCATATCATTTTAAAACAGATCAGTGCTATGCATACTACATTTTTAAAAAGTGTTCGTAAATACTTAAATCATACCACTAAACATAGTGTTTGTAGTTTGACAAACGCTATCTAAAATTTAGGGATATATCAACCATAGCATAAAGACAAAAAATACTATCTTCTATTGCTATCAAAACTCCAATTTCTTGTAGTGCTAGATGGGCTAGCTTACTACATCTTGGGCCCATATTCTCTTCCATATCCTCAGTTTGCCTTAACCTTACGACAGCCAAATCACTTTTCTCCTTCATTTAGCCTTTTCCCTTATCTCCCCCTCTCACCTATCTGTACAAGATACTCTAACCACAAATGACAAATATCCATAATCTCTCTCATCATTTAACCCCACCTTAATCCTTCACCACGCCAAAGAATTAACTGTAGTTACTCTCCACTTTATCCATGAGTCATCTTCTTCCATTGGCTCGTTCACAAAGATTCTCTTTTGTCCCTTATTCCCTTTTAAAACATCATTACCTTTTGCGTGCTCCTTTTACCTTTAAGCATCTATTTTCATAACCTCTCATCCCATGCCACTTGTCACTTCCCTCCTTCATAACCCCAACTCGACCAAATTTTTAGTGACGGCTTGCTATCTCTAGGTTACACTTAAAGAGTTTCCTTGGTGCTTGGGCTTCCTTTGTATCTCACCATGCATTGCGCTATATCCCCAAGACAATCATGAGCTTGCTCTGCCTCCTTCACGCCACAAACCATTCAACTCCTCTGGTCCAAACCTCGCATATATATATCAACCTCTGTTTTAGCAGAGAATCACCTTAAGAAGAAAAAAATTTCAATCTATCTTCAGCCACACTTCAAAATACCAAACAATGAGTGGAACACAATGAAACAATACCATTTGGGTCGCCAAGACCCTCCACTATTCATTCCTAACCACGCCTACGCAAGAGTCCTGGCACGCAACAGAATTAGTTTGGTTGTTAGGGCCGCCAACCTCCTGGAACAAAACCTTCAATACCTCGTTGATGAGCTTCCCCGACAATGGCAAATGCAATCTTCAGTACATGGATGCATCATCAATTTTGCTTACGAAGCACATAGGCGTGCGCGGCAGTGAATGTGATTCACCCCATCTCATTATGTTTAAGTTGGTTTCTGGGCACCCGAAAATTCTAGAGTGGATCAGGACGAGAATGGTGACGGGCTTGATTTAGATATCGCTCATAACTTGTTATAGAGACCGTGTAGTGGTCGGCCTTCCCATCAGAAATGGGAAATGATAGAGTGGTCGGCCTTTTGCTTGCCTCTTTCCAGCTTAGAATGCCTAATGCCTATTATAAGTTCTAGAAGCTAACCGCCAGAAGCTCACCCTTCGGGTCTCGCTGAAACAAAAGCAAATCAAATGATGGAACTAGAAAAGTGATCCTGGAATATTAGAGTAGCCTACCTATTAGTATAAACTAAATATGGAGAAGTGTGAAGTCAAAGCGAAAACTAAAAGAAATTAGTTCGTCCATGAGAATGTAGATGAGTGATTGAGTCCTCACTGACCTGAGCGATTTTTATCACCTAGCAGGCTCTCACATTGGAGCTTTTTGTTTCACAAGTTTTTATTTTTTGTTGAATGCTCGCCCGTCTGTTCACGATATCCATGTCTACTCACTTTCTTGCCAACTTCTAAGTGCCCTCTTTTAATTTGTTCAATTCTTCTTTGTCTCAGAAATTGATATGGTTGCAGTGTTACGTCTGCAACCAATCATGTTAAATGGTTGGCCAGTCGCAATCCAAAGATGGGAAGAGCATGCACCGCCTCACTTTGCTACAACCCTTGAACTCTGGAGCCAAGTGCGGGACCTTCCTTTGCAGTATGCCTCCATTACCTCGGTATACATGATAGCCAATGGCTTAGGAGAAGTCCTCGATGTCGATGTTCAAGAAGCGTCGGTTAACCATTCTTTTGTGGTGCGTGCAAAGATCAAAATCCACATTTGGGACAGAGTCAAGTTCTTTAGACCCCTCTACTTCCACAATGGTGACAGGGTCATGGTTCAATTCCATTATGAATTAATTCCCAACCTATGCTTCAAATGCCAACGCCTTACTCGCCGAATGGAACACTGTCCACACCAAACTCTTCCATCATAATTTTACATCCCTGAAAACATGGCGGCTAGTGTTGATCATCACTCATTTGACAGCGTGGTCTCGGTGGAAACCACCTTAGCAAGCTCTATCTCTCTGCAAACTCAACAGATGGAAAATCACAGCACACTTGGTCAATCTACTGAACCTCTGATCCTCAACGACACTATCTCTTTTGTGGACATCCTTGATCAAGCATTAATGGTCGATGAAGGTGGGCATCGTACTGCAAACATTGACCAAGACCTCGCGGTTTCTGGTGAGCAACAAGGTACAGAAATTCTTCTTAACCAGGCCTCAAAACGCAATCGTCATCCAGACTTTGATGAATCCTCTTCACGCAAAGCTTCCAAAAGTGCCTAAAATCTTGATTCCCTCCTGATCACGTCTTGATAGGAGTTGGCTTTAATCGCAATCTATATTAGTATTTCTCTATAGCTTCTTCGGTTATCATAGTCTTTTCTTTTATGTTGTTTAGTTAAAGTTGTTAGTTTAGTTCATGTCTCTGTTTCACTTGATTATGTTCCTTGTTTTAGTAATGAAATCTTTTGAAAAAAAAAAGAAAAATATTATATTTAATTTAGTTATTTATTAATTTAATTTAAATCAATTTTAGATTTTATTCAAAATAAAACTCTCATGTTTATATTTCAAAAGAACAAGAATAATCAAAATACATTAACTAATCAAATAAGTCAAAGATTGCGGCAATGAGTATTCTCACAGAATTCTTTTAAAATAATTATGCAGGTTCTTGAACAAGCCACACAAGACATAATTATTAGTGCAATTAACGGATGATCATATGAAACATAATTATCATTCAATTTCAAGATACAATTTCGCTTAACGTTGTGATGACAAACGAAAGTGAATCATCTTTCACAACACATGATTAACTCATTAATCTCAAATATCACGAAACTATCAGATTATTTTATTTTCACCAAAATATAAATTAAATCATATTCAATTTCAGAATTATACATAGTTGCTCTGATACCACTGAAGGAAAACGAAGTAGTTTTACAACGACAAACATTTAACAAGTAGGAATCAAAACAGGATCTCATGCAAATACTAAATTACAACTGGATTGAAAATCATAAAATATACTTTGGAGTTTTATAGTCAAATGAATTGATTGAACCGAAATTCTTTAACACTCTAATTGTAGTGCCTTTATCGGTATTCACACGCACACAAACTGGAATACAACAAGATGCTAGTCCCATTGAAATCGATATCTCTTCTTCCTTTTCACGAACTGTTCGCAACCTTTTGTTTTCGGGTTTATCTGTGTGTGTCTACCTTATAACATGTTCATCTCTTATAGAGGAAGAGCACATGACATGTATCTCTACATAATCACATTAAGTGTAGATAGTGGTAAAAGCTCAATCATACACGTAACCAATATTTTGAAAAGTAATAAATACTTTTCTTGTAACTTACAGTTTCACATTTATACAAATATATATGTGATTATCAGTTTCAAAACCTATAAATATTTGATCCAATTTGCCTAAGTGTGTGACCTTACAAGATCATATAATATTAGTAATAGATTCATAAACTATAGATTATAATTTTCTAGCAAAACATTATAACCACTTAATATTATACGATAACAAAAACTCGATTATACGACTCTATAAAAGAACATATAAATGATTTCAGGACATTCCCAACATATACCACATTCGCCAAGATTGTTTCGGCTCATATAATGATCTTTGTAATTTTATTGCATAATAACTCTTTGGGTTTAGATATCAATGCTTCTGACATTTTGAATCCTTCTGGAATTTTCATGTAGATATTTGTATCTAATAACCCATATAAGTATGTTGTTACGACATCCATGAGTCACATTTCAAGATTTTCATTAGCAGCTAAACACATCAGAAATCTGAATGTAATAGCATCCATAACGGGAGAATATGTTTCCTCATAATCAACCCGAGGTCTTTGAGAAAAACCTTGAGCTACAAGTCGTGCTTTGTATCTCACAATTTCATTTTTCTCATTTCGTTTTCTAACGAAAACCCATTTGTATCCGACTAGTCTCACCTCTTTAGGTGTGACCTCCATAGGTCCAAATACATTGCTTTTGCTAAGTGAATCAAGCTCAACTTGTAATACATATTTCCATTTGATCCAGTCATGTCTTTTTTGACATTCAAACACAGTTGGCTCTGGATCATCATTTTTTCATCAATATCTTTTGCCACAAGATATGAGAAAACATCATCAACTATTTTATTTCGATTCCATATCTTTCCAGTGTAGATTTAGTTGATAGAAATCTCATGATTTCTTTCTGGTTCTTGATGCTCGATGTCGTCATCAGACTCTTGATTCGTTTCTTCCAAAATGATTTCTGCTATTTTGGGTATACTATGCTCTTCAGCTTCTTTCCGTTTTCTAGGATTTGTATCCTTAGAACCCACATGTTTACCACGCTTCAAGCGGGTTTTAGACTCTTGTGTATCATCTACTATTCTATGTTCATGTGGTATTTCAATTCTAGCATGAACATTTGCAGCATGGATATGTGACTTAATCACTGTCTTAGTATCTGCAAATGAATCGGGAAGCTGATTTGCAATACTTTGCAAATTCATAATTCGTCGAACTTCTAGTTCAAACTGTTTTGTAGGAGGGTCAAGATGCAGCAATGATGGTACATACCATTCAATACCCTTTCCTACATGGTTATTTTCTCCCCTAGAACCGGGTATACTTTCTCATCAAAGTGACAGTCGGCAAAACGTGCCTTAAACATGTCACCAGTTAGTGATTCTAGGTACCGTATAATTGAGGGAGAATCATAACCAACATATATTTATAACCTCCTTTGTGGTCCCATCTGATAGCAATATTTTTACTATTTTTTTGCTCAAATCCTATTAGACTATCATGTCGATGCAGAATAATAGGTGTCAATCCAAACGAGTGTGATACTAGCAATCAAAAATATAATGGTCAACTTAATCCAAGCCACTGTTTAGTTCAAAGATTGTCACGGAACTGAATCAAAAGCAATAGAAGCATAAAAGGAAACAAGACAAGCAACAGAATAACGTAAATAACTCAGCAAGTGAAAATGAGCAAAGAATGGAAACAAAACGATAAATGATAAACGAAAAGAAGGTTCAAGAGGATTCAGATCAATGATCAATGCTACACTAGGGACTTCCAGCTCACTTAACAACCTATTTAGAATAATCTCTACGTAATAGATTCAACAACATAGCCACTCCCATGGACAATGAACTCAGCAAGGCAAGGATCGGACCTAACTCCCGTTAGCAGAATCCTAGCAATCTGACATTAAGATTCAACCTATTCTACGCAACTTATCCCTTGGGATAGACAAGCATATCTCAGATTTTGACTCAAACAAGGATTCCATCGAACACCTTGCGGGTGGATGAATGCAACAGATTAAATTTCAAATAGTTATAATGAAATAGGCATTAAGATCACCAAATCTAAAGAGTACCTAGCATGAAGAATTTAAACAAGCTGGAAACACCCTAGTTTTACATTAATCTAGTCATTTCCTCTTAAACCCTAAGAAAACTACTTACTACTCATGGCAGATGCATAAACTCAAAAATTAATGTTAATGACATGAATAGAAAGATGATGGAAAGATAAACAACGATGAAGAAAGAAACAAAGGCAAATACTCAATTAATCATCACTAAATCAAGCATTCAAGTACATGAAAAATGAGAGAATCTAGAAACAAAGGCATATTCATGTGTTTGTGGGTGTAAATGGGTATTTATAGCCAACAACACAAAACCCTTAAAAGTCAAAACACAGAATTAAAAAGTCAACAAAATAAAAGCTCAGAAAGGTGACTCGACCAGGTGTTGGTCGAGTCCATGAGTCGATTTGTGTCTTGGTCTTCAGCAAGTGTGCAGCTCCGGTCTGTGCAAGTCGAGTCTATAACTCGAGTAGTACATCCAGTCGAATCTTGGGTTCGAGGTACACCTCTTGGTCGGTTTTGATCTTCAGACTCGACCCAGCCGGTCGAGTGCTAGGGTCGAGGTCCACTTCTTGTCTCTAATATTCCCAAACTTGACCCAGTGCAAGTCGAGTTGGTCAGTCGAGCTGGTTGGTTGCCGTCCGTAGCTGGTCCTTATGTCCTATATTGCTCCAAAATGATCCAAAAAGCTCCAAAGTACCTAGAAATCACTCTGTATGCAATATGTATGCAATGCAAATGCAAAGTATGCAATATGAACTTAAAAGGGCTCTAAAATGATGAGAATGATGTGAATATGCATGCAAACTAAAGCTAAATAAGACCTCTAAAACTTGGTAAAATACGTACATATCAACTCCCCCAAACTTAGTCCTTGCTTTCCCTTAAGCAAACACATAGAACAAAGAAGGAAGAGAGTTTTAGACAAAATGAACATCTTACTCTAAACAAGTAACTCACCAGACCGCAAACCATAATCCACAAGTGAACCCATGTCCCAATTGAAATGCCACAGAATACTCACATACAAGCTTAGCATCCAATCTTAAGATCCCTAGTACCTAAGCTGATCTCTAGGAACACGGATTTGAATCCTTATTTCTAGAGGTGCAGGCCCTCGAGAGTGATTATCGATCAATGAACATATGATTCAACTTCCTTGAACTTAACGTGGTTAATTCGATTAAGTAGATTTATCTTTTCTTGTTTTTGTTCAGTTTTGCATGCTCATGTTTTCGGGATCTACAACTTGAAACAGAGGTTCGCTTCATGTCCCTTTTTGGGGATCAAAAAACGTGAAAATGTTGTTTCATTTTCCTTTTCTCAGCTTTCTCCGTGAGACACGAAAATGTATGGGTTTACGCACATTCTCCATTCACGTTAGGTATCATCGAATGAGCTGGGTTTGTAAGTAAGTAAATTCACCTTTAGTTCTTGTCAAGTTAAGCTCAAGGAAGGAAAACATTCAATGTATCTCAAGACCCTAATTTGGTAGTTTAAGTTCAATTAGAAGGAGACAAATCACGCCCTTTCGAAACACAAGACAAGCACAGGTTTCCTAGGCAAACGATCTACTTTTCAGCTTTCTAAAGGGGAAAATCGCAGCCCACGAGGTTCACTATGGTTACTAGCCAACAACCTAACAAGATTTCCTATCCTTAGCAAGATGACCCCAAAATAAGTGAAACTATACTCAATCTTATATGAATGCAACTACATGAACACTCTGTTTTTGTGGAATGCATTTTCAAAAAAAAATCAAATTTTTATGGTTTTTCTATGCCTTAAATGCCATATATGCAATGGAATATGCTGAAATGAAAAATCTTTGTGGATTTTTATGCCATGTTATGCAATGCATGAAAATCAAACTAAGATCACAGAAAACATAGTTAATATCCTCTAGAACTCTCCCCCAAACTTAAATCACACAGTCTCTTGTGTGTATAAAAGCTTGAAAGAGAATTCTAGACCAGCAACAAAATCAGATATGCAGTGGTGTTTACAATGGAAGAATGGAGTTGGTACCTTGTTGGAGACTAGAAAAGGAGTTTTACGCACGTTTTGCACTAACTTGGCAACTGTTTGGTCGAGTTGCATGCTCAAGTGAAGCTCAGCTGCTATGTGTTGGTTTTTATGAGAGTAAACTCAACATAAAAGGTGGAGACTTCACTTGGTGAATGAAACCACTTAACCCACAAAAGATGGACTCAGTCTCAAGTGAGAAGAAACACCAACTTGTGGTTGAATCCGCCTCTAAATGCCTTGATAAATCCGAGACTACTGTTGAGTAGCTCGGCCTTAGCAATGACAGAAGGATCTAGGTTGGATCTAGTCTAAGTAAAGCATCACAACATTTGAGGTTTGTGTGGTAAGGAGAACTCGGATCTAATAACCATTCAACTAGATTTACATAAATAATTAAATAAAGCATAAGAAGATTTTGTTGGAGATCTAGAAGTGTTTGGGTAGAGGTCTGTCATTGGGCAGCCTCTACACGAGCCAACTAACCTAGAATCTACATTTTAAACTACTTGCTTAAACATACAGTAAAGAGAGAAATATGGAAAACACTTCTTTTTATTTCAAGTGAATTGGATACGAAGGGAATACAAGCCCCTATTTATAGAACATTACAAGAGAGGGTGTCTCAGCCAAAAAAAAACCCTAGCAGCTAAGTCTTGGTCATTGGAGAGGAGAGAGGAGTGGAGTTCCCAACCATTGAAAGTGACATCTCATCTTTCTTGATTTTGGCATAAAGAGAAATCACATGTCTTCCTAAGCTTCCAACAGTCATATTGGACTTAGTTAGGTTTCAATTAGGTCCTAACAAGCTTACATAACATCCCATTTGATTAGAATCAACATTTAGAAGATTTCTCAAAATGTTGACTTTTTATCTCGGCTGTTGACCCGTACGTTGACTTTTTGCCTCAATCGTTGACTCGTACCGTGGTACGTGTTTCCTCGACCCACAATACGTGTTTACTCGACCAACGGTACGATGCCTCTTGACCTACAGTACGTGAATGTCCCGACCAGCGGTACGTACTGGCTCCCTCCTGCGATATGTGCCTCTCGACCAGTGGGCTTACCTGCGGTACGTGCTGATGTCGACCCGCGGTACACGAAGACCCTTCTCGCGGTACGTTCGTGTCTCCACCCGAGGGTACGTACTGATATCGACCCACGGTACACGAAGGACCTTCTTGTGGTACATCCGTGACTCCACCCACGGTACACGAACGTTGACACGTTTGCTTCCCGCGGTATATGCCTCTCAACCTGATGGCCTACCCGTGGTGCACAACACTCGTCCGTTGACTTTCCTGACCTAGCGTTGACTTTTCCAGCACATGCACCATCTGACATTTTCATGACCTTTTGATGATTTGGTTACCTTTATGGGTCCTTGGTGGCCATTTTTCTCCTTCTTGGAGGTCCTTGGGGTGGCCTTCGGCCTTGTCTTGATGACTTCAGCCTTGACTTTCCTTTTCTTCTTCTTCTTGACCTTAAAGGTCTTCGGCCTCTTCGGCATCTTTCTCTTGTCTCTTTCATATAGACTAATACTATAGAATAGTCAACTCGACCATGTGTGATAGGGTGAGAGAGATCAAGTTCAAAGGATTTTGTGCCTGAATTTGGCCTACTTGACCAGGCCAGTCGAGTCTTTCACTCGAGCTGGTCCTAACTGTTGTGTGGAAGTGGAACTCGATCACCAGCTAATCGAGTGTGTCGGTCGAGTTCAGTTGGCGGCGTCCATGATCGGCTTTACTCCACTCTTATGTTGTTCCACATTTGTCCCCTAAGCTTAAAAGAAAAGAAACACCAAATAAACAAAGAAAAACTGCAAGTAAATATATACAAGGATACCATGGGATTTCCTCGCAAGTGAGCTTGTTTATAGTCACTAAGCTTGATTTTTCACACCCATTATAGTTGGGGTGGATCAGAGAGAGGAGGCGGAGTCCCCTCTGTTCTAGTGGCCATGTAAACCTTAATTTTCTGCCTATTTTTTGGAAGATCATCTCCTTCCTTGCTAACCAAAGTGATGGCTCCGCAAGACATAACCTCCTTGATGTTAAAAGGTCATGACCAATCTAAATTTAGCTTTGATGGGAAAAGAAGTTGCTTGACCTTAGCGAATGGCTTGGGACACTTGCTGCTCTTAACCTTGTTCTCCATTGCTCCATCCACACATCCAATTGGTTGCAAGATTATATTAGGTCCAAGATCCAATATTGGTAGCTTGCATAACTCCTTAGGAGGTGGTTGTGCAGTCTCATCACAAGCAAACATAGATTCAAGGCTTTTCCCGTCTATAACCTCTTCATACATCAGAACCTTGCTACGGTAGTCACTAGCCTTGCTACTCTTTACCAATACAATGTGGGGGAGTTTAAGCGGTTTAACATCCAGCAGGTTCAATCCTTCGACTGAGAACGTTTTTCCTTCAAAGGTTGGCTTCCTCTTTGCATCATTTATATCGAATGTCATTCTAAGGTTTTTCCCAAGGTTCAGCTCGATTGTTCCACTCCTCACATCAATTAATGCACCAGCTGAGGCTAAAAACGGTATACCAAGAAGTAGTGGATCTTTCGGTTCCTCGTCCATGTCAAGCACTACAAAGTCTAAGGGTACTTCTACATTACCAATCTTAATAGGCAAATCCTCCAATAGATCATATGAAAATCAGACGGACTTGTCAGCTAGGATCAAAGAGAGCTTACAAGACTTGTAATTGTTGAATCCTAACCGCTTTGCTACATAGAGTGACATTAGACTAATCGAAGCTCTGAGATCACAAAGGCATTTGCTGAAAGTTAAATGGCCTAATGAGCATGGTAAAGTGAATATTCTGGGGTCCTCTAACTTCTTTTGCATTACCCTCATCTGTGTGATGGCGCTACACTCATGAGTCTCTATTGCCATACCCTCTACTTCTTTGGTCCTTTCTTTGACAGCTTCCTTGAGGAATTTCTGGTACTAAGGAATAAGAGTGAATGCATCCAATATGGGAATCCTAAGTTCAATCCCCTTCATTTGATTGTCAAAGAGGCTCTTGTAGTTCTCAAAAAATTCCTTCTTGAACCGTCCAAGAAATGGTAGTTGGGGTTTGTATGGAGGTGGAGCTGAAGATTTGCTCACATTCTTTGAAGATGCAAGTTTTTGGGAGTTAGAAGGTACAACTCGACCCAGTGCAGGTCGAGTTGGAGACTCGATTTGGTCTTCAGGTGAGATTTTGTGCAGATTGTTCTCCTTAGAAAGCTGAACTCGACCCCCTTCCAGTCGAGTAGGCTGGTCAAGTTTGGCTGCTGGAATTGATTTTTCAGCTTTGTTTTTGATAAAACAGTCCTCCCCATCCTAAACGTTACTATCCTCAGTAATAGCAACATTCCCAGCACGTGGAGAAAGCTTTTTTCCACTCTGTAGGGTAATAGATTAGGCAGTGTATTATGTGGGGTTTTGAATAGCTTTTCCGGGTAGTTGTCCACTAGGCTTCACAGAAGAAGACGCTTGTTGACTCTCTAGATACTTCAACCGTGCATTCAATGTTTCAATCTTGCAATTTAAATCATTGTGAGAGGCATCGATCTTATTATGCAATTCGGCTTGCATCTTTGACAACTCTTGAGCACTAGATGTTTGTCCCTGAAGAATTTGCTGAAGCATGCCCATTATATCCAGAGTTGGTGCTGTAGGGGGCTGTTGCAGCTGGTAGTTGAGAACATAAGGTTTGGGCGGGGTTTGTTGCAGCTGAGGTGGGTAAACTTGGTCTTGTGGGTTTGCAGCGTTGGTGCTACGATAAGACGCGTTCGAAATCTGCTTGTGTGGGCATTGTAGTTCTTATAACCTCCTTGATTTTGCACAAAACTGACTTTCTCAATCTGACCGACTTTGACATCTGCAACCATTTTCTCCTCACAAACCATATGAACATGTTTATGAGATGCAACCGAGATAAGCTTATCCAATTTCTCATTAAGAGCCTTTTTCTACTCACTGTATCAGAATCATCATTGCTTCTTATGTTGCGATCATAATCCTCATTATATTGACCATCCACAGCTGCTAGATTCTCCACTAACTCTCAGCCATCATCAACATCTTTGTTTAGGAAGTTACCATTGCTAGCTATGTCTAAGAGCATGCAAAACTTTGGGAGGACACCTTTATAGAGAGTATTGAGTAAAGAGGCATCACTGAAACCATGATGAGGGTATTGAGATTGCTAAATCTTAAACCGTTCTTATGCTTTGGAGAATGACTCAGAATTCTATTGAACGAAGCTTGATATCTTGTTTCGAAGCTTTGTTGTCTGCGAATTGGAGAAGAATTTTGAAAGGAAAGCATGCTTTCATTCATCCCATGAAGTTATGGAATCCTGAGGTAAATGCTTCTCTCATTGATGTGCTTTATCACCCAAAGAGAAAGGAAATAGTCTCAGCTTAAAAGTGTCATCACTAACCCATTAATTTGATAAGGCTGCAGAGCCTTTCAAACTCATCTAAATGATCAAGTGGATCTTCCGACGACAGCCCATGAAATTTTTGATTTTAAATCATGGTAATGAGATTGCTCTTGATCTCGAAGTTATTATTGGGAATAGTTGGAGGAACAATCCCATGACGTTGAATGTGAGCACTAGGTACATCACCAGCACCAATATATCTCGGCCTCCTCTGTTGAGGTTCTTGTACAGGTGGTGGTGCATTATGGTTCTCCATACCCACTTGATCTGGTTGATTAGCTTGTAACTTATCCCAATGTTCTCGTAACTCACGTGGCAACTAATTAATGTTGTCTATGTTGAAGATAAGATGATGATTACCCCTTAATCTTGTCTGTATAAACCCAGAAATTCACGCCAGAAATTAAGCTCGACCCAGTGCAGGACGAGGTGGAGACTTGAGGTGCTGAAAACTAAGCAGCAGAAACAGCACTCGACCCAGGTCAGTCGAGTGTGAGACTCGAGGGCAATATCTTAGCAACATAAAAACTCAAGTGGACCTGATTTGATCGAGTAGGTAATTCGAGTGACCCAGAAAAGCACCAAAAACAGAGAAAACGAGTGATTAGTTCTCTCTATATTCGTAAGTAACAAGAACTTGGTCTCAAGAGATCCAGATTTCCGAATGTAGAAAGCAAATACTCAATTTGACAACGGCGCCAATTTGATAGCAATATTTTCACTATTTTTTTGCTCAAATCCTATTAGATTATCATGTCGATGCAGTATAATAGGTGTCAATCCAAACGAGTGTGATGCTAACAATCGGAAATATAATGGTCAACTTAATCCAAACAAGTATTCAGTTCAAAGATTGTCACGGAACCAAATCAAAAGCAATAGAAGCAAAAACAGAAACAAGACAAGCATCAGAATAACGTAAATAACTCAGGAAGTGAAAATGAGCAAAGAACGGAAACAGAACAATAAACGATAAACGAAAAGAAGGGTTCAAGAGGATTCGGATCAATGATCAATGCTACACTAGGGACTTTCAGCTCACTTAACAACTTATTTAGAATGATCTCTAGGCAATAGATTCAACAACAACACAACTACTCCTGTGGACAATGAACTCAGCAAGGCAGGGATCGGACCTAACTCCCGTTAGCGAAATCCTACCAATATGACATTAAGATTCAACCTATTATAACCAATATACTCTCTAGGCAACCAATCCCTTAGGATAGACAAGCATATCTCAGATTTTGGCTCAAACAAGCATTCCATCGAACACCTTGCGGGTGGATGAATGCAACAGATCAAATTTCAAATAGCTATAATAATATAGGCATTAAGATCACCAAATCTAAAGAGATCCTAGCATAAAGAGCTTAAGCAAACTGGAAACACCATATCTTTACATTAATCTAGCTATTTCCTCTTAAACCTTAAGAAAACTACTCACTAATCATAGGCAGATGCATGAACTCAAAAATTAATGTAAATGACATGAATAGAAAGATGATGGAAAGATAAACAACAATGAAAAAGGAAACAAAGGCAAATACTCAATTAATCATCACTAAATCAAGCATTCAAGTACATGAAAAATGAGAGAATCTAGAAACAAAGGCGTATTCATGTGTTTGTGGGTGTAAATGGGTATTTATAGCCCACAACACAAAACCATTAAAAGTCAAAACGCGGAATTAAAAAGTCAACAAAATAAAAGCTCAGAAAGGTAACTCGACCAGGTGTTGGTCGAGTCCATGAGTCGAGTTGTGTCTTGGTCTTTAGTAAGTGTGCAGCTTGGGTCTGTGCAAGTCAAGTCTATAACTCGAGTAGTACATCCAGTCGAGTCTTGAGTTCGAGGTAGCCTCCAGGTCGGTTTTGATCTTCAAACTCGACCCAGCCAGTCGAGTGCTAGGGTCGAGGTCCACTTCTTGTCTCTGATATTCCCAAACTTGACTCAGTGCAAGTCGAGTTGGTCAGTCGAGCTGGTTGGTTGCCATCCGTAGCTGGTCCTTATGTTCCATATTGCTCCAAAATGATCCAAAAAGCTCCAAAGTACCTAGAAATCACTCTGTATGCAATATGTATGCAAAGTATGCAATATGAACTTAAAAGGGCTCTAAAATGATGAGAATTATGTGAATATGCATGCAAAATAAGCTAAATAAGACCTCTAAAACCTGGTAAAATACGTACATATTACCATCTTTGTACGTTGTTGAAGTGAAATATCCACATATACTGCACAACCAAAGATTCTTAGATGGAAAACATTTGTGGTTCACAACCAAATGCTAACTGTGATGGGAAATATTTATAATGTGGACTTGGCCTTATCCGAATGAATGCTTATGCATGCAAAATAGTATGTCCCCATACAGAAATAGAAAACCTAGTAAGATAAAAACCATAACGAGGGAAAAAGAGTATAGTGACGTAATCTCCCCTGAAAAGATGAATATCATAAGTTTCATAATTGATGCATCCTGATATTGTGAACATGTCTTCTGAATGTTATAGGAGGGAGTGCTTTTGTGAACATATATGTTGCGTTGTCTGTTGAACGGATATATTGAATATTCACTTCTTGATTCTTCTCAAGTTCTCGTGTGTAAGAGAAAATCTTGGGGGGATATGCTTCATTTGGTCGCTCTTAATATAACATTCTTTGAGTTGGACGACAAAAACAGCATTATCTTCAAACAATTTTGTTAGCTCTTTATTTATGACTATTCTGTTTGCTTCTTGTATATGTTGAGTCATGGATCTGAGCCAGACGAATTCTCTACATGATTTGTGAAGTGCAATTGTTTATGCATGATTTGAAGAGGTACCAATTAGAGTCTGCTTTTGGGAACACCAAGAAATTGTAGTGCCTTCAATTGTAAAAACATATATGGTTTGCGATCGGGCTTTATATGGTGTGATAAATAGCCTGCATCTGCAAAACCAACTAAATCAACACTAGAATTTCTATTATAAAAATAATCTCAAGTCAGTGTTCCCTCTAGATAACGAAATATATGTATTATTCCATCGAGTATCTGCGCGTAGGTGACAAACTGTATCTTGCAAGCAGATTTGTAACAAATTCTATATTTGGTCAAAACAAAACAAGAGTATATAGTCGCTAAAAAAAGATTTATTCTTTTTCTTTTCAACGATTTTTTTCTTTTTTAAGACAACCACAGACATAAAAATCAATTTTTATTGCAATTTGCAAGATACATGAGTCCACCAATATCACTCATATAAGGTACTTCAAGACTTAATACCTCTTCGTTATCTTCACAATGTCGGAATGGATCTTTATCGATATTAAGTGATCTATTGACCATTGGAGTACTAAAATGAGTTGCTTTATCCATATAAAAGCATTTTATGATCCTTTTCGTATAATTTGATTGATGTACGAAAATTTCATCCCAAAGATGCTCGATCTGGAGTTCAAGAAAAAAATTTGTATGTCCTAGATCTTTCATTTCAAACTCTTTTCTTCATAAGAGTTCTTGTCTCATCTGTTTCCTTTTGAGTTCCAATTATGTTCAAGTCATCAACATATACAACAGTGATCACAAACCGATATATAGATTTTTTAATAAATACGCAAGGACATATCGCATTGTTTGTATATCCTTTACTCAATAAATATTCACTTAAGCGGTTATACCACATGTGTCCAGATTGTAACCCGTAAAGTGATCGTTGTAATTTGAATCAACATATTTCTTTAGATTTTGAGCTCAATGCTTCAGGAATTTTAAATCCTTCTAGGATTTTCATATATATATTTCATTATCAAGTTATCCATATAGATATGTTGTCACAACATCCATTAGATGCATTTCTAGATTTTTAGATGCCGCTAGGCTCATCAAAAATCTGAAAGTAATTGCATCCATTACCGGGGAATATGTTTCTTCACAATCAATTCCTGGTCTTTGAGAAAAACCTTGGGCAACGAGTCGGGCTTTATACCTTGTCACCTCATTTTTCTCATTTCTTTTTCGAACAAAAATACATTTATACCCAACGGGTTTTACATGTTTAGGCTTTATGACAATAGATCCAAATACTTTTTTTTATTGAGGGAGTTTAATTCAGTTGTCATGGCCATTTTCTACTTCTCCCAATCAGATCTAATATGGACATTGGATCTGGATCATCACTTTCATTATCAATTTCTTTTGATACAGAGAATGAGAAAATTTCATCATCATCTTCTGTTTCATTTCTAACCCAAATACTTTCGTTTTGGGCATAGTTGATGGAAATCTCATGTTTTTCTTTATTTTCTTCTTCACGCTTTTCTCTGTATAATTTTGGTTCTTCTGGACAATTTTTATTTATTTCCCCAAATTCTTTTTCTTTTGGGGATTTTTTATCTTTTGATCTCATTGGTCTCCCCCTTTTCGACCTGGACATTGGGTTCATTTGCTATATTTCCATCATTTTGTTCTTCTAAAACAATAACTCTTGATGAACCATTCATAGTGAGTAAATCTAATATGGAGTATTTATGATATGCACTCGGTCTTATTTGAATTAGTGTCGTAGCATGCAAAATTGCATGACCCCATATTGAAATTGGGAGTCTTGTTCTCATTATTAACGGTCTAGCAATAATTTATAACCATTTCATCAAAGACTCAGCCATGCCATTTTGTGTGTGAACATGCGGAACTGGATGTTCAACATATATTCCCAATGACATACAATAGTCATTGAATGCTTGTGAAGTGAATTCACCAACGTTATCAAATCTTAATTTCTTTATTGTATAATAAAGAAATTCTGCCCTCAACCTGATTATTTGGGCAATGAATTTTGCGAAAGCTATATTTCGTGTGCTCATAGACACACATGTGACCATCTACTAGATGCATCAATTAATACCATAAAATATCTAAATGGCCCGAATTGTGGGTGGATAGGTCCACATATACACCATGTATTATTTCTAAGAATACCGGAGATTCATTCCCAATTTTAGCTGGTGATGGACGAGTTATTAGTTTTTCGAGAGAACAAGCATTACATGAAACTTCTTTCACTTGAAAAATCTTTTGGTTTTTCAGCGAATGGCCATTTGTATTTTCCATAATCTTTCCCATCATGACTGAACCATGGTGCCCTAAGCGTTCATGCCAGATTTTGATGTACATGTAAACTTTGGGTTTACTATAACATATGATTCAGTCATATTAATTTTTGTGAAATATATTCCGGAGGATTAAGCTGGCAGATTTTCCAATATACATTTCTTTTCCGAATTGACTGATGTAATGCAAAGATATTCAACACCATTTTTATTCATTGTTTCTTCGTGATATCCATTTCTGCGAATATCTTTGAAACTCAACAAATTTCTATAGGATTTGGGAGAAAATAATGCATTATTTATCTCAAATTTTGTTCCCCTTAGCATTGACAAACAAGGTCTTTTAGAGCCTATAATAAGTTTTGCATCACCAGATATAGTATTCACACTTCCGGCAGAATTGTTCATTTTAAGGGAAGAGAAATAATTGTTATCTTTAAGTATTGTGTGCCTTGTAGCACTGATTTGAAAATATTCATAAATGAAGTGCTAATATAATAATAAAAAATTTTATATTACAACACAAACTAGTTTACAAATAAAAACAAGACAAAGACAATATTAGATTATTATTTTTATTTTTTTATATGCAACCATGATTATTTATACATCATGTCTTACTTTCTTTTTAGGAAGATTTTAATCTTTTTGATTTTCGTTGATATCAATAGAATCAACAGTGAAATCAGCCACATCGAGATATGTATCATTATTTATACCATCAAAGGAAGGCTCGACTTCAAGGTCAAAAGAAAGTCAAGCTTCATTGTCAAAAGAATGTCTGACGTTGCCATAAATGAAGTTAGTTTCTTTTTGTTTTTTTTTCCTTTTGTGACTCTTGGTGTAGATCGACAAAACACTTTGGCATACGACAGGTACGCGACCAATGCTCTTTCATTCCACATGTGTAGCAATTTTCCTCTTGTTGCCTTTTTCTAACTTCTTTTCCTTTTGACATTTTATTATTTCTTTCATTGTTGTAATCATTAGGTTGGGAGTTTTTTCTGTGCTCACGTCCATATCCACGTCCACGACCACGGTTATTACCTCGACCTCATCCATGCCCATAATTATTGTAATTTGATGATGTAACATTCGCTTATGGGAATGATGCTGATCTAGTAGGAAGAGAGTGATGGTTCATTATTTTGTTATGCTACAAGAAGAACTTGCATTAATTTTGAATACTTCTTGTATCCATTAGTCTGGTATTGTTGTTGTATGACTACATTTCCAGGATGAAATGTTTGAAGAGTTGTTTCGATCATTTCATAATCACTTATTTTCTCTCCACATAACATTATCCGGAAGTAATTCCGAACAGAGTGGAATTATATTCACTTACACTTTTGTAATCCTGAAACGGAGGTTAAACCACTCATGTTTAGCTTTCGGTAAGATCACATATTTCTGGTGATCAAACCTATCTTTGAGTGATTGCCAAAGAGTTGCATGATCTTTTTTTGTTACATACTCATCTTTTAAACCATCGTGGATATGGTGGACCAAAAATATCATCACATTAGCTTTTTGCTCTTCTGAAATCGTTTTTGACTTATCGATGGTATCAATGAGCTTTCTTCCTTTTAAGTGAATCTTTACTGCAACTGCTCATCTCATATAATTATTTCCTGGTATATCAAGGGCAATGATCTCGAGTTTGGCCAAATTTGACATAATTACTGCATAATAATCATAAATTTTATTATTTAACTTAAAACATTCAACATAATATTATTAAAACATAACATAAAATAACACATTATTTAAACATATAAAAAGAAAATATAGAGACGATTACAAGGATATATGAAGTACAAATAAACAAACTAATATTCATGCGAAATTACCCGGGAGTATATTCACAAATGAAAAACTGGAAAATTGTAGAAATAATTATACCAAATGATAAAATTAAAATCCAAAGAAACATTTTCTTACAATGTAAAATTAAACCAATTTTCTTAGAGAGAAAAAATTTTGAGATTAGGAAAAAAAATTTAGAGTGAAAAGATGAAAGAAAAATTAGTGTATTTATAGATGAAAAAATTGTATTTAGCCGTTTGGAATAGTATTTAAATATAAATATATATATATATATATATATATATATATATATAACCATTAGAAAATATAACCAAAATAAATTTAGCAAAATTAATATTTACCAATAATAATATGATCATGAGAAAAAAATCAAATTATAAAAGTGTTAATTGCGATATATTGAAAAACAATAATTTTAAATATGTTATTTGTCTTCTGGATAATTTATTTTATATTTGTTCTTATTTTATAGAACAAATTTACTTATTTATTTTATTTTGGTGTTTTTGTAAAAATATTATAGATATTTTTTATAAGTAATTATTATGTAATTGTTATATCTATAACAATTACTACCTTCTTTCTTTTTTTCGTTTTGTCAATGTCAGAAGACTCAGAACCAAGAGTTTTATTATGGGAAAATGATGTGCAACGGCCCGTAATCTAAATTGGGCCATATGGGTTAAAATCCACCATATGGGCCTGTCTCAGCCTATCGTAAATCCCCTTACGCCTACGGGCCTATAAAGCCCAGCTGAAGTTCAGCTTGTATAGAGCTAAAGTTGAATTCGTTGGATTCAGAAACCAAAGCGCGGGCTTTTGGCCCACATAATAAGGAGACTCTCGACGAGTGCATGACAACGCAATGAAGACCGGCAATTGCTTCCGATGCAGTCAGGCTGGGCACTGGATCAGTGATTGCCCTCTCAAATTCAAACCCGATGACCCTCCTCCGGCGATCCATTGCCCTTGCGGCGGCGGTTTCTGTGAAATTAAGGTCTCGAAAACTCCAGAAAACCCCAGAAGGAAGTTCTACACGTGCCCTGCGGTTCACAGCCCTCTTTCTCTACTGTTTCCGTCTCCTACAATTTTTCGAAGCAATCCGTATGATTAATGAGGAATTTGAATTCGCAGGCGCAGGGTTGCAAATTTTTCAAGTGGTGTGATAAAGTTACCGATGAAGATATCAGATTCCGTCCTGCCTTCATCACCCCAATTTGCCCTTGTGGAGCTGGACCTTGCCGAAGGGTTACAGCCGATTCCGGTCAAACATACCTTATATGCTGCATCAAAAAGGTTTAAAAAGTTTACAACTTTACGGCCTAGAATTGGAAATTTCTAGTTAACATATTTCAAGATATCGTTTTAGGGTTTCGGGGCTTGTGGGTTCTTCCAGCGGGAGGATGAAAACATGCTTGCGAGTTGTGATGCAATGGATGACATAGATTTCTGGGTGGAAGCTGATCAAATTGTGAGTGATATGGAGAGCAGGTTCCAGGCTCGTGGTATGCCTGGAAATGCAAACCAAGTTGTACTGAAGAAAGACTGTCAAGCTTCTCTTATAGCAGAGGATGATTTTATAGTCGAAAATTTGGAGGCCATGTCTATTTCTGATATTCATTCTGCTGTTTTCATCCAAGGTACCTCAGTTATGGGCAATTTGATTTATTAAAGTATTATGCTAGAAGTAGAAATATTCTTTTATTGTTCATTTAACTATTATGATATTTGCTTACAATTCCCTCTTTTTCATCCGATTGTGATAGAGCCTGTAGAGAATTTGAGCAAGACTTTACTTGGTGATCAGCAAACAAATGGTGTTCTTTCCAAGTTGAGTGTGGGTGAGGCGATGAGTGATCGGGTCAGAGATACGGTGTCTAGTGGTTCTGTTGTGATACATGAAACGAGAACCCAAGAGCAAGCTGAAACTGGTGAAGCTGAGGGGTCATTCCCTGACTTGCACGACCTAATTGAGCAATACAACTCAGAGAAGCTTCGATTGGAAAGTGTTTCTGAAAAACATGTTCAAGTCCTGAGTTCGTTTATGGGTTCCTACAGACGACTACGGTTACTTCACGAGGAAACGAGTCATCTCAGTAAACTGTTACTTGAAACAGAGAAGGATATGGCTTGTTGCGAGGCTGAGACATTAAAATTTGGTGTCCATTGCAGGGAAGTGGCTAAAGAAATGGCTGAGTCTCAGAAGAGGATGCAAAAGATAGCAGAAAAGTTAGGGAAAGAAGTAAAAGTGTTGAAGCGAAAGTAGCATGTTTCTAAGAGAAACTGAGGTTGATTGTGAATGCCATTGTAAGTATTGTAAGTTAACTATCTGTTCTAACTCCTTAATTCCAACAGTTTACCATCCGGTAACTTGTATTAATTAGGTAGATTAGTGGATTAAGTGATGGGTGAGTGCAAAGCTCGTGCCCCTGAAGTTCTTCCATGTCACTTTCAAGTTTAGATGAGCCAAAAGCAGACTTGCTTTGTTTTAAACTTTTAAAATGTGGTAGAGAATTATATAATTACATAGTGGGCTAATCGAATGGTACGTCGTTTGATTAAAGGAGAGTAATTAGAGTTGCATAAGACAAAAAATGTTTTGTGTAGGCAATAATTAGGAGAAAAAAAAGCGTCAATTATGTTAAGCTTCCAAGAGAATACCTTTCCACGTTGGGTGCACATGCCTTCTCTTCTTTCTTCATGTTTAAAAGAAAACATAAACAAACACAATTTTTATTTTTATTAATAAAAACAAACACAATTAGAAGACCAAACCACACAAATTCATCATCAAAATAGTTCTGAGTAAAGAGAGATGCCATGAGTCCTCAATTGATACTAGAACCAGACGAATTCCAATAAAAATTTTCCATTTGAAAACGAGTGATTTGTAGGAAATTTCAACTTTTATATAGCTGATATACATAACTTTATAAATTACAATATGCAAATCGTTCATTTATGTCTATAGTCTGATTGGTAGCATTGAAAATATCGTTTACAAATATATATTTATTTTATTATTAATCAGTATTTAGTTTGAAAAGTAGTTAAAACGACTACTTGGAAAAGACAATTATATGAAGTTTTTATGGTCGTTTGAGAAGCTATTTCAAATTAACTTATTTACGAGCATTTGGAATGAAGAATCGATCGTTTGTTTTTATTAATAAAGAATTTGTTGTTTCGCTCACTATTGACAAATTTCGTTTGCATTTTATACCGAAATCATTCACTTATACAATTTTTAGTTAATTTTCTGCATGTTATTTTTCAGACACATAATATTTTCATATCCAAAATAACTGTACGTTATTGTATAATTTTACAATAATCATTTAAATCAAATTATATTCATTAAATTTAATCTTATTACACTTCAATTGTTGTAGTGTCACTATTCAACATTAATCTTCAAGCGACTTGTATAACTTTTTCTGCCTGCCGGTGTCTTCAGCTGTTCATTATCAAAAAAACATTCGTTTTAAACACTTATTTTCCAATCGCCTAATTTAAACAATGTCACCAAGCAGAACTTATGTGTATGCTACATACAACGGTCAAGAATAGTTTTTGACTAATACCGAAGTCACATTTCAAGAGTTAAGTAGGGTTTTTGACCTAAATCTTAATAATAACTATATTATCCATTAATCACATTCTATATGTTTTGATATTCATATTCGACCGAAGACCACGAGAACGGATTACTTGTTAGGAAATCTATGAAATCGGAGAATAAAATCAAGAGGTGATAGAGAAACAAAACGTAAATGTAATCAAGATTCAATGGACTTATAAAATATGATATTAAACGAGAAACTGAGAGTTGGTCAAAAGGAAGGGAACATATAATTATAGCCCTTGTTTACTCCAACACAATTTTTTGATTAAAGATTAAATTAAATTCAAAAGGATTGCTCACATGCAACCCAAATTCCTTTGTTCTCAATAATGCATCTTTGAGATTTAATATATTACTATACAACTCCAATGGAGTATTTTTGGTCATAATATATATAAATTGAGAAATTGAATTTAGGAAGAGACCTAGTAGCCAAAAAGACAAAAACATAAATGATAAATAAAAATAAGGAAATAGATAGATGCCTTGGGATTATTAAAAAAAAACACAATTCATTGAAGTTGCAGCCTATAAAACTGGGAGCACATGCATTACCCCTATGTTGATTAATATTCTGTAATTAATCAAATCCCACTTTTGGCACCACACATTGTGATTATTGTACATGTAGACTAATGGGTCGTATTAATAAATAGTAAAAGATTAAGAAAAATACGATCCACTATCACCGTCCCTAACGTTGGTCGTCTAGCCAAAACATAAACAAGTCTTTGGTCTTCCTCCTCTGACACAAAATAAAATCGTCTTAGAAAGGCTACCACTTGCTTCCTTAGATACTCATATCAAATTTTTATTATAATCAAACTTCAACTCTTTCAAATTCTGTGTTGGTCAAAAGTCAAAACTCAAACCCTCACTGGTTAATGGGTTTTAATTACACAAACATAATTGTAATGACTGACTTTAATTGTCCTCATAATTAAGTCGACTATACCTTCCATCATGCGGCCATCATTGCACTCTTCTTCCCCAATTATTAACTCTAATTGAAGCACCAAACTTTTTTTCCTTGTTTTTATGTGTTATATGATTGAACATCATCTAATTTGTTTACGTTTCATATATAATCAAGGTTTGCTTTTCTTTTTTTCCTTGAGAAAGTTTATATGATTAATATCGCAGTTCATGCACATTCCATCATTTCATGGACCATCACATGCAATCGTATTTGGATTCGTTTTACAAAATATATCCTCCTAATTGAATACTCTTATCTTTAATTACGTTGTTTATATTTATATTAATAGGGACATGTTATTATTAGACACGAGACATTTGTATCTAAGGTAACATGCTAATCATCATGACTAATAATTCCTAGTTTCTTAACGTATTATTGTTATTAATTATAGGATTATCGATAAATTATCTGCTAACAACACCTAACTCAAATTTGTTTTTTTTTTAAAAACATGTGTAACTCTACATAATATGATTTAGAGTTTGAAAGTTTGAATGATGTATAAAGTTTTATTGATTCAATTGTTTGATAAAATCGGGTTTTGTTAATCAGTTCGATGGAAGCATTCTAATTGAAAAGATCAACCATGTATGAAATCACTAGTGATATAGAACAGCCTCGAGAGATGCATGAAACATGCTACCAAGTGCCAAGTTAATCATTTGATGATTCTTATATTAATTTATTATTGATTGATACTTGATATATCATGGGCCAAAATTTACTCAACCCTTGTGCAATTTTAAAAAGACTTTTCTATTAGAATAAAAATAAAAATATTAAAATAGAAAATGAAAAAAAAAAAGAGAGAGGAAAAAGGAAAGGTGCAGCTCTTATATAAAAAGGTTATGGGAAGGGATACTTTTCCAAGAACAACACACATTCTTTCTCTTCTGCTTCAACTACAAAAAAGGATTAGATAAATTCCGACATAGATTCATTATTTGTCTGCATAAGGTTTAGTATCATTTCTCAACAAAACAATGAACACAACATCATCTTCAAAGAGCAAGAAGAAGCAAGATGATCAAGTGGGTACGAGGTTTCTTGGTGTAAGACGAAGGCCTTGGGGAAGATACGCTGCTGAGATTAGAGACCCAACTACGAAAGAGCGTCACTGGCTTGGTACTTTCGATACGGCCGAAGAAGCTGCTTTGGCCTACGATAGAGCCGCTAGGTCCATGCGAGGTACTCGTGCCAGAACCAACTTTGTTTACTCAGACATGCCTCCTTCCTCCTCTGTAACTTCCATTGTTTCTCCTGACGAACCTCCTCCTCCTCCACCTCCTCCTGCTCCTCCTAGCGATGATCCTGTCGATTACATGATGATGTTTAACCAATACTCATCCACAGACTCACCAATGATGCAGCCTCAATGTGATCAAGTGGATAGTTACATGTTTGGTGGCTCTAATTCTTCTAACTCCTATTGTTATAATTCTAACAGTAGTAGCAGCGAGCTGCCTCCTCTTCCGAGTGATTTATCGACTTCTTGTTACAACCAGCCACAGTGGACTTGGAGCGGCGATGACTACTCAACTGAGTACGTCCACAGTCCAATGTTCAGCAGAATGCCTCCGGTTTCTGACTCTTTGCCTCATGGTTTTAACCACTTCGGCTCCTAATTCTTTTTCAATCCATATTTAATTCCTTCTTCATCATTTGCACCTTTCTTTTTCGGTTTTATTTATGTTTCGCCGTCCTTGATCTCTCTCTATGATCAAAGTGACTGTTTGTCTTTAGTTTATTCAATAACAGGTTTATCCCTTTGTATCTTAGTTATTGAATACAAGACATTACCCTTATGTTACCTTCAAATACAAATTCTCTATGGGCCATATACATTTTATATAATGATGTTACATTTAAGGCCCGTTTATAAAGATGACTTTATTGTTTATTTGTGTTTGAAATGGTGCTTTGTAATTTTTGTACTACACTATAACTCATACCGTTTATAAAGATCTATATGGGGCCTTACACATTTAAGGCCTGTCTCAAAAGATGTCTTCTTTTGTTTCTTTTTGTGATGGTCAAAAAGATGGTACTAGATTTAACTGGTGACCTATGTCTACCTGTCTCAAAAAGCTGATCACCAAACATTTATAATAAACAAGTACATAAGTAGTTTAAGAACATACCCAAAAGAGTAAATTGATTAAGTTGATTGGGATGATGAAGTTTTTCTATGCTATTGCAGCTGCAATTTTCCTAGTTTCAGCTCACTTGGGGATGCAAATAAGTGGGCAGAGCGTGTCTTGCCTTAACCAGCTTGCTCCATGTCTGAATTACCTGAATGGAAGCAAGGAAGTGCCTCAAGATTGTTGTAATCCTCTCAAATCAGTGATAAGGAACAATCCAGAGTGTTTGTGCCGTATGATAAGTAACAAAGGGAGTTCTCAGGCCGAGCGAGCTGGTATCAATGTCAATGATGCTCAAATGTTACCTGCTCGATGTGGAGAACATGTTAACCCAATTGCCTGCTTAACTCGTACGCACTCAAACTCGTAACTATTGTTTTTTCAGTAAATCAATGTTCTGTTTTCATGCATTTTGTGTGTTTCTGCAGGATCTACAAACTCAGAGCGAAGTTCTTCAACTGGCAGCTCCTTTTCACTGTCCTATTGGATGACAACATTAGCTTTTGCAACGACTGTTTTATTAAAGTTTCTTCAAATAAGCTGAATCTCGCAGTGTATGTCTTGTTATGACTTGCTCTTTCTTTGTTTTTGAATGCTTGATGAGTTCTGATTATTGGTTGTGACTCACCAACATATTGTATCATTTTCCCTGAAAATTATGTACTTCCCTGTATAAGAGTTTGAGATATTTTGCTCATTTTTGGAACAAGTCAAAGCATATCAAATTATCAATTATTCTTGACAAATTGGTAGAATTTCAAATACCAACTGCCGGGAAAATTCGATGACAATAAACCGGTTGAAGTAAATTGTTGGAAAACCGAAAATTAAGCTAGTTTAACAATCGTGTCTGGAAGGTGCAGTTGACCAGATCGTCGTTTCAATTCCTCTCTCAAGGCAGAGATCGGAGAAGGTTTCAGACAACAAATCCGACCAAACAATAAACCCTTCAATCGAATATCGAAAATGGGAGAGATGATGTATAAGCTCTTCGTTTCAGCTTCATTGCTAACCCTAGGGTTGTATCATCTCATCTGCACTTTCTTCCATCTCCTCAAATCTTCTCAATCTTACGCCGCGAAGCCCTTTTACCCATTTCCCCGTCTCTCCACCATTACCGGAAATCACAACCACCATCGCCTCCAAAATCTACCATTGTTCATCCTCATTCTCTCCCTTTTCGTCGCTTTCCTTCACGCAACCCTAACTTCCTTCTACTCCGATCCTCTTGTTAAAGGAAGTACTCCCGTTCACCGATTCTCCTCTCTCAATTCCGCTGCCGTCTTCTTCCTCTTCCTCATCATCGCCGTCTACTACCTTCTCTCCGATTCCGCCTCCTTAATCCCTCTCCCGTCCGATCTTCTCTTCGCACTCGCCTCCGTAGGTTTCTTCCTCCATTACTCAGCTGCATCATCATCGGCCGCAATCCAGACATCGGAACTCCAAGCTCATTGCGATTCTCTCTCCGCTCGCATCTCCGCCTTATGTTCCCTCCTCTGCTTGCTCCTCGCCTGTCGCTCAAGACTCTTTATCGCTGACACTGCACTCGCTGCTTCCATTTGCTTGCAGGGTCTCTGGCAACTCCAGACCGGACTCTCTCTCTACGTAGATGGCTTTATTCCGGATGGATGTCACCGTCTTCTCGATGTTAAAAGCGGTGTGGAAGGATCCACCAAATGTGACATCCAGGACAGTCAGCTACGAGCTGTTTCAATCTTAGATCTTATGTTCACTGTCCACGTTGTGCTTGTAGTGATCCTCATCTTTGTGACCTACACGATGGTGGTGATGGCGGCTGGAGTGAGAAGAACTGGTTCCTACGAAGCTTTGCCCACTAATTCTTCGGATTCTACTAATCACATTCAGATGAAGTCCTTGACCGGCACTCAGGCTTGAACCCTTATCAAATCCTCTTGCTTTGTCCCTTTTTTGTGATGCTCTCTCACTCTTTTTGGAAACTTGTTGCTGTTTTCCGTTGACAAGTCTGTATCCAATATCTTTGTTGAATACAATGTTTAATCTTCGTATAGCTGGAATATGATGAACAGAATTATGGTATACTATTTGTTGATTGAGTTTAGCTTGGTAAGTGGTCACTGTAGCTGATTTTGCCTCCTTTGATGATTATATACAGTTACGTACCATTTCGTGGAATTTTGTTTCCGTGATGTAAAGACCTATTGGTTTTTGTTGAAAGCGAGCTTAGCCTGCGGTGAAAGACATGGATGAAGATAAAACTTGTAGGCTTTGCCGGAAAACATGAAAAGGTATGTGACAACAACAGCACAACCTTATACTTTAAGAGTCCAAGGAAGAGGAAGCCAAGGTAAGTTTTTCATCTGCTTAGTTTGACATAGGACTGCCTAAGCTAAAGCTTGTGTTGTTGTTGTTGTCGTCACATCCTCTATCATTTCTGCGCAACCTCTTGTTGGAAGGAGTATTGTTTTCATCCATGATTCTCTTTGTCTTTCACCACATATGAGTCCTTTAACCAAAAACCAAAGAAATGTTGAAAAGTAACATACTTTGGTTGAAATTTAAGATGTCATAGACTTTGAGATATTCTCCTATATTACTAGAACAAACTGTAGAAAAGATGCATTGTTTCAGCTGTTGAGTTAGATGAGGATTGATTGTTAAGTCAACTAAAAGAACAATGAGCCTGCATTTGGAATTGGAAGTAAAACGACATGAAACTATCTTTTGGATTCTTGCCATTATGGGGCCAAACATAGGCCCGGATACGTCATGTATTGTTTGTATTTGTATGCTTTGGAGGAAGTGCGCGTGGGAAGGCAAATGGTAAAACCTTAGTGGTTAAGTTATTGCTATAATACAAGATAAAAGATACAACAATCAATTAGAGATTGAAACAGCCAAAAAGTACTTCATGGTGGTGCGAATATTTTTATGATTTTTTGAAAATATTTTGAAGTATTTTATTGCTTAAAGGTACTACACTTGTCTGAATGTATTGTTTATGTAAGTCACGTAAGCTACTTTTCTTTTCTTTTTTGTTTAACGTCTAGAAACACCAAGATGAATGAAGATACGTTAATTCAAATTATTTGTTGGTGTTAGGCTAAAAGATATTGAGGCATGTTTTAGGAACCGAGTGAGGCTAATCAAGATCTTTCTTCAATTTTTCAAACATTGCAACACAACAGAAAAAGGAGAGAAGCGAATATAATAACAGGAAAAAGCAACAAAAGGAGAGATTAAAGAGAAACGTAAAGTGAATTGGCCTCAATCAACGGGAACGTATCTTGTTTTAAGAGGTTCTTCTTCTTTGATTTACTTTTGAGACGAGATTTTGCTACTTGCGAGCATGGGTTTGACTAATATTATATTATACTTATACAAAAAATATCAACAACGGAGAAATATTTGTCACATTTTACATCATTGCATTGTTTCCTCAACGTTTAATTTACCTTGTTTCAAAGTTTAATAATTTCAAATAAGATTGTGAAAAAAAGAAAAGGAAAACAAAGGTTTGAATAGTGTAAAAAGGAAAATATGAAATGAGGCAAAAGAAGAGTGGTCCCTAAAGATGGTGAAATGTGATCATCTAAACCAGCCAGGAGAAGCCACGTGTCCACCTAGACTTTATGAATTTCCTTAGCCAACACCATCATGATGCTATTGTATATATATATAACACTTTGCTTCATCTCTCTCGTTTTCCATTCTCCATATCATCTTTCTTACAAAAACATATATAGCATCCAACAGCTAAGAAGAAGCAAAGCAAACAAATAAAATAAAGATGAAGAAGGCCACAGATTTCGTGAAGCAGATAATAAACATGTTGAGTGATCTAGCGAAGGACAAGACCAAGGAGCTGAAGAGGAAGACCAAAGCCTTTAAGAGCCGACTCGTTATATTCTCACTGCTCCACAACAGACATATGATGATGAGCTCTTGGTCTCACAAGCTCAAGTCCAACCAACCATCAAAAAAGCTAGATCAAGATAACAATAAGGACGTGGTTCAGGATCAAAACATGGTTGTGGTCTATAGCCACAACGTTAACGCCATTTCTAGCACTCCTGTCTCTCCACATATACAATACGTGGAGGAGGAAGAGGAAGAAGAGGAAAAGTATCCAGACTTGAGACACTCACTATTTGAAGCAGAGGGTTCGGTGATAGACTTGGTTAAGCATTCGAAGGAGCACAAGGGAGAAGAGTTTCGATTGGAAGACGAAATCGACCAAGTGGCTGACCTTTTCATTAGTCGTTTCCACCGACAGATGCAGTTGCAGAAGCAATTGTCCTTCGAGAGTCAAGGCACACCTTCTCCATTGTAATCTTAGCTATACATACGTATACAATATTAAAGCCTCTCTCTTTTTCGTTTGTCGGGGCCAAGGACTACTTAAGCTCAATGCATGATCCTTGTTAGATTTTGTTTGCGTGAAATATGAAATCAGGACATGTTGATTAATCTTCTTTAACATGTACGTAATTAAGTCCCCTCTTCTTTCGTGCTCCTTTGAAAAATAAAATACCGATTTGTTTTTGTTTTCTTTCTTTTTGTTAAGGCCCATTAAAGCCTGTTAAGGCCCATTATTACCGGTTCACTATAAACGACGCAGTCCTATGTTCATATTTTTACATCATATATGGGAAAATCCTGTTGTTTCGTTCTGTATGATGAATCGCACATGCTTCCCAGTCATGTGACGATGTCTCTGTTTGAGTCCCTCTTGAAACTTGAACCTTTTTGGTTTGTTTATCCCCAAAACTCATTTCTCCTACTTATCTTTATTGATTTATCCAATTTATCAGGATGGTTTTGAACTCTAAATGGAGAATGTGAAATCTGAGCAGCAAATCTGATGATCAATTAGATTTCTTTATTATGCTCTGCACACAGATCTTAAACGTTAAGCATCCAAAGATGCATTAATTAACGGATGAGGTCCATGTGCCTCTGCAACACCTCTTATGTAATCACATTGTTTTGCTTCCTAAGTTACTGCTGCAGCATTGGAGAATACAACCCAAAGTGCAGTGATTAATTATTATAATCAAATATTATGTTAAAGAGCAAGTTGAAGCTAATGGCTATATATAGAAAGGTTTGTGCAGTGTTTGCTTGGTGTGACTGTGATGAGAGTGAGAATGGGTCGTCTTCCATCAACTCTCTGCCTCATCTTTTTGGTTATGGTCACAGTCGCATTTGGTATACAACCTAAAAAGTCCATTAATGTTCCATTTGGTAGGAACTACTTCCCCACTTGGGCTTTTGATCACATTAAGTATCTCAATGGTGGTTCTGAAGTGCACCTTATCCTCGACAAGTACACTGGTGAGTTTCTCTGCTTTGTATATTTCTGTGGCACAAACTGAACCCTTCTGATTGTTCTTGTTCAATGTGCCAAGGTACTGGCTTTCAGTCCAAGGGTTCCTATCTGTTTGGCCACTTCAGTATGCACATAAAGATGGTTCCTGGAGACTCAGCTGGAACTGTGACCGCCTTCTATGTAAGTGAAAGTCTTTGCAAAATCATTTGGAACATCATCATGAGTGTTGAACTGAAAGCTTTATCTTGCTTTTTTCTGCAGCTGTCGTCACAAAACTCAGAACATGATGAGATAGACTTTGAGTTTCTTGGTAACAGAACCGGCCAGCCTTACATTTTGCAGACAAACGTGTTTACAGGAGGCATAGGAAACCGAGAGCAGCGGATCAACCTCTGGTTTGACCCTTCCAAGGACTATCATTCCTACTCAGTTCTCTGGAATATGTATCAAATTGTGTAAGTTAGCAATATACAATTGTTAATGTTATTACTACTCACAGCTAAGTGTATGACGATGCATATAACACAACAAAGATGTACCACAGGTTCTTTGTGGATGATGTGCCTATACGAGTGTTCAAGAATAGCAAAGACATTGGTGTGAAGTTTCCATTCAACCAGCCAATGAAGATATATTCGAGTCTGTGGAACGCAGACGACTGGGCCACAAGGGGAGGGTTAGAGAAGACCAACTGGGCAAATGCGCCTTTCGTAGCATCCTACAGAGGTTTTCACGTTGATGGATGTGAGGCTTCAGTGAATGCTAAGTACTGTGAGACGCAGGGAAAACGTTGGTGGGATCAGAAGGAGTTTCAGGACTTGGACGCTAACCAGTACAAGCGTCTCAAATGGGTTCGACAAAGATACACCATCTACAACTACTGTACTGACCGTGTCCGATTTCCTGTGCCACCACCTGAATGTCGCAGAGACCGTGACACTTAGTACTTTTCAGATTTCAACTAGATTTTTATTTTTTCAAATGGATGTATCCATCACTAGCAAGATTTCTCTTTTTTAGTTCTTCTTACATGTTATGGAAAGCATGATCTAGAGAGGCTTGAATTGAAACAACTTTGACGTAAACTCTAAAGTGAAATCGAAGAATATAAGTTGTAGAGTTCCTCCTAACTGGTCAAAGACCAAACTCACAGCCTCAAAAACTCATTGTCAGTTTGAAAGATCACAGAGTTTAAGGTTTTGAAAGTAATATTAAAAATGATTATTAATTCGATATTTATTAAAGATTAAAAATCATTAATATATAGTTAGATTCGTTTCAAACAAAAATTGGTCAAATATTTGGAAAAACTAATTTATTTTACGTTTTGTTGAATTGCTTTCCGGTTATAAGACTTCGTCATTGGTCATCTTCTTCTTCAAGTAATGTCGGAATTTTGACTGACGATGGCTCCTCAGGCGAAGATGGAAGAGATCCAGCAATTCATTTCCTCCGTTCTCTCTCAACGTGGCCCTTCCGCTCTTCCATACGCCGAGACCACCAAATGGCTAATCCGTCAACACCTTCTTAACTTAATCTCCTCTCACAATTCCCTCAAGCCCGAAACGGCGACGTTTACTCATAACGACGGCCGATCCGTGATCCTCCTTCAAGCCGACGGCACAATTCCGATGCCATTCCGAGGCGTGAACTACAACCTCCCAATCGTCATCTGGCTACTTGAATCGTACCCTCTATATCCTCCTTGCGTATATGTGAACCCAACGCGCGACATGATCATCAAACGATCTCACTCCAATGTCTCTCCTTCTGGCCTTGTCTCTCTCCCTTATCTCCATGATTGGGTTTATCCTAGCTCCAATCTCCTCGATCTCGTTACTCATCTCAGCACCGCCTTCTCTCGTGATCCGCCGCTTTACTCTCAGAGCCGTCCTCCACCGCCGTCTCCTTCGATCGGATCGAGATACTCGCGGCCTTTTACTCCTTCTCACCAGACGGATGATGCAGAGGAGGTTTACAAGAAGAATGCGCTTGACAAAATGGTGGAGATGGTTCACGGCGATCTCGTCCTGATGAGCAGTACTCGAGAAGTGGAGGCTGAAGGATTACTGAACTTACAATCGGCACTTAAGCTAAGAGAAGAGGAGGTCAACAGAGGTTTGAAGGAGATTGTCGACGAAAAAGAAACCTTAGAGCAGCAACTACAGGTGATTGCCATGAATACTGATTTTCTTAATTCATGGATTAGGGAGAACAAAGGGAAAGCCAAGAACTTGCTAGTAGATTTGGATGTAGACAATGCCTTTGAATGCATTGAGACACTTTCAAAGCAGATGTTAGAGTGTACAGCTTTGGATTTAGCCATTGATGATGTCGTTTATTTGATGGATAAATCGTTTGGGAATGGGTTGTTAACGTTTGATCAGTATTTGAGGAATGTGAGGTTGTTGTCGAGAGAGCAGTTCTTCCATCGAGCCACGGCTGAGAAAGTTAGGGCCACACAGATGGATGCGCAGGTTGCTTCCATTGCAGCTAGGTTGCATTCCTGAATCACTGGCACTGTTTTTTCCAACTATAGCCACCAACTTTTGCTTATTATCGTTTTGTGTAGAGGCATGTACACTAGACACCAGTGCATATATATATACAACTTGATTTGATCATGTTTTATCTAATGAATCAACGCGTTCAGAAACGACGTTTTCCCCTTTTCCAATTTTCAACCCTGCCTTTCTCTTGACATGAGGAATAACTGGAAACAAAACTCATGCAGATGAGTCCAACCTTATGGTGTGTAAACATGCAAAACCACACAAAGAGTTGGAAAGAAAATAAAACGAAAAAGGTACACTAGGTTTCCGATTTAGGTGGTAAGTTCCATGATGGCAGAGACTATATCTCCATTAGCGGCCTTAAGAGCCTTAACTGCCCTTGGCTTAGACACACCTGCTTGGGTCATCACCAGCTCGATGTCCTTCGGCTCCACACCCTCCTCGTCCACCTCTTCGTCATCTTCATCCTGAGCAGCTGCAGCACTCGATGTCTCTCCCTTTGAAATCATGTTGCTGAGGTCAGGAGCCTTGAACTGCTCTGCAGCCTGACTCTGAAGCTGCGAGCTCAAATCCTCTATCTTGGCTTCACCAAAGATCACATACGTATCTGATGCTGGACTCTTGAACACTTCAGGTTTCGAAATCACAAACAAGATCTGCAATTTAATCCGCATTTATCAATAAATTTGCAACAAAGGAAACTGTCATGACTAAAACAACAAAGATTGGATTTTTCGGAAGGCCACAAACATTCTTGCTCTTTTTGATGGTGACTCGACTAACACCAGTGATGGGTTTCATCCCAAGCTTCAGCATAGCTTTACGACTCTTTTTCTCACTTCTGCTTTGCTTTGATCGACTGCCTGCTTCTCCATCATGTCCTGGTTAGCAAATCAAAGCGCCATGATGGCTCAAGCTTATAAGAAACGACACCCACTTCCTCAATCTATATTACCAAAACAAGTATCAAACTTTCAACCATCAAACAAGTATCAGATACGGTTCAGGTTCAATGACTTGTAGAATTCCAGGCTATATGAAAACAAGAGAATGGATTCGACAGAAAGGCTTATTAAAACAAGGTTTCAAATTTCAATCAAACAGATATCTCTGCCACTCCTCTATTCAAGAAAGAAAATTCAACTTAAAATGCGCTTGGACTTAAAATACGAACAGAAAAAACTCTTTGAAGAGTCTTGAAAGAAGTTAAAAAACAAGACAACTTACCCTCTGCGTCGTCATCATCCTTGTCGTCGTCATCGGAATCATCCTCATCATCCTCTTCAACCTCAGGCTTATCAAGCTACAAAATCGAAATCAGAAGAAACAGTAAGTGGAAAAATCAGAAAACCAAATAATAAAGCAATGGCAAGAACTATTTCATGCAGGTCTACAAAAGAAAATTCAGATCTAAAATCTGAAAGTAAGCTCCAGTGTTGTCAGTATTATCTAAAACGAATCACGGAGATCAAGGTAAAAGAAGAAATCAATAATCCGAATCCAGCACAATTAATCATCTTCAGACTGTGAGATAACAAAAAAAAAAGGGTAGAAAAAGAGAGATCATTACATCGATCTTTTGCTCCTCCAATTTAGCAGCGAGCTCCTCTTTCTGTTCGGCAGTCATGTTTTCAAGAGAGAGAGAGAATTATCGGTAACGAAACCCTAAACCCCCTAAGAAAGATGAGAGAAGGAATTGAAAGGGCTTCAATGATAAAATGGTTAAACAAAACTCGTTTGAAGTGCACCGAGTCGGGTTTGGTTTTTTATACCCTAAACCAAAAAAGTGGGGTCCAAACCGACATGACAAGACTGTTCAGTGACTTCTGTCATCTTCAAATCCAAAAATACGCCGTCTGTGGGGATCGAACCCACGGCCACGTGGTTAAAAGCCACGCGCTCTACCACTGAGCTAAGACGGCTTTGTTTGTTATGGTGTTATTTTATGTATAGAATAATAAATCTTCTTTACGCCAAGTATTTGATTTTGACCGTTGCAGAGCAAGCCACGTCGTTTCATAAATGTCTGTATTCTTCGTAAACACTGTTCTTCAGATCCCGCTCCTATATAACCCGCACCATCAATATTTGACCGTTGGAGAATATTGTTTTACAAAAGAAGATATTTATTATAAAAACAAAGAGATAAGCTCTCTTTGATTCTTTTGCAATCCCCTCCTTCGGCTGTTCGTCGTTTCAATCTCTAACCAACTCCCAGTGATTCTTTGAAGAGAAACATAGAAATGGAATCGCCACAGAGCACAAAAACCGGCCTGAATCTACCCGCCGGGATGAACCAGACTTCGTTGCGCCTAGAGACGTTTTCGAGCTCGTTTCGAGGGATTTCAAGTTTATCATCTCCCTCTAAATCTACTTGCAGCGACAGATTTATACCGTGCAGATCTTCCTCGAGACTCCACGCCTTTGATCTGCAGGACAAGGAACCAACGACGCCGGTTAAAGAGGGAGGGAACGAAGCCTACTCTCGACTTCTGAAATCTGAGCTTTTCGGATCTGATTTCGCTTCTTCTTGTTTGTCTCCTGCAGGTAGTCAAGGATCTGTTTCTTCTCCGATGAGTCCATGTACTAACATGTTGAGATTCAAGACGGATCGTTCCAATTCAAGTCCTAACTCTCCCTTTCCTCCATCCATTCTCGGTAACGACAATGGCATCTCCAGTGACTCGTCTCCGCCTCCAAAACCTCCCCGCAAGGTTCCTAAAACGCCTCATAAGGTATTACATCGTTTACATCCAATTTGTTTATCAGATTTCTTGTGAGGTAGATATTAAAGATTGTTTTGATTTGGTCTCAGGTCTTGGATGCTCCTTCCCTACAAGATGACTTCTACTTGAACGTTGTGGACTGGAGCTCACAGAATGTTCTTGCAGTGGGGCTTGGTACTTGTGTTTATCTTTGGACTGCTTCCAACAGCAAAGTTAGTGTTTCCACAACTAGGACTAGTTTTAATATAACCTTCTTGGTGTTGGGGATACACTGACCATTGAATTTATTTTGTTAGGTGACAAAGTTATGCGACCTGGGCCCTAATGACAGCGTCTGCTCAGTTCAGTGGACACGGGAGGGTTCATATATATCCATCGGTACAAGCCATGGTCAGGTTCAGGTGTGTTGTTTTAAACCTTCTAATCTGTGGTTGTTGAAAGTTTAGATTGGATGCATTCAAGTTACAAAAGGCTTTTTATTTGTGTTGGCAGGTTTGGGACGGAACGCAATGCAAGAGAGTCCGGACAATGGGAGGTCATCAAACGAGAACTGGTGTCTTGGCATGGAACTCAAGGATCTTATCTTCAGGGAGCAGAGACAAGAATATCCTTCAACATGATATCAGAGTCCAGAGCAATTATGTAAGCAAACTCGTGGGACACAAATCTGAGGTCTGCGGGCTGAAATGGTCTCACGATGATAGAGAGCTTGCGTCTGGAGGCAACGATAATCAGGTCAGTTTGAACTTAAGCTATCTAGTGTTGGATAACATGTGTTCTATATGATACGAGCCAAGCTACGAATAGTTTTTCTTGTTCCACTTCACCAGACAAAAGCCAGATGGTTAATGAGAGACTTTCATGTATTTCTATCTATCCAATTCACAACAGCACGAATTCGCTAAGCAGCTTTTTTTTCGAAACAGTTATTGGTATGGAACAATCATTCACAGCAACCTGTTCTGAAGCTGACTGAGCATACAGCAGCGGTTAAGGCAATTACATGGTCTCCTCATCAGAGCAGCCTCCTTGCTTCAGGAGGTGGAACCGCAGACAGATGCATTAGATTCTGGAACACGACAAATGGACATCAGCTAAACAGCATCGACACTGGAAGCCAGGTCTGCAATCTGGCGTGGAGCAAAAATGTTAATGAGATAGTGAGCACTCACGGGTACTCGCAAAACCAAATCATGCTCTGGAAGTATCCATCCATGTCAAAGGTACATAATTTTCTTTCTCACACTTGAAACTCGGTTCTTGATCTTTCTTTCGGTTACTTTATAACTGACACATCAACCAATGATTATTTTGTATAGGTTACGACACTTACTGGACACAGTATGAGAGTACTTTACTTGGCTACGTCACCTGATGGCCAAACTATAGTGACTGGAGCTGGAGATGAGACCCTGCGCTTTTGGAACGTCTTCCCTTCAGTGAAAATGCAGGTCCGTATTCTTTCTTTAAGTTTTGAATTTCCTTCCAATCAGAACTAGATCTTTTGGCTTGTTTCTGCTCAGTTAATGACCAGTTTCTCTGTTTACAGACACCGGTTAAGGACACAGGACTCTGGTCATTAGGGAGGACACAGATCCGATAACAGACACTGGTCTCTCAAATCCAATGAAAAAACAAATTCAACCTGCAATGTAACACGCAAAGTCTGCATTCTATTTATTTGATTAATTCTTTTCCTTTGTAAACTACACAATCCCAGAAAATACCGAATACATCTATTCGAGAAAGAGTTACCATTGGATTGTCACATGAAAACGCATATGAAGGCTTTTTATTATCGAAATCCCTGGCAGATCAAGTAAATTTCTCGAGATGATGATCTTGTAGCTTTTGGCCTCAACCAAGATGCTTTGTTAAAGATGGGCTTGCAAATTCGAGCAAAGTCTAAACAAAAAGAAGCAGTGTTATCGTCAAGAAGAAGAGAGTTCTTTTTTTTGTTTCATTGGTATGTAGTTGAATTCTAATCTACACTCCTTGCCCGTACCTTGAGCATCCTCGCTTTCTAGAAGCTTAATAACAAGATGACCCCCATGCCTAAGCACACCACGACAATATTCGTTGCTTGAAACTTCATCATCGCCTCTATCATTATCATTATCAGGTGACTGAGAGATGGCAGCTTGACCAACAGCCAAATCAAGTGCACGCATTCCCAATTCAGCTGACAAAGCAGCATCTCTACTGGTGATTCCAGATACTGAAGGACACATATCTGAAAGAACCACTGAAAATCCCATTTGCTGCATCATATAGCAATCAATAACTTGTGAGAATAATAAACCATAAGGGAACACTACATTACAGTTCAAGAACAACACGGAATGACTAAGAAAAACCCCTAACATGGCTATTACTCTTATCATCCAAGGCAGTTTCAGAATAACTCCAATCATGAAAACGATGTAATAGTTAAATCCACCTGATGCGATAACTCTCTAATCTTTTGTCTGGGGAATTTTAAAACATCGGCGCATATGGTTTGCACTCGCACATCACACTGTGGAGGAACCTTCACCTTCTGCTCTGAAACAAAACAAAAATAGCCAATGGATTCATACACTTACAACAAAATTCTATATATTTGGATTATCAAGTGAGGTCTCCTCTGACCTTTATATCCATACCGACGACATTTCCACCATTTTTAAGAGGACCTAAGCTTTGACAAGCAACCTGCATCGGAGTATTAGCAATAAATCCATGTTTAAGCCTCCTTTCACAGAAATCAACTACGAATTTATGGAATATAGATATATAAAACCTGGAGCCAAGCACCAGGCGCGCAACCTAGATCAAGAACAGAGGAGCCTGGTTTGATGAGCTTGTACTGTTTCTGAATCTGTAGAAGCTGTAGTTGGAGGGAGAGAGAAGAGTCAATGTAAGAGAAGAAGAAGAGAAGACGAAACAGAGGAGGGAATGAATGTAATATCACCTTAAAAGCAGAACGAGCAACATAGCCAAGACGTTGAGCTTCTCTGTAGAAAAAGTCCGGCGCTCCTGCCCCGCTCATCTCCTCCGGCGCCCACAAAAAACGATTTTCTTCAGCTTCCCTTTTGTTTTACCAAAACCTCATAAACCCTAAAATGCCCACATAAACAAGTCAAACTATGGTGACCAAAAAAGAAAGAAAGTCAAAACTAATTATTTTTGTTAAAGGGTATTCAATCGCAAATAGTGAAAGACTCAAGCATGGGATGTCAATAAATACTTTAGGAAACCTCTCTCGAAAACTCAGTTTCTTAGATCTAGTTTTTCGTCGCTGTTTTGTTCAGTGTGGTGAATGGCAGCAGTCGGTAGCTTCAATAACACTAATACTATTCATTTTTTAGTCCTCCCATCGATAACCCGATCAAGCAACAATGATGTCATTTTGTGTTATCGTTGTTGAGTTTCACCGACTATTAGTTTCATACTTATTCGGGTGTGGGTTTTTAATGGTGGTGGTATCGAGTGGGATGGGGAGGGAAGGAGCTCTGGCGGGTGTGGATCTCTCATGGTGGTTGTTTTGATGGACGGGCCTCGTCGTGGTTGATGTCTGGTTATCTCTTCCTCTTTTGACTTCGATGTTATTAAGCTCTGTAGGATCATAGTGGGTTGGTTTATATTTGGTTTAACTTTGGTTAAATTCTAGGTTAGGCTCTTGGTTTAGGCTTTTTAATATGCTTCCTTAGGTTGAACGATTTCATTATGGGTTCAATCGGTAGTTGTGCTCGTTCAGATTCGATTTCTTGTGTAGAGGATTGGTTTGTTTGGTTGAAATGTGGTCATTTCATGGGCTCTATCAAGATGTCAAAAAGGTCGTTGTAATTCAGCTTCACCATTTTTGGAGTTAGTTTGTCGTGTTGCAACAATCTTTTCTGTCATTTAGTTTGTTCTCGATCTCGTTTTCAGATAGGTTTCTTTATGTGGTTTCGTGCTGTTTGGCATTCTGGTTTAGCAGCTCTTTATTTATTTACGAGGTACTTATATTTGTCATAGGAGATTCCGCCATCAGATGAGGTGTTGGTAAGTTTTTGGTGTTCTCGATTTTCTAGTTTGGGATAGCAGTTTTTTTTTAATGTCTATTTCATCATGTATCTTACTCTAGTCTTATTTCTAGGTTTTTATTATCGTTTCCATTTAGTGGGTTTAGTGGATATAAATGTTTTTTTGCGGACTTAAGTATTCTACCATTGTATTTAGCAACTATCCTAATAACGAGTGAAAAAAAAAGCATGGGATGTCTCTTCTCTCTAAAATAGAGAGATGTTCTCTCTAGACCCTTTAACCGTATCCTACTTTAATTTTCGCATGCTTTCACATTTATATTCCGGAACTATATCCTACTTTAATTTTTGCATGCTTTTCAGTGATTGTCGAGGAGGTGAAATATAGTGAGTTAAATTCAAAACCAATAGATTGAGTTTTGAAGGCAGTGAAGTTTTTTGGAGAGGAGAATCGCCGGCAGAAGATTAAAAGAGATTCAAATTATTCAGACCATCGGAGGATATATGGGCTGGAAGGATTGATCGGCAATTGGATTTGTCAACAGAGAAAGGAGTTGATGAGACACGACTTCTTCCGGAGACGCGCTCCTTGACAACGGCATGTTAGGATAAACGTTGGGATGACATGTGGAGCCCAATGGGAGATCGATATGGATTAGTGCCACCCATTTCTTTTAATCAATTGGGTCTTTATCACTTTATGTATTACCACATTTCTCTTTTCTTTGTGTATCCAATTGTAATTCCTAGCCCAATAGTACCAAAATCAATGGAATTTTACTAACAAAAAAAAAAGAATGGGATAAAAATCAAACAACAAGTTTAAAAACATAAGAAGTAGACAGTACGTAAGACAAAGTTACTAAAAAGATATTACAAGGAGATCTCGAAAGAAAGATGAACAATTTATACAAAAAAAAATGACAGATGAACAAGCTTGGGAACAAGTCAAACAAATACTTTATGAGTGTAGTTTAAGCATTGACTTCTAAATACTAAGCCACTTTTGAGTGGTCTTCTAGAGACCGATGTTAAGTAGCTTAGGTGCAGCAATTTTTTGTCTAGGTTGGTTTTTTGCTGATAATTACAGATTCCTAAAGTTAGGAAAGATCTAGATCACATGGCATCATTATGTTCAAGTCAAAATAATATTGAAATCTCTTCAAACAATTTTGTGTGAGGTATTTTTACCTTCACGACAAAGCCCTTTCATTGCTTATTTGTATATGCGTCCAATGACCCTCTTGAAATGCAGAATCTACGGGCAGTAATTGGATGTTTATCATTTATTATCGAGCCATCTGCTAGAGCATGGATTGTCTTTGGTGACTTTAACCAAATTATTTGCACCACAAAACACTCAAACCCATCCTCATGGAACATTGCCAGTAACTCTACTGCTCTTCCAGACTGCCTGGAATATACATATGCGAGACAGCATAGCCAAGCCATTGAGAATTTATTGGGATAATTCTGTAGTTGTCTTCTTTTCCAAGAATGACAAGTAGTGTTAACCACATGGAGTTAAAGTACTTGTCTGTGAAAAAAGAAATATATAAACAAAGAGTCTTATTCAAGCATATTAGAACGAATATGATGGTAATAGATCTGTTGACTAAAGGATTACCACCTTCTACGTTCATTAGCCATATAGAACGTATAAGTATTATAGATAAGACCTTGCTATTTTACTATGCTCATTACGGTTATGAGACTATGAATTCACTTAAGGAAATGTTTTTTGTTGTACATGTTATCATAAGAGTGTATACATTATGGTTTATGGATAACATCTGTGTTTGAGAATTAAAAGTTTTCTCGATGTTAAAGAAAACAATGAATTTGGAATTGGTTTGTGATGCATGGAAGGAAAATTGTCGTTTAATGATAGGCAACTGTTATGATCCAATCACTTCTGATTTTATTAATTAAAAGATTAATAAACTTGATGTAAAGGTGCACATTATAGATATTAAACCATTAAGTCAACGCAACGACTAAATAGGAGATTATAAGAATATTTTCTGTTATATGGCCGATAAGTTTATGGTTTAATAATAATAATTCAAATTTATATTTTTGTTATAAATTCTAATCTAAAAAATCCCTACAACCAAGGCATCCTCTGTCTTTTGATAAACACATCTTATCCCAACTCTTCCACCAAAAACCAGACATGGCAGTAGTAAAAGTTTTGCAAGTTGACTTGGGTATTCTGAAACAAGATATACCATGGATAGGCATAACCATTGACACAACTTTGAGAAAGATCTCCTAACCACCTTGTGAAAGAGTCTTTGCAAACCATCTTATGATGTAATGTTTCAGTAAGGAAACCAAGAAGCTTCTTTTGGATCCATTGAAACACTCCAGTAAGCCTCGATAGGCTCCAAGGCCACCCACATTTATAATGCCAGTGACCTGTTGAATTTCACATGTTCTTCTTTTACAATTTTTGTCCCAAAAGATATTGCAGTTATATATATTGACCATTTGTTTTGATGCCACTCTATCATCAGAAACAGGGAGTCGTTTGCGAACAGAAATGGCTAACATGGGGACCATTTGGGTTGAAAGAGATACTCTAAAGTGTACCTGAACCTTCAACCTTTGAAATGAGGTGAGAGAGGGCTTCTATACAAAGAACAAAAAGGAAAGGGGATAAAGGATCCCCTTGCCTTAATCCTCTGTTCAGTTGAATGAAGCCAAATGGTTGATCATTAATTAAAACCTTATATGAGACCGTCAAAACACAGAACATCACCTACTCAATCCTTGAACTAGCAAATCCTAAGGCTGAGAGTGAAGCACAGAGGAAAGACCATTCTACCCTATCGTAGCCTTTCGACATGTCAGATTTGACTGCCATGTACCTCTTTGAGATAGTTGGATGTGTTCTAAGTGCATGTTTAAGCTCGTGAGCTATGAGAATATTGTTTATTATTAATTACTCTACCACAAAAGTCGATTTGGCCAGGGAGACGATCTGTGGAAGAATGTGTTTCAGCTTGCAAGAGATCACCTTCGAGATGATTTATACACCACTGAACATAAACTGATTGGCCTATAATCCGCCATCTGACTTGGGTTATCCTTCTTTGGAATCAAACAAATATGTGTGAAGTTCTATTCCAAGGGAAACCGACATGTTACAAAGAAGTTCTTAGCTTCTGAACACACAAGTGTAACTACAATTGCCCAGAATTTCTGATAGAATACACCAGTCATCCCATCTAACCCTGATGCATTAGAGGATTGATTGAGAAGACAACAATTTTGATCTCCTTATTCGTGACTGTCTGCATTAAAAAAGCATTCATATCCGTTGTAACTTTGCTCTGGAAGCCATCAAATAAACCTTAAAATTTTTGTGGATTATTTGAAGTAAAAAGTGTTAACTTAAGTAAACAAGGAACATAGAAGAGATGGAACTACAGAAGTAGTATAAGTCAATGAATGTATGTAGTAGTTATGCTTATGTGGCAAAGTGTGAACACATGGTTAAGATACAATAGATTAGAAGTGTATATGTAAACATTGCAAATAAAGAAATGATGCAGAAGAAAGTTGTTGAAATCTTGACTTATGTTCTCTTTCTCTTTCCTCTCAAAAGTTTCTCTCGTCTTTCTTCATCTTTCTTAATTGTTGTTCTTAATTTTACATGGTATCAGAGCAACTAACATCTGTGTGATTTTGTATGTGTGTGTTTGTTCTCATCATTCAATGGAAAATCAAAAGCAAATGACGTTACTGGTAACACTCAAAGGAGATAATTACCTTTTGTGGTCAAGAACCACAAGGACAGCTCTCCGGAGCAGAGGTTTGTGGGAACATGTAATGGTTTCCAAGGAAGTTCCTGACAGCAAAAAGGAAGTTGTAAAGGGAAAGGAGGCTGAGAAGGTGACAAATAAAGTTGAAACTGGTTATGAAGACTCAAAGTGGGTTCAAGAAGACCAGTTCGTTTTGACCATTCTGCAACACTCCTTAGAGCTGTCTATTCTAGCATCTTACTCATATGCTGAGATTGCAAAAGAACTGTGGGATACACTCTTAGGAGTTTATGGAAATACTTCTAATATCAGTAGAATATTTGAAGTAAAGAAAGCCTTGAATGATCTTCAACAAGAGGAAAAGCTTTTTAAAGATTTCTTTGGAGATTTCAGAGCTTTATGGGCTAAGTTGGAGACATTAAGGCCACCAACTATAGATATTAAATATTTGAATGAGAAACGTGAGCAGGATCATGTCTTTGGACTCCTCCTCGCACTGAATCCCTTGTTCAAGAACCTGATACATCACATTCTAAGGTTTGAGAAGCCCCCTATGTTGAATGAAGTTTGTATGATGATACAGAAAGAAGAAGGTTCAAAAGACTTATTCCAAGGAACGAGTGAAGCTGCTAATATAAGTCAAAATGCTTATCAGAAGATGGATAAGAAGAATATTTGGTGTGATCATTGTAAAATGAAGGGACGTGCCAAAGAGAAACGCTGGACTTTGTATCCACATCTGAAGCCTATGAAGTTAAGAGGAGGCTCTCATAATTTTAGAAATGCAGACAATGTTGTAGCAGCTTCTAGAGATTGTGAGATTGTGAGGAAGTCAGACTTGGATGCACTCATAAAAAGCATTGCAAAGCTGACTGAATCGGGTAAGAGTTTCTCTGCAAATTTATCTATAAAACCAATCATTATAGACTCTGGAGCAACTCACAATATGATTAAAGATGTTGATTTAATCTCAAATATTAAACCTCTGAGTGGAAAAGTGACCATAATGGACAGAATGTTCCAATTAGAGGAATTGGGGATCTTAAGGTGTTTGAAAAAGATTTGAAAGCATTGTACATGCCAGAATTCACCTCAAATCTTCTGTCAGTTAAGAAAACTACTAGAGATCTTGATTGTGTGCCTGACAGTGTAAAGTTTCAGGACACTAAGTCAGGAAGGGTGATTGGTGATGGAGGCACACAAGGAGGGTTATATGTTCTGAACGATACCATCACCAACTCTGCATCAAATTTTGCATTCAGCTTAGTTTGCTCAGGATCTATATGGCATGCACGTTTTGGCCACCCACACTCCAAGACACTTAGTCTCATTTTGCCGGACATAAAGTTCAATCATCACGGGTGTCAAGCTTGTATTTTTGGGAAACACAGTAGGACTATGTATCAAGAGTCATCGACAGTTTATGATGATTGTTTTAGCCTTGTTCATTCTGATGTATGGATAGCTCTATGTACTTCTCGTGATCAATACAAATATTATGTTTCTTTTATTGATGAGAAGTCAAAGTATACATGGGTGACTCTATTGTCTGCCAAGAGTAGTGTGTTTGAAGCGTTTTCAAAATTTTACAGCTATGTGCATACTCAATTTGGAGCAAAGATTAAGATATTTAGAAGTGACAATGGATGAGAATATCTCAATCATCAATTTAAAGAATTCCTAAGTAAAGATGGAATAATTCACCAAACCTCATGTGCCTATAGCCCTCAGCAAAATGGAGTATCTGAGTGAAAAAACAGACGTCTATTAGAAGTTGCAAGAAGAATGATGTTTGATCGTGATGTTCCTAAAACATTCTGGGGAGATGCAGTGATGACAGCATGTCACATGATAAACCGATTACCAACTAAAAATTTGCAAAATGCCTCTCCATATGAAGTTCTGAACAAGGTCAAATCCAAGATGGATCATCTAAGAGTCTTTGGATGTACATGCTATGTATTTATCTCAGAAGCAGAAAGAAAGAAACTAGAACCAAAGAGCATCAGATGTATGTTTGTTGGTTATTCACCAACACAAAAAGGTTATAAATGTTACAGTCCAGAAAATAAGCGTATATATGTGTCCCGAGATGTCAAATTTGATGAGAGAAAAGGTTATTACAGTGGGAAGAACAGAGAAGGTTTACAAGGTATATTACTTTCTGAAAGTGAAAGTGATGACAATCTGGGAGGAACAACTAGTACGATGGATGTTGTGACAAGGGGTAATGATCTTGATCAATCTGGTGTGAGTGAGAACACTAAGGAAGCAGTGATCCAAACAGATAATTTGGAGTTGGGAAACAGTCAGTCTTGTGGAGATAAAGAGCTGGCGAGGATTTAGAGGAAGTAGAGACTGAGGGGGAAGAATCAATATTAAATTCCAGAGATAATGACTTAGTTCATAACTCTGAAAATGAGAGAGAAGAAGAGTTGATTCCAGTAGTTGTTGAAACCTCTGAACATACTATAATCAGAAGGAGCACTAGAACAAAGTTTCCATCTCATTGAAAGGATACTGACATGTACTACAATCACCAAGCCATAGCATATCCAATACAAGACTATTGCTCAGTCTCACACTTACCTGAAGAACATCAGACATTTTTCAGTAAGATTGACAAAGAGTAAATACCAAATTCATATGAAGAAGCAATTCAAAGTGAAGTGTGGATTAAAGTTATGGATGAGGAAATTGAATCAATGAAGAGAAATGGCACTTGGGATATGGTTAAGTTGTCATCAGATAATAAGCTATTTGGTTGTAGATGGGTGTATACAATCAAGTATACTAGCAGTGGAGAGATTGAAAGGTATAAGGCTAGGTTAGTAACAAAGGGTTATACTCAAGTGTATGGAGAAGATTACACAGAGACATTTGCTCTAGTTGCTAAACTACATTCAGTTCGAGTTCTTCTGTCTGTTGCAACTAATCTCTCATGGAAACTATGGCAAATGGATGTGAAAAATGCGTTCTTGCAAGGAGAGTTAGAGGAGGAAGTATATATGGTACCATCTCTAGGCTTTCATGATAAACATAGTAGTAGTAAAGTGTGTAGATTGAAGAAAGTAATTTACGGATTAAAACAATCTCCTCGAGCGTGGTATCAAAGACTGAGCAGATGTCTTCTAGAAGACGAATTTTAGATGTCTGCAGCAGACCATACTTTATTTACTCGTCAAAGCAGAGAAGGGATTGTAGTCATCTTGATATATGTAGATGATATCATTGTGACTGGTGACAATACTAAAGGGATTAAACAAGCTAAGAACATGCTCAAGTCTTCTTTTGACATCAAAGATTTAGGAGAATTGAGATATTTCTTAGGCATTGAGATCTCAAGGTTCAAAGAAGGATTGTTTATATCTCTGAGGAAGTATACGTTGGAGTTACTGTCTGAGACTGGGAAATTAGGAAGTAAGCCAGTTAAAAATCCCATAGATGAGACATATAAGGAGCCTCACGAAGATGAATCAGTAATCGACATCAAGCAATATCAAATACTAGTCAGAAGACTGATTTATCTCACTATCACAAGGCCAAACATATGTTTTGGTGTAAATCAATTGAGTCAACATATGAATGCTCCCACAAAACATCGTGTGGATGAAAAAGAATGATAATACAACAATTGTGGGGTTCTGTGATTCAGACTGGGCTGGGGACAGAAGAGACAGAAAATCCACAACTGGATACTGCACTTTTGTAGGAGGAAATATTGTGACTTGGAGAAGTAAAAAATAGAAAGTTGTCTCACTTTCAAGAGCTAAGGCAGAGTACAAGGCGATGAAAGAAGTAACAAAAGAACTATTGTGGCTCAGGTATCTTCTTAAAGACCTTGGAGTTCATGATGCAGATGCAATGACACTAAACTGTGATAATCAGGCAGCAATCTATATAGCTTCAAACTCTGTATTTCATGAAAGAACGAAGCATGTATAGACTGATTGTCACTTCATTAGAGAGAAAGTTCAAGCTGGTATAATTGCTCCATCATTCGTAAGAAGTGTGGATCAGTTTACAGATATTTTTACAAAGGCTACAACTTTAGTTATATGTGAACGAATTCATGCCAAGATAGGCTTATTAGACATCCATAAGCCAATCGTGAGGGAGAGAGTTAACTTAAGTAAACAAGGAATAGAGGAAGAGATGGAACTACAGAAGTAGTATAAGTCAATGAATGTATGTAGTAGTTATGCTTATATGGCAAAGTGTGAGTACGTGGTTAACATTGCAGAGAAAGAAATGATGCAGAAGAAAGTTGTTGAAATCTTGACTTGTGTTCTCTTTCTCTTTCCTCTCAAAAGTTTCTCTCGTCTTTCTTCATCTTTCTCAATTGTTGTTCTTAATTTTACATCCTGAAAGTATTGTGCACCCACATCTCGTTTTGATGCTTCAGAATTTCCTCTTTTATCTTTAAGTTTATCCAAGTGTTTCTTAGCTCTGTTAGCCTTAACAACCCCATGAAAAAACTAAGTATTCCCATCACCTTCCTTTAACCACTTCTCTCGGCTTTTCTGCCGCCAAAACAACTCTTCCTCACGATATGCTTTCATCAAATCTCCTTTGATCCTAAAATTTTTATTCGATTTAGGAATTAAGGAAGATTGTTCAGTTTCCAGCTCTTCTTGTAATAAGATAATAGTTGTTTTCGAGTTTAAAGAATTTGATATCTTCCAACTACTTAACTCTTGTCCACAGTTTGCAACATGTTTGGTGATACTAAGATCACCTTGCATATCATTGGATTCCATGCCCTCTGAATAGCCATTTTAACATCAGGCTTATTTGAAAAACGATTGTCAAACCTGAATTTGCCTCTTAAACCAAACTATGATGCGTGAAGCGTGACCAATACTGTGCTATGATTTGAACCCCTTTTTGAAAGGAAAGTTTGAGAAGATTCAGGGAAACTGCGAATCATTCATTATTGCCAAACGACATGTTAAACAAGCATGTGCCTGGGCACAAGCTGGACAAGCACTAGCTTTGGACATCATAATATATATAAAATATTAAGGGCACCAAATATTCAATTATTTTGCTTACTGTAATGGTCAAATAATTTATAGATTTTGAAGAAAACAATCAAAGATTGCGGGTTCAAATCCCAATGGGGTTTTATTTTTTTCTTTTTTTATTTCTCTTAGAATTGCATATATTACTTGAATAAGACGGCATACAAAAGTTTCTACTACATGAGATAGAGATTATCGTTTTTATGTATAAATAATACCGATTGAGTATATAGAAGATTAACCAAAAGAAAATGACTGCGGTAGAACTTACTTAAAATAGAATTAGTAAAAGCGTGAAGAGAAAGTGACAAACCTATCATCGTAGATTCGGGTTAAAGCTAGGAAAGAGTTTTAAGGTGATTTAGAGTTCTTGTTGGATGAGCTTGCATCAAAGTCCGTGTAGCGCTTCCTTTTAGTTCTCATGTTGCGCGGAGTCTCCGGCGCTTTGAATTGGTTGCGAAGTGTTTGGTGTTCCTATGGCCTGAGGGTTGAGGAGCTCTTGTATGGTGCGAGGTGGGTCTTGGTTTTAAAACAGAGTGTTCGGAACCACTTGGTTTGGTGAGTCTCGTGGTTGAGTAGTGAGTGAGGGTGTGGTGTGAGAGTGATTGTCATATAAAACATTGCTCTCCCAAGGCTGGTTGTCACCCACACTCATCGGCGCTTGATTGCCTCGAAAGTACATTGGTTGTGGAAGAAAGGGGCAATGTGTTGTCATGTTTGTTACTCTCTGACAATTGAAACAGATTCTCTCAACATCCTCATAGTAGAACCTAGCTATAATGGATTTTCCCGAATGAAATCTGACTCTCTTGTAGAATTGTAACCTATCAAGTCTGTAAATCCTTATTTTGACTCGAACCACAAACGAGCGAGTGATCGAGGCTTCTTGAAGGTCAATACCAATGATGTCTCCTAAGTGGTTGGTCATCATTCTCACAGAAGCATCAAGAGACATAATGTAGAGGGACCTGAGCTGAATCTACACGTCTACCGTGCTGAGATAATCCACCGGAAGGTTCTCTTCCCAAATTTTCACCGCCACGAGCCAGCTATTGAAAAGTGTTGGTTGTTGTCTTAGTACGGAGATCATGTCTATCTCTGATGTAAAGAAGAATTTAAGTGTTTGATGATCTAGTATCCTTCCTCCGACTCGAGCTTCAAGTCCCCAGACTCTTGGTAGAATCTCCACCATTTCATGCAAGTCTTGTTCTTCAGGGTTAAGTGGACGAGTAAGGAGACTCATTCTGTTACGTGCTAAGATGTTCGCGTATGTGCTATGAGGAATGAAAACCTCTAGTTCTTCTCTACCAAGGTTGAAATGGTAGTGAAGCGTTTCCTGATTGTTGTATTTCTGCATGTAGTTGGACGTGTCGTCTTCCGTCGCCTAAAAACCTTACTGTGATCTTTTTGTTCTTGGGAAGATGAAAGAGACGGCTCTGCATTGGTTGAACCTTAAGAAGTAATGCACTTCACAAAAAACCTTACGTATCTTTTGTGCTTTTTGTCTTTTTTGGGAGAATGGAATTAGAAAGGTATTTGTTGTATATACAAGAAAGTAATGGTTACAAATCTATAGAATTAAAGAAAAAACAAAAGGATTTTGAAAGAAGAAAACCGATTGGTTAAAGGAAGCAATGGCGCTAAGAAACAGATTGTAGTTTTATGGTTTAGGCAGTAATAGGGGTCGAGTAGCAATGATTAAGAAATAGAACAGAGATCAATGAATCAGTTAATTCAAAGATTATTTGGATATTATGCTGAGATGTGGAAATTAAATTTTAGGAGAATAAAATGATAAGAGAATTGAATTTAGTAAGGTAGAGGAGATAAGAAAACTTAACTCTCTTAAACTGTAGTGACATTAATTCCTTATGATTGTTGAATCCATGTTGGTCCACCCGAGCCAAATAATTATTGTATCGCCTTCATTGATCACACTGTTGGCCATTAATGTTGACATTGTGTTAGTTGCATAAGAAATGGCAGTAAATGTTAAAAATATAAAATGATTTATTGTAATTTCTTTTATTAAAATTTGTTGTAACTGACTGTTTGTCTTCTTCATTTTTTAAAATCTACACCAAAAACTCCATCATTTTTTCAGTTTCTCTACACTTTAACTTTCAATCTCAAATTTTAAACCTCCAATTATGCATGTTAAATAAGGTATTATTTAACATGATTAAAATTATTAAATATTGTTGGAAGGAAAAATCAAACTAGTGAATCTCTTGGTTAAAATGTTGACCTTTCATTATCTAAAAGTACGAACTCACAGTGTATAAATGACTAATAATATGTATTACTGTTCGTTGCTTAATATTTTTCATTGCATCGTCAGTTAACTAGAATTACAAGCATTTTTTTCTCTTTCTCTCCAATTTTTTTTCATGTTTTAGTCTAGTGATTGCATGTTTGATAAAAAACGTACTTTAGAATCTTGAGCTTAATATGTGAGGATATTAATAGAGTCTTGAGCTTGATACTTACAGGGCATCAAATTTTTAAATTGCTTTAGGCATAAAATTATATCGGACCAGTATTGTGTCAAACTTACACTGAACCCAATGGGAGTATCTTCTACCACCCCATGAAAAACATTACCAGTGCTTGAAAATTCCTACATACCACACAGCTCAATCATCTCAGCGAAAGGTCTGCATTCCACATCACTACGCGGCGGCCCACCTAGCTTTTCCCCGCTCTGGAGTATTGCATTAAAATCATCAAGCATACACCATCTACCAAAGGCGGACCCATTTATACTTAAAAGGGGTTCAATTGAACCCCCTAAAATCTGGATTTTTTTTTTGTCAACATTTGATCGACAAGCCCGATTCATGCCCTAAATCTCTATCCCAATAATCTATTTTTAAGCTACTATAATGCAGCGAGTAGGAATCGAACCCTGGTGCCAATTTTTTAGCTAGTTCATCATAACCACCAGACTGAGAGCAACTCGGCGAAATTTTATATAGAGCTTCATTCATTCATATATGTGTTTTTTTACCTTAAGATTTCTTTTGTTTTATTTTGACACCATTAGTGTAATTAAAACCCAATAACTTTTTTAACTTGTTTGAAAATTTATGGCCTAATAAGAACCCAAAAAGCTCCATCACTCACAATTCCTTTTATTTTTTAACGAATCATATATTCCATTTTTTAGAAAATTTTCTTTTTAATCAAGAAACACAATATTATATCTACCCAATTGAAATTAACCTAATTGTATTTAGACATTTGAAGTTGATTTTGATTTTACATGTTGCTACTGCAACTTTAGAGAGATGCTTTTTAGCAATAAAGATCGTGAAGACAAAACGGGGCAATCAGATTAGAGATCAATTTTTGATTGTTTAGTTTGTTTTGTCGATAAAGATTTGTTCGAGTCTATTACAAATGAGGTTGTGATGAAGAAATTTAAGGATATGAAGGATCGCATGGTGGTTTTGTAAATTTGTTTATTATTAATGGCTTTCTATATCACATTTTACTTCTTATTATTTTATGGGATAGTTGGTTTATTTTTTTATGAAATATAATTTATTATTTTTTAATATATACTATGAACCCGGTAAAATAATTTTCTGGGTCCGCCACTGCCATCTACTCTTCCAGCCATAACTGATTCTTAGAATTCTCTCCTACACAACAACCCTATTTACACTTAAATGGGCTCCATGAACACAAGATAAATGAAAATCTGTGTTTCCAAAAGATATAGAACAATCTATTACATTCTTATATGCATAGTTAATAACCATTGAAACCGAGGCCTTCTAAAAAATAGCCAGTCCTCCACTAAGCCCAAAATACACTTATCTGCAATGTATTCTAACCAAAATATCATATTCTAACCAAACTTGCATATCTGCAATGTATTCCTACTATTCTTCGTTTCCATCATAATAAGACTTTAGAGAAATGTTCTCGACGCATCGCCTTGAGTGTTGGAATTGTCAAAGCTTGAGACTGTCCCAAGTCTTGACAATTCCAGCTAATAATGCTCATTAGGACTGCAGAACTCCCCCACCTGGGACCACCTCAGAATTGGGTCTTTTTGTATGTTCTCCATAAGTACCTGCTTCTGATTTTCTTTTCCTTTTCACCTTGTGATCGGATTTGAACCCACTTGTTTTCCTGAAGGACCCAAACAGTGGATCGTTGATCTTCAGAATTTGCTTCTCTTTGATTCTTCACCTTCTAATATTTCCTTTTTGTCTCATGAGCTCTTTCCTGATTAGGGGACATAAATCTTTCTCATGGAATAGTCTTTGGCAATTGAAACATCTCTTCTGTATACGCTCATAGTTAAATGTCACCTTTGTCCTCAATCCAAACGGAAGGATGACAGTTTTAGCACGATACATCACATCTGACTTTAACTCGGGCATATTCCTTTATCTGAGGTTTGTTAGGATCAAACGCCACTTATATGACTTGATCTATTTGCTCTCCAATAGCCACAATCGTCCAGACTGTGTAATAGTTTACAGGGAGATTTCGAATTTGGACCCAAATGTTGATATACTGGAAATAATCCTTAGGTGGATTGTCTTCCCATTTCTCGACTACCAAAGCCTACTCGTTAAACGTGTGTACTCCTTTTCTGAAAACTCCTTATATTGAAAGCTTTTTAACAATAAATAAAATATGTTATTAAAATATATATAGTTGATGTTGTTTTAAATACAGATTTTTATCATAGTTTTAAAAATATAATTAGATTATTTTGATTTTATATATAAGAATGCAAACAAACAAGAATGCTAAATCTTGAATAGTGTAATCCTCTTTGTTTTTATTTTTATGACGAAAAGATGATTGAATAACAAAACCATATATTTTGAGACAAAAAATCAAATCCATATACAGATTCGAGACAATGGTTTAAGGAAAAAAGTATATGACAAATGGAAGAGATTGATGAAACATTATCTAAAAAGAATAGAGAGTGCTCAAAGTTACAATGTCATAAGATTGAATAATGAACAAAAAATAAAAGAATGTCTAAAGTTACGTGTCACCTGTGTCATGGACCTACCACCATCATATTACAGAATCAAATCAATTAGAGTAGAATGAACAAACGTGACATAAAAGTAACCAAAAGTGTCAAGGAACGTCTTGAGTTTTGCCAGCTGTAATTAAGAAAAAAAAAAGTAATCTTCTTTTCAGGAAATTAAGTAGGGTTCTGTACTTGTGTTGTTTGCCTTTCTATAGTTGCCCACTTGGTTCCTTAGTCGTCAAGTGAAAGTTATTGTTATAACTTCTAACCTTTCCCCTTTTTTACATGGACGAACCTGATTGAGCCACCATTGTTGCAGGGACTTGTTGTTTCCCGTTCTGTTTCATTTGGTTCTGTGACCAATACCTATGTGCTGCCAAAACTCTGTCTAGCAGTTCTTGTGGCACTGGTTCTCCTCTTCGTTGCTGCGGTGAGATACTTGCTGTGTGAACCAACGTTTTCCATTTGTCCTGCAAAATAAACATCACAGGATTATTAAGCTTTTCAATTTGTATTGGCTATGATTTAAAGTGTGTTTGACCAGTTTCTGCTATGTGTTTCACCTTCAAGTCCACGTAAGTTCGATGACTTGCATTCTCAAAAGAAGACAATTTTACATCACGCCATCTGTGAGATAAACGGATCATTAGTTTGACCCCACAACCGAGTTATTGTAATAACTATCATCAGTTGAACCAGTCTTTTTACCTTCCAGTCCCTAGCTCTTCAACTGCGCGTACTAGAGCTTCTACCTCTGTAACAGAGAATGGTCTCCTGGTTCTGCGCTGTGAAACCTCTGTACGTTTAGGTTTCTCATTAACTGGAAAAATTGCAAGAGCCTCGGATTCCAAGGCCGAAACTGGAACCAGCGCTCTTGAATCTGATGCTAGTTGTTCATCAGCTGATATGTCACTCTGATATGGGACCAATTCATGGCAACTCGCCACAATATTTCCCGAATTAGTTGGGTGATCAACATCTTGGAGAGGCAAAGGAATTCTAGAATCAATCACGGGAGAAGCTGCAGCAAACCTAGCAAGATCAAATGACTTTCCTTAGGAATAATTTGTACTTCAAATTTATCCATATACAGAAGCAAAAACTTGCAGCCAAAATATATATAAAAGCAACTTTTTAGTACCTTTGGGACAAATTCGTAGAATCATCTGGCATGGAAACAACAGGATTTTCAGAGCAGAGAGGTACAGGCAGTGTTTCTAGACCAGGCTCCAAGGTGAAGCCAAGGCTGCCTAGATTTTCTCTACACGAAAGACCAGTCTGTGATAGAGTGTTGTTATCATTTCTAACCTTCTTGCCTTGGACGAACACCCCAATATGTATTCCACCACCAAGTAAAGCAGTAACAGCCTCCTTCACGATCCTCTGTAACCAAAAATGTTCAGTATAACGGTATGACATAACTTTTTATGGACACTGCAGAACCAAATAAATTTAAGAGAACAGCGACTTTGATCACGCACCTTCAGTGACCCTACTGTTGCTGTTTCCGGAACTTCAATCAAAAGCTCTGGTATTTTAAGGGACTTGATGCTGAGCTTTACTGCAAACAATGAAAACAAAATGAGAACCACATACATGTCTCGGTCAAACAATCTGTGAATTTATCAACCGATCTCGTACCACGGGAGTCCTTTGAACGAAGACCTATTCCGGCAGAGAGAACACCATTGTCTACATTAAAAAGGAAGCCAAATATCATTAAATGAAAACCATACCAGCCAGATAAAGAAGTATCTGGGATATAAACTGATATGTACCTGATTCTCCCTTCGTAGGTGAATTGGAAACACTTTCACTACTAAGTGCTCCATCATAATTTACGACCAACCCTTTGTCAGACAATCTTCTCTTTCTATAAACGGTCTCACGCTTCCATGGGTTGTAACCATAACATAATTTTCTCTTACGGAATAGTGCTTTCAAACGAGTATCTAGACAGAATCCCAAGCAGAGTAAGAGCAGAGCGCAGACTAAAAAGAATGCATCAAAGAGAAACACAATAGAATACGAAACTAACCTGTTCTAGTATCTTCAAAACACTTCAAATTGGGGACTGCTCTCCAATATTTTGTCATCACCGACTTCTTTATTCTTCGATTTCCAACCCGTGTAGGAGGCCTATATGAATTACATTTTTCACTGAATTTGTAGTACTTACAATAGTTTTCGTCATCATCTCTGCAAACTAACTTAGAATGATTCCTATATCCTTCAAAAGATTCTTCATTATCTACACGATCCGTGCATGGTGGCAATTTCACATTGCGATCTAGATGGACTGATTCTGGAGACTGCAAATGTAATTGACTTGGATCCTTTGAGTTGAAAGTATCAGCAATCAAACCTTCGTCTTCCAAGCCACAGGTTTCTTCTTTCTTTTCAAACCCGGCATTGACATTAACAACACCTGTCTCCTCACTGATGCCCCCTGATTGAACAAGAATATCACAATTCCCTTTGTCATTTTCAAAACCTGCTAAGGGCTTTAGACTAAGAGCCCTCTTACAATCCAAAATCGGTGCCTGCTCCAAAATGCAATCATTTTCCAATGACGAAATATGAAAACCCGTCACGCTAGTATTTTCGCTACTGGACTTTGACACGGGGTTTCCTTGATCAGAAAACTCGGATTTACAAGGCTTGTTATAGTCATCTTCATGTTCTTGCTTAACCACTCCATCCAAATGACCGTGATTATCCCCTTCAAATGCATATGTAGACGTTGACGAACTTTCACTTTCTTCCAGCAACTTTCCAGCAAGAGAAGCAAGCAAATCAATTGCACAGATCTGACTGCCATCATAATCAGCTCTCTTACTCGATTCTTTTCTCTACAAGAAAAACCACAAGTCATCAGAGACGAAGTAAGAAAAAATTACTCTGAGAAAACGAATCCAAATGAAGCACACAAATCTTTACCCTGCTTGAACGAGGAGCCTTGGGAATTTTGCAGAAATCAAAGCCATTAGAGCCACAACTTAACTTCCTCTTGACCACCATTTTTCAATTATGCATAACAAAATTAGCTGCAAAGATTCAAAACAAATTTTTTAATCTCATGATCATCTCCAGCAAAATTAAGCTACATAATATCAGTATAAATTGAACAACTTTGAAACTCATGATCTATAGATCCGAGGTAATTAGCTAAAGATTTATGAATATTAAAAGTTGGATTCAAAATCAGGAAGATAAAACATAAACCCTATACAGATCAGATCAACAATAAACCCCAAACCCATGGTCAAAAAAAAAATTATTTTATTTGAAACATGCAAAGCACAGTGAAATTTTCATAAACTGAGATCAAGAGAACAAGAGTAACTCAAATGCCAGATGTAGTTTTCACAAATTTACGTATAAACAAACAATTACTTGATTTTCCTGATCAGATCTCGATAGCCAATTTCTGAAAAGTTACCCGAATTTTGAAATTCGACGTCTGATTCAGTAATTAACCAACACAATTCACCAAATTCATGGCAAAAACAGATCAACAACAAAAGGAAAAACAGAGTTGGGATCATAAATTGTAATGGAATACTTACCTAATCAGCCAACGATCTCTGGAATCACAATCTTGCGCCAGTTAATTATAGATCACGCAAACTACAAAAGAAAATCCAAATATCCTACTAACCCAGTAATTATCCTCACGAATCTGATTAGAACAATTGATTTACAATGAGAGAAAAAAATACAGAGTTAGAAATTCAAAGAATTCGGAAAGAAAATTTCATGATCGTCCTTCTCTCTCTCTCTGTCGATCTCTTTATCTCTCTCTTCTAGAATAGAAATAACGATGAAGACATAAAACCCTTTGAAAAGAAACCACAACTGAAATGCTTAAACCCCATTTATTCTCTTTATTCTTTTCTCTGAAAAAATAAATATATTGACCACAAAACCGGATATGGGCAGTTCATGGATATTGGTTTACCGGCTAAAGCCAGTAAACTGTTCTAACATAACAGTTTTATTAATGACACGTGGAGTAACCTCGCATCACACGAAACCTATTTTAATTGTCACTGTCAGAAGAAAAAGAAAAAAAAGAGATGATTTGGGGATTGGATAAAATTAGTATTCCATGTGAGGGAATATTCCGAAGCTGTGATACCGCGTGGATTTCCTCTTTTACTGTTCCGTCCACGTTTAAATCTCATTGGTCCACGTGTATTATCTTAATGACGTGGAATTTGAACTCCAACAAAAAGTTTTGTTCTTTATTAGTCCTCACTCAATTCCTCTTACTTAGCTACTAAATTTATTATATAGTATGTTGTTTAGAAAACATTGAATTCTTTCTCATAAATATTTCTGAAACCTAATTTTTATGATTTCTCCTAAGTCAAAATATTTATGATTACTATATGTCGTTTGTTTCACAATAATTAATGTTTTAAGTGGAGAAAATTCAAAACTAAGGTTGAGGCATTGTGTATTGAAATATGGATTTTTGTGATTTGGGTTGAAATGATAAATTATCTATTATTCAAACATAAATTTTTAAAAATAATTTAAAATCAATTGTTATTTAACTAATGATTTAAACTCCACTGTTATTAAAAAGAAATTTGAGGATGCAATTTCAAATAATTCTATAGGATTTTTTTAGTTAAAAATAAAATTTCAAATTTTATTGTTTCAAGTGGAGTTTTGGAGAATTTAGTCATAACTCTCTAAATTCATCTAAAATTACATAAACTCAAAACCATTTAGAATTCATGTTTCGATACATTCACTAAGTGCTAAGTCATAAGTCATGATTTTACTTCTATATATTGTGTATTATTTGTTTTTATTGACTGTGTAGTTTATTATAACAAATAGTTGAATATGACCCGAGACCAAAGACTTTATTTCTGTAAGTAACGTAAATATATTAATGCTTCTCTTTTAAACAATAATAGAAATGTACGTAAAAAGTACAAACTATGGAAATAAATATATAGCAAAACTAGAATACTTAAAGTTTAAAACATTTTCACGTCTCTTATAGAGAAAATAAAGATTAGATAAGAAATATATTGTACATATACGATAACCATATATTAAGATTTTAATAAACATCTTCAGAAGAAAAAGAAAAAAGATTTTAATAAACATTATAGTGTTAAGCATATTCTTGCCTGGGCCGATAAGAGCATATTCCTAGTAATTACTGGACAAGACAAATACAGAAAAAATACAAATAAAATATATTTTTTGTTGCGAAATTATTCTCAGTAGAATAAAAATGACAAGATATGAGATCCAACCACCCAACAAATCAAGGATATTCCATTTAATTTGAAAGTCAGTTGGCATAGGCTTATCGCCATATATAGTAAAATAATTAACAAATAAAATAAAATAAAAAGTGTATAATAATATGCAGAAAAACAAGATTTCACATGGTTGATTATCACAATCAAGCCCCTCTCAAACATTGTCACATATTTTAATATGCGGATAATATTGGATTTAAATCCATGTGTTTGTGTTTCATGTACGTTGTACATTTTACTATATAATATATATTTTGCCAACATAACATTTTCAGTATTTTATAATTAGATTTATGGTGTATATATAACCATACCAAGTTGTTCGTCCAACTTCAACGTTGATAATGTCATAATGAGCATCATATATTCTGACACTGTTGACAAAAACAACTAGATAACTTATGCAATTAACATATATGTCTAAATTACAGCAAATTAATTATGTATAAACAATTAACGAATATGTTATACATATGCAATATATATATATATACACACATATAAGTAAGTTTCTTTTTTGGCTAACAACGTATAAGTAAGTTGTATTGTATATGTATTTCAAAAAGAAGTGGAAAAAAAACCAAACATGACAATATTTGGATAAGATTTATATTGATCACAATGTATCGAATATCGAAAACGTACGTGTAGGTTAAAATATCCAAAAAAAATGGCGTAATAATCGAAGAATTCACGGCTGAATCCTAAAAATTGATGCAATATGATTGAGGTGACAAAAGTAGATCTGGTCTGAATTTAGCGTTTGCGGATTCGTTTGGCTAATAAAACAGCTTTGTTCTTTTATTTATATATTAATTAATGTGTCAGCAGCAAATTGAAGAAAAGCAATCACATGGTTCTCATCTTCTGGCAAGACTTGTGAATATTTTAACACCGTCAATATATAACGTAAGGCCACAAGAATCTAAATATCTTAAGTTATACTCTAAAGCACCGACGCTTTATTTCAAAACTGCCTCTGAGTCGCTTTCGTATGCAAAAGTGCTTCACATATATTTCACACGACTTGGCAACTTCGACTCCATCAATTTCTCTGCAAAAGATCTACTTCAATCTGTTTAATTTCTTGTATCCTGAATTCCTGAATAACAAATGTTATATATATATATATATATATATTTTATCAATAATTAGATTAGCAAGATTTGATGTACCTTATAATCTATTTCATACGGTAAAAATAAGTTAAGTCTCTTATGTCATATTCATTAGCTGGACTATTAAGAAACCGTTAATCAAAACCTAAAAATTGACATAAATTCGGTCTTCTTTTATCACATCCTCTTTGGATCTCGAGATATTATTGATTTTCAAATTTTGTTTTATCTTTCATTTGAAAATGTATTTTGTTATGGAATGGAACTTTTTAATTTATTTTATCGGAAATAAGAAAGGTGAGTAAGATGATGTGAAAGAAAAAAAGAAGATAATTCCAGTTATTAGTTGAATAGTAATAAAATAAAAATAAAGGAAGAGTGTATAAAAATGGGTAAAAGTGGGAGGTGGAGGCGTGAGAAAAGAAGATACCCTTCTTAAGTAGTTCAACAGTTCATGTAACCTTTTGATTAAAGGTCTTTGCGAGTTTGCGTGAATTACAATCTCTAACCCTCAACTCTGACTCAACCACTCTTTACAGTTTATTACAGTAATTTATTAGAAAATCTTCAAATTCAAACGTAAAAATGAATGCATTTCCTCGTGCCCAAATGAATTAATCAAACTAACCCTAATTCATTGGTTAAATTGGCCCGATACTTGCAACAATAATTCAAATACAAAACTAATCCCTTTGTTAAACTCACTCATCATTTTTTCTTTTTCTTTTGCTTGACCATCTTTATCATCTTGGACGAACGTTTCATATATTGCTAAATAGTTGTTATTTTGCATAACGAATCACGATGAGGACTACACAAAAGAAAAACTAATTGGGCTTTTCAAAAGTTGAGAATTTGCAGATGGGTTGGGTCATCTTTGTTACAATTGGGCCTTCTTTGTTCAAAAACTCTCACATTTAGAATTGGAAGAGCTGTTCTTAAATCTCAGTTTCGTTAGTTCTCGTCAAGCAAATCAAGTGGCCGACAGAAAAGTGAAGCAAACGTTTCTTTCACCACGTTTGATTCTATCAATTCTTCACACTGGCCCCAACAAGTTGCCACCCAGATGCTTCATTTACGAAATGGGATTGAATTTGAGTTGGACTTTGTAAACCCTAACTAACTCATTTGTATGAGCAAAATATCCCACATTGAGAGCTCTTTGTAGGGTAGTCCAAAGAGTCGTGCCTACAACGTGCTATCTTTATTAACCAAATTTTTGTTAAAGTCCACGTAAAAAGCTCTGTTTAAGTCTTAAGCGAGTAAGATTTACTCTTAACCGCAGGCGGCCATTTCTCTCATTTTCGAAAAGATGCCGAGAATATGTTCCATTCTCTATTTTATGAGCTTGGGCTTGAAATCTCTTTATTTATAAAAACAAGTATTGAAGGCATCTTTAGGTTTGAGCATAGAAGACTATCTCTTGGACCGTGCTCCACTCACTATTTTATGAGTTTGGGTTTCAAATCTCCTTATTTATAAAAACAAGTATTGAGGGCGTCTTTAGGTTTGAGCATCGAGGACTATCTTTTGGACCGGGTCGTTAGTAGCAATTAGCGGAATTTGGGAAGTATCGCTAGACTTCAAGATCGGTGCTTTATGCTCCCTTGATCTTCCGACTCTATGTCTCTTCTTTGTTCCCGGTGTTAGGTTGATCTATCGATTCTCGGTTTGTTGTATTGTGTTTTTTGTCTTTTCTGTAGTTTTTATTTTCATATACCTTAAAAAGGATATGAATATAAGATTTCACATTTGATACAGAAAAAAACAAATTTTAGAGAATGTAGTAAATAGATTCCATTCGTACAGATTCCGTTTTCTTTATTCTTTCAAAGTTTTGAATCGTATTTTCTTATCCGGTTTTATATGGTTCTCCAGTATTGGCCGCTATGCTTATATCAAATATGTCATGAAATATTTGATGAAACAGAGTAGTGTTTTGTGCAATTTTTCGAACACCAAGATTCAATTACGCTCAACCAATGATTTTGCTGCTAAAATACTTCTCACCAACTTGTCATAAAAAGACCATCAAGTGAAAAGGAACCTAGTTACTGTCGTAATCAACATGATTAATACCCATAAGCACACTAGACATTTATAACCAAGCATATAGAAGCACAAGAACACAGTTGTTCACATCATCGACACACAAGAGAATCAAAATGCTTACTACCCGTTTCGACATTTTGACTACACAATTACATTAGTCTTTAGTAGCAAACATACACAACTACATCCACGATCATCAGCATTACTATCACCATTGATCGCAAACCTTAAAGACAAACCACAAGTGAAAGGCTAATGATCCAAAAGAGATTTTCGGATACTTGTAGCATCATTCACTCTTCTACGCAACAATGAAAACATTAAAAGAGAAATAAAATACCTCCTATCTTCATTTTTTTTTTGGTTTTTCAGGTTGATATCTCATCAAGATGAACAATCAGGACAACGTATTAATCCATTCTCATTGCAGTCTGGACATCTCTTGAGTCTATCTTCATCTTCATCAAACAGTTTCTTGCTCCCACTACAATTGGAACAGGGAATGAATCTGATGTCCCCACAACAATTGCACACAAACCCTGGTTGTCTCACTGGAAACTGTTTGAGAATTTTGGCAAGCTCACCGATCTCAAACAAACTCTTGATCACATCAGCACCACCAACATACTTTCCCATGATGAAAACTTGAGGCAAAGACACCGTCTTTTCCCCCATTGCAATCTGCAATTCTCTCCTGTAAGCTATATCCATCGAAACATCACGCTCATCTATCCAAACACGAAACCCTCTAAATATCATTCTCACCGCATAGCAATCCTCATATGTCCGCCTAATCCCTCTCAAGCTAGTAAAGAACACCACAATCCTGTCTTCTGTTCCCGGAAGACGTATCACTGAGTTGTTTAAGCTCGAAAATGGAGATTTTCGTGATTCTGATAGTAGTGATTTCCCAGATTTTTGCTTCTGAGGAATCACAGCTGGGGGTGGTTTCGAGGATTTTGAACCTTCAAATATTCTACAAAGGTCCTTCACCTTTCCTTTAAGAGAATTCCCAACTGATTCCACGGGGCTGTAGAATTTCGTAATGGAGGTCGTACGATTCAGAGAAGGATTCAGATTGTACGATTTGAGGCTCGAATCAACCGTCGTCCTCCCATGAATAGTAAGCGACCTGTTGAAAAATGTCGATGATCCGGTGGCCGATTTCGTCTTCCCTGAGAATTCAGCGTTTTTCTCTACTCCCGCCATCGAACCCAAATCACTAAACACCTTTTCGACGCCTGTTTTGGTGCGAAACCTGTTCTAGTCAACAACAAAAGAAAAAAATCAAAACTTTACCAAATCCAAATTCAAACAAAGCGACGAATTTTAAAGAGAAATTGGGAAAAAATAATAATCGCCTCACCGATCGATCACCTCCAAATGCAAAAAATGGAAAATGGAATTTCCTTCAACGTCTGTACAGAGAAGAAAGAATCAGCGTATCTGATATGAGTCGCAATACGATGGGGCACTGCGTTATCGAGCTGAGGATATCTCACCTATGATAAAAAAATATGAAATTGATGAAAGAATTATCTGATTTTCTGGGTATTTCCCTTTGTCGTTGTTTGCTTTTTTGTTTTGTTTTGCGGAGAAGAAAGATGTGGAGGAGAGCTCCGAATTTGCCTTCTGCCTTTCTTGTAAAGCAAAGAATTTTTTTTTTTTTTCTTTTTATTTATTTTTCCTATCAAATTTATTTTTCACAACTTTTCAACCTTATTATTATGCCAACTTTTTAAATTATCATCGTGGAAAAGAATTTCGATTAAGAAATTGCTCGGAAAAGTCGTTTACAGAAATATTGGTGTTTATTTGCATACGGTTTATTGGTAATCATTCATCAATAGGGATGAAAATAATATAGCAAATTAAAAGTAAGTAGAATGTCATTAATTAGCCATCTGGATAGCATATTAATGTTAACTCTACTTAAAGTGTACCAAATCATTAAAAGACTACTGCTAGGCTTGTGACGCTTATCTGTAGGTCTGTACAAATTTTTGGAATCCTCGACAAATAATAAAAACTCAACAAAAACGTTGTTGTCGGTATGCACCGAACGACCCAATTTAACCAAGACAACAAGCAATCGAATTCTAATAAACCTTCTTTCTTCCATATATCGGATTCTCATAGAGACGTTTGATTTCTGAATAACTTCCGGGAAAACCCATTTCATGAAGCTTTTCGCATCCGGAATCTGAAAGGTGAACTCTTTTTTTTTTCTTTTTCTTTCTGGGGACCGGGAAGGTGGGGTTGATTAGAGCTGGAATTCTTTGTCGATGAATTGGATATATAGGGTGTTATTCGATTTTTACTTCAGATTGATTGAAATTTTATTTGCTATGTTTTGATTTAGATTTGATCAGAGGAGTTCATATAAGTTACCGCAAGTTCACGAATCCTTTGTATGCGGTCCTAGCTTTTGAAGGAAAATTCTGCAAAACTAAGCAAAATTACTCTGTAAACTTGGGTACTTTGTGATTTTCCATTTGATTATCATCTTTCCTATGAAGTTTGAGAATTTGAGTGCCCAATTAGTCTGAAACGATATGCGTTTGGTTTGTTCATTACAGGATTTTGTTATGGAGATAATCTCACTGAACTTCGTTCCCCAGTGTTCTGTGGTGACTTGGAGTTGTAAATCAGCCAAGAAAAGATTGCTTCCAAAACGATCAAATTTCTTATTGTCTGGTGTCAGGAAATCTAGACTTGTGATACGAAACGGAAATTCTGATGGTTATGTTGTTGGTGAGAATGAGGATTTGGGTAGTATAGCCAGAAGAGGAGAGTCAACATCAAAGGTTTTGATTCCTGGTTTGCCTGATGAATCCAATGGTGATGCTGCTGCTCAAATCAGTCATTCTCACTGTGAGTGGAGACCCAAGCTCAAAGTACATTATCAAAAATCGGGTTTTGGTAACACCGAGGCTCCCGCAGTGTTGTTTCTTCCTGGCTTTGGTGTTGGTTCATTTCACTATGAAAAGCAGCTTACGGATTTGGGAAGAGATTATCGAGTATGGGCGATTGATTTTCTTGGACAGGGTTTATCTCTGCCGACTGAAGATCCTACTATTGTAGCTGAAGAAACCGGTGCATCGGAAGATAAAGAACCATTTTGGGGATTTGGTGATAAAGCTGAACCATGGGCTGATCAACTTGTATACTCGCTTGATCTATGGAGAGATCAAGTTCAGTATTTTGTAGAAGAGGTATGCGATATGTGTGAAAATTTTACTTTGCTATTCAGTTAATTATGGTACTCTATAAGGTCGTGATTAACTTCTAGTCATAAGTTCAAACTGTCAAGTTTTGGAAAGTAGAGCGTAAGAGAATGGTGCACTGGTTTAGCTCTTCAAATATAGATTTTTGATATGAGTGATATGCTCATAGAGGTCAATAGTTGCCTGCTCAGCACCTCGAAGTGTAGGTATGGAGTCTTTTGGGGTTGATTTGGACATGAAAGAGTAAAGGATGCTCTAGAATTCATCATTATATTTTAGTTCTTTTGTGCTTTAGATTCAGTAGGAAATTTAGGTAATCACGATGTGAACTTATCACAAACCCACCTTAAATAAGTTGCTGAATTGTTGAAAGAGTATGTATTATGTGTTGTACAGGTTATTGGTGAGCCTGTGTACATTGCAGGGAACTCACTGGGAGGGTATGTAGCTCTCTACTTAGCAGCAACCCATCCTCACCTGGTAAAGGGTGTTACCTTGCTCAATGCAACACCTTTCTGGGGTTTCTTCCCTAATCCAGTAAGATCCCCAGTGCTAGCACGTCTCTTCCCATTGCCTGGAACATTCCCTCTACCTGCAAGAGTGAAAAAACTCACAGAATTGGTGTAAGTAAGAGTTTATTAACACATCTATCCACCTGCAAAGTATCATTTTCTAGTTCAATCCATCTAATATTTTTACCTTTTCTTTCCGTGTGGAAATTGCAGGTGGGAGAAGATAAGTGATCCTGAAAGCATAGCTGAGATACTTAAACAGGTCTACACAGACCATTCTACCAATGTGGATAAAGTATTCTCACGTATTGTAGAAATAACGCAGCACCCGGCTGCTGCAGCATCGTTTGCTTCAATCATGCTTGCTCCGGGTGGAGAGCTATCATTCTCGGAAGCTTTAACTAGGTATAAGACAATATGGTTCTCTTGTTTTGTCTTTCTTTTCATTCTACGAAACTGGCCTTGCCACTTATAGAGGAGTGCTATATGATGGTCCATGCTAGGTGTAAGAAAAACAATGTTGAGATATGTCTCATGTATGGAAGAGAAGATCCATGGGTGAGACCGATGTGGGGAAGGAAGATAAAGAAGGAAATCCCCAACGCTCCCTACTACGAAATCAGCCCAGCGGGTCACTGCCCACATGACGAAGTCCCTGAGGTACAATGAACAACTCAAAATACTTTCATAAAAACGTCCTTCAAAGTTAAAACTCTGCATTTAGCTTAGGACCTGAGAAATTACATATATAAATGAGTAGGTGGTGAACTATCTGATGCGCGGATGGATCAAACACTTGGAGTCTGATGGTTTTGAAGCACTCCCGCTTATAAACGAAGCTGAAGAAGATTGGGAACAATCCAGCATTGGTCGGGAAATAGAGTTTCAAAGAGAAGGTAGGAAAAAAGCAGTGAATCTGTCGGTTTACGGGTCAAAGTATTCGTTTTGGAATGGAGTGGGAGAATCATTGAGATCCAGTATCATAAGGGCTTTTAGAGGAAAGTCTGCTTAGAAATAGTTGTAGTTGAATGTAAGTAAATTAGTTGTAAATCTATGATGCTATAATGTGCAAATTGATACTAAGTAAAAAGAAAAATTTTAGTAAGAAAAAAAGAAAAGTAGGTCCCACAAGAACTGGCAAATCCTCCAAATGTGGCAAAAAGGTGTCATGCAAAAACCCCGAAATTGAAAAAGAAGAGCACGCAAAACAGTGCCCATGCATGCAACACTTTCACATTATTACTCTTTCTATCTTTTCTTTTATTTATTTTTATTTTTAAATCTAAAAACAAAATGATTCCATCCAAAATTAGCAAATTGTGTTTCTATTCAATATAGAATCATCCCAGAAAGGAGTCCAGAAGTCCAATTTGGGGACGCAAGTTCCGTTCCTTTTCTTTCTTCAGTCTTTGCGATATTCAAATTGGGGAATATAACAGAAGATGGGTCGTGGCAAAATCGAGATTAAGAGGATTGAGAATGCGAATAGCAGACAAGTTACCTTCTCCAAGCGACGTGCTGGGTTGCTTAAGAAGGCTCATGAGCTCTCTGTTCTCTGTGACGCTGAGGTTGCCGTCATCGTCTTCTCTAAGTCTGGCAAGCTTTTCGAGTTCTCCAGTACTGGGTACATTCCTTACTTCTTTATCCCATTTTCTATTTGCATGTCTACATTTTATGGGTTTCAATTTGGGCATCAAGATTTTACATTATTTCCCCCAAGTGAAATTGATTCTTGCATGTTTGTTCTGATTTAGCCGAAGAGAGTTCTGATTAATTTCACATTTCCTTCTTCCAATTTTGATATCAGTATGAAGAAAACTCTTTTAAGATACGGCAACCACCAGAGTTCTTCAGATTGTAAAGCAGAGGTGAGAGTTTTTTGTGAGACTACTTTTTTCATATTCATGTGTTTGTTTTGAGGAATCAAAATCTGATTGCCGATTTTGAAACAGGATGATAGTACAGAGGTGGATCGTTTAAAGGATGAAATTTCAAAGCTTCAAGAAAAGCATTTGTATGGAACCTAAGTCCCACTTGTTTCTTACTTGATTCATTCTTCAACTTTGTGTTTATGGCTCGTCTTTTTTTTGTGTTCTGCAGACAATTGCAGGGTAAGGTATTGAATAGTCTGAGCTTGAAAGAGTTGCAACACCTTGAACAGCAACTAAATCACGCTTTGATCTCTGTGAGAGAGCGAAAGGTAATTAGTAATATAAGTATATCACTCTTCCCCATTTCCTTTTCTTTGCATTTTCCTGATTAAACGTTATGTGATTACAGGAACTATTGTTGACCAACCAACTTGAAGAATCACGGCTCAAGGTAATGAGAACTTAGCTCTTTCTCTTTAGCTTCCAACTGCATATAATGAAACGTAAGCTATATGTGATCAAATGATTCTAAACCTTCAAGTTCGCTCCTTTGAGAAGTTCATGCTCTAAATAGCTAGTGTGTCCAGTATGTACCCAATGATATAGAGATGTAGCTCTCTGTATTTGTGTTTGATGATCCAGAATATATTACTTTGCAGGAACAGCGAGCAGAGTTGGAAAACGAGACCTTGCGTAGACAGGTTATGAAAACCTTCTTATAACTTTCGTTGAACCATAGAAAATCTTCTTCCTCTTAACTTCTAATGCTTGAAACAGATTCAAGAGCTCAGAAGCTTTCTCCCATCAATCAACCATTATGTTCCCCCCTACATCAAATGCTTTGCTATAGATCCCAAGAACTCTCTTCTAAACCAGGCTTACGTGGACAACACTAAGTGCAGCCTCCAGAAGACTAATTCTGACACAACTTTGCAATTAGGGTATTGTTCTTTAGCTCTTCTTCTTGTCATTGGTTGCTAAGCAAGCCGTTTTCCTGATCGACAATCGATATATGCCTTAAATCCTATTGGAATGATAAATTATTACTCTTTGTGTGTTTCACTAAGGTTGCCGGGAGAGGCACAGGTTAGAAGGACGAATGAAGGAGACAGAGAGAGCCCATCAATCGATTCAGTGACAACGAACACGAGCAGAGAAACTGCACAAAGGATCAGTCTAGTTTAGCAAACTTTCCATCGAAAAATCAAAAGCCAAGATTCTCTGTTTAGTCATAGAGAAATACAGGAGAGACTGAGAGAGGGTACATAATGTTTCCTCTTTACCAAGTATTCGATTATTTTAAGGGGTAGCAATTTAGATGGAATTTTGGCTCAGGAGGACGCTTTGGTGATATATAATCTCAGAAAATCAATTATAAAATAGAATATTTCGTAGTCATTCTACCAAAGGGACCAACTGAATCGTGTAAATACTTGGGTTTAACTTGCACACCAGAAAGTATTGGGTCAAAAATTCGGATCTACTAATTTTGTTAAAACTTAACTTTCGTCTTTGATTAAATTGTAAAAAAAAATTCCTAAATTTTCCAATTTTCTCTCCTTTTTGCTCTCGAAGGGACCACTCTTTAGGACAATTTCCGATCGTAATACTAGTGTAAAACTTGTTGTAGATTTTGGGTAATCGATTTGAAATGATGGTTAAGACCAGAGGCGGTGAAATTAAATGCAGAGGTAGAGAAGGTTGTAAGCGAAGAGGTAGTTTGGTTTGTAGGACTGAATATCAAAGATTAGCTCGAAATCCATTTGTTGAGCTTCCTAAAGTAGGTCGAGTTGAAGCTGATAGTGTTAGTAGGGCTCAAATTACAGGCAGAAGCATGGATGTTTTAAATAGAGAGTTATATTGGGTCATAGAACTGTTTTCCGAAGGGTTTATCGAAATGATGAGAAAACTCAGGATGTTGGCGCTAATGAAGAGAAAACTCAGGATGTTGGCGCTAATGAAGAGAAAGCTCAGGATGTTGGCGCTAATGAGGAGAAAGCTCAGGATGCTGGCTGTAATGACGATGGTGGGATCGATGAGAATACTGGGAGAGAGGATAATGACGATGGTCGGAATGGCGAGAGAGAAGATCAAGATGGTGTTGAGAAAATTAATAGAGAAGAGGATGGCGTGGATGCTATGGATTTTGAGAATTGTGATAGATAAGAGGATGTTGTGGATGTTGAGAAAAAAAACACAGAAGAGGATGTTGTGGATGTTGAGAATAAAAACACAGAAGAGGATGTTGTGGATGTTGAGAATACAAACAGAGAAGAGGATGATGTGAATCTTGAGGAAGAAACTCGTAAAGATGAAACTCCTATAGAGAAAGAAACCCGTGAAGGTGAAACTCCTATAGAGGAAGAAACTCGTGAAGACTCAATGGTATAAATTCTATTGTTGATGTTTATCTTGTTGTTAATTTGTATTGTGGTTAGTGGTTGGAGTGGTTTATGATAACTTTGTTATGTGTTGTAGAATGTAGGAGAGAACCCAGAAGAAGGGAATGATGGACCGATTGCACAACCACCTGACGAAATGCACTTTAAGCTGGATCAGTACAAGAATAAGTGAAGCTATTGACGTGGTGCTATATCCAGCAAACTCTAGATTTGTTTGAAGATTTGAAACATCTGCTGAGACCTTGTGAGAAGGAGTGGTTCAACAATCACCCGCAGTTCAAGCACATCTTATATATGCCGATGAGTAGAACTCATATGTCAATGGGCATGTGGATGCTCCTTCTATGAACGACATGCATTAATACCTGGTCTTAACTACAAACTATATGAGAACCTGGATTATGAAAGAACTGCTTGCAGCGACATGTTTTGGAAGAGGCGGTTTAGGGGTCTCAAAGCCATCAGACTACAGGACGTCAAAAAAGAACTTATGAGGTTGAAACCTGATCGTACGGATGAGCAACTGAAGATGATGATCCTGTTTTTCATATGTAGTATTCTTGACGCTCCGACGAAGGTTGGAAAAGATGCAACTCGTGTCGAGCCATTCTTGTTGAGAGCGGTGGATAATCTGACCTTATGCCGTGACTTTTCTTGGGGTAGATGGATATTCGAAAACATGCTAGGGGAGATCAATCATATGATGTCACATTTTGGTGGAAAAGTTAAAGGTCAACTCTGGTCAATTCCCGGTTTTGTTATTCATTTGGAGTTAAAATTATTCTAGAATTTGTTAATATTGAATTTGTATGTTATGTTAATGTTGTCCTAAATTTGTGTTTAGTTGTTGGCGTTTGAGGCAATTAAGGATCTAAGTGCCAACTATCGAGAAGTCCATCTAGACGCAAGTTCAAATTGTCCTAGGAGGTGCTAGACTAACTTCAAAAAGAAGGCGGGTGCGACATGATATAGTCTTAACGAAATAAACCATTTCCTTGGTGATACTAAAGTTAGTTATACTAGTTATATTAGTAACAATAAGGGTAATTCCACTAGTTATACTAATTTTATCGTAGTAATAGGGTTGTTATACTAGTTATACTAATTTCATCGTAATAATAGGTGTAGTTATACTAGTTATACTAATTTCATCGTAATAATAGGGGTAGTTATACTAGTTATACTAATTTTATCGTAGTAATAGATGTAGTTATACTAATTTCATCGTAATAATAGGTGTAGTTATACTAGTTATACTAATTTCCACGTGTCATTTTTTTTGGTACAGGTCATTGACAGTATACTCCCAACAAAGTCAGACAAAGAAAAGGAGATGTTGGCCACCATATTTGAAGAAATAGAGGATGAAAATAGGAATGATCCTATTGTCGACAGTTGGATGTACTGGCTTCGCTCGGGTAAAAAGATTACACTTGATGCTATGTACGATGGAGATGTAAAAGCGAGAGAAACCGACACACCTGCAAAGAATATGAAAATCCCTGGCAACGAAGGCCCACGAAACAGGCGAGAAACCCCAATAATAATAAATTGCATGCTCGTATGCTGTCTATGGAAGAAGAGATGAAGAGGATGAAAGAAGAGATGGATGGTTTGAAAAAAAGAGTGTCATCGTTGAAACAGGTGAAACTAGTGTACAACATGTAATTATTGTTAAAGTGTCTAACTAATTATTGTATTACTGTCCAATTACATGATGGCGCTGGTTCTTCTGAGGTTTAACCAAAGGATGATGGCGCTCACGGTTCTTTTGAGGTTTAACCAGAGGGTAAACAAGCTGAGGATGATGGCGCTACTAAGGAGAAAGTTGAGGAGCAAGCCGAGGATGTGGCGCGTCATCTCACCAAGAAATTGGAGGTTCATATGTACCCAACGTAAAGGGGAAGTTTATAAACGCTCGTTTGTGGAGTCCCTCCTATTCGACAGTCTAAAACGAGCCCAACAGTGAAAACTTTTAAATTTTTAATTAGATATTGAACTGGTATTGTAATGGATTTGAATTTTATCAGAACTAATTTTTGAATTTTATCAGAACTAATTTCGAAAGTTTATTAGAAGAGGGAGTTTGGGGGAGTGGGTGAGGAATGAAGAAGAGAGAGAATTCGCGATGTCAAATGGCGAGGATAGAAAAAAAATAGAGATGATAAAGAGAAGCTATAATTTTGAAAAAAAATTGAGATTGGCCCTGGGGGAATCTAACTAGAAATGAAAATGCAAGTAGTTATACTTGGTAAATAGTTTTACAGAAATTACAAGTATATTACTTTGTCGCATTTTCATAAAATCTAATTTTACATATGGATGAAATTTGTTTGTTTGGTTATATAATAGATTACACCTAATACCAGATGAGGCAACTGTACTAGTGCAACAATATATTAAAAAACTCAAGATATGTAAATTCTTTCTCTTAGGTTTGGTATTATCTACAAAGTGCCCTTAAAAGTATAAGAGATATGTTGTATTGTTTCATAAGAACTTAATGTATACAATTATTATGTTTTAATTTCACTTGAATACATATGATTAGAATATATTTTTCATTTTATATATTTATATTTCGTTATTTTAAGTATATAGTTATATAACAACTTAACTATTTCATGATTGGTATACTTTTTTGTATTCATAGTATGAGGTTCTTCTATTCCAATAATAACAACTTATTAGTTGTATGATCTGACGTGGCGTCTTACGTGAAATATTTTGGCATTAAAAAAATTAAAAATTAATAGTCTCTTCCACTTTTCTGCATGCGTACAAGAAACGTACTAATTGTCAGATGCTATAGTTATTATTATTATTGGACGCAACTCTTATCAACTCTTCCTCGTATATATGTTTTTTTTTCCAAAAAAGCTCTTCGCTTCTCAACTTGTATGGACACAATTCTTCAACTTAAGGACACGATTCTTCAACTTAAGGACACGATTCTTCATTCTTTATATATGAGATACATTCACATCTTCACTCTCTATAATTCTCCATCTTTTACTTCAAACAGAAGCAAGCATACTCTGACATGGCTCTGTGGCTCGAGTTAACTCCTTATCCAGAATGGCCATATCCCTCAGAGTGGTTAAGAGGAAAGGTACTTGGAAGAGGTGTAACGTCTACTATGTATCTCGGAACATGGAAATATGAAGAGTGTGAGAAGAAGGCAATAAAATATATTCACCTCTCGCAAGCTGACACTCTCTTTCAAGAGGAGCGTATGCTAAGACATGTTAGATGTCCAAACGTTCTCCGTTGTCACATATACGACATAGTTCGTGATGAGTTTGATCCGAATAGATCGAATCACAATCTTATTCTCAAATACATATCCAGTGGAAATCTTAAAGAGTTAATTCGCAGAAACCATCCTTGAGGATTGCGCGTGTCACACATCAGAGAAATTGCCAAAGATATTCTCAAAGGGATTGAAATTATACATGGAAATAACATAGTGCACTGTGATATAAACCCGACAAACATACTCCTACGCCCTACCCAATGATGTTGGAGAAATGTCGGATATATGTCTGTAATTGTAGACTTTGGGTCAACAATGGATGAAAATTCGACGACGCAAATACGAACACTTATTGGCTCATAAATTGAGAGATATAAGGTATATGCTTTGGGACAATCGACTTTGTACTCGATATTTGGACTTTCGGATGCATAGGTTTAGAGATGCTAATAGGACAACCTTCTTGGAAGCAATACGAAGGGTATGGTAGAAACTGGTGGAATGATGTATATGCCAATGAACTGCCGTACATACCGGATTAGTACTCCAACACCACAAAAGATTTTCTCCCTAACTGTCTCAATTAAAATCTTGAAGAAAGGTGGGGAGCAACTGGACATTTGGACTTTCGGATGCACAGTTTTAGAGATGCTAACAGGACAACCTCCTTGGAAGCAATACGAAGGGTATGGTAGAAACTGGTGGAATGATGTAGATGCCAATGAACTGCCGTATATACCGGATTGGTACTCTAACGCTACAAAAGATTTTCTCCTTAACTGTCTCAATTGGAATCCTGAAAGAGGTGAGGAGCAACTTATACTGCTTTAAATGATACGTGAATTTATAGGTTATGTTATTTTCTATGTGAATTTATATGTTATGTTAATTTCTATGTTATGTGAATACTATTAATCCTTCTATATCATATCTTCAATTGGGTCATCTTCAAACACCGACAAATACCAAAAACACTCAAACACTAGTAGTTACAAGTATAGTAGTTATACTACTTATACTACATATAATTAATACTTCTTTTACTTGTTTTACTTAATATTCTACATTTATCAGTTTAGTATAACTACTACTATTTATACTAGGTATACTACATTTTGTCAACACTCTTACCAAAATTAACGTCCAAATCGACCTAGAAATTTGAAATGTAGTATAATTCAACATCTGAAATCATTTGTTACCAAATTAATGTCCAAATCTACCCAAAATTAAGTTTAAATCCATTGATCTTAAACATATAATCAATTTGACAAGTTCAGAAGCTACTTGGTTGGCTCGAAAGTTATAGTCTACACTGATCACGCAGCGTTGAGGCATATTTATGCCAAGAAAGACACTAAGCCCAGATTGTTAAGATGGATTCTCTTACTTTAGGAATTCGACATGGAGATTGTAGACAAAAAAGGCATTGAAAATGGAGTAGCAGAAAACGACTCGCGGGGACTTGGCTCGACCGGTTTGGTCGAGTTCACGATTGAGCTGAGTTCCGGTTCTTTCCTTGCGCGTCTAAAAGCCTCCAATTGTACCTGAAATTCGCTCTAATGCATGTATGGATGCTATGCATGAAAACTAATATAAACACTCTAATGCAACACAAAATGTGATGAATATCAACACTAAACATGCTAAATATGACTCCTAAAACGTGCTAAAATGCAAACATATCAACTCCCCCAAACTTAGTCTTTGCTTGCCCTCAAGCAAACAAACTGAACCAAGCTAGAGAAGAAGGTGAAACGGGGATTCAAAGCCAAAAACGAGCTGATACGAATGCTAAACTTACAGTCCAAGATATAAGTTCTAAGATGCACAACTAAGCAAGTCATACTTAAAAACTTTAGCCATACCAATTACAACCTAGCATAAATGCAGCCTTAATCTACTCATGCTTTCACTTTAACTAACCCTTTTAACATTCATTTAGCACAGAACCGTGAACCGAGCATATGCATCAATTTAAAAGCTTGTTTGGCTAAAGGTAAGGTCCAAAGATTAGAATGATCTCTTTATAGTAACTGGTCAATCAATGCACAGGGATCACTCAATGAAATGGATTAAGCTTCAGCATAATGCTAAAGGTGAGAACCAATAGGTGCATACAAGAACATGACTTCATCTACCTGTATACCCACATCGGTTTCATCCTAGCAATCTAAACTCAGAATCTGATCTTAGACTACCCTTTTTATTCAAGGCTTCTTTCTTTTTCTTTTTAACCAACTCTATTTTCAATGCCTTTTTTGTCTACAATCTCCATATCGAATTCCTGAAGTAAGAGAATCCATCTTAACAATCTGGGCTTAGTGTCTTTCTTGGCATAAATATGCCTCAACGCTGCGTGATCAGTGTAGACTATAACTTTCGAGCCAACCAAGTAGCTTCTGAACTTGTCAAATGCGAATACTACTGCCAACAGTTCTTTCTCTGTAGTTGCGTATCTACATTGAGTATCATCAAGGGTTCTGCTGGCATAGTAAATCACATGGAGCTTTTTGTCAATTCTCTGCCCAAGTACTGCTCCGACTGCATAATCTGAAGCATCACACATGATTTCGAATGGGTGGGCCCAATTTGGAGGTTGGACTACTGGTGTTGAAGTTAGAGCTTCCTTAATCAAGTGGAAAGCCCTTAAGTAGTCAGCATCAAATTTGAAATCTGTGTCTTTACGCAGCAGTCTAGTTAGAGGCCTTGCGATTTTTGAGAAGTCCTTGATGAACCGTCTGTAAAATCCCGCATGCCCCAGAAAACTCCTGATATCCTTGACGTTTTTGGGAGGCTGCAGCTGAACCATAACCTCAATCTTAGCCTGATCGACCTCAATCCCCTTGGCCGAAATTTTGTGTCCCAGAACAATCCCTTCCTGAACCATGAAATGACACTTTTCCCAGTTAAGCACTAGGTTCGTCTCCACACACCTGCTCAATACCCTGCATAGATTCAACAAACAAGAGGAGAAAGAAGAGCCATAGACAGAAAAATCGTCCATAAAGACCTCAACCATCTCCTCAATCAGATATGAAAATATAGATGTCATGCAGCGTCGGAATGTAGCAGGTGCATTACATAATCCAAAAGGCATTCTTCTAAAAGCAAAAGTTCCATATGGGCAGGTAAAGGTGGTTTTCTCCTGATCATTAGGGTGAATAGGGATTTGGAAAAATCCACTATAACCGTCTAAAAAACAATAGTATGAATGATTAGCTAACCGTTCAAGCATCTGATCAATAAATGGTAAGGGGTAGTGATCTTTTCTAGATGCAGCGTTTAACTTCCTAAGATCAATGCACATTCTGTGCCCAGTGATAGTTCTAGTAGGAATCAATTCATTCTTATCATTCCTAAAAACAGTTATATCCCCTTTCTTAGGAACCACATGCACAGGAGAAACCCATTTACTATCTGAGATAGGGTAAATCACGTCAGCATCTAGCAATTTAAGTATTTCCTTTTTCACTACCTCTTTCAGGTTGGGATTTAACCTTCTTTGAGGTTCTATGCTAGAATAAGATTCATCTTCCAAATGGATCCTATGTGTACAGAGACTAGGTGATATTCCTTTGATATCATCTAAAGAGTATCCTATGGCCTTTTTATATTTCCTTAGTTCAGTTAACAGAGATTGCAATTCATCATCACTCAGCGCATCGTTAACTATAACAGGGTAAGTAGAGTTGGAGCCTAAAAAAGCGTACCTTAGTCCTTTTGGAAGTGTTTTTAGCTCTGTTTTCGGTGCCTTAAGTTCAGACCAGTCATCTGACAGCTTATCATCAGTCAACTCGACCTTGGTGCTAGAGATGGTGGTCGAGCTGGGGTTGAAAACCGCTGATTCTTGGCTCGTTGAGTCTGTTTGACCCTCAATTGCTGCTGAAACCTCAGTTCGAACCAAATTTTCAAACTCAACTGATCCTTTCGTAGCTTTATGGGAGTCCAGCAACTTCCCATAACATTCAGTTTCCTTATGAAGATAACCAGCAGCAGCACTTTTAGTCAAAGCAGTCTTAAGGTGATCCTCCTCTGTTAATTCCTCTAACAATTCATCAGCCAAAGTATCTATCTCTTGCACCCAAAACAACTGTCCCTCAATAGTTAGCTTTCTCATGATGTCCCTGATGTTGAATTTCATCTTGAAATCCTTACCCAGATTCAGTTCAATGGTCCCTTTCTTGACATCTATTACAGCTCATGCAGTGGCTAAGAAAGGTCTGCCAAAAAGCAATGGATCTTTAGGCTCCTCATCCATTTCTAGAACCACAAAATCAGTAGGGATTTCCACATTCCCAACTCTGACAGGCAAATCTTCTAAGATACCATGTGGGATTCTTACAGATCTGTCAGCTAGAACCAAAGAGATCTTGCAAGGCTTGAACTTGTCAAAGCCTAGCCTATGCGCTACAGAGAGGGGCATGAGACTAATCGATGCTCCCAGATCGCAGAGACAATTACTGAAGGCAAGAGGGCCTAAAGAGCATGGGATTGTAAAAGTTCCAGGGTCTTCAAGTTTCGTTGGAGCTAGTTTTCTCTGGATTATGGCACTGCACTCATGAGTAAGAACTACCATTCCTTCTACTCCTTTAGTTCTTTCCTTGACTGCATCTTTCAAGAACTTTTGGTAAGGTGGAACCAACATGAACGCATCCAAAAGTGGAATGGGCCTTGTATTTCTCAACTAACTCTTTCTTAAATCTTCCAGGAAAGGGTAGTTGAGGTTTGTAGGGTGGGGGTACAAAAGGCTTGTTTTTCTTCTCAGAAGGTACATGATTAGGTGCGTGATTGAGTTCAACTCGACCTTGCGGGTCAGTATGAAGGTCGAGCTGTACATCAGAATTTGTTGATTTTTGTGTTTCAGCGTTTTCATCATCCTCCCCATCCTGAATGACGCTGTCCTCAGCAATACGAGCGTATCCTGCAGGTGTAGGTAGTTCTTTTCCACGGCGAAGAGTAATTACACTGGCATTATACTCTTTTGGATTCTGAACCGATTTCCCTGGTAGCTGTCCAGTAGTTTTCACAGGAGGAGATACTTGCAGACCTTCCAGATACTTTAATCTGGAGTTTAAAGTCTCAAATTTGCATTGTAGATCGTTATGCGAAGCATCTATTTTTGAATGCAGATCAGCTTGCAGTTTGTTTAATTCCCTGCTGCTGGCAGCTTGCCCCTGAAGTAGTTGCTGAAGCATGTTCATCATATCTGGGCTCTGTGCAGGAGGTTGCTGATGGTGTTGAGGCTGATACCCTGGTGGTACTGTTGGGTTTGGGTTGAAACTATTGTTGAACGGTTTCTTGGGGATGAATGGCTTTGGCTGAGCTTGCTGAACCTGCTGAGGGTAAACATGATCCTCTGAATTGGCTACATTGGTGCTTCTGTAGGACAAGTTTTGATTTGTCATGTAGTTGTTGTATCCTCCGTAACCACCTTGGTTCTGCATATAGCTAACCTGCTCTTCCTGAACGTCCTCCCCTTCCTCAACCTGATCATCCTCACTTACAAAGTGTACCTGTTTATTTTGAGACAAAAGCAGCCTGTCTATTTTCTCATGCAGCGCTTTAATTTCCTTTTTGCTTACTGAATCAGACTCAGTATGACCTCTGATGCTCCTATCATAGTCCTCATAATACTATCCGTCAGCCTGAGCTAGGTTCTCTACCAGGTCCCAACCGTCATCCACATCCTTGTTCAGAAAATTTTCATTGTTGGTTGTGTCCAAAAGCATGCGAATCTTAGGTAGAACACCTCTGTATAAAGTGCTGAGAAGAGATTCGGTTGTGAAACCATGATGAGGACACTGGGATTGATAAGTTTTGAAACGTTCCCATGCTTCAAAAAAGGTCTCAGAATGCTTCTGTGTGAAGCCAGATATGGCATTGCGGAGTTTGGCAGTCCTGGAATTTGAGAAGAATTTAGCCAGAAAGGCCTTTTTGCACTCATTCCATGAAGTAATCGAACCCTGAGGCAAGTGCTTCTCCTAGATGTGTGCCTTGTCACTAAGAGAAAATGGGAACAACCTTAGTTTGAAAGCATCCTCACTCACCCCACTTATCTTAGTTAGGCTGCAGAGCCTTTCAAATTCATCCAGATGATCCAGAGGATCCTCATTAGGTAGTCCATGGAACTTGTTGTTCTGAACCATGGTGATGAGATTGCCTTTTATCTCAAAATTGTTATTCTGGATGACATGAGGTACAATCCCATGTCTCTGGGTGTGAGTGGTTGGAGCATCTCCAGCTCCAATAGTCCTTGGCCTCCTCTGTTGAGGTCTTGGCATGGAGTTGTGTTCTGAGTGTGGATCGTCCCCGTTGTTCATTTCCATTGAATTTTGATGTTCACTGAATAGATGTGTTCTATGCCTTTCCAAGTTGCGTCTAAGCTGTCGTTCACTGTCGAAAGTACCTAAAAGGTTCTGACTGGCCTTTGAACGTGTGTGCATACAAGGTTGAGTTTCAACTCTACCCAGTGCTCGAGCTGGTAGGTCGAGCTGATCGGCAAAGTTGTAGAATCACCTGAAAAGCTAATAGATAAACAGAATTTCAGTGAGTTTGTTAACTGTAACCAAAAACAAACTTGATCTCAATTGTTCTAAAATTCTAAATGAAGCAGAATAAACACCCAATCGGCAACAGCGCCAAATTAAAAGAAGGTTTTTACTCTGTTTGTCAATTAACCCTAAGCACTATCATGGTCATTGTAATACGTGAGGTGTCAATCCAATCGGGTGATATGCAAGCAATCAGAATTGCAATAGAATCAATTAATTCAAGCCAAATAAATCAAACGATGTTTCTAACAATCTAAATTAAAAAGAACAAAATTAAATAAGCAAGTGAAAGGAAATTCAATCAGATAAAATAGAAGCTTCTAAGGATGGGGATCGACGACTAGTGAACATCCTTGATCGATATCTAAATACCTAACAAACTCAATAAGAGGTGATTTCTAGAGAGCAAACTCGCAGGTAATCATATTCACTTTCATGACAGATGATTTCAACTAAGTCATATCCAGACCCTATCATCATAGGCGAAACATAACACAGAAGACATTAAAATTCAGTTTACTAAAGTCAATATTTGCCCTAAACAGCTAATCCCTTAGGCTAGGTACGACTCTGAAATTAGGTGGATCAGGTATTTCAATCAAATACTTCGTGAGTATGGAAATTCCTATGATCAAATCTCAAGTGATCAGAAAGAGATTAACATTAAGAACCCTGAAACAGAAGAAATCTATGTGAAATTAACTTAGGTACTTAGTAGATCAAGGCTTTTCACTAATCTAACCCATCCTCAGAAACCCTAATTAAACTACTCAGACATCATAATCATCAACGAAAATTCTAAGTATAAACTAAATTGCAGAAACATAAAGTAGAGAATAAGAATAGATTAGAATAAACCAGTAGATGAAATTGCAAATAGAAACTCAGTAGTAAGTGTTGAGATTACAGAAGCAATAGCAGTTTTTCTGTTTTCTCTCAAAAGTTCATAAAATAAAATTGTCTTTTGGAAAACGGGTTAAGAGGGTTTTTATACCCAATCTTAGAAACCCTAAAATTAACAAAAACAATAAAAATAAAACGCGGAGTTTGGTCAGCTCGACCGTTTCGGTCGAGTTGATGAGTCGAGTTGTGCCGTGTGAAACCAACTCGACCGGTTTGGTCAAGTAGTTGGTCGAGCTGGGGTGACGTGAGGTGTAGCTCGACCACGTTGGTTGAGTCGGCGGTCGAGTGGTGATCGAGCTGGTACGTGGAAGACCAACTCGACCGGTTTGGGCTGTCCGGTCGAGCTGTCCGGTCGAGCTATGGGGCTCGGGTGGCTGCGGGAGATCAAGCTCGAGGTTGTTTTTCACTCCGCTGGTCAAGTTGTCTCTCAAAATCTGCAAAATATATGGTGGTTGGACATGAAAGAGAATGAAAGTGTGGTGAAGATGATTTATTGAGGAGAATCCGGCTTATGACGTTGTATTAGGGGCTGCTGATACGGAGAGTATGATAGCGATTATTTTGAAAATTCCTGGGCCGAGGAAGACGATTCTCTCACTTATAAACAGGCAATCCAGATTTTCCGCAAGATGAAAATATGGGGTACTAGGTATGCTCACCAGGAGATGATGGAAATGTTGGGAATAGCTGAAGACGTCAACTATATGCTTGATACGTGTGGACTAACCACCTATGTGACCAACAAAGAATCTTCACACAAAGAGGAAACATGTCAATTTTTAGCTTCAGTGGAGATGAACTTATATGATGATGACATGGTGGAATTGCGCCAAGAATGCGGTTTTGGCTATATCACTTTTTTAGCCAGGGGACAGAATGGGAAGCTGAAAAAATATGGATTCACTGTCAAACAGTTCGAAGACTTATTCGAACTTCCACCTGGAAAGATATGTAATTATGACTATGAGAATGACGAACTCCGGGCTCTATGGCAGATAACAGCTGGACCGAGTGAGTATCGTCCATCTAGGGGAAAGAGCAATCAGTTCTGAAACCCAGCCATCCACTACTTTCACAGAACAATAGCTAATGCCTGTTTCCCCAAAATGCTGACAGGAAATGTACGACAACGTGAGATTGAGATGATTGATGAAGGACTAAAGGAGCTTTTAAATAGAGATTATGCTAGATATGGGAGAGTGTTCAAAGGAGATGTGCTAGAAGCTAAATTTTGTCCCAATTACTTGACCAACTACTGAGCTATAGGAGCTGGGCCGCTAAATTAAGGGATAAGTCAAGTGGAGTGATTTGTGTCGGGGGAATTGTGACAGCCATCCTGAAAGCGTGTGGTACACAACTGAGGTCCAAACCAATCCCTCCTACATACATGGACATTCCATACCTAAAGAGAATAGGTTTTCTGGAGAAAACACCTAAGACTGGTCACAATCTTTACATCTTTACTAATCCTGAAACCGGTAATGAAGAGAAACTGCTACTTCCCAACCCTGAATTCACCAATTTACGAATTAGTGGAAACATTGACTTCAGGCCTCCCAATGACGTTCTTTGGACAGTACAGGAACAAGATAGTGTTCCGGCTCAGCCGAGAAGCACAAACGAAATCAGTGAGCAGGAGCCTGATTGCTACTATTTTGAAGATGAGGTCAATGTTAGGTGGTCTACAGGGGTAAAATCAGCAAATAAAAAGTCTAGTCTACTTCAGAAGTGGAACAAGTTCCAGGATAGGGTTATAGACAAATTGGTTAAGTCTACACGTGTTATGTCAAGTCAGATTAAAGAGCTCCAGAGAGCTTTGAGATTAAGTTTACGTTCAAAGCAGCATTTTATGCGTAGTGCACAACCACAGCCACAACCACATCAATCAAATCTTAGAAGGACCAGATCAGTCTCACATGCTCCTAGAAGGCGATCCACTTCCACTTCAGTTTCAGCCCGAACGTCAGCATACATGCCTAGAACCTCAAAACAACGAGATTTGGATGATATGCCTCAATTTTCAGTCAATTACAATCCCAACTCGACCCCAGACCTAGAACGTCAGGTGGAGATAGGCAGCGGATCATACCATTACAGCACTGAACAAGGCCGTATACAACAGATCAACCCTTTACACGAGTTACACCTAGGAGAAGGCGAAGTCGAATCCGCTAGAGCTCCATCACACTTGGTTGCATCAGACATCACGGCCCCGATAGGCTACGACGAACCATCATATGAAGCACCGAAACCAGCCATTCTTGATTTCGATCCTCACAATCCAGCATACCAAATCAACCAACCTTATACATACATTGCAAGTCCAGCACCCTGGAACTTGTATTTCTAAAAAGGTACGCACTCCACACATTCATTGTCAATATCATTGCATTTTTATTGTTTCTGTCGTTTAGTCTAGGCTCTTTTTCAAGCTTCTATTACACAAGGGACTGTGTAATTTAAGATTGGGGGAGGGTCCTAGATCACATTTGATCACATTTTTTTTTTGTTCTTATTTTCTGTTTTCATTTTGATCATGCATTTTCATATAAGGCATAGAAAAAAAAAAAAAAAACGAAAAACATTTTCAAAAACACATAAAAAGAGTGTCATGTACCTGCATCCATGTAAGATCGAGTCTAGTTTTGCATAGGGGATTATGATGATTACACCTATTTAAACTTGCTGATTCGATGTGCTAGACTCACCGCCCTAGATAAGTTGTCTGCTGCATGCTTACTTGTCTGAAACGTAAAACTGCACCATATTAGGAAGGTTTAGCCTATGCATTCACGCCTAATTGAATCATGTTGCGATTCGATACTAATCCTTGCTTAAGTGAAAACCATAATCTGACTGATTAATTATCGAGTATATGCATTGATTTTAAGCATGTGGATTACACAGAATATTTGGATTTCCTTTATCGTCATGCATCTATCTTGCTAATCCAAATAGACTCCCACCATGAACCATACCTTCTTTCAAACCATTCACAGCTTGTTGTGTGTTTCGTGAGGTCTCTTTCGGTTTAACTTGGCATAAAGTGTTAGGTGAGAGCCGACAAAAGCATGGCTTCATGTAGATGCTGGCCCACGATTTTTGGACCAGATAGGATTAGTTGGTTTTGATTCTGGGTATGGGAATGTATAAGTCTGTGCAGAAAGAAATGAAAAGAAAAAAAGGCTAAAGTGTTCATGTCTCAAGGAGAAAGGGGCTGGAAAGTATACTAAGAAATCTAGTGAAGGTTTTGGGTAGTAAGAAAAAGAAACGTTCTAAGCAAAGAAATAACAAGAACTATGTGAAGTAACTGTTTTAAGTCCCAAACCGCTAGAAGCTATAAGTCTGTGAACCCCCTCCTTAGACCTATGAATGGAAAAGCTTGTCAGTATGATCTAGTTGGTTAAAAAGAAAAAGAAAGAAGCCTTGAATAAAAAGGGTAGTCTAAGATCAGATTCTGAGTTTAGATTGCTAGGATGAAACCGATGTGGGTATACGGGTAGATGAAGTCATGTTCTTGTATGCACCTATTGGTTCTCACCTTTAGCGTTATGCTGAAGCTTAATCCATTTCATTGAGTGATCCATGTGCATTGATTGACCATTTACTATAAAGAGATCATTCTAATCTCTGGACCTTACCTTTAGCCAAACAAGCTTTTAAATTGATGCATATGCTCGGTTCACGGTTCTGTGCTAAATGAATGTTAAAAGGGTTAGTTAAAGTGAAAGCATGAGTAGATTAAGGTTGCATTTATGCTAGGTTGTAATTGGTATGGCTAAAGTTTTTAAGTATGACTTGCTTAGTTGTGCATCTTAGAACTTATATCTTGGACTGTGAGTTTAGCATTCGTATCAGCTCGTTTTTGGCTTTGAATCCCCGTTTCACCTTCTTCTCTAGCTTGGTTCAGTTTGTTTGCTTGAGGGCAAGCAAAAACTAAGTTTGGGAGAGTTGATATGTTTGCATTTTAGCACGTTTTAGGAGTCATATTTAGCATGTTTAGTGTTGATATTCATCACATTTTGTGTTGCATTAGAGTGTTTATATTAGTTTTCATGCATAGCATCCATACATGCATTAGAGCGAATTTGAGGTACAATTGGAGGCTTTTAGACGCGCAAGGAAAGAACCGGAACTCAGCTCAACTGTGAACTCGACCAAACCGGTCGAGCCAAGTCCCCGCGAGTCATTTTCCCGGTTAGCTCGACCCACAACTCGACCAAACCGGTCGAGTTGGTCTTCCACGTACCAGCTCGATCACCACTCGACTGCTGACTCGACCAACGTGGTCAAGCTACACCTCACGTCACCCTAGTTCGACCAACCACTTGACCAAACCGATCGAGTTGGTTTCACACGGCACAACTCGACTCATCAACTCGACCGAACTGGTCGAGCTGACCAAACTCCGCGTTTTATTTTTATTGTTTTTGTTAATATTAGGGTTTCTAAGATTGGGTATAAAAACCCTCTTAACCCGTTTTCCAAAAGACGATTTTATTTTATGAACTTTTGAGAGAGAATAGAAAAACTGCTATTGCTTCTGTAATCTCAACACTTACTACTGAGTTTCTATTTGCAATTTCATCTACTGGTTTATTCTAATCTATTCTTATTCTCTACTTTATGTTTCTGCAATTTAGTTTATACTTAGAATTTTTGTTGATGATTATGATGTCTGAGTAGTTTAATTAGGGTTTCTGAGGATGGGTTAGATTAGTGAAAAGCCTTGATCTACTAAGTACCTAAGTTAATTTCACATAGATTTCTTCTGTTTCAGGGTTCTTAATGCTAATCTCTTTCTGATCACTTGAGATTTGATCATAGGAATTTCCATACTCACGAAGTATTTGATTGAAATACCTGATCCACCTAATTTCAGAGATTTTCGTACCTAGCCTAAGAGATTAGCTGTTTAGGGCGAATATTGACTTTAGTAAGCTGAATCTTAATGTTTTCTGTGTTATGTTTCGCCTATGATGATAGGGTCTGGATATGACTTAGTTGAAATCATCTGTCATGAAAGTGAATATGATTACCTGCGAGTTTGCTCTCTAGAAATCACCTCTTATTGAGTTTGTTAGGTATTTAGATATCGATCAAGGATGTTCACTAGTCGTCGATCCCCATCCTTAGAAACTTCTATTTTATCTGATTGAATTTCCTTTTACATGCTTATTTAATTTTGTTCTTTTTAATTTAGATTGTTAGAAACATCGTTTGATTTATTTGGCTTGAATTAATTGATTTTATTGCAATTCTGATTGCTTGCATATCACCCGATTGGATTGACACCTCAAGTATTACAATGACCATGATAGTGCTTAGGGTTAATTGACAAACATAGTAAAAACCTTCTTTCAGTCCCATTTTTGTTCTTTGTGGTGGCGCTACGGGGATATAAACGACACACCCAAAAACACAGAGATGAGATATGTTTGGCTTCTGGCCAGATGTTAATGCTAATGGGGAGTATTTATTATATGGACTTGGTCTTATTTGGATTAGTGCCGCAGCATGCAGAATTGCATGACCCCATATTGAAATTGAGAGTTTTGTTCTCATTATTAATGGTCCAGCAATAATTTGTAATCGTTTGATTAAAGACTCAGCCATGTCATTTTGTATGTGAACATGTGGGACTGGATGTTCAACATCTATTCCCAATGACATACAATAGTCATTGAAGGCTTGTGAAGTGAATTCACTAGCGTTATCAAGTCTGACATTCTTTATTGTATAATCAGGAAATTGTGCCCTTAACCTGATTATTTGGGCAATGAATTTTGCGAAAGCTAGATTCCATGTGCTCAATAGGCACACATGTGACCATCTACTAGATACATCAATCAATACCATAAAATATTTAAATGGCCCGCATTGTGGATGGATAGGCCCACATATATCACCATGTATTCTTTTCAAGAATACCGGAGATTTATTCTTAACTTTGGCTGGTGATGGCCGACTTATTAGTTTTCCGAGAGAACATGCACTACATGGAAATTCTTTCGTTTGAAAAATCTTCTGTTTTTTCAACGAATGGCCATTTGTATTTTCTACAATCTTTCGCATCATGACTGAACCAGGGTGCCCTAAGCATTCATGCCAGATTTTGAATGTACATGTAAACTTCGGGTTTACTGTAACATATGATTCAGTCATATTTATTTTTGTGAAATATATTCCAGAGGATAATAAGTTGGCAGCTTTTCTAATATACATTTCTTTTCCGAATTAACTGATGTGATGCAGAGATATTCAACACTATTTTCATTCATTGTTTCTATGTGATATCCATTTCTTCGAATATCTTTGAAACTCAACAAATTTTTACATGATTTTGGGGAATATAATGCATTATTTATTTCAAATTTTGTTCCCTTTGGCATTGAAAAGCAAGCTCTTCTGGAGCCTATAATAATCTTTGCATCACCAAATATAGCATTCACGCCTCCGGCGGAATTGTTTATTTTAAGGGAAAAGAAATAATTTTTATCTTTAAGTATTATGTGCGTAATAGCACTATCTGCCAGACACATATCTCCATCCTTGTTTCCGTATTTCAACATTTTCTGATTTGAAAATATTCATAAAAGATGCGTTAATATTAAAACAAACTGTATATTACAAGATAAACTATTTTACAAACAAGGTAGAAAACAACATTATGCAACCATAAATAATTATACATTATGTCATAATTTCTTCTTCAGGAAGATTTTAATCTTTTTGGCTTTCGTTGATATCCATGGAATCAACAGAAAAATCAGCCACATCGAGATATGTGTCGTTGTTTATATCATCAAGGGGCGGTTCGACTTCACGGTCAAAAGAAGGACCAACTTCATTATCAAAAGAGGGCTCGACATTGCCATAAACGAAGTTGGTTTCCGTTTGTTTTCCTTTTTGTTTTTGGGACTCTTGGTGTAGATCGACGAAATACTTTGGCGTACGGCAGGTACGCGACCAATGTCCTTTCATGCTACACCAATAACAACTTTTCTCATGTTGCCTCTTTCCAACTTCTTTTCCTTTTGGTCTTTTATTATTTCTTTCATTGTTGAAATCATTAGGGCAAAATCTTTTTCTTTGTCCACGTTTGTATCCTCCTCGTCCACGACCACGGTAATTACCTCGACCGCGTCCACGTCCATAGTTATTATAATTTGATGATGTAACATGCTTTTCTGGGAATGCTGCTGATCTAGTAGGACGAGACTAATTGTTTAGGATGACAAGTTCATTGTTCTGCTCTGCTACAAGAAGCACTTGCATTAATTCTGAATACTTCTTGTATCCATTAGTCCAATATTGTTGTTGTAGGACTACATTTCCAGAATGAAATGTTTGGAGAGTTTTCTCGATCATATCATAATTAGTGATCTTTTCTCCGCATAACATTATCCTGGAGGTAATTCCAAACAGTACAGAATTATATTCGCCTACGCTTTTATAATCCTGGAAACGAAGGTTCAACCACTCATGTTTCGCTTTTGGTAAGATCACGTATTTCTGGTGATCAAACCTATCTTTTAGTGACTGCCAAAGATCTGCATGATCTTTTTTTGTGATATACCCATTCTTTAAGCCATCGTGGATATGATGGAAAAATATCATGGCATTAGCTTTTTGCTCTTCTGAAGTCGTTTTCGACTTATCGATAGTATCAAGGAGTTTTCTCCCTCTTAAGTGCATCTTTGTTTCAACTGCCCATCTCATATAATTATTGCCTGATATGTCCAGGGTAGCGATCTCGAGTTTAACCAAATTTGACATAATTACTGCATAATAATCATAATTTTATTATTAAACTTTAAAATAAAATATAACACATTATCATGTCAATGATTAAACACATACAAATGAAATAAGCAGGCAATTACAAAAAGATACAAAGTACAAATAAGTAATGAAAAATTCATCCATAATTCAGCATGAGTGAAATCGCCGATGAAAAATTCGGGAATAGCGGAAAGAATTATACTGAAGCAAAAGATTAAAACCCAACACATTTTACAAAAATGAATCAATTTCGAGAGAGAAAATTTGAGAGGAAGTAGAAAATTTTTGAGTGATGAAAATGAGTGAAAGATGAGTTTATTTATATAGTAAAAATTTGTATATAGCCGTTGAAAGTAGTGTTTAGAGTCGTTGGAAGAATATATATATATATATATGTATTATTTTTTCATAACCGTTAGAAAAATATATCCAAAAATAAAATTATCAAAATTAATAATAACATAATCATGAAATATTCAGAGTATAAATTACGCAATTACATAAATTAAATATGATGTAATAACAATAAATTTAAATATATTATTTGTCTTCAGGACAAATTTATTTTGTTTATTGCTTATTCGTCTGGAACAATTTTATTTGTATATCCATTTTATTTTACCGTTCTTCAAGAACGTTTTAGTAAATATTTTCAGGACATTTTTGATTTTTATGTTCTTCTGAAATATTTTGTATATGTCTTCTGGACATATAAAAATATTGATTCGAGGAGACATAGTCTACCATATGATCATGATCGTGAAGGCAGAGTCTATCTAACGATCGATTCGGGGAAGACAGTGCATATTTTCCTAAAATTAATATTTAAATATAGAGACTAAATTACTCATGCGGTAATTCGGTCATTATTACAGCTTATAAATTAAAATAAAATATATATCATACATATGGAAACTAAGTCACCCATTATAACAAAGTATAAAATCAAAATTGACAAAAATAAATTTTACCTTCTCTGGTGTAGGAGCAGTTCGTGCTGATAACGTGTTATAAATAACTGTTTATATATTATATTATTATAATATATTTTTGTTTTGTGTGTAAATAAAAGAATGTGTGAAAAAACAAGAGACGTTAAAAATTCTTTTTATTTATTATATTGCTGTGTTATTTTACAAATAGATTAAACACTTATATATAGTAGTTCAAAAGCGATGAAAATATAAATATTGTTTAATAATTATTACATATATCTATACACAATATCAATAAAATTGTAAGACGGAAAAAAAAGAAGAGATATCAATAAACTACTCTGTAGCTCTGTAATTTATATAATGTTTCAAAAAGGACCCTATACTTCTCAGTAATTAAAATGGTCTCTAGATTAAAGCTCGAAGGCATTTAACTGAAACCCTAACCCCCTTTTATCCCCGAGAGAAGAATAAAAGTATTGAGCATTGAGCAGCCATGGTTTGCATCAGGCGAGCGACAGTGGATGATCTGCTGGCGATGCAAGCCTGCAATCTCATGTGTCTTCCTGAGAACTACCAGATGAAGTACTACCTCTACCATATCCTCTCCTGGCCGCAGCTTCTCTACGTCGCCGAGGACTACAATGGTCGTATCGTCGGCTATGTGCTTGCCAAGATGGAGGAAGAGAGTAACGAGTGCCACGGCCATATCACTTCCCTCGCCGTTCTTCGTACCCATCGCAAGCTCGGCCTTGCCACTAAGCTCATGACCGCCGCTCAGGCTGCCATGGAACAGGTTACTTATTCGATTCGTTTCTGTTTCTTATATGCTTCCATTCTGTATTTAGATTGTTTTAAATCTTGTTGTGTAATTAGATGATGTCTTTCTACTTATACACAAATTTGTGTGGTTTGTTGGAGATGGATATAATGATGGAAGTTGGGCGATTCTTTGTATATATTAGGGATCTTACTTCACTTGTGTAATGATGGTTCATCTTCTCTTTATTGGAATTTGACTGAATAAAGGATTCAGGCTTTGTCTCCATTTCTTCTTTTGGTTACCTGTGAAACTATAAAACAGCAGACCACAAAGTTGATAGCTTTTTCTTTCCTGTAAAACATGAACTGTTTAAATCATTCTTAGGGTTTTTGTTGCAGGTTTACGAGGCAGAGTATGTTTCTCTGCATGTAAGGAGAAGTAACCGAGCGGCATTCAATCTGTATACAGAGACATTAGGCTACAAGATTCACGATGTAGAAGCAAAGTATTACGCGGATGGGGAGGATGCTTATGACATGCGGAAGCACCTCAAGGGGAAGCAGAACCATCACCACGGCCACGGTCATCATCATCAACATGGAGGTGGATGTTGTTCAAGTGATGTGAAAGTTGTAGAAACAGCTCAAGCCGAGAATGCTAAAGCAAGTTCCAAGTGAAGTGAGTCTCGAATGCAGGGATGACCAAAACAGCTAAATTATGAGTATATTGAGGTGTGTGGTTTCGCTGGCTCGCTCTAGTGCTGCTCACTATTTTTCCATTCATATGATTTCGAGTGACAAATACATTTTAAAACCACTCTGTGTTTCTCCTTTGTCTCTTCCTTTGGTTATACTTGATATTTAGCTGTTCTTTTTTTATGTATGATTCGGAAATCCCAATGTTTCATCAAGGCTTTACAACTTCCAATGGAAATCTTCTATTTGCAAGATAGCAGATATCTATGGCAATAAAAAACATTTAATTACAAAAGAATCTGGACTTGTATAGTTTCCCTTTCAACTCATGAACCCTGCAGGGTTCTTATGTTCTTCATTTTTGAGTATCTTGAACCACTAGTTTGTGCAGTATCAAAGCTTTCCTGGAGCCATCTGATTTGGGAATTGAGACCAGCATCACGCAGAGCATTCAAAGCTGAGGTGTATAGCCTTGCATCAAGCCTGGTTCCTTCAACTTTCATGTCCTGCAACAGCCTCATTAGCTCATCAATCCTGCTGGTTTTGGAGAATACACCGACCATGATTCCTGCCATGGCCCTATCAATCTTTCCTCTATTCATTCTAAATTCCTGGTAAAACTCCACACATCTCTCAAACTCTTTTGCTCTATTAGATGCACTGATCAGGCTCGTGTAACTCACCTTATCTGGCAACACCTTCATCCTCTTCATCTCCTTCCATATCTTTTCAACCCTCCTCAAGTCCATGGCTCTTCCATGCATATCAATCAAGGAATTGTAAATCCAAATGTTGGGTTTACACCCTCTTTGTTTCATCGTAGCCATGAGTTTCACCGCATCACTTAGCCTCCTTGTTTTCCCGTACATATCCATTATGTTTGAGTATGCAACAACGCATTTGTCAAACCCCTTGCTCACCATCTCATCGAACAACGTTTCAGCCTTGTCGTACTCCTCTAGCCGACAATATGCATTGATTGCTATTGCGTAAGTCACTTGCCCAGCCTCACATTCTTGCTTCATAGCCCATTCATAAACCCTAACTGCTTCTGCAAAACCTCTTTGCTTACAGAATCCATTCAGAATTGCACAGAGTATGCAATCAGAGACCTTTAACTCGGCCTTCCTCATCGCGGAAATAACCTCTATAGTCCTCTCCATGTTTCCTTCTCGCACATACATCAATACAACCTTCAAACACATGTCCGGATCCTTCAACAATTTCTTCCTTCCTGCTTCTTTGAAAAGCTTCTCGGCTATTACAACCTCTCGTGCGTCCGCAAAGGCACGGATCAAGGTCGAGTACAATTCACTACTTTCCGGAATTCCTTTATCTTTCATCTCCTCCAGAAACTTTAGAGCTTCGAATGCCCGTCCTGATTTCGCAAGGGAGGAACATAGAATCGTGTAGATAGAGCCTGATTCCTTGGCCAAGAAACTCAATCTCTGATTCTTAAACTCTTGAAATAACTCAACCACCTTTTGATTGTCACCAATCCTCTCATGAGCCTCCATTATTCTGCAATAACAGCCCGGGCTTGGCTCAACTCCCACAGATTGTTTCATCCGATCAAACACTTGGATCGTGCTACTGTACATCTGGAGTTTATTAAAGCCTTTCATCGCAGAATCTGATGCAGACACCGCCAGTGATTTGTCTGATCTAAACACGTTAAGCAAGCAGTGTGTAATTCGGAATTTTCTCTCTCTGATGCAACTCCTGATCAGATTTGAACACGTATTAGCATCAGGCAATGCTTTATGTTCCCTGAGATCCTCACAAAGCGAGACAAGCAAGTCCCAGTTCTTGGAACTCACCAAGTAATTGATCAGATGCTTGGTCGTCCTCAATTCTGACTTATCCTTAGCTTTCTCGTAGAATTCATAAGAAAGTTTTCGAGTTTCTGGGTCTCGGAAAAACCTGGATAAGACCCGATTACGACCATCCAGACCAGGTTCGAAAAATGGCCACTTTTCTTCTTTCGGATTCGGTGACTTCTTTTCATCTTCCTCAATAACCAGAGAGCATCGAGACGAGCAGATATGGAAAATGTGAGGTTTTTGGGAAAGAAAGAAAACGTGTTTCGTCGGAGAGGTGAGGCTGTGTTGGGGATTTGCATGGTGATTCACGGTGGCAACCCATGACCGGCTCGCAGTGGCCATCTCTATGTACGGAGAGAGATATCTCTCTCTATCTCACTCTGTTTCTTAACACTTGTGGATGCTAATTCAGCGCCACGGAAAAATTCGACCACACGTTTAAATTATTTATTTATTTTTTTTGTATAATTTGGGTTCGTGCGTGATCAACGAATCACGTGGCGGATTTTAGATTTCATATTATGATAAGATTGACCTTATTGTTTGACCTTTGACGTTTTAGGATTCTTATATCTGGGCTTCTGTGGGCCTCTCTCTGGTTTTTTGGATTCTTGTATCTGGGCTTCCATGGTTTACTAACTTCTGTGGGCCTCTCTCAGATTAGTTATTTTATGTAAAGGGAAAGAACTTTGATTATGATGGAAAGGGATTTTATAAGCAAAAGGGGCAAAATAACTGTTGCTATTGTTGAAATCACATGTGCAAAGCAGAGAAAGGAATATACTCATCGGATCCAGAATTGAAACCTGAAATGCACTAAAAGGTTTCTGAGTTTTAAAATCAATACTTTAAGTAAAAAACTCCAATACATAAAAGGAACAAAAGAATAATAACATTCAGAATGAAAATATATATACAGAAGTCAGAAAGTAATTGAGGGATCTCAAATCTAAACAATAACAACAATGACAAAAAGAAAAAAGTAAAAAGCTAAACCAACTTGGTTTTTTTGGCTGACTTAGTTGGGTTGTGTCGTTGTCAGGAGCGTCTACCCAAAAATTCTTCCCCACCCTCACTAATATTTGATTCTTCACTCTTTCAGTGATTAAATTAATTTTCGAATATAAACACAATTATAATTAAAATTTGCAAATTTTCGATATCTGAAACCTAGCTAGCTTAAGCCATATCAAATGGAGGGTAGGAAGAGGCTAGGGAAGTGCACGGCGGACTCTAGGAGTTGTCACAGCAACACGGCCACGTTTGATCAGTTCTTGCCTATCTTTTATAGGTTTGTTGTCGAAGAATCTGTTTTCCGGATTTTCAGCGTAGCATGTGTAGTAGCAACCTACACAGGCGTGAGGCAATGCCATTGAGATCCTGGTCTGTTTACACAATCCAACATAAGCATGATGATGATGATGATTAGAATGTTGCTTGAGTCAAAAACATTGAATTTAGAGTCCAAAACAATAAAGGGTCTCATTTTTACCATGAGGTATCCAATGAAGAAGGCAAGTAAGGAAATGGTGGCTGTAAATGGTTTGTAAACTGAGTAAGTCCAAGCGGCTGCGACAATAACACAGATGCAGCCGCTGCACATGCCCGTTAAAAAGCATATGGAGCTTGTTATGTCTGCATCTATGATCTCAACCATATCTGCTTCCTCAAACACTTTCCATGTGTCCTGTGACGCCCTCACAAATCCTTTCCCATAAGCTGCTATCTGTAACAACATTACATTCTCAACAACGGTAACAAAACTACTTTTGAACCAAAATTTTGTCTATTAACGCAGCTACGATTCAGATATCACATTATTTACTATTAACGCAGCATTAGACACATGACCCAATACTGTACAAAACTTCATTGTACCATTTTTTGTTTTTTGTGATTCTAAATAACTACTAAATGTACAGAAAAGCATGTGGCTTTGCCTCGACTTCTCAAGATGATAGAAGATTCTCATATCAAAGAAAAAGAGGAAAAAGACCCACCACAGCCAACTTGATTTTAATACTATTCCTAGACTGTTCATATAGAACCAAGTAAGTGCAGCAGACACATAATATAATATAGAATGGAGACAACAAGAAAAATCAATTGTAACCTGCTCTCTATTGGTTTCAATATAAGAATATACATGGGAGTGTAATGGTTTTTGAGTTTAGCTAATACCTGCACAAAGGCCCATCCATTGCCGTGCTCGAATATGAAGTCCATGAGTCTAAGACAGCAATTAGCACAGCAAAACATGAACTCGTCTTCACCTTTTAACAAATTCAATCCCCTTGCCAAGATTCTTAGGGCTTCGATTGTTGGAACAAACAAAGATCCCAAACACGCACTTCCTAAGTTACGAGACAAAGCCCTTTGGAAACTAAACCGAGTACTAGACTGCATTCCCCTGAGATAGTATAAAGCAATGACCCGACTCACAGTTAAATTAACAACATTCCTCATAACTTCTGTCGTCCATGCTAGGCTTAATACCAAACCAATAATCACCAGTGGCGGATAATAGAAGTTCAAGGCACCAATGACACCGAAAATCCAAAGAGACATCCATAGGAAACCAGCAGCTAGCATGTAGTATGTGGGTAAATTCAGATCAGAGAACTTGGAAACGGGTTCTAACGACTTAGCCAAAATCTTGGAACAGAATTTGATTCTGCGAGTGACCCAGCAAGCATATAAACCATTTCCAATGGAAAATGCGATGAGGGCAACCCCAACAGCATCGGTGGCTGGCATCTGGAAACACAATAAGAGAATTCCAGAGGATAGAGACATCAAAAATGTACTCCAAAGTATGAAGTGAATCATGAAATCAGGCCAAATCCGGAATGACATTTGCCAGAAGAAGGCGAGTATGATGCTTAGGAGTGACGCAGCTTCGACTTGTGGAAGTAGGAATCTGAGGATCTTTTGCTCTTTCCTTTTAACCCGACCATTTGATCCAATTAGACCTTGGACGCCTTTGAAGACAAGGAAGCCAACAAACCCAATCATCGCAATCTTGTGAACCATGAAGATCAGCAGAAAGAACTTGTTTGTGTACTTTGTTGAATTCAATGATGCCAACGTTGGCTGCAACCCCCAAAAATTTAGCAAATTTTTAACTTACCAACTTAGATTGCAAAATCTTAAGAACCGTTGACATGAGTTTGAAATCAAAGTTAGAAACTTAGAGATAAGAACAGCTTAATTCGCTGAAGAAATGTAAACTTTTCCGACTGAAACTTGAACATAGAAAGGAAATTAATTACTTGAGGGGTAGGCGTGAAGATGGAGCGAGTTTGATGCTGAATCGGCGGCTGCGGAGTCTGTGGGTGAGGCTGAGGCTCCTCCGGAGAGAGAGTGGGAGGAGGCGTTTGCGGCCGTTGCGGAGGAGGCGGAGGAGGCTGTCTTGAGGAAGGTCGGAGCGGTTGAGCGAGATTGAGAGGAGTGGGAGGCGTAGTATATCTTGAACCACTGTCATTAAAAATGATCCTAAGAGGGTTTGTTGCATTCAATCTGCTCAAGCTCGACATAAATCTGTGATGACCGATGTCATCTTTATCCTTCGATTCCACTCCTTCCTCTTCCAGTCCTTTTACTTCTCTTTGCTTCTTCTCTGTTTCTTTCCTTTCTCTCTCCACCACCGCCTTCAAAGAACAAAAAATTTCATCTTTGAGCAAATAAGACCGTTAAAAATGCAGGATTGAGAAGAAATAAGATCATCGAGAATCTTACAGGCTCTGTACCACCCATTGACTGAGTTATGATGACGTCACTTCACGGCGACGATGGTCGCCTCTCGGAATATTTGCTTTGCTTTGCTGGAAAAGTTTCTTCCTTTTAATGAAAGTGGGATAATTACGATTACGTTATTTGTGTGATTGCTGTGTCAAGGACTCAAGGAGATGTTACTGTTTCTTTTTTAATTTTATTTCTCCAATAATATTTTATTTTTTAATAATAATGGTCGTTGCCAACTCAGTGAGCAACGTTTCTGATGACCTCAACTCAATGAATAGTGATGACTACGAGCAAAAGATATGACATGTGCAGATATCCGCGCGTGAGACGCACTCTCTCCTTCGCCGTCAAACTCTGAGTGCATGTTTGTTGTTGGCAGAGATAACTCACACGTGAAGATGATGATGGTTAGGAGATGGTGTTATTTTTTTGTGTATTTTATCCTCTGTTTTGACGTCTAAGCTACAACAAGCAGAAGAAGCGACACGTCTCCGATTTGACCACTTGGTGGACGGTTGCGATTTGTTGTTCTATGGAGATTGAGTTCCGTACAAGGAGTTACTTAAGAAGAGTCAGAAAAATATACAAGGTAAATTCACTTAATATACCCTTAGACAACCATAATTAAGGAAGAGTTTCGTTGGGGAAATTATAGAGAATGAGTCACAAAATAGAAACGAAATTAACCCTATAGAAGCTAGGGTATGAGAAAAAATTTGGAGAAAATTTTTGTGGCAAAATAATCACGAAAGAGCAACTAAATGTTTCGTGACTATATAGTAGCTACATATATGCTATATATTGTTTGTGGCTACTTATTTGCAACGCATTAGTCACCCTTTACCCATAGCTATTAGCCACAACTCGACTTCGTAGGAAATTTGTGGCCAATAGGTACAAGTTAGCAACAACCTTATTTGTGGCTAAACGTTATTATGGCAAATGTCATCTGTTATTTATATATGATTAGGCTTTTGTAATCACTTCAAAATTAATTATATAATTACTTGTCATTTATTAGCTATATTTTTATCCATCTTATAATATTGAATAAATTTTATTAATTTTCAGTAATAAAATATAAATTAGTATGTATGTATATATATATATCATATACATACATGATACTAAATTTTGTAATGTAATTTGATGTGTTAGTCTAAATATATAAAAAAGTAAAACAAAAGGAAAATATATGTCGTTGATATGTGGTAATTAAGTGCTTAATATTAACACATAATTATATCAAACATTACATTGCTTAATATTATAAAAAAACATACAGATTTCATATATATACACAAAAGAAAATTATTTATGGTTTTAGCCACAACTACTAGCGTAACTAATTTGTTGTTATGTATTAGTCAAAAGAAATTTTCATCAATCTATTTCTGACTAAAGAAAATTTCAATCAATCTCATTTTTCTCAAGAGAATATATTCGGTGCAATAATTTTTGGTTTTAGCCACGATTTAAGGCGTAGCAAATGTGTGGCTATGTTTTATTATAAATCCTCCCAACACTTCCGTTTGTTTCATTACCAAAAAAGAGAAAGTAAAATCAAATTTATAGATTTAAGAAATGTATAACTTTTTCAGTCAAGAGAGTGGATGAAGCGTCATATAGATCTAGAAACAAATCGCGTAACAGAGGAGTTTAAAGAAGGGATTAGCATATTTCTACGATTTGCATGTAATCAACCATTTTATATAGAGAGTGAAACTTTACCGTGTCCTTGTGCATGGTGTCGAAATATGAAGCAATGTTTAGCACAAATGGTATCTAGGCATCTTTATTGGAACAAATTTAAAAGGAATTGCTATGTTTGGACGAGCAATAGAGAAAATTGTTATGACGTCGGTCAATCATCGAGGGCAAACTACATACCATAAGAAGAGACATCAGTTAATCATGGTCTGAATATTCAAATTCTAGTTGATTGTTATAACTACATTGAAGATGAAGAAGTTAACATGGGACAAGAAAGAACCATTATTCAAGAGGACATGACAAAAAAAAATCACGAAGAACCATGCAATGATAATGTCTTCCAAGCCTTTGAAGCATCCAATCAACCTATTTTTGATGGATGTATTGAAGGGATTTCCAAATTGTCTGTGTTGTCATGTATTGGGCATAAAGCCCAAATGGAATTTGGCAGAATCATGTATAGACGAGATATTGAAAATAATTAGAGATTCTTATCCGAGGCCAAATAAAGTTTCGGAGTCGTACAATAAAGCTAATGCAATGTCGGTTTTGTAAGAAAGATAGATACCATTCAAATAATGGCAAAGGGAAGAATAAACCTAAGCAAATAATGTATTATCTATCAATTGCGGATCAATTGAAGAGGCTATACCAATCAGAGGTGACATCGTCTCATATGCGATGGCATGCTGAACATGTGTCTCCTGTGGGAGAAATGCATCACCCATCAGATTGAGTATCATGGAAGCACTTTCAGAAGCTACACCCTGGATTTGCTTCGGAGAGTCGTAATGTTTATTTAGGCTTATTGATAGATGGATTTCATCCAATTGGTATGAATGGTGAGACACACTCGATTTGGCATGTGATTGTAACTCCTTACAATCTCCCTCCTGGAATGTGCATGAAGAAGGAGTATTTCTACGTAGCAGTATTAGTTCCAGGGCCAAAACATCCAAAAAAGAGCCTAGATATTTATTTGCAGCCGCTGATTTAAGAGCTATAAATTTCTTGGAATGATGGGGTTGATGCATATGATATCTCATAGAAGCAAAAATTTAAGATGCGAGTTGCACTGATGTGGACAATTAGCGACTTCCCAGGATATGGAATGCTCTCTGGGTGCAGAACGCATGGTCGGTTGGCATGTCCATACTGTCTAGAAGAGACAAAATCACATTGGTTGCCTAATACAAGGAAGTACAATTGGTTTAATTGTCATCAGATGTTTATCTCAAAAGATCATTCTTATAGGAGGAACGTGAAAACGTTTAGACGAGATACAGTAGTAGTCATGGATGATCCTCCACCATGGCTAATTGGAGAGGAAATTTTACGGGAAAGAATAAATACCATTGAAGGGTTGTCTAAAACCGTAGAATGCAGAGGAAAATGACATGACAATCCTTCTCGAACAATTGAGGGGTACGGTGATTATCACAACTGGGTGAAGAAAAGTATTTTTTGGGAGTTACCTTATTGGGAAGATCTACTTCTTAGGCACAATCTTGATTTCATGCATATAGAAAAAACTTTCTTCGATAACATCATCAAGACGGTGTTGAATATTACAGGAAAACAAAAGATAACATTAGATCCAGGATGAATCTCCCAGCACTATGCAAAGAAAAGATTTAGAGCTTACTCGAGATGGAAAAACGTCAGTGCCAATCTTTAGGCTATCAAAGGAAGGGAAAAAAGGTTTTCTCACATGGTTAAAAAATGATATCAGATTTCCAGATGGATATGCCTCGAATTTTAGTCGTTTCGTTGACGAAATTAATTGGACGCTATCAGGGCTAAAAAGCCACAACTGCATATCATTATGCAACGACTTCTCCTATTTGCATTTTCACAACTTCTACCTAAGAATATTCACACAAAAATCTCACGTAATTTATTTCAGTTTTCCAAATTATTTTATTTAAAATAATATATGATATTGTGTCATAATGATTCTAAATGATTCTAGTTTCATCTATAGAAATTGCACTATTCTTTTGAGATATATCATTGAAGATATTGAAGAATGAAGATGTTGTGACATTGAAGGAAAATATCGTAGTTAAGCTTTGTAATCTGGAGAAGATATTTCCTCCATCTCTTTTTGACGTGATAGAACATCTTCCTGTACACATTCCTGATGAGACTATCTTAGGCGACCCTATCCAATATTAGTGGATGTATCCGTTTGAGAGATACATGCACCATTTAAAGAAGAAAGTTAAAAACAAAGCAAATATTGGGGGGATCTATTGTCGCATAATTTGTGAATGAAAAGATTTCAAACGCTATGAACAATCATTTTGGATTTTCACAAGTTCCAGAATATAATGAAGATTTTCGAGATGTTCATTTTAGTTACACTTGTCCAGATGTCCCGAGTTTGTTCTATTCTCAAAGACGAATTGGTGGAAAAATAGAAACTGGATGGTTATCAGATGACGATTACAATGTGGTCCACGTTTTTACTTCTCAATTGTGCTGAACTTGCTCCATACGAGAAGTATCTATATATATATATATATATATATATATTATTATATTTTTTTGTTGAGTTATATATATATTATTATATTTTTTTGTTGAGTTATATATATATATATATTTTCGTGATTTATACAATATACATATATACAATAATTATGTAAGAACCTATATATTATATATATTTACCATAACTTTTAATTTTATATAGAATGTTCGAAGAATATATGACGCGACGCATACCAAATATTACTCTGTATGTTTTGGAAACTGTTAAAGGAAAACACTTTGCAAAATGGGTTAAAAATTATGTAAGTTTTATATTGTTATATGGTCATCATTATATAATTTTTATAAAACATATGATTGAATTTACAAGGCACTACAAAAATATTATATTATGTTTTTGCAGATAAACGAGGTTAATGAATTATTTACATGGCAAGACAATTTCATGGGTCCTTGGTGGAATTGGACAACTATTCCACAAGAAAAGAAAGACAAATTGTGGCAAGATTTTGTTGTAAGTGTTTATCTTTACCAATATTTTGTATTCCAAATGTTTGAATCTTCTGTTTATACATAATTAAAAATTTAGATATTCTTTTATTTTTGTAGAAAAACTATTATTGGGATAAAGTGCACCATGAGTTGGTATATAAAAACTGGAAGCAAGAGTGTGTAGATTCTATATGTGAGCGGATCAGCAAGAAAAAACGAAAGAATAAAAAACCCAAGTACATCGGCGTAGATGATTAGGATTTCTTAATGAATAATTGGGAGACAGAACATATGGTTAATTTGTCGAAGACAAACTCTGCAAATCGACTTTCAGAACCAGATGGCAAAGGAGTACACAAACATTCTGCAGGTCCATAATCTTTTGCTAATATCGAATATAAAATGGTAAGATTTTTTTTTTGGGTTAAAAAAGGGTAAAATTACATATCTATAATAACAAGTGATTGTTTTGTCTTTGAAGTTTTATTATTTGCAGGACCATAATTTGAATATTTGTAGTATTTTTGCCTTTGTAGTTTTATTATATATTTTAAATACTAATATTTGTAGGTCATGTTTCTTTAGATTAAATATGAACGTTTTATGTCCTTTATATGCATTTTTTTTCCTTTGTAGATGGTTAAGGATGGTGGGGTAGAGCCACCTCCATTTAAAGAACTTATGCGCAAGACACACACGCGCAAAAATATAACATACATGGACCATCGGGCAGAATTCATTGTTACTAAAGTTGAGCTTAAAGCAAAACAAAGTGTTGCTTCCCAAAGTTTTTCTAATACAGCCAGCTCTTCCGTTGTACCCTCTCGTCTCGAACTCAACAAAGCATTTCTTGAGGTTAATCTGTTTTCTTTGAACTAAACATACATATGTTTTCTAAATACTTAGAATTTGATTATTTTGCTAGCTGGTTCAGCCAAAAAATGGACATATTTACGGACTTGGTAGCGCTCAACACAATGAAGTTGAACCATCTGAGACTGTTCGTACTTCTCTTGCTTGCAATCTTGACATAGATATGCGATTAACTAACTTGGAGACTGTTACTGAGACTGTTAAAGGCAATGTGAAAATGCTTAAGGAAGATGTATTGGCGATCAAGGAATGTGTGGCAGCGATGTGAGTTTCTCAACATGTGATTCTACGGAGTCTCGACATTGATTCCACTACTCCCCAACCTATCACAACATCTTCAATACCTCACCCCAACACATGAAGGTGCACAATTGTGAACTTAATAATAAAATTCTAGACTAATCTATACTTTTGAGATGTGTTTTTTTATCAAATACACGTTCTTATATAAACTTTAGAAATGTGTTTACTAACACATTTTTGTGTAATTAATCATTAGTATTAATGATATTTTGTGTATATATTTTTGGATTTATGAAATTAAGTGCTTTATTTTGTTATTATTCGTTTTCAGCTATTACAAAATAACATATGTAGCTACATTTTTACCACAAATAGGTTACAAAAATGGCATTGTGAAAAGCGTAGCTAACACAGTAGCCACAACAAAAAGTGTCACTAAACCGTGGCTACAAGGGCTAAAAATAGCTTCGTTGCTACATCGTGGCTACAATGGCCACGATAAATATTGTGGTCATTCGTGGCTATGTTGGTCACAAAAAACCACGGTTTTAAAAGGTAATAACGCTATAACAACGATTTTTATTCGTAGCAAACTGTGGCTAAAGTTGCGAATAACCACACTTAGAATCGTCACTAAACTGTGGATAAGTTAGCTACAGGCAACATCGTTGCTACATCGTGGCTATTTAGCCATGACTTTTGTTGTGGCCATTTGTGGCTACGTTGGTCACGAAAGACCACACTTCTCAATAGCAACGACGCTATAACAACGATATTTGTTCGTAGAAAACTGTGGCTAGAGATGCATATAGCCACGATTAGTTTCGTGGCTATACAATTTTTTTTACTAGTATGCTAACATTTACCACTAAACCAGCTTGGTTGGTACATTTCAATTATACCTCCTTAGCAAACAACTTGAGGTTAATAAAGACAAAGAGATTTGGATAGTTTTCGACAGATCACCCAGCACGTTTCCCTTAGGGAATTCAAGATTGTAATAAGTCTATGTTGCGAAAGGGTTCCAAATTTGAGAAAGGAGAAGAAGAAGAGTAGAGCAGGGCAGGGGGAATCATTTTACGCAAAACTGTTTAGTAAAAAGGTTGGAGTGACCGTGAGCGGGTGGTCTCACTACTGAAACAAGGTAAAGTCTTTGTGCCTTATAGCAGGCTATGTGTAGCTTGCCTAGTATTGGTGGATGGGATAGTGGTGCCAACAATTCACTACCCAAATGTTATCTTGGATCATGCTGAGATGGTGGAGGATCTATATGTTTTTGTAGCACACCCGTGGGGAGGGTGTCCTTTAAGATGGTAATAAACTCAGTGAAGGAAACAGATCCAACCCAGTTTACGACATGCATCGTAGCCATTCAAGAGTTATTCTATGTCTTCCAACTCGTGGTGTTTAAGGCAATACCATCAATTCACGACGCAACAAGTGTGACCGGGTTTGATGATTTCGAAGACAAAGGCAAAAAAGACCCAAAGAAGAGAAACATAACAATAAATTGTATTATTGCGAAGAGAGTATATGAAGAATGCAATGTAAGGGCTCTGTAATTATGCGTATTACAATTAAAAGGAACCAAACGCTGACAAGAAATGTGAATTTACAGGTAAAAGTAACCCCGATAATTGCACCAGACTCAGAAGTGGGTAGAGCTCGATGATTTGACATGGAATTTAGAGAGCGAGGATGAGAAGATGGAGAATATGATTTGCCTCATTGAAGCGGGCTTCGAATTTGATAATGAGATGTTTGTGGCATCATTCCTTTAGAAATAAGAAGGCCAAGAGTCGTCAAAAGAACACTAAAGGCGAAGATAGCTAGTAAAGGGAAAGCAAAGGTAAAAAGAGGGAACTGTAAGAAAACAAAGCAAACAGGTGGTAAGGATGGCGAATCGTCATTAAACCGCCAAGGGATGGCATGGATTGAGGAAGGGAATGCAAAACTAAAGGATTTGAAAGCAGAAATTGTTGAAGCGGTGATGCTCAGCGTTGGAGAAGAACTTCAGAAGGTGCACCTAGAATTGGGTGAAATTAAATAACAACTAGCACGTGGTTTGGGGGAAAGGAAAAGAGACAGTGGGTGTGAACTTGAATGTGGATTCCAGAGCTACTAGTGACTCCCATGTAAGCGTGCAGCTTGGGGAACACGATACAGAGCAATGACAATGATGTGATTGAAATCGATAGTCCTTTCAAGGGAGCATGAGAAATCACATACTTTTACAGTGTAAGCCATTTTTTATGAAATAATGGTTGGTAAGAATGAGAGATGTAAAATATGTTGATTTGAAATAACATGGAATAAAGATGGAGGCTGCAGAGAATGCATGTGGGTTGGAGACGGGACAAAAAATGAGGTGCAAGGAAGCGTAATCAGTCAAAAGTGTGAGTAACAAATTAGAAGAGGTATGTGTATGAAAGAGTAGCTAAAATGTAATATACAGAAGGGAGGGGCCAAAGATGGAGTGGCAAGTACGGAAAGGGCTGAGGAAAGCGTAATGAAAGAGGTCAGACCAGAGGCCAGAGTTCATATCATGGTAAGTATTTTTATGCAGTAAATGAAGTACCATGATAAGTAAATTAGAGTAGGTGCAACTTGTATAAAAGAGTAGCTAACATGTAATTGTAATGTACAAGAGGGAAGGGCCAAAGATGAGTGGCAAGTAAGGAAGGGGCTAAGGAAGGCGCAAGCAATGAAGTCGCGATAAAGGTAAGAGTTTGTATAGTGGTAAGTAATTTTTATGCAGGAAGTGAAGTACCATGGTAAGTAGTTGGTTAATGGGTAGGAGCAAGATGCAACAATGGAGGCGGAGAAGGGAGAAGGGGTTGGAGAAACATGGGGCGAACAATGGGCTGCATGTAAGAGTAAGTGAGTCTCAAATGAAAATTAGATGAAGAAGACGCTGGCTAACCTGTGCAGTTGCAGGAGGAAGCATAAAGGATGGGTCAGGATGGACGAGCAAACAAGGTAAGGCTAATAGTTTGGTAAGGGGCTTAGGAAATCTAGATTAATGAAGGGGTTATAAATTGTTTTCTTTACGAGCAGGGATCAAAGGAAGTAAATGAGGCTGGGAGGGAGAAGGTACGTGAGGCAGCGGCCCCAAACACAGAAATAAGTGAGGTACGAAAAGCCGTCTTATTTGTGTTAATGTTGGCAGGTTGAAGTTTAAATCAGGTAACACATATTAGCACTACATAGCAGACCCCCCCCCAAAGAAGCGGGGGAAGTAGAGCAAACAATGACAGAATAGGGGATGAGGCGGGAAACAAAGATAGCAGGATCTCTGAGGATGAAGAGGAAAGCGAAAGAATAAGTGAAGCATATATACAGACATGTAGAGAATGCACAGAAACAGTACATGGTTGATTTTTTGGGATCGAAATTTTCAGGGAAGCTAACAAGAGAGTTCCAAAGGTTTTGCAAATCTGGGGATCTTGTGGGGTTCAGTTTCCCGCTAAAGGTGGTAGCTGCATTAGCTGGAGGGGGTGAGATTGAATGGGTTAAGCTACTCACCGGGTCGGACATGTTGTATATTCCGTTTAATTTTGACAACTCATTGGGTTGCCCTGGCAATGGACTTACCAGCGAGGAAGATATACATGCTAGATAGTAACATGAAGCTCATGACCGAAGAAAAAATCCAGAGTGAGCTGCTGCCAGTTGCTGTAATGCTTTTGTATGTGATAAAACATGCGGCAGTGAATGATAGGTTTAGGTATTACGCAACTATGCCTTTGGATGTTGTTAGGCTTGGGGATATGCCACATGTAACGGCAATAGCTAATGTTGGGGTCATGAAAGTCACCATAATGAAAGTTGATGTTGGAGAAGTTGGGGAATTTGCAAAGAAATTATTTAAAGGTTTGATAAAAATTGCATAGTTGTGGGTTGATACCGGATTAACTTGTGTGGATTTGACGAATGACTTAGCATTATAATTCTATTTTTTTTTACCGAAGTAAGAAATGGACGATAAGGAGAATAGGAAATGGTCAAATCGAGACTTAACATAGAAGTACAAAAGATATGTGTCGGTAATATGAATGAAAGGATAAACAATAGAACGAAGAATATATTTTAGGGACTCTAGGAAAGCTAGGAATTTCGGACGATAGGAAGCATAAGAGAGGAAAAGCATGGTTATGTAATGGAGAGATCCCGTAAATGGTTACGCGGTTAAGTAGGAAAGCCATATAAAAAAATGATGTAGAGAAACTATAGAGGAAATTGTAAAGGCGGTTGCGATAGTTATAACCTGGCATAATGGTTACCATGATATAGTGGGGCTTGTACACAACATGGCAGATGAGGCAAAAATCGAGGTTAGTATAGCGAAGCGATGCTTTATATAAGATATATCCCGGTAAAATGCTTATAGTAATAACCCATTTAACGGTAATATAGGAAAAAGACACTGGAAAAGCACAAAGCATCGGAGAAATGGAGGGAGAAGAGATGAACGGCGAAGGGTAACATTCGTAATATAAAAGAGAGAACCTGGTAATCAATTTAGCAAGGTAATGAAATAGTGGTTAGGGAAGCAGGACCCAAGAACGGGGGAGATGAAAACGAAAAGGAAGGAATTTGGAAAAAGGGAAGCGAATTGGTGTATTATGGTATACGAGAAATAGAAGAACCTGGATTACCAGATATTTAAAATAAGGGAAAAAATGATACAGAGAATGATGTTGTGGCAGTTGTGGTAATATGGTTAGGAGTATAAATTGAGCTGCCACAAAGTGTAAGAAGAAATTCAGGTAGAAGTAAAACTTAACTTGACTTAACTTATATTGATAAGGGGAAATAGTTGTACAAAAAAAAGATAATATTATAATGTGATGACTTGAACATAGCAAAAAAAACAGGCTGCCGATTTTACAAAGTAGCGAGAATATTATTAAACAATGGAGAGGTACGTAGGAAGAGTTAGAAAACATAAGTCTGAAGATGAATGAAGTCATACACTTGTCTTTCCCAAAAAATCAAAAAGTAAGTGCTTCCCTAGCAAACAAACCTAGTCATGGCAAATAGTGTTAAAGATTTGCCAGAGTAAGTACAAAAAGTTGTAAACACAACAAAGCAAGAGTTCAAACCGAACTTATATAGTCATGCGACAAGTAGCACGATTGTGCCCAAACGCATGGCAGCGGCTACACCTCATCCGACTCTTGACCTACCAAAATGAGAATGTATTACGAGATAGTAAATGCAACATACAACCTGAGATGAAAATCATAACCATTTAAATGAGAATTGAATCAAGTACTCGCCCTTAGAAGGGATTCTTGTTTTCCTTCGCCTCCCAGGAGGCCTTCTAACATGAGGCGGACCAATAGTGACAAAACCACCAACGATAGCAGTTGCTGAGAGGGTAGCAATATCTGAAACTGGCATTATAGTGCCCTCATAAGACATGTGCAAGAAAGGGACTATATGGTAAACGCCAACCAAGGTATAAACCTTAACGCCCTCTTTGATTGTAGCTGCAATAACATGGGAGCAAGGGATACTAAGAAGCTGGAATTCCCTACAAATGCATACCCTAGAACCCAAGTGAACAACAAAAATAAGGTAGTCCGGATGGATTCAAGAATCGAGATAACTCATATCACAAGTTTTAACCCTAAAAGACTACTGTAAGTGCACAACAAATCAAAGTAATACTCAGGGATCGAATCCACAAAAACCAATTAGTTACACTATCAATCCTCCTGTCAAATTAGAGCTAAAACATGAATGAAGGTGTTTGAAAACTTAATAACGATTACTAATAACGAAATAGACTTCAATAAATCAAAACATCAAGCTTAGGGAAATCATATGGAAATTGGGAATCCAACCAGGACACTATTCATGGTGCAAATTAAGATTCATTCTCAAACTCAGAACACTAATTCATAGTAAACCATTGTCGTGGCGTCGACTACTATATCTAGCAACCTAGAATTCTAAGCTGTCGTTTGAACCAAGAATTCTAAACATGCATTACAGTTCAAGTCTAATATGTTCACATAATTACCTTAACATCAACTTTCGTTGGCTAGGACAATTTGCTCACCTATGTTCTTTCAGGCATTTAATCAAACACTTTTGGTGCGTTAAACTTCCTATGATCATAGACTAGGTGGCCAATCTAACCTAAGCAATAAACCCAACAATAGATGGAGAATTCTAATGATAGACACCCTATTTGGCTCTAATTCATTGATTCCCTAAATCCCTAGAAAACCCTAAACTTGATTTAGGAACTACTTAGACATGGTAGAAGAAACAAACAAAATTTTCATAGAAGACATAATTGAAAACTGAATTGAAATTAAAAAGGAGTTTAGAAATCTTCTCCAAAGTGTAGAAGTGAATCCAATCTCCATGCTAAAAATCTAGAGTTGTTGCTTGAATAGAAAATTACAATACACCACAAAAAGTATCGGAAAAACCTAATTAAAAAGGGCAGAAAGCGCGTCTGGTACAAAATAAAAAAAATCTGAAAATCTCGCGCAGGCCCGTGTATCGGTCGATCTAGGTGTAGATCGATCAACCTAGAGGCAGTTGATCCATCCTAAGGTCATGCGCAATTTCTGGTGCTGTGGAGATCGATCGATCTAGGAGGGGACCGATCGATCCTCAGGTAGTCGATCGATCATCAGATCGGGCGCACCTTATGGTAGCGTGGAGATCGATCAACCTAGAGGCAATTGATCGATCCTAAGGTCATGCGCAATTTCTGGTGCTGTGGAGATCAATTGATCTAGGAGGGGACCGATTGATCATGGTCTTCTGAAAACGCCAGAAATGCTCCTTTTTTCTCTACTTCATTTTTTGAGTGCTTAATTCCATCCTAATCCATTTTGTACCTGAAAAGACTCTAAAAGACTAACAAAGACTCTAAAAGACTAACAAAGACTCGAAAAACATATGAATAATTGAGTAAAAAACCAATAAAAATGAGGTACATTAACTCCCCCGAACTTAGGTTCTTGCTTGTCCTCAAGCAAAGTGTAATCAAAGGAACTCATTCGTCATAAGAGTACCACAAAATCAATTTCTTTAGCAAACCACATAAAAAACTTATCTGACAGAAACGAGACCACCTTGTACTTCCCCCAGGCTTTGCAACTATCCCAAGCAAACTCCACAATCCAAGTGAGTGACTCGAATGCACCATACCGACTTCCTAAGGTATCTAAGTGTGGTTTATCGAGGGGATATCGATCAAAGGATACATGGGTTTTTCTCAACCTTAAAACTACTTTCTATATGGTTCATTTCCTCTCTTTCATCTATACTGCAACCAATTTTTTCCTACTTACCTAGGATATCATTTTTTTTAATCGGCTGCCACAAACCAATTTTTCCCTATTTACTTAGGGTATCATTGTATTTTTTATTGGTTGGTTCTTTAGCAACTCAAAGAATGAAAGCAAGAGTAATGTCATTGGAGTTTTCCTCAGCGTACCAATATTGCATCTAGCTTTATTTTTGTAGTTACCTCAGACTTAGCACATTCAACACAAGCACTTATACAAGATTAGAGAGAGGGGAACAACACTCACACAGATAAATCATTCAGGACTGAAGAGGGAACCCGATCTGATGTATGCCAACCCCCTTGACATGAGAATTAAATCAGGTTAGGTGTGAAGCCGGCATGAGATTCTTCGAATACCCAAGAAGATGTGGGTAACATTGAGAGGTTGCAAGGTCTCTAGGTTTTCTAATAGTCAATTGATTCATGTCAAATCTGAGTCAATGGTTACTTAAGTTCATGAAAATGCAATAAAACTTCGAAAATCCTAGTTCCTACAATCGGTTTTAGACTCAATAAAAAAACTTACTTAAGAGATGACTCAAAAAGAGATGAAAATTAAAAGAAAGAAATTTGTTAGTCACAGCATGGGCTCTCCCCTAAACTTACTTCACACCGTCTCAGTGTGAAGATAAATCCAAAAGAAGCACGACAAACGATAAAATAAATAAGAAATTGAAAAATGTGAATTGCAAAGAAGTTGGAGACCTGACAAAGGATCAATCGATCTGGTTGTATCGATCTTTAGATTGACTGCAAATCGGTCGTAAGATCTTGTGCATAAAAGTCTTGGTATCAGGGATCGATCGATCCAAGGCAAGATCGATCGGTCGACTTGCATGATCTTCCACACAATCGTCAGAACGAGTGAACTCGTCGTCAGGTTTTGCGCATATGTGTATATTCCAATGGATCGATCGATGTGTGGGCAGATCGATCGATCGATGTGTGGGCTCATCGATCGTTTGATGTGTGGGCTCATCCCAGAAATAGTGCCTAATGTCATGAAGGAATTTCTTCTTCCTGTAGCCATAGAAATGTGCAGGTTCGACCTCAACAGCTAGGTAGTTTGCAACCTCGGCAAACCAAGGGATCCCGAAAGGTATTATGACCAAGGCGAATCGAGTAAACATGTTCTTCTGGTAGGCTATCATTTAGGGGTACCTCATCTTTGATCTGCAGTCTAGAGAAATGATTTGCCACTCCATTCTCAATACCTTTCTTGTCCTTAATCTTAAGATTAAATTCTTGTAGAAAGAGAACCCATCTAAGAAGCCTTGGTTTCACATCTTTCTTGGAGAGAAGATATCTTAATGCAGCATGATCAATATGCATAATTCACCTTGGAACCCACTGGATACAACCTGAACTTCTCAAAAGAAAAAACAATAGCAAGAAGCTCCTTCTCAGTTGTGGCATACTTACATTGTGCGTCATCAAAGTCTTTGTAGCATAATAGTTGACATGAAGTTTATTGTCCTTCCGCTGTCCCAAAACAACACCTACTGCATACTCACTTACATTGCACATTACCTCAAAAGGTAATTCCCAATCTGGTGGCTGCACAATTGGTGCACTAACGAGAGCCCCCTTAAGTGTAAAAAAGGCTTCATGGCAAGCTTTATCAAGCTTAAACTACACATCCTTACACAACAACTGTGTCACTTGCCTAGCTATTTTCGAGAAATCACTGATAAACCTTCTTTAAAAGTTAGCATGTCCCGGAAAGCTCATGACCTCTTTCACTGAGATCGGCTGCTGCAAGTTTGTCATCACTTCGATCTTTGCTCGATCGACCTCAATCCCATGCTCAAAAATCTTGTGAACCAAATCTATCCCGTATCTCTCCATAAAGTGGCATTTCTTCCAATTCAGCACAAGATGTTTCTCTTCACAACGCATGAGTACCTTGCAAAAATTAGAAATACATCCGGCAAAAAAGGAACCATAAACAAAAAAGTCATCCATGAATACTTCCATTATCTCTTCGATCATGTCAATGAAAATGGAAAATCATGCATCGCTGGAAGTAGCTGGAGCATTACATAATCTAAATGGTATTCTACGATAAGCAAAAGTACCATAAGGACATGTAAAGGTGGTATTCTCCTGATCATCCAGTTGGATTGAGATCTGAAAGAAACCTGAATAACCATCTAAGAAACAATAGTAAGGATGCTTAACCAATCTCTTAAGCATTTGATCGATGAACGACATAGGAAAATAATTTTTTCTAGTAAAAGAGTTCAAAATCCTATAATCGATACACATCCTATGTCATGTGACAGTTGTAGTCGGTATCAACTCATTATTTTCATTCTGCACTACAGTCACACCCCCTTTCTTAAGAACTACATGTACCAGACTAACCCAATTACTATCAGAAATGTGAAATATGATACCAGCCTCTAAAAGTTTCATTATCTTTTTTTCAACGACATCCTTCAGGTTAGGGTTCAACCATCTCTGGTTCTCTATAGAGGTTTTCGATTCATCAATCAGGTGTATTCTATGCATGCACAGATAAAGCGAGATTCTAGTAATATCATCTAACAAATAACTTAGTGCTTTACGATACTTGCGAAGTTCGCATAGTAGTAAAGTAGTCTATACATTATTCAAACTAGCATTGATGATAACATGATATGTTGAATTAGGTCTGAGAAACGTGTACCTTAGCCCTTCTGGGCGTGTTTCAGTTTGATCTTTGGAGATTTAGACTTACTCCATGGGTTGTCTCAAAGCGCATGAGGCGAGGGTTTAGGTACATCCAAGGAGACGTAGGCAACCATTTTCTCCATTTTGTGGCACGAATCCAACATCTTAGCATACCCGCTTGCTTCATCATCGAGAAAACTGAACTTTGTCTCAGCTTTAGTCAAGACGATATCTAAAGGGTCATCTGAAAGAATTTCCTCTGTAACCTCGTCTGCAACTTTCTCTAAGTCGTCCACCATGAAGGTTATCCCATTTAACATGGGTTTCTTCAGCATCTTATCCATCTCGAACTGCATAACCATATCGCCCAAGTGGAGGTCGATTCGCCCATTCTTCACATCGATGATTGCTCCAACAATTTTCAGGAATGATTTTCCTATAATCAACGAATCTTTCAGTTCCTCATCGAGCTCCAAGACCACGAAATCGGCTGGTACAATTTCTTTTTCTATCTTGACATGTAGATATTCTAAGACACCAAAAGGGAGCTTCATAGAATGATATGCAAAGATCAACGAAATCATTATCTGCTTGAGCTCGGTGTACCCTATTCGTTATGCAACAGAATATGGCATCAGGTTCACGCGTGAACCTAGATCACAAAGAAAGCGAGTCAAATGTCAGTGGTCCAATCTGGACAAACAATACAAACCGCCTAGGATCTTCTTCCTTCTTAAGCATCTTGCCATGAAGCACATCATTACATTCCTGAGTGATCATCATGACATTCTTTTCCCCAATAAACTTACTTGTGACCAAGCCCTTGACATAGCTTTTCAATGAGGGGATCATTTGCAAGGCATCAACAAAGGGTAATTTCATAGACAAAACAACCAACATCTCCTTGCACATAGCAATCTCTAAATCTTTCGAGATTTCTTAGGCGGAACTCGATAAGGGGGTTTACGTACGTATACTCTCTCCACTACTGCTGGTGCCTTTTGACTCAAATCCGGTGCAACTTGCCGAGCTTGTTTTGGCGAGGTATTCTCTATTGTATCTGGTGTGGCCTCATCATCACCCTAGCTGACCTCGTCATCATCATCACGAAGGTCTATCAACACATCACTAATGGCAGGTTTCCTTATCCACTTATAAGCGTGACAACATTGCATTCCCTGTGGTTTTCCCGTTTCATTCATGACATCAAACTCTGAGGCATCTCAGTAGTTTGACCAAGCTGCATATCCATCCTCTTCACATGTGCAAAGACTGTTTCATACTTGCTATTCATTTCATTGTACATGGCAACTACTTTTGCGTTGATCTCGCTTGTAGCCTTCTGTTGTCCTTTAAAGAGTTGCTACAACATTGCCTTAAGCTCATTATGTGAGCTATCTGGAGGATTCGTTGGTGGTATGAGGGTTCCTGGGCTGAAGAGTATCGCCTGAAATATCACATTGATGAATAGCCTGCTTGTTTGCTCGACTTGATGCGATGAACAAATCCAACTTGGCAGTAACCTCATCAATCTTTTGAGACTCAATGCTGCTACTGCGAGCTGATCGGTTGTACTCAGGGCACTAATGACTCGAACTTGCAGCCAAGTTCTCTATGAAAGTAAACACATATTCCTTGGTGTTGGTTATGAAATCGCTATTGCTAGCAGCATTTAAAGACCTCTTATACTCCCAGTCTACTCTTCCATAAAAGATACTCAGTACTTATTCATCTGAGTACCCATGATGTGGACAGTCTCTTTTGTACTCTCTAAATCTCTCCCACACTTCACAAAAAGGCTCATCATCTTGCTGCCGGAAAGTGGTAATTTTATTCCTCAATTGAGCAATCTTTGCTTTGGTGAAGAAATGGTCCAAGAAAGTGGCTCTGACTGCATTCCATGTGGTCAGCGAGCCTACATGTAGGGATTTAAGCCAACGCAGAGCTTTGTTCTCTAGTAAGAAATGGAACAACTTGCACTTTACATAGTCCTCTGGGACTCCATGTGAGACTGTGGTCCTACAAATCTCCTCGTCGTTTTTGATGTGATCCATAGGGTTTTCAGTTGGAAGACCATAGAAAGCATACTGTCTAATCAATGCAATCACTTGAGGTTTAAACTCGAAGTCATGTCTTTCTAAAGGAGGTGGGCAGATCGCTGATCAATTCTGATAAAATTGGTGAGGTGTGTCGATATCTCTTATGGCTCAACGCAGAGTCTGAACATTTTGTCGTCCCCTCAGCTCCTCTATCTCTCCCCTCAATTGCTCAATTGTGGCAGCATCATTCTAACCATGACGGTCACTATCGTAACCCAAAGGATTAGTAAGAGTTGGGTTGCTCATTGTAACCTTAAGCACAATAAAAAAGAAAGACAAAAATAAACTTTAAGCAAAAGAAGACTTAGACTAAAATTCAATAGTAGATTGAAGGCAACACAATTAGTCCCCGACAACGGCGCTAAAAACTTGATATCACAAGTTTTAACCTTAAAAGACTACTGCAAGTGCACATCTAATAGAAATATTACCCAGAGATCGAATCCGGGAGAACCAAGTAGCTACACTATCAGTCCTTCAATCAAATTAGAGCTAAGACAAGAATGAAGGTGTTTGGAAACTTAATAACGATTACTAATAACGAAATAGACTTCAATAAATCAAAACATCAAGCTTAAGGAAATCATAGGGAAATTGGGAATCTAACCAAGACACTATTCAAGGTGCAAATTTAGATTCATTCTCGAACTCAGAACACTAATTTATAGCAAACCACTATCGACTACTATGTCTACCAACCTATAATTCTAAATTGTCATTTGAACATAGAATTCTAAACATGCATTACAGTTCAAGTGTGATATGTTCACAGAATTGCCTTAACATTAGCTTTCGTTGGCTAAGGACAATTTGCTCACCTATGTTCTCTCAGACATTTAATCAAACACTTTTGGTGCGTTAAACTTCCTATGATCATATATTAGGTGGTCAATCTAACCTAAGCAATGAACCCAACAATTGATGAAAGATTCTAATGATAAACACCTTATTTGACCCTAATTCATTAATTCCCTAAAGCCTTAGAAAAGCCTAAACTTGATTTGGGAACTACTCAAACATGGTAGAAGAAACAAACAAAACTTTCGTAGAAAACATAACTGAAAACTGAATTAAAATTAAAGGGAGTTTAGAAATCTAATCCAATGTGTAGAAATGAATCCAATCTCCTTGCTAAAAATCTAGAGTTGTTTCTTAAATAGAAAATTACAATACACCGCAAAAAGTATTAGAAAAACCTAATTAAAAGAGCAGAAAACGCGTCTGGTACAAAATAAAGAAAATTTGGAAGTCTCGCGCAGGCCCGTAGATCGGTCGATCTAGGTGTAGATCGATCGATCCATTATAAAATAGTCGATCCAGACCCTTGTTGGTTGTTCCATAGATTGAGTGCAAATTACCATCAATGGATGGAACGGTCGATCCTGAGGTAGTCGGTTGATCATCAGATCAGGTACACCTTCTAGTGGCGTGGAGATCGATCGACCCAGAGGCAGCTGATAGATTCTAAGGTCATGCGTAATTTCTGGTGCTGTGGAGATTGATTAATCCAGGAGGGGACAGATCGATCTTAGTCTAATGAAAACGTCAGAAATGCTTTTTTTTCCTCCAAATGTCCAATGCTTGAAACCGACTCCAACCAAATAGTCAACACATTGAGAATTAAGCATCCTAATATCACAAAATAACTTGTTAAAGTCTGAAACACGGTAAGCTCTAGTGGTGACACCGACTAGATACGTGAGAGTAGAATTCTTGTACATTGCCAGAATGTTGCGTTTTAGGTAAACAATGCAAGCACCATGTGTTGCAGACGGGAAAACCTGGGAAAAAAAGAGGAAGGATGATATTAGTAAAAAAAAAGAGAACGAGATGTGTAGTAGCGCAAAGATAAGAGTGTTACCCTAGCAATACTAATGTAAATAGAAGAATGTATGTCTGAAATTATGATGAACCCGGGGTCACCTAAGCTATGTCTAAGAGTTTACTGATGAACCAAGTCCAGGATTTGTAGTTCTCACTATCAAATATAGCAAAGGCAAGAGGATAGACCTGGAAATTTGCATCATGGCAGCCTGTAGAGAACATGCAACATTCATATCTTCCTCTAAGATGGTTGCCATCTATGATAATGACTTTGTGCATGAACACAAACCCTTCGATGGATGCACACAGAGAAAAGAATAGAGATTTGAATCTCACACCTCCAGAGTGATACTCTTCAAACTCCAAAGAAACAAGGGAGTGAAGGTTTGTTTACAACAAAAACTTGAAATAAGCATGGAGAATGTTGTAACTCCCCATAGTAGACCCAAGCGTCCCATCAACAACAATTTTCCGGGCGCGCCAGGCTTTCCAATAGGAAAAATTCAGGTTGAAATGCTTACGCAAGAATCCTCTCACTTCATTAGGCTTACGACCACGACCAACAACAACATACTTGTTGCGGATCAAGTTTCTAATGACTGTAGTGCTTGCTTGTTTGTGAAAATCACCCCTCGGCGTCCACGGAGCATGTGTGGTGTGAAGAAACCCAGTGGATGATAAACATATTAGTCTGCTCAACCTTGGATGCACATACCCTCCAAGGGCAAGAATCCAAGACACAGTGAAGATGTGGTGTAGAATTGATGGACAAGATTTGGAGACTTTGAAATGGAACTTATTAGTAATGGCGTGGATTGACAGTTTAGTTCTAAAGTCATCTTTGTTGTGGACCATCCGACCATTAAATATACCATCACCTTCATAATCAATGTCGCGAAAAGCATGTTGCAAAGCATCTGTAGGATTGAGGAGAAAACATTTTTAGTGTGTGTAGTAATATACCATATTAAGTGGCGTATAGGTCTATAAGTTGACAGTCCTAATCATACCATCTTTTTCAGAGACATCAACGTATGGCGGGGCATCGTGATCAGAGAAAACCTTTGGGACAACTTCTTTGTGGAAAATAATGACCTCCTTTCTCCAAGAGGGAGCACGTACATTAGAGGGGCTATCAGAATTAGGTGTTTGAACATGGACATCGTGATCAGATACAACAATGGCTCAATTTGAAGAGCTCGGATAATCATCAGTATATGTATATAAAAGAAGATGAGATAGCATGGTAATACACAATTCAGATTTGGACAATATAGGAAGTAAATTTTGATAAACATATACCCATTGACAGGTCGTTATCGTTAGAGAGATTGTCTTGAGAAAAATCCATCATGTCGTAAGATGAATCTGAAAACTGGGGCTGAGAACATCTTACATCTAAAGGTGTGGATAGAGAAATGTTACAGTCAAAGCGTTGTGTGATTGGGAAAATGGACGGTAATAGCATGGCTATAAGGAGCAAGACTAGCTGGAGCAGGGTTAGCATGAGCAAGGGTTGAGAGCATAGGACTGCCTCCAGCAAAAGCTTTCCAGAGCTGACAAAGGTGAGTAAGCCGTGCAGATTCCTAAGGTGCACGAGCTTTGGATGATTGATAAGGAACATGTTCCTGAAGAGATGAAATTCCTTTGCCTTTGTCTACATGCGCAATTCCTTTGCCTTTGTCTACAAAAAATAAGAAATGTGAGAACAAGATATAATACTTAACAAATTATGCCAATAAAAGTACACATCAACAATACCAGACAATCCATCATTGGCATATAATTCCCAAATGCCTAGGAGTTGAGAGAGAGACGATGTTTGGAATGAAGGGTTGGTTGAAACAAGGGAGACATGGATACACTTATGAGGCATTGTGTGGTGACTGAGTAAAATTACAAGAGAGTAAAGAATAACCCTGCTAAGTTATTTGTCTATCTAAACATAAAATATGTTGTCATGATAGAGAGCTTTGCAAAACCTAATTTAGTAAAAAGGAAGACTTAAAAGTAGAATGAGCCGAAGGGGCGCCTGAAAAAAAAACATAAAAATGTTATATATTTACTATAACTACCGTATGGGACGAGAAATCAATATGTCTAACCAGGAATAGGTTTAAGTAAGGGTATCCCCATAGGGACATATGTGGCCTTGGAAGGGGAGAAAGTATGGACTGAAAATGGACAATACATTTGAAAACTTAAACTGTGAAGTAACAAGGCAACAAAGCGTAAACATGGAAAGCAATGGGCTGAGAAAGAAACATATAGCGCAAGAGTCGTTGGAAACACAGTCAACTCGTTGATCCCGAGAAGGGGAAGCATATGAGAAAATCAAAAACATGAGACATATATTAAAGTTGCGGTAACAAGGATATAGGAATACATCGTACCAAGGTACGGACTTTACCTATGTGCGACGAGGAATTTGTTATTGTGGTAAAGGAATTCGACAGACTATGTACAGAATTGAGGTCATATGTGTTAGGCCAAAATATCAGGGTTTAGAACAGTTAAGATGTATCTGAGGTACGTACAAACGTAATACTTTGTTTTATCATGAATTTACCGATGGTTGAGGAAGGCTTGGAAGGGTCGCACGCCTCATCACCATCTGAGGGGATCAAGCACATGACACATATATTTGAGTCGCGTTAATAGGGTTATGGACATAAATGTTATAATGTTACATCATTTACCAAGAACAGAAGTGGCATTTCTAACGAAATCTAAGGCATCCAACATATCAGATACGAAATTGGTCAACTCTGTTTAAGAGGTAAGGACAAATTTTAGAGCGGTAACAAAGTTGCCGATGTACGAATGTAAGTAGTTGTCAATTTTATCCTAAATTTACAGAGGGTTGGCGAGGTCTCAGACTTTTCAGCATTCGGTTCGGATAGTCCTTCAGCATCGAGGACAAAAGTAGTGTTCAATCATTTATTAACACGGTAATAACGAATGCATGGTAATAGGTAAGTTACCTTGTTGTATTTCCATGTTAACTCACGAATCTGCATCAGCTGAACCTATCCCACCTACAGGAGCTGCTCTGGCTTGACTTCTTGAACCAACAATTGTTGTTTCCGCATCTACAAAAAAAACCCACATAAAATCAGGTTGAAAATTAAACAGGTAAAGTGTTTCAAACTTAAGCAATAGTATAGAACCCCCTGCATCTGGAGCACTATTGGCTAAGTCAACAGGCGTGATAGTCACAATCAGGTTGGGTTTTCCCAAATGACGCCTGACGACCCAATAAATTCTCATAGTTGACTCATTGTGAACACGAGCTAGCCAAGTCTTCTTCCCAAGATCGGAAACAGAAAACCAGCCGTAAGAAATGTCAAGCTTCAACTCAACTAAATCTTCTCTTGTCAGAGTTTTGCCATAGTGACAACCCAACTTTTCCATAATTAGCTCCTTCACTTTCTCAAACCATTCGTCTAACATAACAGTGATTTTGAATGGATTTCCCATTTCTATTATTTTTAACTCCCACTCACCATACTCATCATACTCATCAGACTACCAAGTACCACGAATGACAATGATATCAACACTCATACCTTATACAAGAAACAGCGAAAGGAATAGCTATTATTGATACATAAAAAAGTGAATCAAAGGTAGAGTAGGCTAAGAAAGTGAAAAACGGGAAAAAACATATCAAATCCACAGTATCAAATCACAGTAGATCGAAGAGGGAAATAAGTAAATTCAATGATTAGGAGAGTAAATGTGAAAAAAAAACTTACTCAAACTTAGCAAATTAAGACAGTTACCGATTTCATAAACAATAACACAAATTAAGCAACAGACAAACACGGTAAAGGAAGAATTACTCAGACAAACTATGGAGGAAGGTAATATATGGAGGACTTGGCATCCTTTCTCCCATGGTACAGTGTTGGCCGAAAAAGCAGTGAGATCCAAATACCAAGAAATCCTTGGGAATAAACTGTGGGCAGACGTCGTCAATAACATCGTCTAACCATTAAATGCACATCACCTCCGTCTGACAATAGGTCACATGACCTGCTTTAGACTAATAATTTTTTTTTCTTTTTGTAATTAGATAGGGGCAACAACAAAATTTCGGGAGAGAGAGGTTGAGCTCGTTGGGGCCAGGTAGGGCTATTAATCATGATCCGTGATCCGCCGGATATCCATATTCGTATCCGAATTTTGATCCATAACACGGATATCCGGACCAAACGGATACAGATACGAATACGGATCGGATGAAATAATGGGCCGGATACGGAGTGGATACGGAGCAGATATCCAGCCTATTTAGGATACATATACGGATCGAAACCTAAATGGACCGGATACGGAGCGGATATAGAGTAGATATCCGGCCCATTTAAGAAATATCCGGTCCATTTAGGAAATATCCGACCCATTTAAGAAATATATATAAAAACGGATATCCGGATCACGGATATCCGGTCTTTTCGGATATGGATACGGATCACAAATTTTACTATCCGTTGGATACAGATACGGATCGGCCAAATTGGGCCGGATATCTGCTCCGTAACACCCCTAGGGCCAGGGATTACATCCTTAATTTATTTTCTGTTGGGTATATTACATTAATAAATATTACAAACATTATTATTTCATACAGGCTTGTACCACCCATTGACCAGATTATTGTTTTTTTATCAACTACATCGACAAGATCTAATATATAGTTCAAATTCAATCCATCTCCAAAATTTCTTACTCACATGTAATAATGTGGAGTCGAACTCCATATATCTAAACTATTAACCAAGTCATGTAACTACCGGCTGGAAAAAATCTAATGTTATAGTTGGGGCATTCAAATGCAACACTACAAATGTTTTGTCCTCTATGTTATAGTTATGAATTTTATCATAACGTTTTGTTGTCCAAACAACCATATTTCTAGATAATTAATTAAGGTAGTCAAACAATGACTATATGGTATAATGACAAATCATTCTAACAACGTAACATATTTTAAACACAACTCTGATCTAACTTGGCATCTTATAAGAATTCAATCAAAATTAAAATACAATTGATCGCTGTTTACTGTTGTGTTTCAGCTAGAAAAGGTTTAAAGGTCATAAGAACTCCGAGTGCCAACACCATGTTCAGTATAAAGAATACCATTAGAGTTCCTGCAGAGTTGCTTCTTTTTAGTCTCACTTGGTCAAGTTTGAATGTTCAACTTATATAGTTAATTGATCAATATGGATACGAGTTAAGATTGATGAAATTCACATTACCAGGGAGAAAAGCAGCATCTTGACGTTTCTCACTCCATGAAAAACTGCCAACAAAACCAGAAACAAGTTATTGTTTGTTTTACGACAGATTCAAGTTGAAGCACAATATGTGTATAAAGGAGGTAGAAGAAGATGCGTACATGATTCCTGCTGCTGCTGGACCTATAGCTTTGAAAAAAGACATCCCTGTCATGGCGATCCCATTAGCTGCTCCTCGTTGGTCTTGTCTCTGTTGAATAATCACAAATTAAAGAGATTCTAATTTTACTGACTGTTTCTTTATAATGAATCAATGTTGTGAAGATACTTACTACAGCCCTGTTTTGAAGGATGAATAAGCCAGTTATAGCAGAAGTCTGCACACACATGTACACAACTTGTTGAGGATCTAATTCTAAACTTAAATCAAAACCACAAATTTCTTCAAAGCTTATGATCAGAGAGGCTTACGCTTAGAACATTCTTTGCTACAGATGCACTATTGAGCGTCAGTGTAAGGGCGACACCAGATAATTTTGCTATTAGTGGGTAACATGATAACACAACTAACGCTAGACTCTGAAGTATCGAAAACAAGCACAGGATTACAACATTCCTCCTCAAAGATAAAAAGGTTTTGCAGTAAGACCAGTAGAGTGTTATATATAGAGAGAATTTACCCCTGATATACGTGTAACTAAGATAGGTCCTAAAAGCCTTTCCGCATAAGAGTAGAGCGAAAGCTGAAAGATAAGGAGACCAAATCCTAGAATGAAGTATTATTTAGGTCAGAACAATTTGTTTCTGTTGGAAAATATTAGCATTGAGATGTATAAAACACACCTGAAATTGCAAGAACAGAACCAACATCTGCAGTGGAGAATCCCAAACCTCCATATTTCCTCGGGCTGTTTGCCCACAATGAAAAGATCTGTTGGAGAAAGAAAGCTGAAGATTGTATTTGTTCGGCCAAATAAACAAAGATGGATGTGGGGGGAGAAGAGTCTTACCTCTGTGTAAGCCATATCATGAAGTGAAAAGATGCAGTAGACAATGATGGATGAAATTAGTGGCCAGTTGTTCAAGAGAGAACTTTTCTCTGTCACTTTATCAGATTCAGGGTCATGAGACAAAACTTTAGAACCATCAAAAGACTCATCATTGTCATCAAACTTGTGATTGTGCAATGTTTCCTGAAGAGAATAAACAACAGTCTCTAGGCTTAAGTAAACAAAACTCATGGATTCATGAAGCAAAATAAAAATGGAACATTGGATGTATAAAGAGTGTACCGGAATCCTTAATGAAATTATGGTCACCACAAATGCAAAAACAGATATTGCTAAACACGGCAAAAAGAAGGGAAATCTGCAGTATAATTTATAGATCAATGAGTGTGTACATATATATATGAGTGGAGTGATAGTGAAGCGGAGAGAAGAAGATACAACTTACTTGCCAAAAATTGAGTCTTTTGAGAATAAACTTGGATATTGCTTTGCAGGCTACAAGGTTGGTAAGATTCAAGAAGAATCAGGAAGGGCACAAAACTAGAGTGAAAAAGAAGAAGATTGAAATGAAGAAGACCTGAGCAAGAAAACCTCCTATAGCAGGACCAATGATGAGTCCAATGCCCCATGCTGTACTGACCTACAAGGACTTATGATTAGATTCTATGATGCTTTACTCAATTGGAGGAATAAAGAAGTAAACTTTGGATGAAGGAGCTTACTGCTGAGAGTGCTAAACCTTGATACTCATCTCGAAATGTTTCCATTGCGTATGCCTGAATTCATCAATGGTAAGGTTTATGGAACCAAGTAAGATGTTAAGAGAAGGAGAAGTCAGACCTTTATGGGACCAAGTAAACCGTTGAAACTACCAAGGCAAAACCTTGTGATAATGGCCATCCAGAAATTTAAACTTAGGCCAGAGTATTGAAAATGACCCTGTAAAACAGAAATTGAAGCATTGGTTTTAAGAAAGTATACAAAAGGCAATGAAAGACTGAAGAAACAAAGGAAGATGACTAACACAGAAGCGGTTCCTATGAGGATTACAGGTTTTCTACCATAACGATCAGCCACCAGTCCCCAGAAGACAGATGTAAATGTTCGTCCCAACATGAAAGAGCAACCTTTAAAGATAACAACGATATGAGTTTGAAAGACATAGAAATTATACTGATGAATAAATAGAAGAAGAGAAGACAACTCACCAACGAATCCAGCGTAGAACCCAATGTCCTCTTCCTTCTTTGCTATGTTAAAATCATCAATCTAACACCAATTTCACAACCAGATTTTACTGTTATTACAAGTTTTGAAAAACACTAACATCCAAACAAACATGTATATATAAGTGACAAATAGAACTCAAATCTAGTGAAGGAGTTAAATGATTAAGTGTGGGTACTTACCATAAAGTAAAGGAAAGGGAAAAGAGAGGAAATGGGCAAAGCTGAAACGATGCAAAGAAAACCAAAATCATTATTGAGAGTGGAAACAACATTTTTTCAATTTTCTCCATCTAAGTGGTAACCATACCAGTGCATAGAACGATGATCCAAACAGTAAAAAGCTCCCAGAAAGGAAAACCTCGACGAAGCCTCTTCATCTGATCAACTTTGCAACCTGGGCAATTCTCATGATACTTATTCTCTAGCAAACACTCGGTATATTCTTCAGCCATTTTCACACACCTCGATTGGGATCGATGTGTATGGAGAGAGATGGAGAAGAAGAAGAAGATGCGAGTGTATGGAGAGAGATGGAGAAGAAGAAGAAGAAGATGCGAGTGTATGGAGAGAGATGGAGAAGAAGAAGAAGAAGAAGAAGAAGAAGAAGATGCGATGTGGTTATTAATGGAAGCAGAAGCAGTATTATCACATTGGAGGCAGAATTATCACGTACTCTTTTTTATTAATTCTTTCTACACAAATGACGATACAAAAATATTAAATGATTTGATAGAGTCACAGAGAGACAGAAGAAGACAACAACTTTGTCCTTTCTTCTCACCAGTCGTCAAAGACATCACCTTTGCCAATCAATTCACATTTATTATTGAAATTCAATCAGTACTCACCGCATCACCTTTTACCATGATATAATATGTTATAAGAAAACTACAAAAAGGTCAACATTTGTTGGAGAGTTAGAAGCAAAACGTGGTTTCAATTGTTAGAACATGAAAGCTATTCATAGTCAATTTCTGTGTTACGTAAAAGACTGTTATATATATATAACCACCATTCATCGTGGTTGTTAAAAGATTGAGTTTTTCTTTGTGTAGGCCATTAATTGTTTATATATATGATTTAGATTATTACAATAAAATGTGAATATTTCCAGTGATGTGACAGATGACAGTCTAATAAGACAAGACAGATCTCTTCGAACTTGTCCTCTCGTTATTTTAGCAAAGTCTCATGCACAGATACACAATGGTTTACACAAAAACATAAGACCACGTTTATCAGAGATCTTTTTTTTCCCATGAAAACTATATATGGTTGAAAATGGAAATATATGAATTATTCCTTGAAAGAAGGATTAGAATACTCCATTATCACCCACTAATAAGTAATAATTTTTTGTCATACTTCGTAAAGTAAAAATGGTAGAAATGTTTTGAATTTTCATTTGTTACGTTTTTACAAGAATGTCATTCCAATTAAAATATTTTTTGTTTTGTTTTTAAAACAAAAATGCCATTATAATTTATAATATTATTTTTTCAGAAAAAAAATTAAAATCTAAAAGATTTGTAAAAACAAAAAACTAAACCCTAAAACCTAATAAAAACTAGGTTTATAAAATTGTTATATAGGTTTTCTGAAAATTTGGTTATTGGTCTAATATGAACTGTAGGTTTTGTTGGTGGTTTTGTAGGTTTATTGAAACGCTTATAACGAGTTTTTCTGTGTTGCATAGTAATGGCAGAGAAGAAAGATTATTCTACGTATACATGGGCGGCGAAACCTATGGATTGGTTGATGATGAATCAACTAAAGATTGATAGGAGCAATGAGGTGTGTTAAAATCGCTTGAAGAGTTTTTGTGTTGCAGGTTTACAGTTTCTGTTTTATAGGTTTTGATTGGAACTTTTTGTAGGTTTAGTTTTTATGTTTTTCCGTAAGGCATTGTAGGTTTTGTCAAAGCTTTTGTAGGTTTGTATAACGTCTTGTAGGTTTTTTCTAACATTTGCTATTTTGCAGATACGTGTTGAGAAGAACTTAGTGCATAAGGCTCTTGAAGATGAGAAGGAGGACTCGACGTTACACAACATGATCCGGGATATCCTTGATGGCACTTTAGATGAATCTTTTTGGGATGATGAAAAGAAGACAACAAAGAGGAAGATAACTAAGGGTATTTAACTGATCTGAATCCATGTGGAGAGTATGATGGTGGTAGACAAGGTCAGTTAATTACATACACTTAGCCAGAATCACTGGGATAGTAAGTAGGGTGATGCGTTATATAATTTTTTGTAGTTGCAAACATAATTTGCAGCATATTATACTAACAAAAGACCATATTATTTTGTAATGAAATGTATCCTCTGTGAGTATGGTTTAGGATTGTCACGATATAATTCAAACAAAATGATTATGGAGGTTCTAATTGATTTTTGTAGGTTTACCATTATCTCGATGTATACAATTGTTTACTTGTGGGTTTATAGTTTGTCTTTTTGTAGGTTTACAATTGTCTTTTTGTATGTTAGTTGTTGTCCGTTTGTATGTTCAGCTGCTGCTAGGGCGTGGACACATGAGATTTTTTCTAAGTCAAACCTCTTGCAAGAACATCTTTTCTCGGTCAAATTGGCGACATTGGTTGATGAGATGTTAGTCACTTGTGTTTGATGTTCATCTATAGGTTGAATTTATCCCTAAAAGAACAAAACAATAAGTTTATCAATTAAACTTACAAAAGAGGACTATAAACCTACATTACTTACACAAATTGTCTAAAAACCTACAATCCGGATATATAAACATACATAAATGAAAGAAATATGTAAACCTACAAACAACATCAAGATACCTATAACTTAGAGTTATCTAATAACAACGTTGAGTCAAACCAAAAGTTTCAAACACCATTGCCTCTAAATCCTCCAAAGTTGTTCCTTTATTCAACATGATGATTTTGCTCCCATGAGATTTATCCACATAAAAAAGCCAACGATCATTCTCACCCCTCCATTCTCCACAAATTAATTGAAGTTGATACATCTCAAGAGATTCAACACACACTCAAAGGGTTATAGCTTGAATGAAGATGAACAATGGTGTTAGTGTTTTGAAACGACATCGTGGGTTTGTAGAAGAAGAAGGTAGGTGTGTATTAATGTTGGGGTAAAATAGTCTTTTCAAGTCGTATGTTTAAATTAAAAAAACTACAAAAGAGGTCCAGAAAACCTACACAAGAGCCACGAGAAACCTACAAGACTATAACGGTAAACCTATGATAACCTGAATTAAAACCTTTAATGCAGAAGAACAAAGTCGTATGATAACAGGAGAACAACGAAGTAGAAAAACCTACTAGACGTAAATGTAAACCTACAATTTGGAGAATGATGTCTTACACATATAAACCTACAACAAAGACCATGAAAATGAAAAATAAACCTACAACAAAGACCTTAGAAAAACCTACAACACACAAAAAACAAAACCTACAAAACAGAAGAAGTTAATCGAGACAGAAGAAACATCAATCCTACCAAACCTACAATGCCTGCTAGATAAACCTACAAACGAGAAGGATAACTTGCAAAATTAAACCTACAACACATAAAAAACAAAACATACACAAAGAAAAACTAAACCGACAATGAAGTCGAGCATAAACCTACAAAACGAACGTGATCAGAGTTTCCTACGAGAAATGTCAAATAAAGTTGAACATATAAACCTACATAACAGGAGAATTAAACAAAAAAACCTACAACAAAGTAACTTTACCTAGGAGAATTAAGTTTAGAAAATATAACGTGTAAACCTACATAACTTGAGACATTTAAACCTACATCAAATTGAAAAGAAAACCTATAAAACTTGACAATAAAACCTATATCGTTTCAAAATTTCTTGTAGGTTTTGGGTTTGCTGGCGTGAAATTTCTCATTAATGGTAGTTTTGTAAAAAAAAATTAAAAGGAATAAGAGGTAAAACGATATTATAATCCCGAAAAGATTAAAATTGTAATAAAAATCTTTTCAAACTATTATGGTAAATAAGGAGTGACAATAGATTAGTTTAGTCTTTATTTAACAAGATTTGTTAACATTTTAGGTAGTCTTTTACGGTGGACCAGAATTTTTATTTACATTTTTGGTGGGCTTACCTAACTTTCTCACCAATATATTCAATGAATCTCACTATTGGGTAAATTATTCGGAAGCCGACAATGCTCAAAAAAAATGTGTAAAGCATTTCTCTTTAGAGTATTTAACCTTACGATTAATCAAACCTATGAATAACATGAATTAGTGACAAGTGGGATCAGCTTCATTGCGAAGATGGTCTAACCAACGAAAGTGGAAGTCTATTAAACCGATCTAGTTTTGGTATTTCTATAATCTTGGTATGGAATCAGACCAAGCAAAACTAGAGGAAATCATCAAAAGAGTTTTGTTTCTAAGGTTAGTGAATTTTTATTACGGCTTCTTTCGAATCTGATTTTTAAAGAATCAACGAGTCCATACATTTTCCCTATCTCTCACCAATTCAAATGAATTTCATCTTCGAGCCGTGATTAGAAATGGCTTGAACGTGAGTGCTACTCCGACCACAACTATCACATTCAGGACAAAGAACACCATATGCGATCCTACATACCATTTCCATTTATGTGTTAATCATAAGTACAGTGACTATCATAAAGAATGACTAAATGGAAACTAATGCAATACCTGGTAGAAACGCTGCGTTTAATCGCCTTTCGCTCCAAGAAAATCTGCCAGTAATAGAGATTTGTGTTTAAGACATTACTGCTTCTTCGAATTTACTTACTCGTTCATTAAAAATGTTACTTACAAGATTCCAGCTCCAGCTGGTCCAACGGTTTTAAAGAGAGACATCGCAGTCATTGCGATTCCATTGGCCGCACCTCTTTGGCTCTGATCCTGTTGTTTTGGTTGTTTTATACAAAAACTTAAATGTTATAAGAGAAGACAAAAAACTGGTCCACACTGAACTCCACACTTTACAGAAGATAACAAAGAATGTCTGTTTACCACAGCTCTATTTTGCAGGATCAACAAGCCGGTTATGGCAGATACCTATATATATACGTAAAGATCAACTATGTCAGACATGACCTCATTTTCTGTATATGTCAACTAAAGACATACAGAGGAGAAAGAAAGAAAGAGTTAGCTTTTGGTTATGAACTTACACTTAGCACGTTTACGAGGATTGATACACAATTTAACATCAAGCTCAGACTGAGACCTGATAAGTTAGCTATGAACGGATAGCTCATTTGTATTGGGATCATCAATGCCTGACACAAAAAAAAAACATTTTCAGAAGAACAATCTCAATGTTGTTGCATCCAAGTGCACATGATAAGCTGTAGAGAAGCATCAAAAGGAATATCAACTAACCCCAGCATAACGCGTGACCCGTACAGGCCCTAGCAGTTTCTCAGCGAAAGGATAAACAAAAACCTGAAAGGAGAATAGGCCGAGACCTAAAGCAGAATTGTTGATGAGTAATAATACAGTCTCAATTTCACCATTCCTATTTGGTTAACTCTCATACTGTTTCAAATCAAAGCATACTCCAATCCTCATTTTCACAAGTTCTTATCAGTAACAAAACAAGAGCAAGAATGTCCCGCATACCTGAGATAGCAAGAACTGTACCGACATCATTGGTTGAGTAGCTCAGACCTCCATATTTCCTTGGACTGTTAGCCCATAGTGCGAATATCTGCATAGCCAGATTCCAAGTAATGAGTTTTATTTTGGGTCCAGACAAAAAATACAAGACATTGAAGTGGCAAAGGCTCTATTTTTACTAACATGGGAATTTTAATGCTCGTCTACTTCTTCAATAGAATCAACGTACAAAAATCTAGAACCAAGGGACTACGAACCCAACTAAACCCTTGATATTGCCAAAATACACTCTGCATTCTAATCGCTCCCTATTTAACCCACAGCTCTCAGTTCGGACCATAACTGCGAAAAGACTAGGCTCGATACAACAGACCACACTTGAGAAAACAAAACCAAGTAGTCCACTTACTTTTAATCTTCTATATTAACACATGCAAAGCCTCTTACCTTGACACCAAATTCAAGATCTTCAAGATCATCAAGAACATACACGTTTGAAATTTGAAAATTCAGCAATAGAACACTTATTTTAAAATGAGTTTATTGACTGAGGTATGGCAGATAACTTAAGGGTACGCAAAAATTCTAGTTTCAACTACTTACCTCAGAGTATGCGGTATCATGTAGACACAGAACACAATACACAATGATAGATGACATTAAGGGCCAGTTTTTCAAGAGAGACCCTTGAAAAGCCTTTGTTTTGTTTTTTCCTGCTTTCTTGGTAGAAGCAGAGGATTCATGAGGTGCCGCTTCAAGTATTTCATATGCGTCATCATGTAGTGTGCTGTCCTGCTTATGATTGTGCAGTGTTTCCTACTCAGAAAAAGACATAGGAGCTCGTGGGTGAACTCTGTGCGAAATATAGTTATTAAAGAAGAGTCGATATTGAAGACAAAAGGTTCTCAGTAAGCTCTGGCAGAAAATAGAGTACCGGAATGAAGCAGCATAGTACTGTCACAAGCAGTGCAAATGCTGATATCGTGAAGCAAGGCAATGCATACCGAAATCTGCATACCAATTTGCATATTATTTCATGGATTCAATGATATCTGTTCCATAAAACTCTAAGAGATGAGTAAGAATATACACCTGCCAAAAATGGAATCTTTGGAGAAAACATTTGGGTATTTGTCTGCCGGCTGATATAAAAGAACATTGAAAAGCTTTAGTTAGAACACTAGAAATCCCCAAGTATGAATCAATACGCAAGAAAGTTGCAGCAAGGTAAGATAGATGGACATATGATAGCAATTAGATCGGAAGGAACTGCAAGGTTTGGAAGGCTAAGAAAATATAAAACTTAGATACCTGAGCTAGAAAACCCCCTAGAGCAGGGCCAATGATCAGTCCAATGCCCCAAGCAGTACTAACCTGAAATGAGTAAAGTTACAAACGTCATGCACAACAGTCAAAATATACATAAATGCGTGATGAAGAAACTTACAGCTGACATAGCTGTTGCTTGATATTCATCACGAAAAATCTCTGAGGCATATGCCTGAAAATTCACATTAACAATTACATAAGAGAAAATGCAGTTGACATAATGGTGTACAGAACAAAAAATAAAAGTAAACCAAGAGTATTGGTGGCAACCAAAAGTGATCACCTTCATTGTACCAAGCAAACAGTTGAAACTTCCAAGAAGAAATCTCGTTCCGATTGCCATCCAAAAGTTTAAGCTCAAGCCAAAAAGAGCGTTGAAAATCGCACTACAATAACCACTCAAATCAGTTCTCTAAAGACGTGCAAGGTCACAATAATCAAATTGATGTAAAAGTATACTTACATTGATATAGTTCCCAAGAGTATAATCGGTTTTCTTCCATAACGATCAGCCACAATTCCCCAGAAGACTGACGTTAATGCTCTGCCGAGCATAAATGAGCACCCTTGGTAATAGTCAGAAATGAAAATTAGAACAAACAGAAGAGATATGGAGATTGAATATGCCGAATACCAAGTGAATGAGGCACTGTTTTCTCACCTACAAACCCAGCATAAAACCCAATATCTTTCTCCGTCTTTGCAACACCAAAATCCTCAATCTGTGAAACCAAAGTAGATGTGAAAGACATTCAATTAAGTGTCTGTGATAACATGCCTCTCAATTTGCACAAAAGAACGTCCACAGTATAGTAGCTCTTGAAATTTGTAATCAAACACCCACCATATAATAGAGGAAGGGATAGAGTGAGGAAATCGGCAGAGCTGCAAACAAATGAATTCAACTATGAGAAAATTGCGTAAACAAATCATGACTTTCAATACAAGAAACATAAGCAGCAAACAACAAATTAGGCCAAGCCAATCACATCACCAGAACTGCCTCCGAATTCATAAATGAACATCGTAAAAATTAAGAGAATAAAAACATTGATTAAGAATCAGAGAAGGCGAAGAATTAAGGGATTACAAGTAGAGAGGACGATGATCCAAACGAAGGAAAGCTCGAGGTAAGGATATCCTCGACGGAGCTGCTTCATCTGCTCCACTTTACATCCCGGACATCCATCATGATACTTTTGATTCTCCAACAACGCCTCCTTGTACTCTTCCGCCATTTTTCACCCTTTTGAGCTCCAACAACACACAACCTAAATATTCGTGACAGGCAGTAAAAAGCAATCCATAATTAAAAGGAAAGAATCAATGGAAAAATTATTCAAAATCGTAACAGAATCTTTCGAAATCGGAAAAGGAAATCAATGAGTACCACACAGAGAATCGCTCTTTCTCTCTCTCTCTATTGCTCTGTCTGTCCTTGGAGCTCAACGTGTGTGAGTGAAAAAGACGAAGAGTCACGTAGCGGATAAATATACGTACAAAGAATGTGTAATATATATATACATATAGTGAAAAGCAAAGGTGGTCACCAAGGGTCATTATAATCTCCTTCACATGTTCACGGACCAAAAACCTTTCCACCTACAGTTTTGTTTTTTTCACCCAAATCAAATCACTGTTCTACTATACAGTTCTAATTTTCAAAATTTGAAACGTAATATTGAAAAGTAATAGGATCATTTATTATAATTCGTTTGAGAGACCAAATCGTAGGAGGAATGTTTTTGGAGGTCACATGGGTTTAAATGTAGACAGGAAGAAAGTGACAAGTGAAAGTAGTGGGATGGGAGAGACATCAAAATAGGACTAAACAATGTTGTCAATCTTTTATGACTTGGAACAGTTATCTTACTTTACAAATCCAATTCCTTCACGTGTGTGTATATTATAATGTTATTTCACTAATCACCATTTGTCTTTGTTAGGGGAAAAAAGCATCATTCAAATTAAAGCAGCTGCTACTTTAAGATTACCATATGTTCAAAAACATTAAAGGATCTTTGTTATTAACAAGTAGTGTACTAAAGTTTTAAATCATTCGAATCAATTGTAGATAAGACTTTGTTATATCTTGATATTAGGTAGGTGACTTCGAAGCTTTTCGTTAGTGGATTGATCTATGAATTTTGAAACTTAATATATATTTAATTGGTCAAGACAGCGAATATCCGAATTTTTCTTATATAGTTTTACGTTTTGTTTCAACTAAAAATATCTTGATATTTTTTTTAAAATTTATTAATCAACAAAAAAAAGGGTTATTTACATGTGAAATAACCTAAGAATAACCAATAACCAATCACTAAGTAAATAGTAGAAAGAATCAACTAAATTATTCTAATCTCAAACCATCTTCTAAGCAAGCTTTCAAACTTGTGTGTTCATTTGTATTCCAAAAAAGAGATACAATTATGTATGACTCCGTCGATCATCAACCTAGTCTGGAGTGATGAGCTCACCAAGAAGACCACTACTTAAAGCGAACCAAATATCTTGATATTAAATAGACTAGTTCATGCATTCCTATATATATATATATCTAGATGTTTAATACGAAATTTCTGAAATTATAATTGACATTATATTGGACTTCATTCATTTTGTATTGTGATGTTGAAAAGTAATCATCATCACTTACGATTAAAATATCTATGATCACGAATTCTTATCAAGTTCATAATATGCAAAAAGTAGAGTGGTGCATAATATATTGCTGGAGTTAGAGTAGGTAGTGCCAAAAGAAGGAAAAAAAGAGTCGTCGTTTAGTGTTCAGAGGAGCAGTAGGCAAAAGCCACGTCAGCAGATGGTAGTGGAGCCCACCTTAAAAATCACGAGGAGCCACAGAGGAACGCGTGTTGCACACACAGTACACCACAAGCTAGCTTTACAACAGCGCGTTGCACTCACCCTCCAGCACGTGGGGTCAACACTTCTGACGCTTGGTCCCATTTTCTCTCAATTCATCTATCTTCATATATACTAGGATTCTCTTCTATTGGGCTTTTTTATTTATATATCACCCAATTATGGGCCGCAAGCTGAAGGCTTACCCAATGACGCTAGAAGGGATCAAGTTTACTTACCTTAGATATTAAATAGCTTCATAAATTAAATTAAATAATAATATAAAAAACCTGTAAATTTTATAAAAATATTTATTAAGAAAAACAATAACTGAAGATAAATATATATCATATTAAATCAAATTATATTAGAATCATCTCTCTTCACGATAGATCAACTGCTGAGATACATATTTTGCTCTCAAAATTTGCTGAGATACATGTTCTTGTTTTTAGATGGAAAAAAGACAAAAAAACCTGAAGACTTTTTTTAATTTACATCAAAAACATGTTGACTAAACCAAAATCAAAACCCATAACTTAAACCAAATTACAATTCAAAATCGATGCCTCCCAAATTGATGTAAACCAAAATCGATGTCCCCCAAATCCCTAACTCATCCCCGCGATTCTCATGTTCTTCCCCACGACGCCACGATAAAAAAGAACTTTGTCTTCAATCTTTCTTCTCAAAATCTTTGATTCTTCTCGTCACTTCAAATTCTTCTTCTGTAAAAGAATATAAGATTGTTGTTGCATACACAATCAAACGAAAATCGATTTTCCAATCTTCATTCGTTCAGTTCGCCTCGAGGAATCCAATCGGTACTTGCTCGTTATCGGCGAAAAAATCATGATGTTGCTTTTTGCTTTGAGTATGTTCTCATTATTCATTGACAGCTCAATGTGATCATATTCGAGTCTCAGCCTCACAAGAAATTTTTTGATTTTTGTTTTTTTTTCAATTTTCATGTTGTATGCTGTTAATGATGATGACCTTTGGGTTTGAGATTGTGTTCTCTGATTGCTTGTGAATAACCAGAATGTTCTATGTGCTTGTGCTTTGCTCTTACCTTCTGTGTTAGTTTGAATCAATTTGGAAGCTATATGTTTTGATTTTGGTTTTGACTTTTAGCCATTGGTATGGATGTTACATCACAATTTTGACTTTTAGCCACTGGTATGGATGTTACATCACAGCTTTGATCATACTCTTTTGTTGATCCCTGTTTTGTAGCTAATTGGTGGTAGAGTTGGCATTTCAAAAATATCATTATTTGTAGTAAATGTTTACGTTTATTCTGAAAAATGAGACTGTGAGCTTAAGAATTAAGACTTAAGTTCCCTTTCATGTGCAAAGCTTTTGAAGCAGATACTAGATATTGATTTTTAGTTAATTGTGCTTCTGATTTGTGAGGATTTATCTCGAATACTCTCATCTTAACATATGCTTGGGTTTTCAGATGGAACATGAGCAGGATGGAATTTATGTGATTTTGTTTTTGGGATTGTGTATTTGTGAAATTAAAAATTTTGATTTTTTGTGATTTTGTTAAGTGGGTTAACTCTGGTTTTTGAGTTGACATTTATATTGATAATGCAGCTATGGTGCGAACAAGAAGAGCTTCCTCAAACGTAAAGCCACCTCGGTTTTCACAAGAAGAAAATATTGAAGATTTGAATCAGGTATGTATTGTAGAAGTAGAATTTGTTAACATTTATCATGTAAAATTGGGTACAAATAGGTAAAATTGCTACAACTTCTAGCTGTAATGATTTTGTTGTATGTCTAGCCTCTTGCGCAACCTGCCAGATTCTACGTTTCTCACTTGAACTACATAAAGGGATGTAAATTCATGAGAATGTGTAACATTTCCAAGGTATTGGATACCTTGGAGCAGTATCTTTTAGATATGGAGCTAGAGTGGTTTAAGGAGCATAGCCAGTTCAAGCATCTGTTCCACATGCCAAGGGAGAAAAACCGGAAGTCGATGGACATATGGATGCTAATGATGCGGACGGTCTACCTCAACAAGCGGAAAGAATGGTGGTTCGTAGTCAATGGAGTTCCGGTCCAGTATTCGATAAGGGAACATGCCTTAATATCCGGTCTTGACTGCAAAGTCTACCCGGAAGATCATGACAACCTCGACGGATTCGACTTCGTTGAGAGGCAGTATAACCGCAAGGAGAATATCTTTTTGGAAGATGTAGAAAACAAGATGAAGACGATGCCATCATCTGAAGATCGTTTTTAGATGGGTGTGCTGTACCTCCTCAGCTCCGTCATCAGAATGAAGGCGAAGGTACCCTTAGCCATCGAACCATTTATACTTCATATGGTCGATGATCTAGAGGTCTGCAAAACCTTTCCGTGGGGGAGGTACACGTTTGAGTATTGTTCAGAAAAGTTGAATAAGATGCTGAAGTCTTTGAAAGGTGAAGTCAGAGACAAAATTAACCTTGACAATTCTAGCATTCATCATTCCGTTAGAGGTAATAATATTCCAACAAGTTTTTTCATATTTTTTGGTTTGTGTGTAATGGTTATAACAATTTGTTTCATTTCTTGTAGATTTTGGCATTTGAGGTTGTGGATGCTCTAAAGAAAGAGTACCATGAAGATATCAGAGCAAGCCGTGGCTGTCCAAGGATGTGCCAAAGGATGTTCAAAGACACGAGGATGAAAGGTTATCTGATAACAGCCATAAATGAGACGCTGGTCGAAAAAAGGTAAGATTTTGGTTTGGCGGATTCTATTATTAGAAGTGAATGTAATAGTTTTTCTTTCGAATGTAGGAGATTTGTAGCATCTTGGAGGCTACAACTGATGAATAATGTATGTTGGCTTGTATATGGGATGAGGACTTCCCTCAAGATTACCTGGATGAATATCCTGAAGCCATGACTGCTCATCTCAATGCCAGGAGGAAAATATTTTGGGAAAATCTCTTCCAGTAGGATGTGGCTTCTAGGGCAGCTGAAAATGCTCCTCCTCTTCCATCAGCTGTGCCAGAAAAGCCTTCTCAAGCACAACATGACTATGCTCCTCCTCGTCCAGATATGTTCAGGGAATTGAAGGAGGCAATGGATGCTGGGTTCAGTCATAGCCGCAAGATGCTTGAAGCTATTGAGACTAAGGTTAGTTTGATTGATGAGAGGGTGAAATGTCTTGAAGCTGATGTGCAAAACCTCTGGAACAACAAGAAGGGTAAGGAAAAGGTTGTTGATGATGCATAGTTTGATGCGTATGATTGGAATATGGGTGGAGATGATGGTGTAGGAGCTTCAGAAACTGCTGAGATGCGGCCAGGACAGACAGGATCTTAACAAATTGCTGAGATGCGGTCAGAGTGGTTAGAAGCCCACACCAGCTGCCGGAACTCATTGGAATACATTAACCATGTCGAGATACCCATACCAGCTGCCGGAACTCAGACTTCACCTGTGCAGTATACTCCGGTCAAGTCTCAGCTTGCCATCGAAGAGGAAGAAGACAGTGAACCTTTTCTCCGGGTAAGCGGTCCTAAACCCTATGGTAGTACTGAACCACTAAGGCCTATTAATAAGCATACTAAGATGCAAGCTAGGAAACATGTACCCTCCAGATTCGAAGTCCACCTTCATGGAAGGCAGACAAAAGAAACGAAAGAATTAGAAGTTGTAGTATTTTACATTGTGTTTAAACGTGTTGTTGATCTTGGAACTTGATTATTTTTATTGCTTTGTTGGTACTTGATGTTCTATTGTTGAAATTGCAGTCTTCAATGTTGATGTTTTAAGTACTTGGAAAAGTTGTTACTGAGACTCGTAATTTTTTAGGTCGTAGCATAGTTGTACCTAGTTGTACCGTAATTGTACCAAGTTGTACCTTAGTAATACTAATTATTAAATTTAATATTAATTTAAATTAAGTAATTTAATTATTTTATTAGTTATTTAATTTAATTAATTTAATTTAATAATTAAAAAGTAAAAAGTACCTAGGATCTATCATGGATCTGACAAGAATGTTCTATTGGCTGACCGAATCCACAAAGGCTCGACCAAAAGTGATGTCCCGTTCTTGCAATCATTGTCCCATAGTTGTACCGTAATTGTACCCAAATTCTTAGTTGTACCCAGAACGTAACATAGTTGTACTTTGGTGGTTTAACCTTTAACCAGTTGTACAATACTAAAACATAATTTATTTTAGTTGTACCAGTGATAGTGCATTAATAGAGTCTATGTACTATTGTTGTATAACAAAAGTTTTAGTAAAAAACAGATTTTCAAAATTTTGGTAAACTCAACCTTTTCACATCTAAACAAGCATTAAAAGTATAAGACATTTATTTGAAAATGCAACTGATATGTAACCAAAATATAAAAACTTGATTTTTTGTCTTAATTATATAGATTCTAATGGATCCTAGACAAACACAAATTGATAGGAACATGTATTTCTTCTCTTTGTATATTCTATATCATTTTGTGCATTGGCTTATTCTCTTTGTGATAACATAACATGTCTCGTGCATGCAAGTTTCAACGACTAATGCTGACCTAGAGATTATTTAATTATTTTATTTATAATTTTAACCTTTCACGCTAGACTCCACGTTTGCCAAACATCCAGCATCAAACTTATACATTACAATTACGTTGATTAACATTAATAATTAATTAAATACAATACTTTAATTAAATATAATAATTAATTAAATACAATAGAATATTTTAACCAAACTAAAATTAAGAGTCACTACAAAACCAACCAAGCATGCCTCGACCACTTTGACTCGATCTACCCCCACTTTGACTCATTTTTTCCTCAGTCTGACTTGATCCCCATCCTCCACTACCATTCTCACGTCTCCGATCTCTTCCACGATGTTCTCCAACTGATGGGAACCTCGTTTGTTGAATTTTACTTTTTTTTTTCATAAACCGGAGGTAATGTCGTATTTTCTTGTACCTAGGGGGAACAACCCAATCTTTCTTATATGGAACTGGATAAATTTTTTGGTGGTAAGCCAATGCCCACATCTTCACCCAATAATATTTGGAGCACAACTCACGTACATTCATCTCTTCTATCATGTTGTTAAAATTTTCTGTCAATGCATGGACACATGAATATTTGTCTATGTCAAAACACTTGCAACTGCAAGTTTTTCTTCTCAAGTCAACCAAATAAGAGTACCCATCAAGTCCAATGACAGAGTATTCAAGCATGTAACTGTTTCGCTCATGCACTGTCAACAAAACCGCATCCGTACATCGTTTATGCAATATTCTGTCTATGTAAGGAACCAATTTTTGTGCATGTGGAATTTCTACAGAACTCTTTCGATGCTTGTTAAACCATTCACCAATTTTTTCTATAATGATATCAAGCATTGGTAGAAGCGCATACTTCCTTGCATTTCTAAAAATACCATTAATAGATACCACATTATTAGTTGTCAAGATGTTGTACCTTTCTCCTGGAAAAGAACATCTTGACCATTTGCACTCCCCGACACTTCTATCAAGATATGCTGGTGCAGCTGGGTACCTCATCCTAAATGCATCATACAGTTTTATAAACTTAGCTTCGGTATATGCTTCTACACATTCCATGAACTTCACAGCAACTACGACTTTGTTAACACCGTTAACACTTGCCTTCACATTCTGCGTACATGCAATATCCATGATGAGATAATGGATATACCTCATTAATACACTTGATCAGGAAAATCATGCACAACCAATTTCAACATTTTCATAAACCAGCCCCAACTTGCATCTTTCTCCCCATCGACCACACCAAAAGCAATGGGATAATGGTGATGATCCGGATCTTGAGTTGTAGCAACAATCAAGACTCCACCATATACAGTCTTAAGATGGGTTCCATCCACGACAATAACTTTCCGCATGAATTTGAAACTTTCGATGCAAGCTCCCAAAGCAAAGAATAGGTACTTAAACCTCTGATTCTCATCAACTTCCACACGTGTAAGTGTTCCAGGATTCACCCTCTTCAGCATATACAAATATGAGCACACTAACCTGTAACTCTTCTCTAGGCTGCCCCGCACATCATTTGTAGCTTTTTGTTTACCTCTCAACGCGGTTGCATATGACACATGAACACCAAGTTTTCGTTGAGTCAGACCAATGAGAACTTTTGGAGCTTGTGTCTCAAATTGTCCTGGATAATCCTCATGCAAAATAAATGCAACTAAACCTGGTGTTCCTTTCCTCATTTCTTGGCTAGTCATTATCGTAGAACGAGAACATGTATGTATCTTCCTGTGAGTTCTTATCGCGAAGACATTTAAATTCTTGGGTTTTGAAGCTCGTAAATACCGCTTACAACCATTTCTTGCTTCAGAGCATTTTACCACATATACCTTCATATCGAAGTTTACTGTAGCAAAATTAAAACAATTCAGATGTGCAGCTTTTTCAACTATGTCTTAGACTTCCCTCTTTGTTCTGAACTATTGGCCCACAGATACATTAACACCATCTTTCCATCCAACATTGACACTATCGTTCCCCATCGCATCATCTCCTTCAAGCTGATTCTCTTCAAGGATATGTGAGTCACGCAATTGTTCATATAAAGAATTGTCACTATGGTTTACCATCTCTGCAAAATTCCATGGTTCTTCTCCGTGAAGAGTTACCATACCACACTCATTCACTTTGGTATTTACACCAACATCAATTCCTTGATCCTCTCGTAAACCATCCCCATGCCCCTGACTTAAATCTTTCACTACCTCCACATGAAAAATACTTCAATGTTTCTCATAGCTCAGTGTCATAAAATAGGCGAAGACTTCTTCATCATTCGATATATATGATGTCATCGGAGGCTCCAAGTGCAATGAAATGTAGCTTAGTATCAAGTTCGTAGTGGCTTCATTTTTCCTAAACTTCTTGTACATGCTACTAAGCAAATCATAATACGTCTCCTCCTCAAATGATTTCTTAATCACTACAGCGTATACTTTATCTTCGCTTGGAATCCATATTGTTTCAACTCTATCTTTTGAATAATGTCCTCCATACGAAAAATATACAAGTGTGCATCGACTACTATCCATTTTCTACAGGAAAAAACAAGAAAAACATGTTATTTCAGAAACCAGTTATACATAGTTGTACCAAGTTGTACTAATAACACATAGTTGTACTTAGTTGTACCAGTTACACATAGTTGTATTGAGTTGTACCAATTACACATAGTTGTACTTAGTTTTCACATGCGATTTTGAATTATTTCTACATACAATTTTGATTTTTATCTAGCTAAGATTCAGTGCAATTTCAACAACGGAACCCATAAATTAACAAGTACTAACAATGTATCACTCGAATCGATCAATAAAATGAGTTTCATAGCCCAACATGGATATAAATGAAGTTTAATTATTGTTTCAAAAGTATTTTTATATCTTCATTTTTCTAATTAAAATATCCAGTAACATTGTATTATACTCATACAAAACAATGAAAAAGCATAAATATTAAAAACGCATCGAAAATTACCTCACACGAAGCTTTTTCTTTCTATTCAATAGAGGATTTTTCATTGGGCTTTTCATTGGAAGAAGAAGAGAATAAAGAAGATGATGAAATGTAAAATACACATGGTTTAATTCTATTGGTCCAATTTAATTATTGTCATTAATTTTTTCACCAACCATTTCTCTTCATTCTCCTCCACATCACCCCCTTTTCCCCATTTTTCTTTTATCTTTTTGGACATCTCCTCCATGTCATATACACTTCATTAAGGGCAAAATTGGATTTCAAATAAATAAGGCATGTATTCAGATTACAAACATGTATTCAGATTTTTTTTCACACAAAACATGTATCTCAGCAACTCACCCCTTGGCGATAGAATTTTATCTGGCATATATTCCAGTCAATTTTCCGATCATTCTTCTCCTCTATTTCTCTTCTCAAATTAAGAGAGATAGTGAAGACGGTGCGGATTTCATTTTGGTTAACCGAATAACCTTTCGGATACTGGGTATCTGATTACTCTTTCGATCTACATCGAACTTCTTTTCGTCTTGGTCTTTGGCTTTCACGCCTCGCCATAGCAAATAACGTTTCCCCTTTTCTAGGTTTCTTTGTCTTTGGTGTCTGCTTTTCCGACTTCTTTCCAATTGATTCCCTCTATCTCGAGTCAATCTCAGATTCGCTTTCCACTGTTGTGGATGAAGACCATAATCCCTATATGGATTTGGCGGCGATGGAGTTTCATTGAAATGGAGTTTGGCAAAGGAAAAACTTGGGTCTGGAATTCTTCAGTAGATCTACCGACGACTACATCTTTAGAAGGGGCTAAACAAGCATCGGTCCGACGACATGATGGGAAATGATGCGTGGTGATATTTTTTCTTTTGCAGGTTAAAAGACGCATCATATGGAAGTGGAGATCATGGCTTATCCATGGAGGAAGTTGCAACGCTGGTGGCTTATGGCAGTTAGCCATCTTCAGCGATGGCGGTCTACGGTTTGCATGATGGTGAACAGAATAGGCGAACACGTGGCATCGAGGAGGTGAGAATGAGGGCACATGGTGTTCTTTTGTTGTAGCCCATGATCCAACTAAACCCATTTTGGGTTTTTCTAATAATAAAACTTAATGGCAATAAAAAGAAAAAGAAGATAAATATATATATATATATATTAACATATAGAGAGAATGAATCGAATTTCTCTGTCATAAAAAAAAGATTTTCTCTCTTCTTTCTTACAAGTCTTTGTTCCCCGACAGTTTTACTATCTCACCTCCATCAGGAAAAGGTTCCTCTTGTTTGCCTCTTCCTCCTCAGAGTCTCCAATCTTCAGCCACCAGATCTGCTCTGTTGTGCTAAACGACGGTGTAACGGTGGGTTTGTGATGGTCTCCTTGCCTTATTTCTTTGAAGACTGCACAGTGAGGCTCTTAAGTCTGGGTTGATGTTCATCTCCGGTTCATGGTATTGTTGTTTTAGCTTGCCTGAATGCTAAGGTTGCAGACTCCTCTTGCCAGTGGTGTAGCTGTTTCCAACCATCACGAGGGGCACCGATATTGTTGAAGACATGTATGTTTATTCCTGCATGGCCCGTTGGATGAGTGGTGGAAATGTTCCGGTTTGCTGTTACCGTTGCTGGAATCTTCTTCAACTGAGCAGGACACCAGATTGATGGGAGATTGAGATCGGATGAGGTGTTTTCTTCCACTTGCATCTTATAGTTATGTGGTGTTAGTGTCCAACTAGTTTGTTTTAGTCTAGTTATGGTTGAGTTAGGAACTAGTTGGCTATTGCTCGTTTAGTTATATCTCCAAGTTGAGTTTTATTTCCTTTTCGGGTTTGTTCTGAGGTTGTTCTCCCCGGCATTTCGGCTTTCACTGGTTAAGGATAGTTCTGTTCCTTGTCTGCATATTGGAGATTGTTCGAGGTTTAAGCTTTACAAAGGTTTCTCTGCGGCGTCAATGAGTTTTGTCGTCGTTTAAAGATGGTTTCTCTTCGACTCTCCCATATTCGCAAGATTTTGAGATTTGACTCATCCCAATTCAGCTACTCTGGTGTTTAATTGTGTGGTGCACCTATTCATTAGAGAAGGTTTTATCGACCACATCCTTTTAGGTTTGTTTCATGGAGACACTGCTCTTCTAGGTTGAGATTGTAACTTTCGAGTTTAGTTTTTCCTTCATTTATAAACTATTTCTGGTCCTCTTCTCTATTATTTCTCCTTCTTTTAGGATAACCCTTTGGAAATTCTTTGGTTTATGCCGAATTTTTATGTATTTTGCTTCTCAATTATTGTTCGCGATGAATGTCTATTCCACCGGTTATATATCATACTTATTTGGTTTAATAGTAATTAAAGAGACAAAAAAAATCACTTTTAATTTGGCGGTAAAAATGATGATGAAATATTTTCATTCGTTACTACACATTGTTCAGATGTTACTTATTGGAAACAAAAATTTTAGTTATCAGATTTCAAAATATCTAATCCGAGACAAAAATAAATATAGATATCAAGAGCAGTGATTAAACAAAATTAAAATTTTTGGGATGTCCTCGAAGCAAAGATAAAGCATCAAATGTAATTTCCATTTGAATTATTATATTTTAAATTTTGTTCTGAAAATAAAAGAAAAAGTTCACCAAATTTGATTGAGGATAACATAACTGATATGACGCAGAGGCTCTATGATAAGTATAACCCAAGAGCGAATTATCTTCTTCTTCCATCGGTTGGACCCAAAAGAAGATAGAAAAAGAAGCCATAAAAAAATCAAAGGCCTGGAAGCTCCAGCTCATCCATGGCGACTATACCCACCACAGCCACCGCAACCATGTGTCCTTCTCCTCCTATTCCAACAATCTCGCCGTTACTCAGAACTACTCACCAATGTCAACCATCTCCTTCCTCGTCATCCTCATCTTCCATAAAGCTTGCTACAGCTCTGGTCTGCAATGAAGCCACAGTGGACAGAGCGGCTGAGAGGTCCGTCGTGATCAAACCTGAGAAAGGGGGATTCCAATCAGAAAAGAGGAGGAAGAGGAGGAGAAGAAGAAGAATAGGTTTCGAGCGTTTGGAGCCGGAAGAAGAGGATAATGCGTGCGTAGAAACTGTAACAGAAGCAATTAGTGTTCCTGTTCCCGGAGCTTCACGATCTGGGTTTTTGAGTCGTTTAGAAGAGGTTCAGCTTTGCTTGTACCTCAAGGTATATAATTTATATCCAAGACTTCTCATAGCCCATATATGAAAGAATTTAAACTTTGTTTTATCCATGTTAGTATACTCTGTTTAATTATAGTTTTTTGCGGTAACAGGAAGGAGCAAAACTTGAAAGTCTGGGAACAAGTATTGAAGAGAATGAAATGGTATCAGTTTTGTTGTCCAGTGGGAAAGGGAAGAAGAAGCGTAGTGCAAATGAAATACTATGCCGGAGAAAAGAAGCGAGAGAAAAGATTACTCGTTGTTACCGTAGACTGGTTGTCTCTATTGCAACAGGGTACCAAGGCAAAGGCTTGAATCTGCAAGACTTGATTCAGGAAGGAAGCATAGGGCTCCTCCGTGGGGCCGAGAGATTTGATCCCGAACGAGGCTACAAACTATCCACTTATGTCTACTGGTGGATCAAACAGGCTATCTTAAGGGCTATTGCTCACAAGTCTAGACTTGTCAAATTGCCGGTGAGCCTCCAATTCTCATATTTTGATTCAACTAAGAGATCAATATGTGTTACATTGTATGGTTGCTACTATCTTTAGATGCTGTGATGATTATGTGTATCAAGTCATCTTCTATTGCTACATAGAAAAATAGACACCAATAGGTTCCTCTTTGCTCTGGGAAGTGAAGTAATTAGTGAATGCATCGTTTTAGCTTGTTGTGTGTAGGGAAGCATGTGGGAGTTGACGGCAAAAGTTGCAGAAGCTAGTAATGCGTTGACCAGGAATCTCAAGCGGCAACCGAGCTGTGAAGAAATTGCAGAGCACCTCAACCTTCATGTTTCCGCGGTTAGACTTGCTGTGGAGCGGAGCAGATCCCCTGTTTCATTGGACAGAGTCGCGTCTCAAAATGGCCGCATGACATTGCAGGTATTATAAATTTTCATGACAATGCAAAGTAGAAAGAGTCTTTGGACTGATTTCCCATGTTTAGGAGATTGTACGGGGTCCGGATGAAACAAGGCCAGAGGAGATGGTGAAAAGAGAACACATGAAGCATGAGATTGAGCAGCTTTTGGGAAGTCTTACAGCTAGAGAATCTCGAGTATTAGGACTCTACTTTGGGCTCAACGGAGAGACTCCTATGTCGTTTGAAGAGATAGGCAAGTCACTGAAGCTTTCAAGGGAGAGGGTGAGGCAAATCAATGGCATTGCTTTAACGAAGCTACGAAATGTACATAATGTGGATGATCTGAAAATATACTATTCCTCTAGTGAATGAATGAATGCAAATTGAATCTTTCAGTCATTATTAGCAACAGAAAAGAGGAATAATAACACATATATTGGAACTGGGACTGTACAATGGAGAATATGAATGGTTTCAGTTCTCTCCTTTGTGGAGATTATGGAGAATATAGAGAGAAGCAGAGGACAGAAAGATGCAAACAGAATAACTGAGCAAATCAAGACCAGTAGCAATGGTAACCATCTTGCTTCTCTCGAACATCTTGACAAGAAGAATCATAACAATAACATGACCCACTTTGGTTTTCAGCTCATCAAGTGAGCTGATCTTCATCCATTTTGGTCTCTCCTTCATGGCAAACATTCCAAAGAGAGAAGAGGCTTTAAGGGCACGATCTGTTTCGGGAGGGACATCAGGAGGCGAGTTGCTGATGAAGAGTCCATACAAACCCATACTAAAGATTAGCATAACTGTCCCAGCCAGATAAACATCTGCAAACCAATACTCACATAACATGAGTACTATTATAACGAAACAAACCGAGCATATTATCCATATATAGAAACTTAGTCTATAACCTATAGCTTCGACCAGGCGTAAAACCATTTGGCCTGTGTGGATGCCTTTGGCACAGTTAGTCCAGTAGACTTTATATGCCTCAACGATGTAGACACACCCCTGAATAGTGGTACAGTTAGTGCATATGTGTGGCTTAAAACATTTTTAGAGCTTAATGAAACCACAAAGTTATTTACATTAAGGAAACAGAGTAGCGATCCAGCCAGCGAACCTCCCACTGCCAAAAGCGCCAGGAACCGGAAATCAAATATGATCTGCTCCATTCACATATACATCAAAATAAGAATACTTAAAAATTCTGTGAATCAGTATTGAAGAAGAAAGAGACAAACTTTATTTGATCTTTACCCTCTCAACGTTGGATTCGGTGGAACGAAAGAACTGAGCAAATTGGCTGTTGGTGTTGTCTTTTCGTGTTGTTCCGTACGAACTGGTCAACGTGTTCCCGTTGACGGGAATCGAACTAGGGGTTGATGCAGATGACTCGGGGGACGAAGAAGAGCCAAGAGTAGCTAACGGTAACTTATAACGGCGGCGCGTGGCTAACACGAGATATGTCGGTACTGAAACAGAGAGCGGAGTGGCTGAGATTAATGTGCAAATAGCCATCGATAACTGTCTTGGAGAGAGAGAGAGAGAGAGAGAGAGAGAGAGAGAGAGAGAGAGAGAGAGAGAGAGAGAGAGAGAGAGATGGGCGTGGAGCTTTTAATCTTCACTGATAAGTTTGTTAATGGCGGAGGCACAAGTAGTAGAAGAAAGATCGGCGCTTCGGTTGCTGAACGCGGAGGATCAGGCGGGAGAGAAATATGTGGTATGTGGAGGAAGTTGATTTTTCTTCTTTATACATTGGGAGGATTACTTATTAACCAATACAATCAATTCATACATTTACATATTCTATGACACAAATTAGAAACTTGACGTGTATGCAAAAATCAGAAGGTGCGTGAATTGGGGATGGCATTCGGTTACCCGTTTGTGTTTATTTCGATAATTTTTTTTGGGATGTTAAATTTCTGGTTCTGCTCGCTTTGAAACCCTAAAAATACTCGATAATGAGATAATAATCAGTAACTAAAGAATAAAAGTCTTTTGTGATTATTGTCAAAAACCGTTGCTGCAACGTTCCATCTGATCGAATTTTGATTATTTACGGCAACCATCACGCCTCCCAGATAGAGATCTATACACCGATCTATCATAAAGAACCAAACTGTGACAGATGTAGCTGAAAATCGTCGAAACAACATCACTACAAATCCGTCAAAATCAAAATATTTGAAAAAAGTTCACGATGTTGGATTATAAATCTGAAAGCTTTTTGATTCATTCATGTTAAAGCCTTCCTCAGCCTCATTATTCCTTCTCTTTTTAGCGGCTGCGTTTGATGTCTTTGCAGATTGACTTAGTCTTCGCGGGAGCTCAAATTCAAGGTCCAGCGGAAGTGCATTGATGTCGGCCATGAAGGTCTCAAATGTATTAGCCAAAACACCGTCTACAGTGACTCTAATACTGTAGGTAGTTGTGTTTTGCTTGTTAGCCGTATCATCGATTATGTTAGGTGGTTGAGTAACCAGAGATGCAGATCTAATCAAGAGATCATCAAAGGAGATGTGACTTTCCGATCCAAGGTTGTCCTTAGTACCCGCATGCCTAGGATGAATGAGATAGTCAGAAGACAAAGGAGTGTAGGGACACAAGCATGTGTTGTGAGTTAACCTTTGACAGTTGAAACAGAATCTAGAAACCTATTCATAGTAGAACTCGGCCTGAAACATATCTCCATTTTGGCAGTGAACAATCTTGTAGTACTTCAACCTGTTCTCAATGTTAAACTTGATCTTAGCTCTAATTAAAAAGGGTCTTGTGACCGATCCTTCGTGTAAATCCACCTCTAAGACCTCACCAATGGAGCTATTAATCATTTTTACAGTCGATTCAGAAGCAAACTGAAGAGGGAGATTACGTATTTGAACCCACAGCTGAATGGTTGAGAAGAAACTTGGTGAGAGATGATCTTCCCACTTTTCAATCGGCACGAGACAACCATTGTAGAGAATAAGTTGCATCCTAAGAATGGCATTGAGGTCTTCATCAGAGGAAAATAAAAATTGGGAGAATTCTTTATTGATCATTCGTCCTTTGACCAAAGTCTGTAGGCTCCAATCCTTAGGTAAGTCCTCAACCAGTTCATGTATGTTTTGCTCCCAACGGTTAAGTGGCTTAGCTACTAGGCTTCTTCTATTCTTCACGAGAGTTTCTTCATAGGTATGCGCAAGTAAGAATACTCTGGGATCATTCCTTCCTAGGTGAAATTGATTGAGTATTTGCCATGTGTTATTGTCCATTTTTGGTGAGATTGTGATGCAGACAGAGGCCTCCTTTGCTCGCTTCTTATAGAGCCAAACCAGGAAACTATAATCACGGAGATTCTTTCTCTTCCTTGCGCCTTCATTGGGTGAAATATGTTGGAAACCACCACTTACCATGCAAGGTAGCGTGAGGATCTTCAAGGCGGCTGAGTATCACGCTTAGTGATTTTGTAGATATCGGGGTTTAAGCAAAAGGATTTGATTGGCCAGATTTTCCATTAGATGCCAAATGGCAATAATTTATGGAGGAATGGAACGGTTTCTAGAGTTTAGGAATTTAAATTTAAATCTAAACCAAGAGAATATAGGATTAAGGGGAATGATTGCTAGTAAAAGTAGTTAAGGGATAATGATTAAAAGGTAGGGAATAAAAGTATATTAAGCCCGCCTAGTAGGGAGAATAAACTTAAATAGAAATTATAAAAACTAAGCCTGATAGAGTATTGTTTAGTGGGCTGATATATTAAAAAGTGTGGCCCAAGATGAAATTACATAAGCCGAGAATTGGGTTAAAAGCGGTAAGACACGAAAAGGCCGAGTCGAGGAATGCATATGGCCCAGGAAAAGAGAATGATCTTGAGAAAAAGGCCATATTATGGATGGGTCAGCTGCAAGAAATGAGTTTGGGGAGAGTAGAAGGGATAAGCCGCCCGAAGAGATTAGATAGGCCAGACCAAATTACTAGTTAGATATGTTACCTGGAATGTGTTACTTAGGCATCTACGGCCGATGACTCATAGTTAGGTGAAGTTGCTATCCATTCAGGGCAACCTCGATCGATGTAGTCATTGAATCTACCCTCCAAAAACACATTCTTGGCAATGTGGCTTGATTCCTTGTTCTCTACATTACATGACTTGGAGAAGCAAATAATGTTGAAACCCTCTTTCAAAGGGTTTCTTTTGTTTAGCCATGATCTATGTCGAGGCCAGCATTCCATATGATTTAAACTTTGCAGCAAGCCACCAGCTTCTACCTTTATTTCAACCTTGTTAAATATGAGATTAAGAAGACATTGAAGTGTCCATTCAAGTCTTTTGTTGTCAAGTTCAAGTTTGGAGTTTATGTTGTTGAAAGTATGTCTAGCATGCATTATGATCATGTCCTCTAGGTCTTTAATGCACCAGGTGCCACCATGGAGGTCATTGTGTGTGTTCCAGTATGTTTTTGAGTAGACAATACTTATATGAGAATTACTTTGTAAACATGGTCCACTCATTGCAGTTCTGTTGGATTGTCTATGCTTCTTTCTTTGTGCATTTGTCCAAGCCTTCATCTCAACAGTCGATTCCTCTATCACGTCAGAAGCGTCCCTAATCTGTCCCTGGATTACAATTAGGTTCTATTTTTTCCAAATAGCTAGCCATAATACCCACGGAAACACATCTTTAACATCTGCCCCAAAGTCCCTTCTATTACTCAGTTGGAGTAGGTATGTCATATTCCGCACCATAGAATATGTGGAGAAACCTATACTTGGTGTTGGAATCCTAGACAGGGCCCAAATCTGTCTTGCATGTTGACAATGGAACATAGTGTGTGTGATTGTCTCTTGTTGGAACCTGCAGATGTCACATGTATCTTCGTTCACGATACTCCAGGCTATGAGTCGTTTAGCCATGGACATTCGGGTATTCGGATCGGTTCCAAGTAAAACCTGATTGGATCTAGGTCTATCGAGTATATGATTTTGCTAACCATATAGGAACCGCTTGAAAACCAGGTCGGTACCAGTTCGGGTCCACCTGGTTCTGGGTCGGGTCGAGTCTATATTTTGGATACCCATAGAAGAACCGAAATTATTTCGGGTCGGTTTTGGTACCAGTTTTGGTTCAAGTCGGTTCTAAAATTTACAAGAAATCAGGTATAAATACCCGAAATATATCTAACCAATTAAACCAAACTGTATCACAATCAGAGAGCAAACCAATTAAACATCAAACTGTATCATAAAAGTGCTAAAACAACGAGAATAATGCATTACATAATTAAACCAAACCAAATGGAGACTCAGTTCTTAAATCAACCCACATTCATACTCAGTTCAAACATAATGAAACAAAAAACTTGCTGAAACTCGGACCAATTCTTCATTCCCACTCTACCATTTTACCTCATTCTTCACTCTTCAGTTTCCAACTTCTCCAAAGTCTTCAAACTCTCAAAAATTAAATAAAGAACAAAACAAGTTAGTATACAACAAAGAAAATATAAAAATTGTAAAATTCAAATTAGCTCTTACCTTTCATGAGTTCATCTTGCATCTCTACATCTGAAAGCATATCCTAAATTGTTATTATGCCTTTATTAGCAACGTGAGCTTTACACTTCAACCATTGTTCAACACACATCAATACTTCTAATATATAGGGAGTTAAACAACTTCTTGATGGTTCTAAAACCCTTCCACTAGTGCTAAAGGCTGATTCAGATGCAACTGAAGAGATTTGCATTGCGAGAACATCCTTGGTAATCTCAGACATAATTGGAAACTTTAAACAATTTTGTTTCCACCAAGAGAGTATATCGTACTATGATCCGATCATAAGGTTCGGATTCTCGACATTCTCTTTCAGATAAATCTCTAATTCTGTACTATCACCTTGCAATCCAATCTCAGTCACAAGCTCTTTATATAGAGAATCCATTCTATCTTACCCAATATCATTTTCCATTGAAATTGGTTTCATTCTCTTCAAGCCAGATTGATCTTGTGAGTAAAAGGAGTTGGTATGTGACTGTTGTGAATTTTCATTACCCATTGCATCATTTTTCTTTTGTCTACTGCTGTTTCATCGAACAATCTCTCCAATATGTCCATACCTACACTGTTTAGTTGAGCAAATTCTCTGCTATCTTTCCCATAAAGCTTTTCAAAACAATTGTGCAAACTTCATCTTCTTAGATGGATCAAACACACTAGCAACTATGATCATATTGTCTAATACCTAAAAAGCAGATATGATTCAATGGAGATAAAAGAGTAATTAAAAATACATTAGAGAATCAAAAACCAGAAGACAATTGATATAGAGAATCATCATAGTCAACAACCACATCACATTAAACAAAGTAAAATCATCACATAAAGTCATAAACAAAGTGATATTGGGTTTTGATATCTATTAACAAACTTGAACTTGATATCACACAAGCACATATGAACCGATTTTTATAAGACAATAACTATCAATTTTCATAACCTAAAACCCTAAAATCGAATAAATTACTATCAAAATTAGATCAAATTTTAGGGAAATCGTATCAATTACTATCATAAAACCATATTAGCAAATGATTTATACATCTAAAATCAAAAAGCCCTAAGAAATTTCATAACCTAAAACCCTAGAATCTGTCATTCAGACTTCATTCAAAGAAATAATGAATAATCAATAAAATTACATACAAAAACACACAATAGAATGCCAAATCGAAACCCTATATGAAGCATTTAGTCGAGATTATCAGATTTTGTTCTATTAGACCAGAATCAAGGGTAACAGAGAATGAACTCGTGAAGAGATTTACCTGTGATCTTGCTCTTGAAAACACCAACGGAGGAGACAATATCGGCGGAGAGGAGAAACGATACCGTGGTGAATTGTGGGATTCCAGCTTGTAATATGAGTTTGAATTTTTTTTCTCTTTTTTGTAAAGACTCGAGTTTCTGCATGAAATCTCTAAGTCGGCGGAATGTGAAAGAAACAGTTTGATTTTTGGCGGGATTTTCCATTTCCAGACCTCCTTTTTGAGTATGTTATTTTCGAATTCTCTGCTTAAATGATTATAGTTGATTGTGTTCTCCTTGTTTAATAGCCAGTTCCCGCTTTTTACCAAGTCACTCCAAAAGCATTATATTCCCAAATCCATGAGTCTTCATCATTTGGTTTGGGGGGAAATAAAGGATTCTCGGGATATCAACAGGGTGAATTACCTCTCATAGCTTATTGATGTTCCAAGAATTCTCGAAGGTTAGCTCTACTACTTTGAGACAGACGTTATAGCACATTTTTTACTTATTAGGGGACGAGGTTGTTCATTGAAAATCCAATTCGAGGACCAAACATACATGTTACGTCCATTTCCAATGCTCCTAACAAGACCTTTTTTCAGTAAGTCTCTACCATGATAAATACTACGCCACACGAAAAAGGATCTAGCTCCCGCGGAATAGTCTAGGAACTCTTTTTAAAAATATTTTGCCCTAAGAGATTTTGCTAGGAGCGACTCTTTCTCTTAGAGGATTTTACATGCTTGTTTAGCAAGAAGAGCTTGATTAAATTTCTTGATGTCTTTGAACCCACGTAACCCATACTACTTTCTTTTGTACTTGTTTATTGCACCACCAGAAGGTTCTCTTTACTTACTTGATCTTATTGCATTGAGCTTTGGATAATTTATAGTGAGACATAGCATAGACCAGGAAGGCTTGTGCAACTGCCTTGAGTAGGACTTCCTTTCCTCCGAGTGATAAGTTCTTTGCAACCAATTATTAGTACGTCCAATCAGTTAAGTTCTTATAAATTCCAACATATTTGATTTATTGTCACTAAAGCATTCTGGAAGTCCAAGATTCTTCTCCATACCTCCCAATTTAGTAATACCCAAAATGCTTTGGATCTCACTGATTTTTGAAGCCTCAACCTTAGTACCAAAGGAGATAAAGGATTTATGAAAATTAACTTTTTGTCATGATGCTTGTTCATACCTTTGTAAGCATGCCTTAATAGTCTATGCTTCTTCTTTGTTAGCTCTACATATAAATAGGCTATCATCCGCATATAGTAGCTGTTGGATGAAGGAACCAGAGCTACTGAATTTGATCTGTGTTAGGCATTTCTGCTCTTTTGCTCTTTTGCTAATCTCATTATATTTATAAGTGTCTTTGTACATAGAATGAAAAGGTATGGGGAAATGGGGTCGCCTTTTCTTAATACTTTTTAGGGAGAGATAAGTCCATGCACTGTCCCATTAATAATGACAGAATATGATACAGTGGAGACGCAGCTCATTACTAAGGTAATCCAATTTCTGTTAAAACCCAAGTGTTGCATCTTGGATTCAATGAATTCCTACTCAATCTTGTAATATGCCTTAGACATGTTCGTCTTGATAGCCATAAAGTTACTTTGTCCGTCCCTGTTGGTTCTCAAATGATGCATAATCTTGTGTGCCAGGATGATGTTATTAGAGATTAACCAACCTTTGACAAAAGCATCCTGAGTTTCTGAAATAATCTTGTGTAGCATTGGTTGGATCTTTTTTTATAATCTTTGCAACAATTCTATAGGAGACAAAGCAAAGACTGATTGGACGAAAATCCACCATATTAGAGGGATTATGTTTCTTAGAGATCAGGCTAATGTCAGTATAATTCCATTCCTTAGGAATTCGTTTGTTCGTGAAGACAACCTTAACTTCTCTGGTGACATCTTGGGAGACTAAATTCCAGAATTTTGGAAAAAACGAAGCAGTCATTCCATCTGGCCCAAGAGCACTATCCCCTCTGATATTAAACACTGCTTTTCTTATTTCTTCTGTTGTTACTTCTTTCAATAATTCAGAGTTCATCTAATGAGAGATCCTTTTTCTTACCGCATGAATTATGTCAAGCAGAGAGGCACCATTGTTCATAATGCTTTTCCAACTGGCTTTAACCGCTTCCTTAAAATGAGGTTTATGAATCCATCTCTTATCAAAAGTGAACCTTCTTTGAAATTGTTGGTGTTCAACCGTTAATGTTGTGATAATAGGTATGTGGTCCGAGCCCATGTAGTCGAGATACATGGAGTTCATCCTCGGGAAAAGTGAGAAACAATCAGAATTACCGAAGCTACGATATAGTCTACATTGAATCCACATGTCGTGTATGTTGCCACACCAAGAGAAGTGGTGTCTGTTGCTAATAGTCTACAATCATTTATCATCTTCCTGAAAGCATTGAAAGAGGCTTCAGTTCTTTGTGGCCCACCTGATTTATCTTAATTGTTTAACTGTTCATTGAAATCTCCCATCAAGAGCCAAGGACCTCTTCTGTTGAAGCTAATCTCTGTTAACTGATTCCGCACAGTCTTGCTTCTAGCTTGAATAGGGTGACCATACACAAATGTTACAAACATCTCATTATCTCCCATATGAACCTATTGTATATATTATATTTTTATTAGATATATGAACCACCATGTTAACATGGTCTTTCCAGTAGACCACCAGACCACCGCTAAGCCCTCTTGGTTATATAATATGAGAATTACTATATCTTAGCCATTGCTGAGATGATTCTACAAAATGCCCAGTATTTTTTGTCTCTGAGAGGAACAAAATGTCTGGAAATAAGGACCATCTTATTTCTTTGAGGCGTTGAACTGTGAGTCTGCTCCCCATACCTTGACAGTTCCAGCCAAGGATACTTATATCCGGTTGGGTGGCTTCTGGACAACCACCACACCAGAATATTTTTTTACTTCTTTCAGCTTTTCATCGGGGCAATAATCCCTTTCTCGCTTTAGCTTCTTACTAGCTATTCCCTAAATCATCAATACATCTTGTTTGCCTTGGTTACAGAGCCTTCAATTAGTGTTTGAAAGCGCTTGTATTGTCTCAGCCTTCTTATCCATGATGCTCATCTCTGAATGTTTGTAACTGCTGTAAGTTTTAGTAAAAAATGAGAGTATAAGACATAAGAGATGTCGAGTTTAAGAAGAAGAAACAAGAGAATTTGAGAGTTGAGAGAGTTTGGGCGGATGTAATGTGTTTGAAAAATAAGAAACTTTTCTCTTAGATTATAATTAGGGGCTTTACAAGTTATATATAGGGAAACCAACACTAACCTAGCTGCTATACAACAAGACATATACAACAAAACACTAGAAGACAATAAATCTATAAGAGGAAAGAAATATTGCTTTTGTGGAATCCAAGAGTCTCTTTTTCTCTTCACGTGAGCAGCTGAGTCTCCAACTGTCCCATTTGGTCTCCAACGGCTATATACAAGTCAAAGGAGCCTCACCAACTAGATAATTCAGTTCCAACCACATGTGACTCCATTCAGTTCAATCTCAACTGTACGGACCCGCATGCTTCTTGGTTACTAATTCCTCAAGTATCAATTACTTGATACTTAAGCCAATACGTGCCTTGCTTTATACACAACTTCCTTTGCTTGCAACACACTTCATAGTTGAGTTTAACACTCTCCCTTAAGCTTGAATCCGCAATGTGAGTCATTAAGTTCAAGCTTGAAAGTTGTAACTCCCCACATCATTAAAAATCTTAGTGGAAAACCCAATTGATGTCATCTTTATCACTTCCGGTGATTATAATGTTATCCACATAAATGAGAATGGCCACTATCCCATTCGGACTTTGAAGTGTGAAGAGAGTGTGATCCGCTTCTGATTTCCTAAACCCATTATCTCACAAGGTGTGGCTCAACTTGTGATACCGCAGTCCCGGAGATTGTTTGTTTTCCTAAGCCTTAGAACATTTCCGGGAGCTACAATGTGGTCAAGCCCCGGTGGAGGAAGCATGTAGACCTCATCTTCAAGCTCACCTTGTAGGAATCCATTCCTGACATCCATTTGCCACAAATCCCAATCCAAATACGTACCGTATGTAATTTTGCAACCGGAGCAAATGTGTCATGATAATCTTCTCCATAGGTTTGAGCGAATCCTCTTGCCACAAGTCTAGCTTTGTGTCTCTCAATCTTGCCATCACTGTGAAACTTGATAGTGAAGATCCATCGTGATGTCACGATTTTCTTTCCACGAGGTAACTCGGCTTCATCCCAAGTGTGATTCTGAACCATAGCACCATGTTCCACATCACGCCACACTTTATGCTCTTTAGCCTCTTCATAGGTCTTTGGCACAAAGTTTTGGTCTAGTTGAGTGATGAAAGCTTGATGATCAACCGGAATCACAACAAGATCGTATACAACTTGATCCGGGTGAGCTTTAGCCATGTTGTTGTAATACACTCTAGAGTTGATCCTATTTGAGGGGTCGTTTCTCACTCTTTGACTCCTTTTTAAAGCTAGTGGTTCAGTTAATTCACCTGGCTCAACATTTTCCAAGCCATGTGGTTCTTGCTCCTCTTCATGGTCCATACATTCCTCGGCCAATGATGAACCCTCCTCATTGTGCTCATCCGTTGGTGTATTAGTTACTGGAATTGGTTCCTCATTATTGATCTCAGCGATCGGATCTGCCATGTTACGTACATCTTCATCACTCGACCTAACCCCACTCGAGTGGTTGGTCGAGTCTTCAACATTACTTGCATCACTCGACCGAGACCCACTCGAGTGGTTGATCGAGTCTCCTAGTCCAAGCTTCTCCAAAATCATCCGTAGATTCTTTGCACGGTCTGATGTGTTTTGGGTGAGTTCTTGAAGGTTGGACCAATCTAATCTTCATAAAATCCCTTTTCTTCTATAAACTTCACCTCTCTAGACACCATGACCCGTCTTACGTCTGGTATATAGCACTTGTACCCTTTTTATGTAGTTGAGTACCCAATAAACATTTCTTTAACACTTTTGGCGTCAAGTTTGTTTCTTTGTTTTCCTGGTAAAAGAACAAAACAAACACACCCAAATACACGTAAGTGGTTAATCAATGGTTTGGTTTTGGTTAATACCTAAAATGGTGACACATCATGAAGCACTCTAGTTGGGATTCGGTTGATAAGATAGCAAGTTGAGACCACCGCATCACTCCAAACAATTTTTGGAACATTGTTGTGGAACATCATCGATCTAGCCACTTCCATGAGATATCTATTTTTTCTTTCCGCAACTCCATTTTGTTGAGGAGTGTATGGACATGTGGTTTGGTGAATTATTCCATGTTTGGCAAGAATCGATTTGAAAGCATTGCTTGTATATTCTCCTCCATTATCCGTCCTTAGAACTTTGATTTTGGCATTATATTGATTGAAAACATGAGTTTGAAAGTTAGTGAATACTTAAAGAACTTTATCTTTACTTGGTAACAAAGTAAGCCAAATAAATTTCGATTTTTTATCAATAAAAGTGACAAAGTATTTATGATTATCTCTAGATTCACACGAAGACCATACATCGGAATGAACAAGATCAAAACAATTTTCATAAATGGTTGAAGACTTTGGAAACACTGATTTACAATGTTTCCCAAGTATACAAGCCTCACAATTGTCATTCTTAAAAGAAACATTCGGAAATAACAAATTCAAAGCTCTAGGGTGTGGATGGCCTAAACGAGCATGCCACAACATATCATTGTCTAGACTACTACTAGAGTTCAAAGCATTAGAACAAGAACTAGATAAACATGAAAGTAAAGATAGATTTGGATTGTTCTTGATGTCGTCCAACAAGTACAAACCGTCCTTGGTAACACCACTTCCAAGAACCTTTGCACTCTTAATATCCTGAAAATGAATCGAGTTAGGATCAAATATAGCTTTGCAATTTAAATCACAAACAGTCTTATAGACACCTAGGAGATTAGATTAAAATGTTGGCATATAAAAGGCTTTGAATTTTTTATCAAACAACCTAAGATCACCAACACTTTTTAAAGGAACCTTTTTACCATCTGCAATACTAACACAACCTAGAGCCGATTTTACATTTTCAAGTAAATTCACATTGCTAATTATATGATGAGTGGCTCTGGAATCTACTACCAACGGTTTATCAATTTTTGAAACAAAGAAAGATTTACCGGACTCCTTTAATGCATTGATGGACTTTTCTCAAGGTCGGATTTTCCCACAAAGTCTCCATGAGTTGTCACCATTTCACCTCCTACAGCCGGTTGAGAAGAGGTTGAACCGCTAGCTTGAGCCGTGAATTCTTCACTTGCCCAGTTGGCCTTTGGCTTGTCCCACGGCTTGTTTTGCTTGAGGTGTGGGTGAAGTATCCAACGACAGTCTTTAGAATGACCTTTCTTCTTACAATGATCACAGAAGAAGAAGAGTTTGAGAGTTTGAGAGTTGAGAGAGTTTGGGCGGAAGAGGAAGAAACTTTTCTCTTAGATTATAATTAGGGGCTTTACAAGGTATATAGAGGGAAACCAACACTAACCTAGCTGCTATACAACAAGACATATACAACAAAACACTAAAAGACAATAAAATCTATAATAGGAAAGAAATGTTGCTTTTGTGGAATCCAAGAGTCTCCTTCTCTCTTCACGTGAGCAGCTGAGTCTCCAACTGTCCCATTTGGTCTCCAACGGTTATATACAAGTCAAAGGAGCCTCACCAACTAGATAATTTAGTTCCAACCACATGTGACTCCATTCAATTCAATCTCAACTATACGGACCCGCATACTTCTTGGTTACTTATTCCTCAAGTATCAATTACTTGATACTTAAGCCAATACGTGCCTTGCTTTATACACAACCTCATTTGCTTGCAACACACTTCGTAGGTTAGTTTAACAACTGTCAGCTCCGGCTATGGCAGGAGTTCCATGAGAAGTTTTTGCATCTTTTTTTCATTGATTAACCGTTTCATATTAGAGTTATCTTTTGGGTCTTCCTTCCACTGTTCGAGCATTCCCATCATATTTTCAAAGTTGTCAGCGTTACTAGCTTTCTTCTCTGAGCTTGAGCTAGCGTGTACATTTGCATCTCCTGAATACTCCTTTGTATTCATATTGCTGCTTTTAGTTTTATTGGTTTTGATCACCTTGGGACATTTTATCTGATCATGATCAAAGCCTAGACATCTATGATATCGATTCCTAATTCTTTCAAATTCAATGTCGGCCTTAAGGGTATCTCCAGATGGCAAAATCACCTCTTCCAACCTTCTTACCGGATTCCTAGAGTTAAACTTGATTTAACTCTTAGAAAATAATGAATATGTGTCCTCTCTGGATCAAAATCAACCTCAAAAACTTCTCCAATGGTATTTGCAATCGCCGTGAAAGTATCTAAGGAGAACCATTCATGAGGAAATTTTGACAACCGGATCCATAACGAGACCATCTGCAAGTCCAGGTCTTCGGTTATCTTTTCTGATTCACATATAATAAAACCCCAATCTTCATAGTTCCAGTATCTATGATTTAATACTTCATCTCGATCAAGCATCGATTGGAAGGTAAATCGAAACATGTCTTTTGACAACACAATTCCTTAAGTTCTGCCTTGCATTCTCCATATCTGGGGGATAGTTAGCATCGCCTTTATCATGTTTTGGTGATCAGGGTTCAAGAGTCTTCCAGTGATACTTAACTGATCTTTAAAGATTGAGCCATAGTTGCCATTTTGGGGCAGATAAATTGGCCGAACATCATAGATCGCCATCGATCTAAGCTTCTCAATCATTTCCATATTCCTATCCGTTCCTTCTAGTGATCCCATCCTCTGATCCCCCCGAGTTTACCCGTGTAAGTGATCCGAAAACCATAAACTATTGGAAGTGAAGGCAATGCTAATACTGATAGCTATGTGTAGAATTCTTGCAAAGTTTATTTGAAGAATCGGCGATCAGGAGATCCCGAGAGCAACTCTTATTCACTCTAGTAGAGAGAAAAGTGGAAGACTAAAAAGTGAATCAATTATATCTAATATATAAGATGTAATATATTTTTGAGAAATTGCTAATAATGAGTAATGACCTTTCACTCATACATATTGGCAAAAATGCTCTTTCAGGCATAGTCCTTACAAAATTATCAATCAACTTTTCAAGTTTCCGATTTTACCTTCGATTTTTTTTTGAAAATGGTTGTGTCGTTTCTTTTTCATCTCAACATTTTTCCGTCAATTTTTTATCCCAAAATTTTGTTAAGTTTAATAAGAAATCTTATTAAATATTACTCCGTTACAAAAAAGCTTGATATTTTTGAGATTATTTCTTGTTTTAGAAAGATTGATTTTTGTACTGTATTTAATATATTTATGTTTACAATGCTTGTCAATGTATTATGTTTTTTACAAAACTAATTAAATACATGTATGTATGTTAGAGAGAAGGTAAAAAAGTAATATGTTTTTATTAAGGGAATATAATGTAAAATGTCTTGTTTGAAAAAGTATTTGTGCAAAATACCCCATTTTATGTTCCTTCTCCCCCTACCCCTTTTACCATCTACAAATACCTATATGCCTATGACTTCATCGACAAAATTTTGTCTCACGCTGCCCTTTTTTTAACGGGTAAAGAAACGGGTAATCCATAAATAGTAATTGTATTTATTGTTATGTCCATGTCCATAAATAGATTATCTAATTTGTTGCAGTACATATCATCAGATAATCTATAAATCAGTTCATGTCTTTATACTTACATTCAGCTATGTCCATGTCTACATTTTCTAATTTGAATAGCAGATGACAATATTTTGTCTAGTGTACATGTCTATGTTGTTGATGTGCTTTTGTCAATGTTCATGGCTTAGAATTTGCCCATGTTTAAAATATTTGTCATCAGATATTCTACAAATCAGTCCATGTCTTTATACTTACATTCAACTATGTTCATGTCTACATTTCCTAATTTGACCATTTTCTAATGTAAGATAAACTTGTTTCATGTCATATCATATAATCTTATATCCATGTCCATGTATTCATTTTCTAATTTGAACATTTTCCATGTATATTTTCGTTGATGTGTTTTGTCCATGTCTAGTTGCGTTATAATTAACACATTTTTATGTCTATATAAACTAGATAATGTAAGATAAACTTATTTCATGTTATGTCAGATAATCTTATGTCCATGTCCATGTATTCATTTTCTAATTTTTACATGTCCATGGGCTTAGGTTTTGTCAATGTCACCGCTTAGGATATTTCATAACATGTCCATGTCCTTTATCTTTTTAATGTGTTTTGCCCATGTCTAGTTATACTATACTTAACACAATGTTCATGTCCAGATTAAGTAGATAATGTCAGATAAACTTATGTTCATGTCATGACACATAATCTTATGTCCATGTCCATGTATACATTTTCTAATTTATTATGGCTCATGTCGCCGCTTAAAAATATTTCATTACTGTCATTACTCTTTATTTTCTGGATGTGTTTTGTCCATATCTATAGTTGCATTATAATTTCTTTATATATTGTGTAGCTGAATAGTAATTCCCATCATCGAGATCCACTAATAAAAGGTGATGTCATCGACATCTACTAGGAAATGCCCACGTGGGTTATTTGTCTGCGAGGTGAGACGATTAAAATTTACGGGCATGGATAATTTAGTCTTTTTAGGTGGGTGAGAGTGCATTCTAAATAAGAAAACATAGTGAAGGTATTTTGCACAATTACTTTCTAAAACAGGGTACGCCAAACAATTAAATTCTTTTATTAATTCTGGACATCTATATATATAAAGTTAAATCTTGCTCTCTTCTCATGATGCCACATCATCAACTTATTTTTAATTCATCATATTCATTTATTATATCTAATACTTAATCTCTAATATTTAACTAATATGTATAATAATTTGAATGACAAGAAAATTATATAAATCAGGCATATGTAACCATTAAGATCATTTAAAAAAATATATTTTTAGATAGTTTAAAATATTTAAATTTGAAAAAATGTTAAATTTTTTTTAATATCTATATATATATATATATATAAAGTTAAATCTTGCTCTTTTTTCATGATGCCACCTCATCAACTCATATTTAAAACCACAATTACAAAATCTATATACATTTAAATTAAGAAAACATATTAGAAAATAATATTATATTACTAAATTACAATATTGTATGACTACAATTATATCAAAATAAAACTCATGAACTCTAATTTAAAACCACATTTACAAAATCTACATATATTCCAATTCAAAACACAAATCATTTAAATTACTATCTTTAAATTAGCACCACAAAAACAAAATAACCCAAATTATTCATTCATTTCATACATACCAATATTATATTACTAAATTACAATATCTATAACTAAAATTATATGAAGAAATATATATTATATAACTACAATGAAGAAACAATGTACGTTTAAATTAATATTTTAAGCATGTAATTACTCTTACAACTACAATTAAAAAGCAACACACATTAAAATCAATATTTTAAGCATGTAATTGCTCTTACAAATTATTTTGTTTTACACTTTTGTCTCCTCGTATATCCAAACAAGAGAATAAATTCATATCTATTGAAAACACACATAAATTGCTAATTTTAACTCTCCACTACATTGTCTTAACTCTCTACTACATTGTCTTAACTCCCCCACTACATTGTCTTAACTCTCTACTACATTGTCTTAACTCCCCCACTACATTGTCTTAACTCTCTACTACATTGTCTTAACTCCCCAACTACATTGTCTTAACTCTCTACTACATTGTCTTAACTCCCCCACTATATTGTTTTAACTCTCAACAAATGTAACCTTACACTCCTCGTCACTTATAAATAGATCATTCAATAATTTCAAATGAACATAATCACTCATTACAATAAAATTCGCTCAAATTACCACCAAATTAAACAAGATGGAAACTTCTCACCTCTCTTTCTCGGAATTGAAAGCTGGTCGGAGTTCTCAACATGTTATTGCAAGAATTTTACGTTTTTGGGAAACCCATAATGTTAAACAAGGCAGAGAACTCATGGGGGTGGACATGTTGCTCCTTGATGACAAGGTATAATCACTTCGAGATATAAAGTTAAATGAACTACTCAAATACAACATGTATTACTTAATATTATCTCCAATACTTGCAGTCTATGGTCATGCAATGATCTATTCATGTTCACCGCCTACATCCATTCCAAGATATTTTGAAAGAAGGAGCAATCTACTCCATTAGTGGATTTGACATCATACGAAGTAATCGCAACTTCAAACTGTGATTTTCAAAGACATCAATCCGCTTCACTGACCTCACAAATTTTTTTGAGGTAAATGAAACTGTATGTTCAATCCCGACAGAGATGTTCAAATTCTGTACATACGAGAAATTAATAGCCTTATCAAACACAAACACTGAATTACTTGGTATGCTTCTGAAATTTGATTAATAATATACATACTCCCTATTTAAATTTAAATCATCTAATATTACATTATAGTAATATAATATTGTTATATAATATGTGTTTAGTCAACTTCCTTTGTAGATTTTTAAAAAACTATAGTTCACATGTTTTTATACTATTTAATTAAAAAATATTTTATGTTTTTTTTCTAATAAGTAACCATTAGGTTGATAACAAGACCCGATCAATAATTTAAGTTTTCCAAATAGAGCATGATGAGATTTGAACTCACCACCTCGTGCCTAGCTAAATCAAGAGAAACCAACTGGGCCACTAGTTTCTGGTAAAAGTTTTTTATGTTTATGTGCAAAATTATAACTAAACCATAATTAAAAACTAATTATAAATGTTAAACAATAATTTAATTTATACATCTATTAATTTAGTATTTAAACTCATGTAATTTATGAAAAACTAAAAAAAACATACCTCTTTGTTTTCATATACGATCATAGTGAGTTAAATGAGTTTAATGCCAAAACCCATTATGATTTCATAATTAAAATATAATGCCACAATTAAGAAAAATTATAAACATATATCTGATATAAAAAAAAATATTAATTCACCACAATTACAAAGAAAAGTTATCTCTACATATGTCATATAATTTTATCATATAATAATTAAAAAAAATGTCTATGTAATAATTTAGATCTAAATTTGTAGACAATAAAGAAAACAAAATGTTACTTAAGTTTTATTTTAATTTAGAAATTAAAGAATATATAATGGGTTTTTGTATTAAACTCATTTAATTGAAAAAAAACCATTAAAATTAAATTGTTTAAAAAATTATATGGAATTGGTATTAAATTAAATTTATTAATTATATGTAGACTATTAACGAATATAGTGATGATGAGTATTTTGATATTTATATGAGCATCACATACAATGTAGATGAAAGTTTCTAATGAGTCAAAAGAATTATATGTAATAATTAAATATTGTAATATGTGGAAACATATTTGATTTAGACTCATACTTTTTGTTTAGGCAGATGTTGATGATGTCACTTCATATTCTCCCATTCAATATGTGTAAGAAAATAATTTCATACTTAATGAAAACAGAATTAAATTACTCTGAGTAATGAGAAATTGTACCAACTAAATAGTCTTTAACCGAAAAAAATTACATTGTCTTTAATCAACAAAATGTAATTTCTCTCTCTATCTCTTCTTTCTTTTTTAAATTGATCATTTGGTAGTTCTAACTAAGCATTGCCACTTACTAAAATTTTACCTTCTCAAACTTTCACCAAATCAATATGGAAAATTATCATCCCTCTTTTCCTGATTGAAAGCGGGTCGAAACTCTCAACATGTCACTGTAAAGCTTCTACAATTTTGGGAAGCCTATAATGTCAAAAAGATGGAGAGCTCATGACATGGGTGTCAACATGTTGATCCTTGATGAAAATATATAATTTCTATAGTTTACTTACAGTAAACTAGCTACTATATTAAATTATATATTTCTACATATTTTTTCTCACTCTTGCATTCAAATCCTGCCCGAAGGGCGAGTCGCTAACTAGTATATATATATATAAAGTTAAATCTTGCTCTCTTCTCATGATGCCACATCATCAACTTATTTTTAATTCATATTCATTTATTATATCTAATACTTAATCTTTAATATTTAACTAATATATATAATAAATTGGCAGGCGGTAAGTCCACATAAGACATGCACACTTGCACAACCAGGGATCGAGTCCCACCGCCTACATTATGTAGGAACTTGGCTAATAGACCGGCATGTTGTGACCCAATGTTAACAAAAAAAAAGTATAATAAATTGAATGACAAGAAAATTATTTAAAACAAGCATATGTAACCATTAAGATCATATCTTTTAAATATTTTTAGATAGTTTAAAATATTTAAATTTGAAAAAATGTTAAAAACTTTTTAGTCTCTATGAAAAATATGAGAAAATAAAGTAATATTTAGATCATTTCAACTATATTTACAAACTTTTTAGTTTCGGTAAATCAAAATCATTTCTATATTGATTATGATTTAACAAAAATGTTTTGCATTTTTTGTTATTATTATTTTTGTCAACAATTAAATTATTGAGGCCCGATTCATAGTCGAAACTCTCCTTGAAACCCCCAAACAATATCCCACAAAAATTAGCGATTATGTAGAATCGAAGTCGTGATCCAAATACATCCTATTTTCATTTCATCCGGGAAAAACCATCTTTTTTCAACAATGTCTTTGTCATTCGATCCAATAGCGTTCCATTAGATAGGAACTAACTGGGGCATATAACTCACCACACTACATTGATCTCGATGCTTTTTTATACATTTTAATACTCCAAAAAAAAAATTAAAAATACATTGTAACTAAAAATAAATATTTAATTTCAATCATTAATATTCCACTCTTCTACTATCTCAAATTAAATACTATGAAATGAAGTATATATATATATATATATATATATATATATATATATATATTCTTTTGTTTACATAACTACATAAGTATAATCATTAATGCATTAAGACAATAATCAAATTTTGTTTTCAGCTTCTTAGAATGAATGAAAGAATAATATTTGTGCGTTTGAGTTTAGAGTGAATGGAGAAGACAAAGGTTTTGAGACCTGAGTTATGAGGTTTATGACTAGATAGATTACTTCATGTTCCATCATAGGTAAATTTGGTTTGATTTGTGACATAGATTTTGAAAAAATGCTAGAAAGATGAAAAAAAGTTATGAGTAACAATGAGAAAAAGAGAAATTTAGAATTTAAAAATAAAAGATATTGAGTCGCTTTAAATACAATAACAAGTTAGTATTATTGATTTACTACTTTTTATACAATAAAACAACTATTTATATTATATATATTTAACGATAATACAAAGTCCGCCCGAATGGCAGATTACTTACTAGTAAAGTTAATAAAAAAGATAAAATGATTAAGAAATGATGGTTTTCTTAATCTATGTGCATTATTCAGAAAATCAAACTTTTTGTAATATATGTAGTAGTATATTTATTAAACTAAGTAGACAATTTATTAGGATTTATTAATTATCTCATTAAACCTTATACATATACTATTTTGAATTTTATGAGTTACAGTCATTCTCTTACGTTTTTACATCGAGTGGGTCTATTAGATATTATATTTGGCTTGATTTATTAATTTTAATTATTCCTTTGGGTTATTTAGATTTATAACTTATCTTATTAAATCTTTATAAATACACTATTTTAGAATTTCTGAGTTATAATCATTGTCTTGGGTTCATGCATCGAGTGAGTCTGCTTAGGATATAGTAGTTAGTTTGATTGACTAATTTTGATCATTTCCATGGTTCATTCAAAAGTTTATATATTTATTCTCTTGGGTTTATGCATCCAATGAGTTACTTTTGGATATTTCAACTTGATTTACTAATTTTGATCTTCGGTTTAGGCATTCAAAAAGGTATTTTTATTGAACCTTATAAATGTTAGAACAAAATTATGAGGCAAAAAAATTGGAAAAAAATTCATAAAATATAAAAATTCGAGAAAAAGAAATTCTAATAGATACATGAGGGTATTTGTATCCTTTTCACATTAGTGAGGGACATTCTTTGAAATGTTCAAAAGTGAAGGGATATTTTTAAAAATATCAAGTCTAAAAAGGTATATTTATATTTATCCCTATATTTTTAATGATTATTTTCACTCATATTTTATCATATTTTTAAAATAAATTAAATTATCACATTACTAAAATTAATGAAAAAATAGATTTTTTCTATATATGTTATGTTTCAAATTTTCAATTTAAAGATATATTGCTCAACATATAAAAGATTATGTATATAGAACATATTTATATTATATATAAATATAGATATCGCTTTAGACAAAAATAATTATATGAAAATAATTCTAAGCGACCATATATATCATAAAACAATTCATACTATGGGAAAAATATTTGTTTTTTATCTTTGGTGAAGATAATATATGTTTGAATGCATTAGTTTTCTTTATATATATATATATATATATATATAGAGTATAACTTCCATAAATTAATACTCCATAGATTAATAAACAATATAAATTAATAAGATAATAATTATTTTGAAATCTCTATGTAAAAATATAGTACCAATAATATCATAAATTAATAATCATCTAAATTTTACATGTATATATATATATATAGGATATATAAATAAGTTGATATATTAATGTATGATTTTTAAAAATGAATTTTTTTCTTAGAGTTCAACTCTATAAAACTGTTGTTATGCTCTATTTTCAAACTATGATGTTGTAGTATAACATGTCATAAAAGATAACAAATTTTTTTTTACGTTTTCAAATTTTTAATATGTATCAATTTTATTGTAATAGTATTTTAGGTGGTTGAAATAAAACAGTTGAGATCATTAATCATAACTTTGAATATGTATATATATATAGTATCGTTATCTATATACTAAATATTAGTTTTAAAATATTAAAATTTTTAATTCCAAAATTATAAATTTATAACTTTCAAAAAATTAATCTAAAAAATGGTCTCAATTTATCTTTTTTAAAAAATTTTAACAATTAAAAATACTGTAAATTTATAATATTAATCTATAGATAAATTAATATATCTCTAAATTAATAACTTTTAAAAGTCCTAACATTATTAATTTATAGTGGTTTACTGTATATTATTTATAATATTAATTTTCTAAGTGGTTTGAGAAACATGAAGTGAGTTCGGTTAAGTCTTAGATTTGAGGATGTTCGAGGATGAATCTCCTTTATGTAGGGTAGAATTGTAACACCCGCATTCCGCATATCGTCTGCGTGATTTAGATAAGTCCGCCGAGCTAGATAGCAAACAAAGCTGGTTTATGATCGAGTATGACACGAACATACTGAACCAAAGGTCTAGAAAAACAGATTCAAGTCGAGTAGTAGTTGAGGAAATCTGAATGTTTGATTAACTTAGTCAGAAACTAAGTTAAGTACTTCAAATAGAATAAGTAGCTTCGTAAACCCAGCTGTGTGAGCAAGTATGAGTTTTGAGTGAAGCAGGCAGTTGTGTGAGCTACTACGTGGCAAGTCAAAAGTTGACAAAGCATGTGACATGTAATCAATCATGGAAAATTCAGAGGTAAAGGAAGCCTTAGGTAATCCAAACCCTATAAATATGCCTCATTCTCGTCACTTGGGTGGATTACGAAAAAGATAGAGAAAATCGGAGAAAACTCTAAGAACTAAGAAACGCAAAGATAATAGCAAGTTAATCCGCGTTTGAATCAAGAAGCGTCAAGAAGTGTCAAGTAGCAGTCCGGGTAAAATGAATGTTGACAGTGGATCTAACTTGGGTCACTTTTAACATAAATTCGTTAAGTCTAAAATGAGGAAAAATTGGTTGCATTTATTGATTGTCTTGTTCATATCATACCATTGTTTGGTCAAGGAGTGTTCTGGTATGATCAAAGTCTGATTTTGAATCATGTTTGACGGCTGGATAATAGCAGGGCATGAGTGAATCAAAGGAAGATTGTTGGTAGTCCCAAGTGCTTCTTGGGACTGAATAATGTCTTGACTTGCATTATAATGACTTGATTTAAATGGAATGATCTGCTCACTAAACGTGAATTCTTCTTATGCATTCTTTTTGGAATGTAGGTGAGAATGTTTCCCATGATAGGAACTCAAAAGGCTAAACTATAGGCGGGACCGAGGCGAAAGGAAGGAAAGGATGGTGTAAATCGGGTAGTTGGTCTAGTTTCAATGTAATATATAGCTTGTGTAGCAAATATCATTGTACTATCACCTGTTTATAAATAAATAGAATCGTTTAAGCATTAAAATGGGCCTATCTACTTAAGCAAATGCGTGAAAAAATGACTAAGTGTATCGAGGAACCATAATTGACAAGTAAATGATTCATATATCATTGTTAGAAACCTCACCACGAACTATGTGATCGTGGATTGGCATTATCTAGTTGATACTTGGCCCCGAACGCCTAGCATTGACTTTTTAGGGCGTCATAATTGCGACGACAGTGCGTGGTCGAGCCGGATAGCAAACAAAATTGGTTTTTGATCAAGTATGGCACATACAGACTAAACCAAAGGTCTAGAAAAGCAGATTCAAGTCGAGTAGTAAAGTGGGGAATGCGAATGTTTGATTAAGTTACTCAGAAACTAAGTTAAGTAGTTCGAATAGAATAAGTAGCTCTGTATGCACCCAGATGCGTTAGCAAGTATGAGTTTGAGTGATGCAGACAACTGCGTGAGCTACTACGTGGCAAGTCAAAAGTTGACCAAGCAGGTGACATGTAATCAGTCATGGAAAACTCTTGGGTGAAGTTTCTTATAAATATACCTCATTCTCGTGACTTTGGTGGATTACAAAAAATAGAAAAAATAGAAAAAACTAAGAAAAGTAAAAATAATAGCAAGTTGATCCGCGTTGAATCAAGAAGCGTCAAGAAGTGTCAGGTAGCAATCCGAGTAAGGTGAGTGTTGACCATATATCAAACTTGGGTTAGTTCGAATATAGATTCATTAAATCTAAAATGGAGTAAAATTGGTTGCGTATATTGCTTATCTTGTTCATTTAGTCAAAATATAATTTATTTAATATAATTTTTTGAAAATTATGATTCATTTCATAATCAAGAGTAACTCGATATTCAATCATTATTATAAAATAGTTTTTATATTTTTATATACATTTAATATTCATATTATAAAATAATCTTATATTTGTGAATTAATTTTTTTTTCTAAAAAAGTTTATCTCATACTCCAACCGATGTTAGAATATAGTTTTCTAATAAATATGAATCACAACAATATTTGATTAGTTAAATGGTAAAGAAAAAGGTCGACCGAAATCATATATAGTATGAAAGAACTAGAGAATAACATACTATATTCTCACAATCTTTTATTACTAGAACAGTACTACTTAAGTGCAGTTGGTAGTTGGTGGATCTGATCTTTAATACTACACATGATATTTTTAATTACTCAAATGTCGCGCTAATCCTTGATTTATCACATTTACTATATGGTTTTATGGAATTGATTTTACTAAGCTACGATTGAGTAAGTGGAGGGTAAGATAAATATATTTTTTTATGACCAAAAAAAGATAAATATATTTTTATATATAGAGAGTAATAGGAAAAGGTGTATATAAATCAACCGTAAATGCCGAATTTTTTCCAACCAAGAGAAGAATTTCAATTTTTCTTTCTACTACTCTCTTAATTATGTCTTGCTTAATTCATATATCTTATATCTGAGAGGTGTTTATGAAATATTTGAAAGAATCTAGATGGGCTATTCTTCCCTGGCTCATATATATATTGCTATAGGTTAAGTCAAACACTTGTAATTTTGGTGTTGATTCTATGAATCAGGAACCCACTTGAAGCATGGTAGACATGTGGGTTCTAAAGATAAAGATCCTAGAAAACGAAAAGAAGCTGAAAAGCAAAATATACCCAAAATAGTAGAAAACATTTTGGAAGAAAAGAATCAAGAATCTAGTGATGATATAAACCATCAAGAATCAGAAAAAAATCATAATATTTCTATCAACTATGGAAAATATGGAATAGAATTGAAGTAGTTGATAACGTTTTTTCATGTCTTGTGGCAAAAGATATCAATGATGAGAACAATTATTCAGAGCCAAAATTTGTATATGAATATCAAAAGATACACGGTTAGCTTAAGTGGAAAGATGCAATGCAAGTTGAACTTGATCCATTAAACAAATGAAATGTATTTAGACCTATAGGAGTTACAACTAAAGAGGTGAGGTCGGTCTGATACAAATGAGTTTTTGTTAGAAAATTAAATAGGAAAAATGAAATTGTGAGATACAAAGCTTAGCTTGTAGCTCAAAGTTTTTTTCAAAGACCCGAGATTGTTTATGAGGAAACATATTCCCCCTTTATTGATGATATTATCTTCAAATTTTTGGTGGGTTTAGCTGTTGATGAAATTTTTAAGATGCGACTCATATATGTCATAACAACATATTTATATGAATAATTAGCAATGGCGTATCTAGAAAATTATAAAGATCATTATAAAGGTTGAAACAATCTCAATGAATGTGGTATAATCGCTCAGTGAGCATTTGACAAAAGAAGATTGGAACACAAGAGAAAAAGCAACAAACAATCAGATTTGTGATAATTGTGGTATATGTTGATGATCTAAATATGATTGAAACACAAGATGAAGTACAAAAAGCAATAAACAATTTAAAGGGAGAATTCAAAATGAAAGATCTTGGGCATACAAAATACTCTTAGCCTACAAATGGAACATTCTCAAATGTGCATATTTGTTCATCAATCCACATACACTAAGAACGTGGGAAATGACTCAAATACTCTTAGTTAAACAATAGTTAACTTAGCTACTCCTCATGTGACCAAAATACTTCTGTACTCTCATCCCAACTTTCCATGTCCAAATGTTACACTTTTGATCACTACAAAAAATATGAGTTTCCTTGTTAAATAAATATATAAAAATTTTAAAAGAAAATTCTGCTGGGTATGATAATCAAACCAAAAAAAACTAAATGTCTACCAACCAATACCCATCTCAAACCAACCCCAACCCATTATTATTAAGGTTCCATTATTATTGTCGTTCAAGAAGACAATAACAATAACGTAAACCAGTTTGATTCTTCTAACGTAAATAGATCTTCTTCTCACGTAAAAGGATCTTCTTCTTACGTAAATTCGGATCTTTTCTTACATCCTCCGACGTCGAATCCGGTGACGAGATAATATCATGAGTTCTCCTTCCTTCTTCACAAACGGATCATTTACCAATATCTTTACCTTTCACCTCCATTTATATTGATATACATTCCTCCTCTGCCTTTAGACATAAAAATCAAAGGAAGTGTGAAGCATAAATACGGATCCGCATGACGACATTCAAAGAGGTTACAAGATTCAACTGTACAATTGTAGAACTAATTAAACTTATAAAAGATAAATAATGTTATTCTCCTTGTAAAAGTATGATAATGTCATCTACTTTTTTTTTAATGTTGTTGTTTCTATTATGCTTTTCTTTTGCAAATACAATGATTAAAATAGTCATTCATTTGGATATTGGTGGATGTTATATTGAAACCGAGGATGGGTATCGCTGGGATTCGAAGGGTGCTAATTATCACACTTTAACGTTCAAGACATTGGCTATTGAGGATATAACTTACTCAGTTTTAGAGGAAAGGATAAGAAAGAAGCTTGGTGTTGATAATAGCGGAAAGATAAAGATGAGTTATATCCCATTGGTTGTGGAAGCAAATAAAAAATTGTATATTTTGGACGATGAGGATGTCGAGAGTTATCTATGTAACATGAATGTCGATCAACTAAGAAGTATTTAGCATGTTGAAATAGAGAAGTGATGTTAAGAAAATATAAGAGGAGAGCTAGGAAGTTCATTTGGTTTGAATTATGATGATAGGGATAACAATAATATTACTGTATACGAGGAAGGAAAAGACTACGAGGATCCGTTGGGAAATGATGTTGTTGGCGATAATATAGGAAATGAGGATTTGGTTGTATTTATTGTCGACGTGGAGAATGATGAATATGGACCTAATGAGCGTATGGAATTGTCGTGTGATAAAGAAGAAGAACGAGTAGAAGGATCTCATTGTGTTGAGGAATTGGAGGATGGTACGGGTATGGAATTAGGCCAATAATTCGAGTGCCAAACGCAAGTGCAAGATTTGGTGTTTATGAGTACGATGTATTGAGCTTGGATAGTTGGAGATATGTTGTAAGATGTCGTCAACAAGGTTGTAAGTGGTATTTACGTGTATCACGGCTACAAGGAAGTGATGGTAGTTGGTCAGTTAAAGTGTTCAATAAGATGCATTCTTGTTCTCGGGTATCGGCGAGTATAGTTGTGGGCAAAAGAACCGGAACCGAACTTGGCCAAATATCCAATGGTTCCTCTTTTCAATAACCATGGATATTGGTTCCTAACCGGAACCGAACCGATATCCAATTAGAACCTAATGGAACCGCAACCTAGATTAAACTGAACCAAAATCCATGTTCTCTCTCACTTGCACTGTCTCCTCTCTTCTCTCAGTCTTTCTTGACTCTCGTTATTCTGAAATCTGAACCCTAATTCACAAAGCTGGATCATTCCCAATCTCAGGTATATATCAATTTCATCTATATATCCTTTGCCTTGTTTGATTTTGAGGTTAATCAAAGGCAAGTTCGTCTGAATACCATCTGCTTGGTTCTCGAATTTTCTCTTGTTCCAAATTCTAAGGCTTTCATCTTTCATCTAAGCTATCACTAAACCTTTTTAACCATAATTAGCAGAACCCATTGATTGTAAAGCCATGGCAACAAGCAGAGTAGGTTTACTACCATCTCCGTCGAACGATTTAAGAGCTTTACCACCATCATAGCAACCACAGCTTTTAGTAGTTAATTCAAAAGAAAAACATAATCTAAATCAATTTTCAAATTCGTAAGTCATGTTTTCTTTCTTCTTTAGATTTATCTTCTTATCTTTTTTTGGAAAATCAAAATTCGTAAATTTTGAGGATTTCTTAGAAATAAATCTGTTTTTTAAAGATCTAAATCTTCAAGGTATACTATATCCGTTCATATTTTATCTTTAAAACAAACGATTCTGAATTCGAATTTCATCCTCTTAATTCTTACAGAAGAGATATGGAGATTATCGAATATTTTTCACCGGAATGTTCACCGGAAAAAGTTACAGCACCACCATCACCACCACCTTCGTTTTCTTTGAAGAAGAAGAAGCATCGAAATTGTATTTTAGGTGGTTTAGGAGTGTGATTGGTCTACATGTTTTGACATGGAGGTGACAGATAAGAGAAATCGAAAGACTTTTCATGGCCGAAGTTCATATTTTGCGTTTGAACTTTGAACTTCTCTTGAACTTTCATTCTCACTCCTTGCCACTTCATCTGCAGTTTCCCTCTATCTCTTTATCTTCTTGAACCCCTGTTACATCTTCCACATAATCTGAGACTATGTCTGTTTTTTCTTGCACCTTCATTTTGAAATGTTATTAGAGGTTATTAATCTATTTTGAATTTTGTAGATGGATTCTTGAGAATTTCCTGCAGTTAGTAATGACATTGACAACAATATGGATGAAGATGAACAAAAAAGCTGTTTTGGATACACATAACCATTTGGAACCGAAACCGATTGGGAACCATGGATATCTCGGATTTATTCGGTTCCAATTTCAAGTATCCATTTGGAACCGAAACTGAGTATACCGAACCGAAACCAAACCGATTTTTGGTAAGTACCTATTGGTTCCATAATTTAAGAACCGAAAGAACCAAGAACCACAATAACCGAACGGAACCGAACCGAACCAAACCGAAGAACCATATGCCCAGGCCTAGGCGAGTACATCAAATATTTCAAGGAGAGGATCAACATATTCAATTTTTTAATTTGTGAAAGGTGATTATCATGGTTAGTTAGATACTCGATCTGCTAAATCTCTTGTAGGTGTTGTGTAAGGAAATTTCGGAGTGAAGGTGTCGTATAGAACTGCTTTGAGAAGGAAAAAAAGCTACGTGTGCTGTCCGTGGAAACCGGAGGAAAGTTATAGAACGTTGCCTTTGTATTTGTTTATCTTGGAGAAGACGAATGTTGATACTGTGACAAGATTGGTTTTTGAATGAAGAAAACCGGTTCAAGTATTTATTTATCGCATTGGGAGCTTGTATCAAGGATTTTAGGGCATGAGGAAAGTGCTTTGTGTGGATGCAACTTTTCTTAAAACTCTATACGGCGATGATCTTATATTCGCCACTGTTCATGATCCAAACCATCATCATTACCCGATTGCGTTTTCTGTAGTTGATGGTGAGAAAGATGCAAGCTGAAATTGGTTCTTCACTATGCTGAAAACCGTCGTGCTAAATGATTCAAAATTGGTGTTTCTTAGTGATAGAAGTCCTAGCCTCACCAAGGCAATTAGTAAAGTGTACCTAAGATCGCAACATGAATATTGTATATTTCACTTATCTCAGAATGGGAAAACAAAGACTTTGAACATCCACAAAGAAAGTGTTGCTAAGAGATTCAGGGAGTTGGCTCAGATTTATACTCAGGCTTAATTTGAGCGGGAGTATGCAGAAGTTAGAAGCATATTTCCTAAGTGGCTGATTATTTAGATAGTAGTGTAGACGTGGAAAAATGGGATTGGTGTTACTTTCCCAGACAAAGGTACAACATATGAACGAAAAGTAGTGCAGAATCATTGAATAACGTATTCAAGGAGGTAAGTAAGTACTTTTTACTAGTCATGATTTGATGTGATTCTTGAGAAAATGGGAGAGTGGTTTAACAAACATCGTAATGATTTCGCTAGAGTAAATAGCTCACGGGACTTGGTTCTATTTGTGGAGAATTAATTGCATCGCATGTGCTAAGAGGCAATGCACTTGGCCGTGCAAGAGTTCAATGTGTTCTTGGGTGAGTATGTAGTCGTTGGACGAGATGGGAAGTCATATTTGGTAAATTTGGAGAAGAAAACTTGTGCTTGCAAGCGTTTTTACATGGACAAGTATCCTTGTGTGCATGTTATAGTCGCTCTTAGCACATACATAGAGAATCCAAATAGGAGAGAAGAAAAACATCTATATTAGTTGTGCTCAACATATTATCTAATGGAGAAATGGGCGTTGGGGTATTCGCGGACGTTATATCTAGTTTCGGATATATCTCAATGAGTTGAGATCATGGACAATATTGTTGCAATGGATGTCTTACATCTACATTATACTAAAAGGAAAGGACGACTTCAAGATACCTCATTTCTTTTGATTGGTGAAAGACATCGAATAACGAGTAACAGGGCTATGCCAGGACTAAACTTGGAAAAGTGTTTCAACAATAACAGAGATTAAGAAACTTTCTCTTAAATTATATGTGTTTTCATTGCAAAGACAGGTAAGAACAGACTGAAGTTGCTATGTATTGTAGAATTTTCATCAGTGAAGTTAATTTTGATTTATATTAGGGACCCTTTATATTACGAAGGTTGTGTTTCTACTTGTGGCCCATTATTGATATTGTTACGTGCATAATAATGTTGTAGTCCATTACCTTTACGATAAACATTTTGGTCCATTATGTTCACGAGAGTGTATATTATGATATCACTAAAGGATGTTGTCACGAGACTCATGTAATTTTATTTTCTCACTAGCACTAACTACGAGATATGGTGGGCCACACTTGCGTTAAGTTTGTGTGCATGTACTTTTTATAATTCTTTCACCGACATGCAAAAACAATGACTTTATGTATTATTTGGTTCACCGACATGTCGGTCACGTAAACGTGCTTTAGTTAACTTAAAATCAAACGGTTCGCATAATTCAATCCATTTGGTTCAAGATAAATTTGTTCGATTATATTATAAAATCAATTGGTTCAAGATCAATTTTTTCAATAATATTTAAAAATCAATTGGTTCAAGATCAATTTGTTCGATTATATTTAAAAATCAATTGGTTCAAGCTCAATTTTTTTGAATATAACATGATATTAACACTATTAGTATTATCTACACATGTTTCATAATATCATTAGATCATATGTTTATTAGAATAGGTATGTTTAGTTTCAAGTAATCTCTCACATTACAAGTAAAAGTTATTGGAATAGATATGTTTAGTTTCATAGCACAACCATTTGATCAACGTAATATCATAAGATCATATATTTATTGGAATAAATAAGTTTAGTTTCAAGTAATCTCTCACATTTCAAGTAAAGTTATTGAAATAGATATGTTTAGTTTCATATCACAACCATTTTGATCAACATAATATCATAAGATCGATCATATGTTTATTGGAATAGATATCTTTAGTTTCATAGTATTAGTCTTTGTTATCATCATAAATAATTTGCTTTCGTATTCTATTTTTTGTCAACATTGGGCCACAACAGGCCAGCGCATTAGCCAAATTCCTACATAATGTAGGCGGTGGGACTCGATCCCTGGTTGTGCAAATGCGCATGTCTTATGTGGACTTACCTCCTGCCACTAGACTAAAGGCCACTTGCACTTTCGTATTCCATTTATGTATTCCATTTATGAGTGAAAAATGAACATTTTGTTAATATTCCTACGAATACATCCCTTACATTCACGCACAACAGTTAAATTGGTATAATAATGAAAAGTCAAACTTTTTATCATTGCTCAAAAAAATTAAAATGTCCCTCCAAAATCCAAATTTTTAAATTCTCCTTCCAAAATCACTATCGAAAAATTTGAGTTTCATCAGCTTTGTGTGGATATAATATCTTACTAGTGAAAAGAAAAGATGATGATATATTCAAGATTCCAAAATTTTCACTTTTTCTCCAAAATAGAAAATTTGAGTTTCATCAAAATAGAAATACAAAATTTTTGATTTTCCTCTCAAATCTTTCAACTTAAACTCAGAATCATCTAACCTTTAACCTCACATCTCTTTCAACTTTTCTCTTGAACTTTACTCTTCAACCACCACTTTTCTCTCACAAGAAAGGAATCCACCAAGAACCAATAAGATTTGACTTTCGATTTTATCTTTCGACTCTCGAATTTCTTAGGCTTATTATATCACTCACTTATAATCTATATGTTTGCAGATGACTCGATATTTTCCAGGTTTTCACTACGGCTCCAACAACAGTGACAGTGAGAGCAACAAAAGTAGAAGCTCTTTCAATGATATTTTGGAACCTCGTCGTGGGATTCCAATCAAATGGTGGTGTAGTGGAACCATGCTCACTAAATTCGAAACAACAGGTCCAAATAATGGCAGAAAGTATTACATATGTACACTACAAAAAAATGGCCATATAGTCACTGATTTAACAGTGGTTATATCTTAATATCGGTTGCGAAATTGAGTTTAGCAACCGTTAGCCACCAAAATATTTGGTTGCGTATCGATGGTAGCTAAATAATATTTGGTGGTGAATGGTGGCGAGCAGTAGCTACGTAGCCATCATGTCGCAACAACACAATTCAGTGGCAAGAGAGCAACTGAAATTGCTATCGTTTTATCAGTATCAATTAGCTACTACGTAGCCACCGCTTAATAGTGGCTACTTGGCTACGGATATAGCCACCGAAATATTTGTGGCTAACTTAAGGTGGTCACTATCAGCTACCACATAAGCGGTTGATCTTAGTCAATGATATAGCTACCAAACATTTGTAGGCATAGGCACTAATTTTATAACTAAACGGTCGTAGCAATTAGCGACTAATTTAGCCACCAAAAGGCAGTGGGTAAATGGTGACGAGTCTAAGTACAGATTTAATAGTGGCAATTTGATCTTTGGCCACCGTTAGTGTCATAGATATAGCCACTGATATTTTGGTGGCGAAACTTAACTTTTACTAAAATATTAATTCAGTTTAATATTATTAATTTTATTTATTCAGTTTATAAACATAAATCTCAAATAAGTAATTAACAGAAGACAAATTTAAATCAAATAATTAATACTTAAAAAGATTCTCTTACTAAGTTACAAAAGAAGAGCTTCCAACACATTAGCCTAGATTATAAGTTCCAAAAGAGGAGTTTCCATGTCAATAGCCTAACTTAAGTTCTAATATAAGAGAAAACAAATACCTAGAGTTTTAAAACTTCAGAGTTGAGATCATAAATCATCAACACTTAACTCTAGGTCACGTCCATGAGGGTGTGGAGGAAAAGTGGTTCTCTTGGTCTAGGAGGAGCTGATGTTGCTGCATTCTGAGTGAGTGTTTGAAGAAGCTGGTCAAGAGAAGCTTGCATTGTGTCAAACTTCTTACCAAAGTTGGAAACCTGTGACTCAAGAGCAGAGACTATGCCTCTCATTTCTGCAAACTCTGTCTCCAAATTAACTTTGCTTGATTGATATGGTGTGGACGAATTCCTTGCTGAAACTGAACTGAGCCTAACCCAAATCGATAACCCTTCACAACATGAACATGCTATTCAAAAAGGTAATTGTGAAAATATAAGTCAGTAAATCAATATAAACAAGAATCTGTAAGAAAAGAACATTTATGGATATCACTTTAACAAATAACGCACTGTAGGCTGAAAAGTTTTACACAACAAACATAAAAAAAGAAAGGAACATTAGTGGAATGAAACCAAAAAGTTCTAAAACTAAAAAATACTTCACAAAAACGTCCAAGTATGATACAAAGAAAACCTGATCAAAGAAACTTAATTAACCATAGCTAAGCCTTGCAAAATTCTCTACTCATTAAGGGTTTTCTTTTGACCATTTCATCAAACAATTAGAATGGACAATGTATGATAACCTTATGCGGTTTGTTTTCCCAAAATTTTCTAAAACAAATTTCAATACTTCTCGCAAACAAATCAGAAAAACAAATCAACAAATCAACAAAATCAAAGATTAAGACCTATCTCTCCACAAGCTACACATCAGCTCTAAACAATTCCCAAATCATTTTCAGCAAACTTCACGAATCAAGATACAACAATAGAATCAACATAATTATATTTTAAATCTAAACAAATTGGCCAAAATAAAAGTTGTTACCTCATAGAAAGCCTTATCCAACATAATTGGAGAAGGTGTTGAAACAGTGGACACTTCTTCACTATCATTTGAATCCAGATTAGGCGTTGACATCTTTGTTGCCAAGTTATGAATATCCTCAAATATCTTCTCATATTTTTTATCCACAAAGGTGGTCCCATCTGATTTAGTGTGAATCTTCTTAATCAAGTCTGGAATCAATGGCATAATACCATTGTTTGCTTCAGCCTAGAAAAAAAACATATGGTTAGACATAATACCACACCAATATGCAACCATAATTAAAATCAGAAATTATCAAACATAAATTACATTCTTCTTACCATCTCAAATTGAATTTTGGCAAATGACTTTGAACCTGCAGTATGGCGATACTCTCCATAACCATCTCGAAGGGATTTTATTGCCTCACTACAGATTTTGGACCTTTTAATTGTTGTAGGTGTGTCCCAATATTCCAACAACATATTCCAATAATCACCATCCAAAAAACTTGGTTTGACTCAGTCTTGCTTTCCCTTGTTGATCATGTTCTTGATCAAGTCTCCAAGCTACTTTCGGTATAATTTGATAACCATTTCATGATGTTCAATATCCCAGTAATAGTGTTGTTGAAAATTAAAACAGAATTGTTGTTGAACCAACACATGTTCAGGAAAAAAAATAGAAATTGAAGTGATAACATACTGCAAACTTTGACCACCATTGAACTTGATGTTCTGGTGGAACGTTTTGTACATGCTCCATGCACCATCTAAATTATTTTGGTAGATGGAACTGATATCAATCCTAACACAGTTATCAAGTCCAAACCTAACAAACAGAGAGGATTAACAAAGAGTTAGTGGTTAAAGTAAACAACAACATAATTAAGCTAATGAAAGACAAGCATAAGCAATTTAGTCAAAACAGTAACATGAGCTCACAAAGATAACACAAACGATAAGCATCATTAAACGCTTTAACAAATGGAGAAAAATATTGACATCATTATTCATCAAGCTATAGCTATATTAAACAAAGATAGCGATAAGAAAAACAATTTAAAGTTTAGCACGAAAGACCAGTTGATTCCATTACAAGGTGAAAACAATACTAAAGCCTATAAGGTGCTATTTTCTGCAAATGGAACAACCATATTTGTAAAACGATTCCAAAGAACAAAAGTAGTGAGTAAATATGATAATAACCAAGTCCAAAGAAAAGTATATAATCACAAAGTTCGAAAATAAAAAAGTACTTTACAAAATCGTCCAAGTTACAACAATAGAATCAATATAGCATAATAACAAATATAAATATCTTCTGAATCTAAACAAATTGGCCAAAACATAAGTGTATATCAAAACTGAGCTATATAAAACCTTCACGACAACATTAGTCTTAGTTATATAAGTTTCAAAACCAAAGGTGAGCGAGTAGTTGCTCCTGTCTCACTTCCCTTTTGCAGGTGACCGTAGTAAGAACCTCTAGGCCGCGAAGGAAAGCTTAGGAGAGTCGGTGTAGATTTCACCCTTTTGCAAATGTATGTAACAACATGGTTTGTAAATTACTTTTAAACTCGGCCGAGAACTTGGTTTTATCTTGTAAAGGCTTTTGAAAATGATATAAAGTATTTTCATGTAAATGGGTTCACATGTGTGCATAGCCTTGGTCTGGGACAAACTAACAGACTATTGTCTCGGGTTGAAAAACCTTGAGAAGTTAGGACGGGATGTGTGTTCGGGCTTAGGTCAAGGACCGAATGTGTTTCAGATCCCTTTGGCTCGTCGGCTTGAATGTGTATCAATGTAGTGCACCCGGCCTAGATCGAATCGGGGGTGTTACAAAGTTAACTCTTATTTATCTAAAGCCTTCAAGCTAGAAAACAAAACATAATTAATTAATACCAAAACCTCCACGATAAGATAACTTGAGTTCTTGGTAATAGCAACAATAATAAAAATAGGACTTATGAGAATCAAAGACGAGAACATATTCTGAATTGAAATTGTGAAAGAATATAGCATAATAAAATTTGATACTGCATAAATGAGAGAATATATTAGGATCAACAAGATTGAAACCGTTGTCAAATCCTGAGGGAATCGTGATTGCCAAAATTTATAAATTTTAATGATAATCGAACGACACCTTGATCTTAACAACACATGAACCAGAGAAGTAAATGTTAAGTTTTGAAACCACACGAAACCATAATTAAGTCTTATTTATACAAAACCTTCAAGCTAGAAAACAAAACAAAGCACAAATACTTGCAGTTAACAAAACCAACATAAACAAAAGCAGAAAACAAAATTAGCAACCAATTTTTGGTCCACATCAATCCCTAAACCACAAAATGCATATCTAATATATTCATACATTTTAATTTTTTGTATAGAAAATATAATATACATTTGAAAATTAATAATTTGAATTAAAAGTTATTAAGATTATGAATTATAATAAAATATTTATACATGTCTTATATATATATTAGTAATTCCCTAAACCCCAAAACATATATTTTACACATCTATAGATTTATTCTCATTATATAGACAAAATTAAAAAAAAATTTAAGAATATGAAATTACTAGAAAAACATAACATAAAATTATATTATAAAAATACAATTTAAAGTCATAATGTTTAAAAATAAAATATTCATCACTCAGAATCGTTTGAGTCATATTCTTCGGGTTCATCCTCATAGTCTTCGGGTTTGTTCTCATAGTCTTCGGGTTCATCCTCATCGTCCTCGGGTTCGACCTTATCCTCATCTTTGGTTGAACCATAGTCCTCTTCCCCATCTTCAGTTTCTTCTTAAACGGTTTCACCATCATCAATATCCATATCGTCTTCTGAATCTACTTCCACTGCATATTCTCTTACTTGAACAATACCACTAACAACCACGTTCTGATCATGGGTCTCTTCTTGCAAAGCTTGTTCGTCAACTATTTTTGTATAATTATCTCTATAACCACGTGGAATGACCTTACTTGCAGCCCACCATTCTTCGAAAATTCTTCTTAGTCGTGGATAGGGTATGTAACACACTTGGTCAGCTTGTTCAGGAACAATAAAAGGATCATACTTCTCATATCTTCACCTAGGAATATATCAACAATTCCAGAAGCATTGAGACGTATTCCATGACCAGGTGTTTGATCAAACCATGCACATCTAAAAACCATTGCTTTGAGGCCGACGACTCCATAGTATTCAATCCTAAAAATCTTCTCCAACAAACCAAAGTACTCTGAATCAACTGTTCCTCGAACACATAAAAATCTCGTCCATAGTTCATCGTTTTTTCCCCTGTCCATGTGCAGAGTTATGAAAAGTGTAGCCTCGGGTGAAATAAATTGACCAAGATTGATAACCCCATTGTGGACCTTGTACCAGTTCTTTCAACCATAGAGTATCTCTGTAATTAACGTATTATTAATCTACAAGAAAATTAAATCACTTTAATCACTATTGACTACTTAAATAATTATAAAATATATGAATACACTTACGTAGGCTCTGCATCTCTCAGCAAACTGCAAATCTTTTGCTTCATTGATGACATCATCTATAATATTTGAATTGTACGAACGCAAATATTTTTCAAATATCCTATGATATGTAATATTAATTAAATATAGTATAAATTAATAAAGTGAAAATAATATGAACTCTATACTTTTCATATTGAGCAATTTTCTTGCAATTTAATAATATAAATGTTTGAAGCACATAAACATCTCTCTCTGTAAGCAAGCTTTGCACACATTTTCCACTAATAGGACCAATGGGTTGAAATACACTCGGAATACCAGGGTGCGTGTAGCTCATCTGAATATTGCATTCTATTACACTCCATTTTCCAAATGTATTATTTGGAAAATAATGCGCCTGAAAGTAAGAAGTTTCTTCATTAACACTCTGCGACAATGGATTCTCCAATTCGTGCTTTGTTTTTTGCTTTCTTTTCAAATGAGCCATAAACCGCTCAAAGGGATACATCCACTATATTGTACTGGACCTCCTAAACGAGCTTCATCGGGCAAGTGGATCGGAAGATGCTCCATCACATCAAAATACGTTGGAGAAAATATCTTCTCCAAATTGCATATCTTAACTGCTATATTTTCTTGCATCGTCACCACATCATCAATCTTAGTGTCTTCCCACACAAATCTTGGAAAAACAAAGCAATATCTACATTCAAAAATCAAATTTACAAATGTCAATTAAATTTTATTTTAATTATTTAACAAAATTATATATATATATATATATGATTATACATATAAAACTATATTAATTATTAAATATTATTTTAACATTTAAAATTAAATATGTAAAAAATGTTAATATATATACCTGATATAGCCGTATGTACATTTTTTGGAAGAAGCTTTGCAAATGCAATCGGGAGTATACGTTGTATAATCACGTGACAATCATGAATTCTTAGTCCACTAAGTTCGGCATTTTAAATGTTAACACAACTTGAAATGTTTGAAACATAACCGTTGGGGAACTTTATTTCATTTTGCATCCACTTCAAGAAAATATCTTTGGCTTGTTTTGATAATCTGAAAATCGGTACTAGGCTTCTCCATTTGGTTAAAGCTCTAAATCCTTCCGTCTACAAATAGCAGGTAAATCCTCCCTCAATTTCAAACTATATTTCGTCTTCTTAGGCACATTCATAACCGTGTTCAGAATATTATCACAAACGTTGTTCACGATATGCATCACATCGAGACAATGACGAAGAGATTGATCCTTCCAATATGGCAAATCCCAAAATATACTCTTCTTCACCCAATTATGATATTCGCCATAACTCACTGCGTTCTCATGTCCATTCACTTCACATTCCACTGTTCTCTTCAAACCCTCAATTTGGTTGATCCTCTCATAACATACTTCTTCACATGTCAACCAACTTGGTCACACGTCTTCAATTATTGTGTTTTTACGAAAAACTTTGACATTCTTCCGGTAAAGATGATCAATTGGCAAAAATGCATGATGACAATCAAACCAACTATGTTTCCTACCGTTAGGTAACCAAAATGATTTTGTCTCATCTTGACAATGTGAACATGTTAATCGACCATGTGTTGACCATCCTGATAGCATAGCGTATGACGAAAAATCACTAATCGTCCACATCAATGCAGCATACATCCTAAAATTTTGCTTCTTAGACACATCATATGTTTCTACTCCATTTATCCACAAATCTTTTAGCTCCTCTATTAATAGCTGCAATAAAATATCTAAATTATTCTTTGGATGCTTTAGGCCGGGAACTAAAACTAATAGGAATAGATATTCCCTCTTCATGCATATACCGGGTGACAAATTATATGGAGTAATTGTAATAGGCCATATAGAATGATTCTTACTATACATTCCCCTAGGTTTAAATCCATATGTTGATAAGCCTAGATAGACATTCCGAGGTTCTGAGGCAAAATTAGGATATACCTCATTAAAGTTCTTCCATGCAACGTCGTCTGAAGGATGTTGCATCTCGCCTTCAGAAGTTACATGCTCGACATGCCATCTCATATGTGATGTTGTCTTCTCTGATTGGTACAACCGCTTTAAACGATTCCCAACAGGAAGGTAAGACATTCTTTGCTTTGGAATCTTATTCCCACGACCTTGTCTAGAATAATATCGATCATTTTTGCAGAAACGACATTTCATCAATAATCTATCAGAACCTTTCCAAAATAACATGCAATAATCTTCACAGACATCAATATTGTAATATGGCATACCTAATAATTTTGTCATCTTTTTTTTCTCGTAGTATGAATTTGAAGCTTTATTACCTATTGGTAAATATCGTTTGAACCCCTTGACCTCTTCGATATATCATCCATGCAAACCTGTGAAAGATTATGTTCCATTTTAATATTCATAAGAAAGGATGACAAAGACATTGCATATAATCCTTCAACACATCCCTCGTATATGGGTTCTTTTGTAGCCGCCAACATTTGAAAAAATTGATTGGAATCACCACTTGGCTCCTCCTCAATTGGTTGGTTTTCCCAATGCAATCCTGGAAATGCATCATGTAGCATGTGTACATACGCATTCGGGTCATGTCCTTGGTCACTAGTATCTTCATATATTGTAAATGAAGGTGCATCTTCTGGTTAAACGACACTCGTTGAAGATACTCCACCAACACTTTCTCCATGGGACGTCCACAAATAGTAGCTTTTTGTGAAACTCTTTGTATATAAGTGATGTCCCACAGTATTTGCATCCCAACGCTTCCTATTTTTACACCGAGTACACAGACACAACATTGTCTTTCTCTCGATGTAAGACTTCTCATTTTGTGCACATAGAAAAAATGACTTAAACCCTTCAAAATACACAATTGAAACACCATGATTTACCAGATCCAACCTCTCATACATCCACTCCCTTTCATTTAGTAAATTCCGTGTGAAATACATCTTGATAAAAAAAAATTTGAGTAGGTTGTGATGAAAAACGAATGAGGGTCGTGTGTTATATAGAAAACATGGCCACCGAATAGCTACTGAAAAAATGATAGCGACTAAAATATATATATGTTACTTCAAACGGTCACAAAGATATTTATGTCTAGCCACCAATGGCGACTGCCCAGAACAGTTGTAACCTGAATATATCTGTTGTGCCCAACGGTCATAAATATATCCGTTAAATAGCTACTGATCTAGCCACCACATGAACGGTGGCGACTAACATTTTATTATAGCTACCAATATAGCAACCGTTAGCAACTGTGTTACAATATCTAAAATAATACAAATTGGTAGCTACGGTTATTTCAATACCTAATCAGTGGCTATTTAGCTACTGACTAACAACAAATATTTTTTGTTGCTAATATCCATTGATTTGTCACTGATACACTACTATAATTAGGATTGTGTTGTTTTATGTTCTAGTTATGTGTTGTCTTATGTGTTATATGATGTTCTAATTATGTGTTGTATGAAACTATGTAAAATTTGAAGTTATAATTATGTCTAATTATGTATTTAAGTACTAATTATGTTTTGTGTGTTGTGTGAAACTATGTATTTAAGTTTTAATTATGTGTTGTCTTACTTATATGTGTGAAGAACCAAACCACAAAGAAAGTAATAGAACATTCATTTCCATTAGCCGTTAATTAAAAGAGTGAAGGCCTACTAAACAAAATGTGGCTTAAAAAGCATGAGAGTTAAAGGCCTAAGAAAGCAAAAAGGCCTAATAGCCATTAATTAAACCAGTTTAGCAAAAGCTACAATCATCATATCAACCGTCTACTGCTTTCTTGGCCTCAACCGACGACCTCCAGAAGGTCGCTTCGTCACCTCTAAGAAGGAATTAAGGTTAAATGTAAATTTTGGGGTTTAGTTGAATTCGATTTTAAATCGGTTATATAAAATTCGGTTGAATCTCATGTAATTTGTTTCTGTTGGTTATTGTGCATGATCCAAATTGTTTTAGTCGGATACGAGTTCAGATGGATTTAGCTGGTTGGGTCGTGTAAATTTATCAATTTTGCCTGGACAAAATGGTAAATAACCTCACTTTTCATTTAGGACCTATTACCTTAAATCAACAATTTTCAAGGAGAGTATCTCGGTCATTTCTCTCCAAATGAGAGTTTCTGAGTCATTCTCCCCCTAAGAAAGTGTTAAAACGTCTTATCATGGATAAGGCAACTCCTCTTAGCACTCCAATGGTAGTTAGATCTTTAAATATTGAAAATGATCTTTTCTGACCAGCTTAGAAAAATGAAGAGATACTTGATACTAAAGTACCATATTTGAGTGCCATTGTACCTCTTATGTACCTCTCAAATTGTAATAGACCTGATATATCATTTGCAGTTAGCATTTTGGCTAGGTTCAATTTATCCCCTACACAAAGACATTGGAATGAAATCAAAGATGTCTTCCATTATCTTCAAGGGACTGCTAATTAGGATTATTTTATTATAAAGATTCAAATGGTCGAAGTATTTGTTTTGCATATGCATGATATTTGTTAGATCCACACAAGGCTAGATCACAATCATGATACGTCTTTATAATTGGTGGCACCGCTATATCTTGGCCTTCTCAGAAATAAACACTTGTGGCTATTTCTTCGAGCCATGTTGAATTCATCGCGCTACATGAGGCAAGTAGAGATTGTGTATGGTTTAGATCCATAAGTAAACACATCCGATCAAGTTGTGGAATCAACTACAAAATAAAAGCAAATGTTCTATATGAAGATAATGCTACATACGTTGCCCAGACGAAAGAAGGATATATAAAAAAAATGACAGGACGAAACATATCCCTATATAGTTCTTTTCATGTACTCAAGAACTTGAAAAAAACAAAGAGACTAAAGTAAAATATGTTTGTTCGTGTGATAATGATTTCGATCTCTTCACAAAGTCATTGCCTACCTTGATATTCGAAAAGCATATCCATAACATTCGAATGCGTCATTAACAAGAAATGATATTATCATCTTAGCCATTCGAGGGGGAATTTACGTTGTTGTGCTCTTTTTTCCTTTCTATGATTTTTCCAGTTAAATTTTTCAAGAAATGCTTTTAACAAGGCAACAAGAACATATGTAACGATCAATAGTGACATTGGTCTCTAAGGAATGTGTTATAAAATCAACAAATGCAACTGCATATGGAATCAATATATGCAACTTATGGTTCCTATTGTTAATGTAGGTTTCACTTTTTTTCTTCTATATATATGATCACTCGATTGTAGTAATAAACACACATGAAAATTTTCATCTTCAAACATCAATAGTTCCGAAGAGTTTTACCTATCAAATCAGGTTTTTATAAAAAATTTATATCATTAATTAACAATCAGTTTTCCAATTATTTAACTTTTGCGAGAGGATATTATCGTAAATTAGATCAATATACATTGTTGCCATGCTGGCATCGTAGGCTAGTGACCTCTCTCCCACTCTTTAGTTATAAAGTAAAGTTAGTCAGGTGCCTCTTAGTCTTAGCTCTTCCCCACCACTCTTATTCACTTCTCTCTCGATCGATCCTTCTCTCCCAAAGACCTTGTAAGTCTCCTGCATTGTCAGATTCCACGATTTTCCTTTGTTTCATATTCATGTTGCTTCTCGCTTTTACGCTTTTGCAGATCTCGTCCGTTGGTGCATATCACCTAACTCTGCTGCTATGGATCTCGCGTCGAATCTTGGTGGCAAGATCGATAAATCCAATGTTTTCACCGCCGTCGAAAAGTAATTTCCCTCCGTTTTTGTTTTCGTCGATCGTAGTTTCCTTCTTCGATTCACTTACAATTTGCGTTTTCCTTTCTCATGCATATTGATATCTCTATTCTATTAGCGTTTTTCGTAGTTTTCAAATTTCTTCTAAGAAGTTATGTGTAATAATTTCAAACTTTTGAAAATCAACGTGTATTCATGTTCACCAATTCCACCAAAACTGATGGCTTATTGATTTTGGTCTCTGGGTATTTTTTGTTTGTTTTGGAACTGAGCTTTCAATACAGAAGTAAAAGATGGCTAAGATGGTCCCCAGTTCCTTTTTCTGCATCTATCTAGATCCTTTTGATGTGTATAGCAGTAATGTCACCTTCTTGAGGGCCCGACCAGTTTTTCTTGTCATTGACAACATGTATCTTAAACCAAAAGCTATTTCAGAGTTCAATGAATTGGTTTTTTTTTGTACTCCAAATATCATCTCTTTTACATGCATCTTCTAAAAATCTCCCTAGACACTATTAATTTTTGCTAATTCGGTTATTCAGGTATGAGCAATATCATGTTCTCCATGGAGGAAACGAGGAAGAGAGAAAAGCAAATTACACAGACATGGTAAATCCAAAATGTCTTTTACATTTGTAAAAAAATTTCACCACCTTGAGAGATGGCCATCTGCATTTCTCTCATCTTTGAATGAGCTCATTAGTGTTCCAAGAGATCATATTATCTAATATATCAGTAGGTCAAGTATTAAAGTTCTTTTCAAGAAACTAATCAGTGCCTGTTGGAATGAACATTCCTAATAAATAATTCAGGTTAATAAGTACTATGACCTTGCTACTAGCTTTTATGAGTACGGATGGGGAGAATCCTTCCATTTTGCACACAGGTAATTCTTGGACCTTCCAGTTCTCTACAATCAATCATTCTTTCTTGCAGCCGTAGATGCTGATACTGTAGTTATATATACTGATTAGCAACAGTTTTTGGTTTGCAGATGGAAAGGAGAATCACTTCGAGAGAGTATTAAAAGACACGAGCACTTTCTTGCTCTTCAGCTTGGCGTAAAACCAGGACAAAAGGTTTGATTTCCTTCACTGAACCCTTGAAGATGGACCCTTCGCCATCAGATGCTCATTTCCTTTATGTTTCTGAATAGGTACTGGATGTAGGATGTGGAATTGGTGGACCGCTGAGAGAAATTGCACGATTCAGGTAAATAACTACACATACCAAAAGAGTATAATTGTACACCCTGCATTTCTACTTTACATAGTTATGATGTAAATTTACGGTTAGTAGAATATTACAATTATGAATTGTGTTTATGTTTGCTCTGCTGTAGCAATTCATCTGTTACTGGGCTCAACAATAATGAATACCAGATCACCCGTGGCAAGGTAACGTACCTATAATTGTGAAAATGATGCATTTCCTGTCCCTGTACTTATCTATTATTTGGTTTATTTCTTTGATGTCTGATACGATTTGTATTGGCATCTTGTTCTTTGCAGGAACTAAACAGACTTGCTGGTGTCGACAAGACTTGTAACTTTGTCAAGGTCAGTTAAATTCATAGTTCTTATAGTTACTGCATAAGTTGTCAATCATAGTTCTGATAAGAAAATGCCTTGCAAGGGGAAATGTGATGAAGGTTGTCATTTTTGTTAATCTCGCAGGCTGACTTCATGAAAATGCCATTCCCTGAAAACAGTTTTGATGCAGTTTATGCGATAGAAGCAACATGCCATGCACCTGATGCAGTATGTTGAAATTCTTAACAGCTATCATTGTGTTGTTTTCTTCCCTGCACTTTATATGCATTGTGATTCATCATTATGTTCTCAACAACAGTATGGATGCTACAAAGAGATCTACAGAGTGCTAAAGCCAGGGCAATGTTTTGCCGCGTATGAGTGGTGCATGACTGATGCATTTGATCCTGCTAACGCCGAACATCAGAAAATAAAGGTTAGTTTGTTTCTTGCTGATAGCCATATTATTTATTTGTGCATCTATCATCAACATGAATACAAACAAGGACTCCACTTTGCAGGGAGAGATAGAGATTGGAGATGGTCTTCCTGACATTAGGCTGACTACAAAATGCCTAGAAGCTCTGAAACATGCCGGTTTCGAAGTAAGTATCTGAGTTCAGGATCCTCTCTGTTTCCAAACACATCAACATTTCAACATCTTAACATTATTATCGTCTGCATTGTATAAAGGTAATATGGGAAAAAGATTTGGCCAAGGACTCGCCGGTCCCGTGGTACTTACCTCTCGACAAAAATCATTTCTCACTCAGTAGTTTTCGCCTAACAGCTGTTGGACGATTCATAACCAAAAACATGGTAAAACAAAAAATGTTCTGACTCATCTGCCAAAGCTTGTCAATATTAGTCTGTTCATATATCTGATCTTATCATTGTTATAATTATGGTAGGTTAAGGTCCTTGAGTACATAAGACTTGCACCAAAAGGAAGCCAAAGGGTCTCAAATTTTTTGGAGCAAGCCGCGGAAGGATTAGTCGACGGTGGAAGGTAAGAGGATCCCAATTTATATCTACTCAAGATTCAAGTCAGATCTCTTTTTCTTTTTGTTAGTCAAATTCTTAATGTTTTCTTCCATTTATGTTTCCGCAGGAGAGAGATTTTCACTCCAATGTATTTCTTCTTGGCCCGGAAGCCAGAGTGAGTGGATGGAAGATACTCATCGTAGGTCGAGTGAAGTGACAAACCTCTCAATTTGTTTTTGGAGTTTTTTTCCTTCTGTCCATCTCCTTTGTTGCAGTGTTATGAGTTGTTGATTTGTCTTAGATCTGAAAAGGAACCAACCTTGTTGCATCTTTCTTTGTTCACCAATTCTATTTTTCGATATTTGTATCCGGTCACGTGTTCATGTGCACTCTTGCCACTGGATCATGTAATATCTTTTCTCTCAGACACCTCTTGTCCTTTTTCTTTCATGATTCAAAAGTGGGACCACTTTCACGAATCGGCTTGGACTTTGGATTCTCTTAAATATCCTTGATATTCGCTGAGCTATTAACATTATGATGGATCTTTGTTTGTCCTATATGGATCTAATCGGAAAGTTTCCTTTTGAATTGAATCCTCTCTTGTTTGATAAATTATAAAAACGAAAGCCATCTTTAGTTCATGGATGGATTACGAGTCAGAAGGGAAAAAAGTAATTAAACACAGTTCGAAGAAGTGGTTGTTTTGCTTTTTCATTGCTCTTTTCTAATCGCTCCATAATTCAATCCAAAAACCAAAAAAGAATCCTGTAGTCACCAACTAAAACGAGCTTGATAAGTACCAATCCTAGTTTATAAATAATAAGCATATGGATAGTATAGTTTAAGGGGTTCTCTCTCAGGCTCGATTCCCTAACCAGTTTTCTTGAGCTGATTTACCTCTTATATTGGCGTCTTTTGCATAAAGTTCACCAAACCAAATTCCATATGTACCTGGTTTTGTTCCCTTTAAGTAAACATTCAAAGATCTAGTGGTTTTCAGGCAAGGTTAGTCCTCCATAAAGGATCCTGGTCAATGGCCTGACTTCCTTCCACATTCAACTGCTCTCACTCTAAGTAAAGATTCTCTCACCTTGGTGAAGAAAAAGCATGTCAATGCTACGTTTTAAGTCCACTCTAACTTATTGGTGAAGAACAATTTTCTGTTCTAAAAATATGTGCTACTCTGCTTGAAGAGGAGCTCTCTCTGTCTCTTCTTCCCTCCGAGTCTTTCCTTGACATGGCCAGCATTATGGCACATCACATTTATTCTGAAGCTAAAGGGAAAGGCATAATGATTCAGAACCCTGGAAAACGAGTATCTCGGTTTAAAGTTTCAAACTTTGTTAACTCTAATATGGTATTTGATACCCTTCCTCTCAGACCACTAAAGAACTTTTGAGTGTGCAATAGGGGCAGATCTAGGTCAAGGTTTGTTTCAGTAGACAATAGGCCTTACCATTTTGCGAAATAGATAATTATCTTACATCGTTGGGAACCTACTGTTGATCCTTCATTTCCCTCGCTGATCCCATTTTGGATTCAAGTCCAAGGTATCCCATTGCATCTTTGATCAAAAGTGACTTTCACCTGTATAGGTAAAGACATTGGTCATTCTGAAACCTCTGAAATAACTAGTTCATCAGCCAGGATGAAAGTGTTGATCAATGGCCTACAAAACAGACTCAAATGTTCCACCTCAAGTTTTAGAAGTAGCCTTGGGGGAACTAAAAGAGGTGATGGTTCAGTATGCTAGTTGCGTCGATCCATCAGAACGAGCTATAAGGATGGAAAGGACTCATCAAGCTATGGAAAAAGGCGAGTTTGAGGAAGTTGCTAATAGAATGGCTAAGGCAACTCTCTCTAACAAAAGCCCTAAAGTTTTGCCTGTAAGACATCCGTCTTAAACGAAGAGAATCCCAGCTCTCCTCAGGCTGAGCAATCAAAAAGAAAGAGTTCATGTTAAAGATAGACTGGGTTCTCCAGACTAGAAAACAGAGAGAACTGAAATTCTTGCTCAAAAAAAAAACAAGCTGGGGCCTTCTCCTTTACCTGGCAGTGGCTTTAATTTAAGGAAAAGAAAAACTTGATTCCAGAACCCGGGAGTAGCTTTTCCTCCACTCTTTTGCTCGTCATCCTCAACCCGAAGAAAGCTGAAAAATGACTACAAGACTACAGGTCTTAGCACAGGTAGAGTAGTAGGTCAAAATTCCACCATACTCACAGTGGGAGAAGCAAGTAACATTCACCAGACTTAACCTTACCCTAGAATGAAAAAGAGAAAAACGGATTTTCACACTCCAACTCATCATGTTCCTTAAAGCTATTGAGCTGGAACTGTCAAGATTTAGGAAACCGTTTTGACAATTCATCGTTTAAAGAAGTCAAGTAAATGATATACTCGAGACATAATTTTCCTAATGGAATCCAAAAATTCTGATGCTAAGGTCAGTAATATTATCCAGAATTTGGGTTTCACAAATTTTCTACTAGTTCCACCCCAGGGGCATGGGGCAGGTGGTTTAGCATTGATGTTGAAAGTTGAGAACAACTCCTTGTACTACATTGACTCAGCTATCTCCTATGAAGGACAAAGATTCTACACTACCTACACGTATGGTAACACAGACAAGCAGAGAAGAAGAGAGCAATGGGACTACTTACTAAACATGAATGAAATACGCAACTCCCCATGGCTCTTAATGTGAGACTTCAATGATAACCTGCAATGGGGAAAAGCAAGGCGGCTCAGCTCCGGCATAAAGTTTCTTTTCTGATTTCAAATATTTCCTCTCGAAAGGAGACCTCTTTTATCTACCTCACATGGGGGATCCTTTTTCATGGTGTGGTATAAGACAAAACAATGTTATAAGGTGCAGGCTGGGCAGAGCATTAGCAAACTCGGATTAGACTCTCTTTTTCCCTGCTAGTAGAAGTGAATATTTGTGGTTTGAAGGCTCAGACCACAAACTGCTGATCACATGCCTGGAACCTGATAAAAAGAGAGAAAAGGTATCTTTAGATACAAAAAAAAGATTATACGTGGAAGAGGACCTTAAAATTGTGATATCTGAAGTATGACAAAGCAATGAAGGCAAACAAGTATCACATAGGCTTAATGATATTAAGCAGAGCCATTATCCACTAGACAAAAACCAAACAGAAGAATAGCTTAGTGCAGATTGATAAGCTAAGGAAGGCATTAGAGGAAGCAATGATTAGCAGTCTCCTAAATGAGGACTTAATCCGAGATCTCAATCAGAAACTACAGAATGCGTACACTGCAGAAGAATCCTTTTGGCGACAAAGAAGCTGGATTCTCTGGCTGGAGTTGGGTGACAGAAATACAAAGTTCTTCCACGCTGTAACAAATAAGATAAAGGCAGTCATCAGATATGTTGTATTAGAGGATGCAGATGGTATAGCAGTGTATAAAGAAGAATAAATCACTGAAGTAATATGAAAATATTACCAAAATATCTTCGCTTCCAAACCAGATTAGTGTAGTAATATTGTTGATGAAGCTCTGTCCCCAAAAGTACCAGTAGAAGAAAATGACAGACTAAATTGCCTGCCCGAGTGATAAGGAAATCCTTGAAGTTCCCCTCTCAGTCAATGCTGATAAAGCCCCTGGCCCAGACGGCTTTTCGACCTCTTTCTTCAATCCAACTGCATGCTCCTGGGACCTATAATCATTGCAGAAGTCGTAAATTATTCTGAACCGGTGTCTTACCGAGATCAGTCAATGAAAAGCTAGTGAGGCTAATTCCAAAGATTCATAACCCTAGGAAAGTCTCAGACTTCATGCCTATTACTCTGACAAATTTCACTTACAAAATAGTTGTGAAGATTCTATCTAAGAGGCTACGCCCTATCCTCCAAAGTATAATATCCATGAATCAATCTGCATTTAGTCCTAACAGATTTATTATCGATAATGTGCTGATAACACATGAGTCTTACACTCATTAAAGACATCAAAAGCAAGAAAACATGGGTCCCTAGCTATCAAAACGGGTATGAGCAAGGCGTATGATCGACTGGAGTCGGATTTTATTAGAAAAGTATTAATTAGACTCGGATTTCACCAAAAATGGATAATATGGATCATGGAATGGGTTCAATCAGTCTCATACTCTTTCACAGTAAATGGAACAACAATGGAAAAGGTTATACCTGAGAGAGGGGTGAGGCAAGGGGACCCACTCTCCCCTTACATTTTCATCTTGTGTAATAAGGTGCTGACAGGCTTATGTTGCAAGGCCCACGTTGAGAAAAAGCTGATGGGATTGAGAGTAGCTGCTGGATGTCCCCAAGTAAACCATCTCCCATTTGCAGATGACACCATGTTTTTCTGCAAAAGGAAATAAGCAAAGCTTAGAAACACTACAAGATATTCTAAGGAAGTATGAAAAGGCTTCAGGTCAAATGATAAATAAATCTAAATCTTCCATCACCTTCTCAAAGATGACTCCTCATCATAAAAGAGAAAGGATAAAACTTGAGCTACAAATCCCAAACAAAGGTGGGTTGGTAAATACTTGGGCTTGCCCGAGCATTTTGGCAAAAGAAAGAAGAATTTATTTGCTAGAATACTGGACAGAGTTAAACAAAGAAGTATTAGCTGGTCAAATAAGTTTTTGTCTAAAGCAGGGAAACAAATAATGCTAAAAAATGTCTTACCGGTATGCCTTTGTATGTCATGTCGTGTTTCCTCATGCCAATCTCGCTCTGCTCCCACTTACAATTTCTTCTTACTCGGTTCTGGTGGGATTCAAACTCCAGAAAAAAGGCATGGATTGGACTGCTTGGCACAAACTAACAAAGAAATAAATGGGGGATTAGGTTTCAAGGACTTCCATCATATGAACATTGCTCTTTTGGCAAAAATCAGCTCGAAGTTTATCAATAAACCAAACTCACTACTTTAGAAGATTCTCCTATCTAAATACCGTAAGGAGTAGTCATTTCTCATTTATGTACCAAGAAATACCTGCTCCCATGGCTGGAGAGGTATCCTAAAAGCGCGGGACCTCCTAAAGGAAAATCTGGGGTGGGTCATTAGTAATGGAAAATCAGTTAAAGTCTGGAAAGTACCATGGCTTTCAACAACACATCAGAAAGCAATTGTTGGACCCACAAGTGTTTGGACAGACTATCTCTTTGTCTCGGATTTGATTGGTAATAATTCAAAAGATTGGGACCTAAATCGCATCAGAGAATTGGTGTCACATTTGGAAGAAGAAATACTTACAATAAAGGTAAGTAAAATTGGGACACATGACAAGCAAGTATGGCTTAAACACTCCTACACAACGATATCTTGTTATGTGTCCTTGATGGAAACTATAAGAAAGAATGCAAACCAGGATTCTAGTGTGTCACGTATTTGGCTTCAAGAAGTCTGGACCACTAAACTCCAACCGAAGATCCAGCTTTTCCTCTGGAAAGCTCTGTCGAACACCCTCCTGGTAGGTGATCGACTTGTTAGTAGATATACCCCAATAAATCCAAATGCTGTTCGATGTGGTGAGATCGAAAGAATCCAACATACCTTGTTACATTGTGACTTTGCATGAAAAGTCTGGCTCAGGCACCAAATTATCTCCAGTGGTAATGCTTACTTCGTTGTAACCTTTGCCAAAAGCTGGAAAATCCTATTAAAAGCTCTAATCTTGCATCCTCTAGGGCCACTGCAAACGACTCTCCTGGATGGTTCTTGTGGACAATATAGAAGTCACATAACAATATGAAAGTTACAGAACAAAATATTGTTTAAAAATCAAGCTTTTCAGTTACAGAGATGGTAACAAAAACAATTGTGGATGCAAAGGAATGGACCAATGTTCAGTCCACGAATCTATATAGCTCTCAGCGATTTATAAATGGAGATCCAACAATTTATTAAGGTAAATTTACATGTTTTGTAGATGCAACATCGCAAGTTAATTCGAAGAAAACAAGCAAGAAGAACCCCAATCGGCAAAGGATCCAAGCTGATCACTCATGTCTCATCCCATTAGCGGCCAAAACACCCACTATCTGTGAAGCTATGGAAGACGCAATCGCCAAAAAGTGCTTATCACTGGATATCAGATGCGATTCTGGTTCTCTCATCCGAGCCATTAAATATGGCTCTTCATTGTTTGGGATCTATGGAGTTCTAGCGGATATCTTTAACCTTTTCTTTGTTTTCAATTTTATTTCATATGCCTTTACTAAACGAGACTTAAATGTCTTGGTTGATATTGCAAAAACTGTTCTATATGGTGCACCTAACACTTCTTAATTTTTTTGGTGGAAATGCAGTATTTTGGATTGGTAGTCAAAAGAAAATAAAAGTACCAATCCTAATCACAAAGTATAGCTCAGAAATGAATAAACTTATCAAAGTGGTAAATCACGATTTTATTTCCTCAAAAATATCAATGGATACATATCTGGGCCCATCATGTAATGGATACATATCTCCACTCCTTTTACCAACGAACGGGCCATAATTGTTTATATGATTGGGCCTTAATAAGATCCAAGTTTAAAAACACACACACACTCATAGTGTTTACAAGATAGATGGAAATTAAAATACTGACACGAAGTCCCACGCCGGTCACCCGTGTACGCAAGAGCGTCCAACACACGCGCGATCCACAGTGTTTTAAGTTTTGAGTACAAATAGAAAAGAGGAAAAGACCAGACCATATGTCGCTCTCTATATAAACCCAAACGAGACGAAAACGAAACAACTACTTCTCCTGAATCTCTTCTCCTTTTGCCCAACAAACTAACCACCATGTCCACCGCCTCCGTCATTATCATCGGCGCCGGAATTTCCGGTTTGAATTCAACCATTTCATACTCACTTTTTCTGAGTTATCGTCACTTGATGATTTGATTACTAAATAATTTTTTTGAATGTGATTATATAAGGAATATCGGCAGCGAAGATGCTCGCTGAAAACGGAGTAGAAGACGTATTGATTCTGGAGGCGACGGATCGGATCGGAGGAAGAATACAGAAGCAGAATTTCGGTGACGTGCCCGTGGAGCTCGGTGCCGGTTGGATTGCTGGCGTCGGCGGTAAAGAGTCCAATCCTGTTTGGGAGCTTGCATCTCGTTTGAACCTCCGCACTTGCTTTTCAGACTACACCAATGCTCGTTTTAACATCTACGATCGAAGGTCAAATAGATATCTCGATTATAAATGTTATCTCTCTCATCTGCGTGATTCCGTTTGTGTTTCTCCAATTGTATTTCCATTGACTGAATTGCAGTGGAAAAATCTTCCCGAGTGGTTTCGCAGCTGACTCATATCAGAAGGCAGTTGACTCGGCCATTCGGAAACTAAAGAGCCTTGAAGCCCAGTGTGCTGGGGAAGTAGCCGAAGAAGCTCCATCGTGCGTCTCTCTCTGTTTCACTTAATGGTTTTAGATTTCGCCTCGGTTCTAATGTGTTGTTGGTTTGGTGTTAGGTCACCGAAGACGCCAATAGAACTCGCCATTGACTTTATCCTGCATGATTTCGAGATGGCAGGTATGCTTTTGAGATTATTACCATATTATTATAGTATAGCGGAATGACTGATTCTGTATTTCTTACTACTGGAGTTCAGAGGTTGAGCCAATTTCCACCTATGTTGACTTCGGAGAAAGAGAATTCTTGGTGGCTGATGAAAGAGGCTACGAATGTTTACTCTATAAATTGGCCGAGGATTTTCTTTTTACCTCACATGGAAACATTTTGGACAACCGCCTCAAATTAAACAAGGTTAATTTCTAACCCTTTCTTCTTCAAAACCTGTGAAACTCATTCCCTAATTAGGTTGCTGATATCAATTAGTTAAAAGAGTATAATTATGACCTTATTTGGAAAGTCACTTTTGCTTTTTAGCTGTTGTTACTCTATTCGGTTGATTTGATTTGCAGTTTTTTTCTTTCTTTTTTCCTGCTAAGGTTCTCTCAGCCTTTGGTTTCTAGTGGAATTGATTACGCTCCAGGTCCTTGTAGCTATATTTTATCCTGTATAATAACAATTTTACAGCTTCAATTGGTTATTGTGAAAGTTGTGGGGTCGGTTGAGTTATTGCCTTCTCATAAACCAGCTGGCTTAGCTTTGAAAGCTGTGTGTTATATTAGTAATCTATGTTGGAGCTATAATGTGATGAAGCTGTGGGAATTAATGATAGGTAGTTAGAGAGATACAACAGTCGAGGAATGGGGTCGTGGTGATGACTGAGGATGGTTCCATGTACGAAGCCAATTATGTGATCGTGTCTGCAAGTATCGGTGTTCTCCAATCTAATCTTCTCTCTTTTCAGCCACCTTTACCCGTAAGCTCACTTTCTCTTCTTGTTATATAATTATAAGTTAATCCCTGGTCTAATCTTTTATGCTTATTTTAACAATATAAAGGTACAAACGGGGGGGGGGGGGGATGGGGGATTTTTAATCATTCCAATGTACAGAAATTTAGGGAAATATTAAACTGCACTAGTCATTAGGAATGGTGTCTATGTAAATTTAAAAGAGAACCAGGTATGATGTTATTCTATTATTATTAATCAAAACCACACACCAAATTCAGTGGGTTGGTTATGCTATGCATGGTATCCACAAAATTTAGGAGTGGCCTGTAGAATAATGGAAACAATGAGTCAAAAAGAACCTTAACTTCATGTACAAATAAAATAAAATTAGTAAAAATCCCTTTTATTTGTTAAAAATTCAAAAAATGTAGTGGCTAAGAGGATTAAATAGTGTATATTCTTTTGTTTAGTAGCTTGGAGGATTAAATAATAGATGATATAGAAGAATCTACAGTTATTAGATACCAAAAAAATCTTGGTTAATCTTGCGAGACATGTTGAAACTTTGTCTCGGAAGTTGAATGTATTTCGATTCATAAAAGTACTTGGGAATTTGTGATCTTACTATCCAATGATATTGTTGGTAACAGAAATGGAAAACAGAAGCTATACAAAAATGCGATGTGATGGTGTACACCAAGATCTTCCTAAAATTCCCTCACTGTTTCTGGCCATGTGGTCCTGGTCAAGAGTTTTTCATCTATGCGCACGAACAACGCGGCTACTTCACCTTTTGGCAGGTTGGATATATTTGATCATATGATATAATAATATAGTTTGTTAATCTCAATGCCATCTTTTTGGTCGTTTCACCATCGTGCGAAACGTGGCACACAGCACTCTCTAATCTTAAAATTAAACAGCTGAGGGGTCCCTTTAATTATGGCAATCGTTACTTTAATTATCCTGATTGTCTAACCAACGGCATGGTGCATGCATGGGGTCAGGATTCACATTATATTATTATAATGCGTATGCTTAACTATTTATCTAATCGTCGCTCTTGTCCCTGCTTAACTGTTTATCTAATGGCTACTCTGTCTGTTATCAGCACATGGAAAATGCGTACCCGGGCTCTAACATTCTGGTGGTGACGTTGACTAACGAACAGTCAAAGCGTGTGGAAGCACAATCAGACCAGGAGACGTTACAAGAGGCAATGCGCGTTCTCAGGGACATGTTTGGGCCCACTATTCCTTACGCAAGCGATATTCTTGTCCCCAGGTGGTGGAACAACCCGTTTCAACGCGGTAGCTACAGCAACTACCCTATGATATCTGATAATCACCTACTGCAAAATATCAAGGTAAATGCACTTCTTGTTGTTTTTTGGACTCGCAGACACAAACAGATGAACGATTATCAGAAAATTTACGAAAGTGTCCATTATTCAGGCCCCCGTTGGACGGATATACTTCACAGGAGAACACACGAGTGAAAAGTTTAGTGGGTATGTACATGGAGCATACCTTGCAGGGATGGACACAAGTAAGTCTTTGTTGGAAGAGATGAAGCAGAGTTTGTTGTTACAACCTTTACTCGTCTTCACCGAGTCTCTAACACTAGCACACCAGAACCCTAACTCTCAAATCTACACAAATGTCAATTTTATCTCAGGCAGAAGCTAGAACCTCAACCTCTTATTTATTCTTTTGTGCTACTCTTGAGCTAGATGGGAAGTATTTACGCAACAGATGCCTTGATATCGCTAAAGCGTCTCCTTTTGCCTTAACCGGATAAACCTCTGATGAACTTTGCTGCCATTTTTTTGACATCTTTATCCACTCTCTTCGCCATTTCTCTACTTCGAATTTCTTCTTCTCTAGTAAGCTTTTCAGCAATTCATTGAAATACAATGTCGCTCGGGGTAAGTAGTAGTCTTCAAGTAACCCACTCCAAAACTTGTTTGCTGACGATGATCACAAAATATAATATTTTTAGAAAATATGTTACATCTACAGAAAAACTCTATAAAACGTTTTAGTTTTTTCTTACCATAATCATGAAGCTTGCTTTGGTTCACATCTTTCGTGTCATACCACATCGTCACTTGCGTTCTTGCGTTCCACTCATACTGTACACACAAAAACTTAGTCATAAGCAAGCAATGTACTTCTACCTGCATGTTCAAAGAAAAAGATTGATGTCCAACCTGTTTCTTTTCATCCCTGTTTCTGGCCAACTTTTTTGCACTCTCAAGCCATGTCCCCAGAAGAAAATTATCATCTGAAGCAAGCAAAACGTCCATATCTTTTATAATCTCAAGAAACTTCTCACTCAATCGTCTTAAGGTTCTGATATCTTTCTTTACAAAAGCGGTCACTGCTTCGATGTACACCTGGTTTGCTAGCTTCGATAAAACTTGCCGCGTCAAATCAACCATGTCGTACCTACAAACAAAGCCCTTTAGGAATTTGTAACCATTGAAGTGGCAGATACTCTATCTCTACTTAATCCTACCTATATGTTAAGCTTCCGGACAGATCAACCCCAGCGTCCAGGAAAAGTTTGAGAGCTTTGATCACCTCCTCTGTAGGATACCACAAATGCGCCTTAGGCAACCCAAAGCTCTCATCTTGAAACAAGAATCTTCTATTTGTTTCATATGGGTCTTTGGAGATCATATATGTATCTGCTTTTTTCGATTCATCTTGTACAGCACTAGATGGATCCCAGTCTGGAAGCTTGACTATGAAGTCTGTGTTATGATCCTAAAACATAGAATTGTGAAATCAAGTTTCTTATAGATAATAGCGAATCTAAGGAGAAATGATATGGTAGTGACCAAAACAAAACATACTTTAATTCCATCAGTGCAATTGTAGACAGTGTGATAGAGAATTTCCCAAGCAGCCTCGATTAGATGATTTTCTTTCATGTATCTTCTGCGTGCATAGCTCTTCAACCATTTCTATATGAATGAATATTAAAAATGTATGAAACTAATTGTGCAGAAACTTTCATGTCTCATACGAAGAGTGTTTACTATGTATGCATTACCTGTACGACAATTTTCTTATCTCGAAATGCCATTTCAGAAACTAGCTCATAAACCACCGGGTTCTGCTCTATTCCTTCCATGCACATTCCCACACCGACCTATGTGAAATACAAATACGTAGATTATATTTCCAAGTGAAGAAAATAGCTCACCAAAGTGTATACATAAGATTAAAAATGTGAAACATATTGTGAATGTGGACTTGAAGATACCATGGTTGAATTTTTGCTGACGCGAGCATCAACAGGTCCAGAAGAAATTGAATCAAGAGCACCATACATTTCAATGTTACCTCCAAAATTGTGAAGCATACACCTAGAATTCATTTTATTTCAATAAAACACCTAAAAATACAACTGACACTGGCATACAAGAAACCGAGACAACAATTTACCAGATATAAGGAGTTCCATAAAATTGTGCGGATGTGTTCCATATCGGTTTGACATCAGCATATAGATCAATAACTATCATTTTTCCAAAGGGAACCGAATGTAAGAGCGCCTGCAGAGAGCAAGAGAGGCTGTGGTGCTAAATTAAGAAACACCATTTATCAGTATTAATTACATACACTAAAATTGGATGTTTACTTTCATCTGGGGTGGCTTCCAAAAACTTGAGTCTGAACTAAATAGCCAACCCTGCACAAAGGTGGGTCTCAAGTAAGAAAGCATTCAAAAATAAAGAATTTTGTACGCAGTCATTCTAGAATGCTGTAACTCCAATATAAATACAGTGATAACCGTGTGCTTAAGGATTTCTAAATAGCATCCCAAAATACGAATGCCATGCCAGTGAGTATAAAAATGGACAAGAGGGCATACTTGCATTAACCATACAGCATTCTTGTTTCCTCTTGACATAGCTTTGTACACTGCAGCTCCTAGTGACGATATGTATTCAGGGTCACTTGTGGGAGGAATATTCTCATTGAATGTATCACTGCATTAACACGAATAGTAACAAGCTAAGGAAATTAAGATTAATATCATTATTATTATATACAAAGAGAATTGTTTTTGTTAAATCATGCACTTTAACGGATGATTATCTTCACCAATACTAACCTGGGTCAAAACAACTAGAAAAATTAGCAAGAAATAATTTACCTCTTAGGTGCAAATTGAAGAGAATTACCAGTTGTAGATGTTTGTAATCTCTCCATATTCTGAGCCAGGAACAAGGTGATTATATTAAGAAGACCGTGATCAAGTGGGATCTTTGATTAAGCATGTGTCTAATTTTATAGAATGGCTTTGATTACATACTCTGCCAAGATTATGGAAAGAGAAATAGGTTCAGGGTACCTTCTATTTGTTCTTTGATAAAAGCCTCTCCAATTTCAATGAAGAGAGGATCAGAAGGATTCAGAAGGTAAGTGCAGCACCAGCGAGGATCACCATCCACCGTGTTCCTGAGAGGAATGAAACACAAATTGAGAGATTATTGACAATGAGAAGACAAAACAGTAAAAAAGCTAGCACATTTATCTTCTTGTCACATAGCTCAAAAAGTTTAATCCCCTTGGATTAAAAAGTTTATGGGCATGATTTACAGAAGAGAACGGTACCAGTTGTCAAGGCGACTTATATTTGCCTCAGGATAAATCTTTCTCAAAGATGATGGAACATTGCCTGAGAATGATGGAACTACTGCAAAAGCAGGAAACAAAAGAAAATATAAGAGCTATGAGAACAATCTATCAAAGTATATGAGAAGAGAAGAAAGTAATTGTTTCTTGGACCTGGAGTCATGCCAAGCTCCAGCATCCGAGAAAGTATCTTTTTTTGCAGAAGCAACTGGTCACCTAACCAGTTTTGCGATAATGGACCACCCCACCTGTGATGTAGAGGATGTAGTGAGAGATATGGATTATGTGAGAGTCTAGGAATGAAAGTTAATCAGGCTATGGGAGCCTGAAAATATCATAGATCAGGTTAATTACGCGTGAAGATTTCCCATGCGAGCCCACGCAAGGAATGCTGGTCCACCAAAATAATCGTCCAGATCTTCTTTGCTGATGTTGAACTTCTGAAAAAGATTGATATAGAACTTGGTTAGTAATATCAAAAAAAATTTACCCCATAAAAAACTCAATTGACGATCATGCCACTGTAAACAATTCCTATTCACTTACTGCAATTGACAAGAAAAAAAAGTCCGCTTTATACCTTGAAAACCTTTTGCCAAATAGCTTCTTGCCCAGTGAATGCTAGAGGCAAGTTAATTCCTTGCAATGCCATCCAGTCAATCTCTCTCTCCCATCTCTCCCATCCCCACCAGACATATGAATCTAGCAAAAATAACAAGAAAACAGAAGGAATGTGATGTGAGCGATTCATAATCAACCATTGAAACATGAGGGAATTTTGATTCCAAGAAGTGTATATGCCTTACAGCTATATGTAACAACATTTTGGTAATAGTTCCAAGGGACAGGACGCCGAATCAAGATCTTAGAATCCAGACGAGGTAGATGTCCAGGCTGTGGAACAGAGGCAATTTGGATGCCACCTGTCTTGTTCCAAGAAACATGAGCATTCAACTTATACTTCAAATACCAATGGAGCCCAGAAGCAATCTCAACTCCAGTTGTGCCTTTAATCCTGAAATACAAGTTAGAAATGTGAACTTGGTAGAAAAGAATCTCAGGTAAATTTGATCGCTCATCAGACGTTACTTACACAATTTCAGGTCCATTTCGAGTCTTGCCATCATAATTTTCAATTACAAAGCAGCTGCTTCCACCACAAACATCCTTTTGAAACAGAAACAATCAGTACTGCCGAATCAACCTGAAGATAATTGTTTAAGGGAAAAAAGGATGAACCTTTGAGATAATTCTGAAATCAAAGCTGTGAAAATGGGTGGGAATCAGTCTCTGCAATAAACCCTTTGCAGCTGATTCTTGTACGGATGAAGTTGGTAGAAGAGAATCCGAACGGTGAAGCAGAGCCTCGATAGAAAGGTACTGTTTTGATAAAGATTGAGAGTGAAGAGAAAAAATTAACAAAACCAATAAAACCAATTTGATGGGACGCATGCTGATGCTGTTCATCACTAATAGCGAGGGAGTGATCAAGGATACACAGAGACTTTTTCTTGGTCGTGAAGGATACACAGAGATAATAGTCGAAAATAATGGCCGATTGTTTTTTTTTGTGTCATCATGAAATTTTATCCGAATGTTATTATAAATAAATAAAAAATTAGTTTTATTTATACATTAAGGAAAAAAAAACAAAAAAAAAAAACTAGAGAACAAGCCTACAGCGTATAAGCGGCTGAAGCGTTTTTTTTCTGTTTGCTTAAACCCTAATATAAGTCAGTGTTATTCTGGGGTTTTAATCTGCTTCCTGATCCATAGTTCCAAAGTTCGTTTAAGTTGTAGCGATTCTTACTTCTTCGACATGAAAAATTTGAAGCTTTTCTCCGAGGTTTCTCAGAACATCCAATTGCATTCGATCGAAGAAGTTGTACAGTTCGCAGCCTATGACATCGACCAAAGTCGTTTATTCTTCGCATCTTCTACTAATTTCATTTACAGCCTTCAGCTCTCTTCCTTCGAAGTAAGCGATTTGTTGCCTGTGTAGTTTGTTTCCTCTTTAATTCATCATGCACATGTTGATAAGGAAGCGAGTGAGAGAAAAAGTTGGGAATTTGGTCATACGATGAGTTTTTAATACGCTTTTGAAGTAAGTTTCATGTGGATGAACTTGCAAGTGAATGTAGGGAATATGGTCTGTTTAAATGGTAAGTCTTTCTCTTATGTTATGGTGTTTCTTTCTCCTGAATTGATCTCTTTAGTCACAATGTGGCAGAATGGAAGAGCTTGGGCAAAGAGCCCTTTGGCTGTTGAGATCTGCAGTATTGAACTAGAGCCTGGGGATTTCATCACGACCTTCGATTATTTGGCGGAGAAGGAGTCTTTATTGATTGGGACTTCTCGTGGACTTCTGTTGGTGCATAACGTAGAGGACGATGTGACTGAACTAGTTGGAAATATTGAAGGAGGTGTCAAGTGTATCTCGCCTAGTCCTACTGGAGATCTACTTGGGTTAATTACTGGTCTGGGGCAGTTGCTTGTAATGACTTATGATTGGGTGTTAATGTACGAGAGAGCGCTTGGAGAGGTTCCTGAAGGTGGTTACGTACGTAAGGACTCTTGTACCTTCTTTTCAACTTGACTGCATAAGGGTTAAATTTATGGTTTTAATTGAGATTCTTCTTGAAGACATTCTCTTTGCTAACATTGTAAATAAAATACTGTTTTAGGTGAAGCAGATGATTCGTCTAAAACTTGTGGGGGCATCTCCATTTCCTGGAGAGGTGATGGAAAATATTTTGCGACTATGGGTGAGGTTTATGAATCCGGTTGTATGTGTAAGAAGATTAAGATCTGGGAAAGTGATTCTGGCGCTTTGCAGTCTTCTTCAGAAAGTAAAGATTTCATGAAAGGGATTCTTGAATGGATGCCTACTGGGGCAAAAATAGCAGCTGTTTATAAGAGAAATTCAGATGATGCTGGTCCATCAATTGCTTTCTTCGAAAGGAATGGACTTGAGAGGAGCTCGTTTTTAATTGGTGAAGCAGGAGATACCACTGTGTCATTTGAAACTCTCAAATGGAATTCTGCATCAGATCTTCTTGCAGGGGTTGTTAGTCGCAAAACACATGACACCATTAGGGTTTGGTTCTTTAGCAACAATCACTGGTACCTGAAGCACGAGAGTAGGTATCCGAGGGAAGCTGGGGTAATGATCATGTGGGATCCAACAAAGCCACTACAGTTACTATGTTGGACTCTGGCTGGGCAGGTTACTGTTTGCAACTTCATGTGGGTAACGGCGGTCATGGAGGACTCAACAGCATTTGTCGTAGATAATTCCAAGATACTCGTGACACCACTATCTTTTTCCTTGATGCCACCTCCTATGTATTTGTTCAGCCTTAGTTTTTCTTCCGCTGTCAGAGATATAGCTTATTACTCAAGGAATTCTAAGAATTGTCTGGCTGTGTTCTTGTCAGATGGAAACCTGTCTTTTGTTGAGCTGCCTGTTCCTAATACTTGGGAAGATCTCGAGGGCAGAGACTTCAATGTAGATATCTCAGACTATAAAACAGCACTGGGTTCTTTGGTACATCTTGTTTGGTTAAATGGCCATTCGCTATTGTGTGTCTCTTCTTATGGTTCTAGCCACAACAAGTGTCTCTCTTCAGGTTTGTATGAGACAGAGCTTCATGGTTCATATTTACAAGAAGTTGAAGTTGTCTGTCATGAGGATCATGCTCCTGATCAAGTGACATGCTCTGGTTTTGAGGTTAGTGTTACTTTCCAGACACTTCTTGAAACACCGGCCATGGCTCTTGCCTGGAATCCTAGTAAGTGTGATTCGGCCTTTGTAGAGTTTGAGGGTGGGAAAGTGCTTGGATATGCATCGAGGTCAGGCATTGTGGAAGCTCATATTAGTGATGGTACTCTATCTTTTCCATCGACTTGTCCTTGGGTGAGGGTGGCGCAGGTCAATGCTGGTGGGGTGTCCAAAACCTTGATATGTGGGCTTGATGATATGGGTAGACTATACATCAATGGGAAGAGCCTATGTAACAACTGCAGCAGTTTCTCTTTTTATTCAGAGTTGGCCGATGAAATGGTTACCCATTTGGTTATTTTGACGAAACAGGATTTTCTCTTTATTGTCGATACCAATGATGTACTACAGGGAGAATTGGCACTTGGGAATTTGTACTTTGTTATTGATGGTAGAAGGCGGGATGAAGAAAATATGAGCTATGTAAATATATGGGAAAGAGGCGCCAAAGTAATAGGAGTCCTCAATGGAGATGAAGCTGCTGTAATATTACAAACTATGCGGGGAAATTTGGAGTGCATTTATCCTAGAAAGCTGGTCCTCTCGTCTATTACGAACGTGTTAGCTCAGCAACGGTTCAAAGATGCATTAAACTTGGTAAGGCGTCATAGAATCGACTTTAACGTTATCGTGGATCTATATGGGTGGCAGGCATTTCTACAATCAGCTGTAGAGTTTGTTAAACAAGTAAACAATTTGAACCACGTTACAGAATTTGTTTGTGCCATGAAGAATGATGATGTTACAGAAACACTATACAAAAAAATTTCCTTTTCCAAAAAGGGGGACAAGGTTTTCCATGTGAAAGATCATTCCAGTAATAAAGTATCATCAGTTCTACAGGCAATTAGGAAAGCCCTTGAAGAACATATACCAGAGAGTCCGTCAAGGGAACTCTGTATTTTGACAACTCTTGCTCGAAGTGATCCACCAGCCATTGAAGAATCTCTGTTGAGGATAAAATCTGTTCGTGAAATGGAGTTGATGAACTCTTCTGATGAAACAAGGAAAAATTCTTGTCCATCTGCAGAAGAAGCCTTAAAACACCTTTTGTGGTTATTGGATTCTGAGGCTATCTTTGAAGCTGCCTTGGGTCTTTATGATCTGAACCTTGCAGCTATTGTGGCACTCAATTCCCAACGTGATCCTAAAGAATTTCTACCTTATCTCCAGGAGCTGGAAAGAATGCCCAAACCCCTGATGCTTTTCAACATTGACGTTAAATTGCAACGTTTTGATAGTGCTCTTATGAACATTGTATCAGCAGGGGATGGCTACTTTCCTGATTGCATGAGCTTAATGAAGAAAAACCCTCAGATTTTCCCTCTAGGACTCAAGCTAATTACTGATCCTGAAAGGAAACAAGTGGTTCTAGAGGCTTGGGCAGATTATCTGACTGATGAAAAACGTTTTGAGGATGCTGCTACTATGTACCTATGTTGCAGTAAACTAGAAAAGGCTTCAAAGGCATATCGTGAATGTGGTGATTGGAGTGGGGTACTCAGAGTGGGGGCGCTAATGAAATTAGGTAAAGATGAGATCCTGAAATTGGCATATGAACTGTGTGAAGAGGTCAACGCTCTTGGGAAACCAGGGGAAGCAGCAAAAATAGCTATTGAGTATTGCAGAGATATAAGTGGTGGAATTAATTTACTTATCGATGCAAGGGAATGGGAAGAGGCATTAAGGGTTTCATTTCTGCATACAACAGAAGATACAATCTCAGTTGTGAAGAGTTCTGCTCTGGAATGTGCTAATGGTCTTGTAAGTGAATTCAGAGAAACAATAGAAAAAATTGGAAAATATTTGACTCGCTATCTAGCTGTTCGGCAGAGAAGACTGCTGCTTGCAGCGAAGCTCAAGTCCGAGGAACGGTCACTAGTCGATCTTGATGATGACACAGCATCAGAAACAAGTAGCAACCTGAGTGGAATGAGCGCCTATACTTTGGGGTACAACTATGCATTTTTCTTTTTTTAACCTTTATCCATATGATATTTTTCTCGGCTGATCTTATATTGCATTTTACCTACTTTAAACGAAAACAGAGCTGAATTAGGGATGGAGTCTTTAATTAGAAACGGAAGCTCATTTATGGTTTTTGGTGAATTCATAATGTTTTCTGGTTGTATCCTCCTTGATCAACCAGCATTTGATTATATTCATGAAGATTCCAGCATATAATCTGTATTTGATGAAGGTGATAAGGCTTCTAGGTGGTTGTGTAGTGAATGATCATTGAGTCTGCTAGCTGAGATTGAAAAGTAGGTTGGGTATATTCTGGATTCTCTAGGGTTTTGGTTAAGCATATGAAAAAACAAGCTTGTTGAGTGGGCATAACATATAAGTTCTTAAGTCATTGGGTTAGAGAATTGAGACTTCTCTGGGGAATCAAAGTCTATAATGTAGTTGGTTTGTGGGAATAGGGAAAAAGTTTACCAGTTTGTAACATAAAAGTTCTTGTTTTGTAATTTACTATTATTCCAGGACAAGAAGAGGTTCCGCTGCTTCAGTGAGCTCAAGCACGGCTACTAGCAAGGCAAGAGATTTGAGGCGCCAAAGAAAAAGCGGGAAAATCCGCGCTGGCAGGTAAACATATATTTTGTATGAAAATTGCTGGGTTTCACTGATGAGCATATACGGAAATGATTAAAACGATGTTGAAAATGCAGTGCTGGTGAGGAGATGGCTCTTGTGGATCATTTGAAGAGTATGCGTATGACAGAAGGTGGAAAGCGAGAGCTGAAGTCATTATTGATATGTCTGGTAACACTTGGTGGGATGGAGTCTGCACAAAAGTTGCAACAGACTGCAGAAAATGTCCTGGTCTCGCAAATAGCAGCAATAGAGCTAGCAGACGATACAGTGTCCAGTGAAAGCGTGGACGAAGAAGATTGTTCCTTTGAACGTTACGTACAGAAGACGAGATCGACAGCACGAGACACTGATGCCTTTAGCTGGATGCTTAAGGTCTTCATTAGCCCATGAAAATCACGATATCTCTTTCTGACTGAATAAACTTATATCAACAAGATTATGCATTTAAACATTAAACCTCTTCCTTTAGCGTTTTGACTTCTTTCCTATTGCACATTTAAAAGAGGTTTGAGTTGCAGTTATTCCATTTTTGTTCATTGCTTAGATTCATGTGTTGCAGTAAGGACTAAAATAGTCTTATTGGGGAGTTTAGTAGATGACCAATGAGTGCTTGATTATCCGATTTATTGGAATGAAATTATGTCTATAACTCAGATCCCCTAAACTCTTAATTCAAATGAATTGTGATATAATAATTGTTTTAATATGTCGACCAAAAAAATGAGTTTCCTATCATCAGCTTATGGTCCATGATTATCCAACAGACTCCTACATCCACTCGGCAGTCGGCACCATCCATAGAGCATCCCATCTTTAGGTCCTCAATTAGAGTCATAGCCGGGCCGGACTAAAATGACATAGAGATGACATTTATATGTATTAACAAATTAGAAAACAAAGAGGATTGTAGCAGAAGCTGTTATTAGAGTACTGACGGTCTTCCCACTAATCACATGACCGTCAAATACGTTGTGACCATGCGGATCCCTATAATGGATGGAGCTTTACCATTATTTTTGGACTTACAATAGCATTTAATGTTATTCTGATATGACTAAAGTATTCCTATACTAGTACTTTACTAGTTGTTATACTTTTTCTAATATTAACTAAATACAATTTAACATTTTCCATAAAGGTTTCTAAATCTACTTCGAACACTATAAACATTTTAAATGTCTAAAAGTCTCGCCTTTCCTTGCCAAAATATTAGCAAAATATCTACCTATTCTCATCTCCTTCGTATATATGAAGTTATTCAACTATGTGGTATCTAATTGTTAAAACAAAATATAATCATTCAACCTTAACAATTGGATATCACATTAATAAGATTTTTAAGATTTTCAAGCTTTACACGGTTCGTTGTATATACATATACACTGGTGATATTTGTTAAAGCTTACTAACTTCATATATAAGTTGATTTGTAAACGAAAATTTATATTTAAATTGGTCTGAATCATAATTAATATTTAATTTGAGAAATTCATGAAAGTTTGATAATTTTGAAAAACAGCAGTTCTATTACTGTTTGTAAAAATTGACTTTTTTTATACCTAAATTGGTTTGGTCAATGTTCGTATCTTATTTTATTCGAGTCAAAATTTGTATTTTATTTGACAAAATCATAAAAGTTGGTCCTTCTGTAAATACATTGATTCCTTCTTTTTTTTGTTAAAATTTTGATTGATTCCTTTTCTTCTGACATCACATTAATTTCCTTTTGTTTTTTTTTACCAACCTACTTTGAACTCTATTTATATATATACATAATTTTGTGGAAGCTTACCTTAAAATGAAATGATAGTGTTGGAAGAATAGTGTTATGGGAAAAGGAAGAGGTTCTCTTTGTTTTCTTGTAGTGACATACGACCGATCTCATTAGTAATTGTGTTGATACGTCATATATATACTCTAGCTAAGTAATATACAACTTTTGTGTCAATCATTGTAGGTGTGGTTGGGCCTCTTTATACTTTAGGTCTATATGTTATGAAGACAGTAATGTTATTATAAATAGAAAAATCCATCAGAAGCGGTTTATAAAAGTTGTATGACTCATATGGATGGGTTTAGACGATTGGTATAATATGTGACAAAAATATATAATAGAAAAAGAAAGGTCTTATTTAGTTAAAAGAAACGAGTGTGATCAGTAACTAAGTTCCTGAAACTGCCAAAATAAGTAAAGTAGGTGGTTTGACAAATTATTAATTAAAGTGGTGAAATGAGAATCAGCACCCAATCAATTAAGAAATGTTTACTCCTTAAGACACGATTTTATTGCTCTTTTTTTCTCTTCCTTTCTAGGCAGATGTATATATATTCCTTGCACTTTCTCTAAATCTTATAATTTCTTTACGTCCCAACCCATGAAAACGTTATGAAGCTCTTCAAACAGAATTTCACATATATATAAATGTATAATTCACACATACAGGCATAGATATTACTTCTCCTATTTTCATATAACAAACCAAAGCATCTCTTTTTATACAGAGAAATGAAGCTTCAGAAAGCAAGGCCATTCATGGCCATTGTTTTCATTCAGTTTTTGTACTCTTTGATGTCTATTGTAGCTAAATTAGCTTTGAACTCAGGGATGAGTCCTCACGTCTTAGTTGCTTACCGAATGGCAGTTGCTACAGCTCTCATTACTCCTTTCGCCCTCGTCCTTGAAAGGTTTCTTCTTCTTCTTCAGGTTACAAAAAAAGATACACTGTGAAGTTAAAATGATGGTTTTGTTTCACTGCAAATGCAGGAATTCAAGACCAAGGATTACTTTCAAAGTCTTGCTTCAAATATCCATCCTTAGCTTATTTGAGTAATACTTTGTTTACATCATTTTAGATTCATAATGATCGACATGAACTTGTGCTCTATGTACTCAGCGTCAATCTGTTATCATGAACAAATGCAGGCCTGTGGTCGAACAGAACTTGTACTACTCAGGGATGAGACTTACCACTGCCACGTTCACATCGGCTTTGTGCAATGCACTTCCTGCGATGACTTTCATAATGGCCTGCATTTTCAAGTGATCTCTTTCTCTGTACCAATATTATTGTCAACGCATACATGATTTCAGTGCTGATACAATTTGGTTTCTGTTTTCATTAAAGGCTCGAGAAGGTGAAAATCAAAAGGCGTCACAGCCAGGCTAAGCTGGTGGGAACCATGGTGGCTATTGGAGGAGCAATGCTCATGACATTAGTGAAAGGGAATGTCATTGATCTGCCTTGGAATAGCAAGTCAGAGGGTCTTAATGGAAAGTCACATGCTATTACTTCTCCAAAGCAGGAGGATATAGCAAGAGGGTCAATTATGCTTGTAGCAAGCTGCTTCAGTTGGTCATGTTACATAGTTTTACAGGTACCAACCCATTCCCTATTCATCTCACCTTATTCTCAAACCCATATGATCATGTGAAGTCAAAGAAAAATTCTCTATCTTTTATATCTGCATAGCCTCAGGAACACTGCTTCCGTGTCTCTGGATCTTGTTGACTAATTCTCTAACTGAGAATAGTTTTAGACTTTTACTCGAGAGAACAGTCAAGTCACATAGAGATAAGGTTACAGAGGAATATATATATAGATGTTAATTTTCAGGCAAAGATCTTGGATGAATTTCGAGCTGAGCTCTCGGTAACAGCTCTTATATGCTGTATGGGGATGCTGGAGGCTACTGTCATGGCATTAATATGGGAGAGGAAGAACATGTCAGTCTGGAATATTAAATTTGATGTGAAGTTTCTAGCTTCCGTATACGGGGTAAAACAATTCTTTAATTCTTCTATCAGTTCTAATAAATCTTTAGTAAATTCCTCTTATATGTATATTTGGTGACTGAAGAAGTATTGTTGATTGTCACACAGGGAATTGTCTCAGGGTTGGCGTACTATGTTATTGGATGGGTATCAAAAGAGAGAGGGCCTGTGTTTGTGAGCGCATTTAATCCTCTCAGCATGGTTCTCGTTGCTATTTTGAGCTCCGTTATATTTTTAGAAACAATGTACTTTGGAAGGTAAAAGCCTTGATCTTAGATTCCAATTGCAGAACTGATTTTCACTAAATGGGCTTCTTATATTTGTAGGATTGTTGGGTCAGTTGTCATTGTCATTGGAATATATATGGTTCTATGGGGTAAAAGCAAGGACATGGAAACGCAACTTCAACCAATTGTTGTATGTGCAGAGACTGTGGTCAAGATTGATGAACAGAAGATCCCGACGCGTGATTATAACCAAGTAGTACCCAGTAGTGACCAGTTGAAGATCACAAAGGCAATCATTCAATCTCAAGAATCAGTCTGAGATGCCGATTTTTCTTCCAGGATCTCTACATACTGCATGCCATTGGGATAGTATTGAGATGATAGTTTGCTAGAATAAGAGTAAGCAATGCACATAAAGTCCTATAGAACCTTTCAGCATTTACTTAGCCAAAAATAAAAATGAAGCTTTCTGCATCTTATAATTTGGAGTCCTTGCAAAAGATTATATACTTTAGTGAGAGAACTCGACTTCACCAGCCATCATAGGCAGTCTAAGGTTCTGATTTGATATTAGAAGCTATAGTTACAGAGCAGCCATGAAATTCACTAACTACAAAAAGCATGTCGGTTGATAACTCGTCTTCTCAAGAGGCCAAAGTGACATCATCCTTCCCATAGATACGCTGAAGTTCAAGGCTGGCAACTTGATATGACGCTGAAAGCAGATAGCAGTAAATGATTGGCTTTTTGCATCTTGTTCTATATGTCATGCTCTAAGCTGCTATATCCGATTGAATTGACTATGTTGCACCACTACCTTTCCAAGACTTGAAATTCTTATGGTTGATATCAGATCCTGTTACATTTTGAATAGCATCGAACAACTTCTCCTGAGGTGTATTCTTCAGCTCTTGAACGATACCATAAATGGTCTTTCCATTCTCAAAATATATATGGTTATTTGGGTGCTTTGTCTTGCAATTAGCATGCTGCTCGAATTCATACGCATTAAGAACCTGTTGAATAGTTCAGTTGGAAAATAAACAGAGGACATAGATTTGTATCAAACAGACCTACCAGTCAGTTACTAAAACCATTTATATCAGTTTGCTTACTTTAGTAAGTTTACAGTTGCCGCAACCACAAAGATACCCAGCCCCCTTTATAATTCCTTTGAGATTTTTCTGCCAAATTATGTTTCAGCATACAGAAAAGAAGGATGAAAAGTTCCTTCTCAGGAAAAGTATAAGAACAAACTGACCTCACGTGACCACGAATAGTACTTAACAGTCACCCCATCAAACATTCCTGTTGACAATAAGGACTTAACATTTGTAGGAAATGTGTTTGTAGAATCCTTCCTAGCAGCCTTTGGATCTTTACTTTTGGGCACGAGCAAGGTATCAACTCGGGGGCTAGCATAAGGGGGACTTCTAAATTCAAAAGATATGTTTTCCTCTGCTTCCTTGTGAACAGGATCTTTGGCAGTTGCAGGGTCAGGGCTGAAGTTCTCATGGATGTTATTAACACGGGCTGATGAGCCTATTGTGGTTTCTTTCTGATAATCTCCAAAAGATATGGTCTTGCTTCTACCCTCGTTACTAATTTGATCATTGTTTTGGTCTGCTCTGTCTTGGCTAGAAACCACAAATGCCATCTCACCACCTATCATATATGGGGACTGTCCCCCTGACAACACATTGGCATTTTCTTTGTGATAGCTGAATTCGGTCATGAAATAATTTTGAGGTACTTTGTCACAAGAGAGAGGAGACATGAAGTTATCCTGTCCCTTGTTATAAGAGGGATTCATTGAGAAGATGTTACAATCATCCTTTTGAAGAGACTGACCCATCAATAAAAAGTTTTCTACTCCTTTCTCAGATGGATGATATGTTGACAAGACATCTCCTTTATCACAGATACCACCCATTGGTATGACACCAACACATTCATTACTGAAGTTTTGGATGGAATTTCCATATGCCTTGCTAGCGTATGCCCCTGGAAAGATGAATCTCTTGTCAATATTAGTAGTAATGCCGATTTTGCCAAAGGATAGTGTGCTATCTTGACCACTATTATATGAAGGACCCGTTTCAAATGTTCTTGAAACTCCCTCAGCATAGCGCTGAAGCATGAATTCAGACATGTTGTCAGATTCGGATAAGCCATTGGCTTTAACTTTTCTAATGGTGTCAAGATTAAGTGAGGTGCCATGAACCACTGGCAAACGAATTGATGAAACATTATTGCATTGCTCCTCCAGAACATGTTGACCGACAATATGAGAAATGTGTCTACCAAGGGGATGTGATGAATGCGCATTGGCAGGAATGAAAAAGCAATCAGTTAACTGCGTGGGGACAAGAGAGTTGTCCCATGCCGATAAATTCATATGCGCATCAAACTCCATCACTGGTCTCTTATTACTGAGTAGTTCTGAGGCGGATGGTTCAGTTAGCCACTGATGACTCCGTTTTAACTCCATTCTGGAAGAACCAGAATATGGAATCTTCTCCATATCTTTTCTGCCTAGATCTTTTCTCATCATCTGTCACAAGTCACAACTACCCGAGAGAAATCATTAATAACTAAACTGCTACAGAGATGAACACTCAAGACATATTACACACACGAAAACATTTTAGACATGAAAAAAAACCTTTCGGATGGCTAAGAGAATTACAGATTTTAGTTTTAGAAAACATCCGGAGAATAATCAAAGTGTAATCGAAAAGTTGTTGTTAGGAATGAAGGAGATAGAAAGAATAAAGTAACGAACAGTTCTCATCATAAATGGGAAATCAAGGAACCCTAGAAAAACACGAAATTCCGGCTCTTACCTTGCAATTACATCCCTGAAATGAAATCGCAGAGCTGTTCTAATGAGTTAGATTTCCTCAGTAGTTCGAACGCGCAGTCAGTAGTAAAAACCCAATATCCAACAACGAGAAGAACTGACAGACAGAATCCAGAAAGGAGCGAGAGAGAGTGATAATTGAGGTTGAAGAAAGAGTGAAAAAGAAAGGATCATCTAGACTCGAAGCGACTCATATCGTTACGTGTAACTACAAAGTTTAATGAATGCCCAAAATTAATTATTTGTGACCCCTACACATTATCAAATCTCAGGCCTGATCATACTTGTCTCATCGTTTACAGATATTATTTTCTATAAAAAATAAAATTTAATAAAAATATATCGGTTAAAATTCGGTTTCATTTTGGTTTGAATTCTGACTACGTAGATTTAGAATTCATTATAATATTTTGTTAACTTTGGTTACTCGAATTTGGTATTTTATTTTATTTTATTTAAGACTTATTCGGATATTTTTATTTTGTGGATTGAATTCTATTTGGTATAGATCAAATTCATGTTCAAGTATTTTTTATTTTTTTGGTTGGGTTCGATTCGATATAGTTCGAGTTTGGATTTAGATATTTTTATACAAAAATTCAAAATTAATAAAGATTTAATACAAAACTCTAAAAAGCTAAAAAACATTAAAAATGTACTAGGTATTCGATTTTTGATTTGGTTATAGTTCAGATTTGTATTCAGTTTTTCCGGTATACAAATTTAGAATCCATTTAGATATTTGTAGAGTTTGATTTGGATATGTTTCCTCTAATTCGGGTCGATTTTCAAGCATTTGTTGCAATAGATCGTGTGAACCAAAAACATATTAATAAATATGAACATGGGATTTATGCCTAGAGATAAACTTGTTTCACATTCACAATATATTTTCAGAGGATATAAAAAATTATATCCTAAAATTAGCTTATAGTTTGGATTCAACTTCCTATATTTCTTACCACAGTATATTATTTTCCTATATTCAAATACATAATTAAACAAGTAAAAATTGTTATTGATTGAAAAATTTGTATATTTTTAGTTTATTTTTGTCAAAAACGAAAATTCAAATCCCGCACTATAGGGCATAGTCCTAGTTTTAATTAATTTTAATACAAATCTCTAATGAAATTGTGAAGCTCAAATCTTACAATTTTCATGTACCCACTTGTATTGTATCATATTCCACCTAGATTTGCGGTATTGTTTGATATTGTAATTATCTTCTTGTCTATTTGTGATGCTTAGTCAGAATCTATACTTCCTGAAATCAAATTAACTTGAACTCGATACATAGATAAAAACGTTAAAACAAAGAGCGAATCAAATTGCAGAGAGATGAAGCACTTGAACTCGAGCTCCGTGAATCTATCTCAGACAATATTGGATGTGTTGTAGCAGAAACCGATGAGAGCTTAGAGATATAAAAACAAAGGAAAGATGAAGAAGCCAAAGATCTTGTAGATTAGGTAAAAAAAGCAAGACAACTGGAAAGAGAAACGGCAATAAATCTAAAATCACCTGAATCGGAGAACAATTGTGGGTGAGAACAATGGATCAGATTGTGGTCGGTGTGTTTTGGTAGCTATGGACGAAACTCATAAAAGACATCATCATAAAAAAAATTCAGTGAAATCAAAAATCTAATCCGACAAAAGGAACAAGCTAAAAATGTTAGGAATTAGTTTCTGTCTGATCATTGATTATACCTAAGAGTTCTTATTATCGGTCAACAAAATATGGAGAACAAGTTTCTTGAGAACTACAATGTAACTTGCTATTACCAATTTAGCTAGAAGCCTAGAACCTCATAGAAATTAACATTTGACCATTTGATCGTTGGTTTTTTGGCTTATCTGCATCAATTGTTGACAACTGACATTCAATGTTTGTAGTATATGAAAAGTAATGGTTGGTTTACAAACTCAAAGTTATAGAAGAAACCAAGTCTGCTTTTAGAAGCTACGAAAAAATTATCATTCATGCATATGATGAATTGATGATTACATCCAGTTAGTGTATATAAAGAATTGTGGATTTTTTATAAAATTCGTAACTGGGGCCTCGAGAAGAGACTGTTTTACATAGTTTAACTCAATCCATGGACCAAACATTCCAAGTGAGAATACATAATAGCAAATAATAGATTGTTGACCTAGTCAGAGATCAGATCATAGAACAAATAAACCTAACTATAAGAAGATGACATCATTGCATCTCTAAAGAACGGTGTCTGATTCCACATAGCAAATTGATTGAACTGGAGAAGTGGGTTTTGTGTCTGCATCTGCAGAGGCGGAAGTTCAATGTTGTTGTTGCTGCTTCTTAGACCATATCCTTGTGCCCAAGTAATTCCGTTGTCAGGTTGTCAGGAAGAGGAGGAGTCAATTGGGCAACGCTTGAAACAGAGTCGCCGAGTTGAGAGAAGCTACCGTTGTCATGGTTGTAAAGAAAGATTGTAAACTTGCTCTGATGTTGATTTAAAGATAGATCTTTCTCGGTACTTGACACACCACTCATCAATGGTTCAGTCCATTGTTGATGAGGATCGTTGATTAGCCACGGAGATAAATCTGTATTGAAGCCTCCTATCTGGCTCAAATCTTGCTGCATCCTACCCTCATCATGACTCGTACAAGACATTAAAGATTCAATCGATTGTTGATGAGGATGGTTCATTAGCAACGAAGATAAATCCGTAAAGCCTCCTGTCTGGTTCAGATCCTGCTCCGACCTACACGCATCATTACTCTTATGACTCATCAAAGCTTCAATGCATTGTTGATTAGGTTCCTTTGGAGATAATAGATCCGCTGAGAAGAAGCCGGAAGAAACCGCACGACTCTGATCTGGCTCGCTCTGCTTCTCGGGATGGTGTAACCGAAGAAGCTTATCTTGAAACATCAGTAGACGATTTTCTAAAGAACGCTCCATCTCAAAGACTTTTTCAGAGAATTTATTGTCGTCGAGGATCTTCTTATTGAGAAACTGAGAAAGGTTGGTGCTTTTCTTGCGTCTCTCTCGGTCGTTTAATCTGGAAAATCTCTCGGCCATGTCTTGAACTTTGGATTGATCCTCAGGCCATGTCTTGAGTTCTCCGTTAAGATTGTAATATATGACACATACTTCGATATCGCAGAGTGTGGAAAGTTCGTAGGCTTTCTTGAACAGGGTTTGTTGTCTCATAGAAAGATTCGAAATCTTTTTCGATTTCTTAAAACAGGTTTGATTTGTCGGAGACAATTTGGTTTTCTTCTTTCTCGAAGAAGAATCCATTGTTTACAGACAACAAACGCACAAAACAAAAAGGAAAAGCTTAGAAAGTTCGAGTCAGAGAGAAGAGAAGAGAAGAGTTCTTTGGGAAATAGTTTATGGTTTCCGTATTTTATATAAACCATATGATTCGATTCAACGGTATAAAATCTAAATGAGAGAGAGAAACTGGATTTATATGGTTTTGTTTTCCATTTTAGTAAATATCAATCTAACGGTATCTTCGGTACAATATCCTCTAATTAATTAATGCAGAGATTTGGCATTAAGTGAAACTTGAGCGGCAAAACTTACATGTGGATCGGTGATATCCTCATGGTTTAAGATAAAACGCAACAAAATTGCATCAAATTTTAAGAGAATGCCAAGGAAAATCCCAAACTTTATTATCTGTTTACGAACAAATTTTAGTTGAATAGCTTACTTAGATTATTACACTTTTAAGTCTTTCACAATTCTAAGATTAGAAGTTACCAAAACAGTAACAACACATACAAAATTTTAAATAATATACTCCCTCTATTCCAAAAGTGTACCGATGTTTTAAAAAACTTTTTTTGTTTTAAATTATTTGATATTTTCAACTTCCAATTCAATAGGTATTATATTTTGTTTATTAAAAATAATTTTTTAATTGTAAAAACTAAATATTAAATGATATTTTTTATTTGTGTGAAAAACTTTAAACATCATACATTTTTGAACGGAGAGTATATACTATTACAAAAAATACACATGATTACCAAACATGTTTAATGACGAGATCTTCCCCTTAGTAAGTTTACATTTTTTTTTTGGAAATATCTCGAAAAAAACTTTGAAAGTGGAAATCACTTCCAGTTTTTTGTCAACAAGTAACCATTGGATTGACAACAAACTTTGATCCATAGCCTAAGTTCTTCAAATAGAGCAGGGTAAGATCTTATCTCACCACCTCATGCCTAACTAAATCAGAGACAAGACAAGTAGGCCACCTATTTCTTGGCAGTCACTTCTGTTTTAAACCTTAAACTTTTTTGTTCTCATAATAAACCTCTAATATGGTTACTTTGATAAATTAAACCCCTAAAGTAACAATTTTGAATATCTTAAAATTAATCAATAATATATATTTTAAAAACTAAAAAAATCAAAAGAATTTAAAAAATTTGAATGAAAATCCACTAAAATTCAAAAAATTAAAATTATTATTAGAAGAATTTAATTTTTCCAAATAATAAATAAAACCTTAAATAATTTCAAAAATTCTAAAAAAATCCCAAAAAACTTCTTAACATATTTAAAATTAAAAAGTTAGTTATTACAAAAATTTTGCTACATACAATTTGTTTAAGATATATTATTTTGCTTCATGTATGAGTGGATGATATATGACAAGAAAATTGATAACAAAAATTCCATAATCATATAAATAAAGAGAAACTATATATTTTAAACTAAATTCATGTTACAAAACTTTTGTAATAATTAAATTTTTATTTTTATTATTTTTAGAATATTTTTAAATTTAGTTTTGGATTTTTTTTCGAATTTTTGAAATTGTTTGAGGCTTTAATTTTATTTATTTTTGGAAAATGTAAATAATTTTATTAATAACTTTTAAATTTTGTTAGTAATTATTTTTTGAATTTGTAGTGGATTTTTATTGGAATTTGTGAAAGGGAGAATTTCAAAAATACCATATGAACAAAATTCTTTTTCAAAAGAGTATTTTTAGTTTGATTCATTGTCAAAAGGAAGAGACATTTTTGAAGAGAGATATCTTAAAAAAGGCATTTGATTTGATGAAATTAATCTTTGTGAAATTATATTGATTATTTAAATTTTAAATCTATATATACTAAGCTATTTGTGGCCTTTTAGGCCATTCACATCAGCAATTTTGAGTAACTCTTAAGAAGATGCCATGTGAGTTTTTTAGTTTGTTTTACAAAAATTAAGCCCTGAAAAATAAACTACCACACATTTCCACTAACTCTTATTAGATGTGCGAGAGTTAATAATGATTAATGCATATTAAAGCTAATTTATCAATCACGTTTTCACCACTTTTCCAAATTCCTTACAGTTTCAGTCTGTTAGAATTCTCTTTTATAAGCTCTCCCAAACATTCTCGCCTAGAATATATGCTGACTGACGCTACTGAACCAAACCCGTTCGTCTTCCGTAAGCAAAAAAGGATGGTAAATAAAAACTTCTCGGTCACTTGATCTTTTGTGGGTCAATTGGTCTCATCATCATCTTAAATTGTGGAATTTGGTTGTAGGAACGAATTTTGGAGTAGCGACTGTAATTTCTATATCCATATAAGAGCGTTGGCACTTCGATCAATAAGCAGGAGGCTTGGGAGCAAAATTTTGAATCACCGTTCCTTTGTTGTTTCGCTTCGTTCTCATGCCACAAGTTTCGGTATTACCCTCACAATTCTATTTCCTTTTCTCTGTTGATTTGGTTATTCAGTATTCATGTGGATGTATTCAAGATGTTGTGTTTCATGTCACACGAAATGCTTTTGTATGTAGATTATGACTTTTCTTTCTTAATTTGACTGTGTGAGTTTAACTTCAATATTTGATTTCAGGGTTTCAACAAGTAAAGGAAGAAGAGAAGGGCAAATTGGTTGGTAACGTATTCACCAAAGTACCTTCGAGTTACAATATTATGAATGATGTGATGAGCGGTGACTTGCATAGGCTATGGAAGGATAGGTTAGACTCTGTGCTACTTCTATCCAAGTGTTATGAATTGCTATAGAGTATAAAATTGACACTTTGGCTGGTCTTGGGTTTGCAGATTTGTTGGGAAGCTGAGTCCATTTGCGGGAATGAAGCATTTTGATGTGGCCGGTGGAACAGCTTAGTTGAAACAGTTGATCCTTTTCACACTTGGAATTTTATAGTTGAAAACATTATATACCCTTGCCACAGATATTGTTATAGGATTGTTGTTAATATGCAGGTGATGTTTTCGTTTAGGATTTATGATGCTATTTACAGTGTTAAAAAAACAATTGCAGAGAGTAGATGAGGCTTTCACTTGAAGAAACTAAGATATACGTATGTGACATTTATCCCAACATTTTATATGTTGGAAAACAACGAGCTGCTGAGAGAGGTGAAACATCAAATTTGTATCCACTTTTTTTTCTTTATCTATATTTTTTTTCTTTATATATGTGTGAGCTCATGCGTCCTTACTATCTTGAATAGGTCTTAAGAGATAACAACTTACTCGAAAGCATGATCTCTCGTGTGTGTGAGTTGGTTGTCTACCTATAAATGTTTACTATTCACTATTAGGCTGATGTAGCATCTTGGTCCAATTTATTTGTGGTAAGTGGTAACCACTTAATGATTATTTTTGTAGCATGTACTTTAAGATCCCACTACCAAAAGAGAAGATCTCCGTCCTAAGTTCAACCTCAAATACCCCACAGCTTTTGGTAACATGTAATTACTGTTGATTTTCCACCCATATTTATTTAAAAATGTATACACATTTTGAAAGTTGTGCTTAAAAAATCTATATTAGCAACTTATGTTACGCGCTAAAATAATAATAAAGGGGTCAAAGATTAAGCTTTATCTGGAATAGTAACTAATATCAAGAAATGAGATTAAGGCTTCGTGTTAGTTATATATAAAAAGCTGTTCGAATTGACCAAATTTGTGATCAATTTAGAGTTCAATTTTAAACTCCATGAAAATATAGCCTACTACTCTATGCAAAAGTTGCCAATAATTACAATTTATAGAAAAATATAAACCAGAATTTCAAATATGCAAGAGAATATAATTTATTTACTGATAACGATAAAATGTAATAAAAATAAAATAAAATAAATATATATTTAACAAAAACCGGGAGTAGCTCAGTATAACCCATAGTTGTTTAAAAATGTTTGAGCTGAGTTCTTTTTAGTTTGGTGTAAGATCCCACTACATGAGATAGACTAGTCCTGAACTTAATATCCATAACTGAAGCATAACCGCAACCGAACGGATTTAACTGAACCATTTAAACTTTTGATATATTCAAAAACCCGATCAATTTTTGCTTATGAGTTGTTATTTCGGGTTCTGGTTCGGATCGATTATTAACTGAAGTCCGAAGTATATCCAAAGTGTGCTACAGGTTTCATTATGCATTTATGATACTCTCTGCTTTTTGCACGCGAAAACGGCCACAAGGCTATGAACGGTTGAGCTTTCCTTACTTCTCCTTTCCCCAAATTGAAAACCCTAGATATAAGATAGTAGAGTTCAACAACAAGTAGCTATCCTGGCTTCTTCACTTTCTTCGACTTTCTCTTGCCATCCTCAGGTATTTTTTATTTCACAATTTGATTTCATATACTTGTTATGAATCGATTTCGATCTTTAATCTTCACTTTTTATGTTCTGAACTCGGTTATTTTCAATCTTTCCATATACGAGTCAGATTTTTTTTTCTCTGTAAATAGTATAGTCGATTTTGTTCAATCTTTCCTAAGAAAAGTCGATTTTGGCATTGTGATGTTGTGTAGTTTCGCGATTTTGCTCTTGTATGTTTGTATGCTTTTGTATAGATTTTTTTAATTGATTAATCTTTTCAGTGAGTCGATTTTGCTCTTGTATGATTAAGATTGAATCATTTAAAGTGCTTTTCATCGATTTGTTATTAATTTGTGCTCTTGTATGCTCTATAATGCTTCCAATTGTTTCAAATTTGCTCTTGTAATGCTTGAGATTTGTTTCCGATTTTGTTCTTGTTTTGATCTTGTAATGCTTCAGATTATACTCTTCCACTTGGTAATGAAATCTACTTTATTATTAGCAACTAAAATTACAACTCATTTAGATGGCCGCATGCAAGTGTAGTATTAGTTAGTACGGGAAACTTAGAAAAATATACGAACTTATGCAGCAATGCCTTATTGATAAGCTAGCCACAAAATTCTTACAACGTAAACTCCAATTTTGATACAAACTTTATTATTAAAGACAACCTTTTAACAAAATAAATAAAGAATTTTATTTCGTGGTCGTTGGTTCACCGACTGATCGCAGCAATTAGTTACTAGCCACCAGCGACTAGAATTTTGAAACGCTAAAAAATTTATCGACTGGTCGCCGAGATTAGTAGCTAGCGACCAGCGACCACTAAACGAACAACACTAACGACCAAAAAATTAATTTAACTAAAAATAATAAAAATTAAAATTTAAAATAAATTTAAATAAATAAAGAAAATAATAATAATAAAATTATATAAAATAGCAAGTGGCCTTTAGTCTAGTGGCAGGCGGTAAGTCCACATAAGATATGCGCATTTGCACAAACAGGGATCGAGTCCCACCGCCTACATTATGTAAGAACTTGGCTAATGGGCCGGCCTGTTGTGGCCCAATGTTGACAAAAAAAAAAATTATATAAAATATAATAATTGAAATAACTAAAATAAACATAAAAAATTAAAATATATATAGTTAAAAAAATTTACAAATATTCAAATTTTTTTAAAAATTTACGGAATAATAGTTTTAATTGTGTATAAATATATTTTTGATAAATAATATATAAATGTAGTTATATTTATTATTTAATTTTCATAAAATTAAATATTTAATGGTAAATAAATAAGTATTTTATAATTTAAATTAACATAATTTTTTATAAATACTTATAACTTTTTATAATAACTTTAATAGGAAGAAAATTAAAAAAAAAAAAAATAGTCGATGGTCACTGCGACCGCGAAACGAACAATCCAGCGACTAGTTGTAGTGACCAGTCGCAGCGACTAACAAACAAACAGAAAACCAAGTTTCTGATCGCAGTCGCTGGTCGCTGGGTAACAGGGCCTATATATTTGTCTCATCTTTATCGAGTTAGTATTCATGTTTGCAAGTTCTTCATAAGCTATGAAAACTTGACTAGCCTAGTTAGACTTTTCTTAACTCGGGATAAAACTTCGACAAAATTGCAAGCATAGATATGCTGCTACTATTTGTATTTGCATCTATATTTTAAAATTAGAGTATTTATGTTTTAGTAACTAAATATATTTACTATGCATATGTATATATATATATGATAAATTAGCCAAAAATTAAAATTTATATTGTCTAAATAGATCAACTAAACTCTCGATGTATGGTAAAACTTTGCCTTTTGTAGGATTGAAAAGTGAATAGATAATTTTGGATTTATCCATAATCATGTAAGTTGGAACATGTTGGATTGTGAATTATAGATAAAATATGAACTAATTACTAATATGGTGTGTAAAAATAAGTTAATTACTTATATGGTGTGTGTCATGTTTGAAGATTTGAGAGAAAAGGGAAAAATCCTAAATAAAGTAAGGTTTTCGTTTAATTACGTTTGTGCCACTAAAAGAAATCCAAAAGAAAGAAATTCTTTCTTCATTCTTTGCCATTTAGGTTTAGTCTCCAAAAGTCATTGTTGAATCTTTAAGTTCTTCCTCTTCTCCTCTTCTCTTATTCTCTTCTCTGCTTCTCCTATTCTCCTCTCTATAAAATTAAATCACCCTAAAAAGAAACGAAGTAATTAAACATACGATTGTAAGGATTTCTTCATCTCTTCTTCCTCTGAACGCCATCAACATGGTTTCTTCGCCTCCAGTGCTGCATCTCACACCGGCGGCTCTCCTCACGCGGCGCTTCTCTCTTTCGAAAGGTACTCTATTTTCTCACTTCTTCTTCTCTTGTTTTTTTCTTTGATTTCTCTTAGATAGCTTCCGATTTTGAGATAGTGAATGTTTAGGTTCCAATTTAGAGTTGTGGATATGTTGATTTCTTGTAGATTCATTCGGTTTTGAGATGTGGTGATGTTGATTTTGTGCAAATTTTTTCGTTTATGGGTTCAAAAGAATGGACTAGTGATCCAAAGCTAAAGGCTTAGGTTAAAGAGCTATTAAGTTAGCTTCTTGTATGTGGAAAATGAAGTTGGTATGAATGAGATTGTTGTTGATGAAGGACTTGATGAGTTTGTCAAGGAATGGAAGAGACCTTACACAACAAGAAGACTTCCAATTTTCAAAGAATTCTCTGAGATATCAATTAGTTTGTTGATGATTTTCTGTATACAGATTTGATGCTTTGAGTACTTGATTGAATAGATTCTTTTTTAGTAGAATACTGTAGTGAAATAGAGTTTACTTCTTGTAAGTTGTGCTTTTGGTGTTGTTATCAGTTATATCATTGCATATTTCATATATCTTATTCCAAATAGCTTATGCTAATATCAATGATATATAAACTGTATCAGATAATATGTCAATTTAGATGAGAAAAGTAACCGGTTAAATAAGACATGTAATCTTCTTACTTGGTAGATTATGTAACGTAGTGTGGTAGATGTTGATTATGTGTTGGTAAATTCTGTAACGTAGTGGGGTAAATGTTGATTATGTGTTGGTAGATTCTGTAACGTAGTGTGGTAGACGTTGAGTATATGTTGGTAGACTTTGGTTATATGTTGGTAGACTTTGGTTATATGTTGGTAGACTTTGCGTAGGTTATTACCTAGTAGATTATGTTACTTTTCTTAGGTTACTACCTAGTAGATTATGTTACTTTGTTTTCTAGGTCAAATCATCAAAGTTTACTAAACAATCCATTTGATTCAAAAGTCCATCACATTGACTTATAGGCTTAAACAAAGTCTACCTATAGTCAACCAAAAGTCCACTATGAATGTCCTCAAAGTCCACTACACTCTATTATGAAGGCCTTAAAAGTCTACTCTACATCAACTGACAGTCCTCAATTCAACACTCTACAATCTACCAATGTCTAGCATGAAGGACTTTCAAATCTATTACACGTCAACCAATAGTCTACTATACTAGAAATTGCACATCGAAATCGACTACTCCATACTCTACCAAGTTATCTTATTGTGTTCACCATAGTCTACCAAGAAGGTTTTTCAAAGTCTACCACGCGTAAACCAATAGTTTACCAACAAGACATTTCACTTAGAAATAGACTACTCCATACTATATCAAGGTAGTTTGTCTAGTCTTACAAACTCTACCATAAAGAACTATAAAGTCTACCACACTTCAACCAACAATCTACCAAGCTAAGAAATTTCATCCTCAAATCCATACTTTTATGTCTACCATGCAGGGTGTGTTTACTTTACCTAAGTCTACCATGAAGGTCTTCAAATTCAAAGTCTACTACACGGCAACCGATAGTATACCAAACCAGATATTTCAACTACAAATGGACCACACTAAAGTCTACTAAGGTATCTTGTCAAGTCTACCAAAGTATACCATGAATGATTTTAATGTCTACTACACGTCAAACGACAGTCAACCAAACTACAAATTTCATCCTCAAATCAATACTCTAAAAGTCTACCATGCATGGTTTGTAAACTCTACCAAAGTATATTGTGATCAATTTTAAAGTCTACTACACGTCAAATGATAGTCTACCAAGCTTAGAAATTTTATTCTCAAATCGATATTATTAAGTCTACCATGCAGGGTTTGTAAACTCTACCTAAGTCTACCATGAAGATCTTAAAAGTCTACCACACGTGAAATGATCATCTAGCAAACCAGACATCTCACTTACAAATGAACAACACTAAACTCTACCAAGGTACCTTGTCAAGTCTAACAAAGTCTACTGTGAAGGATTTTGAAGTCTACAACACGTCAAATGACAGTAAACCAAACTACAAATTTTATTCTCAAATCGATACTCTAAAGTCTACTATGCATGGTCTGTAAAACCTACCAAAGTCTACCATGAAGGATTTTAAAGTCTACTATAGGTCATATGACAGTCAACCATGCATGGTTTGTAAGCCCTACCAAAGTCTACAGTGAAGGATTTTAAAGTTTACTACACGTCAAATGACAGTCAGCTAAATTACAAAGTTCATCCTTAAATCAATACTCTAAAGTGTACCATGCATGTTTTGTAAGGCCTACCAAAGTCTACTATAAATGATTTTAAAGTCTCTACACGTCAAATGACAATCAACCAAACTACATATTTCATCCTCAAATCGGTACTCTAAGTCTACCATGCAGGGTTTGTAAACTCCACCTAAGTCTACCACGAAGGATTTTAAAGTCTACTACACGTCAAATGACAGTCAACAGAACTACAAATTCCATCCTCAAATCGATATTCTAAAGTTTACCATGCAGGGTCTGTAAGGCCTACCAAAATCTACCATGAAAGATTTTAAAATCTACTACACGTCAAATGAAAGGCAACCGAACAACAAATTTCATCCTTAAATTGATACTCTAAAGTCTACCATGCAAGGTTTGTGAGCCCTACCAAAGTCTACCATGAAGGATTTTTAAGTCTACTACGAAGGATTTTTAAGTATACTACACGTCAAATGACAGTCAATTGAATAACAAATTTCATCCTAAAATTGATACTCTAAAGTCTACCATGTAGGGCTTGTAAACTCCACCTAAATCTAACTAAGTCTACCAAAGTCGACCATGAAAGGTTTTAAAGTCTACTACACGTCAAATGACAGTAAACCGAACTACATATTTCATCCTCAAATGGATACTCTAAAGTCTACCATGCAAGGTCTGTAAGGCATACTAAAGTCTACCAAAATCTACCATGAAAGATTTTAAAGTCTACTACACGTCAAATGACAGTCAACCGAGCTACAAATTTCATCCTCAAATCGATACTTTAAAGTCTACCATGAAGGGTTTGTAAACACTATCTAAGTCCACCCAAGTCTACTATGAAGAATTTTAAAGTCTAGTACACGTCATATGACAGTCAACCGAACAACAAATTTCATCCTGAAATGGATACTCTAAAGTCTACCATGCAGGGTCTGTAAGCCCTACCAAAGTCTACTAAAGTCTACCATTAAGGATTTTAAAGTCTACTACACGTCGAATGACAGTCAACCGAACAACAAATTTCATCCTCAAATCGATACTCTTAAGTCTACCATGCAGGGTCTGTAAGCCCTACCAAAGTTTACTAAAGTCTACTACATGTCGAATGACAGTCAACCAAACTACATGTTTCATTCTCAAATCGGTACTCTAATTTTCTACAAAAGTCTACTATAAAGCATTTTAAAGTATACTCTATCTTTTTAAAGTCTACTACGCTTCAGTTCGTTTAGTTTGGTAGACTTAGCAACGCGAATGTACTGATGTGGTAGTTTTCATTAATTGCATTTTTGTTATTACGTTTTTTTCCAAAGAAATGAAGGGTAAACTTGTATTTTAAAATTTTGGAGATTATTTGAGTAATTGTCAAATATCATGCACCATATAAGTAATTAACTATATTTTATGCACCATATTAGTAAATCACCCATAAAATATTGTTAATTTTGTTTGTATGAACTAATGAATGGTATGTCTTGGAAAACTAGACATGGTGTCATAAACAAATGGTTGTGGATATAGTACATGAACATTTAGAGCATGTTTGTTTCTCTATCCAGATGCATATATCAACTATTGTTTGTCCAAAGGTAAAATTGTGCGTCATTTAGATGAAACATCTCAACTTAATTCAAATTTTTGAAAATTTTAGATGCTTTTGAAAGAAGCAATGGGAGTTTAAAAAAATTTAAAAGACAAAATTACCTTTTTTCTTCTCTCTTTCTCTCCTATTAATTTTCTCTCTCCTCTTTTTCTTCTCTCTCTTCTTATTTTTTCTGTTTTCATTTTCTTCTCTCGTATCTTTTTCTTCCCTATTTTTTCTGTTTTTCTTTTTTTTCTCTTATCTTTTGTATCTCTTATTTTTTTTCAATTTTCTCCTCTCTTTTTCCCTTTACCATTTTTCTTTTCTCTCCTCTTTTTTATTTTTTCTCTGGTATTTTTTTCTCTCACTCCTATTTTTTTCTCTCTCCATTTTTTTCTCTCTTTTCTTGGTAAAACTTATATTTATAAATATGAAGAAAAAATTAAAAGTTTAATTTAATATAAATACACTATATACTGTCCTCCTCCACTCGTCTGATAGAGTGAGGAAGTATAACCATCATATCAAGCTGGATTGATGTCGATTAACCTTCAAGTTTGTTTCACAGAATTTTCTTCTAGAGTTTCTAACCTTCACTAACCACTGTGTTCTTCTGATAATCAAATTTAGGTGCTCAACAACATTGCCAACTGCATGCAACACGAAACTAGATGTATTGGAATCATCAGCTATCGACAACAACCTTCTAATTCAGCGATTGAAAACCAATTCATGTTAGTCACAATTCAGCTCAACTTCACTAGGATTGAACTCGCCATGGCTAACACTCTGTTTCTGGATGCCTTAAATTTGATGTCTATAAACGATGATGCTCCGATTGATCTACCTAAAATGGGAATTATACTACCCGAAACATCAACCAACATATTTTCATAGGTAGATTTCTCAATCCGAACCAACAAAATATGTCGAAACTACTATTAACGATGTCAAGGATATGGAGAATGCAAAGCAAAATTATCGGCACTGTGATTTCCAAGGACTCATTCCAGTTCAAATTTCCCTCAGAGGAGTCTTTGTTGTCTGTATCTAGAATCAACTATTGGAACTTCTATGATTGGGGTATAATTGTGGCCAGAAAAGAAGAAATCTCCTCCAAACATGTTCTTGAGAAATTTCCACTTTGAGTTATGCTCTCGAATATTTCGGTGGAACATTATACAGTAGATCTCTTCTCGGCAATGGCTGATACGTTAGGAGAAGTCATTAAAGTTAATTATGATGAAAATCGAACCCAGCTCCACGAATATGTCACAGTGAAAATTCATTTTGACATGAATAGACGAATCGTGCCTTCCGTTTCCCTGAGGGTAAACTCATCAAGGTGAACTTTGACTTTGAAAGAATCCGAAAATCCTGTTACTATTGTCATCGCCTATCACATGAAAAAGCTAAATGTCCATGGCTCCCCATAAAATCTCCACCTTACTATCCCTTCCAAGAGAACAGCTCCAATCAAGAACAACTTAGGGATCAACATACAACTTACACAATTCATGCATATCATACACAGAAGAGGGGATCAACTAGGGACAAACCTTTATCTCAAGTAGTTTTTACTCACGGTGTAGAAACCTCTCTAGCCAGGATAACACAAACTGAGAATATTGGTCCCCTCAATTGAAGAATATATAGAGAGACTAATCCCCAATCTCTAAAGCTCAAAGGTATTACTTCAAAGCCTCAACCAACTTCAGCTTGGAGCATTACCTTACAACCAGAGCACAAGAAATTCCAACAACAATCAACTTCTATGAAATATGATGTCGATTAGTAACTTACAATGTTTCAAATACGGACAATAAGCTACGAGCTCCTTTCAAGGACATTCCCAAGAGTAAGGTTGATACCACAATCTCTCCCAGCTTCAAGAATACTTACTTTAAGAAGCATCAAAAATCCTCTGCTACACAATCTCAACCCAGCTCTAGTATTGATACACCTGGTTATACTATCAACGCACAAGGAACCAAAGAACTAGTTGTTCAGAAAAAATAGAAGACTCAAACTATGGATTGCACAAATGAAGTAGAAATTTCTCCAAGCTCCAACAAAGGTGTGGTGGTTGTCCTGTAGCCACCCAATATATAGTGAATGTATTGAGTTGAAACTATCAGGGATTAAGGAGCACTCTGACAGTTCAACGTCTTAAGGAAATACGTAAGTCACTGTTTCCAGACTTTTTGTTCCTCATAGAGATGAAAAGTAGTAAGGATCATGTGGAATCAGTTTAGAGATGGATGGGATATGACCACTCCTTTATTATAGATCTAATAGGATTAAGTGGAGGCTTGGCTATTTTTTGGAAGAACAAAGAGGACCTCTCTATACTGAATGCTAACTCTAATATAATAGATACTAGATTGAAAGTTGGATCAAGAAGTATATACGCTTCTTTTATCTATAGGCACCATGTTAGACAACTGAGGCAGCAAGTGTGGGATCAAATTAGAAGTCTAAGTGACTCCAGAATGCAAGTATGGTTTCTAATAGGTGATTTCAATGAAATTCTGGGGTGGCCCTCTGCATCCTGAAAGATCATTCTACCACTTATGAGGAGTAACAAGAGAATGTGGTATGTGTTAAGTCCCTAGCTCTGGCCCATATTACTCCTGAATGGGTTACAGATATAACTCTTAGATTCAGATCAGACTAGATCATGCTTTTGGTAATGCTGAATGCTTCTCCTTTTTTCCCAGAACCACCACCACATATTTGTCTCTGTTGGGTTTAGATCATAAGCATATCCTTACATCTTTTGCTTCAGAAACCAAAACTACACAAAGAGTTTTTCTTTGATAGAAGATAGACTCACAAAAGGGACTTCTCGTTTTAGCAGGCTGGAACAGGGGGAACAATGCCTCGAGATTCAAGATATATGATAGAGTTGAGAACTGCAGAAAAGAAATAACATCTTGGAAAAAAACACTCCAACACCAACTCTGCATTAGCCATGGAAAGATTAAATTAGAGCTAGAGAAATAAGTACAAAAATAACGACCAGATAAACTTAAAATGGAACACATCAAAGAGGAGCTAGAACATCAATGCAGAGAGGAAGAATTATTTTGGAAACATATATCTAAAGAGAAATGGCTCATGGATGGGGACAGAAACACATGCTTCTTCCACAACAGTGTAAAATACAGAAGGTTGAAGAATAACATCTACTGCTTACAGGATCATGGGGTTCATCTGCAATACTTTGAAGGCTCCAAAGGAAGTATTGCTGCATAATATTTCTAAAATTTATTCAAGACTACAAACCATGAGGATATCTTTCATATGACTCCTTTTATTCAACCCAGAGTTACATAAACGATGAACATAAAACTAACAGCACCCACAGTTACTACATTAGAAATCAAGTCTGTTGTAAACAACAACAAATGTGATAGTGCCTCTGGGCCTGATGGAATGACTGGCATCTTCAAACATTATTTAAGATGTTAAGGAAGTTTTCATCACAAGACATTTCCCAAAGGAATGGCTACACTCACATCAGTCTAATCCCCAAAACTCAAAATCCCTCTCTAATGTCAGACTTTAGACCAATTTGTCTATGTTCGGTCCTTTACAAGATTGTTTCTAAAATAATCACGCGTAGACCGCAACCACTCCTACTAAAATTGTTTCTGAAACTCAAGAAGCTTTTGTGGCAAGCAAGCTAACATATCTGATGGCTCATGAAGTCCTTCATCATCTCAAAACCAACAAAAATGGGCAAGTTAACTTTATGGCTATCAAAACTGATATCTCTAAAACATATGATAGATTAGAATAATGCTATCTGCAACATGTTCTCATCAGATTGGGCTTTGGCACACAATGGATTTAGTTGATAATGCATTGTGTCTCCTCGTTAATATACTCAGTGCTGGTCAATGGCAGAGCTCATGGATTGATCCATACACAGAGAGGAATAAAACATGGTGATCCCTTATCTTTATACCTATTCATATTGGGCACTGAAGGTATTATCAACAACTTAGATTCAGCAGAAAGTGCATACCAAATCACGGGACTCAAATTCCATCCTTCTGATCCATCAATCCAGCACTTGCTATATGCAGATAACAACCTTTTCATCTGCAAAGCTACTCCAGAGGAATCACATACATTGAAAAAATGCTTTCAGTTATACGCGGAGGTTTCAGGACAATGCATAACTTATAACAAATCCTCCATAACTTTTGGCTCTCTTGTCAGCCCACTGAATCAAGCTATCATAAGAGACGTTCTCAACATTAACTCTAGCCAAGGAATGTGAAAATACTTAGGGCTTCCTGAATGCTTCCAAGGATTCAGAAGAGAAATGTTCCAGTTCATTATAGAAAGACTCAAGTCTAGAACAAGCAATTGGTATGCAAAAACTCTTTCTCTCTCTTGGTGCTAAAGAAATACTCCTCAAAACAGTGGCTTTGGCTCTGCCTATTTATACCATGACATGCTTCAAGCTGGATAAAAAACAAAGTCAATGTATCGCACAAACCATGAGATCATTTTGGTGGAATTCAACAGAAGATAAGAAGCTAGCATGGATATCTTGGAATCAGATCTGTAAATCTAAAGTTGAAAGTGGCTTGGGTTTCATAGATCTTGAACAGTTTAATCAATCCCTACTAGCTAAACAAACTTGGAGACTCATTAACAAAACTAGAATGTCTAATGTCCAGATTTTACAAGTCTAAATACTTCAGAAACAACGACTTCCTAGAAAATACTTTTGGAGCCAGACCATCTTATGCTTGGCATAGTATTTTACATGGGAGAGAGCTACTGAAAAAGGGTTTGCTTAAACAAATTGGTAATGGCCAATCTACCTTTGTATGGACAACTAACTAGATTCATGATCAGTATCCAAGACCCCCACTTAGTAAGGACTCACTATTCAATAGTTGCCTAAAAGTTTCTGACCTTCTATCTTATACTGGGTGGTGTAGAGACAAAATTCATGACTCATTTCATCCTCAAGATACTCAACAAATTTTCAATATAACTCTCTTTCTTGTTGAAGAAGATTCATGGATTTGGAGTTACAATTCCTCGGGACTATATACAGTTAAGAGTAGTTATTGGTTATCTAATCATCTTAGCATATTTGGTAATTTCCTAAAACTTCCACTACCTAACCATGAAACTACCTTAAAGAAGAAGATTTGGGATTTGCAAGCATTCCCTAACCCAACTAATGGTTTTTTAAAGTCTTCTCTTACAGTTAATATTTGGCATCTCATCACCACGGGCAGGAAATTTTAAATTCCTACTGAGATTTTAAGTAATTTTTCCTGGTTACTCTGGTTAATCTAGAAAACCCGTAATTCTTCAGTTATTCAAGGGGTTAATCAAGACTTAAGGGAAGTCACCCATGAATGCATGACAGAGGCTAAATTGTGGGCTAAGTTGAGTGAGAAGCAAAATACACTCCAATTATCACATAGGAGAAAAGAAGGTACAACAAACCAACTTCCTAATACAGAGGCTATATACAGAGTGTTTCAGAAAGTTTTTTGGAAACATCAACAAATCATTCATGGTGGGGCTTGGATTATAGAAAAAATGGATGATGATTCTTATATCCATGCTACACATGTGGAAGTCTGAGATAAGCTTAGTTTGGAACTTTTGGGGTTAATTTGGGTCATCAAAAGCCTATTGGATTTAAGAGTTCAATCAGTGGTCAGATTTGTGGAATGCAACACATTATTAAAGATCATAGAGAAGCCTCAATTATGGCCTAGACTCAATGGCTGGATTAAGCCAATCCTCAGTTTGATTGAGAACTTCCAAGACATATGCTTCAGTCAAATTTGAAAAGAAAATAATATGTGGTCAACGACAATTGCTCAAAGTGTAATTCAGGAAGATCAACCAATGTCTATATTGCTAGAGGATTACCAAATTGGATTTTTCATTCATGTCACATTCATGATTAGGTGGTTTCAGGGTTTTTTTTATCTTCCAATCCTAGTACACCACATTAATTATGCTCTCATTAACTCCGATTTACCTCCTCCTCACCCCTTGGAGCATTAAGGATCACCTTAGTCAATAAGTGCAGCCTCGATTACCTCCACTTAAGATATACTTCTCACTCAGGAACATACCCTTGATGTTCTCGCAAAAAGGAAATCACAAGCAAAAGCTTTAGACTCATTTATTGTGCAAAGTATGCACGCTTGGTGTAATACCACATTGTATAACATAATTATTTTACTCTCTACGTCTTGAGCCTATATAAGTCTGAGGTCAGGTGTTGTTCTCTGCATTGAGTCGTTTCAGTTTCCCTCTCACCACAAAAAATGAACGACAACCTCTAGAGTGCCCTTAACCAATTCCACCTTGGATGCCATGATCCGGAGATCTTGATCCCTTGCCACACATACGCTTCTTCCTTGGCTCGTAGCAGGATCATTCCCATTACAAAACCTCTCAACCCCTTGGAGCAAAATCTACAAGAAATGGTGGATGAGCTTCCCCGTGATTGGGCTATGGAAACTCGGGTTCAAGGGCGTATCATTGATAATGACTTTGTACAATTTCTCTTCCCCACAGAAGTTGATCTGATTTCAGTCCTGCGAAGTCAACAAATTACTTATAATGGATGGATCGTTTCCATTCAAAGGTGGGAGGAGCATCCATCTCCAAACTTTCTCACTACAATAGCAGTTTTGGTTCATATTCATGATCTCGCGCTGTAATACGCGTCTGGTACTTCGATTCATATGATTGCAAGCTCCCTTGGTAAAGTCTTGGAAGTTGATGTGCAAGATGCCTCACTCACAAGGGCTGCTCTGGTCCGTACGAGAGTTAAACTACAGATTGATGATAGGTTAAAATTCTTCAAACGTGTTCGGTTCCACAATGGTGACAGAGTGCAAGTCTACTTCAACTATGAACTAGTCTCTCGTCTCTGTTTTAACTATCATAAGCTAATACCCCACACCTCTAACTGCACTTATATCCCAATGCCTACGAAATATTTTACTGTTCTAGATCTCGCAACGCAAGCTACAAACAACTCTCCATATAGCAACATATCTATGGATCCGCTGTCCTAGCAATCTCACTCAAACTCTCCTCCTTTTAACCAAGCCGAACCTAGATATATCAGCAGAGCCATTGCGGATCAAATTGATGGACTAGCTACTATCTTTGCTACAATCCAAGACATCTTAAACCAAAATGCTAATGTAGATAACTTCACTGCTACGTTTACTCTTGACTTGGCCACTAATCCAGCTCAATAAGAAATACATGTTCTTCTTAATCGAGAAACCAAAAGGAAGTGCTACCTCGATTCTGAGGCATAATCATCAAACAAAGCATGGAAAATTCTTTAACTCCTCTTGCATAACACTCTTGATCCTCGACTTTTATAGGGTGTTCTTTTCTTTTCTAGATTTCTCTGGTCTAGCGGCTCTTTTGGCATCTTTAATGTTAATAGTCACACTATGTTTTTTACTTTTGGTTGCTTAGCTTTTAGTTATCTTCTACTGTAATGTTTGGACTTGTTTCAGACCCCTTTTCAATCTCTAATATTTCGAAGTTTATTTGGAAAAAAAATAATTAAATATAAATTAATCAAAATAATATTTAATAGATAAATCATGTTTTATTGCTAGGTGCATCTAGATTGAGATACTCATTTGCAAAACAAACAAACGTACATCTAGATGTATATTCCAACATGGAAACAAACAACATCTAGATGTTTCATCCAGATGGTGTATTCAGATGCACTATCTTGATAGAACATCTAGATGATGAAACAAACAGCATCATACTAATCTAACCTTTGATTGTGAATTATCGATGAAATATTGTGAAGTCGATTATTCCATTTTATTTGGATGTGTTATAGATTGCACATTGCAATGTGAGTAACATCAACTTCTTCTTTACTCTTCCAATATCTGCATTGCAAGTTTAAATCCAAAGTCTCAATCCAATTTCGGGTCACGTTTATGTTTAGTATTTTTTCTGAGTGACCATAGATAATAAAAGAATGACCAGTCCTTGATTGCAGGGAATGAAAGTGGCGATATTTGAAACAATTCACCATGCGATCTTTTGTTGGACAACAACTTAGGACAAAAAGCATAAATAACAAACATATGTTTTGGTCTTTTGGAGTTTTAGTTTATGTATCCTGAATCGCTAGATCAATTGACATTTGATTTATACTCTTCTCCACTGTGTAGGTCCACTATTGTGAGATGAGAGTAAATGATTTGTTTGAGAAGACAAACATTTTAATATTTTTAAAAATTAGTAATTTTGTTAGGACTTTGTGATTAGTAGTGGTAACTTTAAAAGTTAGTATCAGATGATTCAAGAGCAACAATGAGATATTCCAAATACATTAATTTGATTACATGAGTATCACTCTTTGCTATAAGAATATGACCATGTGTAATCATCAAATAAGCCTATAACTTTAAAAATAAACCACTAGAAACTATATTTTCATTTTTGATAAAAAGAGCTTTCCAATTTCGTCCAATTCCCAGCTGCAAAAATGGGTTTTACCTGCCTTTCTTTGCCATTTTAGGATTCTTACACATTCGAATACTTTGAGGAGTAACCTCCACTAGCTCATCCTCTTCAATGTATTCGATGCAATCGTCAAGACTATAAGTCAAGGGAGTGTCAAGTACCACTGTAATTGGTAGAAAATAATGTGAGCAAATTGATTCACTTACACAAGTTTCAAATATTTATGTGTGTATATATAATAATACCTGTTACGTCTTTGTTGGAGCGTATATTTGTTGCTGCCTTCTTCTTGCAGACGTTAAGGCCCAAGTCGCCGGCTCGCTGGTGAATCCCAACTATCTGACCTTTGTATACATCCACTCCTGCACCTACAAACATTTGCCCTCTCTCTTGTGAACTTGCCAGAGCATACGATGTTGTTGTTCCATCTTCAAAGGCAACCTGAAACTCCCACTTTCTTGTTCAGATATATGCACAAGTAACTACCAAAAGCCATATGATTCATCAATGGTTTTACTTTTCATATTTTGTGAGCATTTACGAACAAACTATTAAGTAAAGATTGCTAATTTCTGAAACCTAATTCAACTCCTTAACTTACCAACGAACCCAGATCACGGGTGCTAATATCACCGGCCCAAGGTCCATAACTGTCAAATACAGTGTTAAGGATAGCTGTCCCACGAGAAGCTGTTAGAATTGCGTTCCTCAATCCAAGAAGTCCACGTGTTGGGATTTTGTACCGCAGAAAAACTGTTCCTTCCGACCTGTTATTCACGATTCACATGCAAAATCAGATTGATTTCGAAAGCTGCTAATTGTTGAACAATCAAGCAGATTATCTGAAATAAACAAACACTACAATCATGACTGATAGAAAAATTAACTTGATATCATGTATTGCTGTTGTCGTATAATGCAGTAAAGCTAGAGAAAAGCCTTTTTAGGGCCATGCGTGAGGAAACAACCAAACGGTCCTCAAAGCAGTAACAATTCTTGTGCATGTTCATATGGTGGTTACAGTCAGTTAATATCACCAAACCGCTGCTATAAACAACGAGAAAAAGTAATCGCTATATATCTTAATCACCTTCTTTCCAAAACAAATAAAACATTCCTTACCATTAAAACGAGCAGTTTTAATGCAAAGTTATTATCAGCAGGCAAAAGAAACTATGCACAGCTTTCATATAACATGAAGGGATGATAAGAGGAATAATACATACCCAACACCCTGCATATCAAACATCTGTCCACGCCTTTTACCAAGAAGTTCAACAACAGGCCCCATGTGAGCCTCTGGTACTTCAACAGTCGCTATCTGAATTGGTGGAGTTAAAAGTCATATAGGGCGTCTTTCCATATTTGGGAAATTGCTTATGGAAGCAAATGTTATTTCCAGTGTAGACACTTTAAACCAATATTTAAATCAAACTGACATCATTGGTTCATAACTTGCTGCTAATTCCTTTTGGTGGGAATTAATAGCGTCCGTTGGAAACTCACCTCAAATGGCTCCAGCAATTTATCGTCGACCCTTTTGTTGATAACTTTCGGGGGTCCAACCATAAATTCATATCCCTCTCTTCGCCTGAAACATATTAGCGTTCAGCTACTTTCATTTTCAAACATGAAACGGATAATGGTCAGTGAAGTACTTACATGTTTTCTATCAGGATGGTAATGTGTAATGTACCACGCCCACTAATAATGAATGTGTCCGCTGTCTCACCATCTTCCACTTTCATAGCTAAATTTCTTTCAAGTTCACGGTTTAAACGATCTCGCAAGTTCCTGCTTGTTACATACTTCCCCTACAAAAAAAAACGAAGGATAATTCAAATGTTGTACTAATCATTTTCATTTTGGTCAACCATATTGCTCTAATCCAAGTTGGAGGCATGCATTCAGGGAAAATAGAGTAAGATAGACTCATGACAGTCGTATCAGCCATGATTAGACCTACCTCACGACCAGAAAATGGAGATGTGTTTACAGAGAAGGACATTTTCACAGTAGGCTCTTCTACTTTGATTGTAGGTAGAGGCTTCCCATGTGTTTTATCAGCAATTGTCTCCCCAATCTGAAAATTTAAGGGGTATACAAAGAAACCAATACGTTACAATTCGATTTACAAAGAAGAAAAAGAAGACAAGTGGCAGAAATTGACTACCAATGTTACAATAGTCTCTCACGTTTGTTATCAAATTATCCAAGCATAAAGTGTACCTGAATGTTATCTATGCCACAGACAGCGCAAATATCTCCAGCTTCCACTGAATCAGTTGGTACTCTGTAGAATTTCTCATAAACAAAAAGCTCACTTACTCTAGCAAATCTACAGGAATCTTCAGAAGTGCATACCTGTAAATTTTGTATCTCATAAGTCTACCATAAACCATAACAATTCTGCATCACAAAATTAACGAATAAGAAATAAGGAAACTTGAGAGGAATTTCATCCGAAAGTATTTTTGTCCATCCTGCTAACCATTTTCCTATCCTTTACATGCTATATTGGCAGAGGCCACTTGCTTTAGAAGGTGGAAAGACTTGGGACATTGACTAGCTTTTGATGATATTTTTTTGTATGAACCCACATCATATATATCTCATAACAAAGGAATAAGTTCAAGATTTATCAAAATGTTACCCTGACATCCATCCCTTTGCGCAGTACCCCTGCATGTAGTCGTCCAATAGCAATACGTCCTTTATGCTCATCATACTCGATATTGGTGGCCTAAAAAAAACACATTTGTTTCATACTCAACTCAACTAGATTGTTTGATTCATCGCCAATTCTGTATAGCTTGGATTGTGCAGTATCACAATGCAGTAAATCAGACAGTTTTATTAACTATAGCCATATAGGCAAGGACACAAAGCCGAAAAATGTTTCATTATTTGAGAGACCAATTAGATCGTTAGTTTCTTGGATTTGAAGATTGTGTGAATGACTACTTTTAGTTGGTGATAGATAACTTTTCGAAGTGTATGTACATTTCTCCCTAGGAGATATAGATATGCAAGATAGCTTTTTGGCACTAACAAACACATAAAATATGAAATAGAAGAAAATTAGAGTAACTCACCAGCATCTGAAGTGCACCATCTTTTTCAATTTTTGGCCCAGGTACACATCTAATTATAGCTTCGAACAGGGGTCCCAGGTCATCTGAAAGGTTTTCTGGAGAAAGCCCAGCCTTTCCTTTAATCCCACTAGCATATATCGCTTGAAAATCACACTACATATCACACAAGAAAATCATTAAGGTTTGTATCATATAATTATACTCGAAGTATATGACTCACGTGAGATACAACACACAAAGGATAGACAAACCCAAATCAAACAATACCTGTTCATCTGTAGCGTTTAGTTCAATAAATAGTTCAAAAGTGGAATTGATAACAAATTCAGGACGAGCAGAAGGCCTGTCAATCTTGTTTACAACCACGACAACTGCATGTCCAAACTCAAGGGCCTTCTTTAATACAAACCTTGTCTGGGGCATTGGTCCCTCAACAGAGTCCACCTAAGAAAACGACGGGAGGAAAATAAGAAGCATAAAACTAAAAAGTTTATCCTAAAGCACTTAGAGAAAGCATTATGTTGTTACCACAAGAAGCACTCCATCAACCATGTTCAAGACACGCTCCACTTCACCCCCAAAATCAGAATGGCCAGGAGTATCTATAATATTTACTTTAGTATTTTTATAAGTGATGGAGGTATTTTTGCTAAGTATAGTGATTCCTCTTTCACGTTCAAGGTCATTTGAGTCCATGATCCTCTCTTGCATGACTTGGTTATCCCGGAATACCTGCAAAGTAAGGTATATTTGGATTAAAAATTAAAAATTTAACTTTCTCAGGTTAGATAAAACCCAATGCCAATTGCGTTTCAGCTGTTACCTTTGCTTGCCTAAGCATAGAATCCACCAAAGTAGTTTTTCCATGATCAACATGTGCTACAATTGCTATATTCCGCACGTCATTCCTCCTATCCAGCTGCTTCTTCTTCACCTCTATTGGCATAACAGAAGTGATTTTATTTAGAGAACACATAAAAATAGATGTATATATATACAAACTGAGATTTAGTGTAATTTTTGAGACTTTTAATTGACTAGTTTTCTTATTTTGTTTATCTTGTTCCTTGGGCAAAAACCGAAATCAAATTTCACTATATACGAACTAAAGAGATAAAGATAATGAATGACCCGATGATGGTTCGGCAGTTGACGCAGAGGCGGAGCAAGTGACTGGACGAATAAGCGGACGACCAGAAGGAAATCGGAGAGCTCGTCCTGGTTTAAGGGCAGAAGCGAAACTGACGCCGAGCACTTGTTGCTTGTGAAGCAGAGGAGAATCTTTTCTTCTCAAAACCGCCGGTGAAGCGGAGGAAGTGCTCAAGCTAATATCCATATTCAATTCTCTCCGCCGCGAAACAGAGAGAAAGAGAAAGAAAGAAGAGGTAAAGGATTTTATTTGGTTGGAGGGGAGAGAAGCAGCTGTTGTTTTAAATCCTAGGATTTGCTTAATCAGTTAGTAATTGAAGTAGAGGGACCAGGTTAAGCCACGTCTCTCACTCTTTAACTTATCAATACCCAACTTGAAGAACTCAGCATCACTCACGCCCTCTTAAATTCTTCATACATGGTCTGGCTCACTTACCAGTTAGCAGCTACAACGTCCTTGCTGCATCTATAGTTCATGTGGTTTCTGCATTTCAGAATTGACTTTATTTGACCAACAAAAGAATATATATATGTAACATACAGTTCTACAATTGTAGTTTGAGTTCTTCTCTACACTACGTGAACTCATAAATTGATGCTTTCGACAAGTATAAATAAACATGGCTTAGCAAGTTTTGTGTGTTTTATTCGAGGGACCAAACATTGAATAGGATTTTTGTCTAATGTACATAAATAAGAAGAATATGAGAAAGGTATTGAGCATATTGCATCCACCAAAAATATCAGTCTCAGGCTTCTTCTGACTTGAGCATTGTCATCTCTGATCTTTCTTGTATTGCAACTAGTGGATTCACAAACGCTGACAGCTGAAGGAAATCAGGATATTCACAGTTTCAGGTCAATACGCTCGGACCATTCAAATATACCAGAGTAGACCTGGTCCTGTCCTAGATCAGACCCATTACCACCTGTGGCAACCCTCATGATATCCTCGATCAACGCAAAGTTTCCCATGATATCAACATGAGCCCCACTCTGCGTCCCGCGCCCTTCCAGCAGGTTAGCCGGCGGAGAGTGATTGTATTCTCTAACGTACGTCTTGATTCCAGAAGGGTTGAATCTCGTCTTGCCGCGCCATGCTTTAGCACACATGTACCCCGAACTTAGGACGGGTACTGTTTCATCCCCATCGACATTGTAAACGCCTGCTTTCAGACAGCTCTCTTCATCCTCCTCATGAGCAGAAGTGAAGATTTGAAAGGGGATGCAGGTATCAGGAGACTGGTTAAGCTTGTACACGTATGCTCGTTCCGTTGGTATCCCAACTCCGTACAATGAGTAGATTTCCATTTCAGGAGCATTGGGTAATCTGAAACAGCAGAACCAATCAACCTAAGTATATATGTCTTAAACAAAAAATAGAGGGCGAATGATCCTACTGGGATAGAAAAAAATTGTATTCCAGGCCTCACAGGGATGAGTAACTGAGCAACACATAGACATAAAATGCTCCGTAGAGTTTCAGGATATTGACAGTAGACACAAGTATCTACTCAACTACTTTGAAACTAGAAGGTCGTAATAGGGGATTTCAGCCAAATGAATTTAAAATTAGTTAATTTATTTGTCATTTCAAAGCTACCCTTGAGCTGCTTATATAAGCAAGCGTCACCAGTATCAGCTTTGGCCCCTAGATATAACTAAGTAAGCATTTTCGAGAATGACTCAAATAGCTTTGTCAGCTTGAGCTGAAACCATATCCAACAAGATGGAACATAAAAGACTGATAATGCCGCAGGACAAAGTCATGAGTTGGTATCAAAATAAATCACTTACTTTGTTTCCAAAGGATTTGACCAATATTTGTAATGCTGATACTCAGGGTCATCCAAATCATCAGCAATTCCATAGGAGAAATGAGCGGCACCGCGCGCCATCATCTTAGGAGCAACATAGTGTAGTAAATCTATAGCTGCATCAGCAGTGTAGACCTTATACTCAGTAATAGCTTTGATCCCTGCAATTCCCATATCATGATACTCTGTCCACACATCACGGCAGGTGTGATTTGGGATACTCTGACCTTTGACGGCACCCTTCACCAAGTAAAATGTATAGATTACTCATCAACTAAACACAAAAACTAATAGGTTTATGTGATTTATATGTCCTTACTCGAAAGTCAATATTTTTAATCTCAGATGGTTCAGCTTCCGCTACTTCCTTCCCAAAAGATATAATCCTTCCATAATTAACAGGTTTTGTCTTGGAAACTGCATTTTCACCCGCTTCATCATGAGTCTCGTTGCTCTTTTGCTTTTTCCCAGAACAGGTGTAGCCTTTCTCCGGTGACCAATCAAGACCACCCCATATTGTGTCACCTCCCTTTGGTAGCATAGACATTGTTGAGTCCCATGTGCGTGTCATTCTCATTACATGCTGCAGGGTCTGAAGTCTAAATATATCGGTGTCTAGGAATCCTGGGGCAATTGCTCTGCAATTTTCAAAGACAGGAAAGTTCTATTACGGAACCAAGCAACTATAAGTGCAACTACTCCAACAGTTCTGTTATTGGGCAGAAATAAAAAGACCATAGATGTATATACGGGGAAACTGAAAGAAGCAGAAAATATCATTAATTGGTAAAGGGTATAAGAACGGAAGCTCCAACAGACAATATAACAAGTATTTTCGTCAGGCCGAAGAAACTGATCAGGACAAAGAAGCAGTGCATGTGAAATAGAAGACATTGACTTTCAATGTTTCTTCAGGTAAGTCTATATTTAGATTACCAAAAAATGAGCAGGCATTTCTTTGTCGGACTTGCACAGAAAGTTCTCAGTATCAACTTTGACAACTATAGCTAAACAAGAAGATGACCACAGCTAGCTGATCATAGAAAGGAAGAATCAAGATAATTAATATATGTCCAGACCAGTTCGACCTATACTTACACAAAACTCAGTGTCCTAGAAGTTCACTCTTCCACCCAACTACCTAACCATAATTATTAAATTCATCAATTGTTAACACCTCAAGAGTGTTCCAGATTCATCAGCAGCCAAAATAGTTAATCAACGTCAATATTCTAGCAGAGATAATATAGCGATGTTATTAAAATTAATATCTAATAGCATAAGTTTGAGTTTGAGGGCCAAGGTTCTGATCATCAGAAACACAATCCGATATTCAATACCTGGCAACTGCAACATCCTTTGCTTCAGCAGAGAAAAGCCCTGCAACAGCTTTTGGAACTCCAAGAAATGGTCCACCAATGTTCATCACAGCTTTAATATACTTTGCACACCAATCAGGCCCACCTCCGCCACCCATAGGAGCTGGTGCCTCAACCCATTTCATAAAGTGTAGAAAGTACAAAACCCCCATGGAATGGGGAACTATAACTGCCTTTTTCCCACCATTGGTAGCAACCATCAACTCTATAGTACTTTTCATACGGCTAAGTGTCTGGTCACGCACCTAATAAATTCAACAGGAAACATACTTAAGCCGTATGAAATGAAGAAAGAGACGTGGCATGGAACAGAACTATTGAAAGTATTATAAGAAAAGAACCTCTGTGTTCTGAAAGGAGAGTCTCCAGTCATATGCAGCCATGTACATGTTTTTCTCTTCATATCCAATATGTGCAAGGTTAGCAATCAGCACAGCCCAGACAAAGTAACCAGGAGCAAAGTAATCGGCAGCCACAAGTCCTGATACAGCTCTAATTCTAATACCAGCAGGATCCAACCCCGTTTCATTGTCAAGTGACATGTGTTCCACCCAACATAGAGGCCTGAGTCAAAGAGATAACTACTTACTAAAGATACTCTCAATAAGAACACTGTTATTATCAACAATAACATTGTCTCATCTCTAACAGAGCAAACAAGGAACACTGAAATGAAAGAAGAAAATTGGAGATCATAACATATAAAATCACATAAAATGAAGATGGGGGAGATTTAAGACTTATAACTAAACTCAAATGCGAGAACATTTGAAAATCACATTTTCAGTACTCCGAATAATTTAAGAAAGCGCATTGACAACAAAAACAAAGAGTAGCTTTAATTGCACATGCACATAGTTGAAGAATAAAGCAACAGTCCTATATCATAGTCTAATCCACAAATGTGTTTAGAAGTTCTCCTAACAAAACATAAACAACACTACTTGATTATACTTTCTGCACAACCAAGTCTGCATTCGATGACAATTGTGAAGGGAATCCAGAGGGTATGTCTAGCAACAGATTTTGCAATAAGATGACTTCAAATTCCAAAGCAACTGCATGTCAGGTCTAGAAACTTAAAAATGAGATGCATTTTTATGGTAATCTTGCTTCAAACCCAAAGTTGGCAACTATTTCCTTGGAACGCTTCCCTTACAGAAACACTAAGTTGAGCAAACATAGCATTTTTAGATCTAAAAAGCAGAGTAAAGAGTAAAAGTCAAGTAGCAAGTGCGTGTTTCATCAGATCCAAACCCAAATCCCAATACAAAGATATATAAAAGGAAGAGGGAGAATTGAGGTCACCTTTTGTAGACTTCACCAAAAGTTCCTCCCCACAAGCGCTTTCTAAATAAACCATCAGCGCATTGTTTGCCTTCCCAAAGCTCAAGCCCTCCAGTGACAATCCCAGGGATGAAGACAACGGGATGCTTGGCCTTAAGACCTTCTTTCTTCAGCTTCACACCGGGTGGGTCGGGCAAAGGACCCGTGATTCGCTCCGTTACATACTGAGGAAAGCTCGCAGGCATTGCGTTGTAGAGGAAGAGGAGAAACCACCATGTGACGCAAACACACCCAATGAACCAACAACAAGAATCGATGCATGACCACTTCCCTCCTCCATTCGATTTCTTATGGGTTTTCTTAGATTCATGTGATTTCTGCTGGGAATCCTCATCGGGCTCTACCTCTGATGGTATTGACGGTTTCTCCGTCGGCTTTCTCCGATGAACAAGGGGCATTTCTGTCAGTTGAAATTTACCAGATGAAGCTACGGACCTTGTCAATCCCTCCAAGAATTCAGAACACAAATAATTTGTCTACCCTTTCTTGTCTAAATTGAGATTTTTAGATCAGTCGAGAGAGACAAATAGCTGTTTCGCTTCGAATTTCACAAAATCAAAATTGTCATTTTTCTTTTGTTTTCTTTTTTTTTTTTGGTCGACTTTTCTGTTTTTTGAATGTAGTCCAGTGGACTCGGACCGAATGGCAAAACTTGACCACCTTGCTCCTGCTACGGTTCAAGATGTCAACCTAGACCCGTCCGATTCGATTTGTTATTTTCTTTTAAGGAAAATTCATTTCGTTAATTTCATTTATTAGACCATAACGTTTTTTCTTTTCTCTTTTTTTCAACTGACCGTAACGTTTTCTCAACTATTTAAAACGTCCCATACGTTTCGAATGTAATTTATTTCTTTTGTCAATATTACATCAACATTTTCCGGGTATTAAGTGTCGGGATGGGTCTCTCCAAGACTGCAACTAGTAAGGTCTTTTGAGGGATTATGTAATATCCGTAACTCAAGCTCCAAGTTTTTATTTTTTGTCGTCGAAAATTATATTGCGTAAGAGGCCAAAAAATAGCCAAAAGTTTAGGAAACAGAGGAAGGAGTTTAGCGAGGAAAGGTTCAATCATGAACCCAAACCCCAAAGAAAAAACACACAAAAAATTACAAAGTTATGAAACCCAAAATCAACGATTATCCCTTATGTGTGATAATCTCTGATCTTCCTCAATGATCATAAAAAGCCAACTCAGCCCTCCTGCAACTAAATATAAGTGTAATTTTCTTTCATGTATAACACTCACAGCAAGTTCTAAATTTTTTTTCCCCCATAAAACTGAGATTATGATATAAATTAAAAAGGTTACAAAAAAAGCGAGGTTGGAGAAATGAGAACAAAAATCCTAAACGTTACGATGACATAACAAAGAGACATAGCAAAAACCAAACCATAAACACAACAAAAGGTAGTAATGAACACTACTAAGGACAAAGATAGGAGAAACATAGAAACTGAAAGCTATGGCAACGCACCCTCTCAAAGGATCAGGGTGAGAAACGTTAAAAAACTATTAGAGACTGCTGGAGCGGTTGCAGTTAGATAGTTCAGCGTTGTCCGGGTATCGAGCATTCTTCGAGGCCATGTTTAAAGCATTTTCAATACTTTGTTGATCTTCATTGGTTGCAAGGTCTTGGTCGATTCTAGTCATGTTGTTGTCGTTCCCACTCCAAGCTATGGCATGATCAAGGAGGTCAGCGTAGATGATTGTTGCGGTGTGAAGAGGTTGTAAGTTGTTCTGTTCAAACGTCTCTTTTACATCTCGAGGTTGTGTTCTCATGGACTCTGATGTTGGAGAGAATGAGGTAATGGAGATATTACTATCAGAAGAGTGTCTTTCATCCGTGCTTTGAGGTATAGGGAAGTTGAAACATTTTGTTGGTTAAGGAACATAAGGGTAATGGAAAGTGTGATGAGTCAGTCTCTGGCATTTGAAATAGAGTCTTGTTACAAGCTCATAGTGAAAAAGAGCCATGATCATGTCTCCATTATGAAAGGAAATTGGGTAGAAAAACTTGAGGCAGTCGTGGCTGTGAATCTGGACTTTTGCTCTGATGAGAAATGACCTTGTTATTGAAGCCTCCTAAACGTCCACATCTAAAATGCTGCCGAGGACGTTGGCGATCATGTGAACGGAGGAAAAGCATACTGAAGAAGGAAGTAGCGTAATTGCTCCCACTAAGGTAGTGTTGTGAGAAAATTCAGAGGCGTTCGGTCTTCACACCTTTGGATTGCTACATGCCATCCTTTGAAGAAAACAGGTTGTTGTCGCATTGCCGAGATTAAGTCTACTTCTGACGTGAAGAAGAACTGGGTGAATTCAAGGTCAATGGCACGACCACAAACAGAGGATTCCATACGCCATTGTCTTGGGAGGAAATCAATGAGTTCTTGGAGATCTTGGGTGTAGAGATCAAAAGGTCTTTCTACCACACTTAGTTAGTTACGTGCGAGAACACCGGCATAGGCATGATAAGGTATGTGGATTTTAGGGTCGTATCCATCCAGGTGAAACTAATTCATTGAGTTCTAGTCGTTGTTTTCCATGGAGAATGTTTGTGTGATGGCTTCAGAGTATTGAAAGTTTTGTGTGTTTGCTTCTGTGCAGAACTAATCATTGGTTCATATATAACTACGGAGGTGAGGCGATTGGATTGGTTGCTCTGGCAATTCATCCATGTAGATAGAGGCATGATTGTAATGATTGAAGGAGTTAATGGGCTTTAAGTAAGAAATATATGGGCCTAATTTTAATAGTGGTTAAGGAAAGTTTGGTGGGAAGCGGGGAAATACTTATGGGCCAGTTTAGATCCAAACCAATAAAAATGAGGGAAGTGTGTATAAGGGAAATGACGAAGTGGTAGTGATCTTACTAAGGGGAAGTTAGTGGATGTTTGTTAGTAGCAAGCAAGTGATTTCTGTCCTTACCTAGTGTTGGGTCATGGAATTATCGTAGCTCATGGTGTGTATTTAACCACTCTGGTAGTCCTCTTGTTATATAGTCATTGTGTCTTCCATCAATGGTGACACTTTTAGCAATTCTTCCAGCCCATAAGTTGTTTGTCTCCTTGATTTTGTTGAAACCATGGATTGGGATTGATTTGGAGGTAGTGATGACTGCGGTAGTCCATGATCTGTATCGAGGCCATTGATGGGGATGAGATATAGCTTAGAACAGAGATTCATTGTCAATCAGGATTTCCAGCGAGTGAATTCTCAATTCAGCAAGAGTAATTAGAACCCAGATTAGCGCTGAGAATTTAGAGGATAATTTAGAGCCAAGGTGTGGAAGCGAGTGTATGGCATGTATGTATGTTGCTTCATTTTTGTTGTGTAGGATCCATGCTCCACCATGTGTGTTATGTTTGTTCATTTTTGTTGTTCCAGTGTACTTTCCATGACATAACATAGTCATGTACTTTTTGTTGTTCCAGTGTACTTTCCATGACATAACATAGTCATATTTTGGAGTTTCATTAGCTACTATGACATGATGTTCCTTTAAGTATCTTTGGTTTATTTCTTTTTGTCGGTTGTGGAGCAGTAGCCACAATTCAACTTCTATGCGTATCTCTGCAATCGATTGACTGGCTTCAGTCTAGGCATCTTGAATTATCTACTTGTTCCGATGTTTCCAGATTCCTCATAGAATCCATGGAAAGATGGATTTTATCTATTGCGATGATGATGAGTCGGGTTGCATTGTCAAGAGATGGGAGAAATTCACAGTGATTGAATTATCAGAGAAACTCGTTGCCGGTATAATGTTGTCCGTTATATTCCATATTTCTCGTGCTTGAGTACAATTGAAAAGCATATGATTAATTGATTTCGGTGATCTTTTATAGATGGCAGATTTCGTTGTCTATGATGGTCCTCTATTTTAGGTATTGATGAACCACTAACGCACCAGATAGTGATCTTCATTAGAATATATTGATCTTTTGAGGTATGTTCAACTTCCAAAGTCTCTGTTTGAGTATCGTTATGTGATCAGTTGTAACTATGGTGGAGTGGAGATTGTTGTTTTTGATTTTCTGACCCAACCAGTATCCACTTTTAACTGAGTAGCTCCCAGTAATTGTATAACTCCACGACCAAAAGTTCGAGTCACATGTATTTGGTGGATTACTTAGGATGTGCATTATGTTACTGTAGTGAAAGGTTGCATCAAGTTTTTGATTGTTCCAAGATGCTCCCTCTATTAAGTTTTCAACTTTTAGACAAACATTAAAACACAATTCCTTGTTGATTGGTGGTCTTGGGAATTTATCCATGATCCAATTGTTTCTCCATACGTGAGTGTCCTTCCCTTCTCCAATCTGTCTAATTAGTTCCTTACCTAGTAGTTATCTAACGTGAAAGATACTCCTCCAAGCATAAGATGGGTGTGCTCCTATTGTGCTTAGTAGAAAATCTGAGTACCTATAGTAACAAGATTTGTATGTTCTTGCTAGTAAGGATTTAGGTTGGTTTAGCAGCTTTTGCGCTTGCTTGGCGAGTAGAGCTTGGTTAAAAATATCAATATCTCTGAAACCAAGACCACCATCTTTTTTCCCTTGGCAAAGTTTGTTCCACAAAACCCTTGCAATCTTTTTTCCCATGTCTTGTTACTCGACCAGAAAGCACTCGTTGCACTGTTTAGTTTTTTGCACGACATAGTGTAGACAGGAAAAAACATAGCAACTGCTTTCAATAATGTTTCCTTGCCCCGAGTGATAGTGATTTGGCAAACCAGTTGCGAATTCTGGCGGTGAGGTTGTCCGAGAGAAACTGGAAGATATCTTTTTTTAAGCCCATGAAACATTCAGGCACTCCCAGGTACTTTCCTATCCCCTGACTAGAGTGAATGCTAAGTATACTTTTAATGTCTTCACAGGCAGCAGAGTTGATTTTGGAGCCAAAGGTAATAGTAGATTTAGTTAGGTTGATTTATTATCGCGAAGCTTTTTCATATTGACATAGGCATTCTTTGATTGTTCTCGCCTCATGTGTGTTTGCCTTGTAGATAAAGAGATTGTCATCTGCGTATAGAAGGTGTTGGATAAAGGGTCCTGAATTATGAAATTTCAAACCTAAGATTATCTTGGCTATTTCTACTCTATTCATGATGTGGATTAAGGCTTTCGTACCAAGGATGAAGAGGAAATGTGACCAAGGGTCGCCTTGTCTAAGGCCTCTTTATGGTTGAATCATACCATGCACATTCCCATTGACAATAACTGAATACAAGACCCTCATAACATAGTACATGATCATCTTAATCCAAGGAGGGTCAAAGCCTAGCTTGCACAAAGTGTATTCCAAGAAATTCCACTCAAGTCAATCATATGCTTTAGACATGTCGGTTTTGATGGCCATGAAGTTTGATTGTCCGTTTGGATCGATTGAAGGTGATGGAAGATCTCATGAGCTAGTAGGATGTTGTCAGAAATGATTCTGCCTAAGACAAAAGCTCTCTAGGATTCTAAAATTATGGATGGGATAATGGTTTTCAATCTACTCACGATGATCTTGGTCATGTAGAGGCTGATTGGTCTAAAATCACTCATTTGATAAGGATTGGAGTCTTAGGGATCAAGACAATGTGAGTGTAATTCCTCTCTAAGGGAAAGGCTCCGGTTTGGAAAATAGCTTTGATTTTCGTTGTGATTTGATTTTGGATTATGTGCCAATAGGTGTGAAAGAAGCATCTAGTCATGTCATCCAGACCTGGTGCACTATCGACTTTGATGATACAGACAGCTCGTGAATTTCCTCTGTAGCTACCTCTGAGGTGAGCATGGTGTTCATATTAGGTGTGATTTTTGGCTGAAGGTCGTGGAGGATAGTATCCAGGTCTGTGTTTTGAGTGGCTTTAAGCAATTTGGAGAAATAGTTTGCAGCTATGTTTCCTTTAGATCCCTTCGTGAGCTTTTTTTGGCCATGTTCATCTAATAGGCATGATATAGAATTCTTAACTCTGTGTGATTTGACATTGTTGTGGAAGAAACGTGTGTTTTGTCACCCTCTATTAACCGTTTTTCCTTACTTTTCAGTTTCTAAAAAAGTTCTTTCTCCTGGTATTGTATTTCTAATTCTTTCTCCATGTTATGTATTAGATTCCTGTCAGGATGGGTCTTCGACGTTTCCTTCTCTAGCTTGTTTCGGAGAGAGTTCATGTTGATTGTAGAGTTGGGGCTTGATCTTTTTTTCCATCTTGATATTTTATTTCTACAGGAAACAATATGATCCATAGTAGATGCATTAGTTTGCAGGTTATTCTTGTTCCATCCTTGGTCTATTACATCTGAAAAAACCGTCTTCGTGTCCATCTTCTATTAAAGTAGAAGCATTTTTGATGGGTGTAGCTATCCATGACAAAGGAAGTGAGTATAGGTCTGTGGTCAGAGCCCATACGCGATAAATATTTTGTGTTGGATCGGGGAAAAAGGCCTAGGCATTCATTATTAACAAAGCTTCTGTCCAACCTACAATTGATCCACATGTTGTTTCTAACTCCCATCCATGAGAAATGTGGACCCGTATTAGGAATTTCTTTGAGGTTACAGTCATCAATGAGGTGTCGAACTATCAGGATTATCTTCAATCTGATAATTCCAACTCAGAATACTCATGAGTGGTTGGGTGGTTTCAAGGGAGCCACCACACCTTCAATAGAATGGAGTTGTGCTGCCATATCAAGTTCTAAGTTTGGGAATAGAATGAATAGATAAAGAAAAATTAAAGATTTAAGACTCAAATAAAAGAAGAGAAGAGATGGTCGAACTAGATTTGGGTTGGGTTTTGAGAAGCATTTCTGGTTTCCAACCTTGGGCTAGATGAGTTTGATGAGAAATCTCATGCAACAAGGCTTCTTTCTACCCTTTATAATAAGGAACCTAGAACTCATGTGTTAATGGCATAAAACATATTTTACATCCAACTAAGAACACAATAAATAATCCATGTGCTGCGACCAAAAAAAAAAAAATTATCCATGTACCTAAACTACTAGTTTATCAAAAGTGTGGTTAATATGTTGAGAATGATGATGGATTTCAAATGCATCAATAGATTTTGATTACAATGCGAATGTTTTCTTTTTCATAACAGATTATTTGTTAATGTTTTCTTTTTCATAACAGATTATTTGTTACAAGTCTTATATTATGTATTTGGTCTTAGGAGAGTCTTATATTATGTATTTGGTCTTTGGAGAATAAAGGTGAATAATCATAAAATCTAAAACAATTAATAAACTAATCATGTTACTTAAATCTATATATCTATACAGTATCATTCTACCATTGTTTTATTGTTCATAATTTAGTTAATAATTTTTATTATTAGTTTTTGTCTTAAATTTCAGGCAAGGAAGATATCGTCATATGATCAGATGCTCTCCATCTTACTTGAGAAGGACGATCGATTAGCTGCTGTATTTAAGGACTTCAACACCAAAGATCCCAGATCCAGTTCAGGGAACGCCGACCAATTAGACGAGTTTTAATATTTTTAAATTAATTAAACTTTTAATATTAAAAAAAAATTAATATATATTAAAAAAAAAATTTTGCGGCCCTCGCAAATGTCTCGCAGTGGCCTCGCAAACGCTGCCTCGCATGTGTCTCGCAAATTCTCCTCCACAGGTGCCTCGCAGCTTCCTCCCAAAGTTCTCCTTGCAATTTTCTCGCAAACTGTGTCTCGCAGGTTCCTCGCAAATATTGCTAGGAATTTGCGAAGAAAAAATTTGCAATGAAACTGTCGTGCAAAATTTTCCTCGCAATTTTGTGAGGCACCTGCGAAAAAAACTAGATTGCGAGTAACGATTAGCAAAGAACTAAATTTCGTTGCAAAACTATTGCAAATGGCAATTTGCGAGGCCATTGTCTCTTGCAAATCGCTTATTTTCTTGTTGTGCATCCACTATTTTATTTACACTATATTTTCTAATAAAAAATTATTCAAATCTAAAAATTCTTTTAAAAAATTATAATTTTTTTCCTACATACTAAGATTAATTGTTTTAAAATGACTAAAAATTACTTAAAACGAATATATTATTAAATAGTTTTATGTAAAACATTGTTGTGTTCTATTTATATAGAACTTCTATTGATATAAAACATCTATTTTTTCACATTATATAGTGAAAAATTATATTTGTTTTTACTTTTTAATTGGACAAATATTTGTAATTGTTTTGTAGTTATTTTTCTTATTATACTATATAGACATTCTATATTTGTGAAAAACAAATCGTTTATTACTACGTTAGAATAGTGAATGTGGCTAGTTTTAAAATTTAAAATTTTTATGGGTTATATTTTTCATTTTTATTCAAAAACTAGTTCTTCGACAAATTCTTCATTGGTTTTAATATCTGTACGTCCTTTAAGATATGAAAAAAAAAAGACAAAAAGAACATGATTTTAATTTTTACCCTAGATCAGGGTTACAGTCTTACAGATTTTTAAAGGAAAATATAACACCGGTCAAACCGAACCACAAAAATATATATGTTTTTCCTTGTGAAAATTTTGGACCGGCTACTCCAATTATTGTCTATGCAATTATGCATAAAGTGTCCACATGACAAAAAAAATCTTTTACATGGCTGAAACTACAAGTACGATATTGTAGAAAACAACATAAAAATACTTGTGTAATAAAAAACATTTTTTACACTAAATATCCACACGCCTAAAGCATGAAATTTGAATAGAATCTCAATGAGCCAATGAGAAGGCAGTAAAGTCGATCGCATTGTCCTAAGCGGATATAGATACAACAAAACACAACCTCACAACTTGAGAGCCCCTCTTGCGTACCCATTCGTCCACGTGTCCTTCCTTCTCACCACTTACCTTCAAAACTAACGCTTCTTTTTTAGTTCCTTCTTCCTAGGCCTTTACCGATGAGAGACACATAAACTCCAACTTGGAGCAGAAGAAGTGTAAACGACGCACAAAACGAAATAATTTTGAAGAGAGATCAGTCCTCTTCTCTTCTCAAATCTCTTCTCAATCCTCTGCATCTCTGATTCAACTTTGAAGAATAATCTTTAAGCCGAAAATGGCTTCGCTTGTTTTTTCTCCCTTCACTCTATCTTCTTCTAAAGCAGAGCATCTTTCTTCGCTCTCTAACAGTAACAAACATTCTTTCCTCCGTAAGAAGAATCACAGATCAACCAAACCCGCCAAATCCTTCTTCACGGTGAAATCAGCGGTCTCGGGAAACGGTCTCTTCACTCAGACAAACCCGGAGGTTCGCCGTATTGTTCCGATTAAGAGAGACAACGTTCCGACGGTTAAAATTGTCTACGTCGTCCTCGAGGCCCAGTACCAGTCATCTCTTACTGAGGCCGTGCAATCTCTCAACAAGACATCTAAATTCGCATCTTACGAAGTCGTAGGATACTTGGTAGAGGAGCTTCGAGACAAGAACACTTACAACAGCTTCTGCAAAGACCTCGAAGATGCCAACATCTTCATTGGGTCTCTGATCTTCGTCGAGGAACTGGCGGTTAAAGTTAAGGATGCAGTGGAGAAGGAGAGAGACAGGATGGACGCAGTTCTCGTCTTCCCTTCAATGCCTGAGGTAATGAGGCTGAACAAACTCGGATCTTTCAGTATGTCTCAGTTGGGTCAGTCAAAGTCTCCGTTTTTCCAACTCTTCAAGAGGAAGAAACAAGGATCCGCTGGTTTTGCTGATAGTATGTTGAAGCTCGTTAGGACATTGCCTAAGGTTTTGAAGTACTTACCCAGTGACAAGGCTCAAGATGCTCGCCTCTACATCTTGAGTTTACAGTTCTGGCTTGGAGGGTCTCCTGACAATCTTCAGAATTTTGTTAAGATGATTTCTGGATCTTACGTCCCGGCATTGAAAGGGGTCACAATCGAGTATTCAGATCCAGTTTTGTTCTTGGATACTGGAATTTGGCATCCTCTTGCTCCTACCATGTTCGACGATGTGAAGGAGTACTGGAACTGGTATGACACCAGAAGAGACACAAATGAGTCACTCAAAAGAAAAGACGCAACGGTTGTCGGTTTGGTCTTGCAGAGGAGTCACATTGTGACTGGTGATGATAGTCACTATGTGGCTGTTATCATGGAGCTTGAGGCTAGAGGTGCTAAGGTTGTTCCTATCTTTGCAGGAGGGTTGGATTTCTCTGGCCCTGTTGAGAAATATTTCGTTGATCCGGTGACCAAACAACCAATCATAAACTCTGCTGTATCCTTGACCGGCTTTGCTCTAGTGGGTGGACCTGCAAGGCAGGATCATCCGAGGGCTATCGAAGCCCTGAAGAAGCTTGATGTTCCTTACTTAGTGGCAGTACCACTAGTGTTTCAGACGACAGGGGAATGGCTTAACAGCACACTTGGTCTGCATCCTATCCAGGTGGCTCTGCAGGTTGCTCTCCCTGAACTTGATGGAGCGATGGAACCAATCGTTTTCGCTGGTCGTGACCCTAGAACAGGTTAGTCCACTTATGACCGTGTTAGATATTTCTCAATTTTTGTGACACAAGTGTGGAAATGTTTTCTTACTGAACAAACTGCTGCAGGGAAGTCACATGCTCTCCACAAGAGAGTGGAGCAACTCTGCATCAGGGCGATTCGATGGGGTGAGCTCAAAAGAAAAACTAAGGTATTACCACACATCATTAGTGAACTGAAATCACATACCTTCAAGCTTGACACATGTTCTCATGAATCAAATCCGGCTTATTGCAGGCAGAGAAGAAGCTGGCAATCACCGTCTTCAGTTTCCCACCTGATAAAGGAAATGTGGGGACTGCAGCTTACCTCAATGTGTTTGCTTCCATCTTCTCGGTCTTAAAGGACCTCAAGAGAGATGGCTACAATGTCGAGGGACTTCCTGAGAATGCAGAGACTCTTATCGAAGAAGTCATTCACGACAAAGAGGCGCAGTTTAGCAGTCCTAATCTCAATGTAGCTTACAAAATGGGAGTCCGAGAGTACCAAGAACTCACTCCTTATGCAACTGCCCTGGAAGAAAACTGGGGAAAACCTCCGGGGAATCTGAACTCAGACGGAGAGAACCTTCTGGTCTATGGAAAAGAGTATGGTAACGTTTTCATTGGCGTCCAACCAACATTCGGGTATGAAGGTGATCCCATGAGGCTGTTATTCTCCAAGTCAGCCAGTCCTCACCACGGATTTGCTGCTTACTACTCTTATGTTGAAAAGATCTTCAAAGCTGATGCTGTTCTTCATTTTGGAACACATGGGTCACTGGAGTTTATGCCCGGAAAGCAAGTGGGAATGAGCGACGCTTGTTTTCCGGACAGTCTTATCGGGAACATTCCCAATGTGTACTACTATGCAGCGAACAATCCCTCTGAAGCTACTATCGCAAAGAGGAGAAGTTATGCTAACACCATCAGTTACTTAACTCCTCCAGCTGAGAATGCTGGTCTGTACAAAGGACTGAAGCAGTTGAGCGAGCTGATATCGTCGTACCAGTCTCTGAAGGACACTGGTCGGGGTGCACAGATTGTCAGTTCTATCATCAGCACAGCTAAGCAATGCAATCTTGATAAGGATGTGGATCTTCCAGACGAAGGGGCGGACCTGTCAACAAAAGACAGGGATCTTGTTGTCGGGAAGGTGTACTCCAAGATTATGGAAATTGAATCAAGGCTTTTGCCCTGCGGGCTTCACGTCATTGGAGAGCCTCCATCCGCCATGGAAGCTGTGGCCACGCTGGTCAACATTGCTGCTTTGGACCGCCCAGAGGAGAACATTTCATCTCTTCCTTCTATATTAGCTGAGACTGTTGGAAGGGAGATAGAAGATGTTTACAGAGGAAGTGACAAGGGCATTTTGAGCGATGTAGAGCTTCTTAAACAGATAACTGATGCCTCTCGTGGTGCGGTTTCTGCCTTCGTAGAGAAAACAACAAACAGCAAAGGACAGGTGGTGGATGTGTCTGATAAGCTTTCCTCCATTCTTGGGTTTGGAATCAATGAGCCATGGGTTGAGTATCTGTCCAACACAAAGTTTTACCGGGCGAACAGAGACAAGCTCAGAACAGTGTTCGGTTTCCTTGGAGAGTGCCTGAAGTTGGTGGTCATGGACAACGAACTTGGGAGTTTGATGCAAGCTTTGGAAGGGAAGTTCGTGGAGCCAGGCCCCGGAGGTGACCCAATTAGAAACCCAAAAGTTTTACCAACTGGTAAAAACATCCATGCTTTAGATCCTCAGGCTATTCCCACAACAGCAGCAATGGCAAGTGCCAGAATTGTTGTGGACAGGTTGGTGGAGAGAGAGAAGCTCGAAAATGATGGGAAATATCCAGAGACAATTGCTCTTGTTCTTTGGGGAACAGATAACATTAAGACATATGGGGAGTCTCTTGGGCAAGTTCTTTGGATGATTGGTGTGAGACCAATTGCTGATACTTTTGGAAGAGTGAACCGTGTGGAGCCTGTGAGCTTAGAAGAACTAGGAAGGCCCAGAATTGATGTTGTTGTTAACTGCTCAGGCGTCTTCCGTGATCTCTTTATCAATCAGGTAAGAAAAATCAAAGTATTTCCTTTTTTTCATTTATATTCTTGCTAGTTGATCGCTCATGGTGTATTATTTCTTGTATATTCTCAACAGATGAACCTTCTTGACCGTGCAATCAAGATGGTTGCTGAGCTTGATGAGCCGGCAGAGCAAAACTTTGTGAGGAAGCACGCGTTGGAACAAGCAGAGACGCTTGGCATTGATATTAGAGAGGCAGCGACAAGAGTTTTCTCAAACGCCTCAGGATCCTACTCATCAAACATCAATCTTGCTGTTGAGAACTCTTCATGGAACGATGAGAAACAGCTTCAGGACATGTATTTGAGCCGTAAGTCCTTTGCGTTTGATAGTGATGCTCCTGGAGCAGGAATGGCTGAGAGGAAGCAGGTCTTTGAGATGGCTCTTAGCACTGCAGAAGTGACGTTCCAGAACCTGGATTCTTCAGAGATTTCACTGACTGACGTGAGCCACTACTTCGACTCTGACCCAACAAACCTGGTTCAAAGTTTAAGAAAGGATAAGAAGAAACCAAGCGCCTACATTGCTGATACAACAACTGCAAATGCGCAGGTGACTAAAACTTCTCCTTTCTTTTTTTCCATGCATTAATGTCTATAGCTGGAAACACGGACTAGGGGTGTTAAGACCGGGTTTAGTCTTTTAGGTTTGGTCTAACTGAAACAGCATTTGAGCTAGATTAGATTAGTCTGGTCTTGCTCAGTTTTCGGATAAGTTTTTTTATGGTTCGTTTTGATAAGATTCAAGGATAGCTTTTGAAAACTTATAGCAAGAACAAATTCCTTAACCTATTATGTGAATGTGGCAGGTGAGGACACTTTCTGAGACAGTAAGGCTTGACGCAAGAACAAAGCTGCTAAATCCAAAATGGTACGAAGGAATGATGTCAAGTGGATACGAAGGAGTTCGTGAGATAGAGAAGAGACTGACAAACACAGTGGGATGGAGTGCAACTTCTGGTCAAGTAGACAATTGGGTCTACGAAGAGGCCAACTCAACATTCATTCAAGACGAGGAGATGCTTAACCGTCTCATGAACACCAATCCTAATTCCTTCAGGAAAATGCTTCAGACTTTCTTGGAGGCCAATGGTCGTGGCTACTGGGAAACTTCAGAGGACAATATTGAGAAGCTTAAGGAATTGTACTCACAGGTCGAAGACAAGATCGAGGGTATCGATAGGTAAAACAATGGACAGCCATTTCTTCTTTGTAAATGAACTAAAAACTCGAATGGTGTGATAATTTTTCTACCAACGACATCATTTCTTTGTGAATAAGAGAATGTTTTCGCTGACATTTTCTGACTTTTATATGAATGTTGTGGAGTTTCTCTTCTTTGCCTAAGAGTCATGATCAATACATCGTTTCTTTCAGTTCATTTCTCATATCATATTGAACAAATACCTTCATATTGTTTTTAATTTCCGGGTTGTAATTAAATGGATCCATTTTGTAAAAATCATTCTTGATATAACATCCAGGAGCTACTGATAAGACTGATCCATAGACCAAACTCTAAATTCTACTATGCGGGGTTGTGCTTCTTGTTTAAAAAGGACTGCATTAAGACCAAATAGATTTTCAATTGTAACTACTAATGTGTAAAAAAAAATTAGAAAATAAAATGGAAAAATGGAGTTACTAAACATGAGAGAGTCTAAAAAGGAATAGAATTTTAATTAAAAAGAAATATCAAAGAAAATACATTTGTTTCATGAAATATATTAGCCATTTCAGTGGATTCCTTTTAAAAAAACTCTTATCTTTTCATCACTAATCACCCAATAAACTAAATCTGCATTGTGAAAACTAAGTAATGGCTCTCTCATCATCATCACCTGCAACATTGGTGACACGAGAAGAGTTCAATGCTTTCCACAAGTGTGACAGAGACCTCTTCTCTCGTCTTGTCTTAACTCTAAGACGGGACATTAACCAGTCTTTGCAAGTCATGAGCTTTCTCATCTATCTTGAGAAAAGTAGTTTCCGTAGCAACCTCATCGTGAGACTTGTCTCTTCACCAGACGTTTTCATCAACGCAGTGGCTGATGAAGTTGTCATGTGTCTGAGTTGTTTGTCCTACGCAGATTTCTCAATGTTTGTAGCCAACTCCGGGAAAAACATCAACTCCATTAAGGTACCTTTGATCTCGAATCTGAGTGGAAAGTACCAACTTACTGCAGTCATACACCAGAACCGTGAAGACATCCTCCTTCAGATGAACAAGTATTTAACTCAGATTTGCTACCCAGCTTTCGAAGATATATGTCTGCGCGCTGAGAAGGACAAGCTGGGAATTAGCAGGATTGTTCATAACGCTAAATCAAGTAACCAGTTCTTAAGTGAGCAACAAGAAACAAGAGGAACATCATTCTCTGAGAATGAGCAAGTACTGGAAGACGAGAGGACTATCTTCCTTACATTTTCTAAAGGATACCCAATTTCTGAAGCAGAAGTGCATGCCTACTTCACCAGGTACTGAATCAAATTATAAACCATGCATGGAATTATTGTTAAAAAGTGTGATTCTAAATGGTAGTGTGGTGTTGAAGGAGATTTGGGGTAATCATAGAAGCGATAAAAATGCCTGAAGTTGAAGAGAATGAGCAGGCGCTGTATGCAACGATGGTGTTACATTCTGCAGCCAAGATTCCAGAGATTGTGAGCAGTGAGAAAGGCAGGACCAAATACACCATTAATGGAAAACATGTTTGGGCTCGTAAATTCATTCCTAGATCCTCCATTAATAATCTTCCCCCGTCCTATGGTGTTTCTCTCTAGTTTATCGTACTTGTTGTTTATTGTTCTTGAGGAGTTGTGTACCTTTAAGTTGTAGACTTGTAGTGGTCGTGACTATCTCAAAACTTCTTTGCATGAACTCAAGTTCGTTGTCCTTTTCTCTTTTTGTTTGATAAAAACTCCTTTTTATTTTATTTTACATGGCTCCTATTTAATTAGAAAGCATTTTCTCAAGATATCGTTTGCTTCATCGTATTTTTTTCTCAGATGACTGAATTATTTAAATTTATAATTTGGGTCGTGTATTGGATAAATTTTACTGTTAGAAATAATTTTGATACTGTAACAATGACAAAAAATGCAAAAAATGCAAAAAATGCAGAGAAGCTTTGAAGAAGCAAGCGCAGAACTGCAGATGGAGATTAACCTAGTCTGTAACAAACTTAGTACTAAACTCATCCTAAATGTAACCATAATGAAAGAATATATTTTAGAAATGGTAGAGGACGCTCATAAGGATGGTCGAACCATATTATACACGGAAATCGCAATCTCAGCACTGATCAGGATGATGATTAGCCACTCCAGAAAATCTGATTTCCTGTTCTGAAGAATTTCTTGAAGGAAACGAATGTTGTGCTACAAAATTACACAAAAACAAAATCACCAACAAGTATAATTTTTGCACAAAATGACAAGATAGATCATGAGTAAGATTGTATATATACGATAATACTACCTCTACAAACTTCAGCTTAAAATCAAGGCTTGCAAATCTCTGTGTCAGTTCAAATTCGTCTCTCAAATACTCCCATATCTGAGCATATTTTGCATCCTTCCAAGCTATATCTGACCTGCAATTTTCCCAAAACACGAGTCAGTAGAAATTACCAACAATATTAGTCAGGATAGGCATCGATTCTTTGATATTTTCACTTCTTTACCTCTCAAAAAGACCAAGCTTCAGAATCACATCAGCCAGATTAGAATTAGCCTTTCCAACCAACTGGAACAGCTTTTTTCTATCCATTGTAAAAGTTCCTGTTTTCTCCATCCCACGGTTTATGTCAGTAAATTCTGCTACCATGCCATCAACCTAATAGAAAACAGATTGCTCACACACGGTTATTACTTGTGCCAACGTCATTTTTCACATCCCAGTATACATATATAGATCTGACATGGTTACCTGCCGGCCATAGTAATCCAGAGCAATGCTCTGTCCCAGGACACTGCCAATAGTTCTGATGCCATCAATATTCAAGAACTGCAACATGATGTAATCCAGTCCGCCTTGCATCCAGGTGTTCAGAGTTGGATCCTCTCTTACTTCATATTCTGCAGTTTTAGAGAACCAAATATATGAAAGTAAGCACCAGTGTAGACGTTTTGAACAGCATAGCAAAATAACTGCAACTCACCATCTTTTCTCATTTCAGCAAGCAAACCAGAAGCATGCCTCTCCACCACTTTAAGATACTCATCAACCTCGTGTTCCCTCACATTAAATAACACAATCGATCCATACTGAAATACTACCATGTAAATGCACTCACTCCCACTTATGCAACCACCAGTACCCTGAAACAGCATCAACCTTTTTCTAAGTAATATAATGAATCACCATCAAAAGGTAGACAGATTATTAAAATATTGGCTGAAAACAGATACTAATCTATAGAGCAATCGACATTTCACTATGAGAAGGTACTATATTGCAGCCATTTTATTGTAAACCCTAGTACCTTAGCTCCATAAACTGAATAAAGTTACGATTCAACTCACGCTGGGGTCAGAATGATTGCCGAATTTGAGAACAGCGTAGTTAGTCATACGTGACGTGGGTGGGATGAAGTTCTGTTTGTTTTGCTCAATTAAGCTTCTCAAATCGACGCTGCACACAATTACATCCACAAAGTACTTCAATCATCACTTCTTCAAATTTATAAAACCCATTTGCAACTACATCCGGTTTTAAGCTCCAATGTGAATAAAATATACAAGGTTTCGACCATGGAAATTCTCTTATCATCACCGGTAGTTTATATACCAAATGCCTAATCTTATCCTGATTTCCACACAAAATGCTTAAGCATCATTCCTCCAAAGATTAAAGACTATTTTGGAAAAAGGAGAAAATTCATACCTAGTGGAGAAGAAATAGGCTCGTACAGGAAGAGAAAGCTTGGCCTCCTTTTTTAAGCCGCCATAATTTTTACCACCAACCTCCAACGACGGGCCTGTTTCACTGTACTCCCCTAGATTCTGATTCTGCTGCGGTTGCGGCTGAACCGAAGCGACGGGTGCAGCCGTAAACGACGATGAATAAATAACCCTCACAGGGAAGAGAGACACATGGTTTCGGCTTCCTTGAAAAGCGTAAATCTGATTGGAGACGTTTGGGACATTGGAGAAATAACGAGAGGGACTATATGATGGCGATCGCAACGGAATATGTAATGGAAGCGAAAGCGACGGCGGTTTCTGGTTTTTGGTAAAGACCGAGAAGAGAATTGTACGGAAGGGAGGGGCTAGGGTTTTGAGATGGACGTCAACGGCCCGCATCATTTGGCTTTGCACTAAGGAAAAGGGAGAAGAAGATGCTGATGAACCAATGAGTTCAAATTCTGAACAATTGTCCGTGGGTGGAGAACCTGGAATTCCGTAGAAGTATAATTGTGGATTATATACAAAAGCAAAAAAATGTAAGTAGAGTATTTTACATAATTTTGTGGTGTTTTTAGAGATGATAAAGAAAAAACAATAATGTGATTTGTTTATGCAATAGGATCACTTGTTTAAGTGGGTTGATGATGCTTTTGTTTGAGGAAGTTCAAGATTTTTTACCAAAAGTTAGAGTAATTGATGACCAAATTCATCCTCATCTGTATTTGTGTTATAGTTGTTGTTATTGTTTACCAAATGATTGGTAAAGGAGAGAAGAAGAAATCTGTTCTAGATTATTAGTGTAAGGAGAATGTATTTAAATAGTTGTGTGAGGAAAATGTATTGTATTTGATTAATTGTTGTCATTGTTTACCAAAGAGTCAATCGTTTTCAAACAAGTTGATCCTAGTTTCTGATTACCAAAAAGAGAAACACTTTATACTAAATTGTTAAACCAAACACCGAAAGAAACTTAAACTTAAACAATGTATTTGATTAGGTTTAAACAAAACATATTGCATTGTAACACTTAAAATACCAAAATACTAACATAAAACCATCATCATCAGTCACTTCCATACTCGAAGCAGTACCAAAATACTAACAAAACACCGTTTTAACTAGAAGAATTAAACCATGATATCCATCTCGAACTTCCTGGTCCCGAAGTTTGTTGAACCCCTTGTGAAAATCCTTATGAAAGTTCTTGTGAAACTCCTTGTGACACTCCTTGTGCTTCTGGTCCTTCTTCCATAATTGGTGCTCCATCCTGAACAAATTAAAAAAGAAAAATCAAATAAGGTAAAGGAAAATATAAACATGTGGTCTACCTATTCTTCTCCTTAGATAAGGTAAATGAAAGTATAAACATGTAAAAAGATAAGGTAAACGACATACCATCTCCTTTCATGGTCTACCTATTCTTCTCCTTAGAGGATCTGATACAGTAGGATTTTTACATGTCTGTTTATTGTGTCCATCTTCCTTGCAGTTTGAACACGTCATCAGTCTAAGCTTCTGTGACAACTTATTCGTATCTGATGAAGAAACTGTTTCATTTCTACTTCTCTTCCTCGCATAGTTACTTGGTCATCCGAGGTTTTCCTTTCTCCATGGTGATGGTAATACATGTAGCCTCCTCATCCTAGGCCATAGTTTCATGCCTTGGACAGGCCTAATACCATCCAAATACGTACGATGCTACATTTCCGTTGTGTAGTACTCACTAACGTAGTCGTTTACCTTTTGTCTCTTACTAATAATAACCCTTGTGGCATGCTCACATGGAATACCTACCATCTGCCATTTTCTGCAGCCACATGTCCGTTGGTTCATATTCACCGAGTACCTAACATTATTCAACTCTACCTCATACTCATCGTTTCTCGCCATGTGTATAATGCAATGATGTGATCTCTCTATCATTTTCTCTATCTCCGAATGTGCTCTCTTTGTGAACCTTGTCTTCAGTCGGTTTGCAATGAAACCGCTTTGCATTACGAACCATACATTGTCGACGAATCTCTTCTAACATGTCCAACAGAGGTTGTTTCCTTGCTTGACGAATGGTTCGATTAAAGGATTCGCTCAAATTGTTGGTGTTGTCGTTGCAGCAAAAACTCTCATTAAAGAACGCCCTACACCACGACTGGGGATTATTGTTCTAAAAAGTATTACAAGTATTTCAATTATACATCTTCAACTCGTTGGTATTGTCTTTATATTCTCCATAGGTGTAGCTTCGTGCTATCTTCCAAAACATGCGCTTTAGTTGTATATCATGACTTTCTTTCTTCTAGTTTTCAAAAAAATGTTTTGCATACTGTCGATGTTCAGTTGCTGGAAGAACATTGTGCACAGCCTTCACAAGTCCTTGTATTAAACAGTAAGCAAAATCTGATGAGAATACAAACCAGAAAACAAACCAGCTACGTTTATCGGATCAAACCTTTTGTTATCAAATATAACATCTATGTTTCTTCCATCTTCAAGACCAAGATCTGCAGCTAACTGTCGCACAAACCAGTCTCAGTTCATGTCATTCTCGATCTCAACTATAGCCCATGCAATCAGAACTATCCTATTATCCCTATATTTTCCTATTGGAGCTAATAGTTGTCTCTTTATATCCCATATCAAAAACGCTCCATCTAATCCTATGATGGGATGACACATTTCTTTCCATGATGTTCTCTGAGAATTAAAGCAAACATATAATCGATAATAGCTTACTGCCAATGGTTGGTCTCGGGATCGTCTCAATTTCAAATTTTGTATCTTTGTTAGACCAAAAAATCTCTGCATGATAGTCCAATATACATGCAAAGTGTTTCTCATGACTAGCTTTTATTTTTCTCATCACTTTCGTCTTCACCTTACTACATTGTTCATCAGCCACTTCCAAGTTATACTCTCTCTTTATCTCATAAACCATCTCAAGCACTGTGATCTTTGGATTCACTCTCAGCCTTTCCGCAAACAAATGAGCAATTGTTGATATCTTCAGCATCTTAATATAACCCGACTTGGTACAAATGTGCTCATTTATGTAAACTTTTACCATCATCTTCTGCTTTCTCTTCTCATAACCACAATATACTCTCCATTGACATTTAGCATCAACACATTTTGCATCAATTTTCAATTCTTGCGACCTATACCACTGAATATTATATCCAGTTTTGAGAGAATACCTAAGCACAACAAGCTTGAAATCCTCCGCTGAATTGAAAGTCTTCACCAATGCTAGCAGCTCTTGCGATCTTCATTGCTTCGTTCCTCACTATCTGATTGATCTTTGTTATCACCTTCGTCTGAAGATGCTGAAGGATCGGGAATCCTCTCATCATCCCATTTACTGTCACCACTGTCAGCATCATTACATTCCTCCTCATTCATCGCAGCCTCACCGAATTGATCTTCTAGACTTTCAAAACACTCTTGTTCCACTGCCTCATCATCAGACGTAACAACTACATCACAATCATCATCACCATTTACCTCACAGTTATCATCACTTACGATATCATCATCTTCTCTGTGATGAGTTTCATCTTCACTGTCTCTGCCTCCATGTTCATCTTCACTGTCTCTGGCCCGAGAAGAAGTTTCTTCTTCTGCTCGAGTTCCTTCTTCTCTGGCTCGAGTTTCTACTCTGGCTCGTGCTTCCGCTCTAGCTTGTGCTTCCGCTTTACTTCGTGTACCCACTCTGGCTCGTGCTTCTACTATGGTTCCTACTTCCAGTCTCGTACTTCCATACTAGCTCGTGCTTCCACTTTGCCTCGTGTTTCCATGCTGGCTCGTGTTGTATCTGCGCGTTGTGGTTCACCACTGCCTCGAGCCTTTCGTTTAGGATGAGCTTCATCGCCATGTTCAGATTCGACTGGAGCTTCATTGTTCTCTTTCGAAATTCCTCGACTCAATTTTTGTCGAGCTACAAGTTTTGGTCTCCTTATCATTTCGCTTGAGGATTGGATTTTGATTGAGAATCAATTTGGGGCTTTGTTATCTTCTAGGGTTTCTGATAGAAATCAATTTGGGGCTGTTTTGATTTAATTATAACACGACGGCGTTTCGACTTAACAAAAAAATAAACGTTGCTTACCTCTGTTTGATGTTCTGTTACACGATTTAACGACGTGCCTTATTTGGCCGAGTCAACCAAAACTTTGGGATGCAAAAGGAGGTCAACGAAAAATAATATGTTCATTTTGGCGAACCCGATAGTTGGTGCCTCAGATGGCAGAAATTTGAAAGTTGGGAGTTTTTTTGCCAATTTTCCCATTTTCTTTGCCTTGATGACTATAGTTTACACATAAGTCAATAAACCATATCTTAATCCTGATATCAACAACGACCTTACTTGAACATAATCTGTTCTATAGGATCGTAACTTTGTGTGCTTTATTGTTTGACAAAAAAAAAAAAATTCTGATATCAACAATCACTATTTTTATAGGGAATCGAATTAAATTCAAGTTAGATGCAATGAAGCTAAGATTCAGCTTAGGAAAGAAAACTATAGACATGAAATCAAATTGTATTGACTAATGATGATCACATAATAAATTGATATAAGGGATTGTTTTCTTAGTTAGGGATGTTCCTTAGATTTTCGAGGGAGTAGCCTTGGTTCACTCAAACTTTCTACAGTCGCATTTATTTCTCTTGAGGTCCTTGGATTTCCTTGTTGGTTCCCGCGATCTTCACTCCGCTCTCGTGAATTTTTATAATTCGATTCATATTTTTTTTAACATTACGTGTTTATGGTTTACCAATAAACCGGTTCAGAGATGGTGAAAGCCTTAAAGCAATATTAAAGGAAAACAAAAAAAATTTGGTTCTAAATGAAAAGAATTTAGACTCTAAGAGCATGTTTAACAATGAGTATCTTAACATTTTAATAATAATATTTTAATAAAAGTTTGTAAACAATTAAATTTTAATATTATTAATAAAAATTAAACCAAAAAGAATGTGCCACATATTTAAAAGTCTCATCTAATGGTCTCTTAACAATAAGAGCATCATTATTGGAGAGACACCTATTTTGGGTCTCTTAACAATATTTAATTATAAATTTTATTTTGGGTTTTTTAATAATGAAGAAAGAGAGTAGAGTAAGAAGAAAAAAATTAAGAGACCCACTAAAAAAGGTTCTTAAATAAGAACTTTTAGATAGAGTCTCTTAGAAAAAAATAATAAAATACTTAAGAAACTATCTAAGAAACCCCCATTAATGATTCTCTAAGTCTCTTACTTAAGAGACCCATATCTCTCTCTTTCTTTACTTTTTATTTTTTTTCTTTTTTTTATTCATATGATACTCACATAGTATCACCACTAACAATGCTCTAAACGGCTAAACCTTTATAAAATTTTTTTGGGTCAAGCCTTTGTCTAGGTGGCTTATGCGCGCATGACATTCATTTAGAATTTGAATTTCTCTTGAGTTGTGTTATCGATCGGATTTCATTTATTTATGGGTTTTGATCTAGTTATTGGTAATCAATTGTGTTAAAGGAATATAAATGATTGGTTTTATAAACCAAGATTTTGGATCAACAACTTAGAAAAGTACCAAAACATATTGATTCAAGAACAAAGAGGAACCACAAAAGTGTCTAAATTACACCATATATAATATAACTCTTCTTATTGGTTATTATTGCTCTTGTCTATCAATTTTTGGTTTCAGGAATGATTAGAGCGTCGACTCCTCCTTTACCACATGGTGAAGTCTTAGTCTTAGACCTCAATCCGAATATCTTAGAGAAGAAGTTACGTCCTTCTTTTGTCTTCACAAGCTTGTCAATATCTTGCTTCATGTTCATACATTCTCTTTCAAGCTCGTAAACGCGTTCCCTCATCCCGTTCATCACCATATTTGCATTTGAGTTCTTGTGTCCTTCTAACGCAGGAATCACGCCGCTAGGATCAGTGTTGTTGTCTGAGACGTAGAACCATTCTGCTATAGATGTCCGAAGCCGCATCTGTTCAAAGAACAAGACTTGTACTATGACCCTCAACGGTAGACGCTCGTTTTGTGCTGCGTGTGTGCATGCTTCCAATGAAAGTTTCTGGCAGTTCATTAGCACACATAGTTGCTCTGTCTCTGACTCTGTCAGCCATGGATGAGCCTGTAACTCAAATGTTAAAGAAGATACATACATAGTTTAGAAGATTAACCTAGCTTCGAAACTCAAAACAGGTAAGGTTTTTCACCTTTATAAATATATCAATTGCGCGGTAGATTCCATCATCCATTGGCCTCACATCTTCAGGGATTAAAGCACCAAGAGCTTGAAATTTTGATAGTTTCAGATTCTCGTCGGACGCGACCTCTGCTAAGTAGCCATCTATAAGACTAGCAACTTTTGTGATTGGCCTAAGAGGATGAGAATCTCCCATCATCATTTGTCTCTCCTCAACGGTACTTGAAGAAGAATCGAATGTTAACATGAAATGCTCGAGAATCCGCTGGACAGAGTCGATATCATAGAGTGTATCAGCTGAGTATCCCATGTTTGGTATAAGCAGATCTTCTAGAGTAGCTTCATCTAATTGCAAACCTATTTTCTTCTCCAGAATCTCTTGAGTAACCGGACTCGCATGTAAAACCATTGATGTCCGAAGAAGCCTGAGCAAGAATTTAGTAGATGAAATGCATTTTTCACTCGGGAGTAGTTCCACAATATCTTCAAGGAGACTTCTTTGATTTTCATGTGAGTAGAATATATCATCTCCATAACTAGTCCCTTCCTCTGAAGAAGAACCAGATTGCCTTGAACTACCAAGTAAAGGAAGATTTCGTTTGGCGTAATGAGTGAGAGATGCTGCTATTATATCCGCTTTCACGCCTCTGGATTCAATGGTTTTAATGAACCTTTTGTACATTGATAAATCAAGGAAGGAGGATACGTCGTTGAACCACCAGTTTCCACTCGTGGCCTTTGTTTGTATTCCGTTCCAGAATGTTTCTTCTGGGACTGAAACTGGCCAATTGAAAAAACTTGTATTGTCTTCTGCACAAGCCTTCATGGCTAAAGAACCAATGCACCTAGAGACAATGTGAAGTTCTTCAGCAAAAGGTAACACTTTTGGTTCGCATGATCTCTCCAAGGCTTTGATCGAATCTTCCCAGTTTACAAAAACGTGATCGTTTAAGAAACTCTCAGTGAGATAGATGAGATTAGCATCTCCATAGTTTTCACTCATTTGGAGAAACTCTGCTGCACATCTGAGACTCACTACGTTTTCAGCTGTGACCTCGAATCTTATACCGTAACAGAACTTGGCTACAAGTAAGAATGATTGAGATCCACCGGGAATGTCATGAAGCTGAGCAACACAAGTTGTCTCAGATGCTTTGCTAAACAGAGTTTCTAGATAACCACTTCTTGACAACAAAGGAAACTGATGAAGAAAACAATGGCGAGTGAGAACTGATAAACTCAATACAGAAAAGTGAGTCATTATAATTGGTTTGTTATTAGAATACCTTATGAAGATTGAAGCTTTGTTCTTCTACTTGGATCATCACATCAGGTTTAAGTCCGGTCGAGCAAAACCTGATCAGATTTTTACAACAAAGAGATATTGTTATTGGTGTCAAGTGATTTAAAACTATTGAAGAAGAAGAAGGAGACTAACCATGTGTGACCATTTAGATGAAAGACATCAGATTTGGAACCAAGTTTCAGGCAAGCCATCTCTTTCATTTCACTTCTTTGTTTTTTCCTAAAATCCAATATGCATATAATAATTTATCTAAACCCCATTAAGACTCCGATAATGAGGGTTTTTATATATTTATTTGGTAATTTTTTTTATGATCGTAGGACCGAGTCTGAAGGAGAGAAAGATAGATACAGACGAAGCTGATTACCAGTAGCTTGCTGTTACAATTTTACACTAAAATCTTGCAAGTTTCGTTTACCCTTTATTTGTGTAACGCCTCCACTGAGTCAGTCTTCATTATCTCTTAAATTTATTTCTGGTAAAATATCTGCCTCCTTTGGTAATTTTATTATTCCACACCAATAAATGTAGAGGATGTTTGACTGGTCAACCTATTGTTGTTCACGAATTTGCTGTATATTAGTCAAAGTGGGCTCATTACGAGACAATTTCACAAGGCCCATCATAGAGAACCCATAGTAAAAGAATACATTAACCATCGTAAAGACGCATAGCATACGGATACAATTATTGAGGTTACTTAAATTTAACATACCTTGATTAAAGTAATCTTCTTTTCATCTTTTTGGTCCACGATTTATTTAGAATGAATGCATAATTGTTTGTATTGCTCTTCAGAATGCTTTTAGCTCTTGAGAATGTTTTAAAAAATGTTTCTCTTCTTTTTGGACGTTGTCTCGTATATTTATAGAGGAATGGAGGAGATTTGTTACAACTGATAAATGTATAATTTCTTTTTTTTCTAATTTAATTTGATATTATCTCTGAAAAACTCTTTCCATTTTTGAAAATATTTCCATTTGGATATGAAATATTTCTTATTTTCTTACAAAAAATTGTGACTAAATATGCTTGATGAGCTAAAGTTCGTGATAGGTCTGATGGCCAATTCGATTTTAGAGTGAGATATAAAGTAGAGTTGAAGTTGGTTTTATTCCTTAAATGGGTAATAGAGGAAGAATAAGAGTAGATAGGGATGTTTTTACAGAGCAAAATCTGGTCACACTTTTGTTCAGATTATGTTCAGCTTTTCTAACAATCGGCCATGAATTTCACTTCTATTAGATTTTTTTTTGTCATCTTAAAAGATGTATTAAAATGCCACTACCAAAATGATAGGGACTTCAAGGCAAAGCCAAAACATAGTACAATACATATTAAGAAACAAAGATTTTTTTTTAAAAAACAGAGAGATTAAGGACACCAACGTCAGCCGCTCAGGTCGGAGTGCCTCCGGTCTTCTTCCAAAGAGCTTGAGATCTTGTGGCCAGGTAAGAGTTGTGTCTAATATCTCTGATCACAATCTGGGCTATTGGACGAGCTGGAAGATTTGCTCGATATGAAGAGGTAGTAACTTCACATGAAATGAAGTGATTTCTTAGCTCTCGACTTGATCCAAGAATGCCCTATATTTCAGCCATCTCTTCGGGTTCCTTGTAGCCTCTACAACACTACCATTCTCTATGCTTATTTCCACCATGCGATAATGGAGGTCTAAGAGGCTCTTCATAGCCCATAACCAGCCACAAGATTCAACTATCATCGGGTTTTGAGAATGAGTGAAAGCATCACGGGCATGGTGTATGACTTGACCTTCGTGATTACAAATAATCCATGACCCACCGCATAGAATTGATGCTTTGGCCCAGACAATGCTAATATTATCTTTAAAGATACCTTCTTTAAGCCTTTGCCAAAATCTACTTGGTGATGATTTTCGATTAAGCGTAGAAGCATTACAGTTGGGATCGCTTGATACTTTCAACCAGTCTTGAGCATCCTATGGAACTTTAGGTAACAAAAATGTATGCATTTTGGTCCTCCTTACTGTTCGTACCAGTCTTAGCACACTTTTTATACGAACGTTTTATGAGAGTGGCTGTACCATGTTCAGTTGCCTACATACCCTCTAAAGGGATCAAGCCAGTCGTAGTTCTATTTTTTAGGTTGTCATATGTTTTGTTGAAGTATTTGCGTGGGTTAAGACTTTCGTATATGAAGTCTTTATGTCACCTACGAGCGTATGTTTTCCTTCACCACTAGGGTGTTCGAATAGCTTCTAGTCGTCTTGGTGTAGCCTCTGCTCGTCAATCTGCTTAGCAGTTCTTCATAGCTTCTGCTCGCCTTAGTGACAGCTTATGCTCGTCAATCTGCTTAGCAGTTCTTTACAGCTTCTGCTCGTCTAAGTGACATCTTCTGCTAGTCAATCTGCTTGGCAGTTCTTCACAGCTTCTGACCCTCTTCGTACAGCAGCTGCTCGTCAATCTTCTGCACCACTAGGGTGTTTGTATAGTTTGTGCTCGTCTTCGTGAATCTTGTGCTCGATTTCGCACTACGTGTGCTCGTCAATCTTCAAATGTTCTTCTGGGTTTTTCCTTCAAATGTTCTTCTTTCTTCTGTGCTCTTCTTTGAATGTTCCTCTTTTGTATGAAGTTCCTCTCCTCCTCCATTCTTTTTCTTTTTCTCTTCAATTAGCTACCCTTTTATAGAGGTTCAAGATGAGCACATGCTCTTCAGTGGAATCCATGTGTCATCATGCATGTGCTCTTCTTGATGGGCTTGACATATTTGGGCCTTTGATTTCTTTTGGACCGCAGCTGAATTGGGCTTTTGTAATTGGGCCAAGGCCCAATTACCCCTATACAATCAGTCCCCCCAAGTTCGTTGAAGGAAGAGCATCTGCATTTCGATGATCTGATGCATGTGCCACGTGTCACATTTCTGCTGGGCTGTTCGTTTTTTGGGAGGACGAACAGCCACCTCAGGGTTGAGAAGTTACTTTTGGCTTCTTATAAGTAAGAGCCTCTTCTTCATTTATTTCATTTTGCATCTTCTCTCCTTCAAGGTACTTTCTCTCTCTAAACTCTTTTCTCTTTCTTTTTTCCCTTTTTGCTCTTCTCTTTTTTTTTTGCGGGTTTTGGGTCCTCCGAGTTTTGACTCGTGCTCGGCTTTGTCGTCTCGATCTTTGTCGAAATTTTCATGTCTCACGAAAGTTCTACCCCCACCAAGCGTGTGCTCGTCGATACAGCTAACTTGGAAGACATTGCTTCGCTTAGGGTTGTTGAACGTGAACTGCATGCTCGTCGTTCAGATGTGGAGGTGGGTTCGTCTTCAAGGTTTGACGAACGGGGACAATTAAGACGTGATTTTGAAAGAAGAGGTGCGGGTGCTCGTCAATTGGAAGGGAAAACATCTTCAATTTCAGGTTTTGATGAACGGATGCTCGTCGATCAGGAGAATGACGAGCGCATGCAATCCGTTCGTAATTTGGGAGAAGAAAGGTTTCCGTCAGTGGATCACGACGATCACACACTTCTTGATCGTGAATTTGATGAGGGTGGAGCGGATGCTCGTCGAAGTGAAATAGAATGAGTTGCATCACTTGATCGCGACGAGCAGATTGCTTCCGTTCGCGATTACGACGAGTGTCAAGCGAGTAATCGTCAAATTGAAGGAGGAGGTTCACCTAATGATCACGACGAGCATATGTTTTTAGAGCATGGGCTCGACGAGCGTGAGATAGGCGTTCATCGACTAGAAGGAGAAAGAGTTTTATCTGCGGTTAATGATGAGCAGGAACCTTCCAATTGTGGATCTGGTGATCATGGAGCGTTTGCTCGTCGATTGGGAAGTGGCGTTGTCTCCTCTGGCCACGACGAGCATATGGATGATAACCCTAATTATCTTGTTCTTGTTCCTTTTTCCAGAGATCGTCAGGCTGAATTTGGTGGCACAAGCAAGCAGCAAGACGAGCATGGGCTAGCTCATGATGATGAATTTAAAGCTAGAGACATGCTTCTTGAGATGGGGATTCCTCCTCTCGGCGACGAGCCTATGCTATCTCCACTTGGTCATAGATTCGTCAATTTTTCTAGTAGTTCTCGAGGAAGTGCTTCCAATGACTTTAACAAAGACGAGCACGTGTCCGGCCCATCTACTAGTGTTCGTCGAGAAATCAGAAATTTGGAGGAGTGACTTGATTCATTGCAAGGTCTTCCTTCTACTTGTGATGATGCATATGTTCGTCAATAAATAGGGAATCGCGGTCTAGGAGATATTGAGTTCCTTGTTCCACAACCTCACGATCGTCCATGGCGTTCTCCTGAAGGTTATTTCTGCGTGTACGAAGATTTTTTCTCGTGTGGTCTAAGTTTCCCTCTCTTGCAGTTGTTCATTGATTACTGTGACGAGCGTAAGGTAGCCTTTACTCAGTTGGCTCCCACTTCAGTTCATAATTTGTTGACGTTATCTTGGATGGCGAGCATGTGCGGGGTAGAAGTTGATTGTCAATTTTTTGAGGAAGTATCGACCATAGCTCGTTGTCTTGATTACCAAAGGGCTTACTATGTAAGCATGAAACCGAAGTATGAGATTATCTATGGTTCTCTGAACAAGCTATACAATTGGAAGCGTCGGTTCTTCTATGTCAAAATCAATGAAGTTTCTATGCTCGATGCTCGTCGGCCAGTTCGAGGATCTTGGAGTGATCTCGTTGGTCTGGTTTTGACCTCTTTAATTTTGCTATCTTTAATAGTTCTAACTGTTTGTAATAACTTTTGTATTGTGTAGATCGTCATCTAGTTGGTCGTCCACTACGCCCATAATTTCGAGCAGAGGTTGACAGGATTCGCGACTTTTCGCATCAACACTTTCCAGCAATTGTAGAGGCTCGTATTCAGCGAAGATAGGCTCGTCTTGATCGAGGTAAGTTTTGTAACTTGTGTAATTTTTGATTTCTTCTTCCTCTTTTTATTAACTTAGAGGTTTTGGCAGATCCTAACCAAATGGACTATTCTGCTCGTCTACGTGACTTGGCCAAGAGGAGAAAAGCTGAAGCGTCTGCTAGCGAAAGTCTTTCTAAAAGGCCTTCGACTGATAGAGGATGTGAGGACTTCTTTAGGGCAGCCCATGCTCGGGTTTCTGCTACACCCTCATGCACAAATCGCCAAAAGACAACGCAGAAGTCAACTGGTTGTCGACCATCAGGGTCTTCTGTTCCTCTGGAGGATGCCTCTGCTCGTCGATCTGGCTCTCGAAAGGTGGTCCTTTCTTTGGCAGCTGGAAAGTCCAAAGATAGAAACCGTGAGGCTGTTATCCGCTCGTCGAGGCAATCAGGTGCAGGAAGTTCGCCTGCTCGTCCAGACTATCTGGATTTCCACTATGATGAACCAATCGTGTTCATCAATCACAGACGAGCATGCGGCGAGTACTTATACTCAATGAGGAATTCTGACTCACCCTTTCCTCCGCTTGAAGAGCTGGAAGAAAAAGAGGCCTACCTGGACTATGCTCGTAGTAGAATGCGGGTAACTTCTTTATCTTCAATAATTCATTTTTATGCAAGTGATGTTTCATACTTATGCTTGTCGCTTTTGATTTGCAGAGTGACGCAGCCTTAAACCACTTGATAGCTCAATATCAATCTAAGCTTACAGCTGCTCGTCAAGCTTCAGAGACCGCTGGATCTGAGGATCTAAAGGATGAACTCAAGAAGGAGAAGGACGAGAATGCTCTCCTCAAAGCTCAAATTGGGGATCTTAAGGGTCAAGTTGACGAGCTCAAGAAGGAGAACGCATCAGTAGTGGCTGATCTAAAAGACGAGCTCACCAGCAAGGACAATGAGCTCGATACTTTGAAAGGAAGCTATCGGAAGCTTCAGTCAACGAGCAAGTGCTATAGGAAGCTCTATGATTCTGTCAAGTCCGAGAATGATAAACTTGTGTTTATCTCTCGATCCTCTTTCTGCTCGTCTTGAAAGGTTACGTCGTCGTCTCGTCTTCCTTAGCGAGATCAAAGCACCATCTGCTATACTTGATCAATGTGTAGGTACCCTTAATTGCCTTAAGTTCCTTAAGGATGAGGGAGTTGAAATTCTTAAAGATACTCTGGACTTGATGGAAGTAGATTTGAAGACGTACAAGCTTCAAGTTAAAGCCGTGGAGCCGTTCAATATTGAAGACGAAGACCTTCTTCCAATATGTGTCCCTACTCCTGCTCAGGCTGTTCTTTCTGGAGAGCAGCGTAATTCTGAGGCTGGTCTCGTCATTCCAAAAAATCAGCGTGAGGATGTTGCAGCATGTGATCATGTTGTTGTGAGTGAGGATGTGCCTACGAGCGGCGTTGTTCCAGCAGATGCGGAGATACCTCGAGGCCAAACTAGGGACCCAAAAGCTTAAGCGCTTGTAGCTTTTATGCATCTTAGTTTTACTTTGACATTTTCTTTTGTTCGGCATTTTGTAGTTCCTTGTTTATGCTCGTTCGATTTTTTGCTTTCTTGGAACTTTGTCTTTTGTTGCTTTTACGGATGAACTCTTCGGAACTTATGCGATTTGTAATCCAATACTTTGACATGTTTTTTAAAGCAACTCCGTATTGTGATTCCTGCCATTTATTCTGAAATCAGAGATTAGTGTAGAGACAAACTTATTAAGCTTGTCTTTGTGTGATGAAAGTTAATTTGTCCTTGTGTCGAGGCTATGCTCGTCTTTTTTGATGAGGCTGGTTTTGTATTTTTAATGTTGTGAAGCTTTAAACTTGTTGCTTTGTTGTAATGACTAGGCTCGTATATGCGTCGCGTAAGGTTTTTGTGCTCGTCGCTGTGTTTTGAGGACTAAGCTCGTATACCCATCGTGTGAGGTGTTTTGATGTCTTCAGGTCGCCGTTTATCGTTGACCTGATTTTCTTTTCTTTTGGTGAACCTGCAACCTGTTCGAATAGATATATATATTTTTTATACAAGTGGCTGCACCGTGTTCGGTTGCTTACGTACCCTCTTAGAATGGGATCAAGCCGAACGTAGTTCATATTACAATATTTATAGATAGCCAAATACTTAGTTATTTGATTAGATGTGAAATCATAAGAACTTGAGATTACTTCAGTAGTAGTAACGTCGCAAGTTTACAGCATTCCAGCTTCACGAAATCGTCGTACCGTCCATCCTTAAGAGTTCGTACACCCTAGGCTTGACGATCTTTGAAACTATGTATGGACCTTCCCAATTCATGCCAAGTTTTCATGTGTTTTGTTCCATTGTGTTTTCGTATACTTTGCGTAAAACCAAATCTCCTTCTTCAAAATGACGTCCTCGGACTTTGGCGTTGTAATACTTCGCTGCTTGTTGTTGATAATTTTGGAGCTTTAGCAGGGCTTGGTTTCGTAGTTCTTCCACTTGATCTAGGGAGTCTTTGATCATTGCCTTATTCAACTTGTGTTGTCTTGGAAATTCTGTTCTTCGTAAGTTTGGAACACTTGCTTCGGCCGATAACCATAGCACACCGTCAAGTTCGTCCGCCCATTTCCCTTTCTTGTCATCTAAGCGTTTCTTAAGTCCATTGATGATGATTTTGTTTGATGCTTCGGCTAGTCCATTTCCTTGTTGGTTTCGTGGTGTCGCTTTGCTGAGACGAATCCGCCAATTTGTGCAAAAGTCTTCAAACTTTTTGGAGATGAATTGTGAGCCATTATCTATCACTATCTCGTATGGGAGTCCGTGACGGTAGATGATGTTTCTCCATACGAATTTACGAACATTTGAGTCTTGAATCTTTGCGTAAGAATCTGTTTCGACCCATTTGGTAAAGTAATCGGTGAGCACTAGTACGAAGCGTTTCTGTCGTGAAGAGGGTAGAGGTCCGATGATGTCCATTGCCCATCTTATAAACGGATAAGGTGTGGCCGATGTTGCGAGAAATTCCGCCGGTGAATGGATGATAGGTGCGTGATGTTGGCATGCTTCACACTTTGTGGCGAACTTTTCGCAGTCGGAGTTCATAGTGGGCCAAAAATATCCGAGTCGTCGGATTTTTAAGGCAAGTGATCGTCCGCCAGAATGGTTACCTCCAGCTCCTAAGTGAATCTCCTGCATAACTCGCAATGTTTCTTTTCCGTAAATGCATGTTAATAAAGTTCCATCAATGCTTCTTCTTAGCATATGTTCTTTATGTAGTGTGTAGTGCGCACTTCAGACTTTTAACCGCCGCTCCGCCCATCTATCTTCCGGAAGGGTTCTGTCAGCTATGTATAGTTTGATATCTTTTCACCAGTCGACATGATCTTTGTCAATTTGGTTTGTTTCAAGAATTTCTTCCGCGAGTTGGCTTTCTTCTGTTATGCTTAGGCAAGATCCCTTCGATAAACTTATGCTTGGAACTTGAATGCTTTCAATGGGGATTATCCTGTCCCGTTTCTGGTCTAAGGTTGATGCTAATGCGGCCAATGCGTCGGCAAAAGTGTTTTCTCCGCGTGAAATTTTTGTTAGACGAAATTCCGAGAATTCCTTTGCTAGTTCTTGTACCACTTTAAGATAAGCATCCATTCGTTCGTTCTTTGCGTCAAATTCTCCATTGAATTGACTTGTTACGAGTTGAGAGTTGCAATGTGCTTCCATCTTTTGGACTCCTAGTGATTGGGCTAGTCGCAACCCGGCTATCAAGGCTTCGTATTCTGCTTCATTTTTGGATGCAGCGAATATTAATCGGAACGATTGTTCGATGATGCTTCCTTCGGGTGATACTAATTGTATCCCAACTCCTGCCGCGTGCGCGGATGATGATCCGTCTACATATAGCATCCACTTTTCTTCAATATATCCATCTTCTCACAGCTCAGGTTCTAATTCAATTAGGAAATCAACCAAGACTTTGGATTTTGCACTAGTTCTTCCTCTGAAGTCGATATCGTATTCACTCAACTCGATCGCCCACTTGGTTAACCTTCCGGACTGATTCGGACTATGCAGAATTGAGCGTAAAGGATGGTTAGTCAAGCCTTTTATAGAGTGAGATTGGAAATAAGGGCGTAACTTTCTTACGGATGTTACGACTGCTAGGGCCAGTTTTTCCATTGTCGTATATCTTGTTTCGGCATCATTCAATGACTTGCTGATGTAAAATATGGGCTTTTGTTCTCCACGATCTTCTCGGACTAGCACTCCGCTTACTGCCGCATGTGTTACTGAAATGTAGAGATATAATGTTTCTCCATCTTCGGGTTTCACCAATACGAAGGTGTGGAAAGGTAATCCTTTAACTCTGTGAAGGCGGACTCACATTCGTCGTCCTATTCGAATTTTTTGTTGTTGCGTAGCAGTTTGTAGAAAGGTAGACATTTGTCCGCAGATCACGATATGAAACGACTAAGTGCTGCGATCCTCTCGGTGAGCCGTTGAACCTCTCGCTTGTTTCTAGGTGATGGTTCGGTTATTGCTTTTATCTGCTTCGGAGTAGCTTCAATTCCACGCTTAGTTACTACATATCCCAAGAACTCGCCGGATTTCACGGCGAATGTGGATTTTGTCGGGTTTAACTTCATTCCATATTGATTGAGGGTCTCGAAGCATGTTCGCAAATCGTCCAAATGGTCTTTGGCTTTTGTTGACTTGACGAGCATATCGTCGATATAAACCTCCATAGTCTTGCTTATTTGATCTTTGAACATTTTGTTGATTAATCTTTGATATGCTGCACTAGCATTCTTAAGTCCAAATGGCATCACTTTGTAACAGTATATTCCTCGATCCGTGATGAACGACGTTTTCTTGTGATCATTGGGATTCATCCGAATTTGATTGTATCTGGAGAATGCGTCCATGAAAGACAATAGTTCGTTGCCTGACGTTGCTTCCACTAGCTGATCGATGCGAGGTAATGGGAAACTATCTTTCGGGCAAGCTTTGTTCAAGTCCGTGAAATCCACACATATTCGCCATTTTCCGTTTTTTTATGACCACTGAGTTCGAGAGCCATTCGGGATAATGTACTTCGATTATCGATCCAGCTTTGATTAGTTTATCAACTTCTTCGTTTACGGCACGCATTCGTTCAGGGCCCAACTTCCTTCTTTTTTGCTTGACTGACTTGAATGTTGGGTCTATGTTTAGTTCATGTGATGTTACATCTGTACTTATTCCCGACATCTCTTCAGTTGACCAAGCGAATGCTGAAACGTTTTGCTGAAGGAACTTGATGAGTTCGGTCTTTATGTTAGTTGGGATTTTCGAACCAATTCCAACGCATTTCTTATCATCGGAGGGGTCTATATTGACTTGCTCGATCTTGTCCAAAATATCTTCTTCGAGTTTGCGACTTTCTTGAGCGCATGTCGAATTTGTGATCATATAAGTTCTTCCTTTGTTAAAGAGTTTGTGTTCCGTTATAAAGCAGGTTCTTGCCATTTGTTGATTTCCTCGAACAATACACACTCTACCGTTAGTTGAAAATTTGAGGCATTGGTGGTTGGTCGAGATTACTACTTTCATCGTGTATATCCACGGGGTTTCTAAGATAGCATTGTAGATTAGTGGCTTGTCGACAACGAGAAACTTTACCCAGGTAGTTGTTCCTCCGAGGAAGACGGGGAGCTTTAATGTTCCTAGCGTCATGGTTGTGTCTCCATCGAATCCTGTCAGTGGACGCACTGAGTATTTCATCTTTATGTCTTTCAAATCTATGCGTTGTAATGTTTTTTGGAAAATTAGATCGACGGAGCTTCCGGTGTCAACTAACACTCGAGATACATCGCAGTCGGAGATCCTTAACTCTATAACAAGAGGATCATTGTGTGGCGTAGTGAGACCTATTGTGTCTTCTTTTGTAAAGCATATGTCTTGTGCGGGAATCCATTTTTTCTGCTTGTTTTCATTAGTTAGGCTTTGGTGATTTTGTGCCGTTCCTGCCTCTCGTTCGTAGACTTTAATAGCTCGGACCGAATCATTGCATGCTACAAGTCCTCCCATTATCATATTTATCCTTTTTCTTGGTGGTGGTAGTTTATCTTTATCGTTGTCATGCGCTCGTTTGGACGACTTCATTGGGGCTTTTGCACTTGTTGAAGCGTTGCATTCTTCTTGTATGCTACTGTTATCTCCTTTTGATGTCTCAGCTTTATTTTTTTCTCTTTCGAAGTGGTTCGTACTTAGGCCACCTTTATCTGGATGCTCTTTTTGGTATTTCTCGAGGAGAATCCGTTGCAACTGTTTGCACTGTGAAGTCGAATGCCCATTTCGCTTGTGGAATTCGCAATATGCTTGTGTATCTGGGATGTCGGTAGGGGCGCTCTTGTTCCAACGGGGGTTTGAGCTCTTCTGTGTTGATCCACAAGGTGGCAAATCGACATAAAATGTGTTTGCCCTACCATCATTTTTGACATAGTTTTTGCTATGCTGTTGTCGAGACTCTTTGCTTTTGTGTTCTTCACCTTCTTTAAAGGAATCTTTGGCCGTTGATTGATTGGTGAATAGGGATTTTCGATCCTCTACTTCGGCAAACCTATTAGCTCGGTGTAAAGCGTCTTCCAGTGTTCGCGGTATGTTGATGTGCAGATCGTCTTTTAGGCTTGAATCTTCATACAACCCGTTTCGGAGAGTTGGAATTGTAACATCATCTGAAATAGTTACTTTTGACACGATAGCTTTGAATCGCTCGAGGTATGATCGCAAGGTTTCTTTTGTCCCTAGGAAGATGGAGTATAGATCTGCGCTCTTCGTTGCTGGCTGGATATACATTGAGTAGTGTTTGAGAAATACTTTCGAGAGCTGTTTGTAGCTGTTGATTGAATATGGTTCCAACTTTGAGAACCAATCCAACGCTTCTCCGGTCAGGCTTTCTACGAACATCTGGCAGTACCCAGCGTCGTATTCTCATGGCGTATATTGAGCTTTGCCCATCGCGATTTCGAAGGCTGCTAAGAACCTATTTGGATATGTCTTTCCATTGTATGTTGGGCATTTTATTTTGACGTTGTGTTGAACTTTAACTGTCAGTAGTTGCCTGCTGAATGGTGTATTATGTGACTTTGTTAGCATTTGGTCGATCTTTGGGGTTGAACTAGTCGCGCTATGGAGTCGCGAAGCCATCCTCTGGATTTCTTCTTTCATTGCTCTAATTGTTACTGCTTGGTCCTCTAGACGGTCACGTGCTGGAGATGCTGGCTCTATTGGGCTAATGCATAATTCTTGATATTGAGGGCTTCCCATACGTCGGTTTGTCATTCGTTCTTCTTGTAACTCGATCGGCTATTGGTTTTGTCGAACACCTGAGTTTGGTGATTCTTTAAACCGGACTCTCTGATGAGAGGAATGGTCGGTGCTTGCTGGGGTAGCCCTTGCTCGCGCTTCTTCGAGTACTACAATCTTGTTCTGGAACTCTTCAAACTTTTTGTTCATATTTCGAGTTGTTTCTTTCGACCTCCTTAGGAGAGTTTGAAGAAGTCCTGGGATGTCCATCTGTTCGTCGGGTGACGCTAGTAATGTTACTTGATGAACCTGGTGGTTCTCGGGTTCGTCGTGAGAAGTGATTTCTTGTTTTGGAGATTGTCTGCTGTTGATGTCTTCCATTCGTAGCAACTGTTCGTCATTGCTTCGAGCTCCGTCCACCTGCTTGTCGACTGCCATTATGACTTCTTGCGTCTAGAAGAATCTCTGTTCTCCACAGATGGCGCCAACTGTTCGTACCAGTCTTAGCACACTTTTTATACGAACGTTTTATGAGAGTGGCTGCACCATGTTCGGTTGCCTACGTACCCTTTAAAGGGATCAAGCCGGTCGTAGTTCTATTTTTTAGGTTGTCATATGTTTTGTTGAAGTATTTGCGTGGGTCAAGACTTTCATATATGAAGTCTTTATGTCAGCTACTAGTGTATGTTCTCCTTCACCACTAAGGTATTCGAATAGCTTCTGGTCGTCTTGGTGTAGCCTCTGCTCGTCAATCTGCTTAGCAGTTCTTCATAGCTTCTGCTCACCTTAGTGACAGTTTCTGCTCGTCAATCTGCTTAGCAGTTCTTTACAGCTTCTGCTCGTCTAAGTGACAGCTTTTGCTAGTCAATCTGCTTGGCAGTTTTTCACAGCTTCTGACCCTCTTCGTACAACAGCTGCTCGTCAATCTTCTACACCACTAGGGTGTTTGTATAGTTTGTGCTCGTCTTCGTGAATCTTGTGCTCGACTTCGCACTACGTGTGCTCGTCAATCTTCAAATGTTCTTCTGGGTTTTTCCTTCGAATGTTCTTCTTTCTTCTGTACTCTTCTTTGAATGTTCCTCTTATGTATGAAGTTCCTCTCCTCCTCCATTCTTTTTCTTTTTCTCTTCAATTAGCTTCCCTTTTATAGAGGTTCAAGATGAGCACATGCTCTTTAGTGGAATCCATGTGTCATCATGCATGTGCTCTTCTTGATGGGCTTGACACATTTGGGTCTCTGATTTCTTTTGGACCGCAGCTGAATTGGGCTTTTGTAATTGGGCCAAGGCCTAATTGCCCTTATACACTTACCTGCAATGACTCTACTATTCCTTTGCTTCCAAATTGACTTTGGATCCTGCTTGCAGATAACGCATAGTCTTTCTACACTTATTCCATGTGACCTTAGACATTCTGCCACCGCTAAGGTATCAGAAAAAGCACACCACATGAAAATCTTGATTTTAGGTAATGTCTTAATTTTCCACACTCGTTGTTTGATGGTGTACGTACACATCATTGCTGCATCAATAGGCTCAGGTCCGCACATCGATTTAGAGGCCAGCCAGACACCACTTTTTACCGTGTAGGTACCTTCCTTAGTATAAGCCCACATCCATGAATCTATGCTATCAACACAAGGAGGAAAAGATAGAAGTCTGCATACAATCTGTTTCATGAAACAACATGTTCAAGTTATCCACATCCCAAAAGCTTTGCTCGGAGATTATATCCGCCACTTTCAAATGTAAATTTATCATTACTTCCTTATTTATTGGTCTTCGTGGGTCCAACTAAAATCCAGTTATCTATCCATACCCAAGTGTCTCGTCCATTCCTTATTGTCTTCGTGAGGCTTCTAGCAAGTAGTTCACACCCAAACATGATACTCTTCCACGCAGATGATGGACGTGAACCTAAGCCAAGCTCTAGGAAACCCGACTTGCAGAAGTATCGACCTTTATATAGTCTCGCTAATAGGGAATTTGGGGCATCTAGGAGCCACCATGCTTGCTTGGCAAGTAAGACTTGGTTAAAGCAAATGATATCTCTGAAGCCTAAACCTCCCATATCTTTTGATTTGCACATTTTCTCCCAAGACACCCAATGTATCTTCTTTTTGTTTTCACTGCTATTCCACCAAAAGCTTGTTATAGTTCTTGTGATTTTCTTGCATTGAGAGTGATAAATATTTGCATACCACCCGCTAAGTCTCTTCATTAGTCTCTTTGTGATATAAGTTAGTAGTTCACTCTTTGCTCCACTAAAGCATTCTGGAAGTCCTAAATATTTACCTTTACTGCCTACTTTATTGATCCCCAAGTAAAGTCCCAATAAATGCTTCATTATCAGAGCAATCTTGCTCCCAAAGGTCACTGCCGATTTAGTGAAATTAATTTTCTGTCCTCTGATACTTTACCATAAATTTTTAAGCATCTTAAAATTTCAAAGCTTTCTTTGAGTGTTGCACGACACAAGAACAAACTATCATCGACGAAGAATAGTTGTTGTATTGGCGGGCTATCCTTGGAAATTCTCATCCTTGAAATTCGGCCTTCTTCTTCAGCTTTATGCATGATATGGATAACGGCTTCTGTACAAAGGATAAAGATGAAAGGCGATAGAGGGTCACCTTGTCTCAATTCTCTCTTAGGTTTTATAAACCCATGAGCTTTTCAATTCACCAATATCGTCTAAGATACTGTACTTACGCATTCCATTATCTACTTTATCCATAGATCATCAAAACTCATTCGCTAAAATAACTACTTCAAGAAAGACCATTCCACCCGGTCGTACTCTTTTGACATATCTGTTTTTATAGCATATAATCTTTATTACACCGAGGGTTTGTTTTCAATGCATGTATCATCTCGTGTGCACGAAGGATGTTATCAGAAATGAGTTTACCTACGACAAAAGCACCTTGCGGTTTTGAGACAAGAAAAGGAAGGCATTTTTTCAAACGGTTGCTCATAACCCGTGAGACAATGTAGTAGGGGACATAGCATAAGCTAATTGGACGTAGGTCTATCATTTTGTTCGGGTTTGCTATCTTAGGAATTAGGAAGCACTCTCGTGTCAAAGAAGCCTCTAACTTCCTGTGTGACTTGTTCACCCACAATATGCTAATACTTCTGAAAGAAGATGCCAGTCATCTCCTCATTTGTCACAGCTTGAAATAGTTCCCTATTCATATTTGCAGTAATACGTCCTTGCATACCTTCCAGTAGCTCCACCGCCGAAATTAATTTTGTTGAAGTGAAGATGGTTCTGAAATAATCAACGGCTATATCACCTTTAGAGCCTTTCGAGAAGTGCTCTACATTGACATTATTAACCAAAACCGGGATCCCATTTTGTGCTCTTCGTTTTTGTATACTACCATGAAAAATCTTCGTATTTCTATCTCCATCTTTAAGCCAAATCTCCCTACATCTTTGTTTCCAATATAGCTCTTCCTCACTATAGGCATAAGAAAGCTTAGCTTTTGTTTCACGGAGAAAGTTCACATTCGGGTAGCTTTTACTACTGTCTGAGTTCATCGTACTCTTTAGTTCTTTTATCTTTGATCTAGAATTGCATTTAGACCTGCGTTTCCAAGCTAACAAGTCACGTGAGCATCTAGTAATTTTGTGGAAAAGCTTATTTGATTCCGCAACTCTATTTTCAGTTTAACTCTTATGTATAACTTCACCTACACCATTCTTCACTAACCATCTTTTATCAAAAATGAATCTCCCTGTTCTCACCACCGGTTCGTTCATAAAATGTAGAAGAATTGGCCTATGGTATGAGCCAATACGCTCTTGATACTCCCTATATACTCTCGGCCATAAGTTAAATCAGTCTGTATTCCTATAGCTCGATCAAGACGACAATAGATTTTCATATTGTTCCTACGACCAGACTAGAAGAATTTGTTTTCGATATGATTGACCTCTCTCAAACGGCAATGAGAGATTATGTTTCGAAAAGGTAAGAAAGAAGATTATTTTTTAAAGATTATTTTTTTATGAAATATTATTTGTTTGTTTTATGAAATATTAATTTTTTAGTATTAAATAATTATTTAGCGGGATAAAACAAAAGTTTTCTTTTAAATTCAACAGATCTAGATCGGCACTAGATGGTAAATTCAAATTTCATCATGCTCCAGTTGGAGTATTTAGGTTATGTATCGAGTTTTATCGATCTAATTACAGAAAAAAAAGAATTCAGCCAAATTCCGCAGTTACCATTTGATTTTCTAAAATTTTGTTAGCATCCACGTAGAAAAAACAAAAATTCCCCCAAACTCCACATTCAAAAAAATTCTTCAGTTACCATTTAGACCCTTTAAATCTAAAGTAATATGAACAAATGACTTACTAGCCTCTGGCCTCACCACTTCCATTCTCTCTCTTAGCATTTGTCTCTTTTACCCCTATATTCTTCACTTTCCCTTTTTTATCTCTCCCTCCTCTCAAAATTCTTAGGAAAATCTATAAATGGAAAATGTGACTGCTGTTGAAGATGATAAGAAGTTCAAAGACGAACTTGTGATTCAAGTTCTTAGTGACAATGATAGTCAAGATGAATAAGTTAAAGACAGATGAGAAGAAGGTAGTGATGAGGATGGAGATGAAGAGTAAGATGTTGATGAAGATGAAAGTGAAGAAGATGATGATGAAGAAGGAGAAGAAGATGACGATGAGGTTTAGATTTGCAATCATTAGGTGGACCTCCGGTACAATCAACATAATATGAAGAAGAGGTAGGAGATGAAGATGGATATGACATGTCTTCTTACCAAAGTAATTAGTGTTTACCAATCTAACTCACTATTTTAACATTTTATTCTTAGTTTAGTGATTTTCTTTCTTACTTGGATAATGTATTTTAATATGGTAATAATGTTATATGCATTTATTATCATGGCAACCTTTGTAATTTCTCACATGGGTAATGTTTTTCAATCTTGTAACCATGTTATATGCATTTATTACCATAACAACCATTGTAAAGTAAGTTGCTATGTTACCAGGATATGAGAGTTTTATACCGCCACATGCACCTTACCTTGTTATTCTTTTGTTCCCGCGCCTTCCGTTCACTGTTGCACCGCCGAATTTTGTTCTTTTTCTTGCAATTTTACTCTCTCCACCAAATAAGTGTTTTCAGATGGGTTTGAGCATTAACACTTCTTTCAAAATTCGTTGTCTCCCACCTCTTACATTTCCTCACTTCTATTTAATGTCTCTTGCTTTTCTTTAGATTGCTTTTCTCTCTCCTCCTATTTCCACACAATATTTCTATGAATTGACTTTGATTTTTTTTTGCAACATAGGTTTTGTAGGGGCATTTTGGTTCAGATTTTGTGTGCAGTCAACTACATTTTGCCCAAGAGGATAATTCTTAATTTTGTTTATCAACTGGCCTAGTTACTTAATTTACCCTTAAATCTAAGACCATCATATTCAAGCATCTAGGGTTTGATAGAATTGGGTGACAATAGCAACTAATGACTCCTTTTCTTTTTCAGAATATTTCAATTTATAATTGAAATGATTAGGCACATAATAAACCTCCATTTCAACAATTATCAACAAAATAAATAGAAGATATACAACAAATAGTAAAAAAGAAAAATATAGAATAGAAAGAATAGTAAACCACCGTTTTGATATCAAACTGAGTATTGTTTGTTTTTGTCTACTTTCTCTTGTTCTTGCTACCCAAAAGCAGAGAAAAGTAGAACAAGATTCGAAAGAAGAAGCCCCAAGCAACCGTGACCCATAAGCAATTCCATTTGGTGAGATCCGTAATGCCTTGTTGCTGCAGAATATCGTATCCTGTGGTCAAGCAAGTTGAGCTAGTGAGCCTCATACCCAGTGATTTGCTCAATTTTGATAGAAGTCTAACTTTCATTCCATGAGACACTGCGACAAGAGGTGTATTGTCGAATATCTGAACACCAGTGACAAAACACTTTGTGGGGTCACCGAATTCGTTGAGGAGCACAGCTTCATAAGGGTACTTGACTAAGGAAATGTAATGGAACCAGATCCAGTAGGAAGGGATTCGATCTCGGTTGATGAAGAATCCACTAAAAAGCAAGAAATATGCTAAGATGGCTACCACAATGGTGTAACCGAGCATTACATGTGGGACAACACCTGATAAGAAGGTGACGAATGAGCTTCCTGCCCAAAAAGCGGCTAAGATAACTAAGAAGTAGAAGAGGAAACCCATGGGACCTCCATCTAAGCCCACACCCCAGAACGTGATTGCTGCGAAAGCAAGCGATAGGATAACCAAGGAAGGGAGGACAACAAGCGAGTGAGAAAGTACATAGGAGGATCTTCGGTAAGCATTGTAAGCTGTTTCTCTCATGAAAATGAAGCGTTCTTGGAGGAAAACTGGGAGAGCGTCTGCGCAAGTGTAGAACGTTGTGGACATTGCAAAGGCAAAACAACCAAGACGTTCTTGAACACCTTTGGGGGAGTTATCTAGCTGCCAAAACATGGTGGCTAAGATGAATCCAGTGACTAGAACAGCTCCTAAGCGTATCCCGAATAGTTCAGGCTGTCTACGAGAATTAGTCATGGATCGCTTGGCTAGAACCGCGAGTTCAACCCAAAACGGATTTGCAAATGTTGGAATGGTGGAAACAAGGCTCGAGCCAGAGCCATGAGTAGTTGTCGTCGTTGCTCCAGAGACAAGCTTACCTTTGGAGATGCTTGCACTGATGGCTTCCTTTAAGGACAATCTGGTCTGAGTTCTTGGCTCTGCTTTCCTCTGTCTAAACGCTTTGTTGAATTCCACTAAACTTCTTGTTCCACTAGCTGATCCTTCAAGCTCCCGTATCAAATCTAAAGCGAACTCAGTGCGGTTCTCATGTTCGGGAATCGGGTGGCCAAACTCAGCAAAGAAACGTGGTAGCATCGCTGGCGATCCGCTAAAAACGGTTTGGCCACGAGACAAGAAGAGAAGACGGTCGAGCAATTGAAGGAGACGGTAACTAGGTTGATGAAGAGTCATGATCACCATGCTTCCGCTCTGGGCGATTCGTTTGAGAACCTTAATGACACTGAGGGCACTTGTCGAGTCCAAACCAGAGGTCGGCTCGTCGAGGAAAAGTAGAATTGGATCATGAATGATATCAATTCCAATGGATACTCGTCGTCGTTCTCCTCCTGAGACTCCACGATGACTTTCATCTCCGATCACTGTATTCACCGCATTTTTGAGTCCTAATTGGTCAATCAAAGCTTGGACACGGAGACTTTTCTTTGATTTTGAAATGCTTCGTGGGAGACGAAACTCGGCGGCGAACATAAGTGTTTCTTCAACTGTGAGCATCGGGAACAGAAGATCATCTTGCATCACATAAGCTGAGATTGCTTTCTGCATTTTCGAATTCAAAACTTCGCCGTTTAGAGTTATGTTTCCTTTCAAGCTTCCTTTGGCGATTCGATTCGCTAGTGCATCAATCAGCGTCGATTTACCAGAGCCACTTGCTCCGAGGACTGCCAGTATCTCTCCATCTCTAGCCTCTCCGGAGATTTCGTTGAGAAGCGTCTTGGTCTTAGAAGAGAAAAGCATGTCTGACGGAGCTCCGACGGTGGGATCTGAAGGCACACGCCTCCAAGAGAGTTTCCGGCGAACTTTAACGTTATAAGTGAGATCGGTGAACGAGAGGACGAACGGTACAGATCGATCCGGCGAGGCGATATCCACATTAACGTGATGTTGGTCAGGACCACGGCGTGTCGTGTCACCAACATTCTGCAATAGCTGTGCGAATGTTGGAGAAGATGAAGTGCCTGAGACAGTGGTAAGCTCCGGCGAGAAGAATGGTAACGTCATATTGTCGTCTGCTGCTACCACACGGGACATTCTTTTGGAAAATTAATAGACAGGAGAAAGCTAGAGATTTTGGCGTAACGATTCAAATTTCTATTTGTATTTATAGAGAAAAGTCTGAATGTGGTTGGGCCGTTTAACAGGCTTTGACTTTTAAGGATTAATTTCAGGAAAAATAATACGAGAAAACTCAAAAGTCACAACGGTGACGGTATTGTAGATGAACCTCCAAACCTAAACACAAGCTAGTTGAAGTGTAAAACACGAAGTGCCACATGTCTGATTCTGTCTCTTTAAACTGGTTTCTTATAGCTTTCAAATATATGTTTTAGGCCACCCTTGCCAAATTTAGGCCATCATTCCCCCAACCACTTTTTACACTAAAAAAGTTTTACAAATGTTGTGGAAAATTAATCAATTTCAACAAAATTATTTTTAAGATATTCATTAGGACATTTATAGTAATATAAAAACTCCCACTTTGTAATTAAATTTTTTACTGTTTGGGGTAGTAAATTCATTTTACTGGTTACGGTGAAAAGACGATAATCAATTCTTTACTTGATAAAAAACAACTCGTTTCATCTAAAGCCATGAATCCAAAGGATTTACTACTCCCCAGCAAACCATCATGTACAACAACCTTCCCATTCTAAACGAAACGAGAATAATAAACCAAATGCCAAAGAAATACAAAGGCAAGCCTACGAACATATCCAACGGTTTTGCTAGAGACAAACCCACCAACCCAACCCAATCACAGCTCCCATTATCTAACCACCCATACATGACTGACTAGTCAAGCTGAAAAACCAGATTCCATCGCCTGTAAGATTGCTGACGTGTTGAACTTGAAGCTTCTAAGACTGTTTCCAGGTACTTTGTCCTGAGCTTTGACGATTTCAGGTTCTGTATTCTGAGGATGCTCGACTTCAGGCTTTCTATTGTGGCTTTCTGTTGTAGCTGCTCCGTTCCCTCCAACACTAGTCTTTGCATTCCACACACAGAGTGCTGTACAAAGAATATGAAGTCAGATCCTGCCAAAAACGTCTCATTTGATGAGTGCTTGGTGAATAAGACAATGTCAAACCTTTAAGGGGCATGTCAGGTCTCCGTGCTACAGGAGCTGGATGCTTTGATATCCACGACTTCAACGATCTGCACATGTTTGTAATCTCTAAAGCTATGCACCAATAATGAAGATCACCCAAGAACTTATGAGGATAAATACTCACGCAAGAAAAGGTGCCACCATGTACAACTTCAGACCAGCAACTCCATGAGTTATCACCTCGTTACTTGCAGGATATAGATGATCAAGCCGATGCCATGCAATTTCCTATAAGTATTCCACAACAAATGAACAGAAGAGACTCATCATATACACAGACAAGATCACACCCACAAAGTTTATTGTTGAACACTCACACTGATTTCCTTCTTTGTAAGTGGTGCAAAAGCTGTATCATTTGTCACCCCAGCAACTATGTATAGTCGTACTCTTTGCTTCCCGAATACAAACTCGATATATTCTTCTTTCTTGAGTAGCTTTGAGACATCAAATCCAGTTTCCTCTAAGACCTGTGTTTAGCATAGAATAAAAGTACACATGACAGCAGAACAAGGCGGCCAAAACACACAACATTAAACCATGAACAATCAGCAGACTAATTGCAGAACCCAAAATGCTAGCTAAACCAGGAGAATAGCAGTAATGAGCTACGAGTAAACCTTTTGGGCTTTGAACAAGTCTATAGCAGTAGAACCAAAGCATAGACACAGTGAGGTTAATCTGTGACAGCCTAACTCATAAGATACAACGAATATAGAATAGATTTAACGATACCCAATAAGCGCTCTTATTCTAATTGTAAAGAATTCATTTTTAATATGCACTTATGATTATAGAGGGGAGGTTGTTGGCACAAAGCAAGAGACAAGGAAAACAAATAGAATCGATATTAACCTCACGTATAGCACAAGCATGGTCTTCTTCATCCTTACTCTTCTTCCCGCGAGGAAAGCTCCAACTTGATCCTTTCCATCCCTTCACCAATAAGCACTGAAATTTCCAAAAACGCAAAAAAGAAGAAGATTAAGCATGAACTAACAAATAAATTTAGATGGCAACACAAAAATCATCTAGAAAATTGTGAATATCAACCCTTTCATATGTCTCATCCAGGATAATTGCTCCAGTGACTGGAACTCGACACTTGTAAGAAGTGAAGTCTTTGAATATGTCATTAATGTGAGTAACATAAGGTCTCAAAACATCACAGCTGTTGAATACTAAGCCACGTCAAGCGAAAAGATCAGGACAAAACAATGGAAAAGGACATACAAATTCTACACTGAAGACAAAAAGAAGTCCGTTTATATTGCATTCACAAAGCAGCTTTCCTAAAATCATGCTTCGAGCAAATGAGGTTATAGTCCTCCCAGTTACGAGCATAATATTAACAGTGGAGACAAGAAGATTAACAGGAAGACCGGATAATAGATCAGAATAATGGAAAAGGATACAGAGCGAAGTAAACTCTTTCAAGGTGAGCGACTTAAGCGTTGGATCGTTTTCTACAGCGTTGTCTTCATAGTACCAATAAGCATACTCCACCAGAAACAAAATTCTCTCGAATGACTTCTGATCTTCTTCAGGGACATTCAAAACAAAGCGACTGAAACCAAATACTCATCCGTTAATCCATTACCAAACATGAGATACCGAAATCGATTCGAGCTCATCGCTTCACTTTCCCACAGGGGCTAAACATTCGATTGATGAATAATTACCTGCATAGATCATCAAGAAGTTCTTTCGAGGGGAGGCAGTTTCCAATGTTCTTCGATGAGCTTGATGATCGGTGGAGACCCGACATCTTTTTCCCCCTTTCTTATCTAGTAGTACGTTCTTCTTGCCTTTCAAAACCCCAATACTGGATGAGAAAACTGCTTTATCTCTCTCTATATATACATATATATATGTGTAAGTAACTGTCACCCGTAATTCTCGCTTGAAGATTTTGTTTTCTCCCGATCGAAGGGGAAGGTCAGTCGGTAAAATCTGATCGCTCCGGAGAAGAGGAGAATCTGTGTAAAGATGGGCCTTTCTTGGGCTTAACAGTCAGATTAGGCCTTTCTGGGCTTATAGACTTATGAGCTATATGGAAACGGAAACGAGTTCGCCTGTGGAAACCAACAAGAATTATAAATTCTTCGGAAACAAGTATGTGTTGGGAACACATATCATATATTAAAAAGTATATTATATAGCAATATTAAAACTTATATTTCAAATTAAATTTAAACTTATATTTCAAATAATCCTAATTATATTCTCATGTTATCAAAAATGATAATATGTTTTTATCCCGTTTCTAAAACAGAACTAAATGTTTCAACCGTGTTTCCAAATCAAAATTTTTAGAAATTGTGTGTTCCACCGTGTTTCCAAATCAAAGTTTTAGGAATTGTATTTCCACTGTATTTCCAAGAATTTATAATTCCGAAATATTTCTGAAACAAGAAACGGACTTCGGACACAGTTTCCATGCAATATAGATTATGAGCTGTCATTTGTATTAGGTTGAATAAACTATCCAAGATCCATTAAAACTTTTATAATGGGTATATCTTAGGCTGTTCAGATTCATAGCTCAACTAATTAGAAATTTAATTCCACAACTCAAAAAATTACAGTTTAGTGTCAAATCATGTATGCCATTAACAATTTGTTAGACCATAATCAACATGTTGAATTAAAAATTCAAATGCTCAACTCACACAACAAATCTGTTTAAAAAAAAATAATGTGACACTTTTTTTTTTCTTCACTGAAATTATTCATTCTTAACTTAAATAAATGACAAAAGAGTTTGGGTTACAATTTAGCTATTGGGATCGAAAGCAATTAAATAGCAAACCCTAAACTAAAACTATCCAACTTGATTGAATAAATTCAACAACCAAAAGAGAGGTTATGCGGCTAAGTATGATTGCCATCGATCCTCACTAGTCACACTTCTCACAATGAGGTATGCACCAAGGTTAGATTTCCTAGCTACAAAAGAGAGGCTCTAATGATGGCCAAGTTGGGGGTCTAGTAACAGCCCCAATAAGCTGCTTACAATCTGCTTTAAAAATGATATTCTGAATCTGCAGATTTGACATACTTTGAATGGCCCACAACCACGATTGTAATTGCGCTTCTGTATTGGAATGAATGTCATTGAAGGAGGTTCTAACATGTAACAGAACATTGTTACAATTGTGAGTAACCCTTGAAGCACCACATGATTTGTTGACTTTATCCCAAGAGAAACCATTATTGCATTTGATCACATGTCTCTCTCGTGGTGTCCAACGAGGGGATGAAGTTGAGTCTATATGAACCGGATTAGAAGAATCTATGCTTGGTTTTTCCTGTGATTTAAACCACAAGGCATAATCTTCACTACGAATCTTTACTAAGTCTATGGATGTTAGGACTGTCCCTTCAAAGATGAAGTTATTCTTGTTTTTCCACAACCTCCAAAATAATCCAAGGGATCTGCTAAACTGATTTTCTTTTAAGCTCGCCTATTTGATTTAAGATTCAGCAAATAGTCAAAATTATGGTAGTTATCATAACCTTCAAAACCATTCATTGGGCAAGGAGTGTTTGCCACAGCCCAAGTCTGGCGAGAAATAGAACATGTGAAGAGGAGGTGGCTAATGGACTCTCCTTCATTGCCACAGATCTGACATCGAGAATCAACTTTGATATCTCTCTTTTTCAATTGTTACTTAACCGGTAGAGCCCCACTTGCAGCTTTCCTAATGAAAACTTTAAATCTTCTCAGGAGCTTGAATATCCCATATTTTGATCTTAATATCATTCAAAGACGGAAGAGCTTTTGCACCATGTAATCTCCACTTTTGTTATATTTCCGATTCCATGAGTACAATGTTATCAATGACGGTCTGATCTTAAGAATCATAGCTATGTCCTAAGGGAAAAACAATTCCTCAAATTTCCTTTTGTTCCAGTTACCCGTTCTCTGATCTATGAGACTGTTAACAGATAAATCAATGTCAACCAAATAGTTTCTCATCAGAGGCGCGGTCTCAGAGACAGAGAGTTATCATCTAAGTAACTATCTACTTGTCAACACTTTCAGGGAAGCGCCATTTCCCATCTGATTATTAAGACCCTTCACCAGAAGATCTCTTCCATGGAGGATGTTTCTCCAAGCAAAGGAACGTCTAGTTCTTAACTCAGCCTACAAGAATAATGAATCAGGAAAGTATATACTTTTAAGGAACCGACTAAAAAGACAGTATGTGAACTTAATGAAACGCCAAGTTTGCTTAACTAGAAAGGCTTGATTGAATAGCTCTATGTCTTTGAAACCAAGACCCCCTTTGATTTTCGGAAAGCACAATTTTTTTCCATGAAAGCCAATGCTCCTTTTTGTTTCCTTCAGAAGTATCCCACCAGAACTGAGACATGGCACTGAGTGGACTCGAACAAGTGAATTTTGGAAGGCGAAAACATGACATTGTGTAGACTGGCATGGTCATGGCCACAAACTTAAGGAGAACTTGCTTCCTTCTCTGTGAAAGAGCTCGGGAAAACCAACCGTACTGTGTGGAAATGTCAATTTACTAGAGGAGTTAAGGGAACCACCACTGTTATTTTCAAAGCAGTTGCATCTTATGATCTATTGATTTGGCATATCTTTTTTGGATGTCATGACATATTAAACGACATAAATACTCTATACCGGTCTCCAATGTTTGATGATGTTGAACATGGAATATTCCAAAAGTAAATTTTTTTTGTGAACCAACGTCCATATATATAATATGGCATACCACCTAGCTGATGGTATTTATCCTTGGTATTCAACTTTTGTCAAATCAATTAGACTTCCATAGAGTGAACCAGATAAGTTATATGCACAATAGCAAGAGGCATGTCGGAATCACATCAAACGTGCATTTGGAGTGTTGCAGGCTCGATTCAAAATCATTCGTGAACATGCTCGGATATGGGACATAGCCGATTTGGCTATCATCATGAAGTCATGTATCATATTGCATTATATGATTGTTGAGGAGGAACGAGATAAATATCTTCAAAATTGGACCGATTATTATCAATTTCAAACAAGTGGGTCTAGTTCAACGCTACTATTCTCAACTGAGGTGCTACTTGCATTTGCAAATCATGTGTGTTTAAATCTGAATTGCGTGATTCAAATGTACATCACAAACTGCTAGCAGATCTCGTCAAACACATTTTGACAAGATTCAGACTGTCTCATGATTTAAAATCTCTATATGTGATTTATGATCTTTATTGTTTTTGGGTTAAATTTGTCGTCACAATTAAGTTATGAGTGTTTTTTTAGTTGTGTGGTGTGATTTTTTCAAAGTGTGGTGTGTTTATTTATATATTGTATTGCAATTTAAAATTTTATTTTGTAACTTTTCGTGTTTTAAAACAATATTTTCGATTTCTTGTATATCTTATTTGAAAGAAGTAACAATTATTTTCTATGTATAACAAAAAATTATTTAAATTATTTATTGAATTTTTTGTTATTTTTATTTGATTTTTATTGATATATAAATGAAAATAAGAATATAAAAATATAAATAGTGGAGTAAGATATTGAATTTTATTTAAAAAAATTATTGTGGAGTTAAATGATTAGGTGAAAGAAAAAAAGATGATATGAAATGTTAAAACATAAAAACTAAGGTGTTGAATGAAAAACCATTGTTTATAATTTTAGTGTTGTGTTTTCGTGGATTTCATCATTGCAATAACATCACTTTTACACTTTATAACTAAAAGTAAAAATAAGAAAAAGATTGGAATACATCCTTTCAATGATGAATGCATAACATTAAAAAAGAAAAGCTAATATGAAGTATTTTTGTTAGAAATTAATATTGTAAAATTGTATTTAGAAAATTCACATAAAATGTAATTTTTAATTTAAATTACTCAATTCTCTAAAATAACAATTTTCCTAAAATTCAGAGAATATATTATTCAATAAACATGTTTAGCTACTTTTTTGTTTGGGCCATAAAAAAACCAAGTTTATAATTAACTAAATAAATTCCTAACTTTTGATATAACTTCTTTTTAGTCATAATGTTAATTGACGGTAACAGAAAACTAAACTCTATCAATTGTAAAAAACATTTGTCCTAATGTTAAGTGAAATACAAAATACTAAACAATTGAACCCATGTCTCTCGTATTCTTTACTTCCTCTATAATCAACTGCTTCACTAAATTTCTCTAACTATTTTCACAAGAGTCTGTCTGCATTAATTATAAAACTATCTCGAGTTAAGGTGTTGAAAAACAAATTCAATAGTTTAATTGCTCGAGGATGTTTAAGAGGGTGTTAAATGTGCTATGATTTTTTTTAGCCTACTTTTAATCTCCTTTTCTACTAAGGGAGATCAAACTTTGGTGTCTAAAAATTTATAAAAAAAGTATTATCAATGGTCCACATGTTCTGGTTAGTTGTATGAATTAAATAGAAGAATTTATTCAACATGTTGAATGTAGAAAATAGGGGTCCAATATGCCATATGTCATCGTTTGATTTTTTTTATTTTAACACTGGGCCACAACTGGCCGGCTCATTAGTCAAGTTCCTACATAATGTAAGCAGTGAAATTTTATCCCTGGATGTGAGATAGTGCTTGCCTTCAGTGGACTTACCACCTGCCACTATACCAAAATCATTTCACTTTGTCAATCGTTTGATTAGTTGCTCAATTTTTTGAAATTTTTATTTTACCCTACATATTTAAAATCATTTATCTTATGATAATTTTTGAAAAACCTAAAATTTATATCAAAATTTATTGTTTTTTGTACTCTACAAAAAGATACTTGAATCTTCGACAAATAAATAACCCGTCTTTTTCTCTACAAAAATTCCACTCTTTTCCTTCTATAAAATCTACTTATAAAGTTTTCAACAAAGAGATTCTTTGATTGAAATGGATCACAACAATAATCTTTTGATTAAACATCATACAACTAGAAAATGGGTAAAAAACCCTTAATTTTATACTAAACATGAAGAAACCCTGAACATTATTTTGTAGATTTAAAACTATGAACTTCTAAAAAAGTGTAAAAAAATCATAAAATATTTTTGAAATTATAATCAAGGATTTAACAAAAAAGGACCTCACTTCTTCAAACTGATTTTTAACAGAATCATTTAGTGAATTGAAAACCAAAGTATTTTAGTGTTTTACTTTACAAGCTAAAATTGCTCATGAGCAATACTAAAAGACTTTTAACCCAAAAAAAAACAAATTAAGGAGTATATGCTTACGACTTTAATGATTTTTTGTCTTTATTTATTTTTTTATCAACCTTACTCATTGAATTTGGATTAACAAGATCTGATCTATAGCCTAAACACTCAAATTAGAACTGATGGGATTCGAACTCCTCACCTAGTACCTAGTTAGTTTAGAGGCAAACCAACTGAACCACTTACTTTTTGACACTTTTTGTCTTTATTAGGTACTTAATTTTCTTTTTTTTTCCGTTGTACGAATTACTTGTCAACATGATGAACATCAACGACATTTCAAAAAAATTCAATTCCTTATTTTTTTGATTTTTGTTGTCGAAGATTATCAACAAATTTCAATCGGTTTTAAAAAAATAAAAAATAAATATAGAACTTGTCACCTATTTTTCAATCACTTTTGACACTACAAAAATTATTTTAATATTGCATAATACAGATGAAATAAATTCATAATTATCCATAACTTTTGGTTTTCTCTTTATATATGTATATATTTGAATTTTATCTTTGTAGTGAGAAATTATTTCAAAAATTCTTTTTCAAAGCTGTATTATTTTTGTTTCAGTTGTAGTAACTAAATAGAATGTAATCATTCAATTTTTAAAAATTACAGAATGTAAGACTTATAAGTTTTATGATAAAAAACGTAAGTTTGGAATACCGTTAAATAAAAATAAAACATCTAAAACTCTTCAAAATATGTTTCATGGTTTGTTTTACATTATTCAAAAAAGCCATGGTTTAAAAACAACAAAAAAAATGTTCAGGTTGTTATAAATATAATATGGTCTTTGTGTAATAAGTGAAAAATAACAAAATAAAGAAGAGATAGAGGGAAGGAGAATAGTGTAGTAATAAACTATATATATAGAGAGGTAAGGTGGTCGACTTACACTAGATATTTTTATATAATTATTATACCTATATAGATAGGTAATTATTACCTATTTATAACACTCCCCCTTAATTATTTATTACTATATTATGTACTGCCTCATTAAAAACTTTATCATGGAAAAACTTAGTAGGATAAAAACCATGATGAGGGAGAAAAAGTACAGTAACATAATCTCCCCCCTGAAATGATGAATATAATAAATTTTATAATTGACGCATCCCGATACCGTGAACATGTTTTCTGAAAATTGTAGTGGGAAGCACTTTAGTGAACAAGTCTGCTGCATTGTCAGTTGACCGAATATATTGAATATTCACTTCTTGATTCTTTTCGAGTTCTCGTGTGTAAGAGAAAAATCTTGGGGGTATGTTTCGTTCGGTCGCTTTTAATATAACCTTCTTTAAGTTAGGCGACACAAGCATCATTGTCTTCAAACACTTCTGTTGGCTCTTTATTTATGGCTTATGGCTATTCCACTTGCTTCTTGTATATGTTGAGTCATAGATCTGAGCCATACACATTCTCCACATGCTTCATGAAGTGCAATTGTTTCTACATGATTTGAGGAGGTAGCAACTAGAGTCTGCTTTTGGGAACACCAAGAAATTGTAGTGCCTCTAATTGTAAAAACATATCCGGTTTGTGATCGGGGTTTGTGTGGGTCTGATAAATAGCATGCATCTGCAAAACCAACTAGATCAAGACTAGAATTTCTATCCATATAAACCAACTTAAAGGAGTCGCTTTATCCATATAAAATTGTTTTAAAATCCTTTTCGTATAATTTGATTAATGTACAAAAATTTCATTCTGAAGATGCTCGATCTGGAGTCCTAGACAAAACTTTGTCTGTCCAAGATCTTTCATTTCGAACTCTTCTATCATATAAGTTCTAGTAACATTAATCGCCTTTTGAGTTCCAATTATGTTCAGGTCATCAACATATACAGCTATGATCACAAATCCAGATATAGATTTCTTAATAAATACGCAAGGACATATTGCATTGTTGGTATATCCTGTACTCAATAAATATTCACGTAGACGATTATACCACATGCGTCCAGATTGTTTTAATCTGTAAAGTGATCGTTGTAATTTGACTGAATATACTTCTTTAGATTTTGCGTTCAATGCTTCAGGCATCTTTAATCCTTCTGGGATTTTCATATATATATATATATATTTCACTATCAAGTGATCCATATAGATATGATGTCACAACATCCATTAGATGTATTTCTAGATTTTTAGAGGCTGTTAAGCTCATCAAAAATCTGAAGGTAATTGTATCCATTACTGGGGAATATGTTTCTTCATAATCAATCCCAGATCTCTGAGAAAATCCTTGGGCAACAAGTCGGGCTTTACCTTGTTACCTCATTTTTCTCATTTCTTTTTCGAACAAAAACCCATTTATATCCAACAAGATTTACATGTTCAGGAGTTATGACAATAGATCCAGAGACTTTTCTTTTATTTAGGGAGTTTAATTCAGTTATCATGGCCATCTTCCACTTCTCCCAATCAGATCTTTTCTAGTATTCTAATATAAACTTTGGTTCTGGATCATCACTTTCATTATCAATTTCTTTTAATACAAAGGATGAGAAAATTCCATCATCATCTTCTATCTCACTTCTAACCCAAATATTTCTGTTTTGGGCATAGTTGATGGAAATCTCATGTTTTTCTCTATTTTCGTCTTCAAGACTTTTCTCTGTATAATTTGGTTCTTCTGGACCATTTATATTTATTTTTCCCAAAAAAAAATTCTTTCGGGGATTTTAATCTTTTGATCCCATAGGTCTCTCCCTTTTTAACTGAACATTGGGTTTATTTGTTATGTTTCCATCATTTTGTTCTTCCGGAACAATAACTCTTGATGGAACATTCGCAGCGGGTATGTACGATTTTGTCACCCTTTTTGTATCAGTGAATGCATCTGGTATCCGATTTGCCATATTTTGTAAATGCACAATTTTCTGAAATTCCAATTCACGTTGTTTCGTAGGAAGATCAAGATACCATAACGACGGTGTGTACCATGTGATGTCTTTTGGAGCTTTTTAGTTCTTCCCCCTAACACTAGAAATTCATCTTCATTAAAATGACAATCAGTAAAATGTGCCGTAAACATATCACCAGTTTTTGGTTCCAGATACCGAATTATACTTGGTGATGTATACACAATATATATTCCCAATCTCCTTTGTGGTCCCATTTTTGGGGACATAAACCGCACATCCAAAAACACGAAGATGAGATATGTCTGGCTTTTGGCCAGATGTTAATTCTAATGGGGAATATTTATTATATGCACTTGGTCTTATTTGGATTAGTGCCGCAGCATGCAGAATTGCAGGACCCCATATTGAAATTGGAAGTTTTATTCTCATTATTAACGGTCTAGCAATAATTTGTAACCGTTTGATTAAAGACTCAACCATACCATTTTGTGTGTGAACATGTGGGACTGGATGTTCAACATCTATTCCCAATGACATACAATAGTCATTGAAGGCTTGCAAAGTGAATTCACCAGCGTTATCAAGTCTTACCTTCTTTATTGTATAATCATGAAATTGTGCCCTTAACCTGATTATTTGGACAATGAATTTTGCGAAAGCCATATTCTGTGTGCTCAATAGACACACATGTGACCATCTACTAGATGCATCAATCAATACCATAAAATATCTAAATGGCTCACATTGTGGATGAATAGGCCCACATATACCACCATGTATTCTTTCCAAGAATACCGGAGATTCATTCTTAACTTTGGCTGGTGATGACCGAGTTATTAGTTTTCCGAGAGAACATGCATTACATGGAAATTCTTTCGTTTGAAAAATCTTCTGGTTTTTCAACGAATGGCCATTTGTATTTTCTACAATCTTTCGCATCATGACTGAACCAGGGTGCCCTAAGCGTTCATGCCAGATTTTGAATGTACATGTAAACTTTGGGTTTATTGTAACATATGATTCAGTCATATTTATTTTTGTGAAATATATTCCGGAGGATAAAGCTGGCAGCTTTTCTAATATACATTTTTTTCCGAATTAATTGATGTGATGCAGAGTTATTCAACACCATTTTTATTTATTGTTTCTACGTGATATCCATTTTTTCGAATATCTTTGAAACTCAACAAATTTCTACAGGATTTTGGGGAATATAATGCATTATTTATTTTAAATTTTGTTCCCTTTGGCATTGAAAAGCAAGCTCTTCCGGAGCCTATAATAATCTTTGCATCACCAGATATAGTATGCACGCTTCCGGCGAAATTGTTCATTTTAAGGGAAGAGAAATAAATTTTATCTTTAAGTATTGTGTGCGTTGTAGCACTATCTGCCAGACACATATCTCCATCCTTGTTTTTGAATTTTAACATTTTCTGATTTGAAAATATTCATAAAAGATGCGTTAATATATAAAAAATAAACCGTATATTACAAGATAAACTATTTTACAAACAAGGCAGAAAACAACATTATGCAACCATAACTAATTATACATTATGTCATAATTTATTCTTTAGGAAGATTTTAATCTTTTTGGCCCTCATTGATATCCATAGAATCAACAGCAAAATCAGCCACATCGAGATATGTATCGTTGTTTATATCATCAAGAGGCGGCTCGACTTCACGGTCAAGAGAAGGACCAGCTTTGTGTAGATCGGCAAAATACTTTGGCGTACAACAAGTACACGACCAATGTCCTTTCATGCCACACCTATAACAACTTTCCTCATGTTGCCTTTTTCCAACTTCTTTTCCTTTTGGTCTTTTATTATATCTTTCATTGTTGAAATCATTAAGACAAATTTTTTTTCTTTGTCCACGTCCATATCCACGTCCGTATCCTCCTCAGCCACGACCACGGTAATTACCTCGACCGCGTCCACGTCCACAATTATTATAATTTGATGATTCAACATTCGCTTCTGGGAATGCTGCTGATCAAGTAGGACGGGATTGATTGTTTAGAATTACAAGTTCATTGTTCTGCTCTGCTACAAGAAGAACTTGCATTAATTCTGAGTACTTCTTGTATTCATTACCCCGATATTGCTGTTGTAGGACTACATTTCCAGGATGAAATGTTTGGAGAGTTTTCTCGATCATGTCGTAATCAGTGATCTTTTCTCCGCATAACATTATCCTAGAGGTAATTCCAAACAGTGCAGAATTATATTCGCCTACGCTTTTATAATCCTGGAAACGGAGGTTCAGCCACTCATGTTTCGCTTTTGGTAAGATCACGTATTTCTGGTAATCAAACCTATCTTTTAGTGACTGCCAAAAATCTGCATGATCTTCTTTTGTGATATACTCAGTCTTTAAGCCATCGTGGATATGATGGACCAAAAATATCATGGCATTAGCCTTTTGCTCTTCTAAAGTCGTTTTCGACTTATCGATAGTATTAAGGAGTTTTCTCCCCCTTAAGTGCATCTTTGTTTCAACTGCCCATCTCATATAATTATTGCCTGATATGTCCAGGGCAGCGATCTCGAGCCAAATTTGACATAATTACTGCATAATAATCATAATTTTATTATTAAACTTTAAAATAAAATGTAACACATTATCATGTCAATGATTAAACACATACAAATGAAATAAGCAGGCAATTACAAAAAGATACAAAGTATAAATAAGTAACCAAAAATTTATCCAAAATTCTGCATGAGTAAAATCACCGATGAAAAAATCTGGGAATAGCGGAAAGAATTATACCAAAGCAAAAGATTAAAACCCAACACATTTTACAAAAAAGAATCGATTTTGAGAAAGAAAATTTTTGAGTGATGAAAATGAGTGAAAGATGAGTATATTTATAGATTAAAAATTTGTATGTAGCCGTAGAAAATAGTGTTTAGAGCCGTTGGAAAAATATACATGTGTATTATTTTTTTCATAACCGTTAGAAAAATATATCCAAAAATAAAATTATCAAAATTAATAATAACATAATCATAAAATATTTAGAGTATAAATACACAATTACATAAATTAAATATGATGCAATAACAGTAAATTTAAATATATTATTTTTCTTCAGGACAAATTTATTTTGTTTATTGCATATTCATCTGGAACAAATTTATATGTATATCCATTACTGTTTTTTAGGAACATTTTAGTAAATATCTTCAGAATATTTTTGATTTTTATGTTCTTCTGGAACATTTTGTATATGTCTTCTGGACATATAAAAATATTGATCTGAGGAGACATAGTCTACTATATGATCATGATTATGAAGGCAGAGCCTATCTAACGATCGATTCAGGGAAGACATCGCCTATCTTCCCGAAATTAATATTTAAATATGGAGACTAAATTACTCATGCGGTAATTCGGCCATTATTACCGGCTATAAATTAAAATTAAATATATAGCACATATATGGGAACCAAGTCACCCATTAGAACAAAGTATAAATTCAAAATTGACAAAAATAAATTTTACCTTCTCTGGTGTAGGAGCAACTCGTGCTGATAACGTGTTATAAATATAATATGGTCTTTGTGTAATAAGTGAAAAATAACAAAATAAAGAAGAGATGGAGGGTACATGACGTGAGGGAGAATTGTGTAGTAATCTTTTATTGACTTCTTCTTTTCTTACTTATGTTACTGTGAATAATACAATGGACTGATCAACTAGAGGTAAGGCGGTCGACTTACACTAGATATTTTTATATAATTATTATACCTATATAGATAGGTAATTATTACCTATTTATAATACATGTTTTTTTTTCATGTTTTTGGTAAAGCTCAGAGTTTTTATACCCATTTTCTCTATGCCCACATTTACATAAATGTTTTTTATTTGTATGTGTGTCACTTTCAAATATTTTTACAAACTTATAAGGTTTTGTAAAGAATTTTATAAGGTATATACCAAGTTGTACCGGTTAAAATATAAAAAATTTTAGAAAAAATGTGGGGTATGGTGTTGAATTTTATTCAACAAAAAACCATAAAATTTTATGGGTGTTGAATTCTTATGTGGAAGAGAGGATAAATAATAAGGAGTATAAAAAAATGACGTGGATGGTGGTGAATCTTTTATCATTGAAGATAGTCTTAAATCAAAAAGTACACAAATGTTAACATACCAAATACTAAGCCGTTAGAAAGTTATGATTTTTTCGAAAGAGAGAGTATAAAATATATCGTGCTTTGAGATTTAAGAGAAATCCAAGTTGATGAAGATTAAAGATTCTCACAATAGTACTCTGGAGAGTTATAGAGGGTATTGGTGATTTTAGAGGTTAGAAATTTTGTGTTTAGATGAATTAAGTAAAAAGAAATGCAGATTGGACATGCTCTCTTTTCCTTTTTTTCTGATCAGATCACTTTATTATATTATTTGGTACCGTGTTATTAATTAGTTGGTCCTACCTGAAGAAAATCTGTATTTTCTCCTCAAAACATTCAACCCAAAGTCTACAACAAACCTTGCTCTCATCTTTTCCTCACCTCCCTCCAAAAAACATCAACACACAATATCTTAAACAAAACTTAAAAATTATCACGCTGAAATGAGCTAAGAAAATCTAGATTTATCAAAATACCTAATGCATTTCTTGGTCTTTGTGTCGATATTAAAATTCAATTATTACTTTTTCAAATTATTTATTTATGTGAAAGAATTTATTAAATACTTATAATATACTAAAAATGTATTTGAAGAATTATTAATTGGTATATTAACAATATTTAATTATATTAAAATTCTTTTTGTTTTCTCATCATCTTCCTGAAAGTACTCACAATAGAGCTTATCCTCCAATATCATCTTTTCAAATGCTACTCTAACCTTAAGGGCGGAACTCAACATACCATCTGGTTTTCAAATCCAAAGGCAAACTACCTCTAGAGATTTTCTCTAATTCACACCTCAGCTCAAAAACTTTCAACCTAGTGAAAGAGGAACACACATACTTTAATGCGTTCCTTATGACAACAATACTAAGTTTTGTTTTCTGTAATCCATCAGAAACTATTAGGTTCAGTATATGCTCACAACATCGCATATGGATCAGCTGACCATCTAACACTATTTTTTCGGATCCTAATTGCAACAAATACTCCCGCAATAACCTAATAACTTTGTAATTAGCTGTAGCATTATCTACCGTGACTGTAAATAACTGAGAAATCGCCCACTCTTCTTGACACTCAACTAACTAACCCTTAATTGTCTCAGCCCTATGGTTAGTTATCACTTTAAAACCTAAGATTCTCTTCTGCATCTGCCAACTTATATCAATCCAGTGAGCAGTGATGACCATATAGTTGTATGATGTATGTGGAGACACCCAAATATTGTTGTAAGAATAACTCTCTGTTTTTGACTCTCAAACAGACCCTTCAAAGCTATATTTTCTGCCTCATACATTGCAACAATCTCCTTTGTTGATGTCCTCCTTGAAAACGTAGAATACATAGGCATAATGTTGAAACATAATCTTTTCCAACCCTCTAACTCCACAAATGACAATGGCAGTTCGTTGATTACTATCATTTCATTAACTGATTTTCTAAATAAAATTGGATCGTACTTAACCACTTTCATGTTCACAGAATCATCACTACCTAAGATCTTTTGTTTCTCCTTATCCTGAAATTTATTATACATTTTACATCTACTTATATGCCCTTTCATTGGGCTTGTACCCACAATTTTTGAATCACAACTAATCTCCATTCCACAATACCTACAACTACACTTTATATCATCATCTTCTCTTTGAATAAAGTGTTGCCATACCTCGGCTCTTTTGGTATATTTTTTTTGGTTTTGGTGGCAGAGAAGTGCTTGACCACTGCGTTTCAGTCCTCTTATGCCCTGAGATTTCTTCTCTTAATTATGGTGGTCCTTTAACCTCAGTCATATCCTAAGGTTCTGAACGTGAATCCATCTGCAAACAGCCAAATATAAACAGATAAACTAAACTCAATCCACTAGAAAATATGCAAACACAAAACATAAACGTGATCTATAGCACAAATCTGCAAACACAAAACATAAATCAAATTCAATGTTTCAAACCTTAAATTGAATTCAAACCCTAAATCGAATTCAAACCCTAAATCGAATTCACATCCTACAACAAAGACAAACCCTAAATCGAATTCATATCCTACAACAAAGCCAAACCCTAAATCGAATTCAAACCCTAAAGATAAACCCTATATCGAATTCAATTACTTTTTAAATCGAAATACACCGTAAGAAGAAATAATATCAAGTCGAAAGTAGGAAGAAGAAATAATATCAAGTCGAAAGAAGGAAGAAGAAATGAAATCGAGTCGGAAGAAGAAATGAAATCGAGTCGGAAGAAGAAAAAAATCGAGTGGGAAGAAGAAAGAAATGAAGAGAAGTCGATGATCGTGAGAGAAACCGAGAGAGAGAGCTTGAAAAGAAAGTAAGAAGGAAGTCAAAAGTCAAAACCGGAACTCATAAGAACTAAGAAGGAAGAAGAAAAGAAATCGAGTCATGACTCGTGAGAGAGAGAGAGTCGAGAGAGCTCAAGAATGACGAGAAGAACAATATGAAGTCGAAAGGAAAGGGACAAAGAGTCAAAGAGTAAAGTGAAAGAAGAAGAACCGAGGAAGAATATATAATTTGGTTTCATTCGGTTATTGAATACCAAACCAAACCGACCCGATAACCGATTAATATTAAACATACCACCGATCGGGTTACTCCATGATTTTAATCGATTTCTGAGAACCGAGTTTTTCGGTTCAAACCGAATAACCCGAACAATCCGAACCGTAAACCCAAGGCTAGTAATGCTGAAATCAAGCTAGTTAGTTTCACTTCTTCAACCGTTAAGCGACTCTCAAAATTTCCATCATTACTACATAGAAATTGACAGTTATTGTCTCGAGCTAATCAGCCCAAGCCTGAAGCGCTATTAATTGTATGGTGGGAGGCATCATAGTTGCATTTAACATGACCTAGTTATGGTTTTGTCCATCATTTTGAAGGTTTGAACGATGAAGCATTGCAGTGTGGCGAAAAATATATATTATTTCTTGACTAACACGTTACGTATTCGTTGACATCTTGAAAGGCCTGGTGTAGGGTATCATGGATGTCTATATCTCTATTATTGAAAACCAAATCGTTTGTATTCTTCCAATTTCGCCATAGCAACAGAAACAGAAGGCCTCGAGTATGTAATAATAAGAGATTGTTATGATGTAGTTGAATGAGGAAACTAACTTATTTGCGGTTGAGACATTCATATTCGTAAGATACCGTGCAAGGAGATCAGAGATACGCCATATTGGTTGTCGCACAGTCACATGTGAATGTATGTCATATTGTTTCAAGAGTATCATTACAGCAACGTACACATGAGGTTGGACCATCAATCTGCAAAGCATCATATTAGCATCAACATCTAAGATATTCGATCCTATTTTCCACAAAATATGTTTGAGCTTAGAAGCAGTTTTTAACTTCCACATACTTAAGACAATAATAAAATGAGCTTTGAGAGGCGGAACTGGAATATCATTCGAAGACAATTCATATGCTAGTTTATACCCACACTTCACTATGTAGCAACCATCAGATGTATATCACCACATATAAATATCAGTTGTACACTAGGGAGGGGGCGGGGGGGGGGGGGGGGGGGGAAAGTAGAGCTTCCATATTAAATGTTGATCCTCTGCCACACTCAACCATTTAATCGTCTCGATTTTCCACTGATTTGTATTCCATTAAATGGATGACAAATAAATAATGTTAGGTTAAAAGGCAACAATAATTGGTGGGCGTGGTGGTGTGGTCGAAAGCCATGAATCTGTTCCCATTCCCTCTGATCCTGTACTATTATTAAAATGAAAACCCTTAGAAATGAGCTCAAACCCCAAAGCAAAGGGATCACTAACCATATGTCGGGCGATGACCATATGCAACATGTAATAATATTGAATTCCTAAAGTATCTCGTGTTTAACAATCATGCTAGGAGGCATGGTGGAAATTTTAAGAGTTTCTAGACCTGACTAGCTACCAGGGCTTAGTTAAGTCGTGTCCACCATTCACTTTTGGGTTTGTACGTTTTTTTCTATGACAATCAATGCTTCTTTCGTGATGAAATCGTATAACCTCAACAAGAATCAACTAATTATTAAATCAAGGTTAGATTGTAGTTCAATAGGTAACTAAAAACAGTTCATGGAGTAGATAAGCATAGAAAAAGCTATAGCCTTAATTAATATTTCCTTACCCGCATCCGATATATAACAATTCTACCACCTGTTGATCTTACGATGTACTTGCAGGAAAACCACATTTGCACTTTTTTTTTACCCCCAAACGATCATGAGCTTAGATCCATCTATCAAAACAAAAGAAAATCCTAAGTAGCCCTTATCCATTCGTATAATAAAACTCGTAACAGAATTGGTGCGATCAATTGGGGGGGGGGGGGAAGGTAGAGCTTCCATATTAAATGTTGATCCTCTGCCACACTCAACCATTTAATCGTCTCGATTTTCCACTGATTTGTATTCCATTAAATGGATGACAAATAAATAATGTTAGGTTAAAAGGCAACAATAATTGGTGGGCGTGGTGGTGTGGTCGAAAGCCATGAATCTGTTCCCATTCCCTCTGATCCTGTACTATTATTAAAATGAAAACCCTTAGAAATGAGCTCAAACCCCAAAGCAAAGGGATCACTAACCATATGTCGGGCGATGACCATATGCAACATGTAATAATATTGAATTCCTAAAGTATCTCGTGTTTAACCATCATGCTAGGAGGCATGGTGGAAATTTTAAGAGTTTCTAGACCTGACTAGCTACCAGGGCTTAGTTAAGTCGTGTCCACCATTCACTTTTGGGTTTGTACGTTTTTTTCTATGACAATCAATGCTTCTTTCGTGATGAAATCGTATAACCTCAACAAGAATCAACTAATTATTAAATCAAGGTTAGATTGTAGTTCAATAGGTAACTAAAAACAGTTCATGGAGTAGATAAGCATAGAAAAAGCTATAGCCTTAATTAATATTTCCTTACCCGCATCCGATATATAACAATTCTACCACCTGTTGATCTTACGATGTACTTGCAGGAAAACCACATTTGCACTTTTTTTTTACCCCCAAACGATCATGAGCTTAGATCCATCTATCAAAACAAAAGAAAATCCTAAGTAGCCCTTATCCATTGGTATAATAAAACTCGTAACAGAATTGGTGCGATCAAGATTTCATAAATATAAAACCAAATAGTTCCAATAGATAAAGGTTATATGAAAAACAACAAAGAGTTGAAGCCATATATACTAAATAGAGTAAACTAAGAGTTCAAGCCATAAATCCTAATTGAAAAACAACAAACATTACTATATACACAATTCCTAAGATAGGTAAATATCAATGAGAACTTGTACAAGTTGGTGATAGTATTTTTAAGTCACTGAATTTTTCTCATCATTTTCTTCCATTACGTTATCATTTTCCCTATCTTCTTCCTCTGGTGAGACATTTTTCCTTTGAAATTGGTTTAACATCTTTGTATTCTTCTTGTTGATCTGTAATTGTGTCTTGTATGCTTCATAAATGATTTTCTCCATCGGAGTTTGTGGCTAAAAATTCTCACGTAAAATTAGGGGATCACTTATTGGTGTATCATTGTCTTGCAGTAGTGATGTCGTAATCTCATCCTTCTCACCTTCATATTGGATTATGATGTTTTCATGTTGTGTGAATATCATCGTAGTTTTTGGCAAAGTGATGGTGGAATTGATATTTTTGATGTTCTTGTATATGTAGAAAGGTTTATGTATCATCGATTTTCTTCAACATTTCACACCTAGTAAGCTATTGAATATCAATGAACTTCTTTTTTTGGATTGCATGCGAAATTGTCAAGGTCTATGTCTAAGCTTTTGAATAATGGGGTTAGAACACCACCAATGAATAGGTGTGGCTCAGGTGTATTTTGTGACTACGATCAAAAATTTACCAACTCTAAAGCAAAGATGCACACAATATTGACATGATTTCCAAAAACATCTTAAGCAAGACGGTTCCCAATTGCATCAACAACCACGTCCTTCACCTTTTGAATAGTTGACTAAATTCATCTCTCCTTCCTCAACTTATGTCTTTTCTTGCAAAGAATGTGGTCCATATTACCTTGAGTGTGAAACAAAGTACTAGGTTTCTCACTTTCTTAACTTTTGCTCTGCTCCTAAGGTAGCATCCTTCCGCAATTGTACCCTTAAAAATAGTCAGCTTTATGAAAAATTGGGAATTTGGTATTCTCTACCTTCTTAAACTCAGAGATTTCACATGATGGAAATATACTCATCTCATATGCATGGTTTCCAATTTTGAAGTGTAAAGTACCCTCACTTGCTTTTTTACGTTTTGGAAGTTTGTATTCAAGCCACACCATTGATAGGAAATCCCTACTCAAACCAAAAAATGCATTGTAGTCCATCTTAGCAAAGATGCCAATGCCCATTTGGTTTAGCAACTTCATCAATTTGTCATACAACTTCAATCTTTTAGTAACACGTGACTCACAAGTCTTGTCGAGTGAATCGTGAAGTCTTGAAAGATTTCCAAAGCTTCCTTTTCTTCCTTAGTCCAAATATCCTTTTCTTTAGTAGATTTCTTGCTCTAAGATGTGGAAGTGGCATGTTGTTTACCCATAGTATTTAGACGTTGTGGTGGCATTATACATAGATTGGGAAGCAAAGCAAAGCTTCTGGTTACATTAAAGGGATCCAAAAGAAATAAAACAAAATACCAAACTGGCTCTGAACAAGTCTAACAACCAGAAAACAATGACCCCAAATTCACATTCAATGTTATTTGTTCCAAATAACATTATTTCAGCCAATGTTATTTGTTCCAAATAACATTATTTCAGCCAATGTTGGACTACAAAACCTAACATAACCCAACATCTAGTTTAGATTCACAATAAATTTCTTATTAAAAAATTATATAAACCCTAAATTCTCAAATGCTGGATTACAAAATCTAATCAACATACAATTTAGAATTACAATTGTAAAAATAACAGCAGCACGAAATGTGGATAACATTCTTATTTTCAAAATATAAAACTGAAAGTAAGAGATTTTGATAAAGGATTTGGAGAAAAAAAAGTAGAGAAATCGCAGAGGAGTAAAAAATCAGTGAGAGAGAGAGAAGAAAAAAAAGAAGATATTGATATAGAACATTAACCAAAATTTGATATCTGGTTAAATTTGAGTTTATTTTTAATATGTGTATTTTTTTAACATATTTTGGTTCAATTTTATTGAACCGAAACTTAATTTTTGGATAAAATTTGGTTCAAATCAAGTGAAATTTATTTGATAACCCACCAAGATAAATAATGTTTGAGATGAGACCAATCACAATGACTGATCACACATTCGCAAAACTATCTATGAAATATTTATTTGGTTGAGACCAATAAGAAATGCACAAAAAATATATGTGTATATCTAAGACCGATCACAATGATTAATCTTACAGGCGCAAAACAATCTCTATAACTTTTATTGGGTTGAGACCGATCAGAAAGGACAAAACAATCTATGTATATATAAGACCGATCACGATGACCGAAGTTGCATATTATATAAGTGTTATTTGTTTATGTATTTAGATAGTATAGAAATGTGTCAAATTGCATGGAAGACACATGGAGGCTTGGTGAAGACACTTGGAGGTTTGGTGTTGACACTTGAAGGTTTGGTGGGTAAATTGATGGTGTTCTTTAACCTATAAATAGATGCCTCCATTCTCATTTGTCTTCTCTACAAACAAACTTGAAGTATTCTCTTCTCTCTATTTGTAATATTTCAAAGAGTGAAATATTAATTCGGTAGTGTTTGGAAGACATATGTATTTTGGCCGAACCTCGATTTCGGTATTATTTCTCTTTCTTTAATTGCTTTAGTTTTTTCATTTAAAATTTACATTGTTGCGTCTACAACAAATGGAGTTATAGAGATTTAAATGTTATTAAGATATTAACATTCATTGAACAACATCAATTCATTAAGTTTGAATCAATGCAGTGATCAGTCACTAAGAAACACACATACTTTGTTTATACAAAACAAATCTCTTTACACTAGTAGACTGGAACCCAATCAAACTGATATACTACAATACATACCATATGTTTCATTCCCTAGTTCCATTCCTCACAAAACGGACCTTTGTGCTCGTATGAGATCAAAGATTAAAGATGTATTCCTGAACCATATTGTTAGGTCGAGATATTAAGCCTCTGAAGGCATCCTATATATTCCATAGGGATGTCCTCCCATTTCGGGTTCATGCTTCATCTTTTCCTTAAACCAGTCTTTGAACTCTATGTCTAGGAAATTGTTCCGTCTCTCCTAGTTCATGGATCGAGAAAATGAAAAGAATTAGGAAGATTAAATGAAAACATCTGCGATTGGGTCCTAGGTCATTGCCGTTTACCACCAAAAGGTTTCTTAAGATCAAAATTGAGTATTACATGAATCTCATGATGTTTTGTTAACAATTACCAAGCTTTTTAAAATGATGCTGTTAAGTTAAAGATCTTGAGAATAAGTTGAAAGACACTTTAGAAAACTTTTTTCGGTGGTGACAGAAAGTTAAGAAGTTTAAGAATAAGATAAAAGTATCTCAAGGAAACTCTCTTCTTGGCAGCAGGAGGTTAGGAGGAGGACTGATTTGGCTCTAAAAGTTTTCATCTCTATATTATTAAACTCTCACCATCTCAGATCTTCTATTTGATAGATCTGAGATGGTGTCCTAGATTGAAGAGGTAGAGATAAAGCATAAAGATGAACATAGCAAAGAAGCTATGTTATTAGGACAAGGATTAATTCGTATTTCCATGGATTTATCTTTGTAGTTTTGAGTTTCTAAATTCTTGAATCACTAGATAATGACTTAAATTCTGATTTTTTTGCAGATTATAGAATCTGAAATGAGGCTAAAAGAGCAAGAGCAACATGTATGGAAACAACTAAAGAATTCTTCATAAATTCCCTAAAAATCATCATCTTCACTCTTTACCACTCTGTGTTTCAAGCTTCCTCTAATTCGTTCTCTATGTGCTCACTAGCTTTTGGTATAACAAGTATCAGAACTATACCTAGTTTTGTAAAATCGCAGTCCATTGCAAGACACCATCTCACTCCTGGAGACCATCTCAACTCTATCTCCATCTCCGTCGCCGTTGCTGTCTGACTTTTTCGTCGAAAATAATTTTATTTTAAATGTAATCAAGAAAATAATTATTCCGATTGAGAGAATAGAAATGACTAATATCCTACGAGCAACAACATTACTCTTAAAAAGTAAAGCAATCTCAAAAAACAAAAAAAACTATCATTTTTGACGCAACTAAAACTCTAAGAAGATAATGTTTACGCAACTGAAGTTATTGAGTTTCTTTTTGGTGAGTTAAAGATGTTAGAGCAATTTCAATGGGACACCAAAAATCCAAATTTGCTGTAAAATGCATTCCAATAAAACACCAAAAAAAAACATCAAAACATTAAATTTGATATAATTGCTACAGTGACACGCCAAATTTAGTGTGACATTATTCATCACACTAAAATTTATAATATTAATATTTTTTTCTTCTTCATTTATTAATATATTTTAAATAATACCAAATTTAGCTTTTCATTTATGAATATAATTTAAATGTTATCCACACCAAATATTATAATTAATATAAATTTTATTTTTAATTATATCATACTATAATTATAGTTAATGATAAATATTAATTGTAGTTATATTAATTTTTTTTTAATCTACAAACTAATTGTAGTTAAATTTTTATATAATTAATTTAAAATTTGGTGTGATTTTTGTTTTATCTATTGTAATTTTTATTTAAACTGGTATGATAAATTTTTATTTGGTGTGATTTTTATTTTACCTATTGTAGTTTTTATTTAAATTAATATGATATATGTCATATATATGTATTTATCTAGTTTTATAATCTTTTTATTGCAAATTTCTACAATTAATAATTAAGTAGTTATAATAATCATTTTTATTTATCAAAATTGTTATAAAAAAGTTGTTTAATAACATCGGCTAACTATGTGACAGCAGCCGTGGTAATACTGAAATTTCTCATTAATGGTTTTGTAATTTTTTTTTTAAAAGGGAAAATGAGTAAAATAGTATTATAAACCCGAAAAGATTTGAATTGTAATAAAAAAATTTTTGGACTATTGCAGTAAATAACAGTGACAATATAGTACTTTAGTAATTCAATCTTATATATATATATTGTTTTTTTGAACAAATTACTTATATGGTGCATAAAAATATATTAATTACTTATATGGTTCATTTTATGTTTGAAAATTTGTTAGAAAGAGAAAAAGTCATAAAAAAGTAAAATTTAGGTTTTATTACATTCGGGCCACTAAAAAAAAAGGTTTCTGAAAAAAAAGGTAACGTTTCCTCATATTCTCTCGATTCCTCTCTGCCTTTTCATCTTTTCCTCTATTTTTCTCATCTTCTTTTCAAGTTTTTCCTCTTCTCCTCTCCTCTTCTTCAATTTCGGTGGTTTTCTTGGTCGCTATCTCCACCCCGTGTCTCTCTCCACACTGTCTCTCTCTCCATGCTCTCTCTCTCTCTCCACGCCGTCCCTCTCTCCATGATGTCTCTCTCTCTCTCCACGCCGTCCCTCTCTCCATGCAGTAAGCCTCTTTGTCCTCTCTCTCTTCTTCACATTTTATCTTAAGTTTTTCTTAAAGAGTTTTTGTGGATTTGAAACTAGGAAACGGCGACTCGGATTTCACACTCGTTTCTTAGGGTTTGCAACTCAGATATGGAGTTTGGTTCGAGAAAAAGGTAATTTTCTTGTAATTTGTGAATTTTTGTGTGCATTTGGTAGTATATTTCGATGAGTTTGCGAAGATTGGTTTGTAGTTTTCGAATTTGGGTTGTAATCTTGAAATTCGGTAGCATAGTTAAGTAGATTTCGGTTGATTTTTGTGTTTAAGTTGTATATAGTTTGATAGAGATTGATTTATGTAAACCCATGTATGGTAGATGTAGTCAATTCAGTGTTGGTAGACTTTGCATTTGTTTTGTTTTTGTTGCTTAAGTTTGGTAAACATTTTTTATAATATGTTTAAGGGTGGTAGACTCTGAACTGATTTGGTACTCATAGTATTTGTGTAATAGACTCGTTGAACTAATGTCAATATGGTAGACTTTGATTTAGCTTGGTAGACTTCACATGTTGTTTGGTAGACTTTATAGATGGTTTGGTAGACTTTACAGATGGTTTAGTAGACTATGTTTACCGTTTGGTAAATTGTGTTTGTTATTTGATAGACTCTTTACTTGGTTTTGTATAATCTGTTTCTGACTATTTTGTCTTTAAACTGAACATCTATGGGGTTCGTAGCAATTTCGACGGACTAGAAGATAAATATGTCCACTACATCCGAATAAAGTATGCAGTTGAGATGATGAATGAGATTCGCGTTGCAGACACAATTTCTTATACTGATCCAGGTGTTCGTAGGGAAATCTGTGATAAGGCTATTCTGGTCTCAGCAACAGAAGACCTTTTGCTTGATCGGTAGACTTTGGTAACTTTTATTAACTATTAGGGATTATGTTTGTGATTTTATACTTACAAAGGACCAATATTTTTTTTACAGTGATGGTCCTTTGTGAGTATATTACAGTTATGATACTTTCAAAAACATAATCAAACGGATGTCTACCAAATTAAATATTTGTTCCTATATTTCTGTTGTTACGTTGGTAGATTCAATCATTATATTGATAGACAGAAGTCTACCAAACTATATAACAAAAATCTCCTAAGGTAAGATAGAAGTCTACCAAAGTACGATTGAAGTCTACCAAGAGAAGACTAAAGTCTACCAAAGTACAATAGAAGTAACCTTAACAACCAAGATCATAAGTCTAGCAAACGAAAAACATCCAAGGCTGTATTAAACACCTATTCATTGCATAACCATATTTAAGCTTGTAAGTCAGCTCTATATGTTCAAGCATTATGACCCACGACTTTACATTTAGAACAAGTGGTAACTTTCCTTGCCCGTTTTGGCTCCATTAAGCTCTCAAACCAACTTTTAAGCTGCGAGTTCTTTGGCCTTCCTTGTTGTTGACGTACAAACGGTGGGTGACATACTTTAGTAGCCATATCTTCAGGTACAGGAAGTGTCGCATCTCTTGGCATTATACATTTCAAGTAGGCATTGCACAAGTGACTTGTGTGGTAGTAGTGATGTGTAAGGTCGATGATTGAACGATGGTATGCTTATGTTGTGACCAAGGCATGCACAAAAAGAATTCTTTCCAAGTTAAACATTTTGCAAGAACATGTTTTCTTTGTCAAATTAACCAATGGAGCATGAAACAATAGCTTGATGTGCATCTCTGTCTTTCACATTGTACTGGAGTTAGAATAGTTGTAGTTGATCATGCATTTGCCCTCATTTTCGCAAACTACCTCGTTAACATCGCTCTAATGGCATCTATAAGTTGTACTATAAGGAAAGTTCTTGCTTCAGATAACACATGATTGATTGATTTGCTATGTTTGACGTGGTGAAGTTGTATCTATCACCAAGAAAATGTACTCGACTCCACAACCAAACATCCGCTCTTTGCAGTTAGGTATGAAGCCTTGGGTTTAATCTCTCAATCTTGACAAATATGAGATTGAACTCCTCAAGCCTACAAGTGGTGGCAACCTTTTTAAACAGCTTAAGGGACTTTCTCCCTCTGAATTTAGCAAGTGGTTTTACGCAAGTGATAGGTGCAAATTCCTCGAGCTGCAAGTGGATACACTTTTGCTATTGCTTTGCCTATTGATTTGTGCCTATCTGAAATGATGGCAAGTTCTTCATCATCAGGGATAACACGGTTTAGTTGTCTGAAAAACTATTCCCAAAACTCATCATTCTTTGCATCAACCACACCAAAAGCCATTGGAAATATGTTGAAATTTCTATCTTACATTGTCACAATAAGCAAAGTACCTTTATATTTTCCTTGTAAGAACATCTCATCCACAACACCAATATTTCTCACATAAGGAAATCATCTAATACTTGCATCAAATGCAATTAATATAAACTTGAACTTATCATCTTAGTCTACTTCAAGCTTTATTAGTGTTCCTGGATTTGCACATTTTATCATATACAAGTACGTAGGTAGTTCTTCAAAACTACTCTCTGAATTCCCTATAGATAGAGCTCGTGCTTGCTTTAAGGTATGATGTGCCTTCCAGTACTTCATCTCTATGAAAAGAACAGTGAACGTCATTTATAGTCAACCATGATTCACAAAACTCTACCAAACTATTATTAAAATCTACCAAGAAGGTATACAATGTCTATCAAACTATATTACAATACTTGACCAAAGTCTATCATACTATACTAGAATCCTTGAACAAAATCCACTAAACTATATTACACTTTTCCACCAAAGGCTACCAAACTAGACTAAACGACTTTACCAAAGTCTACTAGTCTATATAAGAATACTTTCCAAAAGTCTACCATACTATAGTATACTACTTTACTAATTTTTACCAAAACGTACTACTATTGGACCTTTATTCTAAAATGTTTGTTCAATGCTTCTGCCACATGACAAGGAAGAATAGAAGGCCCAACAACACCAATGAAATCCAAGTATAAACGTCTTAAAATATTAAGAGTCGCTTGACGAGCACAATATGATCTCTCAGTAATGGAGCAAGTGTGTACTTCACAATAATTTATGATGTGAAAACATGGACTCTCATCAATACGTGAACCACATACTCTCCATTTGCAGTTTGGAACACAACGTTTTACCACCAACAACACTGTCGATGAAGAAACAACATCAAAGTCAAACATGTGTATAACTAAAAGGATCTTGATCCTTGTTATGAGATCGTCTTTAATGGAGTAAAGTTGTCCAACATCTAATTTTATTGACCTCATTTCTATGCCCAAATAATCTTCATCTTCTCCTCTTTTGATGAGACAAGTTTTCTGTTTTCTTCTTCTTTAACCTTTCTTTGAAGGCTTATAAAATCTTCATCACTAGAGCTTGCACCATCCACTTCCTCGCAATAGTCGAATCTGAATTCCACATCATTATCCTCTTCAACATGTTCAACTTTATTTTTAACATTGTTCGAAGAAAGTCTACCAAACTTCTGAGAAAGTCTACCAAACGTAGACTCACATTTGTCAAACGTAGCTTCACACTTAGGCTCAAATCTACGATCCCCTTCTAATTGGCCTACACCTACACAAGATCTCCTCAAAATCTCTACACACAGACGAGTTGCCTCTCTCCGGAATTATTGCATAAATCCTCCCAATTGCCTTACGTTATTCACAAACACATAAAGGGTATCTTTTGGTAGAAATTGCATGAGTCCTTTTGGCATGTAGCTCAAATTTACCTCATAAATCTCTTGATTTTATACCAAAATCTTCGTACACCATCTTGAAGAACTCACCATAACTAACATTTTCACTCACTGCAACAATTTTACACCCATGAGAATTATCAATTTTAAAAAACCACTCGTTTCTCTCTTCTTTCCAATTTCTATAAACTAATATGATTTGACCCATAGATCCAAAGGACGAAATGAAAAACAATCAGAAATGGTGAAGGAGTTCGAGCTTTAGCAATGGAGAATTGGTTGTACGGCCACAATACTTACATGAAGAAGGTGGGTGAGCGCTCATACACACTAATAATTAAAAGGCAAAATCGTCATTTTGTTTTCTAGGTTAAATCATGAAAGTCTACCAAACTATGCAAATGTTTGATTTCAAATTCCACCACATTTACTTATAGGCTCAAACAAAGTATACCAAACGTCATCCAATAGTACACCATGAATGTCTTCAAAGTCTACTACACTCTATTATGAAGGCTTTAAAATTGTACTATACATTAACTGATAGTCCTCAATTCAACACTTTACAATCTACCACACGTCAACCGACAGTCTATTATACAAGAAATTGTACATCCAAATAGACTACTCAATACTTTACCAAGTTACCTTATCGTGTTAACCATAGTCTACCATGAAGATCTTCAAATTCTACCACACGTAAACCAATAGTCTACCAAACAAGACATTTCACTTAGAAATCGACTACTTCATACTCCACCAAGGTAGCTTATCCAGTCTTGCAAACTCTACTATAAAGGACCATAAAGTCTACCACACTTCAACTGATAGTCTACCAAGCTTAAAAATTTTATCCTCAATTCGATACTTTTAAGTCTACCATGCAGGGTTTGTTAACTTTAACTAAGTCTACTATAAAGGTCTTCAAAGTGGACTACACATAAATCAATAGTCTACCAAACAAAACATTTCACTTAGAAATCACCTATTTCATACTCTACCGAGGTAACTTGTCTAGTCTTGCAAACTCTACTATGAAGGATCACAAAGTCTACCACACTTCAACTGATAGTTTACCAAGCTTAAAATTTTTATCCTCAATTCGATACTTTTAAGTCTACCATGCAGGATTTGTTAACTTTAGCTAAGTCTATTATGAAGGTCTTCAAAGTGGACTACACATAAATCGATAGTCTACCAAACAAAACATTTCACTTAGAAATCAACTATTCCATACTCTACCGAGGTAGCTTGTCTAGTCTTGCAAACTATACCATGAAGGAATATAAATTCTACCACACTTCAACCGATAGTCTACCAAGCTTAAAAGTTTCATCCTCACATCGATACTTTTGAGTCCACCATGCAGAGGTTGTTAACTTTACCTAAGTCTACTATGCATATCTTGAAATTCTACCACACGTGAAACGATAATCTACTAAACCAGACATTTCACTTAGAAATACACTATTGCATACTCTACCAAGGTAGCTTATCAAGTCTTGCAAACTCTACCATAAAGGACAATAAAGTCTACCACACTTTAAGCGACAGTCTACCATGCTTATAAATTTCATCCTCGCATCGATACTTTTAAGTTTACCATGCAAAGTTTGTCATTTTTACCTAAGTCTACTATGCAGGTCTTCAAAGTCTACCACACGTGAAACAATAATCTACTAAACCAGACATTTCACCAACATATGGATTACATGAAGCTCTACCAAGGTAGCTAGTCAAGATTACCAAAATCTACCGTGAAGTATTTTTAAATCCACTACACTCTAAACAACGATAAACCAAACTACAAATTTCATTCTCAGATCGATACTTTAAAGTCTACCATGCAGGTTTGTAAAATCTACCAACGTCTACTATTAAGGCCTTTCAAGTATACTACACGTCAAACCATAGTCTACCAACCTTGAAATTATCTCTTAAATTTCAGTACTCCAAACTCTACCAAGCTAGCTTTTAAACCATACCAAACTCTACCATGAAGGACTTCAAAGTCTACCACACATGATTTGTAAGTCTACTAAGGTACATATTTCAACATGAAATCTAGCCTCGAAAGTCTACCAAACTTTCTTGTAAACTCTACCACGCAGAAGATACAAGTCTACCCTATCATTTAAAGTCCACCACGCTTCAGCTCGTTTATTTGGTAGACTTTGCAACACAAGATCTGCTGATGTGACACTTTTCATTAATGGTATTTTTGTTATTATGGTTTTTTCAAAGAAATGAAAAGTAAACTTATATTTAAAGAATTTTGGAGATTATTTGAATAATTTTTAAATAACATGCACTATATAAGTAATTAACTATATTTCATGAACTATATTAATAAACTAGGATTCTACCCGCGCTATAGTGCGGGCTTGTCTATCGTGATATCATAGTTTGGTGGGTTTTTGTTAGACCGTTGCAACTGATAACACATAGGTTGTTCGATGCATAGCCGTAAGATTATGATTTCGTAAATCCTAACAACTGGATAATTATATCAGTTGGAACAATTGATCACAATAAGAAGCTAACATATATATAATACCATTACCACATTATTTGATGTTCATAATTAAAACTTAAAACATTTAATATCCAACCAAAAGGCAATGTTTGATTTTTGTAGAAATGCAACATCCGGCCAAACAAAAAATAGGTTTTAAAACATACAAAACATACAGCAAAAGTATGAAACATAGAGCAGAAAAGAAAGATATAGTCCTATTAGTCCACCATTTTCCACAATCCTCAATAAACTAAGCATCGTTGGGATCATTTTATGTGCCATCTCCATCTGTTACAAAACAATGTAATAGTCAAATAACAGAAACAAAAATGTATTTGTAAGAATAGAAGGGTAATTACTGTCGCTCATAACACTCTGACACAGTTTCATAATCTCGTAAACCACATCTTTGTATTTTGAGTGAGGAGTAAATGTAGTTGCTCTCTTTGTAGGACCTCTCCCATATGACCTTTTGGTAGTCTTCACAGCACGAGGAACCACCTTAACAGGTTTTTGTGCATTCAGAAGATTGAAGATCAATGATGAGTGGGGGAAGCGAAATTTAGAATCCACTTTCTGTGAAAGATCCTTGATGTTATCAAATATGATTTGGCTGATATTAAATAGCCGCTTTGTGATGATCCGAAACATAAGCATTAGATGATCATGTTGAACATAGGCTTCATTACGCGTTGGATACTAATTCTTACAACAGAACTTGTTCAAATCCCCCAGCTCATCGAAGAATTCTTTGGCTATAATGAGATCTTCAAGATCTGTTTTGTTCCCATCAGAGAAAAAAGTAGCCAAATCCTCATCATTCATATTGCTGGGACAACCATAATCTACTTGCTGTTTACTGAGATTTGGCAGACCAAAGAACTCGTTGATCTTCTCTGCAGAAAACTTATACACATGCCCTCTAACAAATACATTAACAACAACTGTATCTTTCTCAACAGAGGGAAAGTTTGCCCAAAACTCATGAACAACAGAGGGAATAAAATCAGTAGTTAAATTCACATAGTGGAACAAGCCAGCATCAGTAATCCAGGTTTTACACGTTCTAGGCATATGGCTTTTAGAGCTTATTACCTGGTATCGTGCAAAGGATTCTGCCAAACAGAACCATGCAGCATCGAAAGGCGTATTTGATGTCTGAGGAGCGTAAGATCTTTTCCTAGTCTTACCGATTACAGGTTTTCTTTCAGCAGTCAGACGTCGCTTACGAAGACGTGATTAAATAGTATCAGTTACGATTAGAGGTACATCATCATTACTAGCTATATCTCCGGTAAGGTCCTTCAAATCAGTCTTCTGAGTTTCAGATGAACTCGTCTCTAGAGGCATTGTCGAAGACGCAGGGGATATGTTGCCAGTTTTAGGAAAATCTGGGAAATCAACGCTAGGAGGAGGTGCAAGCAGAAGTATAACAGAGTCGAGATTTGTCAATGTGATGTCTTCCACCAAAATTTCTTGGTTCGTCGGTGAATCGATCAAGGAATCGATCAAGGAATCATCCTCAATAGAGGGCTTCGTCTTACCTTCAGACTGTGAAATGTTATCATTTCTTACTTGACCGCTGTGAAATGTTATCATGTCTTCCATGTCGTGTTTGATTACAGTAGAAGAGGAAGCTGATTTTTGAGAAAAGCCCCTCTTTTGTTTTCCAAAACGAACCCTCACCATTTCTGCAAACTGAAAAGGAAAACCCTAGACCTTTTTGTTAATGAGATGAAGATTTTGTTGGGGATGAATTAATATCTCGAGTTGCAAAAAATATTTCTTATGGTAACTAAAAAATGAATATTTTGTCTCCTTATACACGTTAAATCAGTTTAGGATGTGAAACCCTTGCCTTTCCAGCTCAACAAATGTTGGGCCAACAATTACATAAAAAGTATTCTGTATGTTATAGTAATGGGCCATCACTACAAAAACCCAATAACAATGAACACACACAATAATTAAAATATAAGTTACAATATATCTTATACATATCGCTTTAATAGCCCAATAATAAGTAAACAAAATATAAGGCCATAGATCATACATTATTGGACTTACAATTACAACCAGCCCAAATGTATAAATGAAAACTTTGCAAATATGCAAAACTTAAATTGTTCCATTAAATATTGAATTTGTGTTAGTGGATATAGCTGAATTTACTCCACGACAATTACAATCCGTTGCAATTCTTAACAGAAAATTTGGAGGCAAAAAAACGATAAATAACCCTAATGACCTAATCTCTGAATCGAGAAAAATTGATTCAGTAGTTCGAGAGATCGTGAATGATATCGAATCGTCCTTAGTCAAAGATTTCAAAGATATGTGTAAGTGATTTGCTAATTATCTCAAAAATACGAATTTTTCTTGAATAGGCTGATACCAAAGTTTTGATTATTATGTTGATTTGATTCCACTTTGTTATTTGGTGATGTGGCCGTCAAGTTATTAGGTGGTTTTTAAGGAATGGATTGCAAGTGCTGCGAGTATGTAAACCAACAAACATCTTAATCAACAAAAAGAAAAGAGGTAATCTATGTGTAATATGATCCCAATAATTTTTGTCGTATGTTATATGAAACAATTCATATTAGTAGTTGTATTTAAAGTAGATTACATGAAGCATATGTTAGATATACAGCTACGATAGACATCATTTCAATATGGAGTGGATATGGTTATTGTATTCATAAGTACTTAATCTGTAAATGGATATGTATTAAGCTAATTTCATAGTTTACAGTGTTTGACAACATTATCTTGATATAATGACCAATAGTATATGTAAAACTTAATTGCGATCAAAGTATAATGTACTTAATGTTTGAAGCTATAAATAAATAAACATATGCATGTACTTGTATTCAATATTGTTAAAACCTATTCCACATCTGATGTGTGTGTTCTATAATTCAAGAGATACCACAGTAAAAGCAATTTGTCAAAGAGACTACCAAATTGAAGACTCAATAACATAAAGGTTAGATATCTTATACTACTTTTGGAAAACTCCATTTTGAAAAAACATATAACATTACCAATAATGTTGGTTTAATCTGATAGTGTAATATAAAACACTACGTAATTTACATCATAACAACACAGGTACAGTGTCATTCCACAAATTCAGGCTATATATATAAAATATAAAATACTAAGATACATCAAATAAAAACTACATTAGATAAGAATATTATGATACCTAAACAACATTCTAAAACACTTCTTTGTAAACAACATTTGTTATTTTACTCTGATGTTTTCCTTGCCTATCTGTAACCAATATATTGAGTCCAGACTTCTTACTCACCCTAGACATAGCATCATACAACTGACCATAAGAAAAATAAGCTTAGGCAAATAGAGTCAAACATGCCTTAGTGTTTGGCCTTGGCTTTTGTTGATTGTAATTGCGAATGAAACAGTGATGGGAAACTGTATTCTCCTCATTTTGAAATGAATTTTGGCTCCGAAGGAGATATAACCATCCTAGGTATTAGAACCTTTGACCCAACCTTTGTACTTGTAAAAATTTAAGCTTCAGTTACATGGTATGCCAACTGCTTGATCTGTAGCCTTGTCCCATTGCATAAATCTCCACTCGGATCCATGTTTTTGAGCAACATAACCGGACAACCAACTTTTAGCTTTAGATAGTGATTTGGCAAACCAGACACCTTCACGTTATTTATAAAATCTGGTGTGTACACCGGATTATTCATAGACTTGTGATCAGATGGATCTATACTATCAACACTTAGATAGCTTTTCTCCTCCCTTATAAATCAATGCAGTATAATATGTATTTTTATACCAACATATTACGAAATTTACAGAAACATATCCAAATTACAAAACAAAATAAGTAAACCATATTAGTAAGCCTTTCCACCAAAATAGAATTTATAGTGTTGACATCTACATTCTTAGGACAAAGAATAACCCTTTCTTCAAACCACTCCGGACTCTTATTTTGCAAACACCCATTTCCATAAACAGTTGCTATAATCGATTGAATTGGGTTTTCGACATTTGTAATAAGTAGCTCATTAGGTAGATCTATCACATCAACTCCATCGTTACGCATCGACAATCTTCCATCATCGGTGACTAGAAGCCTAGTAGAAAGGGTTATATCGATGCATATTAACAGACTGGTATATGAAGAGTAAACTATAACTAACAAAAAAAATTTTAAAAATCCACCTCCAATCAAACCAGTCTTTGACTTCATTTCTTTTAACGGAATCATCAGCACATGCACTAGGATCAGTGGGCTCAACTGCGACAGTAATCCAATCTGGTCCTTTAGTTACGTACTTGAAAAGATAGTTGCATGATCCCGCTTGGTTACACCATTCTACATTAATGTGAGCATGATACCTCAAGGATAACTTCTTGTTGTAAGGCACAACATATCTGTTATCACACTTAAAACCATTTTTCTCCATAAACCGACCTGTATCTCTTCTTTTGTACACTGGAAATCCTTCATCATTTACAAATGTATAATCTGAAAGTTCTTTTGGAAAGAACTTTGAACATTTACCATCTACCATACATGTATTAGTAGGATTAGCATGGCCACATGGACAATGAATCATACACTGCTTAACAACATCATATAACTCAGCCTCTGAATCTTTATGAGGAATCTCCGCAGTTATAATCTTATCAGCTTGATCCGAAGTAAGAATTTTATAGCCTGGGGCCATGAATACTAAGATATGAGCATGTGGAAGACTTCTCTTTTGGAACTCAATAATATACATAGCTGTACAAATTAAACATTTTTTATTAAAATATTGTAAAACAAAGTAAAATATAGTAAAATATACACAAATCTAACACAACGTAAATTACATGATCGAGTCTTGCCAAAAATATCTTCCTTAGTCAAATCACCCATTAGGTGTTCAAGCTTAATCTTGAACATCTTAGCAATAATGTTTGGTCTATCATCAGGTTTTAGACCATGTGCCTCCACAAATCTAGTGATTTCAGGCCAATTAGGATTGCAAGTGAATGTGATGAACAAATCAGAATATCCGAGGGTTTTACATGTTAACATCGCATGGCAACTCCGACGGATCCCTCTTCCATGCTCGCTTCCAAGCGTACACATGGTTGGAGTATGAAGTGGAGCACTGCTCCTCGAACTTCTGCCTCACTTCAGACCTGTCAGCAACTGCCCAGTTAAATTGTTGCTGTAAATTTTGTAAAAATTAGAATATATTGTAAGTTAATGAAATAATTGAATAGGTTGTAAGGTAGAATTTGTTTACCGCGAATGATCTGAACCACTGTTCCCTCAGATCCATTGGGAATTTGCTAAAGGATGAATAGGCATAAGGGAGCTGCTGCTGTATCATAATCTGCACCAACTTCTTAATGTGTTGGTTGATGCGAAACCTAAAAATTGAAATTTTATTTTACTGTTGATATTAAAACATTTTGTAAAATAAAATATTATAAGAAATCATACCATGTAGATCCCTCGCCCAGTTTCGGATCAAGGGTCTTTAAATGGTAACGTCCCGATTGAGTCAAAATCTGCTCAATGGTCAAATGCTGGAGGGGGATGGGATTGGTGGGTCAGTCTGGGTATCACGCGCAACCGGTGGACTCAGATGAGGCCTAATGGTCTCATCTGAATCACGATCCTCTGCTCGCACATCCGGTGGATACACGCGACGGAAGTCATCATAAGATATCATGGTAAATTATAAACTTAATGAAACTTACATATTTAAAACATAAGTATATAGTTTACAAAATTGTAATATTTTTTTATATAAACTCAAAAGATTTATTTAATTAAATCATATTAAACCCTTTAATTTCTTTTAAACAATTACAAACCTTACTTACTTAAAATTATAAATTGGAAATGTATCAAATAATTTTCAAATTTTTTATTCGTGTACAAATTATTTAATAAAACATATAAATTTTTTAAATTTTTAGTTAAATATGTTTTATAAACATATATATATATATATAAATATATATAATTTGTTTAATAAATATTTTGTATAAATGTATAAATAATTTATATTATAGATATATATTAATTTCCATAAATATATATTACATATTTATAATTATTTAGTTAAGTATATATATAAATATATAAAGATTTTTAATATATTAGATATATATATATATATTTGTTTATATATATATAAATTTTTTTATTCATTAATATATATACACATTTTGTAGGAAATTATATACATTCATAATATTAAAACTTGAAATTTTTTGTTTAAATCGTTTTGTTCTTGAAAAAACAGAAGTGTTCTTCATAAAAAAAAATAAAATTTCAAATCATAAAAACTATATGAAATTGACATGCAAACAATAATTTGGGGAATGAAACTAACCTATATTCCACTTATCTATCCGTTTCTATCAACCTAGATCGAAATCTTGTGAAAAAAAAATTTGGAAAAAATAAAAATTGTGAAAATCCAAGAAACTTACATGATTTTAGGAGGTAGGAATGGATTAAAGGTTGTTTCCACAGGAATTGGCCACGAAAAATGAAGTTTGTGCCCCTAATTTTGGAAACAATTTTGGAGAGTTTGAAAGAAAATGGAGGAAGAAAAGAGAAGAGGAAGGAAGAAGAAGAGGCTCGGTTGAACCAATGGCAACCGACAAGAATTTTTTTTTTTCAAATTATTTTAAATAATTTATTAATTATATAATGAATAAATAATATTTTATTAAATAATTAATGTCGGAATAATTAATTTCCATCGGTTGTCGTCGGTTCAACTGACAGAAACCGACGGCCTAAGGAGGGAAACAATCGGTGCCATTTTTTGGAGGCGGTTAAATTTTCCTCCTAAGTTCCGTCGGTTGAACCGAATTTTTTTTTTTTCAATTATATTAACTAATTTTAAATTATATATTGAATAAATAATAATTTATCTAATAATTAATGTCGGAAAAATTAATTACCGTCGGTTGCCGTAAGTTGAAAACATTTTGCACATTACGTCACTGTTTATAACAAGAATGTAGGTGGCTTGTCGGTTATCGTCGGTTCCCCTCGGTTCTGTTCCTATATATATATTGTCACAAATTCATAACTAATCCATCACAATATATTCCATCCATTAATCTCTTAAAACAATTTTAAAATCGCAGTCCTTTTTAGTTTCCAAATGTCGAACAATCGTCGTCGAGCTCGGGAAACACATGTACCAGAATGTCCACCGTACGAGCAGTTGAATGTCGTGGAGGCCCCGCCAATTATTCAATTACAATAAACTCAACAAACACAATACCGACAGCCACTAATCCCTGGCCCAAGCCGACCTGTCCAACTTGGTATCTTCCGTAAAAAAGTCCATGATAAAAAGGTGTTGCATGGTGAATGTTCCCAAGTGAGGCCAACACAAGACTTTATTTGTGAAGTTTATAATGAGCCACCCGCGTTTGATTCCGATTTTAATAGTATTCGATGGACATCAACGATTGATTACCTACTACGTGAAGGTATTGCGTGATATTTAAATTGTTCAATTTCTTTAGTTTTTTGAGTAAATATAACTACCATCCTTCATATATGTAGGTACATCAACTAATCGAACACCACCATTCTAGACACAATTGGCTGATATCACATGACCGTTGACCCAATTTGCAAAAGTGAAAAGGGTAAGTGTAGAAATCTATATACTATTAAATTGACATAATTCGAAATGTATTTTCTATTGTGGCAATTATTGCTACGCTTTCCCCCAACGGATTAGACGATGCGATAGTTACACTTAAGGATCCATCAGGCACAATGACGGCATCTATCCATCGCAGCGTATTCCAGAATGACATGTACAGAAATGCTATTGCTGTAGGTGCTATGCTACTTCTACGCTATGTAGTTGTATGCCGTTTCTCGAGCAGGGTTATCAGCATAAACATTGTAGCCCATAACATTGTTACAGTATATCTTCTAATGACACACCGTGCATTTGTGACTAAACTCAATTGATTATCATTTACTCAGTTTGTTCATATGTAAACAACTAATCAGTGTTAATGAAATGGTGGCACAGTACGAATCATACGTACCAGACTCAAATGATGAGGGAGCTGACACAAGTGGGTGGTTTGAATTTGCAAATGTACCGGACTCAAATTTAGATTAATGAATTTATGTTTAAGTGCTTATTTTGTACTCGACTTTTGCCGAGGTTTCTTGTAATGTTTTAGTGGAATAAGTTATATGCAATGTTGTTGTGGTTGTGTTATTTTAGTGTGTTTATATTATATGTAATATCTAATATATTAGTTTGTTGTTTTCCATTGTATGATTTGTGTTATAATGGACCGGTAGTATTTAAGGTTACATCAAATTAATAAATAACTCAACAAAAACTAAGTACAATCAGAGTTCAAGTCACAAATTATATTTTAATTTATGAATGTAGCTAAACACGTCACATTACGATCTATAAAATATATCAAAAGAACGCCACATTTATATTATACAAGTCTCCAATTACAAATATATTACTCTGAATCACTACTGTATTCATTTTGCTCATCGTTTGAACTCTCTTCGGACTCTCTGCCAAATTCGGGAACTTCAACGTCTGAACCATCATGTACGGTTTAGAATGCTTGGGAGGTTATATCGACACAGAGGTCTACCCTGAGTAAACTCTCAATTGGGCCAAGTGTTTCTGGAGAAGCTTGTTGCATGGCATCGTGCTCTGAATTGCCATATAGTCTCCCTCTAGGAGTGGTTGAAGTCATGGTGATCCACCCATTTGACCGAGCTGAAACTCGTGGATATGGAAGATATGTCACTTGATCAGCATGCGATGCTAGTATGAATGGATCATACTTATCCAACTTCTTTCTTAAGTGTACATATGTGACACCAAATTCGTCAACGCGGACACCGACTCCTAAAATGGGATTGTACCAGTTACAGTAGAAGACAATGCACTTTAAACCAAGCAACCCAAGATATTCAACCTCCAATATCTCTCGCAACACTCCATAATAGACCACATCGCTTGAGGTGGAAGATATTCCATAGTCACTTGTTGGTCTTTTCATTCCGGCTCTCAGAATCTTGAAAGTGTAAACACGAGTAAAGTACATAGGGTAGGCTTTAGTGACTAATAAAGGACCTGCAACAAAATCTACCAACCAGGTGGGAAATGTTGTTCCCATTTTTCTGACTTTTGTGACCTGTGAATTTTGGTTTTCTGTTTATTAGTTAAAGGTAACACCCAATAAAAATTATAACAACATATTACGTATGTTATTTAAACTCATATAAAATTTTAACCACTTTGTGAACTCGCCTTCTTTTGTAATTTGTAGTTGTTCATCTGTCAAATTCGGGTATGCTTCCCGAATTTGAGACATGTATATACTGCAAGAAAATTAATCATGGATTAGTAAAGGTAAGGACATTATATCAAATAAAATATAAGCAACTACTAAAAACATCTCAAGGTCACTGATTTCTGGGATATTCGTTGCAATATACATATGCAAATGGTTTATCTCGGAGGAAGAGAGGGTTCTAGGAACTGGTTTTCCACTTAGTCGGCCAATTTGTAAAAATATATCTGGTACAAAAGCTTGATAAATTGGCCGGTCTCCTCCATTATCGTTGCGTGTTGGGTGTCAACTTTTCGTCTGAACATTTGATGGAAAATATAACGAAGCAAAGTTGGCAGTTTCTTCATTGATATATTGAGCGACAATGGAACCTTCAACACGGTTCAAGTTTTTGACTTTCTTCTTCAACTTGAACATGAATCTTTCGAATGGATACATCCATCGATATTGTACTGGTCCGCCAAGCTCTACATAACATATCAAATATTCAATTAAAAAATTATAGTAATCAAATAAATGAATCTGATCGTTTATGTATTATGTAATTACCAGCTTCACAAGGTAGATGAATCGGAAGGTGTTCCATGACGTCAAAATAAGACGGGGGAAATATTTTCTCCAAATTGCATAGGATTATAAGAATCTTATCATTCAGATTTTTTATTCCATCTTCAGTAAGAGTTCGTGAGCAAAGATTACGAAAAAGGCATCTAAATCTGATATAAATAGGTATTAAGGTTATTATAACCATAATATTAGTTAATTATTTTCCTTTTATTTTATGGTTAAGATATTACCTGCAATCGCTTCATGTACATTTTTAGGCAACAAGTAGGCAAAAGCAAACGGAAATAGTGTTTGCATTACGACATGGCAGTCATGACTCTTCATATTACAGAATTTTCCCTCGTTACTATCAACACAGTTTCAGAGGTTTGAAACATACCCATCTAGGAATTTGACCGCATTTTTAATTCAGTAAAAAAAAGCTATATTCAAAATTTACCATTATTAATATAATTAAGTGGTTATTGAAAATTATAATCATTTATAAAGAGAGGGGACTCGTTTTTACCTTTTGTTCGTTACTTAAGCGAAATAAAGGAATTGGCCCAACGTTGTTATTCCCTCGCAAATGCAGCGATTGCCTATCACAGATGTCTGGTAAATCTAATTTTGATTTCAGATTGTCTTTTGTTTTCCCCGGTACATTCATAATTGTGTTACTTGAATTATCAAACACATTCTTCTCAATGTGCATGACGTCTAAGCAGTGGTGAAGAAGGTGGTTCTTCCATATACGGCAACTCCCAGAAAATACTCTTCTTATGCCAATTGTGGTACACCCTAACACCATCGACGGGGTAATGTCCATTTCCTCCACAAATCGGACTTGACTCAGCACCAAAATCTCTCAGCTGCATTAATATTTGCACACCGTTGGGTTCTGGCGGTGGACCATACAAGACTTTTTTGTTTTTAGTAAACAACGTCCTACTATGCCGATATGGATGATTCATAGGAAGAAATCGTCGGTGACAATCGAACCACGATGTCTTCCGTCCATGTTTGGGTTGTAATGCTTCTGTGTTATCCTGACAGTGAGGACAAGCCAATTTCCTATGCGTAGACCATCCCGATAGCATTCCATATGTTGGAAAATCGCTGATAGTCCACATCAACACAACTCTCATTTGGAAATTATGTGCATTAGAAACATCGAACACTAATGTATTACTCTCCCATAGCTGATTTAATCCGTGAATTAGAGGTTGCACAAATACATCAAATGATCTCCGTGGATGATCGGGACCTGGTACAAGGACTGTCAAAAACAAAAACTCTTGTTTCATACACAGACTTGGTGGCAGGTTATAAGGTGTTACAATCACCGGCCAAACTGAATACGGTCTCCCATGTTTACCGAAAGGATTAACCCCTTCTGTGGAAAGCTCTAGATATACATTCCTCGGTTTTTGAGCATAATCGGGATAAGTTGCTTGGAAATGTTTTCATGCCTTTGCGTTTGAAGGATGTGTTATCTCGCCCTCTGAATTATGTTCAAAATGCCATCTCATTGCGCCTGTTGTGCGATCTGACTGGTATAAACTTTTAAGTCTGTCTGCTAAAGGCAAATACCACATCTTCTTGTATGGCAAACGAGTCCTCCCCCTTGTATCTTGGAATCGAGGTTTATGACAAAAACGACAGCGGATCTGGTCTGAATTATGTCTCCAGAAGATCATACAATTGTCTACACAAACATCAATTGTCTCATATGGTAATCCTAGCCCGACAACCATTTTCTGGATGTCGCTGTACGATGCCGCGTATGTGTTATCAGCTGGCAGACATTTTCCGAAGTGACCGGTTAGTGCGTCGACACAGCCCTCCGGTAGATTGTAATCTGTTTTGATATTCATCATCTCAGCTGCACTCGACAATGGTGACACGTTTTCACCATAACCACTATACAAGGATTTATTCGCAGCATCTAGCATACCAAAAAAATTACGGGCATCGATATTTGGTAAAAACCGGTACATCCTTCCTAAATGCATCGTTGACCATTTGAAATGTACCCACAAGATTTTCAGCCGTGAGTGTGGTTTCTACACCTAACCCACCTAATCCACTACTACCAAGATCATTATCTACTTCTTCATTTACCGGGTTACATGTATCCCCACCTAAACTACTATTACCAACTCCGCTATAATTACTGTAGTTAATATTCGTATCATCTTCTCCATGCGAATACAATATTTTGTAACTCGGTAAAAACCCTCTACGGTATAGATGACTTCACACATTTTTAACAGGAATGAATTTCATATTCTGACATGTGTTACACGGACAGTACATCTTACACTCCGGTAAGCTGTGAACTCCATAAAGTTTCTCAGCCCGGCAGCATACTCTTCGGTTAATGTGGCAGTTGCTTCATCCATACGTGGTCCGTCCATCCAAAATCGATCGTTGTAGTTTGCCATCGAAAATTTGTGATGGAGAGAAATGGAAGCCGTTCCAATATATTGAAGATATAAATCGATGAGAACCGATGGCTTCTTACTTCCACCTAATTTTCGGTTGCAATAGCGAATCATATGTGAAACGTTCGTATTATTTTTAACTGACGGGAACCGATGGAGTTATATTTGCAAATTTATTTAAAATACATATATATATATATATATATATATATATATATTGGTAAGCCGTCGGTTCCCATCGGTTTTAATTACAATTAATTAAAAAATATTAAAAAAATAAAAATACCGTCGGTTTTAATTAAAATTACTTAAAAATATTAATAAAAATAAAAATACTGTCAGTTTCTGTCGGTTTTAATTAAAATTAATTAAAAAATATTTAAAAAAATAAAAATACCGTCGGTTTCTGTCGGTTTTAATTAAAATTAATTAAAAATATTTAAAAAAATAAAAATACTATCGGTTTCCTTCGGTTTTAATTAAAATTAATTAAAAATATTAAAAAATATTGAAATATTGTCGGTTATGCTATACCGTCGTTAACCAGTGGCTTTATTTTTTAAAATTTTTTAAAAAATTTAATTATATACAGTTGGTTACCATTGGTGTCTTCAACCGACTGCAATCGATAGGTACTATAACGTTGGACAGACCGACGACATGCAACGTGTAACATTTTTCGGTCAATGGCTGTTTGTTCTACGGTCGGTTTTAAACCAACGGCATAACCGATGGCTTTTTTGCCGTCGGTTATGCCTTTGTTTTCTTGTAGTGTTTGCTTAGCCTCACTTAGAAGTTCTCCATCTATTTCATCTTCGTTTTGAATAGTATGGACATCATCAACATCACTGCTCAAGTTTTCTTCTTGCGAGGAACAATCATATTCAACATCATCCAAGTATTCCTCAGTCTCTATAGTTAAAAAAAATTAAGTAGTGAGTTTTCAAAATTTCAAAGTTCTAAAACATATTAAGAAGTTATACCACTTTCCGGTACTTCATATTCAGAACACTCAAACTCATTATCGAAAAGGAAGATATTATCGACACCCGAATGGTGAGACGATCCGGAAGACACAGTGTTCTCTGACAAAATAGGAGTGATGAAAAAATAAAAAAAAATAAATAAATTAACAAAATAGATACTTTGTAAGTACAATGTTGTTCCTGAAAACTACTCACATTAGTGAAGCAAGTAACACAATAACATCAAAATAACAACAAGGAACAAATTGTAAAAGAAAACCTATTTGTAAATAAGATTGTTTTCGCTTTGTGTTGTAGTTCACTTACTTTTAAGACAAAGGAAGAAAACAATTAGTTTGTATTTGTAAAAGCTGAAAAAGTTTGTAGTTAGCTATTATTACTACAATTAGATTGTGTGTACTTGTAAACATGATTGTGTTTTCACAACTTTTTTAAAAGGTGGATGGTTAAGATCTGATTTTATAATTAAAAGGAAATTAGAGGTTGTTTCCGTAAATTGTAGTACATATCATAACTCACATGAATTTAGGTCTTTTAACCATAATAAGACAATTGTAAATTGACTAACTAAGTGAGTGGGTTGGAAAAAAAATCAAACAAAAAAGCAAACGTTCGTAGTTATCAACAAAAAGTATTAAATAATTTACACTACCACACATAAATACACATTATGATAATAAGTGTTTTTATCTTAATTTAAAAATATAGAAAAACATATGATAATTTTAAATATGAAATAAAATATATAGCTTATTTGGGATACAATATAGGTATTGAAATATGGATACTATAGAGACGTAAGGAAAACACAAAAGGCCAAAAAAACATTACTAAAGGAAATAATTGGTGAAAGTAAACATTAGAGGTCCAAGAACATTCCTACATCATTTTAATAAGCCACTTATATGCTAAATTACATTTTAGCAATTGTAAAAAAAGAAAGGATTAACTACACTACGATGATTAGTGTTGTGTAATGTGTCCTTTATGATAAAAAAGAAAGAATGAAGGAAATCTACTCACCCTACGTTCAACATGCAAAAGGATGAAGGAAATCTGTGATGACCCATACATTTTATCGCGGATTTCAATTGAGGAAGTAAAATTCACTCCTTATTGGCTTGCCAAAGAGCAAGGGATCCAAAGATATAGAAGATTGTGTGAGAATCGAAATCCCAAAGCCTTGTACCAGGTAGCAATTTGCGGTTTTTTTAATGAAAACAGAAAGGATGATGGTCTTGCATTATTCCATGAGGCTGCTATGGTAAATCACGTAGATGCAGAGTATGTTTATGGAATCCTTCTACTTCATATTGGCGGCAAAGGGAGATAAAACGGTATTGAAATTCTGTCAAAGTATATTAAACCGATGTTGTCAAAAACAGTAGAGGAGTTTGTTAATTTTGACAGACAGGTCAACGACAATCTTTGGACATTATGTTATCATGTAATCAGAAGATTAAAAGAAGCTTATGTTCCAGAAAAGTCTGACTGTGATGGGAAAACTAAGAACTTCTTTAAAGTTGAGAATCTCTCGCATCAATTTGGTGCTGACAATGATATGAAGAAATCATAAATGTGTATGAGTTGCATCTTTAACTATGCTGTCAAACATTCCCTTCGTGGTTACAATTTTAATTATTTACAGTTTTAAATTTTAAACAATTCCCCAGTTTTAAGTGTTTTTATACTGTTGAAATGTTTTGTAACAAATTATTATTATAATTTTATTTTTACCATTTGTAAATGTTTAAAGGATTCAAGTCTTTTTTTTTTTGTCGAAAAAAGGGAGTTAATACCTCCCAGACTTCATTCAAGAGAAAACAAAAAACCCCTACGTCAAACACATACGTGGGTATGAAACTCTCATCGTGTCGTCTAACATAGTACATACAATTCAATTATTAATGAAAATTAATCAATTAAAACCAAAAATTAACATTGACAAATAAATTAGAAAGATAAATAAGAATGTAGTGGATAAGAGGTAGTGGGATAGTTGGTTTGATTTTTTGTTTCATTAATTTATTTATGTTGTTTTTTTGTTTTTTAGCGTTAAATTAAAAATTATGAGTAAACATCATTTACAGTACACTTATCTTTGACAAACAATTATTAAACACATTACAATCTATGGAAATTTAAAAGATCTTGGAATAGAATAGTGGGGATGTATAAAAAACTTAAATAATTATATGATAACAGTTTGATTTGTATAGCTACGTAAATATACTCTATGATTTTGAGCAATGTATATGCTAATATTATGATATGAGAAAATATGAACACATATATATAAACGGATAGTTTCATAGATGTGTATGAAAGACAGCATTACATGTAGTGTTTAATAAACTATATAATCAAAAATATAGAGTGGATGCATAAAAAAATATAAACATAAAATAATAATGGCAAGTGATATGTAAACGAAAATATAAATGCAACATGAATAAATGCTAAAGAGAAACACAACAACGTAAGATTATACAATAAACCTAATAGATAGAAACATAACACATCATAAAAACAAAGTAACTAATAATATGTAAACAAAGTTAAACAAATATGTAAAATAAAATTAACACAAACTTGGGGATCAACTATCATTTTCCACTTTGTCACACTTAGCCTGATTTATCACCTTAGTTTCAAAACCTAGCGTAATTGTCGTTGTTTGATTTATATATAAGTTCAGACTTTTCCTTAGAAGAGGAAACTTTGTCACAATCAGCCACATAAATAATACCCTCCTCGTGTGAAGGAACATCTTCAAATTTTGCATCATGACTTCCGATTTCAGTACATAGCTTTTTATGGGTAGATACCTCATCATATATCACAAAAACATTAGTATCCTTTCGCTTATAGGTTGATGTAGTAGATGTCGAGTTCGTGATCTCAGAAACCTCAGCACTATCAGGATCAATGATATTCTGTTTGGAAATTAATTACATTCCAAATAACATGAAATGAAACTTTATTTGTAATAAACATATATACCAAACAATTAAGTTTATAGATTGTACATGATCTTCATCATTCAACTGTAATTGTGCCATGACTTACTTCAAATGTCCAAACAAATCTTTCTCTGACCATACTTTAGAAACTATAAAAGTTTCTACATTGTTTCCTATGTTTGTTGGGACAACGCAAAATAGGAATTGAAAGGCTTTGCCAACGATTTGCCTAATTGGCAATGACAAATTCTCTGGATCTTCAACCTAATAATTTTATGCTTATTTAAACGGTATTGCACAGGCTAAATATACAAAATATACAAATTAATAATATTATAACTCGAGAATATCTCATCGATCATTCCACAAAGCAAGGAATCAGCACTGTCACCCACAAGTTCCATACCAACATAATCGAATAGAATACAATTTATGTCGCATGTGTGATCTATTATGTTAAGATGAAGTTTGTACCAGAAAACGATAGTATAGAAACATAAAATATATACTGAGTCGTACATTCGGTAAGAGTAAATATTTTTTTTTAAACCTTGCAATAGCGGATATGGAATGATCGTTGAAGTTCTAACATACAAAGTAGGGTTTGGAGTATATATGCTTTGATTGTTATCAAACATTGTCTCCTTGCAAACTTCGTTGTTGCATTTCTTGCATCCAAAATAATATCATCCTAGGTCCGTGTCAATGGTGGAGATGGTAACCATGACACGACAATTTACAACCTGGTAAACATAAGGAATGTTTATAGTTGTTGTGAACAGACATATAAAATTATTAAATACCAACATATCTCGTCATTAGTATTAACATGTTTGTAAAACGCACCTCGTCCATGTAGAGGAGATCAACATTGGTTTTCAGAGGGTAATGGAAGGAATATTTAGAACAGAGTGATGCTAGGTCCATGCTTAATGTCTTAGAACAAATGGGAGTAATGCATAGAGATAAATCGGCGAACCTAAAAAATTGAAAACAAATATTGGAAAGTGTTATGATTGATGTACTTGAACATAACAAACATTGTAAATGTTAGAATGACACTTAACAATTCCTTAAAAGCCTTGATTTCAGGTTTGGTTTCATTAGTGGTCACTATTGACGACAAGAAAGCATTTGAAATGCTAATATTATCTATGAAAATATTTATAACACAAAACAAATTGTTAGACAAAACACGATTACAACATAGTAAACATTAATGTGCATAAACTGTTACACATACAACTGCAATATATATAATTGCAAATAAATACCGTCACAAACATCTATTTTGCCAAATCTTATCAAACAACAAATTTCCCAAATAAGGTGCATGTCAGATAGTTTTCCCAACGGATTAAAACATGAAATAATAGATTGGTATTATTACTAATTTTTATTATTTTTTAAATAAAAATGAAACAAAGTGTAAAACAAAAACTAAATATTAAAATAGCACATTACACTTACAGATTGTCTCTCATAAGGAATTTGATCTTTTTGGTTTCCGTACCACGAACATCAATTAGATCCCACGAACCAATACCCACAACTTTCCCAATAATGTTTGAATAAGGAGAAGTAGATATGTATGGAATTTTCAAATAATTTTAGAAAATATATTATGTTGTAAAGAAAAAAATGTTCATAAACCATTATATAAAAATTGTAGAATTTAAACAACTAACCAATTAAAACTTTTGTGGTTATCTTACGACCAAGAACATTATCAAAAGTAGCAAGTCGTATGAATGAATTATCCGTGACAACATCACAATTGGTTATAGTAGTCATGCTAGTAAACCCAATCTTGTAACAACCATGTGAAGGTTTGTACAAAGCAAAAAATTTCACCAGATTGAAATTTTTGATTATCTTCCACTCCCCAACAGTCAAAATATTTTCAAATTGTGTAATGTTCTCTTTGCGTACAATGGCTCGAATTTTTGATCCCTAAGGAAATCAGTGAAAATATATGAAATGATGAAGTAAGATATAATGTATGAAGTTGATTTTGAGGTTTAAATAAACTAAAATGAATTCCCTTACATTTTTGTCTCCCAGGAGCAACTCTAAAGATTGGTCCATGATTGGGTTGTGCTGCATCCAAGAGTGTAGAATCTTAGCTCTCACGGTCCAAGACTTTTGAAATGGCTTAAGTGAATGAAACATAGATATATCATATGCTGCATTCGAAGGCTGTTTGTTTATTTTTCTAGGGAAACATTCAACCATGTCTGCCATTTATGTGAAACAAAAGTTGTTGTATTTTTTTTTATGTTCGTTAATTTAAATGATATTGAGACAGAAAAGTATGAGATTATGTTGCTGAAGAAGCGTAACAATAATAGCAATTTCTTTTGTAGTGGATACACTCGACATGGAAGAGTGGAGCTAATTTTACGCTTTTGATATTATATTTGTTGAATTATAAATCACATTGTAGTTAATAAATAATCAACTACTTTCAATTTACAATGGTTAGTGTATATATTTGAAAATTTTGTTAGGAATAACAATTTATTTTTCTTGATAGTTATACCCTAGAACTTTTTTGTTTCAAATTAGTAATGGATAGTTGGTGTAGATAATAAACTTTAAATATATATATATATATATATATATATATATATATATATATATTACTGGTGATTTAAAAAATGTAAAATTGCAAATATTAAACATAATATTCAATTTTACAAATAACAATAACAGTACCACCTTAAATTGCTAAGAAAATGTTGACAATAATTGGTTTGTTGCAAACATATATTATTTATTACAAATATAATTGGTTGCTTGAGTTGAAAAAAAAAATAGAATAAACAAAACACTAAAAATTGACTTCACAACACATATAAATCGTTGGTTGTATTCAACATAATAATATTAATATATATTTATGAGTTGTTACAGATATTAAAAATGCGTCATATATTTATTATGTTGTTATGTGGATTGTGTTGTGCATATTTAATTGCAGAGTTTTATGAGTACAAAACAAATGACAATTAATCTACACGACTAAATAACAATACTAAAATCAACTTTAAATACCCTGTCAACATACAATGTTTGATTTTATCAGAAACACAATGGTAATCATAGTTTTGTAGGTTGATACATCGGGGAAAAACAAAACCAAGCAGGAAACAAATATAGGAAGTTCCAATCCAACGTTCTTTTTTTTGTTTTAGGCTAAAAAATACTTCATTTAAAATAGAAACACCTTACAATTGAGCATTACTGAGGGCCCATTTAACAACTTCATCTGCTACAATGTTCTGAGAGCGTTTAACAAAACAGAAACGACACAAAGAAAATACAAAAGATAGAGTAAAGATCAGAAAACAATTAATCATCTTATTAAACCTCCAATGATCAGTTGCCACATGATTACAAAATAAATAGTCAAACACAATATCAAACAGTTACAATCATAATTACAATAATGCTACTTACCAGATTTCCTAACACTCTAAATGAGTTTGGATATCTCATCTACAATGTTCTTGTACTCTGCAAGTTGTGCATTTGGACTACAGTGTATTTCACCTCGCTAAAACATTGACAAAATATGTATCTACATTAACAGAATGTAAATTTCCCAAAATACATTCACAATAGTAGGATCACATACAATATGTAGGGTCACAATACAATTCAAACCAGTTTACTTAATCTAATTTTGAACATGTCAATCCTAATAAATGAAAGTGTTTGATCTTGAATATACCGAGATTGTATCAATTAATAACAAACCGGTTTTTATCACAAGATTATTAGAAACAAAGTCATATGTGAAATACATCCCCACTCATCATTTGTTGTTTCCTAATATAAGTTCGGATAGACTTGAAGACATTGACATATCAAAATATATAAATCCTTATATATAATATGAAATGATTTTTTGCTTTAAACTGATTAGACATATCTAACCGTCTTCAATAAAAGTAGACGCCGGTTCGACGAACCTGTTTGTGAAAGAACACAACCATTAAACACAATAAATACAAGCAATCTCAACCACTTCCGATAACACCATTTCTACACCTTCTTTTTTTTAGAAACTGATTTCACAAACATGGCCCCTAAAACATAAAAAGTCCAAGATAGTGATTCAATCCTATTTACTTTTCCGGATCATGTACTAATCTTGATTTCTTCACTATCTGGTGACTCCTCTCTTTCTTCACTTTTAAACCTTCAATCTACATGCAGGAGGATGAAGCAAATTTGTGATGATTATCACATTCTCTCACGGCTTTCACTTGCTGAAGTAAAATTCATTCTGGAATGGTCAGAGTTAGACCAAGGTTTTAAAAGGTATAAGAAATTGTGCGAAAATAGAAATCCAGAAGCGTTATACTGACTTGGAATTTCCTCATTTTTAATGAAGACAGAATGGAGCTAGGTCTTGCAATACTTTGTGAATCTGCTATGGTTAATCACATTGACGGCAAGTATCTTTACGGAATCCTTCTACTTCATATCGGTGGTGAAGGAAAAATCGAAGGTAAAAAATCCTATCTGAACATATTAAACCATTGTTGTCGAAAAAAGTTGAGGTGTTCTTGGATTTTGATCATAGAATCGATGAAAACATATCGGCACAATGTCATCACATAGTTAGAAGTTTAAAGCAAGCGTATGTCCCAAAGGTTTGCGGCTGTGATGGGAGAATGAAGAATTTTTATAATGTTGATAATCTCTAGAATGATTTGGGTGTAAACAACAACATCATTACTGATAAAATGTGTTATGGTTGTTTCTATAACTATGTTGTGAGACACTCTTTAAGCGGTTGGCATTTTCAACATGTAATTAAGTTTTAAATGTTTAAAAGTACGCTTTGTTATATGTTTTTAGTTTCTTAAACGCTATGTAAGATAATATTAATATAAATCAATGTTTATCTTTTGTTATATTCCAAGTGTGTTATACATTCAATCGAATGAGTACTGATAATTTAATCCGTTGTAACATACATCGAACTTTTCATAAAACTCATAAAACTGTGAAATTGTAAAAGTTATAAGTAAAACTGTTAAAATTTTGGGATAGAAGATTGAGGAATGGAAAGATGGGTGTAGTGTATATTAAATAGTCAATTTTTTGGGTGGTTTTAGTTTATTTGGTTTTCTTTTTTAAAAAAAATATACCAGGTAGTGCAGCGGTAGTTTAAATTAAATAGATTAGTCTACATATCAATAGAAGTATTAAAAAAATTACAAACAATAAATAAGTTTTAAATAATTTGTTAATCCATAAAAAATTGTAATATACATTACTGTTTAATGTAAAACTAAAATATTTGGACATCAAATACGTTTAACTAACAAATACATGTTAAATTTTTAAAATAAACTACATTTTAAATGTATTAAAATTGTAATAAAACATGTAGAATACTTACAGCCCAATACTCAAACCAAAAGACGATTGAGTTACATTATTGGGCCATGACACATTAACCAGCAACTGTAAGGTATTATTTAGAGCAAGCCCAAATATGAGTCTGTCCGAAAAAGTATTCTAATCTAGGAATTCATATCACAAAAACAACCTACTTACAGACTTGATTTCGACGTAAAAATCTTAAAGGAAACACAAAAGGCGATTGATTCATATTTTTCTCGTAAACCTTGGGATAAAAATGTAAGTGTCTTCCTTTCAATTTTCTGGATTCATTTTTCGTGCCTATATTACTTTCTAGCGGCCACTAAACACTGATAATTGTCTAACCTAATTCCAATTTCTTAACTTATTGTCGTTCCCTTCGTCTTTCAAGGTGAATGGAATATAATCCGTTGATCTTCAAGTAGTATCTAGGATTGCGTATAAACCCAATTTGAATTCATAAGTAAAACAGAATGAATAATTGTGTATGTGATATAATTTATTGTTTTACCATTACAGAATTATTTACTTAATCTCTTTGAAATATAGCAGGAAAAGATGGAACTAAAAGAGTATCTACATTTTTGAACAGACCTGAAATTAACTTCATAACAACAGGTTTGTACAAATATATCTCTCCTTAACAAATTTATCAAACTCCACTTTTGTGTTATTGAATTATTGTAAAAATTATGACATTTGATAACATTATGGTAAGGGAATTAAAAATAAACATGAGGTAAGATAAACACTTGATATAAAAAACTTATAAACTTAGATAACATTGATAAATATGAAATACAAAGACAATCAACTTAAAGTAGTAGATGGCGTACTAAACACATTGACTTGAAAATAAAAGAACGTACAGATTAACCTAATAAACATAGTTTACTTAACAAACTTAAACAAAGGTATTAAATCTCCAATGATCAGTTGCCACCTGATTACAAAATAAATAGTCAAACACAGTATCAAACATTTACAATCATAAATACAATAATGCTACTTACCAGATTTCCTAACACTCTGAATGAGTTTGGATATCTCATCTACAATGTTCTTGTACTCTGAGAGTTGTGCATTTGGACTACGGTGTATTTCACCTGGCTAAAACATTGACAAAATATGTATCTACATTAACAAAAGGTAACTTTCCCAAAATACATTCACAATAGCATGATCATATACAATAGGTAGGGTCACAGTACAATTCAAACCAGTTTACTTAATCCAATTCTGAACATGTCAATCCTAATAGAATAAAGTGTTTTATCTTGAATATACCGAGATTGTATCAATTAATAACAAACTAGTTTCTATCACAAAATTATCAGAGACAAAGTCACGTGTTCTCTATTTAAGACACAAACTCCATATGCCAAATATAAGGAGATTAAGTTGAGTCTTTCATTGCCAATAGTTCATATAACTGATTACCTCACATTGTGAATAATCTTCAGAAGAAATCAGACTTGAGTCCTCAAAAAGCATTTGAGTATAAAAAGACAATTGGGAGACTGTTACTTTCTTTAATTTGCATTGTTTATCCTCTCCCAACTCCTCTGGACACCTACGAAGACGTATACATGCAGAGGTGGTATTAGGTTGTGTTGGGACACTCCCAGCTGCTTATTCTTCCCCATCAGTCAAATAAACATGAGTGGTTTGAGATCTATCAAAAGGACGAAACGAAGACAAATGCAGCGCTATGTAGAGGGTGAGAGCAGATTCAGGATTCTGTACGGTTACAGAAGAAGCGGAACTGTCTTCGTTATCCAATAAGTCTTGAATTCCCTGGTTGAAAACCAGATAATATGAAGAAGAGTTTTGTTTAGTAATTTTTTTTTCACGGCTCAGTACCACGCTTCGATAACATAAATACAAATACTTTAACAATCTATTTACTATCATGAAAAGTTGAATGAAAATTGGTTATTGGATGCTTCCTCGAGAAACGATAAAGCAGGAAAATATGTAAACTTAAACATGTCTTCTGATGAACGTCTTTTCTATTCAGAAGGTGAAACATTAGGTTTTCCAACTATGATTGAACTGGGCCTGCAAATACAAAATATCCTGGTTCACCAGATACAATTATCAATTATGATTGACAAAATATAAATAATATAAAAATATACATTATGGACTGTCAATTAAACATTGTTTCTGCGAAAAATCGTTGATTAAACACTGAACTCCAGACGCATTTGATTAAACATGTAATTTATTGTTGACTTTTTAAAAACATCAAACTTATGATTGACTCGGCCAATTAAACACTCTGTTAATTTGACTAACAAAATTAATTAACTCCGTTTAAAAACTGTTAATCTTCTCAGTTAATTGAAATGCAACGTTTCATTAACACTGCCATCGTCTCCTTCACACCTTCTCGTGCCCTGTTAAGCACATGCTCATCTTCCAGTTCTCTCCACATCTGCAGAATCCCAGATGCTTGAGTTCTAGGCCTTTCACTAGCAAAATTATCACCTTCAAGTTCAGACCTTCTCCTCCTCCTCAAATGATGCTCATCCTCCTCATCTTCATCCTCTGGGTTGTGAACAGGACTGCAAGACCCAAATGAGATGCACTCATCCAAGTGGCCACACATGAATTCCTCAAAACCTCTCTCAAATACAATCAACAATTCACGCTCCCAACCTAAAAACTACTCATCGCATCTTCCCAGAATTTTTGAGAAAATCCCAGAACACACAAAATCCCAACGACTCATAATTTCACACGCAAATGTCCTCCAATTCATTTCACCTGATATTATTTCCAATCATCAGCCAAAAATTGAACAACCAAACCCAAATTCCACTTCGAATTATTAAATATAAAAATCAAAATTCCGAAACCGATAAACACAAATACGAAATTGAGATCAGCGAGACGTACCTCTTCGTGTTTTGATGGCCAAACCAGAAATTACAAAAGGAAATACGAACCACGCTTCTGCAAGAAGAAATTGTGCAATCAAAAACCAAACAAGATCGATGAAGAAGAAAGGGTTTAAAATCATAGGCGATTTTATCAAAATGGTAGAAACTACAAGAAAAATAGATGAAGTTTTCTCAGATAGAAGGAACAATGGCGATTAGATGGTAAAAGAGAGAGGAAAAATGGCGTTTCATGTGTTAATGAAACGCTGCGTTTTAATTAACTAAGAAGATTAACGGTTTTTAAACAGAGTTAATTAATTCCGTTAGTCAAATTAACGAAGTGTTTAATTGGCCGAGTCAACTATAAGTTTGATGTTTTTAAAAAAGTCAACAATAAATTATATGTTTAATCAAAGGTGTCCGGAGTTCAGTGTTTAATTGACAGTTTTCCTAAATATATTTATAAAATGATCGTTTTTTGCTTATTACAATCTTTTTTACAATTGAATTGTGAGTATCAAATGCCGTTAAGTGTTCAAATATGATGATATATACAATATATTGCTACTCGATAAGAATGCATAGAATAAAATATAAAAAGAAAACAAAATAACATTCATTTAACTATACCTTAGAAGTTAATGACAGAAAACGCAATGTTAGTTCCAAGAATTTGTTTTAAATTTGAGTTCACCTAATTATTGTCTCCATCACAACAACCTATATTATTTGATGTAAGCAAAGTTTAATATATAAACTGAAAGAAGATAAAAATTTGGAAAATATTAGACTACTCATTTTCCTTGAAAATAGAACAACACAACTAATAACAATTATCGGAAATTAGTATAAATTTTACATAATAGATACCTCTTAGAAAACGAAGAGTCACGATGAGATTTTAAAAAAATATATATATAAACGAATCAGCACTTTAAGGGAATTCGAACCTCAATTATTCTGTAACTGTAAATGTCTACATTCACATAAGATGAATCACAACTCGGTTAAGTTAAAGGTGTTCAATGTATCAAACTAAAAACTTTTCAAATATACATATCTTGACACTTTTATTGCGACCCTTCGATTTTTTTTCAAAATATTAAAATTATTCGAATCAGTTTTGCATCTATATAAATAACACTAGATATCATACTTCTATATTTCAAAGTCTGTTTGTTTCCGTCATCAAATTCTTTTTCATGGCATCAAAAAAGAAAAATCTAAATGTAGCACAAGAGGAATATATATCAACATTGTCAGATCATATCCTGACGACAATAGCATCAAAATGTGCTACTTCTTCCGTCTTTAATCTGTTAAACCTCCATTCAGTAAGCAAGAGGTTCAAAGAAATATGCGATGACAATGAAATCATAGCAAGTGTTCCAATCAGAGAAGTCTCATTCTATTAGTATGTTGGCGAAACAGATGAATTCTATAACAAATATAATAGATTCCGAATCGCAGGAAATCCAGAAGCATTATATTGGATATTAATTCTTTTGTTTTTCACAACAACTGCAGAGAAGAGGGACTAAGATTATTTTCTTAAGCATCCTTGGCTAATATATGTAATGCTCAATACATCTACGGCATGATTCTCATATGCCTTGGTGGTGAAGGAAAACAAAAGGGTTTTAATTTGATGTCTACATTTATCAAAACGATGATGTCACAAATAGTTTCGGAGCTTTAGGAATATAATAGGTGAGTCAACAGACAACTAAGTCCGAAAACCAACGCAGTCCGTATAGAGTTACAGAAGATGTACGTGAAAGAGAATTGCTATTGTAACGGACAAACGGAGGAATTCCTATTCTTTCATCTAAAGCATGTTTAACTTGTCTATGGGATTATGCAGTCTGAAACTGGTTTGTTGATCTCTACTGGGTTTACGACTAAAACTTATTAAACCATTGAGTTTTTATAAATTTTCGTTATTTTAGTTAGGTTTTGGTTTTTACTTTGTTTTGTCTTTATTCCTCTTGTAATCTTCTTGTGGGTTTGTGTTAACAATTCTAAAATTAACAATCTTATATGTTGCATTTATTGAGTAAGTTAATTATGAATAATTAATATCTTTTCTGTTTGTAAATGCTAATATAATAGGGGAAATATATTATAGCAAATTAAAACAAAAAACTTAAAGTAGTAAATAATCGTAACAAACAAAGAAGAAAAATAACAATAAAACACACATTTTGATCTTATGAATTAAACAAAGAAAAATACCAATAATTAATAAACTTTAAACCATCTTGATGACCTAATATCCTTTTCCACTATGTCACCATACACATCGCCTGATTAATATTATTACGATCAAAATGGAGTGTAATCATTGTTATGTGCATTAGATATTATTCCAGAATTCTCATCAGTAGATTGAACTTTGTCACACAAAGTCACAAAACTTATGACATTGAACGGTGCCGAAACTGCTTCAACATTCACTTTCTCTTGCTTTCCAATTGCATTGCAAAATTTTTTGTTGATGGAAACATCACCATACAGAACAGGAAACTTAGGTTCCTTTTGGCTTACATATTGATGTAGTCGAGCTCGAGTTATTGCTCATAGAAACGTCCCCAATATGAGATAGATCAAGTACTTGTTGTTTGTAAATAAATTACACAAATAGTTAAAATTAAATACAAATTTATTAGTGTAAACTTTAAATTATTAAACAAAACATTTCATTTCAGTCTCTTAGTCAATCCAATTACTTTATCTTCTTTACTTCCTCTTTCTACTTCTCTATCTCTCACCTCTCTTTCTCTCCAATTGTATAGACCTCAAAATTCTGATTTCACTTGGGTTGCTTGGTTTCCTTTCCTCAAGGAATTCACTCAGGAAATAATCGTACTCCTAATTCTGACTTGAAAGTTGTTGAATTGGGTTTGGAATCGATTTCTTTAACTGGACTTGAATCTGATGATACTGGAGTTAGTTGGTTATGGAACAGTTGCAGAAAGGTAAAGAAATTGAATCTAAAACGAAATTGAATTTGAACACTTCTCGGTCCTAACCATTGCTTGCCCGAAAAAAGAGAAGGTGTGAAGAAGCCGAGTGCTTAGTTCTCCGGAGATATCCCGGAGACAGAACCGGCGTTTGAAGAAGAAGGCGAAGGAATCATCACGGAGATCGAGAGAGGAATCATCGACGCACTCGTGACCAAAATGACGACGGACTATTACGTGTGGATAAAATTTAGTCCACATGGCTGCTTTTTATTGGTTCTTCTTTGTATAGATTTCTTTGTTTTTTAAATAAATAACATAAAAATTTTCAAAATGTGAAGTGTGGACCGTTAATGAAACGTAGCGTTTTAATTAACTGAAAATCGTTAACGGTTTTCAAACGCCATTTATTATTTCTGTTAGTTAAATTAACGGAGTGTTTAATTGGCTAAGTCAACTATAAGTTTAATATTTTTTAAAAAGTCAACAATAAATTACGTGTTTAATCAAAGGAGTCCGAAATTCAGTGTTTTTTTTTGTCAACCATCATAATATTAGCAACACTACCACAAGGGTAGAGTAAAAGTTTACAACACTAAGTCATTAGCCGACTCTCAGGAATTCAGTGTTTAATCAACAATTTTTGGCAGAAACAATGTTTAATTGACAGTTTTCCCAATTAGTATTAGTTTATTTAGCAATTAATAATTTACATGTATCTTACAACTTCGCATATTGTTTCTTTGATAAAGTGTTATGTAAGACTTGGAGAATTACTAATATAGTTATTATAAAGGTTTGTTTATCAACTTGAAATGATCAAGCAAGGTTGTAAAGATATGAGTTTTTAATACAAAATTTCATAATAAAGAAAAATAAAATAAAATTACCATAGTACTCACAAATGCTAAATGTATTAAAAATGTTAAAATCAATTGTAACCAACCATATAATAATGAAAGGAAGCATAATATTAAAAAATGACTGGAAGCTCGAGCGTAATATTAGACCAAATATTTCTCACCTTGTATGTGTAAGGGCCATTGAAATTATTCTCATACTCCACTATGTTAGGAAAGTCTTTCCAAACAAATCGCTAATTGCAAGAGGCATCCTTTCATGATATACAATAGTTATTATTTATAAGGTGAGTGTTGTTGCTTATAAATCTTTAAAAGTTTGTCATATGGAATAAGTGATGAGCAAAATTAGGATGCATAACATTGGTTTTTATATATGAGAATACAAAAAATATATTAAATAAAATATTAGTTTAAATAAAATAAGATATCGAACTAAATATGAAAATTTAAATAAAAGATAATAGAAATACAAAGGAAAGCTTTAGACCATCTAGGATATCTCAAGCATACAATTAGACCATCTGCGAAAGCTCAATCTTACTATTGCAGCAAACCTTTTTCACCTTGTATGTGTAATGGCCATTGATATTGTTCCTCTTCTCCACATTAAAGCCAAACTGAAAGTCTTTCCAAATAGATCACTAATTGAAAGATGCATTCTTTCAGGGAATTCAATCTATATGTTGCAAAAAAAAAATTTGATTACTCATACGGTGATTAATACGATAAAAAAACCAAGAAAATAAAATAAAAATCAACAAATTAGGTTAAATTACCTTTCTAGATCGATCGACTAAGAGATCATATACTCTTTCTCATATAGCTTCAATGGCCAAACGTTCAAACAAAAAACATTTGGTTACACCAGAATTGTCCATTACTTCTAAATTCAAGTTTAACCTAATTTGCAAGAAATCACATGAACGCAAAATATTAAAACGAAACAGTTTTATATAAATGAAATCAAAATATATCTTTTTAGCATGAATGACACCAAAAAGTCAAATATTTCTTAGGGTAGTTTTCGTCAAAAATATCATCCGGTAAGCGAGGAATAGTATCATTTTTACAGATGTTGCGACGGAAATAATACCAGTTTGGCTTCCAAGAATTAAGTCCCAAAAAAGTTACCCATAACACGGTATTTACCAATCTGAAATAATAGCTCGATAACATGAGAAAACAAAGTAAGTTAACCATTCTAGCTTATAAATACATATATGATGGGTCACATATTGAAAATCTTTTAATTAATCTAGTACATAACTTTGTTGATTGATGTAATTTAACAATAGATTTTCTCGGATATTGTAGCCAAATATTATCATCTCCAGTTTTTTTTGACTTGTAGGGTTCAAGATATTGAGACGTAGACCATCATTCGCCAAACTGAAAATTTGTTTAATTAAGTAATATATAAAACAAAAATAAAACGCAGATGACTAAATTCGAAAATAACAATTAATAGTATATTTACGTCTTCATGTTTTGTATTTGAAGAATTAAAGCACTTATTTAAAAAGTTGTTTTTTCAGAGTCATTGATAAGAAAATGTGTATCTATAAAAACAGAAAATTTTAATTAGAAAGAAAATATACTAAAAAAGTTTTTTTTTGTTTCATTTGTTTAATAACATAATGTTACCATTCCAATACTGGATTTTTGCAAAATGAATGAGCAATTAAATAATACCATTTTCGGATTCAGTACAATGTTTTGTGAAGAACTCAGCAATATACCCCCAAAAAGAACATTTCAGACGATCACTAAGATTAAAAGAGATAAAATAAACAGTTAGGACAACAAAAAGAATGAGAGATAAAATTAGTAATAGTTTTTAATAAAACAAAACATGACGGATTATAACATATGAAACATTGCATTGAATGAACTGTAAAAACATGAACTTTTAATATATGAAAAATGACACGTTTACCTCCCCAATCAACTATTTTTCCAAATCTTATCAAACAAGTGTGTCAGCAATTATTTTAGCACATTTTCCCCATAAGGTGTAGGTCAGAAAGTTCTCCCTACATATTGAATCGTGAAAACAATATGTGGTATATGTAATTTTTTAAAAAACACATACAAAAATAATAAAAGAAAATTTTTTTTTTTAAAAACAACTAAATCAAACCATGTAAACATACCAATTGTCTCTCATGAGGAACATGATTTTTTTGATTTGAGTACCCTGAACATCAATTAGCTACATAGCTCCAATAATCACGACTTGCCCGACAATGTCTGAATAATAATAAGTAGTAGTGAAAATAAATCAAACAAAAAACAGCATACTAATTGTATATTTGGCACAACTGACCAATTAACACTTTTGTGTTTAACTTACTACCAAGAACATCATCAAAAGTGGCAAGTCTTATGAATGAATCATCTGTCACGGGATCACAATCTACTACAGCTGTCATGTGGGTAAACATAGTCTTGTGCAAACCATCTGAAGGTCTGTACAAAGCAAAACCTCTGTCGAGAGTAAAATTTAAATTAATCTTCCACATCCCAACAGTCAGAATATTTTCAAATTGTTGGACATTCCATTCACGTACAACAGCTGCTATTTTCGATCCCTATGGAAAATGTTTAGAATAATCGTATTAGACAATTACGATTTAAGAAAATATGAATTGATTTAATTTTGAAAATAAAAAAATATTTATTCCTTATATATTCGTCTCTGAGGAACATCTCTAAACTTTCTCCGGTGATTGGGTTGTGAGCTTCCATGTGTGGAGAATCTTTGCTCTAACTATCCAAGAGTTTTTAAATGGCTTAAGTGAATGGAACATCGAGAAATTATGAAGGTGCATCTGCAAGTTTGGATTTTTTTTTTCTAAGAAAATTCATCAATGTCTACCATGTTAAGTGAAATGAAATGTGTAATAGTTTGTGTGTTCTATTATTTAAAGCGTAGATAAGAATAAAATATAGAGTTATATTGCTGACCTAGCATTATGATATTAGCACTTCAGTTAGTAGTGGTCTAGTGGATAAGTAAAAAAAAAATTGGAATAGATTAAAGTTTACACTTTTAAAATATTAATTGTAAACAAAAGATATTTAGTTTAAATTATAAATCATATTATTTTAACACAAGACAAAGTAATTTCGTTTTGCCAACCGATAATATTGCTATTAATCTTTAATATATAAACTACCATTTAAGTATTTATCTGAAGCTTAATATTTAATTAAATTTCTAGATAATTTAAAGATTTAACATTTGATTTACGGTTATAGTAACAAAGTATAAAAAGATAGTAGAGTTGCGGGGCTTGTTAGGCTTTTTTTATAATATAACAACGATTACTTTTGAAAAATAGATAGATTGTTAGATAAATTTTTACAGAAACGGAATATAAGGAACAAATTACAATGATCGAAAATGTCGACATATTAAAAAAATGTTAACTAGAACGTATTGAGCATGAAGAATCATAGGAGAGTGGTATACCGGAGAAGACAATAAATTATTGTTGTAGATCAAAATGTAATTTACAACCAATAATGAATGTAGAATATATACTTGAAGACTATATATATGTGTTAAAAAATAAATTATTAAAACTATATATCTCTTTTTACTTTAAGATTACATTCATAGTTGGATCAAATATATTTACTTCATACTAATTTATTCCGACATAATATATAAAATGGGCAATTCTTCATGTATAGTTTATGACAAAAACTATATGTATTGTTATCAAAATAATATAATATCATTTATCAAATATTTTGGAACCATAAAAATACAAAGCGATATATATGAATAATCTTTTTTACCATTGCTGAACAAAACAATATGATAATAAGATTACTAAATATGTTTTAAAAAAACAGCATATGCGATCTGGAAATATGAATAAAATGAAACTTTGACTATTAATTAAGACTACTAAATTCTAAACGCAACACTAAACAAAAAATAAAAGAAATTATATTAAAACAAAGTACAACGCAATTTTCTTAGAATGTAAAACATATTGATGGACATCGATAATTTGTCACTTAGTCACACCACGACGGTTTACTATTCTTATGATCAACCTTGATATCCTTTCACATCAACCTTTATGGTAGAAACCGCAAAATTTGTCACAATCATTATCCACCTTTACACCGCTATCGGATATCAACGAACATTCGGCTTTCATGTATGGATTTTCAATTTCATTGCACATATTTTTGTTTGTGGATACATCATCGAGGGATTCTTCATCATTAATACCAGTTTCCTTAGACGTTGGTGTATTTGGACACGAGTTAATGGTCTCAGAAGCTTCCACACTAATAGTAATATCAATGACATCATGTTTGGAAAGTAATTAATAGTGAATAATATTTAATGAAACTACAATGGTAATGTAGGTGAACATAAGCAACAAACAAATTTGCTATAAAATTAAATCCTGGTCTACATGGTTCAACGGTATATTTGACACCGCTTCCTTCAAGTGTGAAAGCAAATCATAAGATGGTCATACCCTTGAAGCTATAAAAGTGTCGTCCTACATAGAGATGTGTTTTGGATCAACACATGTGAGGAATTGATAGCTTTTCCCAACGATGTTCCTTATCAACAAAGACAAATTTTCTGGACCGTAAATCTACAAATATTTATTTATATATCAGTTAATGTAAATTTTAATTACTTGAGAATAAAATATATGATGAATACCTTAACAAATCGCCTGCCAAGCAGATAATCAGCTCTCTCTCCAATAATTTCCAATCCAGCAGAATCGAATAAAACACATTTCATGAGACCTATGTGATCCATTACCTTGAGATGAAGTTTGTACCTAACCCCGATAGTATGGCAACGATCAGTATTTGTAATATATATATAAGTTGCATACATAGTGTAAAGAATAATTAAAATATTGTAACCTCGTATATACATATATCAGATACTTGTTACATTTCTAACAAAAATACTTAGTGGTTGGAGTAGAGTTTCCTAAATTGTACTCCATTTGCGTCTCTTCTAAGACTTTTGTGTCACATTTTTGGGATCCTAAATAATACCATCCATTGTCTATGTCAACGCCGAAAATTGTACACAGGACACGACAATTGCCAACCTATTGCACATAATGTCAGCAAGAACTTAATAGGGGACATACAGATGAAGATAATAAATCACAATAGTATAAACCCAATCAGCCATAGTATAACGCTTATCAGTTTCCTTAAGATCAGCAATAGTATAACACTTATATTGAAGATAAAACTTATCGCTACAATACTTAGCAAAGTCAGCCTGATGTATGCGCATGTGGTTTTCAGAGTTGCATGCCATATTTTTTTACACAAAATTGTGGTGTGTTAATTGTCGAGGAAAAAGTATAGGGTAGATATGAATAATATAAGCGACAATATGACTGACTAAGCACCACTTAATTGTGGTTACAGTTGTAGTGGATACGTGAAAGTGGGCGAGTGGATCTATTTTTACACTCCTGTTCATAAACTTTAAATTCGTTGTTATTAATGTAAATTTGTACATGACATATATTCAACACATTAGTAGTTGCTATCAATTATAGCGTGAAATATTCAATTAATTAGGTTTAAAAATTTATACATTGCACATCTGATAATATTTTACAGAAAAATCATAACAAAATCTTGGGATAGTGGGATTTATTTGTGACTTTCTTTTTTAAATATTTTTATTGTAGATATTTTAAGTTTGAAATATGTTTTTGATAATGAATGTTGTTATATGAAGCTTTCAATAATTAACATCAATATAATACTAATATATCATAGCGGACATAATAAAAGAAAAGAAAAAGTAATAACAATCGTATCTCGATTGTCACAGATAAGTCATATATATTTTCTATTTTTTTGGAATACATCACACAATTGAGTAGACAATAGTGAACACCAAAACATCAATAAATATAATATTTTGTATGGATCAAATATAATATTTTGTATGGATCAAAAATTTGGTTGCTCGCATTCAACACAATTATAGTGCTTTTTTGACTTATTAAACTTGCGTCAATTTTGTTTAAACAACGTGTTGCATTTACAGATTGGTGAACTCCTTAAATTGTATTAAGTAATATGAGATAAACATTTAACATATGAATATGTAGGCAATTTATCAGTCATACTTGCTCGGTTTTGGGTTACATATATAAATGTTAGTGTGATAGTATTGAATAAAATGTTTATGTAAGTAGCATATAACAAATATGAAGATAAACTTAGTGCATCAAACATAAAGATAAACTTATTGCATTAAACATAAAGACGTAACATAGTAGTACTAGAGCAACCTAAAAACCTAAACATGAAAACATAAAATAATGTTGGAAATAACAAAAGAAGGAAGTAGCTTAAAATAACTGCATATGAGAATGAAAATACAACTGATTATAAAATGTGAACAAAAAAACACAAAGTATATCATTTCTCCTTTTTAACTTTGTCACACTTCTCTTGTTTAACCTTTTTGGATCAAACTTGGCTCTCTTGTTTTGAGGCAACCCTTTAATTTCTGTCTTCCTACTCATAGCCAAATCATTAACAAAGTCGACATCAACCTTTATAGGAACGTGAAGTAATTCACCATCATCAATTTTCACAGGTGCAACATGTATTTGATTCTCAAGTTTAATGGTGTTCAATGACTCATCATATTCTTTCAACTTGGACATAGGTGTAGTAGAAGTAGAGTTTGTGGAATCGGAAGCCTCAATACTACTAGTTAGTTTCAATACATGCTGTTAAAAGGGAAAATAAATATTTAAATATGAAAAAGATACACATATATTCAATAATTAACTAAACAAAGTAAATCTATAATTATAATAACCAAATACCTGATCATCTGTTGTTGATGGAAGTCTTGGTATTTCTGAGTCCATGTGTTCAGCTAAAGTCTCCCCCGAACAAACCTTAACTACCTTAAATGTGTCTTCAGTTTTGGATATGCTTTTAGACTCGACAAATATCCTTAATTGCTTGAGACAAATCTTCTGGATCTTCAATCTGTTAATCAGACTTACAATTAATGAAAGTGTATTGAATTTTATATTTAAAATATAAAAAACTAACGTCATCATAATTGTCACTGAGGAGTGCTTGTGCAGTCTGTCCTACTACTTCTGTTCCATATGAATCAAATAGCATGCATTTGGATGAACCAGTGTGATCCATTATGTCAACATGAAGCTTATACCTATATAGAATAATGTTGGAAAATTAGTATAGTATAATCAATGGAAAAAAAATTCATATTGATAAAGAGTTAATAAAGGTAATAACCTTGTTGTAACATCTTTGGGAGTATTCTTTACACTTCTCAAAGAAAAACTCTGGCTTGACATCAGTTGTGGAATGAGTGTACTCAACGATTTCCTCCTTGAAAACCTTTCTATTACATTTCTTGCACCTGAAATAGAACCATCCAGGATCAATGTCAATGGCAAAAATTGTACACAGAACCCGACATTTACTAACCTGTTAGCAATTATCAACTCATTCCTTTTAGATATCAACAGAACTTTATTGAAAAAAATTAATTACTACATAAATGTACTCAATTAAGCAAATTGTGAACTATACCTCATCCATTTCTAGAAGTTCAAAAACAGTTTTTCTAGGATGTTGTAGACAGAAATTGAGGCTTCCAGAAGTTAGTAGCATGATTTTCGTTTTAAAGAACATTATATGGTGAAAACCTGGTTGGGGAAAAATAGTCAAAATAAAGGTAGATGCTTATAATTCAATATAACTGTCCCACAAAAACTTAATTGTTGTTTGAAAGCTTTAATTTTCGGTATGTTGTGATCGGTAGAGATAATCGAGGCATCAAATGCATTACAAACATGTAGTTTGTCTATACAAAAAACATTGCATTAGAATTTCAAAAATAGTATCAGAACATATTACATTTGAGAATTTTTAAAACGAAAAATATTGTAAGAAATACCTTTCCATATATTGATCTTCGCAAATCTAATGAGAGAGTATACATTTTCGTTTCCTGAATTGTTGTAAGTGTTGTACATTATATCAGTATACTTCCCCCATGGAGTACAGTTAAGATGAAGTTCTCTTACAAAAAGAACAATAAAATAATATTAGTTACAAAAAAGTACTAGTGCTATGTGTTGCAAATATGAAACAAATAAAACTTACAGGTTGTCTGTAATCTCGAAATCGATCTAATTGGTTTCTTTACCACGAACATCAACCGTCTGTATTTTCCCAATACTTACAAGTTGTCCGATTACGTCTACATTAAATATAGCATGAGGTAAGAGTGACCAGAGATGGAAAATGAAGTATCGAAAACTAACAATTAAAAATTCCAGAAACATACCAATTAAAACTTTGGTTGTAAGCTGACCACCAAGGACATTGTCAAATTTAGCCACAGATACGAATGAGTTATCGTTTACAGGCTCACAATTAGTAACCATTATCATGTAAATGAAGCAAATCTTGTAAGTATAGAGAGATGGTTTGTATACACCATAATCTTTGTTCAGAGCAAAAGTTTTAATAATCTTCCAACTCCCAACGGTAAGGATATTCTGAAACTTTTTCACCTGCTCTTTCCTAATCACATCACCTATTTTGTATCCCTGGAAACAAAAGATTTCATTCGATTTAGTACAATGTTTAAAAAACTTAATCGTAAATCATTCATCACATACAGTTTCATCTCCGAGAATAAGTTCTATTGACTCTCCCACGGTTGGCGAGTGTTGTCTCCATGAATGCAATATCTTAACTCTGATTGTCCATGTCGACTTGAAAGACTTTGGTAATTCCAACATAGTAAACTCAGAATGAGCGATCACCGGTAAAACTCTAGAATCAACAGGACCCATTATTCTGCTTTTTGACATTGCTTGAAGCGATGTTTTTTAAGATACCGCAGAGAACAAATGTTTACAGAAAAGTGAAGAAAACAATTTGAATGAGTGCAAATGGTGAGAGACGTGTAGAATAATAAATCGTTTACAAATTAGAAGTTACATCAAACAGAATCAAGGTGGACAAGTGATCGTGTGAGAGAAAGTGGGGATAAACACCTAATTTATCTCATATAATTTGTTTTGCCCCAAATTGATTTCTCTCTTTGTCCTTTTCAATTTAAAAATCAAAATTGTCTGAGAATCTCAAATCGATTTCTCTCTTTCTCCTCTTCTCCACTGTTCATCAAATCGATTTTTTGCCTTTTCAATTTTGAAATCGAAATTGTCTGTTTGAAATCGCAAGTCTTTTCTCTCTTTCTCGCAAGTCCACTTTTTCGATATATCCCGCTTACTTGTTTCGATTTTATTGCTCTTCCTTGGCTTGATTTGCAAAGAATACTGAGTTAACAGAGAGTATAATGGGTTCATCAACTGCTAAGCGTGGATTTCCGACACAATGTGAGTGTGGACGCGGTGTAAGGAAGTACACATCACACACGGCAGACAACCCAGGACGTCCTTTTCATAGTTGTGACAGTATGAAGAAGGTATTATCTTTTGATTCAAGGGTTGGGTTTGTGCTGTGTATAACAAATTGATTGTTGGTCTTTGTGAATTGGTAGGATCATGTATTTAAATGGTGTGAAGATTCTTTGATAGAGAAAGTGGAGGATTTGTTACCAAAGGTAGATGACATTAAACGTGAAGTGAGGGAGCACAGAATTGAGTTTAATACCATGAGAGATGAGATGTATGAGTTACATCGACATGTTCTGGATGTCAAAAGTGACATTTAGGTGATGAAAGTCATTTGTGGGTTGGTGATTTGTGTAATTGTGTTGGTTGTGTTGGCTGCGTTTGTGTTTTTGTGATTTGTGTAATTGTAAGCATGTGATTTGACGAGAGTTGATATGAATTTGGGATCTTCTATTATAAGTTTATAGACGAGAGTTGATGAGAATTTGTGTTGGTTTGTTGCGTCTGTCAAAAAAAATGAAGAAACTCAATAGTTTTGTAGAAAACAACAAAGCCTTAAGTTGCAACACAGAGCCTTAAGTTGCAACACAGAACCTTAAGTTGCAACACAGAACCTTAAGTTTTGTTTTTCAAAAAAAATAATACAAAGTAGTCTTACAACAAAAATGATAACTAAAAGTCTTAAAATCTGAACATGAACCATGAACAAAATAGCATTAGCATCTAAACTTGGGATCTACGGACAAAAGACATCCCTTCTTGTGAGCATCCAGCTTGTAATCCATAGACTTGAAGTTGTGATCCACCAACCTACAATGAACAACACCAATCAAAATGCTTATAGAATGCTTAAAATGAACAACGCCAATCAGAAAATGGTAATTAATGTACAAATCGAATGTTTATTTGGACGACCTCGTGGTTGTTTAGCAACATGCTCAACTGGTGTAACATTGCAGCTGCTCTTGTTGTGTCCTTCTTCTCTACAATTGGAGCAAGTCATAACTCGGTTTTTTCGAGTCAGCCTCGAGGTGACTGCATTTGTGGCAGCTTCAGTTCGACTTTTACGCCTTGCATAATTGCTCGGTCTCCCAGCCTTTCCTACTCTGTTAGGCAGTGGTAGTACAGGTAACCGGTTCACCCTGGGCCACAGCTTCTTTCCTTCCATAGATTGTATCCCATTCACATATGTATCTCGCCAAAACTGAGTGCTAAAATACTGTGAAACATAATCCTCCACATTCAATTTTTTAGCAATAATAACAGCTGCAGCATGTTCACATGGTATACCATTCATCTTCCACTTCAAACAACCACAAATCCGTTGCCTCATATCTACCCAGTAAGAACAACCATGTAGATCAATCTCGTGCATATCACCAGTTGACATGTATCTCACACAATCCCTTGATTTGTTTATGGCCAAATTTAACTGTTTCTGAGTACTCTTCGTGAACCTAGTCTCCAATTTCTGACTCATAAGCGACCTTTTAGCAGTTCTCACCATGCATTGTCTCCTAATATCCTCCAACAAATCTAGTAATGGTTTTGTCCTAGCCTCGCGAATAGTTCGATTGAATGACTCACATAGATTATTAAGAATGTCGTTGCGGCAAGTTCCATCCCTGAAGAATGCCCGACACCAAGTTTCCGGATGCAGTTTGAGTAGAGCATCATAAGCTCCTTGGCTATGTTTCCTCAATGCCTCAAAGCTCTCGAGATAGTCTCCTGTTGTGTAACTTTTTGCAATCTCCAGTACAGCCTCTCCATCTCCATGTCACTATTGTCTCGTTTCCAGTGGCCTTTAATGTGTCTAGCACACATTCTATCCTCGGCTTCAAGCAGCTGATTGTGGACTGCTTTCACGAAACCCTTTAACAGAAAAAATAATAGTAAGTTAAAATACTTATACATGTTAAAATCAGACGGAGATTGAACTAATTGTTATGCCAAATTTACCTTTTGTTTGTTAGATATTATTGCGTATTTGTTACCTTCGCCAAGTCCCAAATCAATCTTCAAGTGATATATAAACCAGTCTCAGTTTACATCGTTCTCAATCTCGACGACTGCCCATGCAATAGGCACAATCCGGTTATCACCATCACGCCCAACTGCAGCTAACAATTGTCCTTTGATATCCCACTTCAAGATAACATCGTCAGCTCCTATAACGGGTCTGCAATATCTATTCCAAGATTCTCTTTGAGCAGCAAAACACAAATACATTCTATGAAACCTTTGTAAGCCTCCTAGAGTTGGACCCGGAATGGTCTCAATGTCAACGATACTTCCTGGGTTAGTCTTCAGTATCTCAGCCTCGTAATCCCATATGCGTGCAAACTACGCTTCATGTTCTTTTCTTTTCGCCTTGTTCACTCTAGTCTTTGCTTTTCGACATTCTTCTTCAGTCACATGAAGACCGTAAATCCTCAGTATTTCTGCTGCCATATCTTTTGCTGAAAATCTGGGCTCAACACGTAGCCTCTCTGTGTATAAATCTGCAATTGTCGAACTCGTAAGCAGCTTTGTGTACCCAGAACGTGTACAAATATGCTCATCTTCATATACCTTAACATGCAGCTTGTGTTTACTCCTTTTGTAAGAGCAATATATTCTCCATTTGCACTGTTTCTCGATATCAGAGCAAATAGCAACACACCTCTTCGTCGTTGAAGTGTAAAGCTTCACATCATAACCTGTTTTCAAAGAATACCTGAACAAAGTTTTCTTAAAATCTACTGCAGAGCCAAATGTTTTGTCAAGCCTAAGAATATCAATATCATCATCGTCTGAATTGTGACCATTCCGGTTTCCATCACCGGACAAAGCATTGTCACTCTCAGGCATATAATCATCTCTCCAGACCTCATCATCCCTATCACTATCTTCGCTATCATCATCTCTACTCTCCCTAGATGCAATGTTACCAAAGTGAGAAGACAAAACCTGACCCGCGTTCTCTTCAAGTGGTACCACTTCTTCGAATGGATCACGATGCTCTTCTTCTCCATCGCAATCATCGTCTGCTTCTTCTTCCTCCTCTATTTCGTCTTCACGCAACTCATTTCACCTTTCATCAGATTCACCTAATGCTTCACTCGAATTCACCCGACTCGATACTTCATGAGCTCCACTCGAATTCACCCGACTCGATACTTCATGAGCTCCACTCGAATTCCCGCTCGGATTTCTACTTTTACTCAGAGATTTAAGCATTTGATAGTACCTAGCGGGACTTCGCATCGCGTCTTTCTTCGTTCTCATCTTCGATTGAGATTCTCAAAAATCGAAATTGAAAAGGAGAAAGAGAGAAATTGGACATTGCGAGAAATAGAGAAGAAGAGGAGAAGAGGAGAAAGAGAGAAATCGGAAAACTAGACTTGCGAGAAAGAGAGAAGAAGAGCAGAAGAGGAGAAAGAGAGAAATCGATTTGGGGCTTGCGAGAAAGACAGACAATTTCGATTTCGACTTGAAGTTGCAAAAACTCGATTTGATGAACAGCGGAGAAGAGGAGAAAGAGAGAAGTCAATTTGGGGCAAAATAATTTTTCTAGGGATTTCAATTTTTTTGGGGGTAATACGCTGCGTTTCGATGATTTCGTTAACCCAACAAACGCTCAGTTTAATTAAACTGACGATGCTTAACGTGTGTTTATTTTGACTAACGATGAACCTAATATGGTATGGTCAACTAAAAGTTTGTGATTTATTTGGAGAGAGAAAAAGTTCAGGTTTAAAATTACAAAAACGCGTAAGTTCATCATTAATTTGACCGTTTTTCCAATATAAAACATTCTAGTTTTATATTATGTTTATTTCATTGATTTATACAAATTATATTAGTTAGAACACCCAACTGTCATTAATAAAAAAAAAACTAATTTGAAAAATCTACCTAAGCTTTAATATAGTAGATCACTTCTTTTTTTTTCTTCAACATCATATATAAACGGTTAATCCAATTTAATTTACTACCTATCCTTTATTAATATTCAGAAAGAAAAAGTAATAAAGTTTAGTCGTCTGCCAATTGCAAATCGTCAAACTTTCACCGATAAAAACTTTTGACGGTGACCAAGCTCTTTTTTTTTTTTTTTTGTCAAAACGGTGGCCAAATTCTCATTTCGGTATTTACTCTCTAAAACTGATTTTGATTCCCGAGGAGAAATTTCCCACACTAGACCAAAAAAAAATTGCCGAGAATATGTCATGGCTGCGAACGGCGGTGAGTAAGGCGGTGGAGGTCGGAAGCCGCAAAAATATCACACGAACCGTTAGGAACTATGCCGACTCCGTCGTCCAGCAGGCCGGTCAAGCCGTCGCTGAAGGAGCCAAATTGTTCCAAGACCGCATTGTAATTTCTCATTTGCTTTTAATTATTCCCGTTTCTAACTGGTAATTAGGTCTAATTTTCTAGATTCCACTTTTGATTTTGCTAAATTTTCACCATTGTAATGAACTGAAAGCTCCATAAATGTTCTTTCCTTTGAAATACGATATGTTCACTTAAATATTACTCTCCTGAGCAGCTGGAATAGTGACATTACAGGTTGCATTACTTTAGGACTAGTAGTATAAATAATCCAGACTGCAACTTTTGCAGGGTGTTGGAGCCTTTAAGAGTGTTAATCAGACGATTCAGAGATTGGAAGAAGCTGCAGTTTCATATAGAGGTCGCGAAAGAACATTGCTGATGACCAGATGGCTTAATGTGCTTAAGGAGATCGATGGAGCTAGTGAATGCTCCGTAAAAGACAAACAATTGAGTTCGGAAGAACTTGCTTCTGCTGAAGTAAAAAAACGTGAATGGGTATTATCTGAGTTCTTCTTTTATATAAGAGGAAAATAAGAAGTACGCAAAGATTTTGACAATTGCCTCGGATAGTAGTGTCAAGCATACTACATAAGTAGAGATTTATGATCCGTGTGCTGTTTTAAGAATCTTACTTGTTCCTGAATTGGTTTATGAAGATGTCATCAGATCATCCTGCCTTCTAATATATATTAAAGAGTATTACATAAGTAAATATTTGGTAACTTTTTCTGCTAAAGGATTTGATTGACAATGACTTTCTTAGTACTATTCTGCTTCTAATTTCGTATGTTGTATTTATGACCTTTTCCCAACAGAATTCTTTCAGACAATTCCTTTCCATCTGCAGGTTTTGTATTACGATCCAGATATAGGTGGTGAGCCACTAAACTTCCGTGATGTTTTCCTGCAAAGTCAAGCTCTGGAGGGCATCGTGCTGTCCATGGTATTCTTTTGCAACTCAAACTTGGTCTTTTGGTGGCTAGCTGATAAGTGATAACTGATAACAAACAGTACCCTTTCTCTGAAACTAAGGTAGACTTGTAGGAACGTGAGAGATGCAGCATCATTGATTTAATTTCTCAATGTTAATTCAATTTCTCAGTGATAGTTGAAATGTTAAGAGAAAATTTATTTGGATGGAAAGAGTGTAAAGAACAAACCAGATTAAGTAGTCTTGTATGTATTGAAAGCTTGTCATTTATCTGGTTTATCAGAATGTTTTGTGTACTGTACTATAACTATATATTTGGGTTATGTGAGTGAAACATATGTACAGTCTATGGGGGTTAAAGGTTTGACTGTTCATAACAGATTATTGAACCACCACATGACGAAGAAATTACTCTACTTCTGGAGATGTTTGGGTGAGTTGGCTGGCATTTCAAACATCACTGTAAAAATGGCTCCCAATAAGACTCCTAGACTTTTTTTTTCTCTTGGAAACTAACACAATTTTATTGCTATTTTCATACTTAAACAATGATTCATAGAGCTTAACATTATTTCCAGGCTTTGTCTGAATGGAGGAAAGGAAGTTCATGATGCCATAGTCAGCAGTATGCAGGATCTTGCTACAGTTTTCTCAAGTTACAAGGATGAAGTTTTGGTAAGCGCTTGAACAGTAAAACTCAGCATTTACGTTAACTTTACTGGCTTTTGGATCTCCTCCTAACTTCGTTATTCTTCTACTTGGTTGCTCTTGTACAGGTTAAGCAGGATGAATTGCTTCAGTTTGCCCAAAATGCTATCTCAGGGTTGAAGATTAGTGCTGAAATGTTGAGGTGATACATCAAGATATTGATCACTTTATTGCTCTTGTTTCTATTCATGAATGAATGAATCAGTCATAAAGCCTTGCTCATCTTGCATCTCTGTTGATTACTTTCATGTTTTCAGAATTGATGCTGAAGCTTCTGAACTTAGAAAAAAACTTGAAAAGATGAATGCCTCTCAATTTCCACAGGAGGGTGAACACAAGGAACTTAAAGAGGCTCCTTTAACAATAGAGGTGAGAATGCAGTATCTCGTATCTCTCCCTAGGCTCATTTAGGTACCTCCATGTGATAGACTTCTTGTTTTGCAGGCTCTCAAAGAAACACTTGCAAAGATTCGTATTTGCTCCAGATTAGAAGGGCTTCTCATTAGAAAGAGACAGCTAAGCAACAGTGATTCACCAGATATACATGCTCAGAAAGTAAGCCTGTGAGCTAATCAGTCTAAAATTATTCAAGTTGATTGATACTAATATTTATCTTCTGGTTCTCCTTGTTTGTGCTGATAGGGTGTATTATGAGTTTCATGAAAGCATGTACATTTCTTGACTTTGGATGTTAGGGAGAATGTTAATCATGGAACATAATGGATATTTTTCCTTTAACCAGGTCGACAAGCTCAGGGTTTTATTAGAATCTTTAGCAAATTCTACTTCCAAAGCTGAGAAACGAATTACAGAGAACAGGTTTAAGTTTATCATTTACTCTACTTAGTTTCTTTTTATTTGCGATTAATACGACTTATTTTTCAATTCTGGTATGAAATGGTAAATTCACCTGATGGACAAGTACTTAGTTTTGTACACTTTGTATTGCTATATGAATGTTCAGCAAATACTGCTGAAACAATGTTCTATTCATTCCTTGCTCTCTTTTGCTTGAATTTAGCATATAGTTTTTAAAACGTTCTTTCTATATGTATCATATGTAGACTATGGCAAGAAAATTTGATTTTTATCAAAGGTTGTCTTCTTGTACCTCTTACTGCCATTGAATGGATACGTATTTAGTTGTAGGAAATATAGCATCGATGGATACTAACTCTCCATATATCTTTTCACAGACTTCAGAAAGAGGAGGCACTAAAAGCTCGTGTGGTGAAAGCAAATGAAACTGGTGAAAAGGAAAAGGTCTTTATCTCCAACTTTATTTATCTGTTCTTTGGTTATCGAGTTCAAAATAAATAATTAAAACACTATCAGCTGCCAGTGTTGAGGTTCTTTCCTATGATTTATTATGTACAGGAATTGGGTGCAGAAATTGCACAACTTGAGAAACAGAGAGATGAGCTGGAAGCCGAATTGAAAAGGGTATGTAATCTATATTGAGGTTCTTTCCTATGTTTTTTTTTTTGCTTTATCCTGGAGGCTTACATATACACAACTGAAAACATATGAAAATTTTGTCATTGGACGTAGTTAATTACCTGTTCAATTGAAATATTATGAGTTACTGCTTTTATGTAAAGTATTTCTATTTTTGATGTCTATATATCTATGAGTATTCAATCATGTAGGTCAACATATCATTAGCTGTTGCTCAAGCTAGGTATCGTAACGCGACAGAAGAGAGGGATCAATTTGGTGAAGCTAACAATCAGATAATCGCTCACCTGAAAACAAAGGTGGCATTTTCTTATAGATTATAGCTCGCATGCCTAATAATATCCACGTGAAATAATTTTCTTCTGTTGATTCTGCGTGCAGGAGGGTGACCTGTCCAAATCAGTTGTAGCTTGTAAGAAAGAGGCAGAAGTTATCAAGACGTGGATTAACTTTCTTGAGGATACATGGCTACTTCAATGCTCATATACCGAAACGAAGGATATGCAGACTTTGTATTTCTATCAACTCTTAACTGTTTCTCGCACTATATTCTGCTATGCTGCATGACCACTAAAAATAATCCAGCGGATGCATGTCTTAGGGACGAATTGGAGAAGCATGAGGTTTATTTCTCGGATGTAGCTTATAATATACTCTCGACATACAAGGTAACCTCTACATATGGAAACTTTCAACTACTAATGGATAAATGACAGAGCTAACAGAAATAATCATATTGTACAGAAGGAGGTGGCACCTTTAATAACTCGTATTGAGAATTATGCGGAGAATCTGAAGAATCTGGGTCCTGGGTAAATGCCTCTTGTTGAATTGGATTTCTCTGATATTTGCCCGGTTTCTGACTAATAATACCTCTAGTTGGAGTTGAATTGCGTTCAGTAGTGGTGGTAACAGTTTTCGCATGTGTGACAGATCGGAGAAGCCACCAAATGCAGATCAGGGGGATAATCAGGTCTCAAACCCGAGGCAAAGTCTGGAGCAGGAGTATCTAGACTATGAGACCAAGGTAAGAATTGCTGTTTAGTAGGTCGTGAGTGATCTTTTCATTGAGAACCAAATTCGCAGGACCAAATTTTGCAGAGGCACTGTTATGTTTTGGTTATTTTCCGGATAATCTTCCTCGTCACTGATCTGGTTTGATTAAAACATTAGATCATTACCACCTTCAGCATTGTGGATAACATGAAAGAGCAATTCCAGATTCTCCAGAGCAAACTGGACAAGTGAGTAAAAACAGAATTCTTCCACCTCTTATTAAATTGATAGAGTTATATTATAATAAGTTTTGAACTCTGACATCATAATTCCAGAAAGGGCGACCAGCGAGTGAAAGAGCTATTTGATGACATGGAGAAATTGAGACAGCAGTTTGAAACCACAGCGAGGCCAACATTAGAGATAGAGACTCCATCACCTAAAAGCAGTGTTTCATCACCCAAATCTCCCAAGCCCAGCAGTAGCGTGGATGCTCCAACTGAATCTACTCTGACCCAAAAGCCAGAGTTGAGCAGTCCTTCTAAGGCACCGAATGCTACCACTGGTTCCAGTAAAGAATATAACCCGGAAGCCGAACTAGCCGAGCTTGAATCTGAATTTGGTAAGGTAGCTCGTGATTACTCTGCAGATGAGGTTGATGGATGGGAATTCGATGAACTTGAGAAAGAACTGCAGTAGTAGTAAGTAGTACAGCAACTGGAATAATACGATCATCACACAGATGCTCACTCACATACACAAACATGTTCTGCTTTGGCCATAACTCCTAAGTTTCTTTTGTTAATCTGTATGGTAATTTATGGTAACTGCTTGTTGTTTGTATGTCTACTTGGAACAAATATTTGCACTAAGTGACTGGAACTGCATAAACATTTGATGCTTCTGACTAGACATGTTAAAAGCAGACAAAACCTGCCTCTACTCAGTGGATGACTAATCAGTTGATGGAAACCACTAGACATCAATTTGGTTGGCCCAATTGTCTTTTAAGATTATGATTTAAAATGTATTTTGTGATAGATACAAGCGTTGACCCGCTCATCAACATCATGAATCGAGCCGCCTTTACGTTTATCTTCACACTCATCTTGTGTTTTTTTTTAAACACATGTTTTATTCCTTTCCAATTTTCGTCAATTAAAAAAATCGTCAAAATCGGCACGCAAGCAGATTTTTATTGGATGGGTCTCATCAGTTCTATTGTAGTGTATACGTGACGAAACTATTAAGCGACAGCAATTGTTCTAAGGTAATTAATGAAAAATGTATATGTGAATATATAAGTTTAACGTTGAAAAGAAAACTTCCATCGTCGATTATCGCTAAACTCTCCTCCTCTCGTCGTTAGAGTGCAGGGAGATACATCTTCGGATCTACCTTTTGATTCTGAATAATCTCTAATCATTTCATCTGATCATCTCATCGATTGATCATCCCGATTTCATCGAATTATCTCAGTCATCTTTTCCTTCTCAACTAGGGTTGTTAATCATTATCCGTTATCCGCCGGATATCTGTATCCGTATCCAAAATTTGATCCGTAACACGGATATCCGGACTAAACGGATACGGATAATAGATTTTACTATCCGCCGGATACGGATACGGATACGGATATGATAAAATAATGGGCCGGATATCCGCGGATATCCGGCCTATTACCGAAGTCTAAATGGGCCGGATACAGAGCGAATACGGAGTGGATATCCGGTCCATTTAGGATACGGATATGGATCAAAAATTAAATGGGCCGGATACGGAGCGGATATCCAGCCCATTTAGGATATGAATACGGATCGAAGCCTAAATGGGCCGGATACGGAGCGGATATCCGGCTCATTTAGAAAATATATATTAAAAAAAAAAAGGATATTCGCGGATATCCGGCCGGATATCTGGCCCTTCCGGATACGGATACGGATAACGAATTTTACTTTCCGCCGGATACGGATACGGATACAGATAGGTCAAATTGGGCCGGATATCCGCTCCGTAACACCCCTATTCTCAACACACACATTTCAATTACAGTCACATGCAACAACATATCACCTCTTCTTCACTCTGATCCCATATCTCCCTTCTACTATTAATCACCAAAGTCCCAATACTGTTTCTTGTTTCTTGAACGCAACTAAGCACCGACGATTTCACTCTCCTCTACTCACAGCAGTGTGATGATTCACCATTACCAGATGCCTTACAATCTATGTCTATCTCTGATGATGCTCCCATTGATTTACCCACGAGGAACTTATTTGACTTGCACTTCGGATCAATTTATTTTAATTGGGAGATAGCTTAATCCAAAGCAACAGATCATGGCTAAAATGATGCTAACAATGTCAAGAATCTGGCGCATACAAAACAAGATCATAGGTACGATTCTCTCGAAAGACTATTTCCAATTTCGTTTCCCGTCAGGTGAGTCTCTAGACTCTGTTCTCAAATTTTAGCTACTGGAATTATGAGGACTGGGGAATTATTATCTCTCGGAATGAAGACAATCAAGACATTCAAACCTTGGACACATTTCCATTATGGATTCACATGTACAATATTCCAGCTAAACATCATTCTTTAGATCTCTTCACAGCAGTGGCTACAACTCTTGGCCAGGTATTGGAAGTAGACTACAACCCGAATCGCACACAATTGCATGAATATGTTAGAGCTAAAAAATTCTATGATATAAAGGATCCACTTCGTCAAAGTTAAGCATTCCGATTTCTTGAAGGGAAAGTTATCAGAATCAATTTTAAATTTGAGAGGTTTCGGAAATCCTGTCACAACTGTCATCAAGTAACTCATGAGTAAACACACTGCTCATGGATCACACAAGACTCTCCCCCAACTTCCCCTGTGCATAGTGAGGATACCACCACCAGGACCCACACTGATCCACTAGCCCAACCAGCGTCAACAGTAACAGAACCTGAATCTCACAAGCTGACCAACAAACCGACCCAATTGACCACTACTTTGGAAGTTAACAGCCCTACTCAAAAGCCAAACCTCCAAACTTTGAAACAGACAAATGACAGTGAAATCTTTCCACCTGAGACTCTGAATGACGTATCCATGACAGAACCTTCTGACAAGGAGATGGATAAATTTCCACCAAATGAAGTCTCCACTCTGTTATCTTTGCCTAAACAGCACACTACGAGTAATCACACCGATACAAGATGTGAACAACCTGACCATAAACAAGAATTGGAAAAGAGAACATCACACTCAAAGGCAATCATGACAACGACAACCTCAAGCCAAACTCAACATTCTAATCACGCTTCCAAGCATTAGTCATCCATCCTTCTGAGTCTCATCATAAGAACTTAGCACATCAAGGAAGAACAGCGATTAAAACATACTCCCTCAAAAGACTTACCAGCTCCCCCTCAGCACCTAACTCACGGATTGATAACCACAAGCAGGAAACACGGGAAGGATCCCCTCCCCCCCAAGGAAAAGATGTCTCAGAAAAACAGAAAACTCTTCCACTTCAAGAACAAGAGAGTGCTCTACACTGCAATACCAATGATCAGGTGGCTTTCCTTAGTCACCCGAAACACAATGAGCGTACTCAGTTATAATTGTCAATGTACTCAGTTATTCTTAGTTCCTCATGGAGACTAAGAATAACACAGAGTATGTCTAATCAGTCCAACAATGGATGGGTTATAGTTTTTCTTTTATTTTAGACCTTGTAGGTTTAAGTGGCGGTTTGGCACTCTTTTGGAAGAATAAAGATGATATTACCATACTTCAGGCTTCTCCAAATATCATTGATACTTATGCAAAGATTGGATGTCAAACAATCTTCATCTCATTCATCTATGGACATCCAGTAAGACACTCCAAGACTACGACTTAGGAGTTGGTTAAATCCATAGGTAATATGCATTTTTCCCCTTGGATGCTTATAGGTTATTTCAATGAAATCCAGGGGAATGACGAAAAGCTTGGAGGCCCTACACGACATGAAAACAACTTATACCAGTTTAGAGGACTCCTTCGGGAATGTGTTATGCACGAAATACCAAGCTCAGAACCTTTTTATTCTTGGTTTGGATTCAGAAATAGTGAATGGATTCAAATACGACTTGATAAGGCATTGGCGATGTTGGTTTTCTCTCTGTCTTTCCGCACACAAACACCAAATATCTTCCCTTGCTTGGCTCCGATCATAGACCTATCCTCACCACGTTCATAGACAACTAGATGAGATTTCAGTGAGATGATCCAATCAGGTTGGAATGATGACCGTCTAGATCCTTCCGCGCACGTGTATGATAAGATTGTTCACTGTCGAAACATGATTTTTTGCCAGAAAAAAAGGAGCAACACCAACTCAGCTCAAAAAATTAACAAGATCAGAGCCCACTTGGAAGAGGAAATCACTAAACCACACCCTGATAGAGGCTCCATGGCTACCCTTAAAACGAAACTAGAATATCTTTATCTAGAAGAGGAGGAATTCTAGAAACAAAAATCCAAGCAACGATAGTTATGTGAAGGAGATAAAAATACAACCTTCTTTCACAACCGTGTCAATCAGCAAAAACTAAGAAACAAAATATTCTGCTTACAAGACAGTCAAGGTTTTAACCACTTTTTGAAGGTTCAAAAGGGTCTATTGTTGCTGCTTATTTTAAAGAACTCTTTACAAAACCTCACCCACAAAATATTGAAAGGTTAACTAATACAATACAGCAGAAGGTTACACTGGAGATGAATGCTAAATTACTTCAGCCAGTAACTGAAATGGAAGTGAAAGCTGCAGTGTTCAGTATAAAAAGTAGCAGTGCCCATGGACCTGATGCGATGACTGTTGTCTTTTTCAAGCTTACTGGGATGTAGTCAAAGGCGGACCCACGTTATAAATTGAACCCCCAAAATTTGTAATTTTTTTTTTATTTTTTTTTTTTATTTTTTTTAATCAACATTGGATTAACAAGACCCGTATCATAGCCTAAAGTTCATCCCCAATAATCTTTTTTAAGTTACCATAATTTAGCAGGTAGAAATCGAACCATATGCCAAATCTTTAGCTGGATCATCCTAACCACCAGACTGAGAGCAATTTGGCGAATTTTATTTTTTATATATAGAGCTTCATTCACACATATATGCATTTTTTTACCTTAAGATTCTTTTTATTTTATTTTGACACTCATTAATGTAATTAAAGTCCAATAACTTTAACTTGTTTAAAAATTTATGACCCAATAAGAACCCAAAATCTTCGTCACTCACAATTCTTTTCATTTTTTAACGAATTATATATTCAGTTTTTATAGAAAATTTTTTTTTTAATCAAGAAACACAATATTATATCTACCCAATTGAAATTAATCTAATTGTATTTAGGCTTTTGAAGTTGGTTTTGATATTATGTGTTGCTACTACAACTTTTGAGAGATGTTTTTCAGCAATACAGATTATGAAGACAAAACGACGCAATCAGATTAGAGATCAATTTTTGATTGCTTAGTTTATTTTGTCGATAAATATTTGTTCAAATCTATTACAAATGAGTTTATGATGAAGAGATTTCAGAATATAAAGTATCGCATAGTAGTTTTGTAAATTTGTTTATTATTATTGGCTTTCTATATCACATTTTACTTCTTATTATTTTATGAGATAGCTAGTTTATTTTTTTATGAAATATAATTTATTATTTTTTAATATATACTCTGAATCTGGTAAAATAATTTTCTGGGTCCGCCACTGGATGTAGTGGGCAAGCAACTGGTTCTAGAGACTTAAGAGGCTTTCAATACAGGTTCTTTCCCTATGGAATGGAATTATACTCATACTCATATCAGTCTTATTCCTAAAACACAGAACCCAACACAGATGAAAGATTTCAGACTCATCAGTCTATGTTATGTCCTATACAAGACAATTTCAAAGATAATCACAATGAGATTCCAGCCGCTACTGCCAGGGATAATATCTAAAACACAAGGGGGTTTTGTTGCTGGGAATCTCATCTCAGACAATATACTAATTGCTCATAAAGTCCTGCATCATCTACGCACGAATAAAGATGGACAAAACAACTTTATGGCCATCAAAACAAACATTTCCAAAGCTTATGATAGGCTGGAATGGAATTACTTGCACCAAGTTTTGCATAAACTTGGCTTTGATAATCAATGGATTCGGTTAGTCATGTTTTGTGTCACCTCTGCCATTTTCTCTGTCTTAATTAATGGTTCACCTCACAGACTCATTCAACCTCAACAAGGCATTAGACAAGGAGACCCCCTTTCACCCTATTTATACATCCTTGGAAGAGAAGGTATTATCAGTACACTTGAAGATGCTGAAAGACACACACCTCTCAGGTTTACGTTTTCATTCCCATGGCCCTTCTATACACCACCTCTTATATGCTGATCATAGTCTATTTGTTTGCAAAGCAAATACTAATGAAGCAAAAACAATAAAATCATGTTTAAGTGACTATGAAGCGGTTTCAAGACAATGCATCAACTACTCCAAGTCAGCTATAAACTTTGGCACACATGTTCCTCCATTGAGACAGGCCTTAATCTAGGACATTCCTTGGCATTCACTTGGGACAAGAGATAGAGCAAATATTTGGGTCTTCCCGAATGTTTTAGTGGTTCCAAAAAAGATCTCTTCCAATTCATAACAGAGAAGTTAAAAGCAAAAACAACTACCTGGTACAACAAAACACTTTCACTTGGAGGGAAAGAAACCATGCTCAAAACAGATGGCCTTGCTCTCCCGATATATATTATCTCCTGTTTTAAACTAGACAGAAAACAAACACAGAGTCTGACAAAAGTAATGCGTTCATTTGGTGGAACTCAGCGGAAAACAAACAAAAGCTGGCTTGGATTTCTTAGAAACAATTATGTAAACGTAAATCAGAAGGAGGCTTTGGTTTTAGAGATATTGGCCTTTTCAACCAAGTCTTACTTGCTAAACAAGCCTGGTGGCTGCTCAATTATCCAGAAACACTTATGGCCAGCATTTTCAAATCCAGGTACTACAAGAACAATGATTTCCTAAACAGCACCTTAGGCAGTAAACCCTCCTATGCTTGGCGTACTATATTACATGGAATAGATCTCCTTAGGAAAGGATTGATCAAACACATTGGCAATGGACAAGACACCTTAGTATGGACTATAAACTGGATTGAAGATCAATACCCTCGGCCACCACTCAGCAAAGACTCACTCTTTAATGTATGTTTGAAAGTTGCAGATCTGTTAGCTGATACTGATTGCATAAAAGACAAAATAATGGACACATTTCATCCTAATGATGCGAATTTTGAGCATTACACCGAACCTCAAAGAGGCAGATAACTGGATATGGAACTATAACTTCTCAGGGACATACACAGTGAAAAGTGGATATTGGTTAAGCACTCTCTTGGCTCGATTCGCAAACTTTCTTCACCTGGCTCAGGTTGATCATGAAACTATTCTAAAAATAAAAAAAATTGGGAACTTTTTGCTCCACCTCGGATCTTAATGTTTTTCTGGAGAGTTATTTCTAGTGCTTTAGCGGTTAAGGCTTAGTTAAAGTATATAACCATTATCGATGAGGACATATGTACCATCTGTCGAACTGGAAGGGAAACTGAGAATCATATGCTTTTCTTTTGCATTCCAGCCACTCAAATATGGTGCCTATCACATTTTCCAACACCGCCAAATGGGTTCTATACTACGTCCTTAACAGTCAATGTCTTTTTTCTCCTCATAAAGACAGAAACCCCCATATTCTCATTGACATTCGTAGAATGTTCCCTTAGATCTTATGGAACATTTGGAAAAATAGGAATGCAACTATTCAACAAGGATTAACACCAGACTTAAGATTGGTGGTAAATGAATGTCAAGAAGACTCCAAAATATGGCATGAGCTAAACATTAGGCCAGAGTCTACACCTAAACAGAAGAGTGTACAATTGAGAACGATCAATTATGGTAAAGATACAAGGAAACTACATAGAATCTTTTGGCAAATATCATGAGGAAGATCACATAGCCTACATGGAGGAGCGTGGATACTAGAGAACACATATGACCACTCCTACTTACATACTCGACACACCTTTTCTCAAGCCAATTCTAAACTCACACTAGAGTTAAAAGGTCTCCATTGGGTATTATCAAGCTTGCTGCCAACTTTGAATAACAGAAGTGGAGGTCTTTATTAATTCTGCTTCAATTTTTAAGATTTTAGAAAAGCCACACCTTTGGCCCAGATTGCGGGTCTGGCTCGAGCCCATCCAACAAAGATTATGCGAGTTTCAAGCTATCTCTCTGCAACCCATTAAGTCTCATCACAACAAGGTGGCGATGTCAATAGCTAAAAGCATCACACATGAGGAAAGATTTAACTGACTACATAGCAAGGGGTTTACCAGATTGGACTAAACATTTATGGACCAAACCCACACAGGTGCAATCCTCCAACTCTCTTCTATATCATCAGCAATGATTACCAATTATATCTTCATAGAACCCACTCACAATCTACAAATATTATCTATACTACTCAGAATGTTTCTCCATTTACTCCCACTACCTACCTCGTAAACATTTAATATCCATATTAGTTCTCGTTACATTATTCTCTTCGTCATAAATACTTATCATTACTACATTAAGTCTGCTTCCCCACGCGGCAACTCCATGCCTTTTTTAGGCTTCACAACCTTTTCATTATACCTTTATATATATTTTCTTCCACTCATTACCTACTCAAACCCAACATAATAGTAATCATTGCTTTTATATAGAAATGTTTTGTCTTTCTGTTTGAACAGCTGTCAAGTGGCATGGCTCGCAATCCAACTCCACTCTGCAATGTTACTTCTGAAGTGTCCAAAAAGATCCTACAAAAAGACTTTTGGCAGCGGGAGTGTCCAAGTCTCTATACATGCATTGGTCAGTTTTTTTAATCCGACAATCACCTCCTCTTATCCAGTAACATGTAGACTCGGCTAATGATTACCTTGCGAGCCTCCTGCTTTATAAATACCTACCATGTATCTGCAAGTTACAGAACATCCCTTTTCCACAAAACCTGCGAAGATGGCCCATAACCTTTGGAGTGTTTTAGGTCAATTTTCACTTAGGTAGAGCTGATCCAGACATAACCATCACACATCTCAACTATGCGTCCACCCTCACAAAGAGCAGACTCAGCCTTGTCGCTAAACCCCTCAATCTTGCTGAGCAAAACCCCTTGGAGATGGCTAAAGAACTCCCTCGTGAATGGGGTATGGAAATAAGGGTTCATGGATGTGTGATCGATCAGGATTTCGTTCAGTTCATGTTCAGAACTGAAGTGGACTTACTCGCGGTGTTACACAATCAACCAATCTTCTACAATGGTTGGTTAGTGGCCATTCAGTGTTGAGAAGATAAACCAGACGCTAACTTTCTCTCCTCAGTGCCGGTATGGATTCAAATACACGAACTCCCTCTCTAGTATGCCTCTAGCTCTACCATTCACCTGATAGCAAGAACTCTTGGCGAAGTCATGGAGATTGATGTGCAAGAACTTCTCTCACCCGTGCAGCTCTGGTCAGAGCCAAAATCCGTATCAACACCAACTCCAGACTCAAATTCTTCAAAATCGTAAGATTCCAGAATGATGATAGAGTTCAAGTATTCTTCCATTACGAATCCATCAGTAAATGTTGTCTTAATTGTCAAAATTTTACTCATGCTACAACCTTTTGAACTTACATTCTTCCTCCTTCGGATTACTACATCACTCCAACTATCCCAGAACAGAGCTGAGACACTCCTCCTGACAGTAATGTTTCAACAAACCAGCACACTCACCACTCCCCCTCAGTTTCAATAGCTACTCAACAAGGTGAGGAACGTTTCGTTAGTAGATATGTTGCAGATAGAATGAATGGCTTGGTTAATGTGGAAGCGACTATTCATGATATTCTCTCTCAAAATCCGAATGACAACCACTTCTCTGCTAATATCGAATTAGATCTAGCAACTAACTCGGCACAACATGGGATTCAGGTGACTCTCAACAGAGAAACTAAACGGAAAAGTTATCTTGATTTTGAAGATGAAACTTCATCCAAGACTCGCAAGACTCAGCAAGACTTTTTAGTTTTTCTTCCTCTTTTGGAAGTGACTTAAACTCCTTGTTATTGCTCTAAGTCTCTTCTTAGCATAACCAATGATCTTTTATTTTCAATTTCTTTTCGGTTGCAGTTAGTTTTAGTGTTCTAGTGTAGAAGTATGTAATGGAACGATCTCGTCTTTTTTTTTTTTTGTCAACATTGGACCACAACTAGCCGGTCCATTAGCCAAGTTCCTACATAATGTAGGCGGTGAGACTCGATCCCTGGTTATGCAAGTGTGTATGTCTTTAGTGAACTTACCATTTACCACTAGACTAAATGCACTTTGCAAACGATCTCGTCTCTTTTATTAATATCATATTATATTTTGAGGAAAAAAAATGATAAATGTATTATGATTATAAAATTTGTACGGACGTACGTATTATTGTAATTCTAGATCAGTTAAGCTTCTAATGGTTGCTATAAATTAAATATATGTACATGTTTGACGTCTCTCTCTTATGATTAATATTTTTATTTTAAAAAAATACTGTTAAGTTAGTTTGAAACAGAACAAAAAATGAGAAATGACCAATTGTGGAATAAGTGATGTTATTATGAAACGGAATTACGAAGCTTTTCCACAATTCATTCTCATCATCAACGGCTTCTTCTAAGTGCGCCAATCGTGAGCGCAGCTATGTCCTACGCATCTCTAAGCGTCAAGGACCTGACCAGCCTTGTTTCTAAATCCGCCACCGGTTCGTCTTCTTTGCTGAAACCTCCGGGTCAAACCCGACCCGTTAAGGTCATCCCGCTCCAGCATCCTGACACGTCCAATGACTCTCGTCCTCCTTCGATCCCTTTCGACGATATTTTCTCCGGATGGACGGCGAAGATCAAGCGCATGACCCTCGTCGATTGGATTGATACTCTCTTTCCTTGCTTCCGATGGATTCGAACCTACCGGTGGTCCGAGTATTTTAAGCTCGATCTCATGGCCGGTATCACCGTCGGTATAATGCTTGTTCCACAGGTACTTTTCTCCTTTCTATCTTCTCCTGAATTTCGCATATCTTGAGATATGATCTTTATATCTTCTGACGTACTTTGAAGCTTAAGGAAGCTGGAATTACTGGCTTCAATTTAATCAACTTTCCTTGTTGTTGGCTTTGGTGAATTGACTAAATATGTGATAAATATATTATTCTGGAGCTTATGGAAGCTGGAATTATTGGCCTCAGAATAGGAAACTGGAATTGTTGGCTTCAAATTTTAATCAACTTTCTTTGTCGTGATGCATTGTTGTATGGCTTAAGAGATTTTCAGTTGAAGCTTTTAGTAAAATTATGCATTGTTCTTAAATCTGGAGTTTTGATGTAAGTTTATTTTGCTGAATACATGTGATTGATTTGACCAGGCAATGTCGTATGCAAAGCTAGCTGGACTTCCACCAATATACGGTCTATGTGAGTTTATAGTAATACAAACTCTTGTGCATTAACGGAATACTATGGAGCTCTCCTGCTCTTGATTTAAGCAAATGCCTAATCATGTTAGCTTGATACAATTTTGTAATTTTCGACGCAGACTCTTCATTTGTGCCCATATTTGTTTATGCCATATTCGGTTCATCCCGTCAGCTTGCTATTGGACCTGTAGCATTGGTGTCTTTTCTTGTTTCTAATGCGTTGGGTGGAATTGCTGATTCGTCTGGGGAATTACATATCGAGCTAGCTATCTTATTGGCGCTCTTGGTTGGAATCTTGGAGTGCATCATGGGCCTCTTAAGGTAGTAGTAGTATTTTCTTTAGCGATCAGAGAAGATAAACCTTTATTAATCTTGACTGCTACTCATTTAACTTGCCTGTGCGGTAAATGTTATCCGTTATATAGATACTGCCTAATTACTGCTGTGTCATGTCGCATGTTCTCTGTTTGTGTTTTCAATCCAGGCTTGGATGGCTTATTCGTTTCATAAGTCACTCATATCTGGATTTACAAGTGCTTCGGCCATTGTGATTGGGTTATCTCAAATAAAATATTTCCTGGGGTATAGCATTGCTCGGAGCAGCAAGATCGTGCCACTAGTAGAGAGTATAATTGCTGGAGCTGATAAGGTGAAACTTCTGTTTTCAGCTTTCAAGAGTTGAAATGAAAACAGTTTCCTCTTTGGCTAATGTCTTTAAACCAAGATCTATATGTATAATCTAGAGTGAGATTTTGGTTTTTCGCCTCTTTATATTTGGATCTGCATATTCTTATTCTACTCACTACCTGTGAGGACTGAAAAGTAATTCAAGACTGCCAATACGTGGTGGTATAATTTTTTTAGTATATCTGTTATAACCTTACGTACCGTAGACTGTACTTTGAATCGTCGTGGTATGATGATTTTGCTTGTTTATCATGAGTTTTTCGTTGAATCATCTTGGTGAATAAAGTGCGTTGTTTCCACTTATTTGTACTTTGTTTAGATAATTTTCTTTGTGATTTTGTAGTTTCAATGGCCACCTTTCTTGATGGGTTCTCTCATTCTCATAATCCTTCAAGTGATGAAGCACGTGGTATGAACCTTGTTCTTTTCAGAGTTAACCAGGGATGCAGTAAATTGCATTATTAAAGTGATATATATAAGGTCACGGTGTTTCATTTCAGGGAAAAACAAGAAAGGAACTTCAGTTTTTACGAGCAGCAGCGCCACTCACAGGGATTGTGCTTGGTATAACCATTGCAAAAGTGTTCCATCCGCCTTCTATTTCTCTGGTCAGATCGCTGAAAGAACCAAAATAAATTTACTGAAGTTGCCTTGTTGAGTTTACATAGTGGTTAAGAATTTGCAGTAATAGCAAAATTTGGTATGTTTTCAGGTGGGAGAAATACCTCAGGGCCTTCCAACATTTTCTTTCCCAAGATGTTTTGATCATGCAAAAACATTGCTTCCAACATCAGCTCTCATTACTGGTGTTGCCATCTTGGTGAGAGATCAACATATTATTATTATCAAAGAGGGCATAAGAGAACTGAAGAGCTGAACCTAATTATGAGAAATTATATATAAATGGAAAAGAATATCTTGTTTAGATTCGGATGAAGTAGTATATGTCCAATGATTTATATAAAGTCAGTTTACCAATGAAGTAATATAAATTTTTTTATCCAGGAATCTGTAGGAATTGCTAAAGCACTTGCAGCGAAAAACAGATATGAGTTGGATTCTAATTCAGAGGTATTCTGCTTGACTAAAGAAAATTGAGTAGTAGCCAAACTATTGTAGACAATATATCTGTTCTTTTATTCTTTCTTTCTTTTACGGCTGTTCTCATTGACAGCTCCATTGTCTCTACTTGACAGTTATTTGGTCTTGGTGTTGCAAATATATTGGGGTCGTTATTTTCCGCATACCCAGCTACAGGTGCGCTATCCTGAGATGGGACACAATTAATACGTGGCAATAGAGATTTAATTTTTCCGATAGAAATATATATTGTTATACAGTTTATGAATCTCTTTTACAATTTAATAACCTTAATTTGACTAATTTATGAATGTCTTTGATGTATATTTAGGATCCTTTTCTAGGTCAGCTGTGAATAATGAAAGTGAAGCTAAGACTGGCCTATCAGGACTTATAACAGGAATCATCATTGGATGTTCTCTACTGTTCTTGACACCAGTGTTTAAGTTTATACCACAGGTCTGTCTGTGTGTGGTGATTATTTCATTTTCCAGTACATGTTGCTCTTTTTGCAACTTTGGAGAATTGCAAAACTAGATTGTGGCTTCTAACTTTCATTTTGTTGCTTCTCTCTTTCTCGCAGTGTGCATTGGCAGCAATAGTGATATCTGCCGTTAGTGGCCTGGTAAGTTCACACAAACCGATCTGCCAAGGAGCGCTAATGAATTTTGCTTCTGGTTTCTTATTTATACTTTTCGGATTATCGTCAATAGGTGGACTATGACGAAGCTATTTTCCTGTGGCGTGTGGACAAGAGAGATTTTACTCTTTGGACAATCACTAGCACCACGACTTTGTTCTTTGGGATAGAAATTGGTGTCCTTGTCGGAGTGAGTATTTAGATACTTTTCGGTTTGTTTCAGATTTACCGAACTAATGTATATATGAGTTCTGCAAAGCCCTCTAAGGACTCACATAGTTGCCATGCTTGCAAATTTAGGTTGGTTTTTCACTAGCTTTTGTCATCCACGAGTCTGCAAACCCTCATATTGGTAAGAGAAATTCTGTTCAATCGCCTCTCAGCCACATGCGGAATGAAGCTGCCTATTTTACTAACTAGGTTTCATTTTATCTTGATTATTATCCTGGTAGCTGTCTTGGGGCGTCTTCCAGGCACCACTGTGTACAGGAACATAAAGCAGTATCCAGAGGCTTACACATACAATGGGATTGTGATTGTTCGAGTCGATTCTCCTATTTACTTTGCTAACATAAGTTACATCAAGGACAGGTGAGAAGGACATTATTTATTCCTTTCGCTATGAATCTATAGAAGTATAACAAGCTGTTTTGTTTTTGCAAAGTGCAGACTACGAGAATATGAAGTAGCTGTTGACAAATACACAAACCGGGGACCAGAAGTGGAGAGAATCTATTTTGTTATCTTGGAAATGTCTCCTGTTACACACATCGACTAGAGCGCAGTGGAAGCCTTGAAAGAACTGCATCAGGAGTACAAATCACGAGACATTCAGCTCGCGGTTTCACACCCGAACAAAGATGTTCATTTGACAATAGCAAAATCGGGATTGGTGGAGCTTGTTGGAAAGGAATGGTTCTTCGTAAGAGTACATGACGCCGTACAGGTGTGTCTTCAATACGTACAGTGTTCGAATTTGGAAGACAAGAAATTGAGTTTCTCGAAAAGGTTTGGGAATGATAACAATAATTCATCCTCCTCGAACGCGCTGTTGAAGGAGCCATTGTTGTCATTGCAGAAGTAAGGCGCATATGTATAATGTAAAAGTAATAGCTGTGTATAATTGTTGCGATTTTGGGTAATCTTCATTCTACTACATCACCTGTATAACATTCTACTCTTCTTATACCCATATATAAAGGCCTTGTTCTTTGTATAATCGCGCGAGCAGCGACCAAAACAGATAATTAACACTATTACAACAGCAAAATTGATATAAATGAGTCGCTGGTATTAATGTAGCAATAAAAATATGGTTATCACGGCAGACGCTAAAAGAGTTAGCGACACTAACGACTTTAAACTTTCTTCTGTTTTTGACATTTTTCTGGTCGCTCGTCTGTGTTTCTTTGTAATTAATGCAGGTTTTAGTCTTTATTTTTACGTCGCCGTCGCTTGTTGGGCGACGTGCTAAAGAACAGGGCCAAAGTAGACCTTCGTGACATTATTCCTACTCTTAATATTCTTAAAGCAACCGTTTGGTGTGAAGCGTTTTGTCACTTTTAAGCTTGCTTGAAACAGTAATATTACAGGCTAAGGCCATTCAAAGAGACTTGTTGATACTAAAGAAAGCTGCCGTACATGCGATTCATTATTTTATACAAAAAAAAACAAACATATAAACAAAATGAGATCTGAGATCTGAAAGTGGTGTCTAGATATAATAGATGATACACCCTAAATATCTCCTACCACTCTATAGTTTAACTTTATTAACAAAAATATTAATAAATCATCATGAGAGATAGATAGATATAGATTACCTGTTGGCACAAGGGCTTAGAGAGCTTTATGTCTTACAATGAGCAGAGCAGCCTCATGCATGGCCTAATGGCCAATCTTCTAGATTCAAAACATAATGATATACTGGGAGATTCAGCCAGGAGTTTCATCTAGAATGATATCCGCAGGATCACCAATCCATGGCCGGCCTTCCCTCCACAGAAATTTTATTCTCAATTTCCCATTTGCATCCACTCCCACCACATGTCCTTTACTTGCATGTGTCTCCATTCCCCAACCCCACCGAGGTGTAACCAGTCCATCCTTTATCTTAACCTGGTCTCCAATACTGAATGGTCTTACACGTTCCATTTCCCCGGCTTTGCATAGCCATAGCCTGTCTAGGAAGCAGAAAGATACCCATAAGTCTCCCTTCTCCATTCTGTGAACCACCCCTATGCTTGAAGGGTTCACTTCTCCCCACTGGTAAGTGGGTGTTGTGATGCTCGCCTTAACCCTAACCCAGTCCCCAATCTGTAGCTCTTCTTCCTCTATGGTTTCCACTTCTGATGGGTCAAGCATCCACGTTTTAGAGCCGGCTGGTGTGTATATTCGTAGCTTACCATCTGCATCAATGGCTGCTATGGTTCCTATACTCCCGTGGCTATGACCTGACCACCCAAACCTAGGCTGTTTCACTGCCAGTTTGACCCGAGTTTTTTGTCCGATCACAAGCTTCTTAGCTTTTTCCAGGTTCGAAGAGGACCCTGCCCATCTTTCTTGCTCGCCACAAAACGAAACAGAAGTGGTTCCGTCCCATTCGTCTCCCTCATATCCTACTCCATGCACTACACCAACACTTCCTGGTCCAATGGATTTCCAACTAGGAGCAACTTCTCTAAGTCTTACCCATTCTCCAACCTCAAACATAGGCTCCACTTCCAAGTCTGCTGGATCTCCTCTCCACAACCCAGGCAATCCAAAGAAAGCAACTCTTACCTCTCCATCAGCATGAACAGTTGTTATGATGCCTCGTGAATCAGGCTTCGCTCCTCTCCAGCCCCATCTTGGCTCTGTCAAGCCCTTCTGGAAATGCACAAACTGTCCCACTTTGAGAGCAGGAATCTTCTCTAAATCTGTATAGTGAGTACTCCATCTTCCTTTCCGGAAACAACAAGCCAGCTCCAAGTAACCTGATTCCTGAATGCTATGAACGACAGCAGTACTCTCCCTTCCTACACTAAACCAATCATAGCTTGGTCTATTTCCAAGGCTTGGTTTTGACCGCACCCAATCACCAACTTCAAAACCTGAGAGTAGCTCTGCATCTCCAGGCGAGACTCTCCACAACGTCTGTCTACCAGTCACCTGCGCCTATAGGAGAACAAAAACATTCCAACCCTATTATGAATTAATGCTGAAAACAGAAAGATGAAGGCAGCCAATCAATACACCAGAAATTATCCAATTTCAGTAACTTACGCTCAGAGTCCCATCCATGTCGATCCTCACTATTTTGCCAATAGTTGCTGGAGTCTCATTTGACCACCCAAGTCGTGGTTGGGTGATAGTTGGTGTCATATGAATCTCTTGTCCCATATGGAAGGGTACAACCTTTTCAATGTCTGTCACAGAACATGAAAAAGGCTTACTTCTGAAACAGAAAGCTATGCCCACATCACCATCTTCGTCTAAGCTGTGCACAACGCCAATACTGTTTCGAGTAATGTCTTCCCATCCATATTTTGGGGAAGAAACTGACGCCTTCACTCTGACCCAGTCACCAACCTGCTCGTGGTATAAAGGCTCAGTTTTGAAAGAATCAAAAGCTCTTGACATGCTGCACATCTAACTGAGAAAAGACAGTGACTTCATGAGAAAGCCAGCCATACCTTGAAATCATCAATCTTTTCCATGTCCGAAGGATCTGCCTGCCATGGTATAGGTCGGTTTGGTATTTCAATTACAAGGAGACCATCATTCTCTATTTCGCTAATTTTGCCAACACTGTGATGTGTCTCACCACCCCAAGCATATCGAGGTTCAGCAACTGACCGCTTTACGCACACACGATCACCAATCTATCATATTAAGAAAATTGATGGATGAAACTTCTGATATGAAGTAAGAACTATTTGTAAGAAATTTACATAATAGTATATTACCCTAAAGGGAGAAACGGCTTCAACTTCCTCGGGTTCACAATGCCAGGGATTTGGAAGATAACTTAACTCCACGAGGAGACTGCTATCTGGCCTTACACAATAAACAATACCCATACTGCCTGGGACAACAGATCCAAAACCGTGTTTAGCTGATGTCAGATTCTGACGGATACGGACCCAGTCCCCAACTTTGAACTCTTCCACACGTTCCATTTCGGCAGGATCAGCTTTCCAGCCACGAGATGCTCCAGGAAACCCCACTCGTAAGATCCCATCCTCATCAACACATAAAACAGTACCAACACTATCACGTGACTGACCACGCCAACCAAACCTAATAAAACCAATCAACACCATATATGGTTATGACTTTGGTAAATAAAACTACACTATATCATCTCTAAGAGCTTTAGTGCCTCCAACTTGATAGTTTTTGGGCAATTTAGAACAGAAGCTTAATTCTTCAGGACCAGGAAAAACAAAGACAAAGAGTTTACAAGTCAGAGAAAATATCACGGTGGAAACTGTTTCATCCAATAAGTCAGGTTTTAAAAATGTGCATACTACACGGAAAGCACTTACAAACCTTGGCTCTTTGACATCTGCTCTGAGTCTTACGTGCTGGCCCCTGTCCAATGGAATCAACTTAACAACTTCATTTGCCAAAACACGAGCTTCACCAGAACAAAATGCGACAATCATGTCCTCCTTCTCAAGAATGGTTTGCACAAACCCAACACTCTTAGGCTTAGCACCTTGCCAACCATGTACAGGTGTTGTTATGCCTCTCTTGAACTTCACCCAATCCCCTACCTCGTAGCTAAGATTTTGGAATCAGCGTCAGATAACTAAGAAAAGGTGCATATCAGCAGAAATTTTTAAGAAGTAGTCCTCACATTGTAGGTGATAAATGAACTCCCCGTTTTGAAAGTGCCTCCATTAGATCCTCTGAAATCCATTCTCTTGGAAGGGCTTCTAAGAAGTCACGAACTGTCTTGCCGCTGTTAATCAATATTATATAAATTAAATTTCTAGGAATAAAACTGCAATGGCAGTGCAAAATGCTAGTTTCTGAACTAAGATTTTGTGTGAGTGGGTTTCATAACTAGGACAGGAAACTATACATTACCCCATTGCAAAGAATATACCACTCTGTTTTCAACTATGTAATATAAACAATAGCACTAGGGTATGCATTAAATTTGTGCTTGCCTGTGGTTTCTGACGTCCACGGCAGCATCAGGACTTCTAAGCATCACAATTAACCAATCAAGGTTTTCACGTATCATCTTTGCTGCATCTGCTGCTATATGGAATGCGTTGTCTCCTTCATCATCCTTATTATTAATAAAAACAGAAGGAGAAACGTCAAGTGCCAAGGTAAGAACAGCACATCTTGAAAGCCAGATGGAACCTAGAAACATTAGATACACAAAGCCTTGCTACTACTGATGCAAAGAACATGTTACCAAACCATGATATTCGTATCAAACACTAGTGAAAAAGGAGCTTATTTTCTATTACCTATATACAAGGCACTGATCATCATTATACAGAAATAAGAAACGATAGACCCAATGGACCACTTCTATTTCTATTAATAAGCAAACACTCTCGTTTAGATTGACTAGATATTCACGGAATAGCATATCATTGAGCTTAGCCTTTCTACAACTAAAGAGTAATGATAGTATTTAAATCCAAAACATATGTGCTCACTTGGTCTTGGTCTGGAGATTGGAAACCAGATCTCATTCTTTAGTTTGTCAATTGATATAATGACTGGAAATTACGTAACTAATTATCTTTATGCAAGACCAAATGAACGTTTAGATTGAGAAACTTCAAGTTACTAACAAAAAGATGAAGAAAGACATGTAAACAATTTTGTTCAGATTGAGAAAATTCAATCCTTAGGATATGGAGGATATGGTTAGTCTCACTGTATTATGAGTACACAATGCCTCCATGTTAAAAGAAAAATTCTTGGCAGCAAAGGAGAGTATTCATAACAAATAGCCCATATAACCTATAGAAGCTGCAATATTACCTGTATGTTGCAGTCTGAACCAGACTCCAGAAGTAGGCTAACACAAGAGTTCGCCCCTCTGGCTAAAGCCATATGAAGAGGAATTGTATTGTGAACATTACGGATGTTCGCACTCACACCAGCATCAAGAATGACCTATCAAATTATGGTTGACTCTTAGACATAACATCGTAATTTAAATGAAAGATATGAGTAATTCAAATGAAATGTACGTAACTCTCTCAACACAAAGATACTTGGCACAGTACTCATCGTCTTTTCCCTCAATTACTACCACTAAAAAGTGATTCACACTATATCATATTTACTTCCTTGGGAAAGCATGAAACTTTTGGATTTAAGACACTATGGTGCTCCACACCAGAAGATGTATCAAAACTGACTAAACGTAATTCTATAATTCTTTTTTAAGTCATTAACTTTAATATTTTAATGGTAGGAAACCGTCTTACTCGCACAAGCGCCACATTGTTAGCCATAGCAGCAGTATGCAAGGCTGTTCGCCCATGCTGAGTATCTTGTGCAGTTGGATCTGCCCCAGCTGCAAGCAATATCTGTACCAGCTCTCTACCTTCTGCAGCAGTACACATGCTAAGTAAACTGATTTATATAACAAAATGAATAAAGATATAGCACTCAATAAATTCAACTTTGATATGACACTATTGTAAGATGAGCAAGAAAAAGTTCAAACAAAATCCTTTTACGTAATGTACCAAACTACAAGTAAGTGTCTTTTATATTTACTGCATAGAAAACCAGGGAAAATGCAGATTAAACTTTAGTATCGTATACAGGGCCGGCCCTAAGCAAAAAAAAAAAATAGTTGATGCAAAATAATACTTATATGAAGCAATTTACCAAACAAAAGGTACTATGATTTCATCATTACCCTTTTCATGATCCTTTCTTATAGAAGCAGCCATACACAGTGCAGTGCCAACTGGACTTGGGATATTAATAGCCTGAGAAATTTCTTCTGGACTGGAAACTTCCACCCATCTCTTGATAACAGCAACATTCCATGTTGCTACACACATATGTAACGGTCTGAAACAAACATAGAAGTATAAAGATCTACAGCATAAGCTATAGTTACATAGGTTTACAAATTAAAAAAGTTTTCATAAGAAAGGGAGAATCATGAATAACAGCACATACAGAGTACAAAATAATGGGGGTAGCTACCTCATTATGGCTTATCTGACAAGTGAATGTAATGGACATGTTTTAGCTCGTATAATGCTACTAATCAAGATAAGTTCTAAATTAGATACAAAATAGGAGTTGAGAAAACCCAAATGAGTTAGCTTGTGTGATCAGTACTGGCTCTAAACAAGACTGACAACAACCTAATCAGTTCCAGATCTTATTGGGCTTCTACCTAACATAAAAGAGTTTATTTTTATACTTACGTCATACACTTTGCATTTGAAACAGCCATTGATCTAGACCCCCCATTTTCCAATATAACAATGGCACAATCTGTGTATTTCTTGGCAACAGCTCGATGAAGAACAGTTTCACCTTCATCATCCACTGCATTTGGATCAGCTCCAGCTACCAGCAATTCCTATTAATAGTATCAATAAGCAGAGAATAATCATTAATTTGATGATAGATATAAATTTACCATCACATCTGGTAATACTTCACATAAGTGGAAGATTTGTGAACATGTGGTGAAAGCTTTAAAGTGACTGATAGCTTCCTCGGGAGCAGAGCCTTACACGCATACAATCAGGTTGGCCATGATACGAACACACATGAGCTACAGATGGGCCAGATCCTTCTCGCAGTCTAGACCTGACGTTAGCCCCCTTTTTTATGAGAACATGAACACATTGTGGAGATCCAGCTGCTAAAGCAAAGACAAGGGGAGGATCCCCATCTTTGTCCACAATATCTACATTCGCCTCCCCATACTCCAATATAGCTTCCACAAGTTCAGCACTGCCACGTCTGCAAGCTAAGTGAAGAGCAGATTGACCATCAGCATTCTGTGCCTCTAATAATGATCGTACAGATCTTCCACCACCTCCAGCTGCAGCTTTTGCTAGTATATTTCTACTCCACAACAAAAATCAATCCAGTGTAGTTGAGAGCAAGTTGCTAATAGCTAGTTAAAACAAAGGCAATAACTAAAATTCCTAACATATACCAACCTTACACCCTCAAAGTCTCCCTCCAAAACAACCCGATGTAGGTTGTTAGGATTATCCTGAAAGACCCCCGTGTTAGTAGGGCAAGTTGCTTCAACAACGTTTACTTCACATATTTTGGTAATCCCACTACATAAATAATTGATAACATTGTTAGGCAAAATAATATACGCATGATCACAAGTAATCCTAGCTGTTTATGCTACTATTAATTTAGAACTGTCTAAACAACTGCTTCTCAGATCTTCTTACAGAGAAGAAATGAAAACAAGGAAACCATAAAACAAAGTAATGAGCCTTATAACTCTTACTTATCGGGGCTTTCCGAAGGGCTACGTGGTATCTCTTGTAAATGACGAAGAAATGTAGCAAGCATTGCATTAAAGGTTGGTCTTTTCGACGGTTTAAACTGAAGGCATTCACCAATCATTTTCCATAATTCACGAGGAATTCCCACACCCACTATACGTTCATACTGCGGTGGTACTTTTCGGGCTTTCACAACAACTTGAAAAATTTCTTCTCTACTCAGACCACCCCACCTGTAAAATTAAGTGATAGTTAGCGCAATGCCGAACACAAGCAAAATATCTAGTTGGGCGAGGGTTCACATACGGGGTGGAGCCAGTGCACATTTCTACCAACGTACAACCAAAACTCCAAGCATCAGACTCTGGAGAAACACCACTTGTATCTTCCCAAAAAAGCTTTTTCACTGGCCCCCAAGCCTCTGGTGCAGTGTACTGTGGACTGTGTGTTACACAGTCCGTGTATAGAGTGATTTTTGAGGAATCAAAATCTGGTCGCGTTTTCTGGCATGTTGGCTTCTTTAGAATGGAAGCGAGCCCATAATCAGAAACCACAGCATTACCACTTGCATCCAGAAGAAGATTGGAAGGTTTTATATTCATACATATAACACCTGCTGCATGGAGTTCTGCAACTCCTCGCGCAACATCAGCCCCATATCTACAATTGGAAAAAATTTAATACACAACAATGCAATGGAGTGGAATTTTTTTAAGTTGAAAACTTCAACAACATGAGCACCACACCAAAGGACAATATAAACCTCTAGCAAACAGTCCCAAATGACAATACTCAATCAAAAAACAGAAAATGGGAAGAAGGACAAACAAGTGAAGTGAAGGTCATATTAGAACTAAGACATGCTAAAAACTCCCACAGTTTATTAAGTCCACGTAATAAGACATGCCATAAGAAGTTGATATAAACCTGCAGCAGACTGTAGGTCTTCCATAGCAAACTTTTATTATCTTATGGCTATCCATATTACACGGGACATGTAAGAAAAGCAGTGGTAGAAGGAACGTTCCAACGGGAACATATGTCAACAACAACCATTTATTTAAACCCTAACACAAAGATAATATGCATGATCCTACCATGGAGAATTGGTGATGACTTCTAACAATACTCAAGGTTCCACTACTTAAAAAGGCAAAAGCTAGTCGATCGACAGATTAAATGTGGCTGCAGCTAGTAATGACAAAAGGAGATGAAATCCACTTCAAGTTGTCTCCTTTTCTAGGAAAATCGAAGTGCTCAACACTAGAATATCCAAAGCTGAAGCTATCTTAGCAGTTGCCTTTTAGCAAGTGACACAAGGTTTTAGTTTCTATTCTGATTATATATTTCTAACAGAAATAACAATAAAACCTAGTCAGGTTTAGTCCAGTAATTTTCAATTAGGAGACAGGCTATCAAAGTTTAAAACTTTATGCACAGAAATTATCTAATTAAAACCAGAGGTTGGGCATAGTAAAGTAAAAGAAAAAAAATCGGAGAAGACGAAGAGGTACCTTAGGATCTGCTCCAAGGTGAGCCTGCCTTCATTGCGTTGCATCTCCGACTGAACAGACCCATAGCACCTATCCATCAAAAGACAAAGAGATCCCTCCATCTTCACAACCCCATGGAAAGTACAAACATTCCGACACCACATCGATGCCTTCCGCAAGCTCTCAAGCTGTCCCTGCATCCAATCTACATCCATCTCCTCAGTCAAAGTCATCTTCTTCACCGCCACACGGTGCTTACATCGTCCACCAACGCCTGCAACAGTCGCATCCCACATCTCCACTCCCCTGGAACCACCACCGCTCTCTTCCCCAATCTGCCTTACCAGCTTCATCTCCGGGTGAGCTCCGACCTCGATCACTGGGCCACAGGAGCTATTACGCGAGCTAGAGGCATGAAATCCGCGGGCGGAACGGGCTCCATCTTCGTAGCTTCCATCTTCTTCGCCGTCTTCATCCTCATCGTCCGTATAATCGCAGTCGAAGTTAGTGCCGCCGGATGCAGTGTGGATGAGAGCGAGCATAGCGTAGTTCTTCCGCAAGCCCTGGACAGAGTTCCCAACAACGGACACGTGGCGGCATCGGGGACAAGTGAGAGTAGTGTCCGAAGAGGTGGAGAACATCTTTGAAAGGCAATCTTTGCAGAAGCCATGACCGCATTCAAGCAATAAGGGAACTCTCTCGTCCTCATTATACCGCGTGTGGCACACGGAACAACAAGGCACCTTCACTCTCCCCACCATGAGAGCTCCAAAAGAGAAAGCCCTAAATTTAGGTCGCGAGATCAAAAAGAGTAGAAAAAGTGAAAGGCCAAATCAGTTGAGAAGTTCCTCAGAACATATCGAAGAAAAACTGTCCAAAGTCGATCCAGATCAAGAGAAGAAGAACAGATCCATGTAACAAAAAGAAAAAAAAAAAGACAAAAACAAAAACAAAATAGGGTGAATTTGAAAGGTAGATCAAAATTGCTGGGAAAATCAGACACGTTGAGTCGAACAAGAAAATTGTAAGAAAATGTGAAAAAGGTTCTTCCTCAGGGTTTTATATCATTATTTTTCTTTTCCATTTTATTCCCAATTTTTTTATTTCGGTTTGGTTCGTCTCCGGTTTTAATAGGTTTGGAGTCATTGTTGTTTGAAGGATCTAAGATTTGTGCCGGAAGAACCACCCTCGTCGATATCCAAGGAACTGCTTCCCTCAACTACAAGTAAAATAGACAAACAACATAGACACAAAAGAAAGAGCCGACGCTGATCAAAGCTAAAAAAGTGTCCTCGTCACCTCTCCCAAACTTTCATTCACAACTAAAGCACTAAAATTTTGTCGATAAAAATAAAAGCTTTTTTACTTATTTACAAAATGAAATTAACTTTTTGAAGATATTTATACTCTCCAAAATTCGCACGAATTTCTTATTGAAGCCTGCATAAACATCAGATTGTATACCATTAAACATATAATGTATAAATCGTCATCATAAATAAGCGGACAGTTGTCGGTTAACTCCTCGGCGCATGGTGACCAGGCTGAGCTTCCTGCCTCCTCTCAACTCGGGTGTTACAGGGAATATCTTACCTACCAAGGGCTAAGGTCAAGCCCCGCCTCTCCTGACCGGATAGTCAGACTATGCGCATGGAAAGCTAGTTAGGTGTCCGCTTCTTATGCGATCTGAACATATCTATACCTCTCGGCGATAACCAGGAAAGGGACTCCGTCATCCCAAATGCGGACGCAACCATTGCAGCTACTGCTAGAACCTCTAGAACCTCTGCGACTTCCAGCACAGAGGAAGCTGTGTAAAGTGATTGGACGGTTAGCAGTTAGAGGGGTTTGTCTAGAGTCTGTCTTTTATTTCCAATTTCATATCGTATTTAGTGTTCGTCTTTCGCTACTAGTGATCTATCAAGGTATCTAGTCTTTTGGTATGTATCAATGAAGTAATGGCCATCGCTTGTAACCTAGTGTCATTTAGTCGAACCATTGTCTCAATCAATGAAAAGGATCATTTTTGGGAAAGAAAAAAAATAACCAGTAAGAATTATTATATAGAAGAAATAGAGTTATAGGACAAAAAAAAACAGTAGCAGGGGAGTCAATCTCCCTCCCACAAAAATTTATTCCACTAGAAAAACTTATCGTCCAATTGATAAATTTCTCCTCCTCTCTTAAGGATTTCATCAACATCATTAATTTTTATAATCTTAAACTGCAATAAATCAAGAACAAAAAAATAGAAGAGTGGATTTGGTACTTAGGCACCTCCAGATCCGTACTTCTTTCCCAAAACAATTAACTGGAGCTTGTCATAGCCAGCAAGCACACCAGCACCTGCAATGGCACGCAAAATGTTGGCACCAGCGCCCTTGAAGAGAGACTTGGCTCCTTCATTCTTGAGGATCTGTGATAAAGCATCCATCGAACTCTTGTACTTCACGGCTTCACCTGATGTCATCATCATTCTTCTGCGAATTGTGTCAATTGGGTAAGATGCAAGACCTGCACCATTGGTGATGAGCCATCCAAGAGCAAAACTAGCAAAGAAGCTGTCCTGAAATGTCCAACAAATGAAAAAGATTATAACAAAATATTAGAATCATACAAAATAAGGAACTCTCACTTTTTAAAATGTCAATTTAAGAATAGAGAAAACTCTAACAAACCTGCAAGTCTCCAGTGAGGAGAACGGGCTTTACAGAATCATATAATCCAAAGTAGAGACCACGATAGACAATGATACCAGCGCATGAGATGTTGAAACCACGGTAAAGTCCAGCAATACCATCCGTCTTGAGGGTCTTTTTGTAGACATCGACTAGACCATTGAACTGCCTTTCACCTCCCTTCTTGGCAGACTTAGAATCATTAGCAAGACGGGTACGTGCATAGTCAAGAGAGTACACGAAGAGAAGTGAAGAAGCACCAGCAGCACCTCCAGATGCCAAGTTACCAGCAAACCACTTCCAGTAACCATCCCTATCTTTCTTGAAGTTGAAAAGCCTCTTGAAGTAATCTTTGAATGCAAAGTTCAAGGCCTATCAAGAATGGAAGATGGATAAGTAACGAATGCATCATGTCATAGAATATGAGACATATTTTAAGAGCAAACAAGTGAAGCTTAACCAACTTGAGTAGGGAAATAACGGATAACGTTAGCTGTGTTTCCTCTCCACAAAGAACCAAATCCCTCATCCTTAATTGTCCTCCCGAAACAGTCACTAATACCTTTGTATGGCTCAGAGAGTCTGCCAGCCTTGAGCATCTCATCCTGGTTTTGAATCAAAAGCTTGACACGCTCAATGGGAGCAGCGGCAGTCTTTGACACAGCAGCAGAAACACCACCCATCAGGAAATCAATAGCAAAGTTAGTGAAACCTTTCTCTCCTGGAGCTTGAACAAAGACCGGAGAGGTAGCTGAGGTAATCTGAGACGTGACCGCAAGAGGATATTGAAATGCCACATTTGAATAGTTTCCATATGATGCACGTCTTTGGTATGTAGCAGGCTTCTGGAAGGCCGAAGCATAACTATGAATGTCCTGAGATATACTCGAATGCAAGAATTGGCCAGAAGCCTTCTGGAAAATCGTGGGGTACTGAGTCTGATCAACCATTTTTGACCTCTGCAAAAGTAAACAACTTCCTTAGTGAACAATTAAACATGAAACTGATGTCGACTACAACAAAAACCTATTTGTGCGTCTAAAAAGAAACAAATATTTACAATTTAAACATAAAAGAGACTATATGTTTAAAACTAAGAAAACACAAAACTAATGAAAGGTTAGATCGATGTCGATGTATGAGCTCTAAATAACATCAATCCAATATTAATTATGCGACACATAAACTAAAACATGATCATAATTAGTAAGAATAATTTTTTTTAAAAGAGAACATATTCATACATAAATAACTAAATGATACCAAATATAAGCAACAAAGCCAAATCATTTCCGAGTATTATAGAAGAGGATTGTCGAAACAAAACAAATGGATCTTCTAACACTCATCTAGAGATATACATTCAATTCAAAATCATAAATACATAAGGAAACCATTAGATCTGTAACACGCAACAAAAGATAAATCATTTTACCTTATTGATAAAAACACAATAAAACAGAAAAATAAAATTGGATGAAAAAAATTGAGAGAAAGAAACGAGATTTAAAGCTACACTGATCAGAGAGAAACCAAAAATTACCTTAGGAGAATGGATGGCAAAGCAAAATTGAAGGAGCGAAAATTTTTGCCCTTTCTTGTGGTTATTGTAAGCCAAGACAGTTGATGTGTTGGGCCCTAAACCCGTTGAGTTAATGTAAAGATAGGTTTGATTGAGTGGTTTTATTTGGTTTCAGCTTTATGCTCAAATGATTCTTCTTCCATTAACCAAATTATTCCTAATTAATATTTTATTTATGTAAATGTACGATTGAATAGCAAATAAAAAGAAGCAATTCTTTCTCCCGCTTTATACTCTCTTCTTCTCCACCTCTGGAACTGCTCCTTTCTTCAAACCCTAATCATAATATTTTGCTCTTCGATTTATCCATCTTCACTCACCCATGGCACCTATTGATCCACATTCTTTCACTGATTCTTCTCATCCTCTCACCACGCATGTTGCTTTATCCCTTTACCTCGATTTCAACACCTCCATCATCCATGGCTCTGCTCTCCTCACTCTCTCCTCCGCTCACTCCGGCAATCTCTCTCTTGACACTCGCGCCATTTCCATTGACCTGGTGCTCGATCCCGTAACTCTAGAACGTCTCCCTTGCTGCGTCTCCAACGCACCTGATCCAATTCGAGGCGCCGAAGTAGTCGTAATCCTCTCCGGTCAATCTTCACTCCTCGTTGTCTACTCCACTTCTCCTTCCGCCTCCGCACTTCAGTGGCTATCGCCTCTTCAAACCTTCTCCAAGTCGCATCCTTATGTCTACACGCAGTGTCAAGCGATTCACGCCAGATCCATTTTCCCCTGCCAGGACACTCCTGCCGCGAGGATTCGCTACGATGTCGTCATGAACATACCGAATTCGCTCTCCGCCGTCATGTCGGCTCGACACGTCCGCCGTAGGCTTCCGGTTCCTGAGGAGGCCAAACATCTAGAGGCGGGTTCACTGGGGTCGTCACTATGGAGTGCTGAGGACAGAGTTGTGGAGGAGTTCGCTATGGAACAACCAATACCGCCATACCTTTTTGCGTTCGCCATAGGTGAGTTAGGTTTTAGGGAAGTTGGACCTAGGACTCGGGTTTACGCAGAGTCTGCCGCCAAAGAAGTTCTAGATGCCGCTGCTCTAGAGTTTGCTGGAACAGAGGATATGATCAAGCAAGGGGAGAAGCTGTTTGGTGATTACCAGTGGGAACGATTTGACTTACTAGTTCTGCCACCGAGTTTTCCTTATGGAGGGATGGAGAATCCAAGAATGGTCTTTTTGACGCCCACTGTAATCAAAGGAGATGCCTCTGGAGCTCAAGTTGTAGCACACGAACTCGCACATAGCTGGACTGGAAATTTGATCACCAACATCAACAACGAACATTTTTGGCTGAATGAGGTATTTACTTGATTCGCTCTTTTTCTTTCTACCTCAGTTTATCCTTCCAAGAGAAAAGGAGATTTTTAGCTTTAAATTGTCTTCTGTTGTTTTGCTTCCTTTAGCTACAAACAAGTAAACAAAAGCTTAAGAGTGGTTCAGGAGACATAAATTACTTATGTGTTCGCCTTGTTGATGGAAAAAAAAATGTTTCATGTTTCTGGCAATAGGGATTCACAACTTACGCAGAGAGGAGAATCGTGGAGGTTGTTCAAGGGGCAAATAGAGCTACATTGAACATTGGCATTGGTTGGAAGGGTTTGACTGATGAAATGGAACGGTTTAAAGACAACTTGGAGTGCACTAAATTGTGGAACAAACAAGAAGGTGTTGATCCAGATGATGTATATTCTCAGGTCCCATACGAAAAAGGCTTCCAATTTGTGTTGCGAATTGAACGCCAGGTTAGTTGGGTTGCACGTCTGCTCAGATGTTTTCTTATGTAAGGTTACAATGATGGTCTATTTACTTTGGCAAACTTTCAGATTGGAAGGACTGCTTTTGATGAATTCCTCAAGAAATACATTGATACTTTCAAGTTCAAGTCAATCGATACAAGTACTTTTCTTGAATTTCTGAAAGCAAATATCCCTGGTATAGAGAAAGAGATCGACCTTAAGCTGTGGACTGAGGGCGTTGGTATACCAGAAGATGCATATGAACCAGTCTCAAACATATACACAAAGATCATATCCCTGGCAAAAGAATTTAAGGAAGGAAAGATGCCAAGTGAGGATGAGGTTGCTGAGTGGAACGGACAGGAATGGGAACTGTACTTGGAAAATCTTCCTAAATCATGTGAAGCTTCTCAGGTACCCTTTAACATTTCCTTTCTTACCATTAAGATAATGTTAAGTTGCTAAGTGCATCGGACTTAGTAGATGTGAACGATAAACTTTCATAAGGAAAAGGGAAAGAGATTCAGCATCTGTCCACATCGGCCTAAATAAGAGTATATTACCTTAGATTAGTGTTGGGCAGTAAAATCGACAATGCAAGTTCAACAGAGGAAAGGATCGGGAATCAGGTTCCTATGTATAACTAATAACCAGTTTGCTTATTGGTGGTGAATCAGGTGGTGGCCTTGGACAAGCGGTACAGACTAGCAGAATCAAAGGATTACGAAGTGAAGGTGTCGTTTCTGCAACTTGCAGTCGCATCCAGGTGCAGAGAGTACCATGGGGAAGTGGGGAAAACTTTAAAAGAAGTAGGAAGGATGAAGTACCTGCGCCCACTCTTCACAGCTCTTGCACAAGCTGGTGGAACCGAAGAGAAGCAGCTGGCGAAACAGGTGTTTGCCGAAGCTCGAGAAACTTACCACCCCATAGCTCAGGGAGTAGTTGAGTCTATTCTCTCTAAGCACATCTGAGCAAGATCCTTGTTATAGCTTTGAGAGCAGTCCAAAAACATAACATTTCAATAAAACCCAGTGACTGTAATAAACAATTGATGCTTTGAATCATAAACAAAATGAAGTGCCTTGTTGATAAAATTACATTTCCTCTGAGATTAAATTGGTAAAGCTTACTTAATTATGCACCACTTTCATCTTCCAACTTCTTGACATAAGCCTTGAGCACCATTATAACCTCTCTTGCGGGTGCTTGTAAAGTAGATACGAGATTAATGGCCGGAGATTGCAGAGCACCCAGCATCTTAGCGTAGACCTCAGCGCGAGTGGGCATTGTCTCAAGAACTTTAAAATTGTCGGGAGCGTAGAACTTACCTTCAAAGACGGCACCAGCGAAGTCATTGTCTTCCAGCTTGCGTTCCTTTTGGAAGCTCCGGTAGGGTTTGATGGCGGAAGGAATTTCATCGGTTAGGACGAAAAGCCAAGCGTTCATACCTTTCATACAAGGCTTGAGAGCTTCCCATTTGGTGCCTTCGATGGCTTTGAAGACCAAAGTATTCTTGGCGACGATAAGCTTTGTGGTATCCGGGAGAGTTCTCCGGAGGTCTTGAAACTGTTTGACGGTGAGGCCTTTGTAATTGATGGCAGCGAGGAGGTGGCAGTTCTCAAGATGGGACTTGACGGCTTCCACAGTCTCTTCCTTTTTGTTACGAGACACGGCGGATCTGATGACCGGGAGGGAAGAGTAGTTTAGGGATTTCGAGGATTTGGGGTTTAGGGTTGAGATTCGCTGGTGGCAGAGAGGTGACAAGGAAGACGAGAAGGAGAGAAGAGCCACTTCCATTTTTACTCCAAAAAGATTACAGGAGTCTCTGTTTTTTCTGTGTGGAGGGAGTAGATGGATATGATGAACTAACGCAATCCAGTCTCCTTTTTGTTTTTTTAATAAATTTGTTTTATTGTTATAGAGAGGATAAAATAAAGTTTTACATAGAGAACACCTATTGCTAGTCTTGACGAGTCTCAACATTTTTCTTTTTCTCACAAAAGCAAGATAATGAGTCTCAACATTAAAATAAATCAAAAATATATTTTTAAAGTAAATTGGTGAGAATCCGCTTAATAGGACCATAACAACCCATCAATTTTTTTTCATGGAATACATGTCCATTAATAAATAATTTTAAGTTATTTTATAATAATTTTATTCTCATAGTTTAAAAATAAAATAAAATTATTTATATATTATTATCTTTTGATTTTTTTTATAAATTATAAAATAAAGTTATCTGATAACCATATCTAGAGTTTTATCAGTTTCTTCTTTTTGTTTTTAAATTTCATCTTGTTTTGTTTCATTTTATTTTGTTTTTGCTTTGTGTGCTCCCGATATGTGTTTTTCTTTCTTCTTTTGAAGATCATAGCTCCAATTTCTTCTTTACGATAGAAATTGTGTTTTGTCTTTTACAAATTTTGATTTAGGTTGTTTATAGGATGTGTCTGTGTTTGTTTATAGAATGTTTCTTTTGTATCTAATGGTTATAGGTTTAGATCCGGGTTTAATTATTTTAGTTTTTAAGGGTTTGAAAGTTAAGTTTTTCTAGCGTTGATTATCACCGGCGGCTGCATATTTTTTCTCTTCATCGATAGTTTTAAGCGTGCAGATAAAACATATATGGTGGGTCATCATATGTGACCTAGATGGCGTTGGTACCTATTGTAGACAATGGCCATTAGTGAGAAGACCCTTAAGCTTTCAACTAAAGCAGATTCAACGGTGATTCATGTATGATTTGCGGAAGAACATATCAACAACTGGGAGAGTATAACTCGTATGGAGCTTGGCGCGGTGGTTTCCGGCAGAAAACTTTTCGCCGCCTCTTTTGGAGGTTTGCATGTCCGGATTCACGTTAACCTGACACGTGGACCAGCAGAAGCAAAATGTCTGACACAAGGAGTAGGAGATAAGCTTCGAGTGGATTCTATGTTACGGGTTATGCTTTTGAGACTTTAAGATTTTGTTTGGGGTCGACGATCTTGATCTCCCTCGAAAGTTTCATATAGCACCAGAATTACACGAACTATTACCCTCTTTCTATTTCCCCTTTTACATAAATTGAAAACTAATTTCTTCCTCAGCACAAGTTAAATTTCAATTTTCCCCCAATTTTGGTTTGTTCGGTTGAACCATTACAATTTAAAAATCAAACCTTATTGTGTGAGAGTAAACCCGAAGACAATTAAAATCTAATCTATTTTTGTTTCCCCTAAATTAAAAAATATTTGAACCTAATTTCACAAATCCCAGAATTAAAATCCAACCCATTTGATTTCACAAATCCCATAATTAAAATCCAACCCATTTTCGCTTCCTCCAAGAACCGTATCTTTAGAATTCGTCATTGTCAATGGTTTAATCTAAGTATAAAATCATGAATCCTCTTTCGGAATCAGGAATACACATCGAAAGTGAAAGAGAATCCTGGCCTGGAGAAGCTTTGTCGAAAGTGCTATGTGGTATGAAAGATCCTTCGGCCAAGCACTATAGTTTCGTGGACATAACAGAGCATGATTGAGAAGATGACAAATGTTATGTTGTCGTGTTATGCTGCTGTCTTAGAGAACAATTGTTGACAAAAGTGGTTAAATATACTGAGAAATGGAGTCATAATATAAAGATAAATGGATTTAAGGAGTTTGGCATTTAGAGTTTGACATTTAGAGAGATGAACGAATAGGTTGGATTTTGAGAAATTTTTGTAATCGTGCAGTAAGAGTTGATGATGGAGAGAAATTTGGGGATTTTTTTTTTATCTTTCTCAAATCGGGTTGGGCAACAATTTAAAGATGTAATCTGGTTACAAATGGTTTAAATTAATGAAATCGGGTTTATTTTGCGATTATGGTATGATAAAGCTCTGTTTTGGTTAAGTGGTATATAGTAAACCGACTTCAATTTAGTTTGGTGGGGAAATTGGAATTCAATTTATTTTTAAGGGGTAAATCAAACTTTTAAACTATAATAGGGGGAAATTAATTTTTTTACATAGTTTAAAGGGGAAATAGAAAGAGGGCAATAATTCGTGTAATTCTGATGCTATATAAAACTTTCGAGGGGGATCCAGATCGTCGAACTTTTTGTTTGGCCTTTTAATGTTTGTTTACATTCCTAGTGTAAGCTCATTTGGGTACAACTCATATCATCAATAAATAAAATATGTTAAATGGCAAAAAAAAAAGTTATCTATCTGATAAGATCTATTATAGTTTTAAAAAACTCATATTCATGTTTATTTAGAGAATTTAGTTATGGATGGAGTTTTGTTGTCGATCCAATGATTACTTGTTAACAAAAAAAAATCTCATATTCATGTTTATTTTTACCCTCTCTCGATGCGACGATTTTGCTGATGACTCTTGCTCGTTGTCGGAGCCACTTAGTGAAGATTGTATGTCGTCTATCCGAGCTTAATGACCTTGTTTCTTTGTTGATTATATCGGGGTTATTGTTCTGTGGGATTCTAATGGTTCATCTTGGTTAACTGATATTTTTGTTCTTTTCACAATTGGGGTCACAAATGGCGAATTCATTGGGTTGTGATCTCTAATCTCAGTTGGATTATCGGTTCAAATGGTTGTCCATACTTGGATTTGCTTGGTTATTATGGTTCTTATTCTAGATTTTGACCTCTGAGGTAGTTCCGATTGTCACAAAGTTTCAATTTTGAATTTTATTTTCAAAATCGAATTAATTTCCAGCTTAACTGCTTCATGTTTTGTTGGTTTCAGATATGTAGCACTTTGGATTCTCTCTATATAAGCGAGTGGCAATTTAGGTTTATTGGTACTGAAATTCTCTTATACCTTGTTCTGCTTTTTTGTTGGTAGCGAATTGTTTGTGATTCTCGTTTCTCATTTTCTCGTGTGTAATTCTTTGTCTAAGTTGATAGCTCAAGTGGTGTTAAGCACTAATATTGCAGAGGAGAAGAGGTCTCCGATTTTTAAGGTACCATTTTTTGATAACTCGGATCTCATCAAGGGTTATGAACGCACTTTGCTTAGACATTGTTTCAATCGTGTGTAGCAGAATGTGGCTTCTTTGTTGTTGAGGTTTCCTAAAATGTGGCGGACGGAAAACTGTGTGAGAGGCTTAGATTTGAGTTTTGGTAAGTTTCAATTTGATTTTGATAATGAGGAGGATATTGTTGAGGTTATGCAGCTGGATCCTTTTCACTTTGACTACTCGATGGTGACCTTGGTTCGTTGAAAGCCGGCTGTGGATGTTGATTTTCCCTCACATATTGTGTTCTGGATTCAAGTCATGGGTCTTCCAGGTAAATATCGGGCTCCTATTGCTTTGCAAGCTATTAGTGAAACTTTGGGTTATGTTCTTGAAATAGGCATGGATTTTAGTAAAGTAAAGGTTGAGATTGATGGACTAAACCTTTGGTGCTTGATAGATAGGTGAAATTTAGAGAAGGGGAGCTTGTTAAGTTTGTCTTTGAATATGGTATGATGATTGATTATTGTTGTAATTGTTTTAGTTTGTGTCATGTTGTTACTGCTAAATGTCCTCTTTTGGTGTACAATTCAAAACCGTCGGGTGAGGATAATGTTAAGGATACTAATGAGGAGAAGTCTTTAAGCTATAAAGGTGTTGCAGCTGGTCCAAGTGATGGTTGGCAGATGGTTGACAACTCTAGAAGAGGTTATAATCTTCGTCATTCTGGTGCTTTTAGTAGAAACTGATTGGCTAATAGGTCTCATTTTTGGCCTCTTTATGATAATTCTAGGCAAGTTGACCGTGGATCCTATGTTTAGAAGATAGCTGGTCCAAGTGATAACAAAGAGATTGTGGCTATAGAAGTTGGTGTCAGCAAGGTTGTAAGTGCGAAACCGATAGTGGCATCCTCAACACCTCTTATTGGGAAAATGTTACATGGTTATGTTAATTCTGTGATGAAGTATCATCGAGTATTGTTTCCATGAGGAGAAGGAGGTTGAGCCTCTTCAAAAGGATGTGGTGCCAATGGATTGTGAGAAAGGTTTATGACAATCTTCTTTGTCGGATGATGCTGCATGTGATGATGAATCTTTGGGGTCAAAGTGGCTTTTAGGATCAGAGATGGTGTTTGAAAAATTGGATCCTCAAGTGCAGTTTTCTCTTTAAGCGCATGTTCTCACTCCTTTGGTGATTGGTACTGATGTTGTAGCTGAGAAATCTAAGGTTTTAGGTAGTTCTGGTAAATGTGGTACTAGAGCTTCTAGAAAGAAGGGTGTTCGAGGATTTGTGACTTTAAGAGGTGTAAGTTCCAAAAAACGTAATCTTCAAAAAAAAATTTTATCCAGGAAAAAGGTGGTACGTGGCAAGTTGGAGTCTATTGGAAATCTGGAACCTTCGGAGGACATTTTTTAGGAAAGAGTCAACTCTTATATATATATATATATATATATATATATATATATATATATTTATGATTAAATTTTTATGTTGGAATTGTCCGGGCATACGTACCTCTACTTCTTTTGGTTTTCTCGAGACAATCTTTTTTGTCGGATGATGCTACATGTGATGATGTATCTTTGGGTTCAAAGTGGCTCTCAGGATTAGAGATGGTGTTTGAAAACTCGGAACTATAAGTGCAGTCTTCTCTTTAGGCGCATGTTCTCACTCCTTTGGTTATTGGTACTGATGTTGTAGCTGAGAAATCTAAGGTTTTTGGTAGTCCTGGTAAACATAGTACTAGAGCTTCTAGAAAGAAGAGTGTTCGAGGATCAATGACTTTAAGAGGTGCAAGTTCCAAAAAACGTAATCTTCACAAATTTGTTTCTCTAGGGAAAAATGTGGTACGTGGCAAGTTAGAGTCTATTGGAAATCTGGAACCTTCGGAAGATGTTGTTAAGGAAGGAGTCTAGTCTTTTATAAGTATCTTTTTATGATTAAGTTTTTATGTTTGAATTGTGAGGGCATAGGTACCTCTACTTCTTTTGGTTTTTTGTGTGACGTTTGTTTCAAGAATAAACCATATTTTTTTCTTAAGTGAGACAAAGAAAAACAATTTGTATTTGGAGAATTTAATAATAAAATTAAGTTATGATAATTTGGTTAATGTGGATCCGATAGGTGCTAGCAGTGGGCTTGCATTAATTTTTATTTTTATTCATTTGATCAACGTTATCTACAAAGACAAGAATATTATTGATATTTTTTTGGAACTTGAGGGTAAAAAATGATTTATCTCTTTGATTTACGGGGAACCAATTCAACATCTTCGATATGCAGTGTTGGAATGTTTAACAAGGTTTAGTTTAACTCGTGATGAACCGTGGTTAATGGTCGATAATTTTAATGAGCTCAGAGGGAATTATGAGAAATATGGCGGTCACTCACATAATGCCATTTCTTTTGCCCCTTTTAATAATATGCTTCAAATTAGGGGTATAGTGGAGTTTCCGTGTTTGGGAAATTTTTGGTCTTGACGGGGTATGAGATTTTCAAGATAAATTAGACAAAGCATTTGGTAGTTATATTTTTCCAAATTCTATCACCACATATTTGGAGATGATTAGTTATGATCATCGCCTTATTTTGATTGGCACTTCGGGTAGTGTTTCTAAGCATAAGTCGCACCTCACTTTTGATAAATGTTGGTTAGGTAGACCGTGTTATAACTATATTGTGGAGAAATGATAGACTCGACACTCTAATTTGAAAGTGAATAGGATTACATATAAGATTGCTAATTATCGTCGAGAAATCTCGCGTTGGCGAACGATTAACGTTCCTCTGGAAAAGCTCATATAGAGAATTGTAAATCTATTTTGGAACAATATAAGAGTGATAATTCCCTATCGATAAAGGAGATACAAATGGCATTAGAGAACCTTCGGGTTGCTTATGTCGATGAGGAATTATATTGGAAACAAAAGTAGGAATCCTTGGTTGTGGGAGGGCGATCAGAATTCTAGTTTCTTTCATGCTCAGACTAAAAATCGCATGGCACAAAATCGGATTTATTGTCACATTAGTGCAGCAGTGAATTGGGTTACAAAGGAGGAGGACATCACCCATGAGGCGGTGCTCTATTTTGAGGAGTTATTTGCCTCTTCCGATCAACCAAAAAGTTACTAAAGTGTGGAATATATCCTTTATTTTGCATACGTCTCGTGAAGAGGTTAGGCGAGCTTTTTTTTATATTGGATCCTGGAAAAGCTCCAGGATCAGATGGAATTACTGCCCTGTTTTTTCAAAAGTATTGGTCACTTGTCAAGGACGATTTAGTTAATCTGGTAAATGGGTTTCTGGAATCTGGTATTTTTGATCTGAGTTTAAATCTCACAAATATATGCATAGTTCCAAAAGTGGGGCGTCCTACAAGGCTCTCTGAAAATAGACCGATTAGTTTATGTAATGTTGTGTATAAGATTAATTTGAAGGTCTTTTGTTTGAGATTAAAAAGGTTTCTTCCAAACATTGTGTCTAATACACAATATGCTTGTGTCGGTCGTTTGATTTCAGACAATATCCTGATTGCCCATGAGATGTTCTATGCTTTACGGACCAATAAATCTATAAAAGGGAAACATATGGTTGTTAAGACGAATATGCGTAAGGTATATGGTAGGGTTGGGTGAGACTTTTTGGAAAAGTTTCTCTTACGTTTTGGATTTCAGGACTGTTGGGTTTCATGTGTGATGCACTGTATTCGTTTGGTTCGATATTCTGTAGTAGTTAATGGGCATCTTCATGAGCGGATTCGACCAAAACAAGGATTGGGATAGGACGATTTGCTCTCTCCTTATCTTTTTATTTTTTGTGCTGAGGTATTACTTTCTAAGCTTCGGCTTGTAGAGGAGGATAAGTTAGTTTCAGGAGTTGTTATTGCTAGGCAAAAAAGAAATGATCATAATAAATTTTTAATGAAAAACAAAATCTACAAGGATTTAATAAATGTCTAAACTCAAAGAAATTATCAAAATAACTCTTGAATTAAAAAAACCTAAACTCTAAAATGACTCAATGAATACCTAAACTCAACAGAATGAAAAATAATATTTATGATTTTTTAAAAAATTTCTAAATATAAACACATTTAATATAAAAGCTAAATAAAGTTTTTCAATAAATATTGATGAATTCAAACATTATCTACTATTTTTAACTTGATAAAATCATATTTTATATAATTAATACACTCTAATCCTCAAAACTTACTTAATTCAAGTGGATGTGAATTTTGTATTATTTTTTTTAGAAAAATGTTTTTATTTTTATTGTTTTTAAAACTTAAATATATTTTGAAAGTAAATGTTGTATTTGGTTATTTGAATTTTAGTTTTAAATAAAATGAGTTTGAATTTTCAAAATAACTCTTGATTAAAAAAACGAAACCCTAAGATGACTCAATGAATATCTAAACTAAAATGAATGAAAATATCATTTATGATTTTTTTTAAAATTTCTAAATATAAACACATTTTTAAAAAAAGCTAAATAAAGTTTTTTCAATAAATATTGATGAATTTAAACATTATCTACTACTTCTAACTTGATAAAATCATATTTTATATAATTAATACACTATAATCTTCAAAACTTACTTAATTCAAGTGGATGTGAATTTTGTATAATTTGTTTTTTTGAAAAACGTTTTTATTTTTATTGTTTTTGATACTTAAATATATTTTGAAAGTAAATATTGTAGTTGATTATTTGAATTTTATTTTTAAATAAAATGAGTATGAATTATTTCCTAGTTAAGTATAATAATGTGAAAAAAATCAAACTTATTCATTATAATTAATTTATCGAAAGATAATTCAATTAATCTTATATGTTAGTTAATTAAAGACAACTAAACATAATATAAATATAATTATAAATGTAAGGTAAAGATAAAAATGTAAATGTATGCATAAAATAGTTCATAGTTTAAAAGACTACTCAAAAATTGTTTTTTAAAAAATTTTAAATTGTAATAATGGTGTTTTCATAATTGATTCTAAAAAAATTATGTGATTTTTGCAAAATCCTAAAATATATTATAAAACTATATATATAATTATTATTTTCCCCTTATATAGCCTTGTCCATATCGGGAACTTCCGTCCCAAAATTCTCATGCTTTTGGGAATGAGAAATTCTAATTTCCCATTCGGGTCTAAAAATAATATTCAAACGGGTAAGGGAAAGAGTCAGAAATCAGGGTAGTTGTTTACGTTAAAAAATGTTATTATTTTCTCCCTATGTAACGTTAAAATAAAACATTATATGAGGAGAAAATGTTATAAAACGTTAAAATATATTGGATTCAAATATTTGATATGTTTCAGATAATTAAGATCACGCCCCTACCAATATTTGACTTAAATTTTCATTACTTTACAATGAATACAAACTTTTCAATATGGATATACTAGTATTTTTGATAAAAAAAGTGGTAGTGTTGGTCATTTGATTAAAAATCCTAACATTGTAATTTTGTATTTTCTGTGTATTGAACATTGATATATTTTTAATATATTTTTATATTCGTTATATTGATTATATTGTTTATATAGTACTCTTAATTTTTTTACTACCAATATTTTCTAAACTATTTTCCATACTTGTACCACAATTTCTCGATCTAGTAGGACTTTGAGAATAGTGCGGGAAGTAAATTTTGAGTCTCAAAATTCTCGTACTGGAACAGATTCCCGAATTTCCAACCTGCTTTGTAATGGAATTTTTTAGAAAGTAAATCTAATTTCATGAAATATTTGTTCCTGACTCGTACCCTTTATTTTTCGTCTCGTTTCCCGTTATGGACAGGGCTACGACCCTATATATAGTTGTCATCTTCCAATCAAAAAAAAATATAGATGTCATCTCTTCATCTTTTCACACACCATAATAGTTTTTCTTTCTTTCTTTGTTCGTTTCTCTCTTTCTTTATTTACTTAATTAGATTATGGATTCAAACAATCCACTTTATTTCTCAACAAATTTCGTGGATCTTCTTAATACTCAAGAATAAGGAAATTAATACTACAAATCATTTTCCTCTTGATTCAACCCTAAACCAAATGAGTCCACCGAAAATTCCATAATATAGTACCCAATATAGTAATATGGTTGAGGAAAGTGATGATCCAAACCAAGTTCAAAACACAACCGATCGTAGATAAGCAAGATGCAAATAGAGTCCAACCGAGGATACTATCCTCATAAGTGCATGGCTAAATACTAGCAAGAATCCAATTATGAGTAATGAACATAAAGCATTTGGTTTTTGGGAATCGGTATGCATTACTCAAAACGTTGGTAGTTCCAAACCTCCCAAAGCGAGAATGGAATGTAGCACGCAAATGTGGCTACAACTAAATGCTAGTGTTCACAAGTTTGTTGGATGTTATGATCATGCTTTGAGTCAAAGAACTAGTGGCCAATCCGAAGATGATGTTGTCAAAGCTCCGTATCAAATATAGTATAACGGTTACAAGCGTAATTTCACACTTGAGCATGCTTAGAGAGAGCTCCAACATGATAAAAATGGTGTAGTTCTTACATTTCTCAAAACTCTAATAATGGTGGAAGCTCAAAGAGAACAAAGTTTAACGACGGTGGCTTATACTCTTGAAGCTCTAATCGAGAGAATCCTATAGATTTAGATGTAAATGACCAAACTACTGTTCATCCCCTTGGTGTGAAGTCATCAAAGCACCACAGAAAACAAGTTTCTACGAGGATAATAAATAAAGAAAATGAGACCAATTCTAGATCAAGACTTGAGCATCTTATGAAGTTAAAAGAAAAAGACTTAGCGGAATGAAAAAAATGTATCACGGATGGAAGTGCTTAAGAGTCTCTTTGCAAAATCCGAACCACTCTCCAAAAAAGAAAAAAAATTGAAGAACAAGCTTATTGATAAAATGTTCTAATCTTAAGACATTAATAATTAATATTAAGTAATTTATGTTGGTTTGTTTACTATAATATTTTTATTTTATTCGTTAGTATCAGTTTTAATTTCATGTTGGTTTGTCTACTATGATATTTTGTTTTATTTCATTAGTATCAGTTTTTATTTTATTTTATTAGTTTGTTTAATTTTGCATGAAACTTGTTTCTTTAGAGAATTACCAAATATTAAAGATATGTTCGTTAGAGAATAGAATTTTTTTATTCTCTAAAGTATAAATTATAGGTTGGGTGGGATAATATATTTAAGTTATTGGGGTCTATAATCTACTATCAAAGTGTCAACGATGAATAAAATTTAATTTACTTTTGTTGGTCTAAAATTTAAATTCTAGAGAAGTCAACTCTACTTTAAAATAAGTACTCTAACTTGTTTGTTTTGTTTAACATTTAAGTTTGTAGTTTGTTACAAGCAAAATAAAGGTACGTCTTTGTTCACTATACAACCTAATTTCAAAAAAATTCAATAAACACAATTAATATTAAATCCAATTTTCAACCCAATCATTTTACAACAACCATTACTATAACCATTTTTGTGTTAGTTTTTCAACCTAATTAAATTAATTCAATGCACGTAATTAATACCCTTTTTTATTTTTGGCATGGCTATTTTAAAATCCAACATACAGTTTATGTTCTGACCATGTAGCAAAAAATAAGTAAAACGTAGTAGATTTAGAAAATTAAAAAAATCTTGGAAATATAAGAAATAAAATAATTATGATGGGTTATACAAATTGAAAAAAAGTAATTAAGAAATTTTGGTCGTAGAAATAAATAAGTTACAAATGCATCTAGTTATTGTACATGCATTAATTTATTAAATATATTGAGAATTGAAAAGTGTATTTAATCACATGATCTTCGTGTTTACTTCCACATTCTTTTTTGTTCATATGTACCAAATTCTCTCTTTGTTTTCTATGCTATATTGTTAAAATTTTCCATTTAACTTTTCAATGTCATTACATGAAGAATTTGATAAAGTATTTTTTGAAGAATTTGATATAATTTTAATAATTTTTTGAATGATGATTATAATTCCATTCAAGTAGAAAACAATTAAGACAACGAAATCAGCAAACATATATGAAAGAGGTCGTGAAGGAGGACACACCTGCTTGTGGAATGACTATATTTGTGAGGAGGCGGTCTATTCAGATGTTAAATTCTGACTTCAATTTAGAATGAATAAAGCGTTGTTCATGCGTATTGTTGACCGACTCTCAAATGAAGTACAATATTTTCAACAAAGGCGAGATGTTATTGAAAAGTTAGGTCTCTCCGCACTACAAAATGAACTGCCGCCATACGTATCTTGTCATATGGTTATGCAACTGATGCAGTTTATATGAATACATTCGGATTGGTGAAAACATTGTGAGGTTATGCTTAGAAAAATTTGTAGACGAAATTATATCTTTATTTGGAGATATTTATCTAAGAAGACCTACACTCGAGGATCTTCAACGATTACTCGACATTGGAGAGATGTGTAGATTTCCGAGCATGATGGGAAGCATTGATTGTATGCATTGGGAATGAAAAAAATTGTCCAACCCCATGGAAAGGACAATATTCATGTGGAGGTAGAAAACCGACAATCGTTTTGGAGGCTCTTGTTTCACATGATCTTTGGATTTGGCATGCATTTTTTGGACTTCCAGGTACACTAAATGATATCAATGTTCTTGACCGCTCACCCCTTTTTGATGATGTTTTACAAGGCCAAGCTCCAAAAGTGAGCTACTTTGTTAATGGGCATCAATACAATATCGGCTACTATCTCACGGATGGTATATAACCAAAATGCACGATATTTATTCAATCAATCTGACTTCTTCAATATCCTAAAGCAACATTATTTGCTCAACGTCAAGAAGTCGTTCAAAAAGATGTCGAGTGTGCCTTTGGAGTCTTGTAAGCTCGATTTGCACTTTTAAAAAATCCAGTTCTTGTTTGGAATAAGAAGAATATACAAAAGATAATGAGAGCATGCATAATCCTGCACAATATGATAGTAGAAGATGAACGAGATAACTACACTCAGTATAATGTATCAGAATTTCAACAAGTCGAAGAAAATGGGAGTGCATAAATGGATTTTACTTACTCAATAGCTTTACTTGCTAATCTAGGTACCATTCTTAGCAATCAACTTAACCTTCGTGATACATGTATCCACTACCAATTAAAAGTTGATTTGGTTGAGCACATATAGGGGTGTAAGTGAGTTAATAACCTGCAGGCCTGGCCCATTAAGGCCCTCTTGGATGTGGATCTAAACAAGCAAATATGTGTTCATTACATAGCGGGCCTCGCGGGCTGACTCGGTACAGACAACGGGTCATATGGATCCAACCCTCGGCAGACTGCAAGTATTCAGGTAACCCGCAAAATCACAGGTTTGTGATTTGGTTAAGGATTTTTTTTTGAAACATTATGTGCCAACTAGAGTGTTTATTGTTATACTTAACCTAATTTTTCATTTTTGACATGAGTTTACCATTAACGACAAGAGACGATCAGACGACAAACATAGAGAAACAAAAATTATTTTCATCATTCAGCAATAGTCAAACTTTTCTAGTCACTAAAAACAAGAAATTTGTGATGGTAAATACGTTTTTAGCTCTTTGTTACTCTATTTTACACTTACGTCGTGATGTTCATTAGACTATTCCTAATGTTTGTGAGATTTAAAATCGACTTTTGTTCTTTAGTTTTACACTTTAGAATCGACGTTGTAATGTTTGTGATGGTAAAATCGAATTTTAAATTTTTTTTCTTTGGAGAAGATTAAATCTCTCGAAATTAATGATCATGCTTTAATGTTTGTGAGTTTATAAAACTTTCCCTTCCCATCACGTTTTCTAAGTTTATGATTATTATTCATTAAACTATTGATCACGCTATTTGTGTTTTGTTATGTTAATTATGTTTCTAATTGAGTGACCATAAAGTTAAAAGTTTTTCTTGTTCTTTTGCGATCACTTTTGATCATGTTGATTGTGAATTTCAAAGTTTCTAAGAGTTTCATTATCATTTTTATTCATTAATAGTTAATTGTGTTATTATTGATAGGATTCACATGATCCTTATAAGAAGAAATTGGTTGATGAAGAATCTCAAAGACTTATCGAGTCCATAAATGCTGAAAATGAACGATTGAGGTTCAATGGAATAACTTCATCTCGACCTCCCAAAGATAAAAGACCAATTGTTGTGGATCTAGATGATGATGATGATGATGATGATAATAAAGCAAAGTTGTCATAGAAAAAAAAGAGAAAAAATATTCATCAGTGTGGAAAGACTTCATCATTATCACTAAGGTTGATAGTTCGAGGAAAAGTGAACAAAGAGCCCAATGTAATACATTACAAGACTGACTAGGCCTATGATTCACACAAAAACGATACGAATTGCTATAAACATCATATTCAAAAATGCAAGCTTAAGCCTAAGGATGGTTATGTTAGTCAAATGATGATGAATTCAGAAGCAAAATTGAGAGCTAGGAAGATAGATCATATGGTTTTCTGTGAAACGGTTGCTAAGTGTATTATTCAGCATTATCTTCCATTTGTTTATGTTGAGTATGAGAGAGTATGGAAGTATTTGAATGCTGATGTGAAATTTATTAACCGAAACACAGTTGCATTAGATGTTTACAAATTCCTTGAGAACGAGTCAAAGAAGCTCAAGAAGGAATTTCATCTAATCTACCCTAAATGTGTATAAAATAATGGGAACAACCCAGTTTTGAAGAGTTTGTAGCGCGTACTCTGCATTTTGGGATAAAAAGATGATTTTTTCTTAATTATACGTTACATACATTATATAAATGTATATGTCATGGATGAGATATAAAGGTAATTGTCCTTACAACATTTGATAGATGTTAAATATGTCTATGTCTTATATATATATTTGTCCATGTCTATAAATGCAATTGGAGAATTAGTAAGAGACTCATTGTCCATATGGACAAAAAACGAAGTGATGTATAAATTTGTCTTTGTCCATGGATGGGAAATAAAGGCAATTGTCTTTAGGGCTATATTTCTCGATAAATATGTCTATGTCCATATATGAATTGGAAGGAATTCATAAGAGACTGAATGTCCATAAAGACAATATACAAAGTGATGTATACCTTTGTCTATGTCCATGTTCTATATAACAAACAAGATTGGTAATAGGAAAGAGACATTATATAAATGTCTATGTTCGTCTCTGAGATATGATGAAAAAAGTTATTAGAGCATTTGATAGATTATAAGTATGTACATGTCTATAAATGCAACTGGGAGAATTAGTAAGAGACTCATTGTCCATATGGACACAATACAAAGTGATGTATAAAATTGTCTATGTCCATGGATGGGAAATAAAGACAATTGTCCTTAGGGCATTTTTTTGGATAAATATGTCTATGTCCATATATAAAATGGAGGGGGATTATAAGAGACTCAATGTCCATATAGACAGAATACAAACTGATGTATAAATCTGTCTATGTCCATGTTCCAGATAACAAACAAGATTGGTTATAGGAAACATACATTATATAAATATCCATGTCTGTCTCTAAGATATGATGAAAAAAGTCATTAGAGCATTTGATAGATTATAAGTATGTGCATGTCTATAAATGAAATTGGGAGAATTAGTAAGAGAATCATTATCCACATGGACACAATACAAAGTGATGTATTAAATTGTCTATGACCATGGATGGGAAATAAAGGCAATTATCCTTAAGGGCATTTTTTTTTTTTGATAAATATGTCCATGTCCATATATAAAATGGAGGGGGTTTATAAGAGACTCAATGTCCATATAGACATAATACGAAGTGATGTATAACTCTGTGTATGTCCATGTTCCAAATAACAAACAAGATTGGTTATAGGAAACTTACATTATATAAATGTCCATGTATGTCTCTAAGACATGAAGACAAATGTCATTAGAGCATGTGAGAGATGTTAAATATGTCCATGTCCATAAATGAAACTGGAGAATAAGTAAGAGACTCATTGTCCACATGGACAAAATACGAAGTACTGTATAAATTTGTCAATGTTCGTGTATGAGAAATAATGTCAATTCTATTTACGCGATTGTTTTTTCAAATATGTACATGTCCATATATGAAATGGAGGAGGTTCATAAGAGACTCAATTTTCATATAGACAGAATACGAAGTGATGTATAACTCTGTCTATGTCCATGTTCCAAATAACAAACAAGATTGGTTATAGGAAACATACATTATATAAATGTGTATGTCCTTCTCTTAGACATGAAGACAAATGTCATTAGAGCATGTAATAGATGTTAAATATGTCCATGTCCATAAATACAATTGGGGAATAAGTAAGAGACTCATTGTCCATATGGACAAGATACGAAGTGATGTATAAATTTGTCAATGTGTGTGCATGAGAAATAAAGGAAATTCTCTTTACTACATTATTTTTTTCAAATATGTCCATGTCCATATATGAAATGGAGGGGGTTCATAAGAGACTCACTGTCCATATAGACAGAATAGAAAGTGATGTATAACTCTGTATATGTCCATGTTTCAGATATCAAAGAAGATTGGTTATAGGAAACATACATTATGTAAATGTCTATGTCCGTCTCTGAGATATGAAGACAAATTTTATTAGAGCATTTGGTAGATATTAAATATGTCCATATCCATAAATACAACTGGAGAATTAGTAAGATACTCATTGTCCATATGGACAAAAAACAAATTGATGTATAAATTTGCTTATGTACGTGTATGGGAAATAAAGGCAATTCTCCTTAGGAATATATAGCTATTTCTCGTTCAAATAAAAAGATTGTTTGAAAAGGAAGAAGAATAAACAAATAAGAAAGTGGAAGAATAATGACGTGAGGTTGAGCAGGTGGCCTTTAGTCTAGTGGCAGGTGGTAAGTCCACTAAAGACAGACGCACTTGCACATCCAGAGATCGAGTCCCACTGCCTACATTATGTAGGAATTTGGCTAATGGACAGACCAGTTATGGCTCTGTGTTGACAAAAAAAATGATGTGAGGTTGAGGTGAGAGAAAATTAATGCATAAAAGCCAAACAAAAGAAACATGTATGGATAGAATAGTAAAAGACAATGAGGCATAAATAGAAAAGAATATAGATAGGAGGAGAAAGTCAACTCTACCTTAAAATAAGTACTCTAAACTTGTTTGTTTTGTTTCACATTTAAGTTTGTAGTTTGTTACAAGTAAAATAAGCATGTCTTTGTTTACTGTACAACCTAATTTCAAAAAAATTCAATATACACAATTAATATCAAATCCAATTTTCAACTAAATCATTTTCAACTAAATCATTTTCAACTAAATTAAATTAATTCAATGCACGTAATTAATACCCTTCTTTATTTTTGGCATAGCTATTTTAAAATCCAACCTACAGTTAATGTTCTGACCATGTAGCCAAAAATAAGTAAAACGTATTGGATTTGGAAGATGAAAAAAATCTTGGAAATATAAGAAAAAAATAATTAATGATGGGTTATACAAATTGAAAAAAATTAATTAAGAAGTTTTGGTCATAGAAATAAATAAGTTACAGAAGCATCTAGCTATTGTACACACATTAATTTATTAAATATATTGAGAGTTGAAGAGTATATTTAATCACATGGTCTTCGTGTTTACTTCCATATTTCGTGTGTACCAAATTCTCTCCTTGTTTTGTATGCTATATTTTTTAAATTTTCCATCTAACTTTTAATGATATCTCCTCTTCATAATCAACTCAATTCTTCATTAGATAAAGAATTTGATAAAGTATTTGATGAAGAATTTGATATAATTTTGATGAGTTTTTGGATGATGATTATAATTCCATTCAAGAGGCAAACAATTCAAAACAATGAAATCAGCAAACATATATGAAAGAGACCGCGAGGGAGGACACACCTGCTTGTGGAATGACTATATTAGTGAGGAGGCGGTCTACTCAGATGCTTAATTCTGACTTTAATTTAGAATGAGCAAACCATTGTTCATGCGTGTTGTTGATTGACTTTCAAACAAAGTAGAATGCTTTCAACAAAGGCGAGATGCTATCGAAAAGTTAGATCTCTCCGCACTATAAAATGCACAGCCGCTATACGTATGATGTCATATGGTTGTGCAACTGATGCAATTTATATGAATATGTTCAGATTGGTGAAAACACTGCGAGGTTATGCTTAGAAAAATTTGTAGACGAAATTATATCTTTGTTTGGAGATGTTTATCTAAGAAGACCTACACTCGAGGATCTTTAATGATTACTCAACATTGGGGAGATGCATGGATTTCCGGGCATGATGGGAAGCATTGATTGTATGCATTGGGAATGAAAAAATTGTCGAACTGCATGGAAAGGACAATATTCATGTGGAGGTAGAAAACCAACAATCGTTTTGGAGGCTCTTGCTTCACATGATTTTTGGATTTGGCATGTATTTTTTGGACTTCCAGGTACACTAAATGATATCAATGTTCTTGACCGCTCATCCATTTTTGATGATATTTTACAAGGCCAAGCTCCAAAAGTGAGCTACTTTGTTAATGGGCTCATTGTTCCTCTATTTTACACTTTTACGTCGTGATGTTCATTAGACTATTCCTAATGTTTGTGAGATTTAAAATTGACTTTTGTTCCTCAGTTTTACACTTTAGAATCGACGTTGTAATTTTTGTGATGGTAAAATCGAGTATTAAATTTTTTTTCTTTGGAGAAGATTAAGCACGAAATTAATGATCATACTTTAATGTTTGTGAGGTTATAAAACTTTCCATTCTCATCACGTTTTCTAAGTTTATGATTATTATTCATTAAACTATTGATCACGCTATTTGTGTTTCGTTATGTTAATTGTGTTTCTAATTTAGTGACCATAAAGTTAAAAGTTTTTATTGTTCTTTTGCGATCACTTTTGATCATGTTGGTTGTGAATTTCAAAGTTTTTAAGAGTTTTATTATCACTTTTTATTCATTAATAGTTAATTGTGTTATTATTGATGAGATTCACATGATCCTTATAAGAAGAAATTGGTTGATGAAGAATCTCAAAGACTTATCGAGTCCCTAAATGCTGAAAACAAACGATTGAGGTTCGATGGAACAACTTCATCTCGAAAGGCCAATTGTTGTGGAAAGACTTCATCATTATCACTAAGGTTGATATTTCGGGGAAAAGTGAGCAAAGAGCCGAATGTATACATTGTAAGACTGACTAGGCCTATGATTCACACAAAAACGATACGAATTGCTATAAACGTCATATTCAAAAATGCAAGCTTAAGCCTAAGGATAGTTATGTTGGTCAAATGATGATGAATTTAAAAGCAAAATTGAGAGCTAGGAAGATAGATCATATGGTCTTCTGTGAAATGGTTGCTAAGTGTATTATTCAACATGATCTTTCATTTGCTTATGTTGAGTATGAGAAAGTATGGAAGTATTTGAATGCTGATGTGAAATTTATTAGCCGAAACACAATTGCAAGGAAGCTTAAGAGGGAATTAGCTAATCTCCCTAGAAGGATTTGTTTTGCTTATAATTTGTGGACTTCTATCACTCATGAGGGCTATATGTGTTTGACAACACATTATGTTGATTATAACTGGAAATTGCATAACAAGATTCTAGCATTTGTACTTTACCGTCTCCACATACATGCATGCACATAGCGATGACGCTCCTTGAGATATGAAAGGATTAGGGAATTGGTAAAAAAAGTGTTTACTTTGACTTTAGACAATGCTAGTAACAATGATTCAATGATATACATTGTCAAGTCTCAACTACTTTGAGGAATGATATATTGTGTAAAGGAGAATTTTTTCCTATCAGATTTTCGGCACATATTCTTAACTTCATTGTGAAAATCGGGCTGAAAGTGATTGGCGATTCTCTACATAAAATCAGAGATAGTATCAAGTATATTCAAGCTTCTGAGTCTCGTGAGATATTGTTTGAAAAATGTTAGAAAACTGTTCGAACACGAGAAAATTTTCAAGATAATACTGAAAATCAAAGAGAAAGTTTTGTGAATTATGATGTAAGTTTTTAGCTCTTTATGTAATTCTTTTTACCTCACTTTTTTTTGCTTCTATTTTTTTGTAGTTTTGTGGGTCACATTGTATGTTTTGATATTTTTTATGCTTGTTTCAATTTTGTCAAAAGTTTATCTTCTTACTTTTTCTTTTGTAGGTTACGTAACTTCTTTTTAGAATTTCTTTTATGCTGTTTTTTTTTCATTTTAATTACTTGTTTTTCATTTATCTATTTAAAATTTAGTTATGTTTTGCTTAGGTTCTAATAAATCATCTTTTTTTTTTGTTAACGAGATTTTTTTTGCCTTTCGAAAGTCTACGCTGGAGATGTATTTAGGCAAACCACCATTAAGACATGAGAAGTTTTGAGAGTTTGGATATCTTGATGTATTAGAAAGATAACTTTCAACGTTATGGAACTTCAATGGCTTGTGATATTCTTAGTTTTCTAATCACGACAGTAGCTTTAGAATTATTTTTTAGCATCGGAGCTCGAGTTTTGAACAAATATAGAATTTGTATTCTTCCGTAAAATGTCCAAGCACTAATATGCAGTCGTAATTGGCTAAATGGTTTTGAAGCTTATGAAAATGATATGTAAACAATTATTTATATATTTTACATTTACACCAATCATAAATTATATATTAATTTTGTTACTTTATATGTTTATGTAGAAAAAATGAAGAATTTGATGGTGAAGATGAAACACTACCTTCTTTACAATCGATTGTTGGATGATCAAGATTTAAATTCATGAATTGCAATTTGGAAGATTTATTTTTGTTTCCAGTTCTATTTTCTTTAATTCTATTTCAAGTTTTTTACGTTTTTGGTTTTTCGTAGAATAAATTGAGATGTCATTTATTGAATATTTTCTATTTTTGATTTTTGAACTTAATTTACGTTGATTATATTTCAAAATTGTTCAGACATATAATCTAGGACTGGGTTTTCGGTTTAACCGGTTTGTTCGGTTTGGTTTAATCAGTTTTTCGGTTTGTTCAGAAATTTTTTATGTTACCAAATTAAACCGATTAAATATTCGGTTCGATTCGGTTCTGTACTCAGTTTAATCGGTTTGGTTATATGAAATTTAATACATTCCGAATTGAGCCGAATCATAATTATTCAGTTTAAAAAAATCGAATTACATAACAATAACCCGAATAAACCCGAATAAATCCGAATAAACCGAATTGTATAACAAATCCATGAACACATAAATTAAAATCGAACATAAACTAAAATCAAACACATAACAAGTCCTTGTCTTCGGCCTTACAAGCGATTCTTCGATTCTTCCTTTTCGGCTTTAACAAGAGGTACATGAACACATAATGATAAACCAAAATCATTAATCAATCGACCTAGTTAACAAAACGAAGAGTTAATCAATCGACCTAATTTACCTTCATCACTCACTCACTTCATCTCCAAACACTAAGTAGTTGTCCGCGTGAAATGACTAAACAATTTGAAATACAAAGCAAAGTAAAATAAAACTAAAACAGAACCAGTAAAATAAACAAGCAAGAGTGATGCACTAAATGATTTGATAACAAATAAAAATAGCAAATCCACAAGTTTAGATACTCTACAAATGAATCATTTCACTCTCGTGATTACAATTCTTATGCTAATCATTTTCGGATTCAAACTCTCGTTATTCTAATAAATGTCTTCCTATATATACAAATTAAAAGAAAAACAGTTAACTACTATGAACTTAAGATTAACCAGAAACGATCAAAACATGATACACACATAATCAAAGTTATATCATATTATAACTGCAATAATCCTAGCAATTAACCACCACAGTTCAATGAAATAACACATATGATCATATAATTATTACTCTTAGCTACAACAATCCTCTAAATTAACCACAACACACCCACGATTGGAGATTAGGTTGATCTCAAACTGTTACAGATATCGAAATATAGATAAGAATCTCCTCTAGAATCCGATGAAAGGATCGAAAAGGAGTAGTAAACTGACTAAGAGATAACAATGGAAGATATGTTACCTCAGACTCAAGCTTAACAATGGTGTAAAAGTGGGATAACGAACATGACAGAGAAAAGTAGGAAAGAGGTAATGTTAATTCTTAATGATTGAATATTCTCCTGAGCCAAGTGCTATGCTAATCGTTTTCGGATTCAAACTATCGTTATTCTCCAAAGAGTATATATAGGAAAAAATCAGTTAAACCCTAAAACGAACTAATAAATCATAATTGCAAACAACTACGATGAAATTAACCTTAGATTAGGCGTGTTCAAGCTTCAATTAACCATATAAATGAAAATCCCCAAATTTAAAAAACCTTAATCGCCTAAATCAAACCTTAGATATCAATCGAAAACAAATAAATATGAATTGAATCAATTGATGCTTTTCATGATAAGAAGAATAAGTATAAAACTCGATTTCCATTCACAAAAAAACAACATTAAAGCAGAAAATCGAAAATCAAAATCAAAAATATTTACAAAAATCGACGAAGAATGAATCGATCGATGAAATTACCTGAACGAATGGAATTGATGCTTGAACGAGAGAAAGAATGAAAGATCGAAGATATAAAACACTCGAGCTGGACCAAATCTACGGACTGTGAATTGTCGAGAGCGAAAGAGAAGAGTAGAGAAAGAGAGTGTGAGAGAGAGAAGAGAGCTTGTTAGTCCATTAAACTTAGCGGACCGGATGTGGACATTTACATAAAGTTCATTATCCTAATTGGTTGGTCCCTCAACAGATCAAAATTTAAAAAGCAGTTGGACGTAGGTTGGCCTGTTTTACACCATAAACATATGTAACAAAAGTTAAATTGGAGCTAAATTAGTTTTATTTTTTATTATGATTTCATATGTTATCTATGTTTTGTAGTGCTTTAAGTTTTATTTTTTATGAGTTTACGTTTTGTAATTTTATTTTTTATTATAAGAAAATATATCTCTCTTCTTAAACTATTTATAACATATTGCATTATCATTATTCTTAGTTTTGTTATTATTTTTATTATTCTCATTATAGATTATATAATTGCATTAATAATTAATGAAAGGGAAAAAATAAATATATTTAAAAAACTGATATTTGTAAAATATATTAACAAAAAATTCTTGTATTCGAAACAAAATAACTAAACATTATTTAAACCCTAAAATCATATAAAACTTTATTAACAATTTTATTTTAAATGAAAATTAAAAAAAAATTTTTTGGCTGTCTACGTTTATTATTAAGTCAAAGGGCAAGAGTTTTGGATTACAAGCTAAACGATTATTATGGCCAGAATACAAAGGCACAATAGACCCAATGATGGAAACTTTGAGAAAATTTCACGCATTTGCTTCCTCGTTGGCCATTTGTCAACACGTGTTCGCCGGCTAAAGATTTCCGGCATGAAACTGGTCATCGACGTGTTGCTATTTCCTGCTTGCCGGCATGCAAACTCTGATCTCGAACAAGTCGTCGGAAACTGTCAAGACTTTAGCACGAATCCTCATCGTCATACCCAAACCAGTCAATCTCTTCCACAAATTCCATCCTAAACGGTTTAATCATAATAACACCGGCGTTGAAATCCACCTGCTTAAACCAACCATCGACCACTTCGACAAAGCGAAGAATTACACCTTTGATGGTTGGAGAATTCCACATGATCTAAAAATCACCAACAACCTATGATGGAGAAGTTACGAGATCCTAGACTGAACTCGGATCATAAAGCGGACAACCCGATTGAAGGAGTGATGACGAGAGTGTTATTTGGAAGAAACTAGAAAACATAAAAAATAAAACCAAAACTTTATCCTAACAACAAGCCCAAATCAAAAGACAGCCGACAAGATACCGAAGATGAACTTCAGATTTGGATTGGTGAAGCGAGATCTAAATCTAGTCTCATGCAAGAGAAACAAAAACCTTAAAGTAAAAAGTAAATAAAACCATATAATAAGAAGAAAAGAAAATCGGAGAAAGAACTCCGAACAAGTAACCAAACAAAAGCAAACATAAATTGAAAACTAGTAAGATATCAAAACTAAGTACCGACGAACTCGGAAGTTAACCAAAAAGTACCGGACAAGCCAGAAAGAGACTCCAAACTATGAGGTGAAACCGACCCAAGTCTCTGAAGGATGTGAGTTGGTGAAGAGACTGTGACGGAAGCACTAGATGTTTGGACTCGCTCTAAACCGAGAGAATTACTCTCTCTACACCGAGAGAGAAATTTTTAACAAATTATTATATATATAAAATAGATAAGTGACAAAAAAATTTAAATTAGTTTTCTTAAATTTGTTAATATTATATTGATGAGAGATTTAGTGAGAGATTTAATGAGTCTGTCACCAATTGAAGCCCAAATTAATGTGTGATTCTCAAACTAAGTTATACTAAAATATATTAATATTATATTGATAAGAGACAGAATGACTCTTTCACCATTGCAAATGCTCTAACTCCTTATAGTTGAGTGTTTTTCTTCGTTAGCATTGCTCTTCTCTTCTTAAATATTCACTAGCTTCGATTGGTGACATTAATTTTAGTTTTGCGGGACGAAGTATTGTGCGGAATAAGTGCGAGACAAGAGCAGTTTTGATAAGAAAAGTAGGACAAAAAAAATATGATTGGTGACAATATAAAAATACGAAATAAAACAAACTGTGATTGATGAAAATATTAAAGTTGTACGATTTTGCGGATAATATTATAAATTAAAATTAGTTTATAGACTTTAAATATTGAATAATTGAAATTAAATTGTATAAAATTTTATTTATACAAAATTTTAAATATATAATTCTTAAAGTTATTAAAATAAAGCCAAATGAATAATAAAATTTTAAATAGAATTATATTTTGAAAGAAATATAATAAATTTTGAAATAGAATATTTAAATATAACCAAACACATAATAAAATAGAATGATAAAATACTACAAAATAAAACCAAAAGTTTCATTGTTTTATTTTTCTCAAATGTTTATAATACCAACTCAAATTACATAGGGAGGACGGTTTATTTCCACCTTGGAACTTTGATATCACAACAGATCCACCTGAGGTTTGACTTTTAGCTTAATTGTACAGAAGTATCATTTTTTGGGTCTAATTGCACAAATTCTCGGTTACGTATAAAATCAATAACCGGCCCCTCTAATTTATTCATAACCCAAACCCAAACCAATACTTAACTCAATTTCGACCCGCGTTGTGACCCGTTTAGACCCATTTCTGACCCGATTTTATTTGATACTTCTTCTATCCTCTGGAACTTCATGACCTAGACTCGCCATTATCGCACCAAGCTATTTTGATGAGATCTTACCGTCTCCATTCACGTCGAATTTTTTTAATACTGCTTCGAGTTCTCGAATCTCTGTTTTCACTGAATGTGCCTTTTGAAGGTATGGTGAATCTGCTCCAACTCGAGCATCCGCAGCTGGAAACGATGAAGATGAATCACTATCGGATCCTTTCTTTTTGTTGAACATTGTTGCAAATCCCATTAAAATAAAAATAACACAAAAGAGAATCAAATTTAGAGAGATATCCGTATTTAAGTGATTTTCAAAAGAAGCAGATGAATCTCTTAATCACTTGCTAATTTTGGATTTTTTCAACTAAATCTAGAAATTTTCTTTTATAAGCTCCATTAATAAAAAATAAATTCTGATATTTGGGTCATTATGTCTAAACCAAAATCTAGAAATTTTGGAGTTTCTACAGAATCTCAAAAGTTATTTGATACTGCTTCTATTCTATCTTGTTCTTGGAGGCTGGTATTGACAGTGTCATGAGAAATTAGTAGTCTAAAGATGTCTTTTAATAACAACGAAACTGGAGATGAAGTGGAAACTGAGAGACAAGTGTTTGGTTCATCTGAAGAAGATTAATTTAGGATAGATGGAGATCGGGTAAAAGTTAATCCAGTTTCGAGTAAAAGGGAAAGAAAATCGGGTTAAAAATGGGTCTAAACGGGTCACAACGCGGGTCAAAATTGAATTAAATATTGGTTTGAGTTTGGGTTATAAATAAATTAGAAGGGCCAATTATTGATTTTACACATAACCGAAAATTTGTGCAATTAGATCCAAAAAATGATATTTCTGTGTAATTAAGCCAAAAGTCAAACCTCGGAAGAATCTATTATGATATTAAAATTTCGAGGTGGAAATATACAGTCATTTCTATTAGATATGCATACTAACGTTTCGAATGAAAAACGCAAATTAAGAAAATAGACAATTTCAAAACTACCCCAAAGCTTAAACATTTTCATACCCCTCCCATCCCATTTATGACCTTTTTCATCACTAGCCTCTGACATTAACGATTTCTTAAAGATCTGAGAATCGTTTAGTTGAGGCATTTTGTAAGGTTTGTTTATAAGTTTCTTCTTCCACTTCTTCAATTTTTTTCTTCAATTTCAAAAGATCTGCAAGATTTTAGGCTTGATTTGTCAATTTCAAATTCTCTGACGCTTGATTTGTATGTTCGATGGTTCTTGATCGATTTTTCATAGGCTCAGTATTTTCCCTGCAATGTTTCGCCTGAAATTTCTTAATCACGGATTCGAGCAATTTCGACTCGTAAGAATCAATTCAGTCTTGTTCTTTTTTTAATATAGATGCAAGTCTTCTCGGAAATTTCATTGCTTCCAATTGCTACAATCCTTCATCTTTAGGTAGAAAATCTCAGAGTTACTAGGGCATTGTAAGAGAGAGTGATTTGTTGAATAATTGATGGAATTTTTCTTAGTGGATCAATATATTCTTTGTTGGAGAAGTTTGGATCTTTTCCCGAGCCACTAAGTATTGACGATGATTGAACTTTTTAAAATAGGTAATAGTAATGTACACGAAGCAGTTGTTTGGTATGGAGTATCTTCACAACAGTGGGATTATAATGCATAGAGATATCAAGGTACGCTTTTTCGTTTCAACTTGGAATTTCTTTATACAATAGTTTTCTTATGTAAATTCCAGTTTAGAAAGTATGTTGCTTTTGATTACTTAGGACGTATGTTTAGAAGGAGCTTGGAAACTCGAGGCCTTCTTGCTATTTCCTTTTCTCTTGGATGATACCTTGCTGAATAATTCCACATAGGAAACATCCTCAACAACTGATGTTTTGCGCATATTCTGTTAGGTCACAAACTGAAACTCTCTTTTCAAATCAACTTTTGAATTCTTTACTTGGCTTGTAGTTTTAACTGTGGTTTTCTGCAACTTCAGTCTTTTTTTGCAACTAATTATTATGTTATGTATATGCTTGCTTAGTTTATTGCGAACCATGCGAGTTATTTTACTGCAACTTGTGATGGACTCTAATACATGCATTCTCTAGAGCCACCATATGCTTACACCAGAAATTTGGTGGACTTAGAGATAGATACTAGTAAGTGTATACATCCTTTACTTAGGGTGTGAAAATCAAGAACATTTGATTTATCAACATTGAAATATATCACTTGAATGATAATGGGTTGATTTGATTTGAATCTGGACAAATACCTAAATCTTTGGGTTGTTATGTATTGCAACATCTATGGTCAATGTGCCATTATTATGTTTGATGTCACAGCTCGGCTCACATACAAGAATGTCCAAAACATGGCACCGTGATCTTTGCAGGGTATGTGAAAACATCCCAATTATTCTGTGTGGGAACAAGGTCGATGTGAAGAACAAGCAAGTGAAAGCAAAGCAAGTTACATTCCACTAGGAAGAAGAATCTACATTCTACAGTACTATGAGATCTTAGCAAAGAGCAACTACAACTTCGAGTAGCCTTTCTTGTACCTCTTGAGTTTCTGCAACAGCTCAAAGCCACATATTTTCCAGACCAAGAAGAGTATGTATCATGGCAGAGAAGAAACTTGAGTTTGTTTGTTCAATCATGACATGTTTTAGCAGGGTTGTTGTTACGAATGGTGAATCAGATGAGAAAGCTAATACTGTAGTTTTTATTGAAAGGGATTTGTACCAAGCGATCTTGAGAAGAACCTTATCTGGATTGGGTCCTTTGTTGATATATGGCTCGTTAGTAGAAATCTGAAGGTAAGGATTAATCCATAGAGAACTTGTATGCATTTTTGGTACCATATGGTTCTGTTTCATCCTTAGTGTAAAAACTTATGTAACAGGCTGTAGTTATTTAATTGATTTTGAATAGAGTTGCTGCCTTTTTCGTTAAAGAGCTTGATATTTGCAAAGTTTATAGCTTCAATAACGTTTAAACTCATTCGGTCATGTTTTTGAATAGAGTTGCTACCTTTTATTTTTTTCAAAATGTTGATTCTATAAAATTTTATACGGTTTTATAATTTCGTTTATAAAACTATACAAAATTGTATAAAAATTTAAAACAAAAATAGAACTAAATTCTATTTCTTTCTAATTGAAGGAACCAGAGTGAAATTTAAACATTTCCCACACTCTTAATGGAGGGAACTCGAGTGAAACTTAAATTTAATTTTTCTATAACTAAAACTATTTTTCGTATTAAACATCTCAATAATACTGAAATTTTTTTGTCATTTAGTATTTTTATTTGGTTTTATACAGTTTTATAATGTTTCTTATAAAACCTTATAACCAAATCAGTCAAAAGAATTTTATAAATTTAACTCTACCCAGGAAATTCAAGTGAAAATTATATTTTTTTTAAAAATCTAAATATAGTTTTATACTTAGTTGAATATCTTCTTTTATTTAGTATTTTTTGTTTAGTTTTATAAAGATTCTTCTAAAACTTAATAAACAAACGAGTCAGATAAATGTATAAAACCCTACTCCATCTTAATCGAGATAACTCAAGTGAAATTTAAATTTATTTCTCTTAAACTAAAGGTAGTTTTCGTATTAAACTACAATATATTGAATATCTTCTTTTAATTAGTATTTTTTGTTTGGTTTTATAAACTTTTATAATGATTCTTATAAAACTTAATAAGCAAACCAGTCAGGAGAATTTCATAAAATTAAATCCTACCTCCTCTTAATTGAGGAAACCCATGTCAAATTTGAATTTACTTTCTTTTAAGCTAAAGATAGTTTTCGTATTAAACTATTGAATGTTGAAAGTTTTATTTTTAGTATTTTTGTTTGGTTATATACCGTTTCATCATGTATCTTATAAACATTAATAAACAAACTAGTCGACCTATTTGGTAAAATTAAATCCTAACCCCTCTTAACATAGGGAACCCAAGCTAAATTTAAATTTAATTTCTCGTAAACTAAATATAGTTTTCATATAAAACCAGTGAATGTTGAGAATTCTCTTTATTTAAATATTTTTTGGTTTTATAAAGTTTTATAACCTTATAAAACTTAATAATAAAACTAGTTAACCTATTTTTTAAAACTAAACAATACCTCCTTCTTAACAGCGGGATAGTTTTCGTATAACACCACTAAATGTTAGAAAAATTCTTTGTTTAAGTATTTTCATTTGGTTTTATACAGTTTTATAAAGTATCTTATAAATCTTAATAAAGAAACTAGTCGACATATTTATTAAAACTAAACTTTATCCCCCCCCCTCTTCACAGAAGGAACCTAAGGGAATTAAACTTAATTTTTTATAAACTAAATATAGTTTTTCGCATAAAACCACTAAATATTGAGAAAATAATTTGCTTAAATATTTTCGTTTGTTTTTATTCAGTTTGTATTTAAGGTTTATAAGGTATATTATAAACCTTAAATACAAACTAGTCGATCTATTTATTTAAACTAAACTCTACCCCTTCTTAACAGAGGCAACTCAAGAGAATTAAATTTAATTTTCAATAAACTAAAGATAGTTTTCGTATAAAACTACTGAATGTTAAAAAAATTCTTTGTTTAGGTATTTTTGTTTGGTTTTATACAGTTTTGTAAGGTATCTTATAAAAAGTAGTTTTCGTATAAAATCACTGAATATTGATATAATTCTTTGTTTAAGTATTTCGTTTGGTTTTATACAGTTTTATAGTGAGACAAATTTATTCAAACTAAACCATACCACTTCTTAACAGAGGGAATCCAAGGGAAAGTTAAACATTATTTTTCATAGACCAAAGATAGTTTTCGTATAAAACCACTAAGTGTTGAGAAAATTCTTTGTTTAAGTATTTTCGTTGTGTTTTATACAGTTTTATAAGGTATCTTATAAACCTTAATAAAGAAACTAGTTGACCTACTTATTAAAACTAAACTCTACCCCTTCTTAACAGAGGGAACCCAAGAAAATTTGAACTTAATTTTTCATAACCTAAAGATTGTTTTCGTATAAAACAACTGAATGTTCAAAAAATTCTTTGGTTAAGTATTTTCGTTTGGGTTTATACAGTTTTATAAGGTATCTTATAAACCTTAATAAAGAAACTAGTCGACCTATTTATAAAAACTAAACTCTACCCCTTCTTAATAGAGAGAACCCAAGGAAATTTGAACTTAAATTTTCATAACCTAAAGATTGTTTTCATATAAAAAAACTGAATGTTCAAAAAATTCTTTGGTTAAGTATTTTCGTTTGGTTTTATACAGTTTTATAAGGTATCTTAACTTAATAAAGAAACTAGTCGACTTATTTATTAAAACCAAACTCTACCCTTTCTTAACAGAGGGAACCCAAAGAAATTAAACTTAATTTTTCATAAATTAAATATAGTTTTCGTATAAAACCACTAAATTTTGAGAATTTCTTTGTTTACGTATTTTCGTTTGGTTTTATACAGTTTTATAAGGTATCTTATAAACCTTAATAAACAAACTAGTCAACATATTTATTAAAATTAAACCCTACCTGCCTCTTGATAGAGAGAACGTAAGGGAATTAAACTTAATTTTTCATAAACTAAAGATAATTTTCGTATAAAACCACTAAATGTTAAAAAAATCTTTATTTAAGTATATTCGTTTGGTTTTATACAGTGAGATCAATTTGACAAAACTAAACTCTATCCCCTCGTAATTGAGGGAACCCAAAGGTAAGTTAAACATTATTTTTAGTAAATTAAAGATAATTTTCATATTGAACCTCTGAATGCTGAGTATTTTATTTTATTTAGTAGTTTTTGTTTGGTTTTATACAATTTTATAAGGTATGTTATAAAAATTTGTAATCAAACTAGCAAGACCAATTTCATAAAACTGAAATATAATTCTTTTAATTGAGGGAAGCCAAAGGAAAGTTAAACTTAAATTTTCTTAAATTAAAGATAGTTTTTGTATTCAAACTCTTAATGTTGAGTATTTTATTTGATTTAGTATTTTTTGTTTGGTTATATATTTTTATAAGGTATCTTATAAAACTTTATAAGCAAACTAGTGTGACCAACTCTGTAAAACTAAATTATACCCCTCCTAATTGAGGGAACCCAAAGAAAATTTAAACTCAACCATGTAGCATAGAATTTCTGTGTTTCTTCTCCTCTTCTTCTTTTAACTCATGAGCTCTTATTCTTTTACAAATGTAACGTCACCAAGAAACACATATAATGGGAAAGAACAGCATGATCAGTATAGAACATCCATCAAAATCGAATTCAACAAACTGATCTCTTACAAACAGAATATAGTATTTGTTTTTCCACAAAGATTCCGAGCTAAACCAAAGGGAATCTCATACAAATCACACTTAACTTGCAGATCATTAGTACAAAGCCAATAGACAATGAAAGCTTAAACAAACAAACATAGAAATCAGAATAAAACTAATTGTTACAAAACAATTAACATAGATACTTATAGTCATTCTTATTACTTTATTAGTATTGATAAGACTACATAGTTGTCGAATAGAAGAAAACTTCAAAGAAAAACCCACTTGAAATGCAAAAGAAACCCATATGATTCTAGAGGCAAACTGAATCACAACTAACAACAACCCCAATCCAAATAATGACAAACAATAATATTTAGTATCTACTATACTCTTCAAAACACAAAGAAAAATTGTTAGTTTTTTGCTTAGTTTTTGACAAAGAATACATGATCAAATATCTAATTCACTCTTTAGATCACTAAAAATTAAGGTAAGTGGAATCAGCTCAATTATAAGGTGATCTACTCAAAAGCCATACAAATCTTAAAGCTACATATAATTCAAGTGGACCATGGATCAAGTTGAACACATTTTTTTTTCTCAACATTGGGCCACAGCAGGCCGACCCATTAGCCAAGTTCCTACATAATGTAGGTAGTGGAACTTGATCCCTGGTTGTGCAAATGCGCATGTCTTATGTGGACTTACCGCCTGCCACTAGACTAAAGGCTACTTGCAGTTGAACACATATTATATATAAAAACTTTAAGTGAAATATAGCAAAATCCTTTACGAAACAAAGAAAAAAAATCTGCAATTATATCACCTCTAGTTAAATAAAAATGATAATAACAAAAAATTGGAGGAAATGAAACCTCATACTCGTAATTTCACAAGGCTCACTGATAAGAACATGAAGAACTAGAAGAACCTGAAACTTGGCTACATGACCGACGACGACATGTCTGATTCCATCGTGTGAAGAGAAGTTAAGATTGTTGAGGTTTGAAGAAGAAAAAAGAGTCACGATGGCTAAGCGAGAGCCGCCACAGTTTCAGGAAAGGAAGAGAATGATGAAAGAGAGATAAGGTTTTAGTAAGGGCAAGAACAATTTGATTTTCAAAGGTACTTGAGGAAGAGGAAGTGGCGCCATCGGCTTTAGAAAATTAGATTGAAAGGAGTAAAGGGAAAATGGTAGGGGCAAAACAGGCAATTTTGAAAAAAATTAGGTTTTGTTAAGGAGTAGATTTGAAAGGGTAGTTTTGAAAGAGGGTAGAGAAGTAGGGTTAAATATAGTAATTTTTCTATAAAAAATACAGATCATGCAGATTATATAGACCATATAGAAATCATATAAATCATGCAAAACATACATAATAAAAACTAAAAACATATTTTTATTTTCCATTAAAAAGTTGTAATGTTTTTCGTTATGTTTGGCATAACATCTACTTCTCTTATATTTGTGACTTTCATATCACTTACTTAACTCTCAAAATTTGTGTTGCCAAATATCTTCTCAATAACAAAGCATAAATATGCATGATATCGATTAAACTTTTCTTGGTTATTTTTAAGAGGAGAACCATTATCAAACTGTGACATGTGATAAATATTTTTATAATAATTAGTTGAAATATTTAACATTATCAAGGTCGATTAACAAACCACAAATACTTCAAATATAATAAACAAACTAATTAATGTATTATTAGATGTAAAAAACAAAATTGTATACATATTTTGATACATATAAATATTTTTTGAGAAACAAATGATTACACTAAAGAGCTAACTTTAATTTTAGAAGAGATTCAAAATTAAATATTATTTTTCCGAAAACGCATTGCGATTTTTATTTATGATTCTATACGACACATAATATGTAGAGTCGGTAGCTTTTGAATTCAATGCACATCTTTAACTTAACTCGAAACAAATCACACATATACATACAGAAATGCATGCATAATCATGTACATGTTTATATTTATTGATGAACCAGAAATAGTTGTAATACCTCCGGTTTGTAACTAAACCAATAAGGAAGAAGACCGAAATATATCAACACTACCGATGAAAGCTAATTTACCTTTTGGATGTTATGATGTGATATTGGATGGATTAGAGCTGAGGAGCTAGAGGAAGACCACACTCGACCACTTAACCCGATCAGAAGCAACTCGAATGAAGACATGGAGCTCAATGATGAGGAAATCATGCATGTACCAGCTGAAGCAATGACGAGATCAATGACCAAGCTCTTCAACTAAGCCATTGGAAGACTCATCAATCGGATTCAAAGACAAGAAGAAGATTATTTAAGTCCAACCACAATGGTTTTGACTTGCATTCAGAAGATGAGTTTATAATCCATTTGTATTCTTTTCCCTTAGTTGGTTTTATCCCATTGGGTTTTCCACTAAAGTTTTTAACGAGGCAATTGGATTACACCTTTTCGAGAGGCCCATTTGCTGAATAAAGACTCAGCCCATTATCTTTACTCTCTATGGTTTTCGCATGTCTTTCTTTATTTAAACGAGTTGTAAACTCTCTTTTTATTTCAACAACTTTCCAATCAAAATCTCTTATGAAATTGTTCATCTTTTTGGTGCGTAATATCTAAAGAACCCAAAAGAATATCAAAGGTCTTATGCAATCTTTGTGCGACGTAACGATTCACCTTCAAGCTTGGAAGCTCTCAGCCGAGTTTTTTTGAGCCGAATTGTCCTCCTTCTCCTTCTGAAGTGATGATCTTGCAAGGGTTGTATCAATGGTATCAGAGCCACTTCAGAAGTTGAGTATTCGAACCTATATCATCTCTTATCTCTTCGTGTTCTTTGATCCATTCTCTTTGCTTCCACCTTTTGTTCTATAATATAAACCATAAGAAGTTGTGTTAGAGTTTCAAATATGTGTTGAAATCATACTCATTTCATCAATTCATTGTGTGACTCTTCATATTCAACTTATTCAAATCGCATATTTTAGGCTATATATTGCTTGTTTTGTGAATTCTTTCACTTTCTATTGATTGCATGCACAAAAAACTTGAGTAAAGTGTTAGAAATATTCTAATCTGAGTATATCTATTAGTTTAAGCAAACTACATCCACTAGGTTGTTCGATCTCTGGTTTTGGATATCATCTCATATCCTTGTCTATTTATATTCTCTGAAAATCACATGGCAAGATGTTTAGAAGTTTAAAACCATTTGAATAGTCTAGTATCTGAATCAATTTGAGTCTATTAGTCTTTTAGAGGCAGCACTCGATCGAGTCATACCTTTGGAGTGGTCAAGTTCTCTGTTTTGGTTGCTAAAATTATTTGACCCAATTCATCTCAAGTATGTTCATCTTCTGTGTTAAGTTTGATTTCAGACATTTTTACTAGGGGCTTTGTCTTTGATATTTGATAGAAAACATGTCACATGAAGAGGATGAAACACCACAACGCATCAACAATAAGTTACTAATCGAGGCTATGGAAAGGCTGCTAGATAAGAAGCTAGAAATGGTATTGGACCAAAGCTTTGATGCTTTTTGACATGAGATACAATCTGAGGGTCATCATAAGTCTCCAGCTCGGTCTAAGCAAGGAAACTTGAACAAAGACCCTCTCCATCTCTCCTATGGTCATGATAAGACCAATGTGGAGCATAAAAGGTCTGGTTCTAGCAAAGATAAGTTGGCTGAGGAGTATTATGGTTAGAAAGATGCATCCAAGATGAGTCATACAAACCAGAGAAAGAAAGATGTTCCTAACAGTACGCTTGACAACATTGTTGGATTAAAATCAATTCCATCATTCCAAGGGAGAAATGATCTAGATGCTTACTTGGATTAGGATACCAAGATTGAATTGGTCTTCATGCCAACACTATGCCGAAGAGAATAGAGTAAGGGTTGCTTGAATTTACTGATTATGCTTTGAGCTTGTGGGATCAACTTGTCATCACACATAGGAGGAATGGCGAGTACCCAATCAGTACTTGGAAGGAATGAAAACAGCCATGAGAAAACGGTTTGTACCTCAACATTACCACATAGATTTGCATCAGAAACTAAGGAGGCTTACACAAGGGAATCGTTATGTTGAAGACTATTGTCAAGAGATGGAGATACTTATGCTTCGAGCTGACATTATGGAGGGCAGAGAAGCTACAATGGCTACGTTTTTGGGATGATTAAACTGTGAGATACAAGATAGGCTCGAGATGGAGTTTTATGTGGAGATTGAGGATATGTTACACAAAGCTATTCTTTTTGAGCAGCAATTCAAATGCAGAAGTAACATATGAGGTAACTACACCCACATCTCCAACAACACTCGACCAAGTTACTCAAAAGAGGAGAAACCGAGGGAGTTTTTTAAGATAGAACAAGTCAAGAGTGAGGCTAAGAGTACACCTGAAGCTTCCAATACCAAAGATAAGCATGAGTTCAAGCTAAGAAACAGAGAAGTTGTATGTTTTAAGTGCCAAGGTAGAGGTCATTATGCTAATGCCTGCCCACATCAGAGAGTTATGATGTTGTTGTCTAATGGTGAATATGAAATTAAAGAAGAATAACCCATTTCCACACCATCATCACCTGATGCTTTTGAGTCTACACCAACCTATGAAGCTGCATCTTTGAAATGGAACATTATAGTTGCAAAGAGAGCACTCAATCTGAATGCTAAATCTGAAGAACAAGAATAAAGAGGAAACCTCTTTCAGATGAGGTGTATGGTACAAGGAAAAATCTGCAATATGATCACTGATGGAGGAAGTTGCACCAATGTAGCAAGCTAGTCTATGGTTAAGTGAAGAAGCAGAACTAAGTGTAACTAAGCAGATGTTGGTGCCATTATCCATTGGTGAGAATAAGGATGAAGTTCTTTGTGACATACTACCTATAGAGGCTGGGCATATCCTTTTGGGAAGGCCATGGCAGACAGATAGGAAGATTACACATGATAGCTTTACCAACCGGCACTCTTTTGTTCACAATGGCCGAAAAACCATTCTTATTTCACTCTCTCAACACGAAGTCAATAAGGATCAGCTGCAGCTCATGGGGAAAAGTGGAACAGAGAGTCAAGGCTGCAATCCAACCAACTTCTACACTAAAGTTATACCAGTCAAGAAATCTCTGATGGAAAACCGTCCAATGATTTTTTTTGTCTTCAAAGAAGCTTTAATAAACAGTGATAATCTAGAGCCGGTTTTGTCGAGCAAAATGACTTCTCTTTTGCAGGAATTTGAAGATGTCTTTCCAAAGGAGATCACCAACGGTCTGCCACCTATAAGGGGAATAGTGCATCAAATAGACTTTGTACCTGGTGCCTCATTATCAAACAGACCAGCCTATAGAACCAATCTCGTAGAGACCAAGGAGCTTCAAAAACAAGTGAATGAGTTGCTGGAAAAGGAACATATACATGAGAGCATGAGCCCATGTGTCGTTCCTGTTCTTATAGTACCAAAGAGAGATGGCAGCTGGCGCATATGTTGATTGTAGAGCAATCAACAACATAACTGTTAAGTATCGTCATCATATCCCTAGACTTGATGATATCCTTAATGAGTTGCATGGTTTCATTGTCTTTTCTAATATAGATTTGAAGAGTAGTTATCATCATATTGGGATGAAAAAAGGGGATGAATGGAAAACCACATTTAAGACTTAGCATGGTTTATATGAATGGTTAGTTATGCCATTTGGGTTGACAAATGCACCTAGTACTTTCATGAGGCTAATGAATCATGTTCTTAGAGCATTCATAAGTGAATTTGTTGTGGTTTATTTTGATGACATCTTAGTTTACAGTAAATAATTATATGAACATATAAAACATATTAGAAAGGTTCTAAGAGGGCATAGGCAAGAAAAGTTATATGCTAACTTGAAGAAATGCACGATTTGCACGGATAATATTGTGTTTCTAGGCTTTGTTGTAAGTGCAGATGGCATTAAGGTTGACGAGGAGAAGGTGAGAGCGATCAAATAGTGGTCAACGCCTAAGACTCTAAGTGAAGTGAGAAGTTTTGACTTGCATATCAGCAAATGAGTGTGTAATCCATTTCTATTCTTTTGCCCTTAGTTGGTTTTATCCTATTGGGTTTTCCACTAAGGTTTTTAATAAGGCAATTGGATTACACATTTTCAAGAGGCATACTTGCTGAATAAAGACTCGGCCCATTATCTTTACTCTCTAGGGTTTTTGCATGTCTTTCTCTATTTAAACAAGTTGCAAACTCTCTTTTCATTTCAATAACTTTCTAATCAAAATCTCTTATAAAATTTTTCATATCTTTGGTGCGTAATATCCAACGAACCCAACAGAATATCAAAAGTCTTCCGCAACCTTTGTGCGAACTAACGATCCACCTTCAAGCTTGAAAGCTCTCAGCCGAGTTCTTTTGAGTTCTTTTGAGCCAAATTTATCCTCCTTCTCCTATGATCTTGCAAGGGTTGTATCATGTTACATAATCAAACTAAATATATAAAAAAAAAATTGAAGGCTCATTGCTAAGATCGTAGTGTTATGATTCGCTTAGAGATATTGGCTATGAGAGTAATTATCAGCTCATCCACTTATACCACCTAGATTATTAATGAATGAGTTATTCGACCACAAAAATTACAAAAATTAAAAAAAAATAATAAAAAGATGATGATCATGCGTAAAGATGTAGGTGGGTATATGTCTTTTTTCTTTCCTTTTTTTTTGGTACGCAAACAAATCATTTATTATTTTATTATTTATTTGAACTGCATTATTAATATGTGAATGAAGACTTTAAAAGCATTTGACCCCACCTATAAAAATTCTGTAATTTATTTGCATAACATTCAAATTCTAGGTGTATTTATATTGTTAATGATTTTGTAAAGTAATTAAAATCATGGAACAAAAAATAGATAACTTTACAATGTATACATGTGTATGTTATTGCAATTTGGTATTTTATATTGTAAGCATAAAATTATGGAAAGAAATAAAGAATAAATATTATTTAATATTATTTTCATCAAAAGTAAAAGACTATTTTATATATAGACCGCATATCAATAGATATATTTAGGATTCGATTGGTAACTGTAGTTTTAGTGGTGCGAGACAAAGTATGGTGTAGTACTAATGAGGTTTTTAATAAGTGCTACAAGTGCAATTTTAATTAAAAAATGAAGGAGAAAAAATATGTGATTGGTAAAAATAATATAAACGGTGTGGTTTTGATAAATAATTTTTTTAATGAATTTTCATAATAATAGTATTATTAAAAGTTTTAATTTATCAATTATTTTAAACGTTTTTAATATAAAATTTTAAAAATTCTATAGTTATTGATAAGAAATAATTCTTGTAAAAGAAGAAGAAAATGAGCATTGTTGTATTATTGATTTATTCCGTACAACATTATTGTATTGATAAATACAAGATATAGTTGTAATTGATTATAGTTCTCGGGAAAATAAAAGAAGTAATTAAAAATAAATAAAAATTATAATTTTAGAAGGGAGAGAGAGATACGATGAAAGAAAATAATTTTTTTAAATCAGTTTCATACTCCATTAATTATTAATTTAAGAGAGAAAAATTATTGTAAAGAGAGAAAATGTTTGCGATTTTTAATGAACATAGAATTGTGGATTTGTTATACTTAGGGTTGTCCATGCGTGTTAACCTGTCCATTAAATTCATCTAATTACAGATCCAACTATTTTCCGGACTACTTAGACTAATTCGCATAATTTATGGTGGTAATCATGATAACCGTAATACACTTTATTTTATGATCGGGTTTAATGGTATGTCCACAATTTTCTTTATTTTTTTATAGCCTTATATAAGAATAACTTTTAAATAAAAATGTATTAGAAAAACAAGATTCTACTGCGCTATAGTGCAAGATTTATTTATTTTTATTTTAAAAAAAGTTAATAATTTTTTTAGTCATAAATTTTTGTACCTATTTAACTATATTTTTAGAAATAGGAATAAAAATATATAGTTTGATTGGTAAAGCATTTTGTTTAGTCAAGTACTCGCAGTTACACCGCGATCTTCATTTTGAATTCAAAATAATCTGTATTTTATTTCAATATCAACATATTTAGAATAAGAATAAAAATTACGATTGAAATAGAAATAAAATAATTAGGATAAGATATTTAGGATGAAATATGAGTATGTGAGAAAGTCATTAAGTAGCTGAAATAAAATGATCTCTTCACTCAACTTGTGAAATACCTCCACCAGTCTCAGCTTGTGTCCTAAGCAATTGAAGAATCTTCACAAACACAAGAAAAGAGTAATCATCAATTTGGTTGCGATTCATATTTACTCAGTTACTCGTGAGCTGAAGGATTTAGTCTAATCTCGTATACGATTATCGCGACAACATCCCTTCTTTAATATTAAGACAACCAAAAGGTAAGACTTAACCACCTACCACACCACATCATAGTACCAACTTTTGTAAATCAAACTTACCTGAGTTGCTTCACATTTGAGTCCGATATAATGTATTTAGGTTGTGTCACCTCCAAAACTCCTTGGAAAACGCAATGTAATGTTCAGAACACTCTTGAATTTATACCTAATCAGAACACAAATTTCATTGTATCAAACATCATACTTTTGACGAGTTGAAGCAAAATCATATATCGTTGCTTGTTTCCATATAGACTACTTCAGGTTTTATTACATAAAGTCTGCGGAGTTGATTACAAACCAGTGAATATATGTGTAGACATATACCTGGTCTGATATTCTAAGATTCCTTGCAAATTTTCAGCAAACTCTCATTCCTACAAAAAAACTCACAAATGTTTCTGCATTAGTGCAACTATCTTTGGCATTTCCGTAAGCGAAACACTAACAAGTGAATATTTGAACGGGTTGTATACGCTCAGCATTTGAGAAGTCAATACTTTCAAATGAATGATCTAAAGTTGCTACATTTCTAATGCAAACCAAAATATATCTAAAGACTTGAATATATCTACATTTCTAATGCAAACCAAATTACAATTGCTACACAGAGTATGCAACCAGAGATAAAAGGCTCTGCAAAAGAAAATTGCCAGTTCGAAAAGAACAATTAACCCACATAAGGAAGAAAAACAAGCAATTGAAGATTCTCCTGTAAGCAAGAAAAACAAATACCATTTCTTTACACAGGATAATGCACAAATGTTTATATTATAATATAGGGTGGACGTTCTATTTCCACCACAAAAGTATGAATATAGCATCAATTGCACCCACTGTTGACACTGTAATCTAATTGGACCACAATCCAAAGTTCTCAACCCGATTCCACCAAAAGTATGTGTTCATGAGTCCAATTTCACACACGTGCTAAATAAGTGAGGAAACCCGCGGATTGCAACTACCTTAAACCATGAAATCAAGCTTAAACCCATATTAAACCAAAATTAGGTCCAATTGAAGACCCGTTTAAGTAGTCGTGACCCGGAAACAAAACTCTGGATACTGAAATCCCTTTGCGAACCTTCGGAATCGATTAAAAAATTTGAACCCCGAACCCAGGAAATCGATTCCGAAATTTGAACCGTGGAGGAGAAATTCCCGAACCCAGGAGAAGAAACCACCGATTTCGAACATGGACGACGAGTTTGGAGACCCGAACACTTACGCGGTGGCCGTCTACTATGCGCAAGGTGAAGGCGAAGAGCAACGAGAAACTGAGGAGGAAAGAAATGAAAATTTCGAGCATGAGGAGTACGAGATGATGAAACTCGTAGATGGGTTTAGGGATGAACCTTCTGTTCGTCACAATGTATATCCAGAAAGTGATTTCGATGAAGAAGGAGAAGGCTCTAGGCAACTTTCACCACAAACCTGCAACTTCTAAAATCAAAACCTGCAACTTTATCAATACAAAACCCGCAACTTTATCAATACAATACGAAACCCGCAACTTGCCAACGCTCAACATATTTTCATTTGATTCTGAAACCAAAACATACAATCAAAAGCTCAACATGTTTTCATCATCACATGGACTGAGAGATCAACATATATATCATTAAAGAGCTAGCGTTTGACTAAACAAAAGCATTTGATAACCTGTGACTAAACAAAGCATTTGATAACCAAACACATGATCACAATACCACCAACTGAGACTACCATCGCAGTCTTCGTCTTGTATTCTGACTGGGTCTCCATCTTCTCCTTTACCATTTCCTCAAGCCTTTCCATTTTTTCAATCATCTTCTCAAACTCCAGATTCTGTTTCGATATCTCCTTCACCATATCTTCAAGCTTCACGATTTTTTAATTCATTGCTTCTAGCTCTTCAACCATTGCATCATCGACCCACTTAAAATCATGATTATCACCCTATTTTTACAAATAAAATCGATTTCACAATCCCAATCAACTGCGAATAAACACATCATTCGATATAACTTACCAGAGTGCAACATCGAAAATGTCTCCTGTACGGATTCCTCTCTGATTTTGAAAGTTTGACAACAAGAGATTCACCACACCAGCAACGTTTTGGAATGCCCACGATTTGGTTCCACGGTTGAGTAGAGGAAGATAGACGGGATTCTCCAGTCTCGTTGCTCATTGCTCTTCTCCAATTTTTTAATTTTCGGGTTTGTAATTTCCGCTTTAATCGCTTTCTCCAATTTGTTTGATTATCTTTGAGCAAACGAGTCGGGTTGGGTCGATTTATGTGGGTCTGCGTATTCAGATCTGCCTGGGTCAGTTTGTGAAATAGGCCTCGGTTTATTCTCGACGACGGTTAAGACACAAACCACACAAATTGTGGAATCGGGTTGAGAACTTTGGATTGTGGTCCAATTAGATTACAGTGTCAACAGTTGATGCAATTGGTGCTATATTCATATTTTCGTGGTGGAAATAGAACGTCCACCCTATAATATATGTACTGCATATACAATAATATTCAAAAATAGATAATTAAGAATCCTCCACTAATAAAGCATGATATTATGAAGATTAAAAGTATCCCAGAAGAGTGTAATTGCTGGTCCCAAGCTTTGAAGACGAAGTTATGGAGCAGAATCAGAGGCTTCTTTTGATAAATTTGGGCAATCTTAAAAAAAAAAATCAACCTCATTGGTAACCAGATTGACTGGTAACGTTATCCATATTTTAGAAACGGCTGAAACTCTCTTTTTATATATATAACTGAGCATTAAAGAGAGCACCATGCTTTCTAAATGTTCTATAACTCAATGCTTCTAAATAAATATTTTCATTTATTATTAATATGATTAATTTTCTGTAAATACTATCAAGAAAATTTGTAATGTCCTCATAAAAAAAACTGTAATATCTAATTTTGTAATTTTAATAGTAATGCCCAATACTATTCCAATAATATATCATGATCCGTTATAATTATAGTCTAATAGAATTGTTAAAATTAGGAAAAACTATTAATAAACAAAATACAGCTGGAAAACTAGGTGAAATTACTGTAAATAACATAATTAAAACACATAGGTGAGACTATAGTAATTGATAGAACTAATAAATAACTAGTTTTGATGATACTAAACTATGTATCCCATTAACTAATTGAGGAGACAAATTCATTAAATGATGTGGGTTCTACGAACAGAATTTAGAGATTTTGTAAGCTCATGCTTGGAAGTTGAAATGATCTGTAAAGATAAAAAATTTTATTTAGCAAGTGATTTTGGGTTGTGTGGTTGTTAAAGATAAACTGAGAAGTAGAAGAATTAATTGTAACAATGTATGTGTAAAATGTGAAGTTGATGAAAAATCGATAAATTATGTCTTATTTGAATGTTTGCCAACTCTTCGGACTTGGAGCTTATCGAACATACCATCAGCTATTAATTGTTTCTGAGGTTTTTTTGTCTGTACTAATATTGATTACTAATTCTAGCGATTGTCAAACCAAGTAAACAACATATTTGGAAAGCAAGGATGAGAAGTTGTTCTCCAATTCTGATAAGGACCATAAGAAAATTCTCAAACAGGCGGAAGCGGATGCATCATAATGATTCGAGGCAATTAAAAAACTGAGCCCTCTTCTTTTGCTGGTCTTGTGGATTTGTCCCGTGTTGGGGTGAGGTGGCTTGTCTAACTGTGTCAAATTCGGCGTTTACTAGTTATCGATGTTTTGTGGATGGAGCATGGCGTGCTTTATATGTTTCTTCTGTTGTTTGATGGGTTTGCTTCCCGGACTCAGTAGATGGTGCTTGTGAGGGTGCTAGGTCAATCCGTGAAGTTTATCAGTTCTGCACTTAGAAGTGGAAGCGGTCTTATGAGCAATGCAATGCCTCCTCTCTGTTTCTTTGGAGGTGGATCTAGCTATAGATTGCTCAGATGTTTTCAAGATGATGTCTAATCTTGAAGACTAACTTTCTTTCTCCACTTATCTAGAAGATTTTTTCAGGTTGAAAAGTTATTTTCGTTATTTATAATCTCTCGTTCTCTGAATCATAAAGCCAATTTCCTCGCTCATAATTTTAAATAATAAATTTATGTTTTCAGTTTCCTTATAATTTGAGGTTTTTCCTCATTATGATAAACTATCTAGTAGAAAAAAAAAACTATTTTTCATGTGACAATGAATGAAAAGCAGCGCAACTTCATTCATTTTGATTGTGGATGTTATTCAGATGAAATGAAACAGAATAGACGTCAAGAGGAAAAATTATTAGTTTATTGAGAGAGACTTCTATAGAGAATATGACCTATCTTGATCTCTTTGGAAGAATTGGAAAAAAAATTGAAGATAAATGAAGTTACTACTAATGGAAATATACTACTCGTTTATTGACCGTAGATATTGCCACCGTTTTTTGCGCCGAAACTTTGAAATGTTATTTGTGATTGACGAATTTTGGTTAGTCAAATGTGCTTTACACAACGTTTATGCATTTCTTAATTGATTTATTTTGACAAACTTACTACAGTAATAATAAGAAAACACAAGCTCATATTAGTATTTTTTTTTTTTGCCAAACAACTTTATATTAAAGATGGAGGGTTACAAGGAGAATATTCACACAAGATTCTAAACCATGAGAGAAAAGCACCAAAACCATATGTACGAAGACAAAATGAAAGATTTTACAAATCTAGATCAAACATAGCCTAAATTAATAGACCCCCAAAGCATACATGATCTATTGAGAAAAGCTATGAAAGATACATTGCTACCAAAAACTAGTGTTATCATCAACATAGTAATTTGTTTTAGAATATTCACAATGTTCCTAGTAAAGAGGAGCCACTGTATCAATTTCCGATCGAAGCAAACATGATTAGACTTAATCGATGTCGAACAAAAACAACAGCATAAGAACGTCGGAGAATCAAAAGTTTTTGCTCATCTATGATCATAATGTACGAAATGTAATAACCATGACGAGTGACATGTGGCTATATAACCATGATACTGGTGCTCTCTGGTTACACTCCAAACTAACTTATAGGCAACTTTATTGGCTGAGAAATGACAGTAGGTAAACACACATTGCTGAAACTAATTTCGAAGGAGTGAATGTGATGACTTCAACCATGAAATCTGGGCCATAGGATTGGTTCGGAAACTGCCTAACACTTTCTTATGATCGATGTTCACCTCAATATTTTGAAAATGGAGAGTGAGCATGTCTGTGAGCACATGCACTAAATATTTGAAATTGGCCTCAATGCGGGAAGAGCAAGGAGAATCTGTTTACGAACATGATATAATACATCACCTTTATGGTTCTGCATGACCCAATCACCCCCGTATAACACTGACGTGTGAGATCAAGAGACATTAAAGTTACAACATTGCATTCTAGGAGCATGAGGACACTAAATGAGGTCCGAAAGGTGACCAGACCATGGAGAAAAATCAGGTGGCCTGAGTTGATTTAATTGGATCCATTGGAGCGCTTCTTTGGATGTAGAGTAAACTAGGCGTTGTAAATCTGGCAATTGTCCCCCAAAGGTCAATGTGTTAGGCGTTTTCCAAATTGCTCATAACAACCACGTGATAGCAATACAAAGTGTTTATGGAATCAGATGGTCTTTGGTTAACTGCAGGACATAATGCATATTAAGGAGAAGAGATGAAGGTGAAAAATCATGAACAAGTCGCAGAATTTGAGCTAAAGCCCATATTTGAGGAGCAAGATGACATCAAAAAAGCAGATGATTGATGGTTTCCGAATCTTGACGGTAAACCATTTGTAGGTATTCCCGTTGTTGTAACTTAGATTTTACTGCTAAAGCATCAGTAACCAGTTAGCGAAATCAGACGTAATGAAAACATAACAAGGCGAAACTAATGTTGGAGCAGAGTCAACGTTGAACCGGCTTCTTAAGAAAAACCTAGATAAACCGACCGGCGAACCGATTCTATCTTTTAAGTCTTTGAGGGTTTGGCTCGCCGAGAAGGAAAAAAAAACCTGACTACTGTTATCCGTCGGCAACGATGTACGGCGAATCGATGCAGCAGCTTCCACCGGTACAGAATCAACACTATGTGGGTTCCGGTGGAGATTTTCATAGGGGTTCACCGATGCCGCCTCCACCGATGATGCGGCAGTCTTCAGCTTCTTCCACTAACATCAATCCCGACTTCCACCACCACTCTGGTCCAAATAATCCATTCGACTGTAAGTAGTACCAGTCATTGTTCAAAACCTTGAGCTTTTCTTTACTCGATTAGTGATGACTATGAGATCTGATGCCTCTCTTGTTTGATCTTGCAGCACATCTAGACAGTTTTGGGGCGAAACGAATGAGAAAACACACACAGAGAAGAGCTGTTGATTACACGAGCACGGTTGTGAGATATATTCAGGTAATGTCTTCCCATTGCTGCTACAGTCTTGTTTTCTGTAAAGTTTTCGTCTTAATATCTCTTGTGTTCATAGCTTCTCCTTCCCCGGTTGAATTCCCAGGTTCTTTTCATCTCAACAGTCATTTGATAGCCTTGTATTTATGTAATGTAACATATGGATATGTAGTTTAACTAACTCGTATTATACGTGGGACAGAGTGAATTCACTACCATATATGTTTTTGTTCAGGCTCGAACATGGCAGCGAGACTCAAGGGATAGGACCTCTTTGCAACCAACCCCAGCTGCAGCAGTTGATGTTGGATTTCTGAATTATGCTAGATTCTTGATCCGAGGATCATTATTTCCAATAGTTGAATGAATTAGATTAACTCTTATATTGTTGTTTCAGATGCTTCCTACAGTTGCGTACTCAGATAATCCTTCAACAAGTTTTACTGCAAAGTTTGTTCACACATCTCTAAACAAGAACCGTTGTTCAATCAACCGTGTATTGGTACTGTCCCTTCAACAACTGGGTGTATTGTACTCCTCTGTTTGCGATGTTTATTTGTTGAAGACAGCAAAACTGATTTTTTCCTTTTCAATTGTTCTGTCGACTTCATGCGATCATTGCTGATTGGGTTTCTTGTACTTAGTGGACACCTTCAGGAAGACGTCTTATCACAGGCTCCCATAGTGGGGAGTTTACTCTTTGGAATGGCCAATCTTTCAATTTTGAAATGATTCTTCAGGTTCGCTTCTCAGATTGTGAATATTTATTTTTGGGACTTTTGCTGTTATTTTCTCTATTGCTGTTTCTTCTGGTATTATTTGTTAAAATCTGCTATCGATATTAGGCACATGATCAACCTATAAGATCAATGATATGGAGCCACAATGACAGTTGGATGGTTTCCGGTGATGATGGAGGCACAATAAAGTATTTTTTTATTTCAAACCCTAACTTGTGCCATGCAAATGAGAAGCTCAAGATTATATGATTCAAATTTAGTTTCTGCTATGACGATAAGGATCATCTGCCTATCATGTATCAGGTACTGGCAGAACAATATGAACAATGTGAAAGCCAATAAAACTGCACACAAGGAATCAATTCGGGATTTAAGGTAAATTGATTTTGCTATCTTAGAATGGATACATGAATCTATTCAAATTTTAATAACGTGTGTCAAACAGTTTCTGTAAAACAGATTTGAAGTTCTGTTCATGCTCTGATGATACAACTGTTAAAGTCTGGGATTTTGCTCGGTGCCAAGAAGAACGTTCACTAACCGGTAATGTGATTTAACACATGGGCAGCAGATAGTGAACTTCTTAGTTGCTAGTTCTTTTATTTTGAATTTAGAATGCGGTTTGAGATGTGATTTAGCTATATGTTATTGGAATTGGACCCTTAGGCTACATAGAAAAAGGTGATATTAAATTTGTCATGCCATGTAAAAAAGTAGTTAGCTTTGAAATCTCGAAACTGCTGCCCATTGAAGGCATGTTTTCACTGTTTTCTTAATAATTGCATTTTCTGAGATATATTGAAGTGACCAAAGGGTTCTTTATATTTTGAACTCAGGCAGGCCATGGTTGGGATGTCAAGAGCGTTGATTGGCACCCCACAAAGTCCCTACTAGTTTCTGGTACATCAATTATAGACTTCTGATTTTGAATAATGCAGTAAGAAAGAATTTTATACTTCAGAGCTTCTCTGTATGGCTGATTAATAACCCTTCTAATCTGTTTCGCTAGGTGGAAAAGACCAGCTTGTCAAACTCTGGGATGCTAGTACAGGGAGAGAGCTTTGCTCACTGTATGTGGCACAAAGTGTAATTCTTTATATTTATAATTTATTGTTGAAAGCTTTGATGAATTTGATGGCCTATTCTCACTTTTGCAGTCATGGTCACAAAAATATGGTGCTGAGCGTGAAGTGGAACCAAAACGGCAATTGGCTTTTAACAGCTTCAAAAGATCAGATAATTAAGGTTAGGTTCACTTTCTTTGTGGTGTGTTGATCTGTAAGATATATATTTTTCTGTGCATTATGGAAGCATTCGTATGACACATATGCATGTAATCTGCAGATGTATGATATAAGGACTATGAAGGAGCTTGAATCTTTTCGTGGACACACGAAAGATGTAACATGTAAGCAATCTAAATCTGTAATGATCATGTCTTCAAACACGTGAAAGTAGAAAGACTACTTGTATAAAATTAATTTTCGGTACATAGACTAGGACTCCAAAATATGTGACTTCAACATATTGTCTTTGTACCCATGTGGGGGCTAACATATGGCTTGTTAGCCTATGACGGTTCTTAATCTATTTCTTTGTCATTTCTTATATATGACTATTTCTAACTAAAAGTTGCCAAACTCTTTAAAGCTTTGGCATGGCATCCCTTTTATGAAGAATATTTTGTCAGTGGGAGCCTTGACGGATCCATTTGTCATTGGATTGTGGGGTAAGTACTGTTTATCAATAGCAATACGCCATTTTACTTATGTATTCATGCTGCTCATGCTTTAATCACTTGTAAGGATTCGTCAAATCATGTTGTTTTTTCCTAATTATATATAGTCAAGACGCATCTACATGCTAGGATCTTACCTATCTTTTATTTTGTGGTTTTTGTTTGCGTTGTGTCTAATTATGAAACTTTTCTTAATTCTCAGGCATGAAAACCCGCAGATTGAAATCCAAAATGCTCATGATAACAGTGTTTGGGATCTTGCATGGCATCCTATTGGATATCTTCTTTGCAGGTAGCAATTACTATAATCCGGTGCTATGAATTCCTTTAGTTTTATTTTATGATGGTCTATGGTTAGCTATGTTATAGATATATAATGCTTCAGATATTGATTTTCTACCTCAATATTTGCAGTGGTAGCAATGATCACACAACCAAGTTTTGGTGCAGAAATAGGCCTGCCGATAATCCCCGAGATGTCCATCCTATGCAGAACCAAGGTTCTTTTTTTTGGGTTTTTTAATTTTATTTTTGGTAGGCATCTTGATGGAAAGGGTGTGGGTAGCAAGTAGTAAGAATGTTGTTATAGGTTTAACTGGTTGGGCCCTGGCAGTGCCAGTCCAGTAATGGCTGGTTCAAAAATAGGCCATGGCTTATTATTCTTCAGGCTCAACTTAGCCATATGGAACCGTGATTACTAGAAAGATTTTTAAGAACAGACTTTACTGCTCCAGCTGGTCCTATACGGGTGTAAATTTCTAAAGGCTATAAGAAACAGAACATCTCTGATCATTAGTATCTCCTGTACTTCCTTAAAGCATGTAATGTCCAAGTTGTATTATTGCCCGAAACCAGTGTATTGTACTTATTGTTTGATAAGGAACTGAAGCTGTAATTTGTATCAGGCTATAATGAACAAGGTTCTGGTAATCGCTTGCCTGATAATTTTCAACCATCTGAGGCATCGCCAGCTCCTGGAGCATTTGTCCCTGGGCTGACACGGAATGAGGGGACCATACCAGGAATCGGAATAGCAATGCCATTTGATGCATCCTCTCAAGGGGAGCATAAACAGCCTCTTCCAGGCTCTATGGCATTGGGGGCTCCTCCGCTGCCACCTGGTCCCCACCCATCGCTTCTTGGAAGTGGCCAGCAACAACACCACCACCAAGGTCATCCCCAGCAGATGCCTCCAATGCCTCATCATCAGCTACCACCATCATCTCATATGCCATTGCACCCGCATCCGCATCTTCCCCGGCCTATGCAAATGCCTCCTCATGGTCATATGCCGCCTTCCTCAATGCCTATGTCTCATCAGATGCCCGGATCAATGGTATGATTTTCAGATCTCTTGTAATTCAACCACAACATACCCTGTCTATTGGGGCTTCCCCATGAATTGGATCCCTTGTTTTTTGTTTCCTTGGTGATGTTTTGTCATACTGATTTTTAGTGAGGTAAAAGACACTTGAACGAATTTGCTTTACCTTGTTAAAAAGAGATCTTAATCTTCGATTTTTGGACTAGGGAATGCAAGGGGGCATGAATCCTCAGATGTCGCAAAGTCAGTTTATGGGTTCTCCTTCAGGAGTATTTCAAGGACCACCGAGCAGTGGTGGACCTCAAATGTATCCCCAAGGACGTGTTGGTTACAACCGTCCACAAATGATGCAAGGTTACAACAACCCTTACCAACAGGTCCTGTCTAAACACCCTTCTACTGTTATCTGATGTAGCCGTGAAAGTTACATATATAAAGAACACATATGCTAGATGTCTGAACAATGTAAAACTTCCTGATACGACTGAACCACATATCACTTTTGCAGCATATTTAAAACTTACTGGCTCGGTGTTATTGTAGGACTAGATGTTAAATATGCAGAGCTTGATGGAAAATTACTTAAAATCCGTAGACTTACCCCATCCTCTATATTTTAATTCGTGCAGCAGCCGCCTTTGCCTGCAGGCCCTCCACCGAACACCAATCAGCCACATCAGTAGGCAACTGTTGTATTTGTACATGTTCTGTTTGTAGACTTGACCATTTCTTGCAAAGTGTTGGTTTTAAAATATCGTCAATTTCGACGCTAGGAAATGGTTTTGTTGTCTCCATGTTTTGATTCATTAGGTAAACGAGGTACTTTACGGAACTTTAGTGGCTTGACATGTAAAATACTCTTTATTTGGTTTCGTACCAATCCTTCTGAGAGCAATAATTTGACTTCCGAGTTTTTATTTTTATATTTTCGTGTGTATAAATAAGACTTAACAGATAGATGAGAACACGAAAAATTACACTCTGTTTTTCAACTAAGATACTACTGTCACGTCGCACCAAATGTATAACGTCATTAGTCGGAAATGTAAAACCATTCAAATGTGACTAGACTATTCCTGAGTTGGAGATCTTGTCTTGGGGGACTCTTGCCGTTTTTTCACAAAAAGCCTGCTCATATCCTCTGTGGCAACATTGCTCCTGCAGACATAAATAGTTCTCATGAAGATGCTTAGAATGTCAACAATCATAACTTATAACACAAATCTCATGCTGAAGATCCCATAAATAAGTCCTTTGAATGATTGTCGACAAATACTCATGAGGCTTCTCCATAGAGTTCGAGGTTTGAGAAATAAACTGAGAACAGAGATAAAACAAGCCAATATGATACGAAATGAACTAACCTTCCTTTGAGCTGAGGAGGCACAAGCACATTACCCAAAGTTTCAGGAATATTCTTGGAATGAGGCAAATTTCCCCTTGGTAGCTTAGGACGACGAGGAAGAGAAAAAGGATTCCCATTTAAGTCTCTTTTCCGTAATGCACTCTCGGCCACTGCAGCTGCAACAACGGAAGCGTGGTCATTGCCACTCGCCTGTGTGATTTTCGGTGCCTCCAGAAGAAGCAAAGCATCTGGTAGCTGAGGAGGCTCAACACTTTCTTCCTGCTCACATCGTCTACAAAACACGAAGAAAATTCATCATATAAACTTGACACGACAATGCTTTTTCGAACTTTAAACCTTGACACATTCAGTTTCAAAACTGAGTGAGATTGGGATCGAAAAAAGAACTGATTTTGGCTAGGCAGGAACAAATATTTTCGTACACAATCATCTATTGGTAAAGAAAGAACAGAACTTGAAGCCTGAAAGTAGATATATAGCTATATATGAACAGAAAAACTCTGTTTCATTAGATTACATACATCAAGATAAATAAGAAACTAAGCAATACGACTTAAAATCGTCATAGCTGTTTCAGATTGATTCCCGAAACTCTATATATAAACAATTTCGAGCGCTTTAACTGCAGATGAGGAAAGTGACACAGATTATTCATCGAAAATCAATCAAAGATTGAGAAACCCTAAAACCAAATCACTCACTGTATATTTCGTTGCGGTTGTTGGAGTGGTTTCTTCTGGTTTCGATCTTTTTCGTCCTCCGAAGCGGCTAACACATCGTCGTCCGATGAAGAATCCTCGTAGTCTACCAGTGACATGCCTTCTCCGACCTCTGCGATTCCCCCCCGTATACAAAACGGTGTCGCTCGACCAATAAATATATCTAAGAACAAGTTTCCACTGTATAATAATGCTCTTTATCAATTACATTTTGGAAAAAAAAAAAAAAGAGTTTTTCCTGTGTCTGTCTATAACTCACAATGCACACTTTTTAACACGACGTAACTTTGAACTGTTGGCTAATATACAAATCGATGAAACTAAGCATATAACGAAGTAGAGAGATTGTTTAATGCCAAGTTGACCAATCCTATGTTTTAGTTTTCTTTGTGCAATTACCAGTTGAAATTGAGAGATAAACAAATTAAGTGTAATCAAAAACGAAAGAAGATTTGATAAACAAGTGAGTGTAACCCTCAGAAGAAATTTTTGAACGTATGTATGTAGTGTATAGATTTATATATACAGGGTTCAAAATCCACTCATCTCAAGCTACTCTGCTTGTTCCAGCTGGGTAAAGATCGTTCGGAATTAATGCTGAGATCGTTGAGTAGTTGAGTGTTATTGCATGACTTCAATGGGCCTATGTTAAATCCCCTTAACCCTGGTGACCGTTGCTGGTATGCACTTGGCCTAGTATGACTGCCATTGTTGGCAATCCTGACTTTCATTGGTGCTTCACTCATTACCGAAGTGGTGAGGCATAGCTTGTTCTTATACGGTGAGTAACTCTCTGACTGCGTGTCAAAACTTCTCGGTCTTATCCTTGGGGAGCTTAAAGATCTTGACTTTGCCTTTGCTGACTCTGTTGCAACCATATAAGTTGGTGTAGTTACAGCAGCAGGGTTTTGTTCCTCTTCACCTATAGAAACTTGTCTTCTATGATTATTCACCAATCTTCTTGGCGATGAGTTCCTTGGTGTTTTAAGTTGTCTCTCATTCAAAGATTCATCTTTAGGTTTTGTTTTTGAAGAGAAGTCGAGATCTTCCAGCTCTTTGCTCTTGGTTAGTTGGGTATCTACCCACTCGTCTAACCAGTACTTCCATTTCGTATTACTCTGTTTCTGGTATGACTCCGCGGATTTCTGATTTTGTTTTACAAAAGAAACACTTTTCAGGTCAATATGAAACTTGTAAAGCAATAACTATGTCAAACTAACACATACTCGGTGAGTGACTGCATATTCCTTTATCCTTTCTCTTCTTAGCGAAGCTTCTTTCTTGCTCATGACCACAGCTTCTGCCTCTTCCTTTGTTAATAGACTATCATCCCATCTCTTTGGACCGTTTGTGTCCACCTGAAAACATAGTACTCTAATAAACTACTGCACCCTTTTCAAAAGAGCCAACCTTTTAAAATTAGAAGACATACCTTGAGTATGGTATCACCGAATGTCTGCAATTTATTGTTCTCTTCATAATCTCTTTGAGCACCTCCGGGAATTTGTGTTCTCTTACCGCAGACCTGTGACTGAATGTTCACAACAGACTGCAAGCATTTTAGTGTAGTCATTGCTTGGCGTCTCACGGCTCGACCTCTGATATAAGCTTGGAGTTTCACTATTCCCTTCAAGGCACGCAGAGCTTTCCTTGCCTGCAACCAAGTTCATAAACCTTATCAGCATGTCACCTGTAAAACCAACCCAAAATCTACCAAAAAAGGAAAGAGAAGAAGATGATGATAATTGGCAAAAAAAAGATTCACATCTGCTTCTCAAGACTAAATAGGTGATTGCCACATGACATATATGCATTCAGGATGATGGTAAACAGCATACATAGATACTGCAATGACTGCAACCGGTAAACTCCTCTACTCAACAAACCAACAAACTACACCAATTGATCAAAGACCTGTAAAGATCCTAGACTTATCCACAATCCCCAACTCCTTTCTGCATAAAGTTTCTTTGAACATGTTAGCTCTCTAGCTGACCTACTCAACTATAGATTTTGATCATTTAAATAGCGACAATGTAATTACATAACTCCAGTACTAGACTAACACAAGGTTTTTTCATGAAAATGAGTCATTCTTCTAAAAAACCACATAAGAAATGGATACACAATCTTACCAAATGAGCCCGAAAAGCCGTCTGAATCCGAGTAGCAGCAAGAACTTCTTCCTGTCTGTTCAGAAACATTTGATATTGAACAACCAGTTCAGTAGTTTCTGGGGATGTTGAACCTTTTACATTTTCCATGGGATCTATCTGTTGACTAGGAGATACTTGGCTAGCCTCACCCACATCTGACACACTTCCTTCCTTGTGTTCCTCGTGCGATACATTACTTGTCCTGTGCTCTAGAGGTGCCGTAATGGAAGGTAGTCTTTTCTTAACTCTAAGCTTCCAAAATGTCCATTTTCTTCTTTTTTCTTTCTGAAAAAGATAGAAGAATCAAATAAGTAGCAAAAACTAATGTCACCAGAAGAAACAAAGAGCATTTATAATATTCTTTCTTCACCTTTTCTGTGTTGGCTTCTGCTATAAAAATCCTTTTCAGTATAGTGAACAAGCCCTTCTTCTTTGCCATTATTGCACAACCATCACCTGCTGCTATATTGCTCTGGGAATTCTCCAACAATAACAAATCTGAACAAGAATCGAGCTTTATCATTCAAACAATGACCAATTTAAATGAATTCAAACCACTACAGATATCTACATATTGCCTAAATGGTGCAAATCTCTCTGTACCTTTTTTGTCTGAAAACCCTAGATTTGACTAATTCTTCTCCAGATCAATACTTTATAATAATTTAATCTAAGCAAGAACAAAAAAGATGCAGATCTTTCTGAAAACTAATAAAAGATTTCTCTAAAAAAAAGTAGATCACACAAGACACCAAAAACAATAGAAAGAAGTTAACTAATAGCTCACAGTGAAGGTACATCACAAAATTGAAATCTTGTCTGCAAGATTCGAGACAAAAAACATAAGAAAGAAAGCCAAAAAAATAAACTTACTTGGTAGTGTCAAAATGTTGCGCAAAACGTTTCCAAACTTAAATTAGCAAACATGAACAGAAGCAAGATTCAAGGAGGAGATTTGTTTATAAGGTGAAGAAGATAACTGTTCATCAAATTGTGAATGTGAACAAGAGAGAAGGCTTGTTCTCTTCTCCACCGTGCCGACAGGTGAACGTGGCACTCCATTGCACTGAAATTATACTTTTACCCCTCATTTTCCATACTAATTTCTGGTGGTTCATAACGCAATTTGTTGATTTTGTTTAGTTTTTCATTAATTAGTGTTTTTTTTTTTATTACCAAGAAGTTTTAGACGGAGAATCATATATCTTTCATCTAGAGAGCATATCTTTTTCTACTGGATTTAAACTCAGGACTAAAACTCACTTGATCATTAATTAGTGTTTGAAATTAGGCTACACTAAATTTTATTTTATAAGAATGAGAGTTTAATTTTAAATACTAAGTTAACAAGTACTGTGTCAAGTTGCTCTCAATCTGGTGGTTAGAATGATCCAGTTAATGACTTGACACCAATGTTCGATTTCTACCTGCTGCATTATGATAGTTTAAAAAAAAAATTATAGGGGTGGACTTTAGGCTATGAATCAGGCCTTTGTTCATCCAATTGTTGACAAATTTTTTTTAATAATTACTGAAGTGCAATCCCCCAATCATAAATACATTTTACAATGTCAAGATGATAAAATATTAAGAACTTTTAAAATAAAAATTTGCTAGAAGAATATAATATGTTACTCTATATTAAAATAAAAATAAAATGTTTTTTTTTGTTAAATGGCTTCTTAAAACTTTTATAGAAAATGATATTTTCTTCTTCTGAATTAGTGTTTTATTCGAATATTCACTAATTTTTTTAGTTAAAAATATCCTCAATTGGTAGTCATAACAACTAATTTGTGATTTGAAATCGCTTTCGAAATTGCTATAAAAGTCATATTTCACTATAAGACTTATGGACATTATACAGTTGGGTATAAGAAAATGAAACATATAAAATTGGACAAGATAGATGATAATGAAAGTTTTTTAAAAATTGGTCAAGACGACAATGACAACGCATTTCATATTTGTTCAGATGGAAAAAAGCATATTCTCCAAGTCTAATCGCTCTCACAAGCTTTCAGTTTCAGTATAAATCTAGTTGTATCCTTCTATATAATTTTTATTTTATATTTTAGTGCAATTAAATCTGAAGCCCATTTACTAGTAAGCCCAACAAAATATAAGTGAACACCATACTGAAGCTTAATAAAATAAGAGTGAGCCCATAGTGAAGCCCATTTACGAGTTACATCTCATCTCTGACCAGTTTCTTCTCTTTGCTCGACAAAGCAGCTGATTGACATTTTTTCATTTCTAGGGTTCCAAAGTTCTAATCATCATCTATCTACAACAAAAATGGCTTTGGCTGGCCGTTTCAGATCGGGGATCTCCTTCTTGAAGAACATAGCCATCGCAGATTCTGTCTCCTCTGCTAGATCCCAACCCCTTGTCCCTGCGGTAATCGTATTCTTATAAATCGAATCTTAAGTCTCTATTTTTTTCTGTTGGGAATCGGGTTTTGCAAAATTAGTTGACCCGATCGCCTAATTGGCTTGATAACAGGAGAGAATGGAATTTGCATTGTTGTTGTCCTAAGGAATTCCAGATAGTGGTATCTTAATTTTCTTTTGTCGTGTTTATTGTAGTTGAGAGATTATGCAACTGCTTCAGCTCAAAAAACCGGTAATGTTAAGGTACGCACTCTTAATTACTCTCTCATAGATGTGAAAATCGTCACTATGGCTTGGAGTGTTTTGTATAGGCATGAAATGAACGAATGGATAGCTGGATTTTGTGATGATATGCATGATTGTTATCAAAGATTTATGCCTGGGTTGTGGTGATGCATTGAGTAATGTTGTTTTAGGTGCCAGTAGCTTTGGTTGGTGAATCTGGGAACTTTGCTTCGTGGCTGTACATTGCAGCTGTGAAACTTAATGCCTTGGAGAAGATCGAGTCAGATCTCTCTGAGATAACCGAGGCAATGAAGACAGCCCCAACTTTTGCTCAGTTTACAAAAGACCCATCTGTTCCTAAGGAAACAAGACTTGCTGCGATCAGCGATCTTTGTGGTCAAGCCAAGTTTGCGGAACCCACTAAGAACTTCCTCTGTATGTAAAAATAAGTCTGATAGTCCCTTGATTATAATGATTTTTGGTTGACAAAAAAGTTGTTTGCTTTGTAAAACAGCTTTGTTAGCTGAGAATGGAAAGCTGAAGAACCTAGACACGATTGTTAAAAAATTTCTGCAGCTGACAACAGCACATAGAGGAGACATCAAAGTTTTGGTTACTACAGTTATGGTAAGCTATATTGTTTTGATCTAATGTGTAATCTCTAAAAAGAACCATAAACTCAGCAATGTGGATTTCAAAACAAATGTTTATGGACCAACAGCCACTTCCCGCTGCAGAGGAGAAAGAGCTGATGGAGACTCTTCAAGAGATGATTGGGGAAGGGAAGAAAGTAACTGTGGAACAGAAGGTATGTAATGTTATGGTGGCATCACAGGCTTATGTGATTATTAAACACAGGTTACATCAATGGTGGTCATATTTTTTGTTTTGCAGATTGATCCGAGTATCTTGGGTGGGCTAATTGTAGAGTTTCAACAAAAGGTGTTGGACATGTCTATCAGGACGAGGGCACAACAGATGGAGAGGCTTCTCCGTGAACCTGTTGACCTCAGCAACCTCTGAAGGAAATCTTAAAGAGCATATGTTTGTGATGCCATCAATTGACAAATAAATATGCCCCTCCGGGGAAACAATATATAGCCGGCTACTTCTCGTTTAAAATTTTTGTCGTTTGCAAATTACATTGTTATTGTTGTTTGCTTCGAAATAAGCTTTTTCGAGACATCAAATTTCAATGAGATTATTTTGTCCTTGTTTTTGGTTCAGATTTGTTTTATCAAAGAAAAACTTTTTTTGTGTGTGAATGTGAGAGAGCCACGAATCAAAACAAGTACGTTAAGATGCCACGAAGCTACATAATTATCAAACTCGAACACCGTCATTAATACGTGAGTATTAATAGTAAAAAAAAAAAAACAAATTGACGTTCTCTCGAAGACTATTTTAAAGGAATATCCGGAGAAAGAAAAACAAAATCTTTTTGTTTGGTTCGTTCGTTCGTCCCTAACCATTAGAAAAGTCTGAACTTGCTTGAGCCAACCCTAGATTCGACTGTATTCGATTGAGCAGAGATGCTGCGAGTAGCAGGGAGGAGGCTTTTCTCTATTTCCCAGAGGTCTTCGACGGCGACCTCCTTCGTCCTCTCCCGAGATCATTCCCTTTCCGATGGCGAAGGCTCCTCGTCCGCTGCCAGATCCGTCCCCTCTGCAGATCTCTTACGTTTTACTTCTTATCACCAGAGCCTTATTAGAGGTCTGTCGATCTACATCCATTTTCTTTCTCCGATTTGATTTCAAAGGGGGTTTTTATTTCTGTTGTTGATTGTATATGGTTTGTGAGAAAGCAAAAGAAATCACTTTTTTTGCTTTTATGAATCACGGAAATGATTGAGATCATTTGTATCGTATCCGCACGATTATCCATGGAAACAAACGTGCTATCTGTCTCCCATGATGTAGACGGTGTAATAGTGCTTGATTCACCATTTCGTTTGATCTTCTGTATCTGTACATTAGTAGGGAGATGGATGTTCAATGTTTTGTGGGCACATCATGTTAACTATATACTTCGTTTGAAGGATTTATAGCAGTTGAAAGGCATGATAAGGAACTCGTATCAGTGAAGGAATTTGGAATTTAATATCGTTAACCATAAGATCATGTTTGCAATCCTAGCTTGTAATCATTTCTGCGATGAAGAATACCTGATCATTGAATTTTTGTTGCACTTCTTTTCGAGATTAGAGTTGTTTATTTCTCACTGCATTTCAAATTATGGTAGTATGGCTTGGATGATTGTTGTATACTCCTGCGTTCTTCTTTCACCTAATGGATTTCGTTTTCGTACCTGTGATTTTCGTTATAAGCTTTACATTATTGTCAAACCTTGATAGTGGTAGTCCTTTCTTCATGAATAAACCTTTTTTTTGCTTAATACTTATTGTTGTTGAACATTTATTTTCCTATTGATGTCAGTATGTTTATGTAACATGCTATTTCCAGGTTTGTCTTCTCAAGTCCTTACTCAAGGAAATGAGGTAGGTTTTGGTTCAGAACTTCCTTCCACGGTTGAAGCTATCAAAACACCTAACTCAAAGATTGTCTATGACGACCATAACCATGAGCGTTACCCACCTGGTGACCCTAGCAAGCGTGCATTCGCCTATTTTGTCTTGTCAGGTGGGAGGTTTGTTTATGCCTCTGTTCTCCGCCTTCTTGTTCTGAAGCTTATTGTGAGTATGTCTGCAAGTAAAGACGTCCTTGCCTTGGCATCCCTTGAAGTTGACCTCGGGAGCATTGAACCAGGAACTACCGTTACAGTAAAGTGGAGAGGAAAGCCCGTGTTCATCAGGCGAAGGACAGATGATGACATCAAGCTGGCCAATAGTGTGGATCTTGGATCCCTGAGGGACCCACAAGAAGACTCGGTTAGGGTCAAGAATCCAGAATGGTTAGTGGTGGTTGGAGTCTGCACTCATTTGGGGTGCATCCCTCTGCCTAATGCTGGTGATTTCGGGGGCTGGTTTTGTCCGTGTCACGGCTCACATTATGATATTTCTGGAAGAATTCGGAAAGGTCCTGCACCATATAACCTGGAAGTACCAACCTACAGCTTCTTGGAAGAGAATAAGTTACTCATTGGTTAATGAATAAATCAGAACAGTTCGGTGTCTGAATGAACTTAATCTGTTTTTTTTTTTTTTGGTTCTATATCTTCACGCATATTGGCGTGCAAGTCCGCTTTCCGCACACTTAGGTCTCTCAGCAAGATTGTCTTGTTTTGCTGAATAATACAAACTTGTCATTGTATGACATAGCATCTGCTCATCTGGTAAAAAAACATTGTTCATAGGCTGTTTATTATTTGAAAATAATTTTGGATTGAAAATGTTTCAACTTTTAAAGTTCTCTTTGGAGACAACATTTACCTTGAAGGCTAGAACTTCGAATAGATTCATGGCGAGAGAGATAATTTTCCGTTGGCATGTACCATATGTTCTCATAAACATTGTCTCTTTTGATGACTCTGATTATTTTCCTTTCCTTTTCATTTATCCCAATCAAATAAATTAAATATAAATACCAAATTGATGTTAAGACCCTTTTTTTTTCTTAAAGGTCTATTCTTTTGTTTGCATTGGCCGTCCCTAACCTTAGGATTCTGTTCTTGCTCTGAGCGAAACCCTAAGTGCGGCCATCTCCCCCATTGGAGCAGAGATGCTGCGAGTTGCTGGGAGGAGACTTTTCTCTATTTCCCAGAGATCTTCGACTGCGACTTCCTTTGTCGTCTCCCGAGACCATACCCTCTCCGATGGCGTCGACTCTTCTTCTGCTGCCAGATCTGTCCCATCTGCAGATCTCTCATCTTTCACTTCTTACCATTGGAGCCTTATAAGAGGTCTGACGCTTGATATCCCTTATTATCTTTCAGGATTAAATTTCATTTCTGGTCTTCTTTGCAGCTTTATTGATTGAATGATTCACGAATAAAAATCTAATTTTTCTCCTTTGTACGAGTCCCCGGGTTGATTGAGATTCCTACTGTCGTATATGCGCGATGATGTATCATCTGATTGGATTTCCGTGATGTGTATTAGAGCTAAATTTACAATTTCCTTCTATTCTTCTCTTAGCTGAAGTAGTTGTCTTTAATGGTACTTGTATTTTTCGGAGGGAAAAGGTGATTATCGGATATGAATCGACCAGTTCTTAGTGATTCCCGTTTGTATACTCCTTGTGGTCCGGTATTCATAGTATGATTAACATAGGCTTTTTGATTTCTAAAATTGTTGATCTTGTATATCCATGAATATCTTCGCTATTAAGGACATAAATTTTTTAACATTACACTATGTTTAAGGTATTTATTTAGTTTTTCCTGAATGTGATATTCATGGTGGAACTTTTTGGATGAATCTGTTATATTCCTCCATTATTCTTTTAGTGTTTGCAGCTCCTTGTTGAAATAGTCTTTCTCCTTCTATAATTACTTGCTTCTGTCAGAAGAGAATGGAGATTTGAGTTTCTATTGATCGAATGTGAATTGACCGTTTCTGATATAATCCTTTGTTTGATGAGGAAAGCTTACTGTTTGTAAATTCTTGAGGTACGGTATCAATAGTGTGATAAATACTGCCTTCTTGATAACTTGTATAATTATGTTGATTTCGAATATGTTCTTGTTTCCAATTTGAGATTATGGTAGAATGGTTTGAATGGATCTCCTTTGCTCCTGCATCTGGAAGTTATATCTCATGAATTCTTTTTTATGTTTTTTTTTGGCTTGGAAACTTATACGTTAATGGTCACATCTTGATAGTAGTACTCCTGTTGCTTGTCTGTAAACTACCTTGGTGTAAATTATATAAATGTTTCATGCTATTTCAGGTTTGTCTTCTCAAGTCCTTACTCAAGGAAATGAGGTAGGTTTTGGTTCAGAACTTCCATCCACGGTTGAAGCTATCAAAACACCTAACTCAAAGATTGTCTATGACGACCATAACCATGAGCGTTACCCACCTGGTGACCCTAGCAAGCGTGCATTCGCCTATTTTGTCTTGTCAGGTGGGAGGTTTGTTTATGCCTCTGTTCTCCGCCTTCTTGTTCTGAAGCTTATTGTGAGTATGTCTGCAAGTAAAGACGTCCTTGCCTTGGCATCCCTTGAAGTTGACCTCGGGAGCATTGAACCAGGAACTACCGTTACAGTAAAGTGGAGAGGAAAGCCCGTGTTCATCAGGCGAAGGACAGATGATGACATCAAGCTGGCCAATAGTGTGGATCTTGGATCCCTGAGGGACCCACAAGAAGACTCGGTTAGGGTCAAGAATCCAGAATGGTTAGTGGTGGTTGGAGTCTGCACTCATTTGGGGTGCATCCCCTTGCCTAATGCTGGTGATTTTGGAGGTTGGTTTTGTCCGTGTCACGGTTCACATTATGATATCTCTGGAAGAATTCGGAAAGGTCCTGCACCATACAACCTGGAAGTACCAACCTACAGCTTCCTGGAAGAGAATAAGTTACTCATTGGTTGATTAATATTGCACATCAGTGAGTGTATGCGTCCGAATGAACTTCATCTGTTTTTCTTCTTCTTTTGGTTTTTATATTCCGGCATTGTAGTGCGAGATTTGTCTTGTTTTTGCTGAATAATACAAACTTGTGATATTTTGTTGAACGTATACTGAAGCTTCGATTATCCATATTTCTGGTGAAAGACTGTTCGTAGTCTGTTTTAGTGTTCGTCATTGCGTTTTTTTTTTCAAGCCTGTTAATCGTATGTTAGAGAGACCCTTTTCGTATCTCAAGATTCTAAAGAGTATCACCAATAAAATAATTGCACTTACATTTGTTCCCAATAGTATCTCAATGTTCACTAAATTCATACAAAAAAGCTATGAGGTAGTAGTATCTAGAAGGAGCAACGTAGAAGCAAACAACAACAAAAATGTAAATTAGCGGCTTTGATTAATATTGTACAAAAAGGTAAAGTAGAAACAATATTCGTAATACAATCCCGGGAATGAATTTTTAATCATGCGAAAGTAACATAGCTTTCTCTCTGTATATTCTTAACATAGCTTTCTCTCTGTATATTCTGGATATGGACTCCAACATAGAGAATATCTATATAAAAGAAATTATTAACTCAGATTATTCATAGTATATTTTGTATCAGTTTAGTTAAGAAACAAACGTTTGATCCGGTCGTAAGCAGTTCAATCTGTCCTGATGGCATACACAAAAGCCAAAGTCTGGTTTGGGTTAATATGTCAATCATCGTTTTTTATATTATTGTTATTATAAAATACTGATTTTAGGAAGCGTTTACTCCGACCCTTGTGAACTTAGAACGGCCACTACAAACACTCACTAATCACATGCCAAAGGGTCTTTTGACTAAAGCAACTTCTCATGTTTATCATAAGACACTGCTCTCTCTCTCTCTCTCTTATAATTCTTTTCATATATCAAACACGATAAATTCAAATTGATTTAATAATTGTAAGAAATTATGATGTATAAAAAGATATAAATGGTCAACTATGGGGATCATGGTAGAGTATAATTTGTTCGTCGGTTGCATTCCCGACCTAACTCATAAACTCACCAACCCCACTTTTTTGCCCTTTTCCTTGTTTTTATTCTCCGATCAAACCAAGAATCATACTTCCTTTCATATTTCCTCAAACCAATAACAAATGGCTACCATTTCGAATCTCGCTAATCTTACTCGCGCTACTTGTATCGACCCCAAGTCTTCTTCTTCTTCTTCTCCCTTACCTAGATCCTTTGTTAATCTCCGCGGTTTGAACGCTAAGCTTTCCTCTTCTCAGCTTTCCCTTCGTTATTATCAACAATCAAAACCTTCCCTTTTGTAAGTTTATATCTATTCATTGATGCATGTGTTTTGTGTCTGTATAGTCTGGTTCTCGTTCTGGGGTTTCTCCAAAGAAGGGTCTTTTTAGCTGGAAACGAACCTCGCATCTCATATTGTAGATTTATATAGTCGAAGTAACTTTTTCATAGGATGGATTAAGAAACCCAACTACATGTTTGACATGATGGTGCTGCTTTGAGAAATAACTATTTCCTCTTTTCTTTTTGTTGATAAAAATCTGATTTTGATGATGATTGTTTCCTGTTTCCTGTATTCTTGCAGCGTGAGATGTTCAGTCTCTGGAGGTAATGGAAGTTCTGTAAAGAAAACGACTCTTCATGATCTATATGAGAAGGAAGGTCAGAGTCCTTGGTATGATAATCTCTGCCGTCCAGTTACTGATCTTCTCCCGTTGATTGCTCGTGGCGTTAGAGGCGTTACTAGTAACCCTGCGGTAATTTATCATCTCTGTGTGTTTTGGCTTTGATTTACTCTCTGTGCTTGTTCTTTGTCTTACTTTTTTGGTTTTAAAAATCTTTTGCAGATCTTCCAAAAAGCCATATCCACTTCAAATGCTTATAATGATCAGTTCAGGTACACCTTTTAGTAAATGGATGCTTATTTTGTTCTGTCTTTACTTCTGGTTGTTAACAAAAGTACATGTTAATAAAACTTTAGCATTCTTGTCTTTGTGTAAATTTGGCTGATTTGTTAATGGTATATCACTGACAGACACTTGTTTCATTTTTCCTATCTTGATTTTGGATGGATACACTATTAGGACACTTGTGGAATCAGGAAAGGACATTGAAAGCGCGTATTGGGAACTTGTGGTGAAGGATATTCAGGATGCTTGCAAACTTTTTGAGCCAATCTATGACCAGACAGATGGTGCAGATGGCTATGTCTCTGTCGAAGTTTCGCCTAGGCTTGCTGATGATACCAATGGGACTGTTGAAGCTGCTAAATATCTTAACAAGGTTGTGAACCGTCGTAATGTCTACATTAAGATTCCTGCTACTGCTCCATGTATTCCTTCCATCAGGGATGTCATTGCGTCTGGAATAAGTGTCAATGTCACGGTAAGGTTTCTTAAAGTGTATCAGTATTGATATTTTGATTGCATATGTTAAAGAAATTCAAAGTAAAATAAGTTATAATACTTCCAGTTCATGTAGTGTGATGGTATGCTAGATCACTAAATTTCTTGGGCGGTATTAGACCTGAAACTAGATTAGTTCGAGGGCATTAAATGATTTTGGTTACTTTGTATGTACTTTCTAGATCTTTTCTCATTTGTTCTGTTCTGTTTCAGCTTATATTCTCAATCGCCAGATATGAAGCAGTTATTGATGCATATTTGGATGGCCTTGAGGCGTCTGGACTTGATGACCTCTCAAGAGTTACCAGTGTTGCATCCTTTTTTGTCAGTCGGGTGGATACTCTCATGGACAAGATGCTTGAGCAAATTGGTACCCCAGAAGCCCTAGATCTCCGTGGCAAGGTAAACGCTCATCTCATCGATGAGAATCTAGCAAGATTACTGTGAATCAAGTATGAGTTTATGACACGGGATATGCAACTCTTGCAGGCGGCTGTGGCTCAGGCTGCATTAGCATACAAGCTGTACCAAAAGAAATTCTCAGGTCCAAGATGGGAAGCTCTGGTGAAGAAAGGTGCCAAGAAGCAGAGACTTCTATGGGCATCGACTAGTGTTAAGAACCCAGCTTACTCTGACACCTTATATGTTGCTCCTCTTATTGGACCTGACACTGTAAGTCATCTTTTGTTCTGTCCCATGTTCTCACTGTTTAATATCTTATATTAGTCTATTCAGAAAGGCTGTAGTAACGGCCTTGGAATTATAGTTCTAGACTCTGGCTTTTGTGAGCAACACACATTTATGTGTTTTTATTGTGCTTTTTGAATTAGGTGTCAACCATGCCGGATCAAGCCCTGGAAGCATTCGCAGATCATGGAATCGTGAAGAGGACAATAGACGCCAATGTGTCAGAGGCTGAAGGTATTTACAGTGCACTAGAGAAACTGGGAATAGACTGGAACAAAGTAGGAGAACAGTTGGAAGAAGAAGGAGTAAATTCGTTCAAGAAGAGTTTCGAGAGTCTGCTTGGTACACTGCAAGAGAAAGTCAACACTCTCAAACTAGCCAGCCATTGAGGATAAAAGCTTCTGAGAGTAATCATTTTATCTTGTTTTGGTGGGTAATGAAATAAAAGAAGAACCTTCGGCTTTTGTTCAACACTACGCTTTCTAAAGTTTGTTGTAATGGCTTTTGCTTGATGTTCCTTCACTCACATTATGTGTTCTATCTTCTTTGTTCAAAGGATATTTTACAGTATTTACATTTTCACTAAAACAATTGAAGAGCAATTGTCTTACCGAAAAAGTCTCGTTATTTCAAAGCCTAGAAGTCTACCTAGTACCTACAAAACAAAGAACGAAAAAAAGGGCTGAGGCTTTTATCTCCCATCTCTCTGTATTCGTCGAAATACCAAAATTGGGTTTTTGAGTTTCGTCTAGAATGGCGTCGATTTCAACCTTTGGCTATCTCCCGCTCTCTTCGCCTCAACCCACAGTGTTCACCAGAACTTCCTCTATCACCGTACAAAATCCTCACCATCTCACTATTTCTTCCTCTTCTTCTCCTTCCATCACTCACTGAAATATCTCATTTTGATCCTCAGAAATGTCGGACGATTGTGGCTGCTGGATTAGCCGACCAATCAGATGACTTCTCTCCTCGTCCTTACAGTTCGATTTCTCCAATTTAAAATCTTTATTTTCTGCCGATATTGTCTAAAGAGTGGGTTTGAAGTATAATTTTTATTGAACACAGGTGGGAATTGTAGCTGCAGTCATATTTTTAGAGAGTTTGATCGTAGAAAATTGTTGGTTTCTTCTGTTGGCTTGTTGATTGGAGGTTTGGTATACGATGCTAAAGATGGAGACTTTGCAGCAGCTTCTGAATTCGCTGACAGTAAGAATTTCAATTTCTTTTTGAGGGCACAGAATCTTTTCTTACGGTTTACATTTCCCGTTGAGTAGAGTTCCTATGTGCGTTTCTGAAGCATAAAATTAGATTTAAGTTATTAGCATTTGTTCTTTGGAATGCTGTTTGATTGCTCTGACTTTGTTCATTGTTAGGCAAAACTTATCTTTGGTTAGTTAACAGTTTATTAATCTCTTTATAGTTCATAGTGATTGTTGAAATCATCGATTATCTCTTTCTTTCTTCTTTCGTTTTTGTCAAAAATCTAGTCTTTTCCATATGTATCCTTCTTCACTCAGTGCCAGCGCTTAGAGGGAAAGATTATGGCAAATCCAAAATGAAGTATCCAGACTATACAGAAACACAATCTGGTCTTCAGTATAAGGTCATCTTCGTTATTGCCATATTTTGTACCTTTTAATAGTTTTAGAGTCTTTAGCCTATACCGTTCATCTTTTTAACTTGGAGACCTTGAGATGAGTGTAGGATTTGCGAGTAGGAACTGGGCCAACACCAAAGAAGGGAGAAAAAGTTGTAGTAAGGAACTTCATGCATATCTTTTGGTTCAAGTTTAAGATGAAGTATGCCATAGTTAGAGAATTTGCTTATAGTTATGAATTTTTTTTGAGCTGTGTATGTCAGGTTGACTGGGATGGTTACACAATAGGTTACTATGGTCGCATCTTTGAAGCTCGCAATAAAACAAAAGGGGGTTCGTTTGAGGTACAATTACAAACATGTTTTGGCTCTTTTTAGTTTGCAGTAGCAACAAGTCTTTACTCTGTGTGATCTTCTCGTGAATCTGTAGGGGGACGATAAGGAATTTTTCAAATTTACCTTGGGATCCAATGAGGTGGGTGCAATTTTAAGTTCTTCTAGTTATTATGTTAGTTTAACTGGTTAATAGCATAGATTCATTGCTGAAGGTATGAATATTGGATGCTGCATGACTTTGGTGTTCCAGGTGATACCTGCTTTTGAGGAGGCTGTCTCTGGGATGGCTCTCGGTGGTATCAGAAGGTTCAGCTTCTTTTTAACATCCTTCATATGCTTTTCATATGGAAAGTTCATAACTTCATATAATAGACAAGAACTTACTTCCCTGGATCTTAATTCTCTTCCATAACTATAAGCTGTAGAAGAAGAGCTATCGATCTCACACAAATGATTGATGCTAAACTAATTAGCTCGGTATTGCAGGATAATTGTACCACCAGAACTAGGATACCCGGAAAATGACTACAACAAGAGTGGGCCGAGGCCAATGACTTTCTCTGTGAGCATTCTGTTTGTTATATATATACATGTGTAGTAAGAAAGACAGACTCTTCTAATGTCCTATTTCATAATGCGCAGGGACAACGTGCGTTAGATTTTGTGCTGAAGAACCAAGGGCTCATAGATAAGACACTTCTCTTTGATGTTGAACTCCTCAAGATTGTACCCAATTGATATACTATCAAAACAGTCTACAACACAGTATATATACTTTCATCGGCACAGTTGTGTAAATTGAGCTCAGTTTTTATAATGTAAAGTCAGCCTTCCGTACACGTCTTCTGTCAGGACTTGTGTAATGAAGTGGTAGCTTTCTTAATTTATTTTAGAAAGAATGACTATAATACTCCACAATATATGTGTAATTATTAAAATAGTCTTATGAAACTTAAAAGAAAATAGAGTTGGAAAAGTCATAAAAAATATGATTTGTCTATTTTATTATAAGACTGTCATTAAAAAAAAAACTGACCTATATATCTTCTTCTTCGTCTCTTCTCCAATTGTTCAACTTCTTCTTCTTCATCTTCTCGATTTCTTCTTCTTCGTCTTCGACTTCTGCTTCGTCTTCGTCTTCTTCTTCAAATTTAACAAAAGACTCCACAAGTTAGATTCTCGGTTTCTTCTTCTAAGTCTTCGTCTCGGCTTCTTCGTTTTCGTCTACAGCCGTTTTCTTTCAAATCGAAGGTAATGTATTACCTTTTCTGTGATTTCGTAGATTTGTAGCATTTTGATGTTGATTTTGTTTTCCGTACTTTTTTGAGATTTTGAACCCTAAATTTACAGATTTAATGATTTCTACGATTTCGAACCCTAAATTTACAGATTTAACTTTGTTTACATGTTGGCCGAGTTTGTTTGTAACTTAACAGAGTTTAGGTTTTTCATTTTATTTCTAGCAGAGTTTAGTAGAGTTTGGTCGAGTTATTTTATAGAGTGGTAGAGTTGGTCGAGTTATTATATAGAGTGGTTGAGTTTGGTTGAGTTATTTTATAGAGTGGTAGAATTTGAAAGAGGTAGTTATATAGTGTTAGAGTTTGGACGATTTTTTTTTAACTGTTTTATTGTTTCTTTTCCACAGCTATGTCAGAGGAGGATAAGTATCCTCAGAGGATAGTCTCAACAGAAAAACGCTTGATGATAAACAAAAGTATCAACCACTATTGGTCATTGAAGAAAATTACAACAATGAGGAGTCTTATTGGCGCTGATGCATACGAGGACATAGAGAGGAATTCTTAACTTGGTATTATACTGAAGTTTGTTGGGTTAGGGTTCACATGGACATGCAAACATATGCAACAACTTTTGGGTAATATGCTTGAGACAGCTAAGGCAAGTGAGGTGTGGGTGTTGACCGACGGTCATCCGATTTCTCTACATGAGTTTGAGCATATCACGGGGCTCAACTGTGGATTGTGTGATCCTAATGATCGAGACTTAGCTGCATGAGATTTATGGGCAGAGATGGGTTTGGTACACGGTGATGGACCAAACTAGGCTGAGCTTGACGCAGCATTAAGGGCATACAAGGATTGGTCGCTTGCCAAGAGAAAGATGGTGGGGTTGCTGGTGGTGCTGTACCAAGGTATTTTCGGTTTGCACGCGAATAGTCGGATCCCAGTCTACCATGCGAAATTGGTCATGGATCCAGAAAGATTTGAGAGGCATCCTTGGGGTAGAGTAGCATTTGATGCTTTGGTTAGATCGCTCTCTACATCATCAGTGCATGCTTCAACGTACACTCTGCACAGCTTTGTGCATGTGCTTCTAGTATGAGCATTCGAGCATATCCCACAACTAGGAAACATGTGTGGAGGAAGAAGATAAGGTGAGATTCTTCTTTTGCAGTGAGCGTCACGCAGTACCCGCAATTTAGATATGGAGGATGTCTTCAGATCTGATAAGAAGACATCGACCGATAACAAGGTAAGATTCCCAATACGTTGGCAGAAGTAAGACGTAGGGTAGCAGATTTTGGTAGATTTTGGTTTTTGTTTAGCTCAGCTAGGATGTAGCATATTAGAATTTGGCAGAGGTCGATTTTTTTGGTTGGCAGAGTAGCAAATGTTGGTAGAGTTTGATCGATATAATATGCCTTTGATATCTGACTTTGTTTTGTTTATTTGTAGGTTTGTGTGGTGCACCTTTTCCGAAAGCATTACATAGAAATTTACCCTGCTTGGCCTGGAGATGTCAAGGATCCCAAAGTTGACAGAATAATCCGAGACATACTTGCTGAGACGTTTTGGACTGTCCCGGCTTCTACAAAGAGAAAGGCCGATGAGCAGCATATCCTAACCTCGAAGAAGTCAAAGGTGAAGGAGTCAGAGAAGAGGAAGGAAACTCTCCATTTGGCACCCGATATGACTTTGGCCGAGTTTCAGAAGGCGGCCAAAGAAAAAGAGAAGGAGAAGGATCAGAAATGGAAAAAGAGGTTTGAGGGAAAAACCCAAGGGGAAGAGAAGATGTTTGACATGCTGAAGAATTTGAGAAACATCGCTAAACGGCTTGCGGGAGTGGAGGACCAAAGAATAGACTCTGCAGTGACGAACGAGCGGCTTCGCATGCTTGAGGAAGGTATGACACAACAGTGCTTGATCAATGAACAACAGAACATGATGAATCAATGCCTCGTTATGGTTGAAAAAAGCATTGGAGAGCTGCGATTGATGAATCATAGCATTCAGGACACCGTATCAGAGCAGCGAGTGTTCAATGAACACCTCCTTTTGTTGCTGGAAGCAAAACGACCGGAGGTGCTGACCTTGGAAGAGACTAAGAAGTCTGCTGCGGATAAAAGTGAGTCTCCTAGAAGTGAGACTCGAGATGGGAATGATGGAGGATGCGATGGTGTTAAAGCCACAATTGAGGAAAAATTGGTGCGTAAGAGTCTACTTGATTATTACTAGAAATTAATGGGCGAACACGAAAAAATGTTAACTTTGCCCCAGAGATTGGTGAACATTATACACTGTGTGGCAGAGGTTGGAGCCGCATGGGAAAAATTGTAAAGTCTGCCATAGAGTGTGGTGGACATTGTACACTCTGCGGTAGGGTTTGGTGAACATTTTATGACTCTGCCACAATTTGGTGGACACTATATAGTTGGATGTCATTGTATACTCTGTGCCAGAGGTTGGACCCGCATGGAAAAAATTTATACTCTGTGGTAGAGTTTGGTGGACTTTGTAAACTCTTTAATAGAGTTTGGTGGACTTTGTAAACTCTTTAATAGAGTTTGGTGGGCATTTTTGATAAGGTGTTATAGACATGTTAGTTTAGTTAATCTTTTTTTGTTGTATAAATTCGATATATTGTAGTTGTTTGACTAACTCTGCGGAGAATATGGTAAATTCTTTAGTAAGCTAATGCTTTTAGTTTTCTTTCCAGAAGAAACGGATTTCTGAGGAGCAGGAAAGCCCAAAGCCTTTGTCCTCAATACCACTTTCCAAAAGCCGAGAGGTTAGTATGGTAATTTTTTGTAGAGTTAGGGAAACTTTTTGGCATACCTTTGGTAGAATTTGGTAGACTAATGCTTTTACCTTTAACTTTACAGAAGAAACAGATCTCTCAGCAGGGGGAAACCTCACAGCCTTTACAGACTTTGCCCCAAGCATTACGACTTCCTCAAAACCCAAAGGTTAGTATGGTACTTTGGTGGACTTGGGTGGATTTTGTTTTTAATTAAATCTTTTACCTCTATCTCTTTCTTTCCAAAAGGAATGGATACTTGAGGAGCAGGAAACCTCTAACCCTATCTCTAGCATTAAAAATTTATAGGAACCCAGAGGTTACTAGTAACCTTAAAATGCCATAGCAAAGCCCTACCCTCGATCTTGAGTTAAATCCAGAGCAGTCCCAACTCACCATCATCAGTCTCAATGAAGATAGTAAGTGTCGTATTTTGGACAATCCTATCGGCGACTATAAAGACGACGAACTGATATTTATGGAGGACGTGCTGCCCAAAGCAACTAGACCCCGTATCCATGCTGCGAACCATGTATTGTTTGCTTGAGTTTCGTAGAGATAGTTTGGTAGAATTTGGAGGAGTACTTTAGAGTCTGGTAGAGATAGAGTAGAGTTTAGTGGAGGTTGGGGGATGATGTTAGATTTAAGTTGAGCTAACTATTACTCTGTAATACATAAATCATCGTTCGAAAGAAGTTCTGTTGTCAAGTGTCTTATGGAGGATGAGGTAGGGCCTAATGCATACGATGCATTTGGGCCAGTACACAGATGCAAAGTTACACATCTACGTAACCTTATTCGGCGCAAATTGTAAGTCTAGTCTTTTCCAAGGATAACTCGATTGATGATGTGTCTCCTCTAGCTGAGTTCTATCTCCAGTTGCTTTGTCTAAAGACCGTTGGCAGTGGAAAAATATGGATGGTTCACAGATCTTGTATTTACCTTGATTTGATTTGGTAGAGTCTCGTAGACTGTAGCAGATCTTAGTACTCAATGGTAGACTGTAGCAAATCTTGGTAGACTATGATTAACTTAATATTGTGTTACCCTTTTTGCAGCATATAACTAACGGTATGAACATGTTTCGTCGAAGAAGTTTGCAGACACCATCTCCATATAAGAGTGATAGGATTGCGTTCCTTGATCCTACCCTATGTACAATGTGGTGTATACAATACCCGAGGTTCGCAGAAAAGCCTAAGAAGCATATGTTTCATGAATATTTTTGGGAAATGTATAAAGGAAACTACCCATATGGTGTCAAACGAACAAACAATGGTTCACTGACGTTGACACATTGTATGTGGCGCATAACATCAAAAACATCCATTTGGTTGATGTGGAGGTCGATTTAGTGTAGTCGAAAGTTAAAATCTATGATTGTTCCCTCTTAGCTGTGCCCTATAATGAGTTCATCGACTCAGTCATGTAATATTGGTAGACTTGTTAGATTCTTGTATACTATTAGTGTAGTAGGATTCGGTAGAGTCTGGTAAACTTTTATGTCTAGTGTGGAAGAGTTTAGTAGATCTTGATAGACGGTTTATTTTACATATTGGTTGTGTTTGTTTATGCAGGCCGTACGTGATGATGATTCCATATATGGTTTGGAGGATGGCACCCGCGAAGATGAAGAATCAATGTAGTCTGAAGGTTTACGCTATCTATATGGTGAAGTTGACACCAGTCAACTTCCAATCTAGGGATTGTTGGCTGTATACGCTCAAATTCATTGAATGTCTATCCCTGGGATGCGGGTTTTCAGGCTAGATGATAAGTTCATCCCATTTTTGCGGGCGAAATTGGGCATCGAAGTCATGGAAGAGCTTCCCATACTAGAAACATAGTGATCCCAATGCGCATGCTAAAATTGACAGAAAAGTACTCAACACGGCGTCACGGGGATTTCTTCTCGAGTGGTAGAGCTAGGGATAATGCTCGTTAGTATGGTAGACTGTTGTATATGCTTAGCAAACTCTTATCGTATGTTAAATACTCCCAAATGACCAATTTTTGTATGTATGACCTAGATGATGGTCATATGAGAGTAATAATATTATGACTTCAAAAAAATGGAACGTGCTACTGATTCCAAACTCTACCAAACACAACTACATCGTAATCCAAAATTAGGCAAACTATTTTAAATTCTACCACGGTCTTTCAAACTCTTGGACGCCATATTATCTGACGTGACATTATAATTAATTAACATTGTTAATAGACTCTTCCACTTCTCCGCATGCGTGCTAATTGGCAGGTGCTACAGTTATTATTATTGGACGCGACTCTTCGCTTCTCAACTTGTATTGGATGCGACTGTCTAACTTAAGGACACGATTTTTCATTTTTTATATAGATTACCCCGACTCTTCAACACCCTGGCTCTTCTACTTTCTCATGTACTCCATCTTCTATATGTCTGTTAACTATGTATTTGAATTATAGCTTCAATCGTATATTCTTACTTGTTAGTATCATATCCCTAGTGGTCATTTGTGCACCTAACACTACCAAACAATCTGAAAAACTACGCTTCAAAAAAATAACTCTTCTAAAATCTACTACACAGTTTACGAACTCTATCAAATTTTACCAAACGTACTAATTGAAACTCTGTGTGGCTTCCAAAAGTCTACTCTGTATGGACCGAACTCGACCAAACTCAACTACATTTGTATTTAAGCTCAACCAAATTACCCCCACCTCTTCTACACTCTATCAAACTTTCCCTAAATTTACAGATTTAACGATTTCTGTGATTTCAAACCCTAAATTTACAGATCGGTCGAGTTTATTTGTAATTTAACAGAGTTTTTTTCTGGCAAAGTTTAGTAGAGTTTTGTCGATTTATTTTATAGAGTGGTAGAGTTTGAAAGAGGTAGTTATATAGTGTTGGAGTTTGGACATACGAATTCAAGATTGGACGTCTACTCTACATGTCCGGATATTATGTCCCACACCTCTACATCTTGAAAACGTCGTCACTTTCCTTGGCCGTTTTGCCTCAAGCGAGCACTCGAGCCAACCTTTTAACCGCGAGTTCTTTGGCCTACCAGGTTGGTTACGTACAACAGGAGGTTTACAAACTTTACTAGCGACTTCTTCAGGTTTTGGAAGTGATGCATCTCTTGGCATAACATATTTGGCGTACGCATGGTACAAGTAACTCGTATAATAGTAAGGATCTGTGAGGTCAATCTTGGAACGCTTCCATGTTTCTGCTGCGGCTAAGGCATGCACACATGGTATTTTATCCACGTCAAACCATTTGCAAGAACACTTTTTCTCTGCCAGATTAACCAAATGTGAAGACCCCGAGCATGTGACAACGGCTTGATGCTCATCTATGTCTTGAACATTATACCGCGTAGCTTCCTGAAGTTTACTCTTCGTGGACAGAAAACTAAAACCGTCAATTAAACTCTGCCAACAAGAAAATCGTCTTTACACCAAAATCGACCAAACTCAACTACATCGGGATTTAAGCTTTACCAAACTACCCCACCTCTTCTAGACTCTATGAAACTCAACTACATAATTATCCAATCTCAATCAAACTATTCCTAACTCTACCACACTCCATCTCTCTCTTAGAAGCCATAATTTTAGAATTTTTTCGATTGCTGTAGTGAGAATGGTCGTTGTTGCCCTACTTTTGCCTTCCTCTTCGCGAGCCACCTTGTTAACATTGCCCTAATGACATCTATAAACTGCACAATAGGAAAAGTTCTAGCTTCAGCTAACGCATGATTGATAGATTCTGCTATGTGAGAAGAGTCCCTTTATATTCTCCTTGTAAAAACGTTCCATTCACAACAACAATCTTTCTCATATATGGAAATCCTCTGATGCTTTCATCGAATGCAAGGAATAGAAACTTGAATTTATCATCTTTGTATACTTCCAACTTTATAAGTGTTCCCGGATTTGCTCGTCTAATCATTTATAAATACGAGGGAAGATCTTCAAAACTATCCTCTACAGCTCCTGTTACTATATCCCGAGCTTCCTTTAAAGTACGATGTGCCTTCCAATACTTCATCTGTACAAAATGCAAACAGATTAGACGAGTCATAAAACCTCTACCAAAATCTGCTACAAGGGATTCATAGATCCATCCAAACTCTACTACGTACTATCATCCGTATGCCAAACTAGACCATGAAGAAATTGTACCTTCAAACCGAAACATTTTTTCAATGATTCAGAAACATGCCAAGGAAGAACAAATGAACCAACACCACCAACAAAATCCAAGTATAAACGACCAAGAATATCGGGAGTTGCTTGAGGAGCCCAAGATGACCTCTCTGTGACGGAGTAAGTGTGTTCTCCACAGTAGACCCGGATGTAGAAACACAGATTCTCAGTATCGTGGCCTGAAGCACGGACTTTCCAAGCGTAGTTTTGAACCCAACATTTCACAAATAATAACATCTTCGATGAAGAGACGACATCGAAGTCAAACCTATGTAAAACAGAATATGTCTTCAACCTTGACTCAAGATCGACTTTTGTGGGATAAATTTGTCCAACAACTAATTGAAGTGACCTCATTTCGATGTCTAAATACTCATTATCAAATGTCGAATCTCTCTTCTTAGGAGGTTGATTTTTTCTATCTTCAACTTTACACTTCCTCTGAAAACTTATGAAGTCTTCATCAACAGAGCTTGCACCATCTACATCCTCACAGTAGTCGAATCTTATTTTTGGTTCTGCATCTTTTTCAGCATAGTCAACATGTTCCTCTTCTTTTTTTACAGTCTCCCTAACTCTACCACACGTTGAAGATTGTCTACCAAACGTAGTATCAAATTTAGCAAAGGAAGGCTCGCATTTAGGCTCAAATCTATTACCTTATTCCACAGCTACATGAGATCTCCTTGAAATCTCCACACAAAGACGAATTGCCTCTTTTCGAAATTGTTGCATATACCCACACAATTGCCTCTCACTGGTCACAGAAATAGGGGGTGTATTTTGTGGTAGTCCATTCATGAGTTCATTTGATATGTAACTCAGTTTTACCTTATAGATCACTTGACTTAGCTCGAAATCTTCATGCACCATTTTCACAAACTCATCATAACGTAAATCTTCACTCACTTGCATAATCTTACAACCAAGAGAATGATCCACTAAAAAGAACCAATAATTTTCGTCAAATCTCCATTTTCCACAAACTATGATGATATGATCCATAGATTCGAAAACAAGAAAAGGTGTTAACAGATAAGAAAGATCTCAAGCAACAAAGGTGAGTGCTTCAATGGTGTTTGGCGGACGGTTGAATCGAGAAAGAAGGTAGGTGATGTAATAATGAGGGATAAAATCGTCATTCTACAAACTAGGTTAAATGATTTAACTCTACCAAACTCTCAGAAACAACTTTGCCATTATCTTTCACACAAGCAAATATAACTATGTCAAGATCAACTACACATTGTACAAACTCAATCAAACTCTGTCACACTGTTGTTACTAACTCTACCAAACTGTGGCAGATAACTCTGCTTAATTCTGCTGCACTGACGATTCAAAGTCCGCCAAAATCTACTATAAGGGGCCAACATCTCTGTCAAAATCTATTACATAGGGTTCAACGCTTGGTAGAGTTTGGTGGAGCGTACGCTGACGTGGCACAAATTTAGTGAACTTACCCGTGCGGAGCGTGGTTGATGTGGCACGTTGGCATTTTCGTTATTACGTTATTGTTTACCCTTTTAAAAAGGATAAAATAGTATTATACAATTTAATAAAAATATTTGAGTAATTATGAATTAATATGAACTATTCGAGGTATTTCACAATTAATATAGAGTATCGTAGCAAATCATCCTTTATTTTATATGTAAATATTGCTTTTTCCCATATCAATAGCCTTTAATAGGGTCTAAATAATAGTAACCCCTACTGATATTAGTAATTATTACATTTCAAAAGAATTTAAATACTATCAACTAACACAAAGTAGTGTGAGTTTCTAATGTTTGACTTTTGTTGTATTTTAGCCAATGTCGGGTCATCAGTCATCATTAATGGAGACAGCAAACAAAAAACAAATCATAGAAGTCCTTCAACTAAGATTTATGTCATTCAAGCACCAAACCGAGTCGATGGTTGTCAAAAAAGAAGACAGATAAATATGAATGTATAAAATCAAAAACAAGACTTTCCTGTTGAACGTTTAAACTGTGGACATCATGAAGCTCCTCCCCACGTGCAATAAATGCGAAGTCTATCTCTATCACTTACCAGCTAGTTCCATCTATTTAATTCCATCTTTCCCATTTTAAGCTACTGCATTTATACATTTCCCTAACCAATCCTCTTACATCATTTTCTTCTTTCAGATTTTAATATGTTTGGATCAAGTATTATTCCATTTATACTCTTTAGTGACTGTAAAGATTCCAAGTTTTGATATGGTTTTATGAGAAGATATTGATTATGGGTATTTCAGAGATCAAGTCCCCGGGGAGTGTCTCCCAGACGCCGGGAGGTTGTTCAAGCTCGTCTGTGCATCAGAGGAAACAGCTGAGTGTGTTCTTTATAGAATCAGATAACAGACGTCTTGCTCTTGGCCGTGGTTATACCGGTGGAACCACTCCGGTTAACATACATGGCAAACCCATCTCCAATCTTTCAAAAACTGGTGGTTGGATCGCAGCTCTCTTCATTTTCGGTAACTTTCTTTTGTCATACATCGATGATGATATCAATAGTTTTACAACGCACTTGCAGCTTAATTAGTTATGGATGCAAAAATGTTAGGAAATGAAATGGCAGAGAGAATGGCGTATTTTGGACTATCAGTGAACATGGTGGCGTTCATGTTCTACATAATGCATAGGCCTTTTGAGAGTTCATCAAACGCAGTCAACAACTTCCTCGGCATCTCTCAAGCCTCCTCTGTTCTCGGTGGCTTCTTAGCCGATGCTTACTTGGGTCGTTACTGGACTATTGCCATCTTCACTACCATGTATCTTCTTGTAAGTTATTCCCTTCGCTTTTGGTTTCCATTTTTCCTGACCAAAATCTAAACACGTGATTATTGTGTGAGAAGGGGTTGATAGGAATAACACTAGGGGCAAGTTTGAAGATATTCGTACCAGACCAGAGCAACTGTGACCAGTTATCATTGCTCTTAGGGAATTGTGAAGCAGCGAAGTCCTGGCAAATGCTTTATCTCTATACGGTTCTCTACATAACCGGATTCGGCGCTGCTGGTATTAGGCCATGCGTTTCTTCATTTGGTGCAGACCAGTTCGATGAGAAGAGCAAAGATTATAAGACACACTTAGACCGTTTCTTCAACTTCTTCTATCTATCGGTCACTTTAGGCGCAATCGTTGCTTTCACTTTGGTGGTGTATGTTCAAATGGAACTTGGTTGGGGTATGGCCTTTGGCACATTGGCAATAGCTATGGCCATTTCTAATGCTGTGTTCTTTGCTGGTACACCTCTTTATCGGCATAGGTTGCCTGGTGGTAGTCCCTTGACAAGGGTCGCTCAGGTATTAGCTGCAGCTTTCCGCAAACGAAATGCAGCTTTTACAAGCAGTGAATTCATCGGTCTGTATGAGGTTCCTGGCTTGAAATCTGCTATTAATGGCAGTCGTAAAATCCCTCATACTGATGATTTCATGTAAGTCTTCTTCTTTTGCATACATCTCTCCAAAAAGAAAGAACCTTAATCTAATGTTTTCGTGTGGTGCAGTTGGCTAGACAAGGCAGCACTTCAGTTAAAAGAAGATGGATTGGAGCCATCTCCATGGAAGCTATGTACAGTAACACAAGTGGAGGAAGTGAAGATTCTGATTAGATTGATTCCAATCCCAGCATGCACTATAATGCTGAGTCTGGTCCTCACTGAGTATCTTACACTCTCAGTACAACAAGCTTATACACTCAACACACACATTCAACACCTCAAGCTTCCAGTTACATGCATGCCTGTCTTCCCAGGCCTCAGTATTTTTCTCATTCTCTCCCTCTACTACTCAGTATTCGTCCCTATCACTAGAAGAATCACTGGCAATCCCCATGGTGCTTCCCAGCTTCAAAGAGTGGGCATAGGTCTAGCAGTTTCAATCATATCAGTAGCTTGGGCTGGACTTTTTGAGAACTACAGGAGACATTACGCGATACAACATGGTTTCGAGCTCAACTTCTTGACCCAAATGCCTAATCTAACAGCCTACTGGTTGTTAATCCAGTACTGTCTCATCGGAATCGCAGAAGTTTTCTGCATCGTAGGACTATTGGAGTTCCTTTATGAGGAAGCACCTGATGCTATGAAGAGTATTGGTTCAGCTTACGCTGCACTAGCTGGCGGGTTGGGGTGTTTTGCAGCCACCATTTTGAACAACATCGTCAAGGCTGCGACTCGGGACTCGGATGGGATTTCGTGGTTGTCGCAGAACATAAACACGGGAAGATTCGACTGTTTGTACTGGCTGCTGACTCTTCTCAGCCTTTTGAATTTCTGTGTTTTCCTTTGGTCAGCTCACAAGTACAAGTACAGGGCTGTTGAGTCTCAGGAAAACAAGAGTGGAGCATTTCTTTAAAGACACCATTTCTGTGTTCTGTTCCGTTTAATATTCTTTTTTTTCTACTTTTGGAAAACGACAATAATTGTATCTTCCTGTTTTGTTTTCCTTAAACTAATGTGTAAGAGTGGACGATCCTGTTTTCGGGTTTGTTTGGTTGAAAGAAGACCATATGATATAAGTCCCTATAAACGTATCTTGGCAATTTCCACTTGAGTAACAGAGGCCAAAAAACAAAAAGGTCTACAAAGCGAGGGCAATCAAAACATTGTTTCACAATTTCTGTTACAATTAAGGGCCGAAATATTCTAAACCTACGACTCTCTAAATATACCTCAGTCCTTTGATATATTGCTGCCTAGATATCACATATTGAGCCGCAGAATAAACGATGCCTAAAATCCCCAGAAGCCGAATCTGAAACACGTCGGTTATTAACACTGCTGCAAAGCTAAGTGGCACTGTCAGCACCGGTGATGCGTCCGTGTGTTTCGTGGTATAACTCCACACGTATCTGTTGAATATAATGTGACCTGGTGAAGTGAGTATTAGGAGAGCAAGATTCTTAACTGCAAAGAACCATTCACGGCCTCCAATTTCTACACCCCAACCTGAATTTCCACCGAACCAAACTTCTTCCCATATAGTGTAGAGAGAGGATAAAGCCAAGTATGTCGATATGGCTAGTGTGACCGGGAAGTATCTCTGTTTATCGCCAAACCCAGATAAGAGATCAGAGTCTTGGTTCAGGAGAAGTAAGATTGGAGCCAGGAAGAATATGGCTTGGCTTGAACCGCCAGAGAGGTGGATGTTAAGGATTAAGCATATGGCAAAACACATGATGGTGGCCACATTACCAACCGCAGGCATCCAGGCAGCTCCCTCTTCTGACATTTTCTCTATTGCAAAGGTTTGAATCGAGGTGGCTCGGCGTTGCTGCATCAACCTCATTCGTGTTGGGAAAATCCCTCTTGCACCACTTTGGATTTTTGACTGGCCACTCCTCTCAGAAAATTTCTCACGCAAAAGTGAAGTGAGCTCAAATTTAATCAGGAGAGCTATAAGCATAAATATCGCTGCATAGAGGCCTAGAAGAGAAGTTCGTGCACCTTCAATGGCCAACATGGTTGTCACTTTCTTATCCTCCTCCCTTGCATCCCAACCCCAAGCAACATTATCACTGGCATCGTTTTTAATTCTGACCTGCCCCTCTAGCAAGTATGCCACGGGAAATAGAGCCACAAGAAGAGCAAACACCCAGGGAAGCAGCTTTGTGCTTGAAGCAGATGGAAAATGGGTGAAGATGACAAAAACTGAGGCACACACCATTGTTACAACGATCAGGGCGTGTAGAACAGCAGCTTGTAGAAAGAACTCTGCAGATATGTAAACACCGAGAGCTAAACCCATGGCAATGGAGTAAAATGCTCTCAGTTCTACCACATATTTGATTGGGATAAGAGATGTGACAGCAGATAGAATTAACAGGAGTGTCAAAATAAGTAACCAAGATGGCCAAGTCGGTTTTGATGCCATAAATCCGTAGATGGAGATGTCATCAGCTGACTGGCGAGCGGCCTTGATCATTTCTGAATGGTAACTCCACGTCATTGGCATTGGTGGCTGCATCAGAATAAACATGCATCCAGTTGCCACTAGTAATACCAAGCTTCTCTTAGCTGACTGCAAAAAGATAATAAATTTTCCGGTAAGTAAAATGCAACAACTGAACTCTCTTTTTAGTGTTTAAACTCTTTAACTCAGGACCTTAGTTCCAGCACGACTACAACTAGATACAGTCTTACTCCACAGGGTCCTAGTGGATGTTTATCGCATCAATATAAATTCTTTTTTATCATGCTTTAAGAGGTTCCTTTTATAGATAATCAGATAGAAATACATCGATGGAAACATAAGAAAATTGTATAACAGACGTACCAAGACATGCGAAAAGTGGAGGGCAACAATTGGTATACACGCCAGACCAATTAAAATGATGCAGAAACCAAGCAGCAAACCATCAGATGGCGGTCTTCCATTCCACCATTGTAGAGCATCAAATATTGTTTCCCGGCAAAACCAAACAGAGACAGCAACCACTATGGCATGAGCATAACCTTGCCATGGTTTCATTTTAGAAGCAGATTTTGACTTCTCCCTGCACATTCCACCAATCGAATAAGATAAATTCAGTTTTATAATTCAAGATGAGACAATGCTTGTAAGAATTAAAATGATCAGTACATACTTGTATAGCAGTAAGGGAGGTGTAACAGCCAGCAATAAAGCTGCAGACACCCATACAATTGATTTCGATGATAGGAAGAGCATAGCCAACTTTGCTGAATACAGACAGGTCAAGATCCAGACTGCCTTTTGTCCAATCCGATTGTCAGCAAATAGTCTTCTCACCACAGCCAGCCCTATGAGTGTTGTCAAGATAACCATGTAGCTAGGGTACATTACATCGTCTTCCATTCCATAATAGTATATGCTTGAGTAATTGAAAAAGCGGTCCTCAATGTAACACAGTAATAATGCATGGGCCACCATACCAGCTTCAGTCAGGAAGTGCACTTTTGATGGAAGAAGTACAAGACCAGGAATCAACATGGCTATGATGATGTTAGCCACAATAAGCTTACAGAATGATTTGAGGAACATGCCGGCTAACCATATGTTTAAATCCCAGTAATTATGCATTACGAACCATATAACCATTAAGCTTCCAAGGGCAACAAATGCAAAGTAAGAAGGCACACTTTTCTTTGTAAGAAATCGAGCAAAATAAAGCCCAGCGACTGCAGGAAGCGGAGTAAACTGCAAGATAAACATAGAATAAGAAATTTCATTGTTACTGTAGAGGTGGATCATAATCAGTAACAGGACAACAAATGAGGCAATTTATCGAATCCAATGTGACAAATTTGGACATACAACCCTCAAAAGCTTATACCGCTGATTAGTCAAAAAACATACGACTCTGGTAGCTTGCAATATGACAGCGTAAAGACACGAAATCCATGCAATCAAAAATTGATTACAGGAAAGCTCACGGAAATAGTTATAATTACAAGACTACTAGGAGCTATGCAATGAAAAGTAGAATCCTTACCAGAACTGGAAATCCTACAACGATAGCTCCTGCAGAACTCACAATCACAGCCAAAGCTGTGAAAAAGGCTGAGCTACCAACACTTGAGATCATTCCAAGAACAGAAGCACCAACGCCAGCAGCACCTCCAAGCATTGTTGTGGTCACTAGAAGGTAGTTCAATGGAGGGGGCACTTGAATATACTTCCCAAAAGAGCGGAAAACAACTCTAATCTCCAAACAGATCACGATAATGACCATGGCAATTGCCCCATTTACAATCCGAATGCTTTGCAGTTGATGGGAATCCTTGGTAACCCACCACAAACCACCTCTTGTCGAGGCATAGAGCTGCAACAGGAAAGGGATAAAGAACAGAAGCAGCAAATCGCTAACTGAGGCAGCTGACGAGAATATCACAGAGTAATGTGAAGCCACGTGAAAGATAAGCGGCATAAACATCAGATTGAGTGAAAGGAAACAGCTCTCGAGTGGTCCAAGGATAAAATTATCATCAGGGACTTCTCCTCCATGGTACTTAGCTTCCTGCTTGCTCTTGAATGAAGAAACCCTAGGAATAGCGAAAACCCAGTAGAATACGCAGGCGAACAAGAGGAAATAGTAAGACGAATTGTTCATCCCGACGGCAGAAATGGTAGCCCATGCGAAAAGCGAAGAGGCAGTGAAAGGGACGCAGGCGAACAAGAGACGCTCCAAAGCTACAACAATGGAAGGATTTTCCAGCTGAAGCCATTTGAATTGTAGCGAAGTCCAGCAGCCGATGAGGAAAGTAGTCTCAGCACAGAGAAAAGCCGCGAGCAAGCCGAGAGAGATGGAATTGAATGAGGAAAGGAGAGAAGAAGAGAAGAAGAAGGAGATCTGAGCAGCGATCAGCGACATCCATATACCGAGGAAGCCTCCGAATTTGAGATTGAGAGAATCGACGATGTAGGATATAAGGAGGCCGATTGTGAGGGTAGCGACAACCGGAGTGCCGCCGAGGTCAAGGAGGAAGGCGGCGCAAGGGAAAAGAGCAATTGCCACCCGTCCATTATAGGCGAACGAAGAAGGAGAAAATCGAGAGTTGTTGGATCTCGAAGTAGCAGCAGCTCGATCTATGAAGTTTCTGGTGGAGGCAGGACTCGTATGAGGAGAGTAAGAGGAGGAAGACAAATTAGATTCACCGGTGGAAGAGGATATATGCGGCCGGAACAGCCGCGGCTGTAACTCCGGTGGCATCATCGTCGCCGGAATTTCCTTGAAATACAGAGTGATGTCGAATCTCTCCGTTAAGTGATGAAGAAAGGATCTGTGTGTTGATTTCGCGAAACGGTGACGTGTAAAGAAAAATTATAGCCGTTGGATGATACTAATGGGGCCCCTCAAGTCCTCTAGCTTTCGTAGGTCCGCATCTAGAGAACAGTAACTCAAGCTGGAAAACGCCGTCGTATTGGGTATGTAACAAGTCAAACTGCGAGGAGCTGACGAGTCCGTACGGTACGACTCGCTAATTTTCGTGTCTAATTGTAGATGATTTACCCATCTAAACCATATAAAACGATTTATAACCACTACTCGAAAATTGTTATGGACTTCTAATAATAACTTGTATGAAAGATTCAAAAAGCAACTGAACTATTATAGATATTATAGGTATAATAATTATCTATGTAAAAATATTTTTATTTATTTTTGCTTTCACTCTACGGTCTTTACTTCCTACATATATACATGTATTCACCCCTCATAAAAAATATAGAGAAACACAAATCAGAATAATTAAAAAGTAGTATCTTTCTCCTATCATATTTTTCTCATGTATCTCTCTCTCTCTCCTTCAATTATCCACACAAATACTATAAAATATATAAAAAATTATTTTATAACATGTTATCAGCACAAAATGTTCCCATATCAGAGAAGATAAAATTTAACTTTTATCAATTTTAGTTTTATACTTTGTTATAATAGGTGACTAGGTCCCAATATATATATTTTTTATATATTTTAATTTAAGTTATATACTGTAATAAAGACCAAAACACATAATGGGCAATTCACTCCCTATAAATTTTTTATGTCCTCAAAATATTTACAAAATATTCCAGAAAAACGATAAAAATTTAAATGTTACAAAATGTTTTAGAAGAACTGAAAAAATTAAAAATGTTTTGGAGATATTTACAAAATGTTTTTGAAGAACAATAAATATATATATATATAAATATAAATTTGTTCCAGAAGAATAAAAAAAAATGAATTGTACATAAGACAAATAAAAATTTCAAATTATTGTTATTTTAATGTATCATAATTAATATATAATATGTGATTATCTCTTTTATAATTTAATTTTTTCATATGATCAGGTTATTATTGGTAAATATTAGTTTTGCTAAATTTAATTTTTGTTATATTTTCTAACGGTTATGAAAGAAAAAAATATATAATACATATATATATATCTATATTTTTTTCCAACAGCTCTAAACACTATTCTCAACAGCTACATACAAATTTTTCATCTATAAATACACTAATTTTTCTTTCATCTCCTCACTCAAAATTTTCTTTCTCATCTCAAAATTTTTTTCTCTCCAAGAAAATCGGTTTATTTTTGCGTTGTAAGAAAATGTTCATTCGGATTTTAATTTTTTCATTTGGTATAATTTTTTTTTTTGTAATTTACAAGTTTTCCGTTAATGAATATACTCCCAGAAAATTTTGGATGAATATTGGTTTGCTTATTTCTGCTTCATATATCCTTGTAGTCGCATATGTATTACATTTTATGTATTTAGATAATGTGTTATTTTATATTATCTTTAAATGATATTATGTTGAATATTTTAAGTTAAATAATAAAAAATTTATGATTATTATGCAGTAATTATGTCAAATTTGGCTAAACTCGAAATCACTGTCCTTGATATATCTGGAAATAGTTATATGAGATGGACAGTTGCAGCAAAGATGCACTTAAAAGGAAAAAGCTCATTGATACCATCGATACATCGAAAACGACTTCAGAAGAGCAAAAGACTAATGTCATGATATTTTTGGTCCACCATATCCACGATGGTTTAAAAGATGAGTATATAACAAAAGAAGATCATGCATATCATTAACAATCACTCAAAGATAGGTTCGATCACCAGAAATATGTGATCTTACCGAAAGCTAAACATGAATGGTTAAACCTCCAATTTCAGGATTACAAAAGTGTAAGTGAATATAATTCAACTTTATTCGGAATCACATCCAGGATATTGTTATGTGGAGAGAAGATAAGTGATTATGATATGATCGAAAAAACTTTCCAAACATTTCATCCTGAAAATGTAGTTCTACAACAACAATACCAAGCTAATGGATACACGAAATATTCAAAATTAATGCAAGTACTTCTTGTAGCATAACAAAATAATAAACTTGTAATGTTAAACCATCACTCTCGTCCTACTGGATCAGCATCATTCCCAGAAGCAAATGTTATATAATCAAATTGCAATAATTATTGTCGTGAACGCGGTCTAAGTAATAACCGTGATCGTGGACAAGGAGGATATGGACGTGGACAAGGAAGAAAGTCTCGCCCTAATGATTTCAACAATGAAAGAAATAATGAAAGGTTAAAAGGAAAGGAAGTTGGAAAAAGGCAACATGAGGAAAGTTGCTATAGGTGTGGCATGAAAGGGCATTGGTAGTGTATCTGTCGTACGCCAAAGTATTTTGTCAATCTACACTAAGAGTCACAAAAGAAAACGAAAAACAAAAGGAAACTAACTTCATTTATGGTAACGTCAGACCTTCTTTTGATAATGAAGGTGGATTTCTTTTGACTATGAAATTGAGCCTTCCTTTCATGGTATAAATTAGGGCTGGACATAATATCCGAAACCCGAAATCCGACCCGAAATAAGAGAAACCGAACCGAACCAAACCCGACAAAATACCCGAACGAGTTTTACATTATGGAAGATTGGGTACCCGAATCCGAACGGGTAAAACCCGAAACCCGAATGGGTACCCGAAATATCCGAAATATATTATATAGTTTAAAAATTATTATATATATATATATATATAAACTTTTAGTTACTTAAATATTCAAAATTATAATTATAAATCTAAATATATTACAATTTTAATTAAATAAAAGAAAAAATACTAAAATTTTCAATTTTAAAATTAAATTAAGATTTCTCTAAGAATTTTTTCAGTTTTTTTAAAAGAATTAATAAAAACCCCGAATCCAAACCAAACCCGAACTGAATTCGACCCAAAATAGGATATTTTATAAGAACCAAACCCGACCCAAACCTGAAATATACCGAACCGAACCCGACCCGAAATTCTAAAATACCAGAACGGGTATTATATGTGTAAACCCAAAAATCCGAAACCCGAAAGGAACCAACCCGAACCCGAACGGGTATCCGAATAAATAATGATATATATCTCGATGTGGGTAATTTTGCTGTTGATTCTATAGATATCAACGAAAGTCAAAAAGACTAAAATCTTCCTGAAGAAAAAAAATGTGATATGATGTATAAATAGTCATGGTTGCATATGAAAAAAAATCTAATGTGGTTTTTGTCTTTTTTTGTTTGGAAAATAGTTTTTTTGTAATATAAAGTTTGTTTTATTATATTAACGGATCTCCTATGAATACTAGGAACTCAAACCGTATGTTGTCACTCGGTAACTCGTATTTATAAAAAGGTTATTTTATATGAAAGAACAAACCTAAACTGGGACGCAATAATTTTGAATAATAAACTAATTGCCATATTTTTTGATAAAAATTATTTTTTTGATAAAATAATCGCCTTATTTACAAGTATAAAAACAAATTAGAAAATAATGTTATCAATACACTTTAGACAATAACTTGCTATATGTTTATTTCTTATTTTGAGAAATATACAAAATCAAAAATCAAAACAAAGTTGGAAAATTTGATTTAAACAAACAGAAAACTTACTGGAATATCAATTTATAGTTCGTGAATTGATAAGGAGGAGTAAACAATTTTTTTGTGATCTTCAATTTTGAAATATTATGTGTTGCATGTCCATGAAAGAATCATAAACAAGAATAGATTTTAATAGTCATAGTTACAGTTATTAAAAACAAATCACTTCTACATAATTTTAGTAACCGGTAGACAATTTTATTTTATATATGTTTATTAAATTGTAATTTACAACAAAAAAATATATAAAGACTTGATCATATGTCTTTCTGTAATTATTATTTTTGTTTTCTAAACATGTCTAATTAATTTTTTATTACAAACTAAAAAAAGAAGGAAATATTTTAATTCTTAACAATTGATCTATATATTATTTAACAACATCATTTTGGTTTTATATATAATATATGATGGATAAATGATACTCATATTATTGTAGATTTATTCAAAATAAACTAATATACAGTTTTTTTGATTTTCTGTTTATATACTTTAATTTATAATTACATTCAAATAATTAATTTTGAACACAATTGGTTTTAAATAAATATGATTATATAATAAATTTATATGGTGTACGACGAAAATATTAATATATCAAACGATAATGGTTTTTAACAAATTTAAATTTTTTAAATTTTAGAAAAAATTTGACATATATTTTATGTATAAAAAGATGTCTTCTAAGAATTGAACACGCGTGATAACGCACATGAGTATACATTATATAATTATTTGAAATTAATAAAATTAAACTAAAAATATTATGAAAAGACACAATTTACAAATTAAATAAAACAAATTGTTTGATTTGTTAAAGAGTGAAGAAAACTAACAAGTTTTATAGTTATGTTGAAAAATTATATCATATTTAGCAATAGTAAAAAATGTCTTTGTCATGAAAGTTAATACTAAAAATGTATCTTTTCAAAAAAATTATTATATAAAATTTTTCTATTTCTAAAAAAATAATATTAAAATATTTAGTATAATTTTCATGAAATATAAGAAAAAACTTCTACGAATTAGAAAAATAACTACTTTGTGAGGTGTTTTTGTGAAAAGATATTAGATAAAATAACCTAAACTTAACTGCAAAAAAGAAAAGGATAGATATTAGTTTACAATTGGTAAATGTAGTTTGTGTAGGAAGTTAATATTAAAAATGTGTCTTTTCAATTATTTTTTAAATATAATTTTTTTTATTAACATATAAAATATGTTAAAAGAATTAAAAGAGCAAGAGATTATTATTCTAAATAATTACGAGTGAAAAATACAAAACCAATAAAATAACATGCAACACAAGTTAAAAACGTAATAATTTAATTATGAAAATAAAGCCAATCAGTTTAAAAATTACACTTATATAATAGATTTTTTCTTTTTTTGTCACACTTATATAATTATTAGGAAAAAATAAAGTTTAAAAAATTAGTTTTTTTTTTGTAAATATTTCTAGATAAAAGTTTAAATATGTTAAAATGGAATTAATATAGTTTTAATTTCTTGAAATGGAATTAATACTTATAGTCTATTTTGAAAAAAATCACCAAAAGAAGTTACAATGAAAAGACAAGACATTTTTTTTCTTTTGATCAAACAAACTGTTGCTATTGAATTAAACGTTCGAGACTAAACTATCAAAGAAATTGAATTGCTCAAAACATATACAAGAATCATATATTCTTAAATATAAAATTAAAAAATCCACACGGAAATACTCAAAATGCAATGAGGAGCTTGGATATATGGTGGAAAGCCATTCATGAATCTTAAAAAGTTACAATGAAAAAAATACAACCATAAAAAAAGATATTTTTTCAAATGTAACTTCCAACAAAAGAGAAATGGAACTAATATTTATTGTTCTTTTTGAAAAAAAAAATTACAAAAGAGAAGTTATAATGAAAAAATACAATTATAGAATACATCTTCTCATATATATAAAGTTACAATGAAAAAACACAACCATAGAAAAAATGATATTTTTCAAATGTAAAGAAAATTTGTAACTTTTAAAATTAAACCAAATAAATAATAAGGATAAAAAGAAATTTATAAATGAGAAGTTACTATGAAAAGACACAATAACATAAAACATGTCAATATTAAAAGATTTAATATTGGTGTTTCAATAGTTTTAATATAATAGGTTTAACAAGATATAAAGATTTCTAGAAAAACACAATCATATAATATTCTAAATGAGTAACAAGAAAATAGAAATAAAAACTTTATTTTTTCCTATTAACGGTAGGTTCATTTTTTCCTGTCAAGTGTTTATTAAAAAGGTTTCATAATGTTTGATTAAATGAAACAATAAAAAGTCACAATAAAAATGTTACCATAAAAAATAGTTATAATTAATATAACCATATGAAATATAGTTAAAATAATAATTAGTTGTAATATATATTTTATATTTATAAAAATACAAGATTTGATGTTGTAAATTACAATTATAACAAAAAAAAAAATTAACAATATGACACAAAATTGTATTTATAAGACTAATTTTTGGTTTTTGGAAAATCTCTTGTCTTTGAAATTTCATATAACGAATAAGAATCATTGTTCTTTTCCTAATTGATTAAAGAATTCTAGAATTACAATAATATTTAAAATTATTCATAGTAGATAGCCATATTGCTTAAGAATGATTTTTCATATTATGATCTAGTAGTATTGCTAATGTAACATATGAATTTTGTTCCATGCAATCTATATAATCTGCTTTAAAATAATAAACACTATTCTATATATAATTTCAAAAAATATACTATAAGCAGATTTATTTTACGAAAGGAAAATATTATGAATTTTTTCATTAACTATATATATATATGTATGTATTTTAAAAATTTCAGCATTGACATTATCACTCTAGATATATTTGGTTAAATTGATGATTTTGAAAGGTTAGAATAAGGACACTCAACAGAACTCAATCCTGAATTTATCAAAACTAAAAAGATAGAATAACGATAATAAGTAAAATAGCATTCTAGATTCAACAAAACCAATTGTAAAAATAGTTTTCAAAAGTGGATATAAATAGATTCCGAAAGGTACAATTAAAAAGATATTATGAAAAGTTACAACCGTATATTGCATCTGTATAATAAAAAGACACAATGAAAAGTTAAGAATGAATAGTCAGAACCACAAAAAATAAAATCATAATAATGTTGAATATATCTAATATATTTATTTATACATGAAAAGATACGACTAAAAAGACACAGTCGTACATCGCCTTTATTGAAATTGTTATTATTATATAGATTTTCAAATCACAAAATGTTGAAATTCGAAAACAAGGATCAAAATATGTCTATGGCAAATAGTGCTACAACGGACACAATACTTAAAGATAAAAATTATTTCTCTTCCTTTAAAATGAAAAATTCCACCGGAAGTGTGAGTAATATATCTGGTGATGCAAAAATTATTATAGGCTCCAGAAGATGTTGTTTTTCAATGCCAAGAGGAACAAAGTTTGAGATAGATAATGCATTATATTCCCCCAAGTCATGTAGAAATTTGTTAAGTTTCAAAGATAATTGCAAAAATGGATATCACATAGAAACTATGAATAAAAATTGTGTTGAATATCTTTGCATTACATCAGTCAATTCAGAAATGAAATGTTGAATATATATATATTGGAAAAGCTGCCAGCTTTGTCTTCCGGAATATATTTCACAAAAAAAAAATGACTGAATCATATGTACACTCGAAATCTGGCATGAATTCTTAGGACACCCTGGTTCAGTCATGATGCGAAAGATTGTGAAATATACAAATGACCATTTGCTGAAAAACCAGAAGATTTTTCAAGCTAAAGAATTTCCATGTAATGCTTGTATTCTTGGATAAATAATAACTCGTCCATCACGAGACAAAGTTAAGAATAAATCTCCATTATTCTTGGAAAGAATACATGGTGATATATGTGGGTCTATCCACCCCCAATGCGGGTCATTTAGATATTTATGGTATATATTGACGCATCTAGTAGATGGTCACATGTTTGTCTATTAAGCAAACGAAATATGGCTTTCACAAAATTCATTGCCCAAATAATCAGGTTGGGGGCACAATTTTCTAATTATACAATAAAGAAAGTAAGACTTGATAACATTGGTGAATTCAATTTTCAAGCTTTCAATGACTATTGTATGTCATTGGGAATAGATGTTGAACATCTAGTCTCGCATGTTCACACACAAAATGGCATGGCTGATGTGACATCCGTGTTCCCGAATCGTTACTTGTTGTATAAGTCATTAACTTTTGTTGTTTTATGTAACCCTCGGGATTGTGGTATTTGGACGGATTTGTAATAAAAAGGGGTTATTGTTGAATTGAGATGATTATAAGTTGATATACGATGTGGATTTCGTATATCGATCGTTATATTATACGTGATGTGGATTTCACGTATTAGAGACGATTCAACACATGATGAGAATTTCATGTGTGATGGTGATGACGAATGAGATGTTGTTATGTACTTGGTTTGGTAGATTAGGATTTACTATCGTTAGATCACATAATGTGGTTGACAATAGGATTATGTGGATTTAATCCTACGCCAACTAGGATTATGTGGATTTAATCCTAAACGGATAAGGGTTATGTGGATTTAGCCCTAATCAGAGGATTATGCGGATTTAATCCTCGGGTGTTTGGGATTATGTGGATTTAATCCTGACGGGTGGGTTTATTGATTAGAACTATGTGGATTTAGTTCTAATATATCGATAAACCGAGTGAGGACTATGTGGATTTAGTTCTTGAGTGGATTTCGCCTATTAATCCAGATATAGGATTTGATGGGCTTAGTCGTCATATGACCACGTGGGATCTGCGGTATTGAATCCGAGAGTGTGTTATTGAACCAAGTGCATGATGATATCGGGTTCGAATGATGGCCCTAGGGGCGGTGATTGAGTTAAATCGATTAATATATCGATTGTTATTAAGTAATTCCGAGCGGTTTGGTTTAGCTGAATTAAACGGTAATTCCGGGGTTCGACGGGAAGTGGAAGAAATATTTTGAGACGAGAATATATCTCAAATATTCAGAAAGTTTGGCGGAATTATTAAACCGAGCAAGAAGAATTAATCGTTGCGGTTTAGTAATTTTCGGGTTGGTTTGGTTTAATTTTTAATTAAACAAACATATACATACACATATATGTGTATATAAAAATATCTCCTACTTCTAAAAGAGAAATTCTGGAAGCTTCTCTCATTTTTGGAGAAGAAAAATCTTGGACTTAGAGAGAGGAGAGAAGAGAAAAGGAGAGAAAGAATGAAGAAGAAGGAGAAGGGGGAGAAGAGAAGGGTTTGAGGAAACAGATTTTTTGGTGGTGATTGTGAGCTTCGGTCGGGGTATCAAACGAGCTCGGTTTGAGCTGAACTTTTGTAGGTATGTTCTTCATTCTCTTAACTAAGTGTCTACCAAATTTCATCAAAAAGTGTTGAGTAGTTTAGGAGTTATGATGTTTCTCCTAAAACTGCTCTGTTTTCGAGCTGTAGCGACAGGGTGACTTTGAGGGAGTGTATGAACACTCAAATCTGGTTCTTTTGGGCTGAAATTTGGTAGATAGGTTGTTGAGAGTATGGTCTTGAAGCCACGGTTACGCACTCACCTTGTTGAAACGGTTGAAAGATAAATGAAACACAACCGTTTCTTTTGTTTTGATTGAACTTTAAGCTTGCTTCTCCTTAGCTTGACAAAATCACCAAGGGATCAACTACTCCTTGATAAGAGATAATCAAACACACCATCAAGAGATCAATCACAAACTCACAAACTCAAATCACTAACCCATCAATCTCGGATTCTTCTTCTCAAAAAGGGACCATTTTAGGTTGAGCATAACTTTTTCTCTAGACAATATTTTCGAAATTCCTTAGGTGAACTTCAAGACCATACTCTCAACAACCTATACACCAAATTTCAGCCCAAAAGAACATGATTTGAGTGTTCATACACTCCCTCAAAGTCACCCTGTCGCTACAGCTCAGAAACATAGCAGTTTTGGGAGAAATATCATAACTCCTAAAATACTCAACACTTCTTAATGAAATTTGGTAGACACTTAGTTAAGAAATTGAAGAACATACCCACAAAATTTCAGCTCAAACCAAACTCGTTTGATACCCCGACTGAAGTTCACAATCACCACCAAAAAATCTGTTTCCTCAAACCCTTCTCTTTTCTCTTCTCTTCTCCCCCTTCTCCTTCTTCTTCTTCTTTCTTTCGATCAATTTCTCTTCTTTCCTCTCTCTAAGTCCAGATTTTTCTTCTCCAAAAATGAGAAATGAGAGAAGCTTCCAGAATTTCTCTTTTAGAAGGAGGAGATATTTTTATATACACATATATGTGTATGTATATATTTTTAATTAAACCAAACCAACCCGAAAATTACTAAACCGCAACGATTAATTCTTCTTGCTCGGTTTAATAATTCTGCCAAACTTCCTAAATATTTGAGATATATTCCCGTCCCAAAATATTTCTTCCACTTCCCATCAAACCCCGGAATTACCGTTTAATTCCACTTAACCAAACCGCTTGGAATTACTTAATAACAATCGATATATTAATCGATTCAACTCAATCACCACCCCTAGGGCCATCATTCGAACCCGATATCATCTCGTACTTGGTTTAATAATACACTCTCGGATTCAATACCGCAGATCCCACGTGGTCATATGACGACTAAGCCCATCAAATCCTATACCTAGATTAATAGGCGAAGTCCACTCAAGAACTAAATCCACATAGTCTTCACTCGATTTATCGATATATTAGAACTAAATCCACATAGTTCTAATCGATAAATCCACCAGTCAGGATTAAATCCACATAATCCCGAACACCCGAGGATTAAATCCGCATAATCCTCTGATAAGGGCTAAATCCACATAACACTTATCCGTTTAGGATTAAATCCACATAATCCTAAATATGCCTCATTAGGATTAAATCCTCATAATCCTAGTCATCCAAGGATTAAATCCACATAATCCTAGTTGGCGTAGGATTAAATCCACATAATCCTACTGTCAACCATATTATGTGATCTAACGATATTAAATCCTAATCTACCAAACCAAGTACATAACAACATCTCGTTCGTCATTACCATCACACATGAAATCCTCATCATGTGTTGAACCGTCTCTAATACGTGAAATCCACATCACGTATGATATAACGACCGATATACGAAATCCACATCACATATCAACTTACAATCATCTCAATTCAACAATAACCCCTTTTTATTACAAATCCGTCCAAATACCACAATTCCGAGGGTTACATAAAACAACAAAAGTCAATGACTTATACAACAAGTAACGATTCGGGAACACGGATGTCACAACTGAGTCTTTGATCAAACGATTATAAATTATTGCTAGACCGTTAATAATGAGAACAAGACTCCCAATTTCAACATGGGGTCATGCAATTTTGCATACTGCGGCACTAATTTAAATAAGACCGAGTGGATATCATAAATATTCCCTATTAGAATTAACATCTGGCCACAAGCCAGATATATCCCATCTCTGTGCTTTTGGATGTGCGATTTATGTCCCTATAGCACCGCCACAAAGAACAAAAATAGGACCACAAAAGAGATTGGGGATATGATTGGGTATACATCACCAAGTATAATTCCGTATATGGAACCAAAAACAAGTGATATGTTCACATTACATTTTGCTGATTGCCATTTTAATGAAGATGAATTTCGAGCATTAGGAAAAAGAACTAAAGAAGCTCCAAAAGATATAACATGATACACACAATCGTTGTGGCACCTTGATACCCTTACGAAACAACGTGAACTAGAAGTTCAGAAAATTGTGCATTTAGAAAATATAGCAAATCAGATACCAGATTCGTTCACTGATACAAAAAGGCTGACAAAATCATATATACCTGCTGTGAATGCTCCATCAAGAGTTATTGTTCCAGAAGAACAAAATGATGGAAATATAGAAAATGAACCCAATGTTCAGTTGAAAAAGGAGATACCAGTGAGATCAAAATATAAGAATCCCCGAAAGAAAAGGAATTTGGGAGAATTAAATAAAAATGGTCCAAAAGAACCATATTATATAGAGAAAAGTCCTCAAGATGAAAATAAAGAAAAACATGATATTTCCATAAACTATGCCCAAAACAGAAATATTTGAGTTAGAAATGAAATAGAAGATGATGATGGAATTTTCTCATTCTCTGTATAAAAAAAAATTGATAATGAAAGTGATAATCCAAATCCAAGTTCCATATTAGAATGCCAGAAAAGATCTGATTAGGAGAAGTGGAAACGTCTTTGGATCTATTGTCATAACACCTGAACATGTAAAACCCATTGGATATAAATGTGTCTTTGTTCGAAAAAGAAATGAGAAAAATGAGGTAACAAGGTATAAAGCCCAACTCGTTGCCCAAGAATTTTCTTAAATACCGGGAATTGATTATGAAGCAACATATTCCCCGGTAACAGATGCAATTACCTTAGATTTTTGATGAGTTTAGCAGCATCTAAAAAATGCATCTAATGGATGTTGTGAAAACATATTTATATGGATCCCTTGATAATGAAATATAGATGAAAATCCCATAAGGATTAAAGATGCCTGAAGCAGTGAACTCAAAATCTAAAGAAATATGTTCAGTCAAATTACAACGATCACTTTACGGGTTAAAACAATCCACCGCATGTGGTATAATCGCTTAAGTGAATATTTGTTGAGTAAATGATATACCAACAATACGATATATCCTTGCGTATTTATTAAGAAATCTATATCTGGATTTGTGATCATTGCTCTATATGTTGATGACTTGAACATAATTGGAACTCAAAAGAAAATTAATAAGACAAGAACTCATATGAAGAAAGAGTTAAAAATTAAAGATATTGGGCAGACAAAATTTTGTCTTGGACTCTAGATCAAGCATCTTCAGAATGGGATTTTGGTACATCAATCAAATTATACAAAAGGATCTTAAAACACTTTTATATGGATAAATCGGCTCCTTTGAGTACTCCAATGGTCAATAGATCATTTAATATCGATAAAGATGCATTCCGACCTTGTGAAGATAACGAAGAGGTATTAGGGCCTGAAGTACCTTATATGAGCGCTATTGATGGATTCATGTACCTTGCAAATTGCACTAGACCATATATAGCATTAGTTACAAACTACTTGCAAGATACAGTTCGTCACCTACGCGCAGACAGTGGAATGAAATAAAACATATATTTTGTTATCTCCAGGGAACAACTGACATGGGATTACTTTGTAATAGAAATTGTAGTGTCGATTTAGTTGGTTTTGCAGATCCAGGTTATTTATCAGACCCACATAAAGTCTGATTGCAAACCGGATATGTTTTTACAATTGGAGGCCTTGCAATTTCTTGGCATTCCCAAAAGAAGACTCTAGTTGCTACCTCCTCAAATCATGTAGAAACAATTTCACTTCATGAAGCATGTAGAGAATGTGTATGACTCAGATCCATGACTCAACACATACAAGAAGCAAGCAGAATAGTCATAAATAAGAGTGAGACGATCACATTGGACATATGATTTATTAAGCGTGGGATACCAATTCTTACAGCAAACCTATTCAAATTTCTTTGTTCATCATAGAAGTCTTTGGCTATCTTGATATTTTCAAGTTTCATTTTGTTTCTATCAGAGAAAAAACGTAGCCAAATCCTCGTCATTCATATTGCTGGGACAACCATACTTTACTTCATTTTTACTGAAATTTGGCAAACCAAACAGCTCTTTGATCTTCTTTGCAGAAAACTCATACACATGACATCTAACAAAAACATTAACAACAGCTGTATCTTCCTCAACAGAGGGTCAGTTTGCCCAAAACTCATGGACATAGAGGGAATATAACCAGCAGGTTAAGTCACAGTGGGGAACAACCCAACATCTGTAATCCATGTTTTAGACGTTCCATTCCTAGACGCATAAAATAATCTCTTAGGTATATGGTTCTTAGAGCTTATTACCTAATATTATGCAAAGGCTTCTACAGAACTAAAGCGTGCAACATCAAAAGGAGTATGTGGTGTCGGAGAAGCCTGAGATACTTTCATAGTCTTAGCGCTTATAGATTTTTTCCAACATCCAGACGGCTTACGAAGATGTGATGAGATAGTATCAACTACAATTATAGTTATCTCATCATTACTAGCTCTATCTCCAGTTAGGTCCTCCAAATTAGTCTCCTGAGTTTTAGACAAACTCGTCATGCATTTTTGAAAAAGCAGGGGATGGCAGTTCTTGGAGAATCTAGGAAATCAACTCTAGGAGGAGGCGCTGCAGGCAGAAGTATAATAACAAAGTTGGGATTTGTCAATGTGATGTCTTCCACATAAATATCTTGGTTCATCGGTGAATCGATCAAATACTCGTCCACAACAGATGGCTTCGTCTTACATTCTGACTTGTTCAGCTTTGTCATTGTTTTCTTGACTGCTGAATCACCGGATTCAAGGAAGCATATTTTCATTTGCAGACTTTCTTCTTAGCTACAGATTATTTTGATTTCATTTTTTCAGGAATTTTTAGTGAAACCCTAGGCCCTTTATGGAGAATATGAATAACAAAGGACTGAAGTGATGGTTTATGCTCTCGAGTAACGAAAAAGCAATATTTGAGAACTGAAACACGTCTTGTAAATGTTCTGGAAAATGTCATTTTAGTTCAGGAAAAGAAAAGCCAACTTTTCCCGCTATTAACATATTGGGCCATAACAAATTGAATGACTCTTATCAATATGGGTAAACACATACCCAACACTAATCAATGATCCAATATTGACACATAAGTATAGACAACAATCTTTAAGTACTTGTGTTTGGCTAAGCCCAAAAAGAGATATTTGTATCGAAGTGGATCATAATGACTTATAATCAATATCGATTAAAAATTCTCATCATTAAAATAGAAACATATAGATTATACAAACACAAATATTTTGTAAACTAAGGTTAACGATAATAAGGTCTTTTTACTAAATAAAATTACATTACAAATATATATCTGAAATGAAAGACAATGTTTAATTTCAGTAGAAAAGCAACATTCAACCAAGCTAAACAAAGAAGTACAAAAAGAGTATTGTAAATGATATATGTAAATATTAGCTTAGTATTCACTATCATTTTGCATTAGTTAAAATTATTTAGCATTTATTAATCCTCATTTTAGATTAATCTTTTGTACATTTTACATTTTAGAGTTTTAAGATCATACATTTGCATATTTTGCATTTCTTGAGTCATTTTAGGTGATTTGGAGCTACCTAGATGGATGTGGAACTTGGAGTTGGATGAAGAGGCCTAAAGATGGAGTAAAGATGCATTAGATCAAGGAAGAAGACCCTCTGGATCAAAGTATCGATGATCTGGTCGATGTCCTAGTCGATAGAATTGCATAGAATGTGACACTTCCTTATGTGTCAAAGTATGGACCAACTTGGTCGATACTAAGGTCAACATTTCTGCACAGAAGAATCTCTGGTCCAAAATATCGGCCATACTGGTCGATACTGAGGTCGACATTTCTGCACTGACGCACCATTTTTATTTGGTCAAACCCGGTTTGCCCCAGGTCGACCCAGATCCGTTTTAAAACATTAAAACCTAAAATATTTAGGGTTTTTGGAGAATCTTTCACATCTTACAATTTTTTCTTCTAGTTTTTTCTAGCCACTTGAGAGAGAGAGGGAGAATAGTTGGAGACCGTTTTGTGGATGATGATCTTTGGATCATTATCTCCCATCTATTGAAATTTCTTGTTCTCTTCTTTTATCTTCCTTTAATTATGTTTGTGCTTATGTTTATGGTTATTTTCTTGTTTTGTTTCATGTATTTGGTGTTTGAGTCTGTGCAATTAGCCATTAGGATTTGAATTAAATTTAAGACTATAACTTTTTTTTTTTTTTGATTGGTTACTAACTTTCTTGCAAGTATTTGTTCTTCTTGAAGGTACAATTACATGGGAGATAGCATGGCTTCAGATTTAAGCTTCATGAGGAAAGCTTATTATGCAGCTGAAGAAAGAGAGATAGCTTGAGACCCCACTAGCTATCATGGTTTTGAAATCACACCCACTTATCAAGAAGGACTTCAATATGGAAACTTTTATCAAGGATACCAATACATATATGGTGAGAGATGCCAATCTTGGAACATGGAGTACGACCATGGAGAAACTTATCATTCCCCTATCTTTAGTGAAAAAGAAATTCACAATTTGTTGAAGTTGGTTTTGGAAGGACAAGAGGAGTTTTACAAAAGCACTTTAAGCAAGATTGATGCCATTGAGTTTGCTTTGGATCAAAACTTGAAGGATATGACCACTCACAAAAAGACAACGGATGAGAGTATGTTGATGGATAATCATAAATGTAGCTCCATAATTACTCCATCCACGCCAATTAGTATCAAAGATCCGAGTAGTTTCACTTTTCCTTGTGCCATTGAGGGGAACGAGCATAAGTACATGAGTTGGGAAATCATGGAGGAGTTGGTAAACTCTTGGGAGGAAGAGAGTGATGAAACCCAGCTCATGGATATGGCGACAAGTTCTAACACTAGTGAAGAGACCCGCAAAATTGGTAAGGATACAATCGACGATTACCCTTTGAGTGAGCTTAATGCACCAAAGGAGGAGCTTAAGCAATTATCAAAGGAGTATAAATTACTTCAAGAAGCTGAAATGACCGTGCGAGAACTTGAACTTCTTTTTGGTTGCAAGCTTGATGAGAATTGTGTGATAATGTATGAAGATCCTTGTGAAGATGTTGTGGTTGTTGAATGCATGGAAAATACAATAGAAAACTCAATTGTTGAGAATGAGTTTTCAACTAAGGAACACATGCATGTCCAACCCATATTGAAGAAAGAAACAAAAGTTGAAAAACCTATAGAGAAACAAGATAATTTCATTGAAAAGGTCTACAAGGAGGGTGATGAAGAAGAATCTCCAAAGGCACAACCCTTTAGCAAGCATATTAGCATAATCTTCACCATTGAATTGGGCATAAAAGATCATTGGAACGTACCATTCTTTGAGGAGGTTAGGATGAAAGAATTCAGGAGATGTTTCTATGATGAGTATGATCCTAGAGATCCAAGCTCATGCCACACTCCTTTCTTGAAAAGTGAGAGGGGAGTCGATTCTGAGGACGCATTTGCGGAGAAGATTCTGTTTTCCGATCCTATCACCACATAAAAAGTGGTGCACAACGTCGAGCTTGAGACGTAAAACAAGTGCACTTGGGAGGCAATCCCATGAACTTGCAGAGGATTCTCGAGACTACAATTCTCCAGCTCTATATCAAGAAGCATTCACTCCATTTGAAGGTACCAAAATCACTTCTTTGTAAATATTTTTAGCTTTTATTCTTTCTTATTTTCTATTTCTTTTGCTGGTTCGTCTTTCTTGGATTAAAAGTAAGTCCGGAGGAGGGGAAGGATATTTGACTTTGATTTTAGTTTTTTTGTTTTTCCATTTATTTGAGTCTTGCATATACATATTTGGCACTGCATTTTGCATGAAATTTTTTCAAAAACACAAAAACAAGCATCTAGTTAGACTTGCATTTGTTTAGTATTTGATTCTAGGTTCATTTAGGATTGCATTGTATTGCATTAGGAACTATGATGATATTTCCTAGATGGGAGCTTAGCTTAATGATTAGAGAATGACCATGTTAGTGAATGCATCTTGAACTTAAGCATCTCTTTCTTGAACTTGTAAACTTTTATTTTGATTTCTTGACCTTGCAACTTGTTGAATTGATGATGCTTGCTTGATTTGATGTCAATCTCAATTTTATTGAACTTAACTTGGACATTAATTCTCTCACTTATAGCCTCTAGATGCATAACCTTGGTAGCCATATACACATTTGGACTATCTTTCACCATTTACCACTCTTGTTAGTCCAAGTGGCTATTTCCCTTAGCAATGGTTTCCCCACCTTGAACCCTAACCTTTCTTTGAAACCCCTTGTTAATTGTTTGAGTGGGGCCTCTTTTTAATAATGCTTTCATGTGCAAAATATTAGAGATGGAAACGACAATGAGTAGCTTATATTATTTGCTAGCATTAGAACTCATTATAGCTAGCAATAGGTGGGTTTATATCTTACTTGAGTTTGATTCTTGTTGGGTTTTCAATGAAAAAAAAAAGAAAAAAAAAACGAATTTGGGAATGAATCAAAAAGGTAATGTTGAACCAAAAATGGTTGTGTTTATAGAGAAAGAGAGAAAGGAAAGAAAATAAATGATAGCACTAAGAACTTTAGATTATGCATTATGTTTAGCTCTTAAGGAGTGTTGATTGAATAAGAAAGTCCTCATGAAAAAAAAAATGAAAAAAAAAAGAGAAAAGGACTAGCAAAATGAAGGAACTTGTATTTCAAGTGTCCCATTGTTCAAAGGTTAAGTGAATTTGTGCTTGGTTGAATTCCCATAAGAGATTCCTTAGATTGAAAAGAATAGGAATTTGTTTGGGATTTGGGATCATTTGATTGATTACATTGGTAGGCTACATGTTTAGGATGGGTAGAATGGATGTTATGACTTGGCATACATTATTTCTGTCTTAACATAATTTTGCATAATGATTTTCATTCCGATTTTGAGAGTTAGTCACCAAATAAATCGATTGAGCCGCCTTTCACTCATCTTTAGTGCTATTTAGCCTTTTATTCCTTGCCGATTGAGGTTGATATATTGTCCATACGTGAGATTACATTGGTCATAGCATAATTTGATGTGAAGATTGGTTAAAAAGACGGTTTGTGGATTCTTGAGACTACTCGTTGTTTGGAATTGAATTGCAAAGCCTAGAAGAGTTAGAGTTCATTAAGAATAGTGATTTTGACAAGTTGTGGTCACTCTCTTTGGATCGTTGAGATAATTATTGCTAGGTTCCTAAGGCTTTGAGTTCCCACTCTCAAGCTCTTCTTCAATTTGTAGTTTGTTTGCTTGAGGAAAGCAAAAGGCAAGTCTGAGGGAGTTGATATATGTAAATATTAGCTTAGTATTCACTATCATTTTCCATAATTTGACATCATTTAGCATTCATTAATCCTCGTTTTAGATAATCTATTGTACATTTTAGAGTTTTAGGATCATACATTTGCATATTTTACATTTCTTGAGTCATTTTAGGTGATTTAGAGCTACCTAGATGTATTTGGAACTTGGAGTTGGATGAAGAGGCTTAAGGATGGAGTAAAGATGTAATGGATCAAGTAAGAAGAACCTCTGTATCAAAGTATCGACCACCTGGTAGATGTCTCGGTCGAGAGAATTGCATAGAATGTGACACTTCCTTATTTGTCAAAGTATTGACCAACTGGGTCGATAGTAAGGTCGGCATTTCTGCACAAATAATATCTGGTTCAAAGTATCGACCAACTGGGTCGATAGTGAGGTTGACATTTCTGCACAGAAGAATCTCTAGTCCAAAATATCGGCCATACTGGTCGATACTAAGGTCGACATTTCTGCACAAGCGTACCTTTTTTATTTGTTCAAACCTAGTTTGTCCTGGATCCACCCAAATCCGTTTTAAAACATTAAAACCCAAATGTTTAGGATTTTTGGAGAATCTTTCACATCTTACAATTTTTTCTTCTAATTTTTGCTAGCCACTTGAGAGAGAGAGGGAGAATAGTTGGAGACCCTTTTGGGGATAATGATCTTTGGATCATCACCTCCCATCTAATGTAATTTCTTGTTCTCTTCTCTCATCTTCCTTTCATTATATTTGTGCTTGTGTTTATAGTCATTTTCTTATGTTGTTTCATGTCTTTCGTGTTTGAGTAATGAAGTGATAGGTTGATGGTTAGGTAGATCTTAGGATTTAATTGTTGAATTTTAAGCTTAAGTTCATATATCTTTAGGTTCCTTCATTTAAGGTGTTCTTAGAGCTAGATTTAACTTGATAACTTAAATCTAGATGCTAGGAGTTTTGTTGCCCGAGAGTTGTTCGATGAAATTCTCGAATGATCTTTTCTTCCCTAGTCATTGAGATATGAATTTAGGGTGATTAGTAGTCTTAGTGAGCTTGGTTGTAATGCTTGTTAGTCTTTGAATCGGCAACGAGAGTTAGTTTGATTGATTGACTAGAAAAGAGTTCATTGCCATGAGAGTGGGATGTTCTATTGTTGTATCTCATGTCCTAGGATGGTTCTTAATGAGTATTTAAGCATCAGTGATTCAATTGTTATTCTCCTATGATTGATTGCCTCGCATAAAACCTATCTATAGTTTTTGTTTTGGTTTGTTTAGTTTGTTTGTTATTTGTTTAAAGTTGGTTTCTTAATTTGAGTCTAGGTTGTTTATTGTTTGGTTTTTAGTAGTCTTCACTTCAATTTATTATCTATCGCTTTAGTTTAAGTCCAAATTCTTGCAATCCTAGTGTGTTGATTCTATATTCTCTGTAGACTTGATTCTCAAGTACGACATTGACGTGTTGCACTTGTTGATTAATTGGTATTAAAAAGTGTTGCATCAGTAAACTAAAGTCACTCTTATCAAAAACATCAAACTAAAAAGACAACCAAAATTAAATCCTTATGATCAAGTGATCAACCATTATCCAATCTCAACATAACTCTAATCCTCATTTTCATCCCCTTTTGAGTCTTCTCTACCTGATTCAAATTTATTAAAAATATAATCAGAAACTGAAACAAACAGACAATTAACTTAAATATGCAACTAATAACCTATGGACATAACAACCTTGCATAGTGTGAAAATCTCTTCAACAGTCTGCTTGTAATTTAACTTTGATGCAGATGACATTGCACTCTTGGTTAACCGCCTAGCTGAAGGCTTCCTAGTCTTTATCATAGGTGGATCCACAACAGGAGGATCCATAATAGTGTGATTAGTAACAAATGGATTCTGTGCGTTAAGAATACTGAAAATCAATGCAGAGTTCAGAAGCAAAAACTTAGACTCCAATTTCATAGCAAGAGATAAGATGTGAGCAAACATGATTCGTTCCAGATTAAATTTCAAATTGCAAATAATATGATACATAAGAATACAACGCGTGAGTTGCACATAAGACTCGTTGAGCTTGGAAACTAGTTCTTACATCATAACTTGTATAACTCTATGTAATCTTCAAAGAAATCATGTGCTATTATAATATCCTTCATTTGTATTTTCTTGTCATCAGTTAGGCGCGAAGCCAACTCATTTTCATCAATACAGCCCCAATGATTTTGTACTTTGTTCTCAATGAAATTAGGTAAACCAAACAGCTCCTTTATCCTTTTTCAAGAAAACTCATAAGTATGGTCTCTTACAAACATAGAAACAACAGATGTATCAACCAACACATAAGGTAAGTTCGCCCAAAACTCAAGAACCACAGAAAACATATAATTCCCGGGTAGAGTCATAGTACGCATCAACCCAGCATCCCTAATCCAATACTTAACCATTTCGTTCTCTGTAGAAGTAAACAATTTCTCGTGAATAAGTTTCTTAGTAAGAAGTACCTTGTATCTTCTTTCGGTTTCAACAGATATGAAGCGTGCAACATTGAAAGGGATTTGTGATGTTGGAGAAAACTGTGTAATTTTTTTATCCTTCCGACCACTTGGTTTCTTGTACCAACCACGCGTCGCTTACGAAGACGCAAAGATATAGTATCTGACACACATGCATGTGTACCATCATAATCGCAAAGATCTTCTGTCAAATCCACAAAATTGGTCGACTCATTCTCTGGAAATCTCATATTATAAGGTACTGGAGAATGAGGAGGAGACATGTTGTTCATCGTTGAAGGCTATGTAACCTCAACACTTGGTTGAGGCGGTGGTGGTAGAAGAATAATAGCTGACTAGGCATTTGCAACCGCGAAAGGTTGATCAGAAGTTTTGCCGATAGCTTCCATGTCTTAGTTGATTACAGTAGAAGACGAAGCTGATTTTCAAGAAAAGCTCTTTTTATTTACCAAAACGAACCTTCACCATATTTGCAAGCTGATATGTAAAACCCTAGACCCTTTGTTAATGAGATGAAGGTCTTACTGGAGATGAATTAACAACTCGAGTTGCAAAAAAGATTAATTATGGTTACTGAAACACAAATATTTTGCTCCTCATACATGTCAAATCGGTTAAGGAGGCGGAACCATTTGCTTTCTCACTCAACAAATGTTGGGCCAACAATTTCATAAAATGTATGTTGTATGTTATAGTAATGGGTCATCATTACTAAAACCCAATAACGATGAACACCTACAATAATTAAAATATGAGTTCAAATATATCTTATACATATCACTTTAATAGACCAAAAATAATTAAACACAATATTAGCCCACATAACATACATAAATGGACTTACCAACACAAACAGGCCAACCAATAAACTTTATCTCAAATTAACCCAAATGTATAAATGAAAACTTTGAAAATCTACTAAACTTAATTTATCCCATAAAAATATAGAATTTGTGTCAATGGATACCGTTGAATTAACTCCACGATAATTACAATTATGTCGCAATTCTTAACAGAAAATTTGGAAGCAACTAAACGATTAGTAACCCTAATCACTAATCTCTGAATCGAGAACTATATTGATTCAGTAGTATAGTGGATCTTGAATGATTTTGAATAATCCAATGTCAAAGATCTCGAATATATGAGTAAGTGATTTGCTAATTATCTACAAAATTTGAATTTTCCTTAGATAGGCTGATACCAAAGTTTTGATTATTATGTTGATTTGATTTCACTTTGTTATTCAGTGATGTGGTTGTCGAGATATTAGGTGGTTTATAAGGAATGGATTGTAGATGTCGCGAGTCTGGAAAATAACATAACATCTTAATAAAAAAAATAAAAAAAAGGTAATCTATGTGTACTATGATGCAATAATTTTTGTCTTCTGTTAGTTGAAACAATTAATAGCAGTAGTTGTATGTAAAGTAGATTACATGAAGGATAATTTTAGATATACATATGCAATATATCATCATTTTCAATTTGGAGTGGATATGGTTATTATATTCATAAGTACTTGATTTGTAAATGGGTATGCTATTAAGTTAATTTCATAATTTACATTGTTTGACAACATTATATAGATATAATGACCAATATTACATGTAATTCTGAATTGCGATCATAGTATAAGGTACTTAATGTTTGAAGCTATGAATAAATAAACATATGCATGTACTTGTATTCAAGATTGTTAAAAGCTATTCCACATTTGATGTGTGTGTTTTATAATTCAGGAGATACCACAGTAAGAGAAATGTGTTAAAGAGACTGCCAAATTGAATACTCAATAATATAAAGGTTAAATATCTTATCCTGCTTTGGGAAAAAACCATTTTGTCAATACAGATAAACAATATACCAATAATGTTGGTTTAATGTGATAGTGTAATATAAAATACTACTTAATGTACATCACAAACAAAGCAGGTACAGTGACATTGCCCAAATTCCGGCTGTATATATAATATATAAAATACTAAGAAACATAAACTAAAAACTACAATAGATAAGAATATTATGATACCTAAACAATATTATGAAACACCTCTTTGTAAACTACATTTGTTGTTTTACTATGTGGTCCTCCTTTTCCTATCTGTAACCAGTATTTTGAGACCAGACTTCTTACTTACCCTTTACATAGCAACATACAACTGACTATGAGAAAAAACCGGCTTAAGCAAATAGAGTCCAACGTGTCTTAGTTTTTGGCCTTGGATTTTGTTGATTGTAATTGCGAATGAAACCGTGATGGGAAACTGCCTTTTCTTCATTTTGACATTACAAGAAAACACGCATTTTGTGACTGCAAAGTGTGACTGAAAAATCAGTCACAAAATGTGATACAAATTTGAGACTGAATTGAGATTGTAGAGGGACTGAAAAAATCAGTCCCACTTCAGTCGCAAATAAGATATTGTAACTTTCAGTCTTACATCAGCCACAAACGTGTGACTCTATTGGGACTGATTTGTGACTGAATTATAGAGTCGCAAATCAGTCGCAAAACGTAAGACTGAATTGTGACTTATAAATCAGTCACAAATATCAGTCCCAATTCAGTCCCAACTTGTTAGGTGTACACGTTTTTTGTGTTTTGTACCTAAAGTGGCCGACATGTTTGTGACTGAAAATTTAGTCGCAAATATCAGTCACTGTTCAGTCGCAATTCAATCACAAAATTATTCTATATATACATCACGAATTTCACTTCTCAAACACAAAAAAAAACGGTTCTAGAGAGAAAAAAAAAGAATTTTAGAGGGGAAAAAATGGGAGGAAATTTTAATTATACAAATTTTCGGGAGTGGATGTATAAAAGAATTGATGAAGAAACAAGTAACATCTCGGCGTAATTTGCTGTTGGAGTGGACGAGTTTATTAATTTTACGGGTAATCAGCCGTTTGCATTCAACAATAGGGGTAAGTTTTATTGTCCCTGTATTTCCTGCCAAAATAATAAAATTCTGCCGGGACGAAAAATTGCAAATCATCTATTTAGTCGTGGATTCATGCCTCAGTATTATGTATGGTACATGCATGGAAAAGATTTGATTGTTGATTTAGGTAGTTGTAGTGCAAGTTATGGCAGAAGTGAAAATCAAGATAATATAAATCATGTAGAATATATATATGTAGAGATCGTGAATGATGCATTTCCTGCTCAGCATAACACAAGTTATGATCAAACTAGTAACAATCAAGGTGGGCATGAATCTGGTTATCAAAATACAGTTGAAGTACCTAATAATGAAGCTCAAAATTTTTATACTATGTTAGAAGCTGCTAACAATCCTTTATATGATGGTTGTGAGAAAGGTCACTCGCAATTATCATTAGCTTCTCGGTTAATGCACATGAAAACAAATTTTAATGAATCTGAATGTGAACTAGACCAGTGGGCAGAACTCATTTCAGACTATCTTCCTAAGGATAATCAGTGCACTACGTCGTATTATGAAATCGATAAATTAATGCGAAATTTAGGGCTCCCTTACTATACAATTGATGTGTGTATGCATAATTGTATGATTTTCTCGAAAGAGGATGAAAAATTGGATAAGTGTACATTTTGTGGAGCAGCAAGATACAAGGAGAGTGCGGGTCGAACCAAAATACCATTTAATCGTATGTGGTATTTACCAATTGCCGATAGAATTAAAAGATTATACCAGAGTGCCCACAATGCAGAGGCGATGAGATGGCATAGAGAACATGAATCAAACGAAGGAGAGATGTCTCATCCATCTGATGCAGCAGAGTGGAAGAATTTTCAGCAGTTGTACCCTGGATTTGCCAGTGAGCCTCGCAATGTATACTTAGGATTATGCACTGACGGGTTCAATCCTTTTGGAATGTCTCATAATCACTCGTTGTTGCCTGTGATCATGACTCCATATTATGAATTAATAATAAGGTTTAAAATCTTGTAATGAATGTTTAGAATTATAAATATGTTTTCTTAAGTGTTTATATAATTTTAAGAATATTTATACTTTTTTGGAATTTTAATAGGTTTTTATGATTTTTTAAAGTTTTTAAGAAATTTTCTAAATATTTATGAATTTTAATAAGTATTTTTGATTTGTTAGTATTTTATAAATTTTTATAAGTTTTTTTATGATTTTTGAAAAGTTTTTATGATTTTTGAAAAGTTTTTATGATTTTTGAAAAGTTTTTATGATTTTTAAAAAGTTTTTAAATTTTGTAATTATTTTTCCTCGATTTGTTAGTTCAGGTTCGATCGAGACCGAGAGAGCCAAATTTCGAAACATATCTCGAAGATCATCAGGGGCGAGTATGATGGCGTATATCTGAGTTGGACCAAAACTCCTCCAGATGTGCGCGATCAGTTTTTCGTGAAATTTGCGGTAAGATTTAATTTTTTTAAACTTTTATTTATATATGTTTCTATGAACTAACACGTAATAATTTGTTTCAAATTTTTTGTAACAAATTTATTACTGGAACCCGGCTGTTACACATACCGTTCGAGAAGAGTTCGATAAAGTCGGTATCAAGCGTATGAATGGAATCACAACTCAAATTAAGAATAAGGGGAAATGTCCGGGGTGGATGAATGGTGTTGTTTACGTCAAGCTCTATGAGCATTGAGTTACTCAGGAGGCGCTGTCGAAGAGCCAGAAAACCAGGGCGGCTCGTTATTCAGATCGTGATGGCTGCAGACCGCATAAGCATGTCGCGGGACAGAAGAGTTACTACCGTGTTCAGTGTGAACTTGTAAGTATTTCAAATTGATAATTTTTATTATTTAAAATTATATTATATTTTTTTTTGTAGGAAGAAGAATTGGGTCGAGCTCCTATGATTAGTGATGTCTTCAAGAAGACGCATACTAATTCATCGGATGGGAGCTTCGTAGACCTGAAGGCGAAGAAAATTTCAGAGACTTATGAGTAGAAGAGAAGCAAGTTCATGCAATCTCAGATGGACAGTAACACGACCTATCAGACGGTGCTTCTCAAACGGTACAGCTCACTCCGGATCAAGATAACGAGCTTTTCCTTCAGGTATGTGTAAAAATTAAATTGTATTGCATTTTTTTATAATTTATTACTAATTTCTACATTTATTTTTGTTTTCCAGTCTACGTTGCCTGACCGCAATAGAAACGTGTACGGACTAGGAAATCTCAGCAAGAAGTTTCGCCCCGACAAGAACAAAGGGCTCGCCGAGTCTTCTGTCACGGAGACAATTTCTCACTTGCAGCAAGAGCTAGCTTCTTACATGCAAGATGTGCAGCAAGGGATGGCGAGTTACAAGGATAACATCGCTTATCTGACGCAGTAGAATCGTGAGTTGCTTCAGTACCTTCAGGCGACACTCCCATCTTTCCCTACTCACTTGCCTTTGATGCCTCCTCCTCTTCCTTCACGGCACGATGGTTGGGGATCTTCTTCTGCAACCCGACCTATCGACGACTTCCCAACCAACTTTGATTATATTTGACTTGTATTTTAGTTTAAATATTTTATGTTTTCAGATTTTGGATTCAAAACAATTCGGTTTTGGTAATATATATTTTATTAAAAAAAATTAAAATAATATTTATATTTTAGAAAAAATCATTAATCAAATAAATATTTTTAAAAATGAAAAATAAAAATGTGTGACTGATCTGCGACTGAATTGAGAGACTGATCAGTAATTGATTTTAGAGATTGATCTGTGACTGGATTTAGAGACTAATTTGCAACTGATTTTAGAGACTGATTTGTGACTGATTTTAGAGACTGATCTGCGACTGATTTTAGAGACTGATCTGTGACTGATTTTAGAGACTAATCTGTGACTATTTTAGAGACTGATTTGTGACTGAATTTAGAGACTGATCTGTGACTGATTTTAGAGACTAATCTGCGACTGATATTTGAGACTGATCTGCGACTGATATTTGAGACTGATATGCGACTAATTCTGAGACTGATCTGCGACTGATATTTGAGACTGATCTACGACTGATAATTTAGTCTCTAATCAGTCGCAAATTGTGTGACTAAATTGTGACTGATTGTAACATCGACTAAAGGTTTGCGACTGACTATATCAGTCTCATTTCAGTCTCAGTTTGTGTATTTGAGACTGATTTGAAACTGATTGTGTAGTCTCAAATGACATGTTTTCTTGTAGTGTGAAATGAATTTTGGCATCCGAAGGAGATATAACCAACCTAGGTATTAGAACCTTTGTCCCAATCTTTGTACCTGTAAGAAATTTTAGCTTTAATACACGGTCTGCCAACTACATGATCTGTAGCATTGTCCTGTTGCATAAACCTCCACTCGGATCAATGTTTCTGAGCAACATAACCGGACAACCAATTTTTAGCCTTAAATAATGATTTGGAAAACCAAACGCCTTCACCGGATTATTCATAGATTATGTGATCATATGGATCTATACTATCAACACTTAGATAGTTTTTCTCCTCGCCTATAAATCAATGAAGTATAATATGTATTCAAATACCAACATATTACGAAATTTCTAGAAACATATCCGAATTACATAAAAAAATAAGTAAACCATACCATTCAGCTTTTCCACCAAACGAGAATTTATAGTGTTGACATCAACATTCTTAGGTTAAAGAATATCCCTTTCTTCAAACCACTCCGGACTCTTATTTCCAAACACCCATTTCCATAAAAAGCTTCTACAATTGATTGAATTGGGTTTTCGACATTAGTAATAAGTAGCTTGTTTGGTAGATCTATTTCAGCAACTCCATCATTAGGCATCGACAATTTTCCATCACCGAAATCTAGAAGCCAATTAGAAAAATCCTCAATCTCTTGCTTATCACTATCACTAATTTCAACAAGTAGCCTCATGTTCTTGATTAGTTCTAACACCTTGCAATCTCTCCACAAGTAAGAAGAATTAATTGCTCAGAACACAATTTGTTGTTTACCTCCCGAAGGAATAACATGCAATATTTGTCTGAAGTCCCCTCAAACAACAACTTTGCCTCCAAACTCTTATGTCCAGGGTCACGAATTAGATCCTTTAGACTTATGTCTAGAGATTCAAAACAATATTTACTTGTCATCGGGGTTTCATCCCAATTAATGAGTTTTGCTTCTTGTATCAAATCTCCTATTTAAGAACCTCTAGTAATGCAACATGTGCTGAATTCGTCATTTATAGGTATACAGAACCTAGAGTGTGCAGTTCTTTCACCTTCTAACAAAAGAGTAGCAATTCCGCTACATTCAACGTTAACAACTATTTCCCTCTCGATCTTAATGCAGCTGACAATAATCTCCAAAAAACTATTTTTCCACTTCCTCCAAACAAGAAACAAAATATGTCACCTCCTCTATCATGTAACATAGCTTCAAGTACCTCATCAAATATCTTCTTTTGTTCGTCTGTTGCTTTGGATAACCATTCTGAGAGATATTCTTTCAATTTAGAATGATCGTAATTGCCTTCATCCCAAATAAATTGATTGGTACACGTAGTAACATAGCTGTGTAATTATGACATACTCTCAAATCCAGATAGAGAGGAACCATGCCTTGCCAAAAGATTATCAATTTCTCTAAGGGTGTACTGTTTTGTTTCATCTTCAGTCAAAGTTAGACCTAGAATTTATAAAATTTATACAATAAGCAACACGGGGAAACCCGACCAAGTATGAATACGTAATACAATGCTTGGAAAACAAATATACCTCCACTTTTCATTTCCTTTCTTAACTTGAACAGAAAATCCTCGGACAAAAGCTTCGACGTCAAATCCAAAACTTCCTCAGGCTTACTCAACGAATCAAACATGAGTAAGTTAACAAATAATCTCTTAGTATAACTTGCTGAACACATAAAACTTCCTTCTTTAATAGCTTCAACATACTCTCTGTTGTCATCAAGCAACCCCGACAGTTTTCAAATCTTTAAAACTGGTTGGCCCTCTTTAATGCCCCAATAACATTCTAAGGTAGTAGGACTCTTCTATTTTCATTGGTACATAATTTCTTCTACCAACAACAAATCTTAGTCTGTTTGACTCGGTCATGGTGTAACCATCAACAACAATTTGTTGTAGTAAACGCTTAGATCGTAGCAGAATATGCTTCTCATTTTTCCTTTCATGCAGCCGAAATGCAAACCATTCTCTCATGCTAATATTTTGGTTAGTCTTCTTTCCTACATCAGCAGTTCTACGCTTTTTGATACTAACTCTGAAACCATCCTCACCCCTTGGAAATACAACTTGATAATGTAAAGCCATATAGGAAGGATGAAGCTCATCAATTCTTTTCAACATTCCATACTGTTCTTCCAGCAAAATATCACGTTTATCACTCAGAAGCAGATGGTTCACAATAAAGTCTTCCGTCTGTTTCCCATTTAGAAATAATCCTCATTTGTAGAGTTTCTCCTTCCTACATATCAAACTGGTCTCTGGCGCACATGAAATTTTTAACATGATAACTTAGCCGATCCAAGAGTTTAATGAGAGCATCAATGATCACTTCTCTGAATTTCTTTCTGTTTGGGACATTAGACTGATCCTTTTCTTTGATGTAACACATAGAAAAATAAAATCGGTTATTAGATAACCATTTAGTATACATAAAAGCAAAATTACAGAACTTGTTCATTATACCTCATTACTTTTATTTTGTTCTTGATCTCATTCTCAGTGTCTACAATATACAGTTGAGAGAATTTAGCATAGTCAGCATCTTTAGGTTTTAAAGAACCCATTGATGATAGTTCTGCCCTTGCAAAGTAAACATCTGAAATGTAAACATCATGTTGTAAGCTCTAATATTTTCTCTGAAATTTTTAGAAATTTCATTGTTGCTTGTCATCAGAACCTAGAGTAGTTCAGGCAAATCCCTTAACAATGGCAACTGCACTTGTCCTTGTAAACAAAAGCCTGTATATGTTGGTATGCATGATCTCTTCCTCTTGTTTATACTTTGACCATACCAAAATAAAGCCCCACAATATTCACAACTGTATGTTGGATCACCATCATTACTTTTTTTTGGCTCTTTAGGTTTGTTTGTCTCCATGTTATATTTTTAAGTTTTATAAGTACCTTTATAAATAAACTATTTTGAAATTTCTGAGTTATAATCATTCTCATGGGTTTAAGCATCAAGTGGATATGTTTAGTTTGATTTACTAATTTTGATCATTCCCTTGGATTTAGGCATCCAATTAGGATTTAGTTTTTTTTAGTTCAAGAATTGTTATAAACATTCATTTGAGTTTAGACATCCAACTATTTTATTTATGGTATATTGTTTAGCTTGATTTACTTATTTTAATCATTCCATGAGATTTAGACATCCAATTAGGGTTTAGTTTTTTTTCATTCAAGTGTTAATATATTCAATCTCTTGGATTTATGTACCCATTGATTCTCTTTAGGGTATAGTTTCAGCTTGAGTTACTAAATTTTGATAATTTTTTTGGTTTACGCATCCAATTACGGTTTAGCTTTTTTGTTCAAAATAGTTCATTTATAAACTTTAATAAGATAAATTATAAATTGATTTTGTTTTCTAAAAAAAACTTATAAAATTTTTTATAAGGTTTTATAAGATAACTTATAAATAGACTAAATAGATTATTTATAAGATTTTACAAGATCTCTTATAAATGTTAAAACCAAATTTTGGGATGAAAAATAAAATTTGGCGGGAAAAATTTTTTGGTGCGAAAAATATTTTGGTAGGAAAAAGATTTTGACGAAAAAATATATTTAAAATGAAGGGCATATTCATAATAATCTGAGAGTATTTTAATCATTTATCAATAATAAATGGGATTGTTTCTCAAATGACCCTCTTTTTCTGTTTCAAAACTTTGTTCAATATACCCTTATTTGTTCAACTAATTTCGATTATGCCATTATTTATTTATTTTTTTTAAAAAAAATTAAAGTAGTACATAAAATGACCAAAATATTCATACAATCTCATTTATTTACAAAAATGTCATCTTCTTCAACTCTCTCACCCACCATTAACAACACAAAAAGCTTTAAATGCACATTTATCTACCCATTTTCGACATCTTAATGCTCATTCCTCATTTTCAACCATATTATCTTTCATTTTCTCTTTATTTCTATTCATAAAACTAACTATCTAATTTTCATTTTAGCTTTTCCAAATTCTTAATGTTAGATTTTTTGATAATTTTAGAAACTAAGAGTAAGGATTTACAGTTTCGTTTGACATTCTAGGCATTTAAATAAGGTAAATAGAATCTTAACTCAAATCTAGCTAATTTTTGTATAATTTCGGAAATTTGCAGAAAGTAGACTTCACATGAAGTCTGTTTTTCCATGTAGACTTCACCTGAACTCTTCTAGTCAACACATGGGTTAGTTTTGTATTTGACCAACTTTCTGAATTTGAAGAGTATACTTCATGTGAAGTCTACGCATTCTTGCTTGGATGTAAAAACAAGAATAAAGAAAACTTCACATGAAGTGTGCTAAAATCTGAGTCAGATTTAAAATTGACCAAAAATTTAACTTTTATGTAGACTTCACTTGAACTCTGCGAATTACTTTTCTTAGAGGGGTTATTTTTGAAATTGACCAACATAACGGTTATTTGACCAAAAAAATCTGGAAATCCGTATGAAAACACAGACTTCACCTGAAGTCTTCTTAAGTTCTGCATACTTCAGGTGAAGTCTACGTTTGATACTAAAGAATGGACACTTTGTATGATGTCTACGAAATTAATGAAACTTTTTTAATTATTTATAAAATAAAGTAGACTTCATTTGAAGTCTGCTCCATCTACGTTGAAGACTTCACGTGAAGTTGGTGTTATCGAAGACTTCATGTGTAGACTTTTGTAGTAAAAGTCAAACTTAGTCAATTGCAGAAGTAACCTCTGTTTTCCAGAGCAGACTTCACGTGAAGTCTGTGACATAATGCGAACTCTACAATTTTCATCTCGGTGAATTCTATTAGCAAAAATTAATATTCTGGGTAATTTCAAATCTAACCTCTTTAAATAGTAGACTTCAGGTGAAGTCTGCGCTAGAAAAGTCAACATTTGGTCAAATTCAAAAATAACCTAAACACAGATTTCACTCAAAATCTACTTATCTACATATACTTCACCGAATTCTTCTCATATATAAAGTAGACTTCGAGTGAAATATATACTTATAAATAGTTGATTTCAGGTGAAGTCTCCAACGTAAATTTTGTAAAAATGCATTTAAAGCATGTTTTAATTTTTTTTGTATTTTTCCTATGTGTGTTTGATATTTTGTTTGGTTCTGTACAAGTTTAACATTATTATATATTATAGTTAAGCTTGTGTAAATTTTAGAAATAATAGAGGTAGTTAGCTCATTCAAAGTAGACTTCACATGAAGTCTGCTACGTAAATTTCTGTAAAAATGCATTTAAAATTTTCTATGTGTGTTTGATACCGTACAAGTTTAACATGTTTATATGTTATAGCTATGGTTGTATAAATTTTAAAAATAATCTATGTAGTTATCTCATTCAGAGTAATTTACAAGTTTTTGTTTGTTACAAATTTTGTTAACTCTAGAATTTTAAAGTCTTTGTAAGTCTCTGTTTGTTACAAGTTTTGTGAACTCTAGAATTTTTTTGATTGAGGTTTTGTCGTTCGTTAATTGAGGTTTTGTTGTATGTTAATTATGTTAACATTGACCTTTCTCTTGATTGATCTATGTTCTGAATCTATACTTTTGTAGAAGAATTTTTAAAAATAGATCGAACGAATATTAAGCAACATTCGAGTTTAGGACTGGTCTAGCTAAATAAACATATATTTAAATGCTTTCAAAACTATCTCTATCGATAAAATATGTATAATAAACCCCACTTACCAAGATTTATGTTAATCACATTCCAACAATTAGAAGAGGAAAAAATATATTGGTGCTACATGGAATAGTGCGAACTTGCCCTGTATAAAATGTATAAAATCTTCTCTTGTAAACAATCCACAAATATGCATTCTTTCATCTCTACTAGGGGCAATCTCTTGCTTTCCTAATTATGGTCTGAAAATGTTGGCCATTTCTGCAACTTCCTGAGCTTGCGTATGTGTCTTGATCTCAGAATCTTCTTCCCAAGTTGCTAATGAGGGTTGCGATACTCTGCTTTTTTCTATGTCTACCTGAATCAACAAATTTAGAACCTTTCTTGTAAGTTGCATGGAACCGTTCAATAGTTGTAATGTCAGACATGTACGTATATGAACCATTCATGGTTTGTTTCCATAAATGTCATTATCATGGAACCAATATATCCAATAATTTAGGAGACAAATGAATATACCATTTATACGACGTAGCACAGAGATATGTTATCTAAACAAATAACCTTTGCTTTGATTTACTTCTTCTGTTGTGGAATCCGCTGCACAACCACCTAAAACCAAACGTGATTGATATCAATCAGAAACATCATTACATCATTAAGAAAATAAAAACTCTTATGATCCCATCTCTTGTGTAGACTCTTACACAAAGTCTTTAGATTTACATGTTGTACATGTATTTATTATAACCTCTATCAACCTTAGCTATAAATGGATGCACTAGTTTTTGGTTTTTGGATTTTAGATTTTAGTTTTGTTTTCAAAAACTAGAAAAATTGGTTTTTGGTTTGTAGAAAAATCATCTCAAAAACTAGTTTTATAGGGAAACCAAAAACTTGAATGATAAGATATAATAGAAAAACTGTTTTTGCAAAATCATGATTAGGTAAAAAGTAGTTTTTCCAAAAACACTCTTAACGTAAATGATAAAAAATACTCTTAACGTAAATGACTAAAAGAGAGTGAAAACAAAACATTACCAGAAATCGTGAAAACAAATAAAGCAGAGAGATTGAAACAGTTCTTACAACGGAAGAACGACGTCGACGTAGGGAGGAAGAAGAGAACCTTTCTGCTGCAACTTTAAGTTCTTTGACCTTTCTATCTCATATCTACCGCAGCCTCATCTTGAGCCAACGTCTTCCCTTCAACAGCTCCTCTTAGTGCCTTTTCAACAGCTACAACAAATAAAAATACAAGAAACTCAAAGTTAAATTCTAACGACACAGAATAACAAAAAAGCAAATACAGCCTTACTTCTTAATTAATGCTGACTTACTTCTTAATGACTCTGAAAATTCAAAGCTCCTGAGCAGCCTTCTCTGATTGAGTTAGGTGAAGACAAATCACCAAAACCATTTTCTGGGCTTGTGCAGAAACTGTTTGCACCTCCAGTTCCAAAGGTACCCTACCAAGAATATTCAAAGAGTTAGAACCTTTTCATCACTACCAAATCAAACTGACAGGAACAAAAAATGGTGGAAAATTTAAGAACAAAATAAATCAAACAAAAAATGGTGAAAAATTTTAGAACAAAATAAATCAAACAAAAAACTCACTTAAAACCATAAATGAGAGTGAACATGCTCACTTTGCAGCTCTGATTTCTAGAATCTGAGAAACTAAGCTCGTCATCCTCACTTCGCGCCTCTGATTTCATCATCGTCGTCGTGAATGAAGGTGATTTTGTTCGATCCTCTTCATTTTCAGATCTTCTTGGTCTTCAAAGACCCTAGCACACAAAAAGAAAGGAAAAAAGAGTATCAGATCGTATAGATCTGGGCGCTGGAAAAATAAACTTCAACTCACGAAGAAAAAATAGAGTCTATAAAGATATCTCAGGTTCACCACATATTCTACTATTTATAATCGAAACTATAGAGGGACGAAGAAGAGAGAAGAAGAAGAGAGGAGACAAAGAGAGAAGAAGAAGAAAGAAGACGAAGAGAGAATAAGAAGGTAGAAGAAGCTTCACCAGTTGCATGGATTCGTCACCGTTGTGAGTGTCTTCGTCGGATCGTCGTGAAAAGAGAGGAAGAAGAAGATGCGTGTGAAGAAGATATAAGGAGAGGACGATGAACGAAACAAAGAGAAGAAGAAGAGAGAGGAAGTTTACCGTCGGCCACAGTCCGATGTCGTCGTCGTGCCTCCGTGAGACGAAGATGTCACGAGCAGAGCGATTTGCGTTTGGTGCTGGGGAAAAGAGAGAGCACCCAGATTTTTTTTTTTTGACTCAAAAGGAACATTTCATTGATAATATATCAGAGTTTTACCTCTCCCACAAAAGATGTGGAGGGCTGAGCCTCGGTAGTGAACAATAACACGATTTGGGAAGAGACTAACAGTACCCTAAGCAAACAACACAGGAAAGTAAATAGACTAGGTCCAACCCTAGCTCAAACGAAAACGACCCTAATAATAACTTGGGATGCAAGTCAGTGGACAATGATTAACTAAATCTGAAAGATCGATCATTACTCAGCCTTCTCATAGCTAGTTTTTTCTGTCTCCGTGGAGGGTGGTACCCAAATTGAAGATTTTATTGATTCCGTAATGGTCGAACTGACCACCTGCTGTGAGAGTTAGAGCTTGCGTTCTGATCGAGTGCGAGTTGGGTCCATAGTGGCTCACCTCTTGCGATATAGTCATTAAACCTTCTCTCTTTAATAACACTGTGTGCAATGGCTTTAGCTTTTAGATTGTACTTGGGATGGATGCTTGAGAACCGAATATCCGAAAATCTGGCCATAAGATCTTTAATTTTCGTCAACCATGATTTATACTTGGGCCAGTCATTTGGGTGGGAGATTATGTTATAAAGTGTCCTGTTATCGATATTAACCACCACCACCACCATAATCCGTAGTTCGAGCAAAGTCCTTAAAACCCAAATGAGTCCCTTGAAGGCAAGGTTAAGAAATGAAGTTGCTTCGGCAATAGTATGGCTGGCGTGTATCCAATGTATGTTGTCAGCCTTGCTAATGATCAGCACAACGCCTTGCAAGTGATGCAGATTAGTCCATTGAACCTTCCAATTGACGTTATAGTGTACGCTGGATAATGTGGTATCTGCTGTTGAGTCGCATGTGGTAGTTGTCCTCTTGTTCCTCTTAGAGCTTCCTAAGTTCAATTTGTTCCAATAATCCACTTTCTGCATGATTTCCTTGAGTGTTTTCCGATGGTCAATTTGCTTACCCTGAATTAGTAGGCCGTTCCTCGCTTCCATATCACCCATAAAATCCACAGAAAAATCGAACTTTGTTGTTCCGTGTTAGATTTATATTTGTTAATGAGGAATGCCATGTTACTGTGTAGAGAGTTCTGTGTATATCCACTCTGCCAGATTGGTATAGATGTCATCGCCAGCAGTAGTCTTGCCGGTAGGCAGAAGAAAAGGCAGTGATTAATGGTTTCCACTCCATTTTTGCATACTTGACATTGGTCATTTTGGATAATGGTCCTAGCTTTCAATCTTTCATTCACTGCTAACGTCCTTGAGAGTGCTCTCCAGAGGAATATTGTTATTTTCCTCGGAATATTAAGCTCCCAAATTATGGCTTTCAGTGTAGTTATGTAGTTTGTGCGTCCAGTGCTAGTAGTGTGATCAGCCATTCCTTGTTGGTTAAGAAACCGGATTCCACTTTTCACTGTATACTCCCTGGAGTAAGTGAAGTTCCAAATTCAAGAGTCCTCTGTGGTCACATTTGGTGGATATTCTAGTATTCTTTGAGCATCCATTTCAAGAAAGGTGTCACATACTTTCTGATAGTCCCAGTCCCCATCTCGGATTAGATCCGACACTTTAAGGCATACATTCAAAGTCAGATTCTTGCTTATAGGAGGTCGTGGTTCGTGATGGAAAATCTATTTTGTAGTCTAGACATATGTGTCGCTACCATTACCAATCTGTTTCATTAACCCCTTCGATAATAGTTCTCTTTCGTGGCAAATGCTCCTCCAGGCGTAAGACGGTCTAGCCCCCAATCCGCAATCTAGGAAAGATGAAGTTCTGAAATATCGAGCTTTGTAGACTCTTGCTAGTAGCGTATCAGGTTTACTGAGTATCCTCCATGCTTGTTTGGCAAGAAGGCTTTTGTTGAAATGTTCAATGTCTCTAAACCCTAGTCATCCCTCTCGTTTTGGCTTGTACATGTTTTTCCATGATACCCATGAGATTTTCTTTTTATCTTTGGTTGTGCTCCACCAGTATGAAGTCATGGCACTAGTGATTTTCCGGCATTGTGTCTTGGACAGTTTAAAGCAGGACATAACATACACGGGGAGTGCCATGGCAACTGATTTGATCATTATTTCTTTCCCACCGAGCGAGAGTGTCTTGGAGAACCAGTTGTCCGTATTTGTGGAAAGTTTCTCAGAGATGAAATTGAATATATCCTTCTTGGAGCATTTGAAGCATTCTGGGAGCCCTAAATATTTGCCAATGCCATGATGCGAGTGTATGTTCAAGATATGTTTGATGTCTAGCTGTTTCCCCAATTCGATCTTTGCCCTGAAAGCCACCACTGACTTTTCATAGTTAATAGCTTGTCCCGAAATCTGCTCATACTTATTGAGGCCTCTTTTAAGTGCTGCCGCTTCATTGGTGTTAGCTTTGCAAAGAAACAGGTTGTCATCCGCATATAGTAGTTGTTGTATCTTGGGGCCACATTGATGGAATTGTATCTCCGTGATCTGGTTTTCCAGTTCAGCTTTCCTCATAATGTGTACTAGTGCTTTCGTACCCAGGACAAAAAGGAAGCGGGAAAGGGGGTCTCCTTTCCTGAGACCTCTCTGCGGTGTAATAAAACCATACGGGGCTCCATTTATGATAACTGAGTAAGTGATTGAAGTAACACAATACATCACTAGATTAATCCAGTCCTCATGAAATCCAAGTTTCCTTAGCGTTGCAGAGAGGAATTGCCATTCCAGCCTATCGTACGCTTTAGACATGTTCATTTTAATGGCCATGAATTGTTCATGTCCTTCTTTATGAGTGTTGAGATGGTGCAGAATCTCGTGCCCTATCAGTATATTATCAGATATTAGTCTTCTAGTAGTAAAAGCACTTTGAGTAGCTGAAACGATGGAGGGCAATATTCCTTGAAGTCTCTTTGTTAGTATCTTAGCGATTATTTTATATATGACCGAACAAAGGCTGATTGGACAGAGATCTGTCATCTCAGTGGGGTTTGGGCATTTTGGTATTAGAGCAATATGGGTGTAGTTCCATTCCTTGGGGAAAGAGCCTGTGGCAAAAGCATGTTGGACCTCTTTGATGATTTTATCTCCAACCGTGCTCCAGTAGGTCTGAAAAAGGCACCAGTCATCCCGTCAGGGCCTGGCGAGCTATCTCCTCGGATACTAAAAGCAGCAAGACGAATTTCCGCGGGGGAAACCTGAGTCAATAACTTTTGATTCATTTCATTGGTGACTTTAGGTTGCAAGCCCTATAGCGCCTCCTGTAATCCATTTGGAGAGGTTGTTTGAAAGAGAGTCATGAAGTAGCTGGCCGCGATATCTCCTTTAGAGTCTTCCTCAAAGTTAAGATTCCCTGCGTGGTCTCTAAGGCAGAGAAGGCGATTCTTGGTTCTTTTGTGAGTCACATAGTTGTGGAAAAAGCTTGTGTTTTGGTCTCCCTCATTAAGCCATCGCAGCTTACTTTTTTCTTTCTAGTATTTTTCCTCTTCTTTATAGTGTACAAATAAATCCTGCTTGAGTTGACTGATTTTATTCATCGTCGGTTGATGTTTAGCCATTTCTATATCAAGTTTTGCTCGTATGCTCTCTATGTGACTGCTTGAGTTGGTTTTCACCCTTTTCTTTCACCTGGAGATCTCAGTTCTGCATTCGGCAAGGCAATCCAATGTTGACCAAGTGAGGTTTGAGGCTGCTCTGGTCCAGCTCTTTTTGATTATGTCTTCAAATCCTCTTCTTGTAATCCACCTTTTGTCAAAACAAAACCGTCTGTGGTACTCCTTGGTTTTATTCATGATAGTAGTGAGAAGTGGCATGTGATCAGATCCTATGATTGGCAGATATTCTGTACGAGTCCTCGAGAAGTTGTGAAATCATTCCAAGTTCCCATAGCTATGATCTAGTCTGCATTGGATCCACTGACCATTTCTATTCCCCATCCAAGAGAAGTGTGGTCCTGTGCTTGGTATTTTATGTAATTTGCAGTTGCGAAGAAATTATCTAAATCTACTAAAGGAGATTTCCGGTTGTAAAGGACCACCTAACTTGTCATTGTTGCCATAGATTTCGTTGAAGTCACCAATGAGGAACCAAGGTTGGGTTATACCAGCCCCCAGTCTCTAGATGTTGTCCCATACTTCTGGTCTTAGGTGAGTCACCGGGTGTCCATATATGAAAGTGGCCTTCACCAAAACGTCTCCAACGTATAAAGTGGCATCTATAAAGTTTTCGCATGCATGTATTATCGTCACCTTTAGGTGTTCTTTCTATAGTAAGGCCAATCCACCGCTCAGACCTCTCGGCTCTATCGTATACAAATGATCATAACCAGTCCATTTCCTGATATTTCCAAGTGTACTCTTGTCGTTTTTCGTCTCAATGAGGAACATGATGTCTGGAAATAATAATCTCCTTATTTCTTTCAGACGTCGAACTGTCAGGGTGCTCCCCACTCCCTGGCAGTTCCAACTCATAATACTCATTGATCGTCGGGTGACTTCTGGATAGTCACCATACCCATTTGCGTGTCAGTGTGGTCATTATTTGTGGTTTCATTAGTAGTCAATATTCAAAATATATAAATGAAATTAGAAACTCAATATTAAATAAACAAAAACAAATAGAATTTCTAAAATTAGAAATATGTAGTATGACAACAAATACTACATTAGAAAACCCTAAATTACAAAGAAAGATTGATTTAATAAAAAATCAATTCAAACTACAAATATGTAATGATCATCCTAATGCATTTTGGGATAGAAAGAAACATATGGTGAATCTACCATATGAAAAAAAATTTCAAGAAAATAATATACCTACTAAAGCCAGGTCATGTCAAATGAATTCAGAATATCTGGAATTATACAAAAATGAAATAGAAAGTTTATTACAAAAAGGTTTAATAAGACCTTCAAAATCTTCATGGTCTTGTACAACTTTTTATGTAAATAAAAATGCTGAAAAAAGGGGAGTACCAAGATTGGTAATAAACTACAAACCTTTAATAAGATATTAAAATAGATAAGATATTTGATCCCTAATAAAAAGGATTTGTTGGAAAGATTGCAATTTGCAATAATATTTTCCAAGTTTGATTTAAAATCAGGCTATTGGCAAATCCAAATAACAGAAAAAGATAGATACAAAACAGCTTTTAATGTCTCAATTGGACAATATGAATGGAACGTAATGTCATTTGGTCTTAAAAACGCTCATTCAGAATTTCAAAAAATTATGTAATTTTGTATAGCAATTTTGTAATTGTCTATATAGATGATATATTAATATTCTCAAATAATATTGAGACACATTTCCAACATTTGGAAATATTTAAACAAACAATAATAAAAAAATAGTTTAGTAATATCTAAACCAAAAATGTTATTATTCCAAACAAAAATCAGAGTTTTAGGACATAATATTGAAAAGGGACACATAATCCCTATACAAAGAAGCATAAATTTTGCTTCTAAATTTCCTAATATAATTATGAATATCTGAATGTTTTACAGAATGAATCAAGGGTTCAAAACTCCCAATAAAGGGAGAGGAAGAGGAGGCCGAAACCCAATGGGTAGAGGTCAAAATTTGGGTTGAGGTAATATCTTCATCCAACACGGAAATAAAAGGCTTATAGCCCAAAACATTGCTGATCAACCATTAATAATGGAATAGATCCAAATCATCCGAGGTATCAAGAGTTTGTGGAGTTTATAAAATCCAAAGATGGTGAGACTACTCAAACTAGTCAGTCATAAAACTCATATTCAAAAGCCCTCAGTAATGAGGAGAATGAGGTTTATAATAAAAACCCAAAAGAAGAAGTTATACTTCTCTTAGAACACATTCGGATCTAAAATGGGAAAAAGATCTATGGCATCTGATGAAAAGATATTTTGAAAAATCATCAGACCCAACACCTAGTTATAAGCATAGAATGCATTATGAGACAATACTTTTATCTCTAAAATCGGCTGAAATTAATCATTTTCATCCAGCCAATTCAAAAGAAATTTATAATTTCTCAAAAATTATTATAAAGAAAGTAATAGCTGCTGAATAATGGGGACTTAGTACTATGAGGGAATCAGATTATACTCACCCTCACTTAAAAATTCCTATAAAATACAATTATTGGGATTACATTGAAAGTTTCTCTAAAGTATTTTTATACGAAAATGAAAACAAGAATCATTCTTGGTTCATTAAAGTTTGTTCGCATGTTTTCGAACAATAGATACCAAATTGGTTCTGTAAATGGTGGATTTATCATGGTCCAACCATAGAAATTCTTCCAGAGATTTTCAAAACCCTATATTTACAATGGGTAGATATATCTCCCATCTTGAAAGATTTCTAAGAAAAGATATATATTTTGAAGGTATATCTACCATGTATTTTTTCATAGAAGTTTCAATTCCATGGATATTAAAATGGAAAGTGGAAATTGTTACAGACGAAGATAATATTTCATGTCTAAAAAGGATTTTTTATACAAAATTCTGGAATAAGTTACTACAAAAAACCCCAGAAGAGAATTATCATGGGCAAGATTTAATATACTCTATCAAAATTGCTTTGGAAAATTACAAGAGCAAAGAGGAAGTGCTCCTAGCACAAGAAATGAAAAGTCCTTTCAGACATATTACACAGAAGATGAAAATGAAAAAGGGACTGATTTCAAAGTCAGAACTGCTGGCCTCATACATGGAAGAGGTCAAGAAGGATCTCAAAAGAACCATGGAGTTAGAATTCCAAGATGATGATGTCTCAATGACATCCAAACAAAAAGCACGGAGGATGACATATGCTTAGCCGGAGAATCTCAAGGCGATGACGAAGACTTTGATGTTGAGGAAGAATGGATGAAGTTTCAAGAAACAGTCCAAGGTCGAATCGGCACCACAGAGCAAGGAGAATCATCCAGCTCAAAAGGAAAGGGGAAGGTTGAATAATTAAAAACAACAAGGATGGCCCCAAAAGACAAACAAGATAGGGACTAATAAAAGAAAGATTCCTTTAGCTTTAATAAAGCTTTGTAATCTAGTGTCGACAAATTATAAGTCATAGATGTTTATTTTAGAGTGTCGGCAAATTATAAGCCATAGATGTAATATTCCTTTGGGTCTATAAAAAAGACTCATATGCAAGAAAGAGGGGGTAGATTCTGAAAGGAAAACTTCTCTCTAAAATAAAATATGAAGGTTTAAACAATCATACTTGCATATACGAGTCCCAAAACTTGTAAGCTTATTTCCTTTTACTCTTTTAATCTTTAATTTTAATTTTAAAAGAAAATTTTAATTAAATATCCTAAATGATAGACTAAACAATTAAGGGTGTAAAACTAATTCATAACTAATTATGACAAGATAAGTCAGGTACTATTTAAAATCCTGATTTAACACTTAAACTATGGTTAGATGAAAGGTTCAAATAAGAGATAATATCAGAACGGTTCTGGTAGTAATACCGGATGTTTCGAAATAAGTCATGTTAAGCTAGAGAGGGCGTTTGGGCAATAAGAACTAGTTTAAGAACTATTCTCGACAGGTCTCTTAGTTCTACATACGTCTATAAAATTTCAGTAGTCTTAATAGTTAAATTTGTCTATCAATTCTTATTCACTCTGAGACGAAAGTCTTCAAAATCATTGACTCTTGAGTTGTGAAAAGGTTGATAGAGGGTGCAGAGCGATCCGGTAATAAATAGTATCAGAGCCTAAAAGATAATGTTAATAAATACATTTTATAGTTGTAAAAGAATATTAAAAAAAAATTATATAAAAGTTTGGTGCTTTTATTTGTACTCAACTAGATAATCAACTTTCATATGTGTCTATTTGGGGGTTTGTATTTTTTTTTCTCACAACTACTTAGATGTTTTTCTTTTTAAAAATGAAGTACTTAGATGTTAATTATCATTTTTATTTATATTTCATGAAAATTATACTTAACTTTTTAATTCCATTTCATTAGAAATTAAAAAAACTTTTATATAGTAATATTTTTGAAAAGAAATCTTTTTAATGTTAGCTTTCGTGACAAACCCACTTCTAATTTTTTCATTGTTTTATAAATCAAACAATTAGTTTTCTCTCACGGTTTGAGAAATCAAACAATATAACTGTAAAACATAATTATAAAAAAAAATTTACTGTTTTAGAAATCAAATAATTAGTTTTCTTTAACTTGTAAATTGTGTCTTTTCACAATATTTTTATTCGATTTTATTAATTTCAAAAAAATGTACCATATAAAGTTCCTAATATTATAATAAAAATTAAAAATAATGATATAATGTAAACTCTCACATGAGATTATGCATTTCAAATCTTAGTATTATTTAATAGATAAATTATTAAACAGTAAAATATAGAATTAGTTATTGAAATAATATTAATAGGTAGAATCTACATTTGCTGAGTTGGTCTCAATCTCAATTTGGTCTCAATCTGGTGGTTAGGATAATTTAATTAATGATTTGGATTAATTATTAAAAAAAAATTATTAAAAAAATTTGGTGTAGTGACTTTTATCTCTCAATGCTCTCTCTTCCCCTTTGAAACCTTAAGCGCAGATTTTATTCTTGATTGGGAGTGGCCACCTCTGAAGGCTTCCTCAGCTTCACGAAGGGTGAGGCTGGTCTCTTTGATTTCTTTCTTTCTGTTTATCGGTATATTTAGTGTAGGTTTCTTAAGTTTTCTCGCTGGAGAGTTCAGGGTTGGGTAATTTAACTCGGCGACACCTACGGTGGGTTTGATAGTGTATATCATGGATGTCTCACGAACGAGTTATAGTGTCGCCTTGGTTATATTTGAGGTATGTTATTGGTGTGCCTTTGTCAGTTATGAGGCTTCTCCTCAGCCTATCGACATGTGCTCTGTTCTGCGATCGAATGGATTTAATGGGTTTCACAGTGAAATTTGAAGAGATCTGAGGTCGTCCTTTGGTGGGGGTGATAAACCTGTTTTGATGGTATGTTTAGTTTACTTTTCTCGAGTTTTTGTCGCTCTGTTTGGCTTTAATTGTAGTTAGCATAATCATTCTTTGGTTGTCTGGATTAGTTAAGTGGTTTAGTCTATGTCTGGTAAGGTTATTCTTTCATTTAAAAATGTTTAGCTATTTTTTTTCCTTCGGTTTTGTTTAGACTGTCCGGCATCATCTCTGATGTTGATAGTTGCTTTAGTTTCTGGCATTGATCAACTTCTTTAGCGATTATGACCGGTTAATTAATCTTCTGAGAAAAAATTGTGGATTTTGGTTTGGCGGTTTTGGTATAGAATATCTAGGTATTGTAAGGAAAGCTAGTAAGGCTTTACAGTCTTCTATAGATAATGGTTGTATTGTCAGTATTGGTTTTCATCTGCAATTTCTCCTTGGAACTACATCTTTCCGTTAGTATTCAACTCAAGATGGGTATTGGATGCAGTTTACCTTCGATTATATCTTTAGTTTCTTGTCCAGGTTGATGTGAATTATCTTTTAGTCGATATTTCTCTGTATTTATACATTTTCTATTATAGACAATCAGTCTTTAGACTTTTCATCTCAGTCAATTTTTTTTTACCTGTGTTTTCCGAAAATTTCAGCAAACGGTTGAGATTGATTGTATGATGTGTGTCCTTTTTACCTGTATTGGTTGTAACTGATGAACAAAAACTTTCACTATTAACAGTGAATATGTCACCGAATTTGGACTCTTCTGCAACAGAAATTGATGAATCAAACACGTGTCCTCGTGCTCATCCTTATCGTAAGACACGTCTATGGAAGTTTACTTATCTTTTGGGATATCATACTTGAGTTATTATGTTTACTTTCCATAAGTTTTTTTTTTTTCGTCAAATAACTTTTTCTATTAATTAGAATTCAGAATTACAAATCCAACTTACAATCGTAGAATACAACAAAATCGATAAGAAGCTAAAGCATATAATAGATAACACCAGACAGAGGAGACTCTGGGAGACTTGGATAAAAGGTGGATAAAGAGTCTCGAGACAGAGAGTCGAAGACTGATCCTAGTTCTATCACTACGCAGGGCAGTTGAACTACCAGATAAGCTCTTATTGCCATAGAGCTTTTGAATATCTCCATCTCGGAGGTTCTAGACATACTTATATCCCAAAGAGAAGAAGCAATACAATCTAAATTCCATCTAGAGAAAATTAGACTACCAGATCTAATAATCCTATAACCTTCAATCACAAAATGTCTTAGGCCCAAAGAGATCCACTTGTCCTCATAAGCATACTCTATTGGGTTTAAAAGCCATGATCTAATTAAAGGATTAAATAAACTTAAGGCCCATAGCCATGGTCCAATAGCAGGCCCATGATACACAACTGAAACCCTAACATTTTTACTTCTTTGGGAAGATGGAGTGACGCCGCCACTGGAACTGCCATCATCGCCGGCCACCTCTTGACTTTCCGACAGAGCAGTTTTCCGAGATACCCGAGAAGAAGTAAAGGAGGCGGGAGTAGTTGAGAACTTGGTGGATTCTGAAACAAATTCTCTGGCCGGAATCCCGCCTCTGGTTAGAGGTTGATCTTCCGATAGAGATGTCGCAGCGAGCGGTGGAGGATGATAATAACGATTTCGAAATGCATAAGCTTCCGGAAAAATTTAAACCAAGAAAAACAAAATAAATGGATCCAGTAGAAAGGAGCGAGCTGGAGCGATTGGTCGGAACAAATCCTCATCGGCGACGAGGGGAAGAAGGAGGAGAACGAGAGCCAAACCGCCGTGAACGTGATGATGATTTTGGTGGTGATAAACCACCAGAAGGAACTGCATCTTCTTCTCCAGTGGAAGTCTTCGTCGAGACCAAGGATAACAGAGGGAGAGAGAAACGGTTGAAAGAAAATCTTTGACCGCCAGACTTGCCATCAGGAGAGAAACTTGGTGTTGGTGCCGTCGGAAGTTTCCCCGTTCTTGGAGGACATAGCTTCGAAGCTTAGCATCACCAGCCAAAGTTTCATCCATCTACAGAAAGAGAGCTTTGTAGCTTGGACCAAACAGAGAATTAAAAGTGAGAGTAGAGGCAAGCTTCCGACGCCGGTGAAATCCGCTATCTCCGACGTCGGAAAACGGAGAGATGAAGCTTTCCTTGATATTTGGGTCAGTGAGAGAAATTTTCGTCTTTTTTTTTATACCAAACATAACTACTTTCCATAAGTTTGTAAAACATTTTATCAATAAAATATATATTTTAAGGTGGCAAAAAAAAGCATTACCTTTTTAAATCAAACTTCAAGAATTATTTAAATTCCGCCAATCTCTTGCTAGTGAAATAATAAAAAGTCATTGTGTGTAGGAATGACTCGAAACGACTATAGATATATGGTCGCCATCTCAACACCGACGATAGTCTCACTTGCCTCTCACGCAAAGTCGCTCACTTATATAGATAGAGATACTAAACTCCTCTTCTTTTTCCCTTGAATCAACTTTTTTCCTTACGTTAGATGAAAAAATCTGATGTGACAGTGGTTTTATCGGTTTGAATGCAGCTCGTGTAGCTCCCACGACGGAGTTTTCTGGCTAAGAAACTCGGAAACAACATTTGCCTCCAATATCTTCAAAGCTTCTTCATTAGTCACAGACCTCGGCGTCTTGTACTGACTCATAGAAGAGCCTATAGACAGGAAGAAATTCATGTGCTTATCGAAAGCACCAGGCTTGACAACCTTAATCTCAAGTGGTCCAATGTTCTTATCATTCTTTCTTCCTTTTCTGTATACAGCATCGAGAGACTCCTCAATGGTGAAGCAACATTCCTCCATAACAGTTGGGTCAGGCTTGGGCTTTGCATCCTTGAATTTGCTTCCAAGTTCCCAGTAGAGCACGTAGTGTCCTGGAAACGAAGAGGAATCTACACGGCTAGTGAAATCTACAAGCATCAAGTCATGTGGCTCAAGCAGGAGCTTCGCGTTTGTCACTGCCTTGAGAAGGTCTTCTTCGTAGGTCTTGTCCATGTCTATGCTCAGAACAACTTTCTGTCTTCCCACAAAATAAAATTGTGGCGCATTGTTGTAGAAACCACTCACTCGTAAAACATCCCCCAAACGGTACCTATACAGACCTGCAATTCATATACAGATCTTGTGAGAAACACCATCGATATTTGACACACATTAAGAAAACACGTAGAATGTCTATCTTTTCTTTGGTTGTTTTCTTTAAAAAAAGACTTTGCAATGAATTCTTAAACGACATTATTTTGAGAAATGGAGAGAGTTAACAGAAGAAAGACTTACCTGAAAACGTTGTGACAACCGGTTCATAATCATGGCCCACTTTAACATCGACAAGATCGACAACCGCAGGGTTCTCTAAGGGATTCTGACCTGTTTCTTGATGTTCTTTCTCGACTTCTAAGAACTCAAAGTAACCCATTGATGGCATGATAGTGTACGACACATCACTAGGCTTGCACAGAGGATTGACATTGACACCGATAAAACATTCAGAGCTGCCGTAAAACAATGAAACCAAGGGAAGACCGCCACCATAGAATTCTAGCACTGGAACGTATTGTGCCATGGTGCCGGTAACAATGGCTTCAATGCATCTTGCTTTCGGCCACAGTCTCCTCACTATTGCCTCCCATGATGTTTTACTGCATTCTTGCTCAATCAGGCTCGCTAGTTCTGGATTTGGAGTGGTGAGGAACTTACTGATCCCTGAAGTACATTGGGGGTCTGTAATCCAGTCACTCAGACGGCCAGTCCTTATGTTTGAGCATAACTCATACCAGTGATCTTCCAAGAATTTGATTACTTTGAGGAAGGAAGAAGCAAAAGCTGCACCAAGGCGAGCCACATTATCTCGTTCTAGAAGCCCACAAAGCAACTGGCAGTACATGCTCTGAGTAGTGTCTGCACAAGTGGCAATGGCAAGCGGGCTTATCTGTAATCGATCCCTGTAAAGCATATAAGAAACAAAATAAAGAAACATTAGCAGCACCAGAGGAATTGGGTGAAACTCAAATAATTCAGTAGAGGAATAGTTGAATGATGTAATGTATTGAATGTAATATCAAAGGTTTTAATGATTTACCAGAGAGATGAGTTTGTTGGGTTCACGCTTTTCAAAACACAAGTTATCATAGTCCTGACCATTAACCCAGAGGCAGTCTCGCTTTCTCGGGTAACGAAATAAAACATGAGAGATTTTCCTTGGGTAAGCCCTTCGATGTGCCTGCAAGCAGTAACAGCAATGGGGTCGGGTTAAACTTACTCTTTTTGTGGTTTCAACACAAAACAGACAACACTTGGGAGCTTGGAAAATTCTTACTTGTAGATTAGAGCTGCAGAGAGAGATGATAACGATAACCTATGTTCGAAATCCTCTGTTGTCAAAGGAATCAACTTTGGAACTCCTCCTGAAGTACCTGAGCTGCATATACAATCGCTTATTTAACTATACATAAACTTCAATTTAATGTACATGATCAAAAAACAACAAATTTATGTATCAACAATTTCTGAACCAAATGGGTGGATCGGTCTGGATTAATCACATGTAGAACCTACATTTCAAGTTTCTTCAGGAAACTCTAGTCAATTGTTCCAATTCCTCCGAATCTTGCAATTACTGTTATATAAAAAGCTTTGAAATTGTTCTACTTATCGCAGATTCCCATAGCAAAGTAACTTTTGCTTTGAATCTACAAGATTCCAAGTGGCAAGTTTTAAGAAAAAAATGGGGGATTGTGATGAAGATACCTGGTCAAGAGTACAGTGATGGGTCGATCACAGATGATATCAGACGGCTCTCCATTAGCGATACGATCAATATAAGACCGAATGTCTTCGTAGGTCACAACGGGTAGGTTCTTCTTAAAGCTTTGCTTATCGACTTGAGCGTTGAGGAAACCTCTAAGGTACTCTGTCTGAGCATTACGTGAAAGTATTGTTTCCAACACGGAATCTTGAATCTGCTTAACGTTGGTCGTCACATCCTCAAGTAGTGACATGCAAGCTTTTGGGTTTGTTGGATCCACCTTTGGCAACATAATTGTCTGCAACCCAAAAGAAAACTAACTAATTTCTAACTCTTATCATGAAATTGCTTACTCCAGAGAGAAAGAACAAACCTTTAAGGTTCTAGCGAGGTGGATAAGCTATGGCCTCTCTCTCTCTGTCTGCTTGAAAACTGTGGTGGAGTGAGATTGGCAATAGCAGACAAACGATGTGGCGTGTCGAATTGTTCTCGGGTGGTGTTAGATTCTGGATGAGTTTTATAGTAGATTTGTTTTTTATACAGAAGATGAGAATGAGACAAAAAAAAATCCAACCTGTGATGAATTCCGAAGTGATAGAGATGTCTAAGCTCTACGGGAAAGTTAAACACCGACTGTTTGGTCTTTCTTTATACATATAATTACTACGTTGTCCCGATGAAGAGTTTTATGGGTCAGGCCCATAACGAAACCAGAAAAGCCCAGCCCAGACAATGTTTTATGTGTCAAGCCCTAATTTAGTTAATGTTCCAATTGAACCGCAACCAAAATTGGTTCAACGTGTTGGTCTATCCGAGTGAATGTACCAAAAACCTTGAACCGGATGACTCATAGACGTAGTCGTCGCATAAAGGCACTGAATTTGTGAGAATTCATCAATTGACTCCAATCAAAATCAACAAAATCACTTCGTGCTGGAATGGCTCGAAGCGACTCGAGATCTAGGTCGCCATCTCACCGACGGAGATACTCTCGCTCGCCTCTAACTCATCGCAGTAGCCGTCGTAGCAGGCGCGACCGCAGTCGCTCACCCTATACATCCAGGTCTGCAACAATCTCGGTTCTTATTAATTATCTTGAAAATTAGGATTAGGGTTTTTTTACAACCAAGGTTTGTCAGAGCGTTGTAATATGTCATAAATTCTTTCAGAAATACAGAGCATATTCCAGAGACTGCCTTGTTTGTAACCCTCCCAAATGGACCTTGGTGTTTTGCAAACTACGTTCTATAGCCAGTAATGTTTAATTAGTAGCTGTTTACTTTAGAATTAAAAGAAGCTTCTTTATAGTTCAACAGACATTAATAAGCTAAGGTTTTCATTTTTTTTCATAGGCACAGGAAGAGCAGATCTCCTAATCCGAGGCAACACCAAAGGGATAGAAGTAGTTCATTGTCTCCTTCCGAGCATAAAATTGTGATTGAAGTGAAGAAAGAACAGGAAGTGAAGGCAAGGTAGTTCAATAAATGTTGTTTTCTCTTTCGGGTTCAAGGATACTCTATCTCAGTTTTATTTTTTAGGCAATATTCAGAGTGGTAGCATCTGTGGATTATGTGGAATATCGTAGCCTTAAGTGAACGAACACATGCATTTCCAGGAATACATTTGCTACTGTGTTGACATGAACGAAATAGTAATATCTTCAAATTTCGCAGTTGAAGAAAATGTATAGCTTTGTTGTGCTCATTGACATATATTGCGAATTCTTGGTTGTGAAAGATGTGTTATCACTAGTAAAAGTTTTGCCTCCTTTCGTAAATTTGATAAGAGTTTGAGCAGTGAACGGAATATTTACGTATCAATTTATGTGTCTAAAAACTATGTCGCCTTGAAAAGTTCCTCTTGGCTAGTGTTGTCAGTCTATCATTTTAACTTTGTGTTCCTGCTAAATTAAGATTGCAGCATGAGGCTGAGCTCAAACGATTAGAAGAAGAGACTGCACAACGGATTGAGGAAGCAGTGAGAAAAAGTGTGGAGGAAAGGATGAAATCTGAAGAAGTTAGAGAAGAAATAGAAAGGCGGACAAAGGAAGCCTACGAAAAGTTGTTTCTTGATGTGGAAATACAGTTGAAGAAAGAAAAGGAGTCTGCTTTAAACGAAGCAAGAAGAATAGAAGTAAGTCTAGTTGGTTATTCAATGTTGCCACTCTATTTGGTTTTGGAATACGTGCCGAAAGTAAAAAAATGGGAAATTAATTAAAGGAACAAGCACGGAGAGAAAGAGAAGAGCTGGATAAGATGTTAGAAGAAAATAGTAGGAGGGTTGAAGAATCACAAAGGAGAGAAGCAATGGAACTTCAACGGAAGGAAGAAGAAAGATATCGAGAATTGGAACTGTTGCAGAGACAGAAGGAGGAGGCTGCAAAGAGAAAAAAGCTGGAAGAAGAAGAAGAAGAAGAGATTAGAAATTCAAGCAAGTTATCGAATGGAAACAGATCACGATCCAAGTTGCATTTCTCCATGGGTTTATAACTGAAGGAACATTACCGATTTAAGCCAAGCCAGAAGGGGGTATTGACTTATGTATTAGAAGAATAGGAAGATACCAACTAAGTAAATGTAGCTGACCCTTCATAGAGCTTGTTGTTTCAGTATATTTATCATTGCAAAAGAATCATTTCCAGTTGGATTCAATATTAGTTTGGTATGGTGAGAAAAAATACAGAAAATGTAGCCGGCTTACTTCAACGTAATTATTGTCTACCAACAGTTTCATCTTATTGAAGAGACAATAAGTTTGCTGGGCTTTTAGCGGATACAGATATTTGACTGATGGGCCGCGCCGGATCCAGAAAATAATCCTGCTTTAACGTGTGAAGAAAACAAAAGTGTAAGAAAGAGGGTTAATAACAAGTGGAGTTGGCAAGTAAAGGGAGGGAGGTTTTATGTAAAAGTAGATAGATAGAGACTTCTATTTAAAGAACTTTAACATGCTTGCTTACATTTTTTTTTGTCAGAAATATGTTATATTGATTAATGAGGTAAAGCCCAAACTTACAATGGATCAAAACATTAAAGAGAAAAAGAAAAAGGTTTTGTTCAGGTCCAAACGCGTTTGAGCCCAAAACTAGAGTTTGCCCTAATTTGCAGTGCATCAGTCGCTGACTTGCTGCCAAGGAGAGACCCTGCCGGCGGAACCGCCGATGATCCATTTTTCCTCTCTAGTGACATTCACTGCCGATCTGCTCCTTTTAGAAGAGATACACAACGGCTGAGAAGATCTAAACCGCCTTCAAAACTCTCGCCAGAGATCGTTTATCCCAAAAGACTGCGACGCCGTGAAACCCAATTTACTGATCTTATCTGCAAGTCACCTTCTTGCCCCTTCTCGTAGAGCTGGTGGAGAGTGCCGGAGATTTACACTAAAGGAAGAAATCTGACGTTGAATCTATGAAGGATTCCTCAGCTGTTGACGGAAAGAAACACAAAGGGAAGGGGAGAATTATAGTGAACTAAAACCTAAAAACACCAGAGATTGAAAATCTCGGAGTTTATTACCAAACTGTGCCGGACCAATATATTACACGGCAAAGATTGCCGGTAAAGGAAAGAACGATGACCGGGATGGTGTGAAAGATACCATCGTCTCCAATCACTGTAGATCTAACCGAAAATACAAACAAGACTTCTAGAAATTGAAAGAGTTTAGAGATAGAAAATGTGAGAAATTTTTTGTTTCAAATATCAATTAATCATATTAAAATGCCATTAACTTTTACTCTTTTTACGGAATGTCAATTCTTGTGTCAAATATGGCACACTTAATTACCGTTTTGCCTTTTTCAATATGGCTTCCACTATTCTTTTGGTTTCTTTAGTTTGGAAGAAAAGATGGAAGTGAATAGAAAATAGATTTTTTACGTGGGTAAATAGAGAGAAAAGAAAAAAGGAAAAAATTATACAATGAATTACCGACAGACAAAATGAGAATTGTGTTTGCAACGTTTACTGACGTGGACATGAAATTGTTAATGAACATTGAAAAAATATAGAGATAATTTTAGACATGATTATAAACATGTCTAAAATGGATGGACATGACAAATGAATCAACGATATATGACAAATATAGAAAGAAAATGACAAAATTGTGTTTGACGGCAGACATGAAAATAAGTGATGAACATAGACATTGAAGAATATAAAGATAATTTTAGACATGAACATATCTAAAATAGACATGAACATGCTTAAAACATACATAGACATAAACGATAGATATGAACATGTCTAAAATAGACATAGACATAAGCGATGAACATGGACATGTCTAAAATGGACATGGACATGGACGAATGAATAACGACACGTGGATAATGGAAAGAGAAATGAAGAAATTGTTTTCGGCGACAGACACAGACATAAGCGATGGACATGGACATAAAATCGATGGACATTGACATGAAATCTTTTTTTGCCAATATGACTATTCGAGAACATATACATAGTCGGAAAACATAAATATAAAATTTAAACAATAAAGAAAGAAAAAAAAATAAGAGAGAAAATGAGAGAGAATTAAAACAAAAACAGAGAAAGAGTGATAGAGAGAAATGGGGAAAACAGTCAATTTAATACTGAACTTACGCATTTTTGCTATTTTAAACTTGAAATTCTTCTCTCTCCAAAAAAATTACGAACTTTGCGTTGACCACGCCAGATTAGTATCACCGTTAGTCAAAATTAACCAACGTTAAGCGTCGTCAGTTTAATTAAACGGATCGTTTATTTGGCTAAATGAAATCATCAAAAAGTTGCTGTTTTGTTTTTATTCTCTTATTTTCACCATTTTTGCTTTCATTTGTTCACGAGCTAGAAAGAAAGAAAAGAGATAACAAATTAAAAAAAAAGTATAGATCGAAGAAGAAGAAACAGTTGATGAAGAGATTGAAGAAGAAGAGATTGAAGTATCAGAAGATGATGAAGAGATTGAAGAAAAATATCTGGTTGAAGAGATCGATTAGAAAAGGGTAAGGGCGAGTGAATCGGGAAAAAAGATTCGAACATTCCAGAAATCTGAGGCGGGAGAGATCGTCGCCGGCGATCAATTCTGCGTCTCGGGTAATCAACCTATTTTGTTCACTTTGAAGAGTCATGATGAAGAGATGGAGAAGAGAGATTTGGATGGTGACGATCATGATCTATGAATCTGAGATTTGTTTGATCTTTAGTTAAGGGTTGATTGTTTGAATGTGTGAGAATCTTCCATTAAAGCTTAAAATTCTAAGTAAGGGTTTCACATTGATCATATGCTAATGTTAAAGAGATTTGACTTTACAATGGCAGATCTATTGGGAAGACAATAGAAGAGAGAGGACAAGTAGAACAATGGCTAGACGTGGAGGCAACAAGATATCATTTGTTTGTTGTGATACTGCTTTAAGTTTGTTTGTTTGTGCTTTGTGTTCTGTGTGAGACTATGTTTTTCCCTTTTAATAAAACACAGAACTCTACCTCTTTTGTTCAATCTAAAACATAAACATCATTCACAATCTACATTTTAAACACATTCTCTCTGTTCTTCATAATTCATCATAAAAGAGAAAAAAATCCTTCCCTACTCAGAAAAACACGAGAGTTGATGATACAAAGTCAATTCAGGTACAAGAAAACCAAAAGGCAAATTCTTTTTGTTGTTAGAATAATCAACTCTTCAAACATTACATAAGCATCCAAAGATTTCGAAGGCATATCATTGCGTGGAACATTAGGTGAAGGAGTCATTACTGGGATATCCATGCTATTTCTTCTGTCTCTTTCAGTCTATGCGGATATTTCTCTTACATTATAAACTCTTGCCTCTGTTGCCTGAATATCATTCCATTCGTTCTCACCGACCGGAGGCTGAGCGTTTACTACTTGTTCTTCACTCATATGGGCTACATTCTCTCCTAGTATAGAGGTTGTTCTTGAAATACTCAAATATGCTTTATCCACATTCTTTTCTGTTTCTGTTGTCATTGGAGGAGATGCTTCGCCGTTAGTAGACTCGGTCTTCTCCTCACACACTTCCTTTGCCTCTAGTTGCTGCATGTTTATTTAAAATCAAAGATAAAGACATATATAACATTACAAAATAATAGCGTTAGATTCAGACAAGCTTACCTTTGAAGCTGAGTTTGTAACATGTTCACATATGCTAAAAGCTCTTGTTTCTCTGTCTAAGCAGTTGCCTCTCTTTGAGAAGTCTCCTTTACTATTGCTTCACCACTTGCTTCTGCAACCCTTACTTTCTCTTCGGCTTCGAGGACAGCTCCCTCAAGTATGACGACACGCTCCCTGGCTTTTCCAAGCTCAGACCGCCACATATGAGCCTCTTGGAGAGCAGAGTCCCTTTCCTTAACCAATTGGTTTTTTTCCTTACTCAGAGTAGATGTCTTCTCTTCCAATTCCTTAAGCTACAAAGGAAATAAAGATCAATAAAACAAGACATACATAATGATGCAAAAGTCTCTAAATATGACACGAACTAATTACCTTCAATATCATGGCTTCTTGCTGTTTCTCTTAGTCTTTACTCAGGCGCTCAAATTCCACACAAACGATTTTCTATTGTTCATCCATTGTATGAGCTGCGGATGGTGCAGCTACTGCTGCTTCAGCTGTCTCAAATAACTTATCTGCTATCTCTTTAATCGTTGAGTTACGAGAACAAAGTTCTCTGGCCAAATTATGCAGTTCAAGATCAGGTCCATTACTCTCTTCTTCATCATCTTCATCAACACCTGATAATCATCGGTCTCACATTCGAGCAAATCAACTAGGGAGAAAGAGAGAAAGGAATTGGGGCTCAGTTTTTAGGGATTTTAATTTTTTTTTGCAGCTAAAACACTGAGTTTCAAGCCAAACAAACGACCCGTTTAATTAAACTGACAACGTTTAATGTCGGTTAATTTTGACTAACGGTGATACTAATATGGCGTGGTCAACGCAAAGTTTGTAATTTCTTTGGAGAGAGAAGAAGTTCGAGTTTAAAATGGCAAAAACATGTAAGTTCGGTATTAAATTGACCGTTTTCCCGAAAGAAATGTGGAAGAAGAAAAAAGAAGAAAGAATGAAAGAAATGAATAATGAAGAAGAAAGAATATGGCATTTTTGTCTTTTAATGCAAGTCAGACTTGGTCAACATGAAATTTTTGAGGATGTTCTGTTTTTGTGGCTGTTTAGAATCTAAAACTTAAAAGTAACTCAAAATAATCCCTTTATATTTTTTCGAAAAAATTACATAAAAAAAATTTAATCAAACTTTTCTTAATCAAATCTAAAAATAGTTCAATAATGAATACACAAATAAAATTTTGATTTAGTTTTTTCTGGTAAATGGTTTTCGTGAAAAGAGTGGACAAATCACAAGTAAAGTAAAATAGAATATAGAACAAGAGATAAATGGTACAATTGATATGAAGGAAGCAAACCTCAAACTTGAAAAAGAGATAGTCTATTGAGAAAGAGGAAGCTTCACTTGACTAGAACGAGACTAGCTAGAAGTCGGCTAGGACATGCAGAACACTACAAAAAAACATGTGATTTTTTTACTACGACATTAGTTGCAAGTTAGTAAAAAAATCACCAATCTGTAATAGCAAATTAGTAGCAAAATTCCGTAGTAGCAAACTAGTAGCAAAATTTTGTGCTAGCAAATTAGTAGCCAAATCTCGTAATAGCAAATTAATAGCAAAATCTCATAGTAAAAAATTAGTAGCAAAATCTCATAGTAACAAACGAGTAGCAAAATCTCATAGTAGCAAATTGGTGTAGTAGAAATTAGTCACAATCTTGTATTTTTATTATTTTTATTTTTGCATGATTTGTTATTTAAATGAAAATACAAAAAATTCAAGAAAATTTAAAATACTTTTATAAAAGGAAAATTGTTTGAAACATAAATTGTTAAAAAGAAAGAAAAAACATGGAAAATCATTCATTGAAGTCGTCGATGGGTCCGGTAGCTGATGGATTTGAACCATCACTAGGTGGAGGACTAAGAGGATAAGCATCGAGGTAAACAATGAGAGTCGGGTCTTTCTCTTTCATGTAGTCTAGGAGCATCTCCGAACTGATTTTTAGATGTTGTATTTTTGCTATTATTTATTTTTGTTTTTCCATCTCTCGCCCAATCTCTCGCTTGTAGGTGTCCATCACTTGGTTAGACATATGAGACAACTTCTCGCTCATGTTCTGCTAATAAGTCTCCACAATTTTCTTCGCCTTCAAATCTCTATAACTCCCATCGATTGCAATATGAATCTTCATAAAAACTTCACTAAACGCAGAAACTCGAGAAAAAAAAATTTCTTGCAAACAAAAAATTTAATACATTAAAAGAAGAAAAAAAGTATGATAAGTTAAAAAAAACAAATACTTACAAGATCTTTCTGAACGCGATAGTACGACTTTTTTCATGCAAAATGCTTGTGGTGGCCAAGATCATCACGATGGGAATTCTGAGCGGCATGGGTAATAGTGCTTTTCTTCTTTGCCTCTATTGTCGCCCAATGTCCAACCATATTTGCCAAATATTGTCGTCCATCCATCCAAGACATTCGCCATTCTTCTTGGTGCGACTCACTATTCTTTTCATTCATAATGATATACTTCATGGTGTAAATTTTTTTTTTTTAATTAGTTTGTGTGCTATGATAGTCCACTATACAATAACACTTTTGTAATGCCGTAATTTATTTTGTTATTGCTTTATGTTTTGCTATGATAGAATGTTTAATAAGAAGTTTTCAGCGCTATAATGTTAAAGCATAACATTTTGTTTGCTATTATATATTTTTACAGAACACTATAAGTATATTTTACAGATCGCTATTACATATTACATGTTTTTTCCATATTAAGAATCAAATTTTAAGACAAAATATACAAGTCTCAATCCAAAAACACAGATTCATTCAATGTAACATAAGTTTGTTCTCAATCATACATGCCACAAGTCTAATACCAAAAGTCGTTCCAACCTTGAAACATTACACAAGTCTCAAACCCAAAATACAATGAGCAACATTAAAGATTTTCTATATATACCCGTTTCTTTAATTTCAAACGATTACTAATTTATCGACATGCCATTCAATAGATGAACCAAGTGCATCTTTCATGTACTCGATCTCATCTGATGGCCTCCGAACACCAGCATCATCTATCTTTACTACGTCCACCCAAACTCTAGCTACGTTATACCCTTTATCAAACAAAGTGGACCTTCTGATCTGGGTCAACTGATGTTACACGTCCCTCAACAACAACTTGCCTCTTTCTACCAATATCCATCAACTTGCCTCATTGGTGTGCATGTTAGTTTGTCACCTTGAAGTCTTGCATTTTGAAGAGTATTCATGCTTCTTATACTTCTTTCTGTATAGGCAGTAGTCGTTGACACAAGCATGAATCTTCTGGTAACCCATATCGAAGGACTTCACAAACTTTTTCACATCATATAGTGATGTGTAGAGCACATTTTCTTTTGGTAACATTTATGGCAATGTCTCTAATAAATCATTAAAAATCTTGTCAGACTACCCATTTTGTGTTTTCAGTCTAAATAATGACACAATGGCTGATAGCTTGCTGCGATTTACACAGTTTGGATGTAATGGAGTTCCAGCGTTTGCAAGCTTTGATAGGAACTCATCCTCTTTCTTGTCCTCAACTTCTGCAATCTCATTTACATTAGTCGTACTTCCAAAATCTTGATCCAACAGCAGCTTGATATAAACCAAATATGTCATCATTAGGCTGATTTAAAAAAACCTTCACTTTGAACAACTAACTTTAATTCTCCCATGGAGATACCAATCAGAACACATCTTCCAAGCCTCATCCATTCCCCTTTTTATAAGATGGTCAACTACGACACTGCCTGGGTGACGTTCTATATTACGGCAGTCAATGCAAGGACATATTATAATATCTACCTCTCCCATAGATGACATCACATACCATACAAAACTAGAATCTATGTCTTAATGCAAACACATAAAATGGATAACAAATATGAACAATATTGTCAAAAAATACATAATAGGAAGTGAAGTCATTCAAAGCAATAACCAAAAGTGTAGTCATTGCATATGTTAAACAAATCTCAGATCAGATATGAACAATATAGTCTTGTATTGCATCAGTAATACCAATTATAGAAACACATGAAAACAAAACATAACACAAGAGTAATGGAATCACAGTTATTAAATGTTAGATTTCAATGGGATTTTGACATGTTTAAAACCAATAAATCAGATACTTAAACCAATCAGTAAAAACATCATCACACGGATTCAATACGTTAGTGTAGTCATCATGGTAAGAGAGAAATGTAGACCGTACTAACATGTGTGAAATAGAAACCAAATGAAATCTTCAAAAACTCAGCTTCAGAACATATTCACCCTTGCAAAACAAATTCCAAGAATTAGTACAAGCTTATAAAGCATGAATATACCAAGTAATTCAATAAGAGAAAGATTCAGTTATATCTGTGAACACAAAAAAATGTTTGAATATGATAAAAACCAAGAGTAATGTCAATCATATACGATTAAAATTGAATATGATAAAAACCAAGAGTAATATCAATCATATACGATTAAAAATGTTTGAATATGATAAAAACCAAGACTAAAAATGAATCATATATAAACAATTTCATAATAGAGAACAAAACATGTAGTATTACAAGATTCATAAACAAATGACAACTTTATGTATATGATAGTATAACTTAACATAATGGCATGTATGTACACATATATGCACACATTTTTACTGTTAGTTTCTAAGTGATCAATTATGACGTGTTTAAAGCTTCTAAGTGATCCATAACAACCAAAATTATGTTCTGCGTTTACTGGCTAACCAAGGCTAGATTTATCAGTCTCAATGAAAAAAATAGAATCAAAGCAAACCGATTTCATATAGAATCATTTGGGAAAAAACCTTAAATACACCAACTATTTAATTTTTGCCAAGAAAATATACAAAATTTTTGGGCTACCCAAATAATACACAAACTACTTTTCATTGTTATTTTAATACATTAACTTTCAAAATTTAAGCATTTTACACTAACTGATTAATGGACGTTAATGATAGTGACGTGACGTTAATTACATCAATAATTTTTGAACTCACGTGTATTTTATAAATAAAAAGACATTGGTACCCTTAATATTATACCAATTCGATTTTTTATTTGATAGAATCATATAATAATAATGTCATAAACATAAAAATAAAAGATCAACACACAAAGGTGATCGTCTCATATATTCTCAACCAAAGTGATAGTCTGATAGATCACCAGATTAAAAAACCGTATTGCTCTTGGATTTCTAGACCATTTCATTAGGTTTGAGAAGCGTACTCTCTATAAGCTCCTCTACCTCCTTCAACTCCCCGCTTTTTCCCAAGATATCAACCATACATGTATATTGTTGAATCTCTCTATCGACATGATTTGGTCCACTTGACATGTAATCAAACAACTTTCTTCATCTTTGTAGAAACCCATAATGGCTACAAGCTGGGCACAACTAGCAATAACGTTATTAAAGACACAATTGCAGTACATCAGAACCAGAGAATTACCCACATAGACACCAGTTCCTAAACCCTACTCATTGGAACTCCATGCATCTTTGTACCACAATCTAATGTTCCCAAAGCAGAGCAAGAGTTTCATTTGCTAGCAAATGATAACTGATTCAGTAAAACACAGTTTCTTAACATCTCAGAAAAAATACTGCATAAGTTAAAGTGATTCATAGTCAACACAAACCAAATACTCAGAAATCGAAACAATTGTCATGTTTGAATGTGATTTCCCCAAAAAAAATCAACATGGGAGAAACGATGGTATACAGTTTCAAACTAAAAAATTTCAAACATAAATCACTAACGTGAAATCTTTAATCGACGAACACTTACCTCATTTTGTTCAAATTAAAATCAGACGCTGTGAATCACATTTTCTCTTTCAACCTCGATTAACAATAGATTTCATGAGAAAAATTCAAAATTGTAGAAGTTTGAAATTAGGGATTAGAAAATTAGGAATTTTCCCAAATCTAATTGGGATAAGACTAAGGGTGACCGTGTCCTTTTGTATTAATAAAATACAAGTGGGTTCAAAAATTAATGATGTAATTAACATCACGTTACCATCGTTTACTGTAAAACTCTTACATTTTGAAAGTTGATGTATTAAAATAACAATGAAGATTAGTTTGTGTATTATTTGGGTAGCCCAAAAAGTTTGTGTATTTTCTTGGAAAAAGTTAAATAGTTGGTGTATTTTTAAAGTTTTTTTCTGAATCATTTATGTTAGACAATAACAAGGTTATCTAAACAGAAATTGTGCATTTGTAAGAGACAATAACAAAGAACCAGCTAAACTAAACCAATTCATTACTATATGACAATAACAAAAAAATAGCATGTGTCACAGAGAACTAAATTCTTGACAAAGCTAAATGAATATCAAATTTTAAAGAATTAGTTAACAAAAGTCAGATTATACAGAAAGCTAGATGAATCAAAGATTTTGAAGAACTAGTATACAACTCTCTGAATCTAAACAAAGCTAAATGACATTTTTTTCATAGAACTATTGAACAAAACTCAGAATGAACACAAAGCTATATGAATCACATATTTCGATAAACTAGTTTACAAATCTCATAATCTAAACACAACAATGAATATCATATTTCATAGAACTATTGAACAAAACTCAAAATATACACAAAGCTAGCTAAATGAGCCACAAATTTTGAATAACTAGTTTACAAATCTCAGAATCTAAACAAAGCTAAATGAATATCAGATTTTATAGAGCTAGTATACAACTCTCACAATGTAAACAAAACTAAATGACACTTAGATTTCATAGAATTAGTGAACAAAACTCAGAATATGCAAAAAACCAAATAAATCTCAGATTTCAAAACACTATTGAACAAACCTCAAAATATAGACAAAGGTAAATGACACTTACAGTTTAAAGAACTAGGAACAAAACTTGGATTATACACAAAGCTAGCTAAATGACACTTACAATTTAAATGACAATTAGATTTCATAGAATTATTGAACAAAACTCAGAATATACACAAAATTAGCTAAATGAATCACAAATTTCGATGAACTAGTTTACAAATATCAGAATCTAAACAAACCTAAATGAATATCAAATTTCATAGAACTAGTGAACAAAGCTTAAAATCTTCACAAATCCAAAATGAATCTCGGATTTCACAAAAGTAGTAAACAAAGCTCAAAACAAAAAGAAATTCATAAGGGAAAAGAATGATATATTTGCCTAGTGAACACTAAAATTATCTCCGGCGTAGATGGTGTGGACCTCAACAACGGCAGCGGAAAGAGTAATTGCTCGCCGAGGCGATAAATTTTTTTGTCTGTGAGAGAGTACCAAATGTTAGGGTTTTTCACGATGAGAGGGAAGAAGAGTCAGGAAGAAGATAGATGAGAACGATTACATGCCTTCGAATTCACCGGAAGTAGCAAAAATAGGGTCGACGAGTCAATAGTAAGCTTGATCGGAGAGGGAGAGATAATATCTTAGGTTATCGGAGAGTTCAGAGGTAACACTTTCTGTGTTTTACGATAAGGGGAATAAGATTTTTTTTTTGACGAAAACCTGAGAGGGAATTAGATAATCTCAAGTTTCTCTAAGTGTTTTGGCGGAATAAGATATTTTATGTTCCCACTTACTTAAATTTTATCTTAATGTTCATGCAATGCTATGATATAGTTGTCAAAATTGAAAACTAATCTTTAAAAGCAATAGAGTAAAACATGCTATTACGAGATGCTATCTATTGACATTTTACTTGTAGTGAAATTCTAATCCCCTAATCTAATTGCACACAACAAGGCACTAATCTAATTAATAATGTAATCAACAAACACACACAAAAAAAAATACCACATTGTATTCTCCTTTGGAAATGTATCGAAAAGTGGTAGATTTGTGGCAAATCTTTCTTCCCGAAGCAAATCATTAAGGGTCATTTGAGGGGGTAGATGAGGTCAATTTTGTGGATGGGAGAAAAAATTTCTTCCATATTTGGTGAAGATTCATGAGCCAAAGAAGGGTTAAAAGTGGCAGGAACCAGTGGTGAATCTAGAAATTTTATTCACTGGGGGCAAAAATTATAACACAATAATACCTTATAAAACCTTCAATAAATTCTAAACCAAAAAAAGAAAACTTTAATGAATTCTCACAAAAGTACCCTATGCTCATTTGATATTTGAAACTTTTTGATCACTTTTTTCATTTGAAACATATTCAAACAACTCATTTTCAATAAAACACAGAAGACAATCACTTAGAAAATAGTCTTCAATTCGATTGCATGTAGCTGACTTCACCAGTTTCATTGCAGAAAAAATTTTCTCAACACTTGTTGTAGCAAGTGGTAAAAAATTAAGACTGACTTCAAAAGCATGTAAACCAAAGAATGTACAAGATGTTTTTGGTTTTTTACCATCAAAGTAGAAAAATCACCCAAATTCTTCAAATTCTTAAATCTATCATCTCTGTGCATATTGTCAATTTAGATATCACGTTGTTGCTCAAGAGAGAAAAGCTCTCCATAGGTAAAGTCGTCCGGATAAAACTTAACTCACCAGCTTTTCTTTATCAAACTCTTGGGATGAATCAAGAAGACTTAACGCAACCATACATATAAGTAAATCCGTGTTTATTTTTATAAAGTAGTCATTGAATTCTTGAAGCTACAAATCCAAAATACTATAAAAACAGTTGGCCTTAATAATGCATGTTGGCTATGTTGGTTCTCCTTCTTGGTTTCCTTAAATCAACAAAGTCTCTTTTTTTGTCACTAATTGGATCGACAAGTGCCCGATCCATAGCCTATAAATCACACCCCAGAATCCCTTTTTAATCTACTAGTGTGGTGGAAAGGAATCAAACCTTGGTGCTATGAGGCATTAGCCGGATCATCTTAACCACCAGACTAAGAGCAACTCGGCCAAGCCAATCATTTTAACATTTTGTTTCTTGCAAAAAGATGAAACTTTAAGCATAAGTGAATCTCATCCATCATCTCTAAATCTTTGTAACTCTCATTTAGTTGAGTCTACCAGTGACATAACATTCAAAATACCTTGATATTTCCTTTGCAAAGCCATGGATAGATTATCAGTTAGTCTCAAATAAGAAGATTTAATTAATAGCATATAAAACACATAATAAAATGTGGGAAAATAGTTTAGAAGATCATATGTTTGGCGTTTTTTGGAGTCTTCTAAGCCTTAATCTTGGATTTACTCAAGAACTTTAACAATAGAAGAAAACAACTCAACCAATCGCATCAATGTCCTATAATGAGAATCTCATCGAGTATTTCCTGCCCTTTGAAGATGATTTCTTGATTCAATCATGTTCTAGTGTTAATCTCACCACAACTAATCTTTTCTTGCCATTTTTCTAATAACTTTCTCGAATCATATCTTGTCGTTTACAGAAAGCTAGAACCGTATTTAACAAAGTAGGAACCATGTCAAAAAAGTCTCCAATATCAAAGTGTTTTTTTTGTGATTGCCTTTACTACTAAATGAAGCCGATTAGCATAACAATGGATATAATATGTTGTTTTATTTTCTCTAAGAACCAAAAATCTTAGTCCATTACACTCACCCTTCGCATTGTTTTGTCCATCATAGCATTAGCCTCTCAGCGTTTTCAAACTCATTTGGTATTTGGCAAACAAATCATCAATAGCAGATTTTAGAGAGACAAAATATGTGTTTTTAACATGAACAACCTTGATAATTTTTTCTTTCACTGCCTCACTTTTATCAACATATCAAAAAATGACAACATTTGTTCTTTGCGAGAAATATCAACATACTCATTATATTCTTTAATATAAGCATGAACAATATCTTTTTGAATCATTAGAGAAACCATCTGGTTATTTCTTGGAGCATTATTCAAAATGACCTTGCCTATAACATTAGTATGTTCTCTTGTGTACTTCACGATTTCTAAGAAGTTACCTTATTTTTCATCACATCATCTTGCTTAGATAGATAATGAACGATAGACTGACCTTGATCCATCAAGTTCTCACATTTTTTACTAGCATTATTGTGAGAACTGTTGGGTTTATCCACATGAGTGCTTAGTCTCTCAAGTTTATTTTAACTAGAGAAACCTTCTTTCATAAAAGCATCAGTCCACCTTGTTTTCTTACATCATCTTTAAATAAGTAGCAGTATAAATAAAATGCTTTTCTTTTGATAAGTTATAGTCTAACCAAGTACCATTCATGTCAAACAAAGCAGAACTAAATCATCTTAATGCATTTTCTATATGAACTTTCTTAAAATCATGGCTATATTGTTGACATAAACTCCCCGGCAATGGCGTCAATTTAATGTTCGCTTTGTAAACAGTCAAAGAAATACAACAAATGCAAACAATCATGACATTGTAGCATTTGAGGTTCGAATCCACATGGAGTTTAGAATTAACACGATAAGATTGCATGGAATTGATTCAAGCTAGAGAAGATAGATGATGATTTTGTAACACTTCAAACTAACAACTTAAATGAAAGCAAATGAAATATGACAAACAAGATTCAAATGATTAAAGCAATGGATCTAAGGTTAGGCAGCAAAAGCAATTGATTCAAGATATATTAGGGTTCATAACACAAGCACCATCCTAGGGCATGAAATGTATTCAATCTAGGTCAATCAACTCTCGTGGCATCAATCCCTATGCAAGCAATAGGAAACTAACACCCTCATTTGCCACCTAAAGCTTAACAAGCATGACACATAAGCTCATAACGACCATTTTCCACCCTAACAACATATTTACATAGATTTTCATGCATGTTTACATCAATTTTCTTAGCTTAGAGTTATATTCATTCATTCTAGAATAACTTTTTCTTTGATCTTTGCATTTTAGAGTTTTAGATAGATCGAGTCGCATATTAGTTCATTTTTAAGTCTTTTAGGTGGATTGGAGGTAAGCCTTGAAGGTGTGGAAGCTAAGGACCAAATCCTATAAGCAAAGACGCATCAAAGAGGAGAAGAAGAGTAGTCAAAGAGGATTCTCTAGCACCTACTCGAGAAAATGAGACAGAATGTTGACGTTGAAGAAGCTCCAAATTCTCGACCACTTGGTCGAGATTTCTGATCGAGATTTTTGTCCAGAGAAGTGACGAGTTGAGACTCCAAATTCTCGACCATAACTCAAGAAAATGACCGAGAAAACTCTCCAGAAGATCGACGAAGCCAAGCACCAAATTCTCAACCTCATGGTCGAGAATTATTATCGAGAAAATGTGACAGAACTGACCCAGTTTCAAAATTTTGACCACTTGGTCGAGAATCATGCTCGAGAATTCTAACACATCAATTATTTTCATTTTATCCAACCTGGTTTGTCTCAGATCAACCCAGATTTGTTTTGTAATGTCTTAAAATCCTAAGTTAAGGGCATAAACACATCACTCTTTTAATTTCAGCCACTTAGAACATTGAGACTCCTTTGAATGATCATCTTTTGATCATTCTTTTGAATCAATTAGAAATCTCTTTTATCTTACATCTCTTCTTTTCATTATGTTTAATCTCTTATCTTTTGTTTTGTATTTCATTGTTGAGATGTGTGAGTAGTTTTTAGAGTTGTTGAAGGCTTGGTAGATCCTAGGGTTAGATGATTGATTTTTGATGGTGAGGTTGTTAGATCCTTCATATTAGGTGGTCTTAATACTAGATTTAACTTGGTCATTGGGTTGATTAGTGAACTCAATGGCCTTGTTTGTAATGCTTATTGATCTTTGAATTGGAAAATGAGAGCTTAGCTTAATTGAATGATTGGTAAAGTGGTTAATGCCATGAGAGTGGGTTAATCTAGGGTTGTGTTCCATGTTCTAGGTTGAGCTTAATGGTGTCTTATTGCATCATTAGTTAGTTATCTTTTTCTTTGATCAATTGCCTTGCCTAAAGCCATTCGCCTTCGTATATTTGTCTTTGCTTCGTTATTGTTTTTGTTTAAGTTTATCTTGTGTTCGAGTTTGCTTAGTTTATGTTTAGTTTGGTTTTGGTTTAGGTTGAATAGTAGTAGTTATAGTTTTACTTTCACTCTTTTGGATTACTTTAGCTTAAGTGAGAATCATATAGTTTTATTGTGTTAGTTCTAGGTTTCGTGTGGATTCGAACCTCAAGTGCTTGCAATGATAGTTTTTTGCATTTGTTGATTTAATTGAGTGTTAAAAGCAAATGTCACTTTCCTCCCGTCTAGGTTCCTAGTTGATCAAATTGAACCTAGCATTAAGCATCCCTTGAGTGGAGTATTTATAAATCTAGCAACCCTAGCAACAAGAAATAATCATTTAACTCCTAGATCTACCTAACCTTCAATTTATTAGTTGACTATTCACACATATTCAAGCACAACCCAAAGCAAATGATAAACATGGTTAAAATGGTAAAGAGAAAGAGAGAAGAGGTTAAGAAGAAACTCTTGATAGGATAATGAAACAACAAACGCTTATTGATCCATTAGAAAATCTTCAAAGTCTTCTCTTAATCTCCAAACAAGTAACCAAAGGAAAAAGTTTGAAACTTTGCCAAAACTGTGCTAGAGAATGAGTTGGTGCTCTTCGTCCGAATCAGCGGCGAACTCGACCAGATAGGTCATAATTTGGCTTATGGGTACCATTCTCCTTCTCTTCATGGTTAAGTCCTTCTCTTCCCACAATCTACCCTCCTTGCTCTTTCTCCTTACTCCATGCCTTTTCTTTTTCACTCCATGCATACATGCTCCATTTCCATTTACTAAGGATTTCATCATCTAGAAAAATACTTAAAAATGAGAAAATATGCGACACTCTAATCCAATACTAAGATGGATGAATATGAGTTCTAAGTGATGAAGAAGAGGCTAAAAGATGCATGAAAAGATGGGTAATTGCAGTGTAGATCTATTAGGCAACAAAAATATTTTGCAACTAAGTATTTGCTTTTACGTATATTAGTAAAAAATTAGTAGCAAATTTGCGGCTAATTTGCCACTACACCGTATCGTCGTCGATTAGTACCACATATGCTACTAATTTTTTTCTACACCGCGTCGTCACAGATAAGTTGCAAAATACTTGCAAATTTGCGACTACTTTGAGACTACATCTGAAGAAGTTTCACTTTAGTCACAAATTAGTGGCAATGTAGTTGCAAATATTTGCTCATACTTGTGTAATCACAAATATTTGCTACTACTTGTGCATTCGCAAATGGCAGCCGCAAAATACATGTTTTTTGTAATGCAGACGGTAGACCTAAGACAAGGTGAAGAAAGCTAGTCGAGCTTATCTAGTAATAAGTCCATAGGCTGCAACACGAAATCAAACGAGCCTAGCCTAACCTAAGAACCAATGCACTATCAACTCCATGAATAAATCCTCTTTATACCTTACTTGAATCCTAAGATGAGTCAACCAAGACCAAGAATAATGAAGATTCCAAGAACCAAAATCGTAACTAGGAGGAGTAGAAGAGGACTCGAGAACATACTCAAATGCAAGCTAAGTGAAGAACGATCCACGAGTGTTGACCAGTATCGGAGTCAACTCTATCAAATTTTAATTCACCATAAGAGAAGTTGGCATCGCTCTATTAATAAGCTTGTGAATCCATGAATCCAAGACTATGAGGCTGGGTAGAAAAGAGTATCTCTGTGCATATCAGGACTCTATTTCCGTTTTGTCCCGCTCCCGTCCTGTAAATTCTCGTACCTTTCGGGAATAAGAAATTCTAAATTTTCGTTTGGGTCCAAAAATAATATCCAAATGGGTAAGGGAATGGGTCGGAAATATTTTTATTATGTTTATAAGTGAGATATATACAAAAGTGAATATAAAATTATACGTTCATAAATATTTAAATATTTTTTATTCAATAATATAATAATAGAATAAATTGATATATGAAGAAAAAAAATTGTATTTTGCGCATCTAGTAGGGATAAATTTTTGGTAATTAAGAGTGTGGACCAGATGATAATTATTAAACTCATTAGTCATCACATATGCCTAATGTGTTGATTGCTACAAGGCTATGAAGATACTCCATAAGATGAGTACTTGAGAGTTGAGATAAAGATGCACGTACATGAGAATATATAATTGAAATGTAATCTATGAGACCACATAAGATCGAGTTGGCTTGGGATCTTCATGTGCATGCGAAGATCATCATTGTTATATGGGGAACTGAATCAACGCAAAGCAGCCGCAATCTTTGAATCTTTCTTAGCCGAAAGCATCCTAAAAGTCTTCTTTGCCAGTGATACCGTACGTCTAAGTCAACACTGTCAAAAGAGATTACGTGAAATTTTATATTCCTTAAATATTTAACTAAGATTCGTAACTACACCTATTCTCTTTTCACTTTTTTTCTTCTTTTTTCTTTTTCTGTTTCATAATTTTAGAAATTGACATATAACTTCGATATATTTATTTTATTACCCAGTAATACTTCGTTTCAAATGATCATTTACAAATAGCCTTATCAAAAAAGATAGCTTGTAATCTATAAATTTATTTTTATATTAAAATTTTTTAATTATATGTTATTATATAATTTTAAAATAATTATTTAAATAAAATTTTACGTACTAATTTTATATCACTACACTATTCAACTTCTTCAGTGTTACCAACAAAAATTAATTTGCGAATCACTATGAACGATCGTTTTCAAATAAGATTTATTTCAACCGCTTACTTTAAAAAAAAATATCACTCCAAAGGGTATCACTACAAAGAATAAACTTCTCAAATTGTTAAAACACCAAATTAGGCTTCAATGCAGGTGTGTGTTATAGATATGTTAGATGAAAACTTAATGCAAAGATTGTGTGTGAAAACGATAGCCACCAAAACGTAGGAATCGAGTTGTGAAATGTCTCTGTGAAAATTTATGTCGTGTAATGAAATAAAACTTAAAACTTTCGAATATGAAAAGAATTGTGAAGATCGATAGTGAGATTGACAGATAAAGAGACTGGGTTATGGGATCTGAAAGATGGGCCTCAAAATAACACACTTGAGGTAACCAAGTGGGATATATCATATTATATAATATAGGACCCATTAATTCACATTGCCTTTGCGCATGCGTAATTCTCAATGAAGCTCACTACCTTTTACTTATCTTTCTACATCAAGAGCTCATCTAATCTCAAATATATAATAATATAGATAAAATTATGGAATCTATGCAGAAAATATTCTGAGTAAATCACGAGGGAAGACCAATCAAACTGAACAATCGTGAATCTTTTTCATTATTTTTTTTAACCCTTTATCAAAAAATAATAATGAAAAAGATACACGATGCTTAAAGTACTATCTTTGGTGGGGCAAGCTGGATCTAAATCTCAAGACCTCTACTTGGCTTGTCCTACTCTTACAATCACATGTATCTTTATTAATAACAAAAAGAGAAAGAACCATAAACCACGAAATATATATTATTAATTTATATAATCGAACTATTCATGCATAATAGATGCATGTACCACAAATTCGTTCTAAAAATAGACTCATGAACATGTGGAAAGATAAGTCTCACTATCATGTCAAAGAAATGATATTTTTCAGATGAACACGTTGTTTTGTTCTTTATATGATTAGTGATTGCGATATTCGTAGTGATATGTATCATCTGTAATTGTTTGAAAATTGGTTTTGACCACATTTAGTCAATGCTTATCTATCGTTTTCCTTTGGGCATATATATAATTAAATATAAGCAAACACTTAGACTTTTTTTGCGAATGTAACATGGTCTAGTCAAGCTGAAGATATTACCTACATACGATATGAAGAAAAATAATTGATCTATTTTAGATGAAAAAGTTGTCGAAGTCCGTAAAATCCGAGTTATATATCTCGTGTAACGGTTTAGGTTGGTATAGAACCTTCAAGGTCCTATAATAAAATTATTTATGAATCGCGGATCAATACTGATAGGGACCACGACTAAATCTCGAGTATCACTCTCCTCTATCTTTTTGTACCTTTTTTATTTCTCTTTGATATAACTGTTATGTTACGGAATATATGATATATCACCCAAATTTGGTTGATGATTTTGTCAGAGGTGACAAAAGATAGGAGCACGGTGAAGGATACACTGCATTACTTACCAATCTTCTTCCGATTTTTATTTTTTTTATGTTTTATTAATTTTACTACTGTATTTGAGATGTAATGAAGTAGATTAAATGCATTCACGCTTGTATTACTCTTTGTGTTTGGTATAGGTAAACTAAAGATAATTTCCTTCTTCTTTCTTTTTATAAATTAACCTACTTGTATGATATATATGAGTTCACACTTGCGATCGCAAAATATGATTGGTATTAGGACTTACATATGTTTGTTACACACATATATATAACTGTCTTAGCTGTTCGTACCGGTCTTAGCACGCTCGGCGAATACGAACGTCTTTTGTGAGTTCTGGCTGTGCCGCGATCGGCTGCCTACGTATCCTTTTCAGGAATCAAGCCATTTCGTAGTTCTGGTCCTTAAGTGATCATTTCCTTCGTTGAAATATTTCGTGGGTCGAGATCTTCGTATATCAAGTCTCTGACGATCGTCAACGATTGTTCAGTCAATTGAATTCGTCTTTGACTCCTCAGTATTAGCTTGCTTACGTTCGACGAGCACCTCACCACAAGGATGTTGTATGTTCGTCGAGACTCGTAAACGTTCGACGAACGCTTCACCACAGGGTGTTCAGGTTCGTCGAGACTTCTTTATGTTCGACGAACGTTTCACCACAGGGTGTATTTGGGCTCGTCGAAGTGATGCTCTGTTAAGATTTTTCGGTTGGTGTATTCTTTTTACATGTTACGTTCGTCGAGCTATTTCCTGAGTTTTGGGCTCGTCGATTCTGAGTCTTAGTATTTGTGCTCGTCGATCTTCAAGTGTTCTTCGTCTTTCTGGGTTTAAGTTGAATGTTCTTCAATCTTCAACCAGTTCTCTCTCTAAAATTCGATCCTTTGCTCCTTCAACTTAGCCTCCCTTTTATAATAGGCTCAAGATGAACATGGGCTCGTCAGTGGAATCCAGGTGTCACTCTGCATGTATGTCCGCTCGTCAGTGATGGACAGGTGGCGCCGAACGTGGGCCTTTTCCATTGTTGGACTTTCTTCCAAATGGGCTCTTCTTGTTGGGCCAGATTGGGCTATTCTATGATTTGGGTTCAGCAATTGGGCTCGACCCAATTGGCCCTGTACAATCAGTCCCCCCAAGTTTGTTAAATGCAGTTCATCTGCGCTTTGACGAACTGATATGATGCCACGTGTCATGCGTTTAGTGGGCCGTTCACTCCCCAATAAAGCGAACAGACACCAGGGTTCGAAGAAGGCTATAAATAGGAGCCTCCTCTCTTCATTTGCCTCATTTGCAACCTCTCTCTTTAAGGTACTTTCTCTCTCTAAATTCTCTCTTTCCTTTTTCCTTTTTGCCTTTTTTCCTTTCACGGGTTTTGGATCTTGCACTCGGCTTCGTAGCCTTTTATTCGCCGAAAAGATGTCCTCTTCAAATTCCGCTTCTACCGAGCGTGTGCTCGTCGATACTACTGGCATTACAATCGAACGTGACGGGCACGTTCGTCGTTTAGATATGGGTTCGGCTTCTAGGAACTTTGAAGGTGAAAATCCAGGGCTCGATGTTGAAGACGAGGCTGGTGTTTGTCAATCAGAAGGCGAAACAGCTCAGCTTCCACATTCTGAAGGAAGGATGCTCGTTGACAAGGGCGATTTTGTTCGTCGAGATGACGGAATGGGGAACCCATCATTTGACAACGACGACCAAAGAACGGAGTCAGCTCTCGACGAGCCCAATCGCCTCGCTATTATTCTCTTCACCGGTGGTTATTACATGGGACTTGGTGGGGCAAGTGGGTTCCGAGACGAACGTCAGCCAATTTTTGATGTTGAGTCGGAAGCTAGAGGTATGCTTCTAGAAATGGGAAACCTTGCTCTTGATGAAGACGAGCCGATGATGTCTCCACTTGGCGAGCGGTTCGTAAATTATTCTGGCGGTTCTCCTACTGACGAGCGTAGGGCTGGATCCTCTTCTTCTGCTCGTCGTGAGATTAGAAACCTGCAGGAGTGGTTAGACTCATTGCAGGGTCTTCCTTCTGCTTGCGACGAAGCATCTGTTCGTCAATTGATAGAGAGCCGCCAGTTGGGGGCTATTGAGTTCCTGGTTCCCCAACCTTCTGATCGTCCATGGCGTTCCCCTGAAGGTTATTTCTGCGTGTATGAGAGTTTCTTCTCCTGCGGACTGAGTTTCCCTCTTCCTCAGCTGTTCGTCGATTATTGTGACGAGCGTCAGGTCGCATTTACTCAGCTGGCTCCTACATCAATTCATAACCTGTTAACTTTCTCTTGGATGGCGAGCAGATGCGGGGTGGAGGTCGATGTTCAGCTTTTTGAAGAAGTGTCGACCATAGCACGTTGTACGGACTATCCCGGGGCCTATTATGTGAGTATGAAGCCCAAGTTTGAGATTATTTGCGGGTCGCCGAACAAGATCTACGATTGGAAGCGTCGATTCTTCTATGTCAAGATCAATGAAGCTTCCATGCTCGACGTTGGTCGAGTCTATAGGGGACTTTGGAGTGCCCTCGTTGGTCTGATTTTGACCTTTTAATTTTTCTTCTTTAATGGTTCTAATTGTGTGTAATAACATTTTCATTGTGCAGAACGTCATCAAGTTAGTCGTCCACAATTTTGAACGGAAGTTGACAGGATACGGGACTTCTCACATAGGCATTTTCCAGCAATCCTAGAAGCTCGTCTTCGTCGGCGATCTGCTCGTCTTGGTAAAGGTAAGCTCTATGACGAGCATGTTTTTGAGCTTCTTTTTTTTCTCTCTTTTTTTTTTTTTAACTTAGCGATATTTCAGAACCTTAAGAAATGGATTACTCTGCTCATCTTCGAGATTTGGCAAAGAAGAGGAAGGCTGAAGCGGCGGCTCGTCAGAGTCCTCCAAAAAGACCTGCAATCAAAGAGAAAGGCGACGAACAGGGGGCACCTTCTGTTGTAGAGAAGACGACAAATCGCTCCAAATCTGCTCCGAAGTCGAGCATTAGGAAGAGCAAATCCTCTATGCCTCAAGATGATTCTTCTGCTCGTCGATCTGACTCTCGCAAATTAGTCCTCTCCTTGGCAGCTGATAAGCCAAAGGAAAAGAGCCGTGACACTGTGGTCCGCTCGTCGAAGAAGTCGGGGTCGTCGAGTTCCTCTGCTCGTCCAGATTATCTGGATTTCCATTATGACGAACCGATGTCGTTCGTCAACCATAGACGAGCGTGCGGAGAATACCTCTACTCTGTGAGGAATACAGAGTCTCCTTTTCCTCCTCTCGATGAGCTGGAAGAAAAAGAAAAATATCTCGAGTATGCTCGCAGTAGAATTCGGGTAAATACTCAACCATTTACATTCTCCCTTCTTTTTCTTATTTGAACTAACGCTCGTCGTTTTGTTTGTAGAGCGATGCGCTTCTGAACCAGATGATCGTTGACTACCAGACCAAGCTTGCAGCTGCTCGCAAAGCTTTGGAGAAAGCCGGAGGAACTGAGCAGTTGAAAGATGAGCTCAAGATGGAGCAAGATGAGAATGCTCTTCTTAAGGCTCAAATTGAAGGCTTTAAGGACAGGGTCGACGGCCTTGAAAAGGAGAATGCTGGCTTGAAGGAACATCTTAAAAGCAAGGTGGGCGAGCTCGGCACCTTAAAGACTAACTGCAGTAAATTTCAATCAGCGAGCAGGTGCTTCAAGAGTTTGCATGAGACTCTCAAAGTCAAGCATGCGCAACTCCAATCGTCCATCGAACCTATTTCTGCTCGTCTAGAGAGGCTCCGCCGCTGCTTAGTTTTCCTTAATGACATTAAGGGCCTGTCTGCTTTGTACGACCAATGCGAAGGGACCCTTAAATGCCTCAAATTTCTTAAGGAAGAAGGTGTCGAGATTCCTCAGGACACACTCGATCTGATGGAGGATGATTTGAGGTCGTACGAGCTTCAAGTCAATGCCGTAGAGCCGTTCGTCATTGAGGACGAAGATCTTTTGCCAGCAACTGCTCCTGCTCAAGATGGTTTATCTGGTGAGGAACCTGAAGCCGAGACTGGGCTCGTCGTTCCAGCAGCCCAGCACAAAGATGGTCCAGCAGGTGACCAAGTGAAAGTAGGCGAAAATGAGCCTGGAAATGAAGTTGCTCCGACGAGCGTAGAGGCCCTCCCAGGTCGAACCGAAGACCAAGCTCAATAGATTGCAACTTTGGCTTTTGTACTTAGAAATTTTTGTATTTCTCGGCCTTTTGTATATCTCTGTTGTAAGACGTTCATCATTTTGGCGTTCGTCCGCTTTTTCCTTTTCTTTTGAAGACTTGTCTTTTAAACTTGTCTTCAAGTAATATTAATGAACTTCCTTTCATATCTTGTGCGATTCGTGCCTTAGTACTTCATATATTTCTTCGAAGCATTTTTGCACTGTGGTTTCCTGTCAATGATTTCAAGATCAAGAATTAACACAAAAGACTTAATGCTGTTGTGATAAAATTTACTAAGTTAGAAATGTGAAGAAAATTTCTAAGTCTTTGTGCCGAGTTTAGGCTCGTCTTTCTGTTGAAGTCGAGCGTCGAATTGACTTTGTGAAACACTTTAACACTTGGCACTGTGTTTTGAGGACTGAGCTTGTACAACACGTGGAACAAGGTTTTCATGCTCGTCGCTGTGTTTTGAGAAATGGGCTCGTTCAACACGTTGCGAGAGACTTGGCACTGTGTTTTGAGGACTGAGCTCGTTCAACACGTGGCACAAGGTTTTCATGCTCGTCGCTGTGTTTTGAGAACTGGGCTCGTACAACATAGCGAGAGACTTGGCACTGTGTTTTGAGGACTGGGCTCGTACAACACGTGGCACAAGGTTTTCATGCTCGTCGCTGTGTTTAGAGAACTGGGCTCGTACAACACAGCGAGAGACTTGGCACTATGTTTTGAGGACTGGGCACGTACAACACATGGCACAAGGTTTTCATACTCGTCGCTGTGTTTAGAGAACTGGGCTCGTACAACACAGCGAGACACTTGGCACCGTGTTTTGAGGACTGGGCTCGTACAACACGTGGCACAAGGTTTTTATGCTTGTCGCTGTGTTTAGAGAACTGGGCTCGTACAACACAGCGAGAAACTGGGCACCGTGTTTTGAGGACTGGGCTCGTACAACACGTGGCACAAGGTTTTTGATGCTCGTCGCTGTGTTTAGAGAACTGGGCTCGTACAATACAGCGAGAGACTTGGCACTGTGTTTTGAGGACTGGGCTCGTACAACACGTGACACAAGGTTTTCATGCTCGTCGCTGTGTTTAGAGAACTGGGCTCGTACATCACAGCAAGAGACTTGGCACTGTGTTTTGAGGACTGGGCTCGTACAACACGTGGCACAAGGTTTTAATGCTCGTCGCTGTGTTTAGAGAACTGGGCTCGTACAACACAGCGAGAGACTTGGCACCGTGTTTTGAGGATTGGGCTCGTACAACACGTGGCACAAGGTTTTCATGCTCGTCACTGTGTTTAGAGAACTGGGCTCGTACAACACAGCGAGAGACTGGGCACTGTGTTTTGAGGACTGGGCTCATACAACACGTGGCACAAGGTTTTCATGCTCGTCGCTGTGTTTAGAGAACTGGGCTCGTACAACACAGCGAGAGACTTGGCACTGTGTTTTGAGGACTGGGCTCGTACAACACGTGGCACAAGGTTCTGATGTCTCCGACCCGTTGGTCGTCTTTGGTTGGATTCTTTTGCTTAGGTGAATCTACGACCTGTTCACACAAACACATATATATATTTTTTATACAAGTGGCTGCACCGTGTTCGCCTACGTACCCTCTTTGAATGGGATCAAGCCGAACGTAGTTCTATTACAAATATTCATAGATAAAAAAAAGTCCTAAGTTAATAATACATGTGGGATCACATGTTCGTCGAACCACTTAGTAATAGTAACGACGCAAGTTTATCACATTCCAACTTCGAGGTATTGCTGTTTCATTCATCCTTAAAAGCTCGTAAACTCCTGGCTTGACGATCTTCGAGACTATGTATGGACCTTCCCAATTCTTGCCAAGTTTTCCTGCATTTGGTTCCATTGTGTTTTCAAATACTTTGCGTAGAACCAAGTCTCCCTCTTCAAAATAACGTCCTCGAACTTTAGCGTTGTAGTACTTTGCTGCCTTTTGTTGATAATTATAGAGCTTTAGCAGGGCCTGGTCTCGTAGTTCTTCTACTTGGTCTATTGAATCTTTGATCATAGCATTATTCAATTTTTGTTGTCTCGGAAGTTCCATTCTTCGTAAATTCGGGATATTCGCTTCGGCTGGCGCTAATGCTTCTGTTCCATGTGATAATGAGAAAGGAGTTTTTCCTGTCGTACTTCGGGGGGTTGTTCTGTACGACCACAACACACCGTCAAGTTCATCGGCCCATTTTCCTTTTTTGTCGTCTAAACGCTTCTTGAGCCCGTTGATGATGATTTTGTTTGATGCTTCGGCAAGTCCATTTCCTTGTGGATTTCGTGGCGTTGCTTTACTTAGACGAATTCGCCAATTTACGCAAAAATCTTCAAACTTGCTGGATATGAATTGTGAGCCATTGTCGGTCACTATCTCGTATGGCAGTCCGTGACGGCAAATGATGTTTTTCCATACAAACTTTCGAACATCCGCGTCTTGAATCTTTGCATATGAATCCGCTTCTACCCATTTGGTAAAGTAGTCGGTGAGTACCAATACGAAACGCTTTTGTCGGGAAGAAGGTAATGGTCCGATGATATCCATTGCCCATCTCATAAAGGGGTAAGGTATAGTGGTTGTTGCGAGAAATTCCGCCGGCGAATGGATGATAGGTGCGTGATGTTGGCATGCTTCACATTTGGCAGCAAATTTTTCGCAATCAGCGTTCATAGTTGGCCAAAAATATCCAAGTCGTCGAACTTTGAGAGCAAGTGATCGTCCGCCGGAATGGTTACCTCCTGCTCCTAAATGAACCTCTTGCATAAACTACTCACATGCATTTACGGGTTCCATCGGCTATGTATAGTTTGATATCTTCTCGCCAATCTACATGGTCTTTGACAATTTGATTTTCTTCGGGAATTTCTTCCGCAGGTTGGCTTTCTTCCGTTATGCTTAAACAAGATCCCTTTGACAAGTTTATGCTTGGAGCTTGAATACTCTCGACGGGAATAATTCTATGTCGATCTGGATCCGATGTTGATACTAATGCGGCTAATGCGTCAGCGGAAGTGTTTTCTCCGCGAGAAATTTTCGTTAAATGAAATTCCGAGAATTCCTTTGCTAGTTCTTATACCACTTTAAGATATGCGTCCATTCTTTCATTCTTTGCGTCGAATTCTCCGTTGAATTGGCTTGTCACAAGTTGAGAATCGCAATATGCTTCCATTTTTTGGAACCTTATTGATTGAGCAAGCCGTAATCTGGCGATAAGGGCTTCATATTCTGCTTTGTTGTTGGATGCCGTGAACATTAATCGGAAAGATTGTTCGATGATACTTCCTTCGGGTGATACTAGTTGTATTCCAACTCTTGCCCCGTGTGCGGACGATGATTCGTCTACGTATAATGCCCATTTTTCTTCGACGCGATCATCTTCTCGCAATTCTGGCTCTAGCTCAATCAAGAAATCCGCTAGGACTTGCGATTTTGCACTAGTTCTTCCTTTGAAATCGATATCGTACTCGTTCAACTCTATTGCCCACTTGGTTAACCTCCCAGATTGATTTGGACTATGCAATATCGATCGCAAAGGATGGTTAGTTAAGATTGTAATGGCGTGAGATTGGAAGTATGGACGTAGTTTTCTTGCCGATGTTATGACCGCCAATGCGAGCTTCTCCATTGTCGTGTATCTTGTTTCGGCATCATTTAATGATTTGCTGACGTAAAAGATTGGTTTTTGTTCTCTGTGATCTTCTCAAACTAATACTCCGCTTACTGCCGCGTGCGTCACCGAAATATAAAGATATAACGTTTCTCCGTCTTCGGGTTTTACTAACACTGGGGGTGTAGACAAATAATTCTTTAATTCCGCAAAGGCTAGCTCGCATTCGTCATTCCATTCAAATTTTTTGTTGTTGCGAAGTAGCTTGTAGAAAGGGAGACATTTGTCCGTGGATCGCGAGATAAACCGATTAAGTGCCGCAATTCTCCCAGTTAGTCGCTGAACTTCTCGCTTGTTTTTTGGTGAAGGCAAATCTGCTATTGCCTTAATTTGCTTTGGGTTAGCTTCAATTCCTCGTTTTGTCACTACGTAACCCAAAAACTCTCTGGATTTTACGGCAAAAGTGCATTTCGTCGGGTTCAGCTTCATTCCATATTGGTTGAGAGTTTCAAAGCATGTCTTCAAATGATCCAAGTGATTTTCAGTTTTTGCTGATTTGACGAGCATGTCGTCAATATAAACCTCCATGGTTTTGCTTATTTGGTCTTTGAACATTTTGTTGACCAACCGTTGATATGTCGCGCCGGCATTCTTAAGTCCAAATGGCATAACTTTGTAGCAATATATTCTGCGATCCGTGATGAATGAAGTTTTATCGCGGTCGCTGGGATGCATTTGGATTTGGTGGTATCCCGACAAAGCATCCATGAAAGATAATAGTTCATTTCCTGACGTTGCTTCAACTAATTGATCGATGCGCGGTAGCGGTAAACTATCTTTTGGGCATGCCTTGTTTAGGTCGGTAAAATCTACGCACGTTCGCCATTTTTCGGTCTTCTTTTTTACGACGACTGGGTTCGAAAGCCATTCGGGGTATCGTACTTCCATTATCTATCTCGCCTTCATTAATCGATCAACTTCTTCATTTACGGCTCGAGATCGCTCGGGGTCTAACTTCCTTCTTTTTTGTCTGACTGGCTTGAATGTCGGGTCAATGTTCAACTCATGCGATATTATTTTCGTACTTATTCCCGGCATGTTTTCTGTTGACCAAGCAAATGTTGAGATATTTCCGCGGAGAAATTTGATGAGTTCGGTCTTTATGTCTATTGAGACTTTTGAGCCTATTCCAACACACAACTAATTGATCGATATTGATTTGCTCGATCTTTTCCAAGATATCGACTTCGAGTTTTCGACCATCTTGAGCTTGCGTCGAGTTTGTGATCATAAAGGTTTTCCCTTTATTTCGAAGCTTGTGCTCCGTGATGAAACAAGTTCTTGCTACTTGTTGGTTTCCTCGAACGGTGCAAACTCCGTCATTTGTCGGGAACTTTAGACATTGGTGATAAGTTGATATCACGGCTTTCATTGTGTAGATCCATGGGGTTCCCAAGATAATATTGTAAATTGCCGGTTTGTCGACAACGAGAAACTTCACCCAAGTAGTCGTTCCACCAAGGAAAACGGGGAGTTTTATCGTTCCTATCGTCATGGTTGTATCTCCATCAAATCCCGTCAATGGGCGAACTGAATGTTTCATTTTAAAGTCTTTCAAATCCATGCGCTGTAATGTTTCTCGGAAGATTAGATCGACGAAACTCCCTGTATCCACTAATATTCGCGATAAATCGCAGTCCGAGATTCGCAATTCTATAACAAGTGGATCGTTGTGCGGCGTGGCGAGGCCTATCATGTCTTCTCTTGTAAAGCATATATTTTGCGCGGGGACCCATTTCGTTTGCCTATTTTCATTTGCTTGGTTTTGATGGTTTTGCGCTGTTCCTGCCTTTCGCTCGTAGCTTTTAATAGCTCGGACCGAATCCTTGCATTCAACAAGTCCACCCATTATCATATATACCTTTTTTCTTGGAGGCGGGAGCTTATCTTTATCATCGTTGTATGGTCGTTTAGATGAATTCGTCGAGATTCTCGCGTTTGATGACACATTGAGCTCTTTTTGCGCTCGTTCATCATTTCCTTTTGATGTTTCTGCGGTATTTTCTCCTCTTTCATGATGGTTTGTATTTAGGCCGCCTTTGTCGGGATTTTCCCTTTGATATTTTTTGAGGAGCATCCGTTGTAACTGCTTACACTGTGATGTCGCGTACCCATATCGCTTGTGAAATTCGCAATATGCTTGCATGTCCGGAGCATTGGTTTGGGCATCTTTGTTCTAATTGGAATTTGTATTCTTCTGAGTTGGTGCGCGAGGTGGTGAATTGACATTGAATGAATTCGCCTTGCTTTCATTTTTGGCGACATTTTTCTTATATTGATGTCGGGGCTCTTTACTTTTGTAATCTTCCTTTTCTTTATAAGGCTCCCTAATTGCCGGTTGGTTGACGAATCGAGACCTCTGATCTTCCACTTCGGCAAATTTGTTAGCACGGTGCAATGCATCTTCCAATGTTTGCGGGGTATTGATGTGCAAATCATCTTTTAAGTTTGAATCGTCGCATAATCCATTCCGAAGGGCTGGAATCGCAACATCATCTGTCATAGTTACTCTTGATACGATAGCTTTGAATCGTTCAAGGTATGATCGTAGGCTCTCTTTCCTGCCTTGGAAGATAGAGTATAAATCCGCGCTTGTCGTTGTCGGTTGGATATACATCGAGTAATGCTTGAGGAATACTTTCGATAGTTGTTTGAAGCTATCGATGGAATATGGTTCCAATTTTGAAAACCAATCTAGCGCATCACCGATCAAGCTTTCTACGAACATCTGGCAATAACCGGCGTCGTATTCTTGAGGAGTATATTGAGCTCTACCCATTGCGATTCCGAAGGCTGTCAAAAATCTGTTCGGATCTGTTTTTCCGTTGTACGTTGGGCATTTGATTTTGATGTTGTGCTGAACTTTAACCGCCAACAGTTGCCTTGTAAATGGTGAGTTTCGCGTCCTAGATAACATTTGGTCAATTTCGGGTGCCGAACTTGTCGCATTATGAAGTTGTGATGCCATTCTCTCCATTTCTTCTTTCATTGCCTTAATAGTTAATGTCTGATCTTCTAAACGGTCAAGCGATATATACGATGGCTCTATTGGACTGATGTGTAATTCTTGATATTGAGGTCTTTCGATGTGCCTGCTTGTCATCCGCTCTTCTTGTAACTCGATAGTTTGTTGATTTGGTCATATATCTGAGTTTGGTAATTCTTCAAATCGAACTCTTTGATGAGAGGAACGATCCGCGCTCAATGGAGTATCTCTTGTTCGGGCTTCTTCTAGTGCTGTAATTTTATTCTGAAATTCTTCGAACCTTTGATTCATATTTCGGGTTGCTTCTTCCGATTTTCTTAGAAGGGTTTGAAGAAGTTCATGAATATTCACTTGCTCATTAACTTGGGTTGGCAAGGCCACTTGACGAATCCGTTCATTTTCTGGATCGTCGAAGGGAATTTCTTCTCGTCTTTGAGACTGTTCGCTGTTGATTACTCCTGCTCGTAGCGACTGTTCGTCACTGCTTCGAATTCCATCTCCTGATTCGTTGACTTCCATCTTGACTCTTTGCGTCTTAGAAGATTCTTGTCCCCACAGACGGCGCCAATTGTTCGTACCGGTCTTAGCACGCTCGGCGAATACGAACGTCTTTTGTGAGTTCTGGCTGTGCCGCGATCGGCTGCCTACGTATCCTTTTCAGGAATCAAGCCATTTCGTAGTTCTGGTCCTTAAGTGATCATTTCCTTCGTTGAAATATTTCGTGGGTCGAGATCTTCGTATATCAAGTCTCTGACGATCGTCAACGATTGTTCAGTCAATTGAATTCGTCTTTGACTCCTCAGTATTAGCTTGCTTACGTTCGACGAGCACCTCACCACAAGGATGTTGTATGTTCGTCGAGACTCGTAAACGTTCGACAAACGCTTCACCACAGGGTGTTCAGGTTCGTCGAGACTTCTTTATGTTCGACGAACGTTTCACCACAGGGTGTATTTGGGCTCGTCGAAGTGATGCTCTGTTAAGATTTTTCGGTTGGTGTATTCTTTTTACATGTTACGTTCGTCGAGCTATTTCCTGAGTTTTGGGCTCGTCGATTCTGAGTCTTAGTATTTGTGCTCGTCGATCTTCAAGTGTTCTTCGTCTTTCTGGGTTTAAGTTGAATGTTCTTCAATCTTCAACCAGTTCTCTCTCTAAAATTCGATCCTTTGCTCCTTCAACTTAGCCTCCCTTTTATAATAGGCTCAAGATGAACATGGGCTCGTCAGTGGAATCCAGGTGTCACTCTGCATGTATGTCCGCTCGTCAGTGATGGACAGGTGGCGCCGAACGTGGGCCTCTTCCATTGTTGGACTTTCTTCCAAATGAGCTTTTCTTGTTGGGCCAGATTGGGCTATTCTTTGATTTGGGTTCAGCAATTGGGCTTGGCCCAATTGGCCCTGTACATTAGTCTTGATTTTAACATATTGTTTGTATCAACTAAGTGGTCGTGGTCTAATAGTTTTCACTTGAGGAGAAAGTTATCTCTAGTGGTCTAGATCATGGATTAGTTTTCTTCAAACGCAAAACGCTTGTATTTCACTTGGTCTTGGGCCTCTCCGGCTCTCGAGAGAACTACGGTGAAATAGAATGACGCGTAGACCGTCAATGTTAGAGATATCAGTCTTATGTAGAAAATGATGCGGGTTCGAATGAAGTTTACCTCATGGTTATTAGCTCTTAAGAGTCAACGTCGTAGAATCATCTTTTCTTTCATTTATTTTATGTACATATCGACAAAACTAGAGTGTTTTTAAACTTAACCCTTATGCATAATTCAAACTATATATTATGACTCGTTTTAAACGACAAACAAGTCTCAGCAAATTTTAAGCAAATCCGAATTTTACTAACAATCACCAAACAAAAACAAAATGTTACACAAGCCTCTCGTTAATTCAATAAAAGGTTACGAAATTTTTTTAAAAAAAATTGAAACGAAGATAGAAACTATTTAAATAAAACTGAGTCGATCGACGCAATAATATTAAGATTATTCTCTTGGGTAGTTATTATAACAATGGTAACTATAGCTCTTCTCTTCTTCTTCACGCTGTTGCTGTTGTTGTTGTTGCTGCTGCGTTTGTTGTGAGGAAGATGAAGATGGAGAAGACGTTGAGAAAGGTTGCTGCTGCTGTTGATTGAAGAGACTCGACGTGTAATACGATAAATTAACCTCATTGTTACTTGTAAGCAACTGAGCGTATTGAAGGATGTCTTGGTTATAAGTCATTGGCCACGAACTAGTAGTAGTAGAAGATGGACCAGCTTGAGGAGGAGATGAGTTCATTGATCCTCTTGGTGCATGAGCAATGGTGGTTGTGGTGGTTGTAGGGCCTTGAACACGTTCAGGGAAGTTGAGCTTAGCCTTGGTACCTTTGAATTTGAGGGCGGCTCGGTCGTAGGCTAAAGCGGCTTCCTCTGCTGTCTCGAAAGTCCCGAGCCAGACCCGAGCCGCTTTCTTCGGGTCACGGATCTCGGCCGCCCATTTTCCCCATGGTCTCTGCCTTACACCTCTATAGTGTCTTCTTCTTGGTTGATCTTGAAGTACATTTAACATAAAAACGTCATATACATATTTTTTTGTTAAGAAAAACGTTACATATTGCATGTACAAATTTACATACATGCATGAAGAAAACTATGCTACATGTGATTTTTAATTGCTAGTTGAGAAAAAATAGACAAAATTAAAAAGAAGAATCAATTAGAACGCTTATATTAAACTTTGCATAATTAGGATATTTAAATTGTAATTTAAATAAAATCAATAGCCAATTACGTATGTATACCAGCAAATTATTCAGTGAGTTAAACAGCCATATCTTGACATTAAAAATTCTTTTTTAGAACTACTAATAATATTGAACAATAAACATTTATTTATAGAAGAAATTGTCATTAATTTAACCTTTTTTGCCACTTTTTTTTACCATATCTAGAAAGAATAAGTAGATTTTTGTTTTACGTAAGATTAATTTCGTTGTCTTTATGTGTATAAAGGATACCATATTCTATACATATATTACAAAATCCGAAGAATTAATCTTAGTATATATATCGTGACTAACTATGAATAAAAGTATAAAGTAAGACTTAATATATATATCTTTGATAAAGACTTTAGGTATGAGTCGTATGAAATATTTTGGCCTTTAACGCAACTAAAAAAACGAGTTAATCATGTTAAACTAGTTCAAAGGACAACAATAAAGTTGATCGAAGACAACTAATGTCAAAAGAACAAAGCAACGTGCGTGGTCAATATTTCTCTTATCTTATTAGGTAGGAAGCCATATATATGTAGGTTTATATATATCTTTGACGAGTTATGACATGAGGTTTAATATAATATAAGATCTAATTTGTACTTTGAAATTAAATAAAAATAAATCAAGTGTAGATTTATTAAAATTAAAAATAGAGAGACACGTAGTAACCTGATCGGTGGTTCAATTCAAAGAGAGAAGTTAAGTTCTTTACGGGAAGTAAATTAAATGACAGATGCATTGAACTTCAACCTAACCTATACAAATTCCTTTTTTCCAACCCAAATTTAATTATCAAGTAAGAAAAAATCGAAAAATTGGTTATTAATAGTAAGTCTTTAGTTACTTAACTTATTATAACTTAAGGTACATATCCATCAGTTAGCTAAAAACGATTAAGATTATCTTAATTACAGACATATATATATATAGGATCTAAGATATTTAACTAATTACCTTGGTCTTGTTGAGGTTGATCCGATGTTGTATCAAGCTCTTGTTTAACCGGCGGGTTTGACCATCCGGCTTCTGGATTCTCGATGATCTCACGGCTAAGAGCGGAGACCATGGCGGTCACATCAGACTCGTTCCAATAAGAATTGTCTTCCGCCGCCGCCGCCGCCGCCGATTTTTCTTGTGGAGCCGGTCCTTTTCCATACCTCCGATCCACTTTTACAACAAGTTATCTATATAATTATGTAACACAGACCGAAAGAACAACTTATATGTTTATATGTATAAATCTTAGAAAGCAAATCGACTAAGGAATCTGTGGAGTGAGTGAAACAAGGAGCTGGATGAGGCTTGGTGGTGAAGAACAAGTTGGAAGCAAATAAGGGTTTTGTTTATAGGCTTATGGTATTATGAGATGACAAAAGGGTTTATAAAGAGAAGGATCTACAAGGCAAAATTTAGGATATAAAAATAATAATTAATTAAAATGTTTGTAATGGTGCGTAGTGGGACCGTTTCATTGAGTTCTCTTTTTCTTTTGCTCAATCTTCTTTATCTTTTTGTGTTTTGGAACTTAGCTTAGCATGTTTTGGAAGCAGTGTTATGCACAATTTAGGAATGAATGTGGAGCTCACATTCTCATCTTCTTTCCTTTATAATCACAATATTTGTTTTATTGATTGGTTTATGTTTTGTATTCTTTCCAAAATAAAGATAATGATTTGGATGCTAGATATTTTTTGAAATTTGACTATATATTGATTTATTATATATGTACAAAATGAAAATTGTCTACAATATTTATAAAAGTTTGTATGTATCAATAATCAATATGGAGCCAATTTAAGGTTTCTATCAAAGTGCGTATCCATTTGAAGATCATATATTCACATTTTGAGATCCATTTCGTTTTGTGTTGTCGCAATCAACAACTCAACAATTACAATCACATCTTGTAATTGTAGTTTTCTTTTTAGATCGCATTTGGTGTTACATTATTTTTGTCAGTTCAATTTATTTTATTTTTTTCTATTTTCGTATCTTTATATATATGTGGTTTCCATAGTGGAGTTATAAAAAAGGTAGACTAAAAAAATAGAAGGTTGACGCATGCTTAAGGGATTTATGAACAAATTGAAAAGAGAAATAAGGGAAGAAGAGAAATTGAAAAGAACAAAAGCGATGTGATTAGTGAATCCAAAAAAGGCCAAATTTTTTTTTTTTTGTCAACCTTACTAAATTTAGATCAATAAAGCCTGATCCATAGCCTAAATACTCAAATTAGAACTGGTGGGATTCGAACTACTCACATGGTATCTAACTAGATCAGGGACAAGCCAACTGGACCATCTGGTTCTTGGAAAAAAAAAAAAAAAAAAAAGTCAAATTTGAGAATATTAAAGATATAAAAATGGGACCCATCCAAGTCGAACTCTCAAAATCCGCTTCTCCTTTCTCCATAATTAGGGTGCACACATATCAAACCCAAATTATTCTAGTCAATTTCAAATTTCCTTATAGATTTTTTTGAGACTTCTTTAAAGCCATAGAATAAGAAACACTTTTGGATGGATTCTTGTAAGAGATCAAACTTTATCTAATCAAACTAGATTTTGTAAATATAATGGTTGGGGCGTAACTGACGCCACCATAAAGACGTCGGTGAAAAGGGGAGACCGCCAGATAATCCACTTGATGACTCGAGAATGTGGACCTCGCGAATGGTGAGTATGAGTTATGGTGGTATTATGACCCTGAAGGTTTTGATCGATGCTACTTTTGTCACGTCGAGGCTAAGTGTGAAATTCCCATAAGGGGAGAACAGTGAACTAGTAATTAATAACGATAGGGTCAATGTCTTAGCGGCGATGGGCGAACTCAAGAAACAATGTATGCTTGTAAGAGTATTATGTGGAAATGTGAGTATAGCAGCAATGAGTAAGAAATTTCATGTGTTGTGGAAACCACAAAGTGCTATATATATATATATGTGTGATGGACCTTCCACTTCAAATCTTTATGGTTAGATTTGAAGCAAAGAAGAAATATTTTGTTGCGTTGTTAAAGGGTGTGTGGAGAGTATTTAGAAGCTACTTTCTTATGAAGCTTGACCGCTGGAGTTTGACATTCTCAAAGAAAAGATTAATACCACACCAGTTTGGTTCTTCTTGATAATATCCCAATTAAATTTTATATTGGATCGATCCTTATGGCATTACTATAGGTCTCGGTGTACCAAAATCTGCATTGAAGTGAATCAACTAAACGTTTAGAGGGTTCCGATAGGATAAATGGATATAGATACTTTTTTATGCCACTTAGTTCACACTTTTCCAAAGGCAGTTCGGGTGACTGTCATGTTGTCTCCTCGGCCTACTGTGACGATTGTGGCTACACAAGTTAAAGAAAAATTTACAGTGGTGACGTAGACAACTCGTAAAGGAGATCTCCACCCCAAAATGTTGCCTTCACCGTGGGAGGCTCTCATAGTGAACGAAAAGAGAGATATTTTGGAAAATGCAAATCAGAATTGAAGAACAAATGAATTTAATAATTTGGGTATAGCCGCAGAGACTAAATCGGGTATGGAGTAATTGAGATAGACTGTTACTAGAAAGGAGAATGAAGTTTTGGGGTTTTTACCTGGTAGAAAGGTTTGCGGTGGAGTTAACCCAAGAAAAATAGATTGCCAAATTCGAGACTCTTGAAATGGGGAAGAAGTTAGTTGTGAGAGGCAGTATAAATAAGCGAGGTAGTGGAAGTATAATTTCAGATGGTGGTAAACTAAGATCAAAGCAAATACCGACTCGACCACACGGTAATTGGTTTTTGGTCCATTGAAAGGTGACTTGGGGGTGTCAAATTCAGGAAAAAGATTGAGAGTTGAAACAGAGACTGTGAGTAGACTAGGCTGAGTGTTTGTGAAAGATAATAATAACACCCCAAGTTTAGATGAGTTGGTGCATATTCAGGAAGCTAGACAAGGTTTGACGAGTGGCAGCTCAATAAATTTAACGTTAACACTAAAAGCACTTCTGAATTTCATAAAATGTTTATACATTATGTTTCTTCTCAAGTATAACTATATTGTCTTATTTATTTAACTAAACAACATTGCTTTCCTAACATATCTACCAACAAAATCATTAATCAATCTTTCCACATCTATTTCCTCCAAAATATCATTCTCGATTTTCATCAAAGCTAATCCGTTTAACCTCTTTTGTGTCATAGTCGTTCACAAATATACCTTTAACAATTTTAACTTGAAAAACTTCTTTTTGCATAAACAAAAATGACTGGAATTGTTAATAAATTCTATATGCAATAACTGCATTTGGAAAATATTTAAATCTCTCAACATGATTCAACATATCGATTGCTTCCATCTTAATAATTTTAACTCCTCTAAAAATAAATAACATCTATTGACGTCGAATACATCGATCTTTCTTTGAAACACATTCAAGATTATCACAACAAAATTACAAAAGAGTGTAGTTTATTTAGTTTATTTTTACAGAGAAAACCAAAATATTTTCATATAATTGATATTGTTCAAATCTTTTCTCTAGTGAAACAATAGCTTGATCTACCAACAAAACAAAAAAATGAGTTCAATACTCTTCTTCAACACATAAGGATATCACATAGCCACCAATCTCATCAAAATGTCTTTTTTTCTATAATGTTTTTTTTTCTATGAATAACACATTTCTTAGAAATGCAGGATCAATAACATTCTCAATAGCTATTTCCTTATCAGTTGTCATAGCATTTCTAAAGAGATCCAATCTCTTCCTCATCCTTCTCTATTTTCTAAAGTTATTTTCAGTTTTATTTTTGTATTTTCTAAGCTTTGTTAATTCGAATTTGGATTTGTAATCGTGTAAAATCACTCTAAGTGACATCAAAATACAGGGACTAACAGTCTGAGTCCAATGAATCCGATTGATTCCGATTAATACTCGTTCGATTTTGCTTTTAAAACTGCAAATCCATTTCATGTTTTTCCCAGTACTTTCCATGTTCTTCATGTTTATGTTTTTGGCCATTTTTGATCCAGAAAACATTAGTAATCCGAAGTTAAATTTGTTTGTGGTTTAATCATGTTTAATTTAAGTGAACCATATTTAATTCCAAAATCGTCATAACCAGATTATATTTCGGTCCAATTTAAGTGAACCGCAGTTCTTTAGTCCAAATTGATTTAAACTTAAACCAGATTAATTTTTGGTCCAAATTAAGTCAACCGGGTTATCCTGGTCTAAATCGATTTGCTCTGGTTCTAATTGATTTATTTGGTTTACAAAAAACCAATTCAAACAATTTCAATTAACATTTTTTTTCCCGATGCTTTATTAGATACCAATATCAAATATCATTTGATACATAACGTCTTAGAAAAAGAGGACATATATGATACAACTGCCATAGATGAATCTGGTTTAAAGATAAATGCTTAGCTAAACAATCTGTTACAGAATTACAACGACGAGGTATATGTGAAACTTGAAAGCTATCAAACATGCTTTTCCATTGCATCACACTAGACATGTATTGTTGTACTCTTAAATTCGCACCTGCTGTAAGTAAAGCCATGTATAAGATCAAATTATCTACTTCAAAAATAACACACTTATAGCCCAAACCCCAAGATGACTAGATTGCCCAAATCAAAGTAGTATCTTCTCCTTCCTCACAAAACTGACGTCCTTCAAATCGGCATGTTCCACATGACAAAAAAGTACCACACTAATCGCATATAACCCAGCCCATTTATGATGAGTGTAAGTCTTGATAATGAGACGCATCAAAGTTACATTTGACCCAACCACGAGGTGGAGGTCGCCAATGTGTGAATGGTGAAGAAAGATTTGCCCGGAGCTCATTGTTATGTACTGGAGGGGAAGGAATCGAAATCCATTCTAAAGTATCACGCAGCCCCAATTGCCATGTTTCATAATCGGATATAGTACGCGTATTATAGATTAGCGTGTTACGCGATTTCTGATATGCATGATTTTCACCATGTTTTGGAGTCTCATTTAGCTTACTCTGCATACATATTCACAGAATTCTCATGATTTTAGAGTCCTTTTAAGCTCATATTGCACACTTTGCGTTTGCATTGAATACATATTGCATATGGAGTAATTTCTAGGTACTTTGGAGCACTTTGGATCATTTTGGAGCAACATTGGACATGAGGACAAGCTTGGGCCGGATTGGAGTGCCAAACACGATCAAAAGAAATGACAAAGTGCTGAAATCAAGCCCACTCGACTTGACCACTCGACTTGACCCCTCGACCAACCCTTGGTCGAGTTCCACCCAAGCTACTGGAATGCTGAAAATTACATGCTGGAAAACATGACTCGACCAAGCAACTCGACCTCCAGGGTAAAGTGACACATTCTGGGTGCTGGAACATGAAGATTATGTGCTGAAACACACAACTCGACCCAAGGACTCGACCAACACCTGGTCGAGTCACCTTTCTGAGCTTTTATTTTGTTGACTTATTCCGTGTTTTGACTTTTAAGGATTTTGTGTTGTGGGCTATAAATACCCATTTACACCCACAAAGACTGACAGACATTGCTTCTAGTTTTCTCTGATTTTTTATATATTGAATGCTGGTTTTAATGATGATTAATTGAGTGTTTGTTTGTGATTTCTTCTTCATTGTTGTTTATCTTTCCCTTATCCTTCTAATCATGTCATTTACATTAGGTTTCGAGTTTAGTCATCTGCCCATGATTAGTGAGTAGTGTTCTTATGGGTGTTGAGGAAATGAGGTAGATTCATGTGGAACTAGGGGAATCCAGATTGCTTAAGCTTAATGTTAGTAGATTCTCATCAGATTTAATGAGCATAATGCTTGTTTCTTGCTAGCTACTTGAAATATGATCTTTGCATTCATCCACCTACCAAGTGTTCGATGAAATGTTTGAATGAGTTAAATTCTGTGATTTGCATTTCTAGCCTAAGGGATTAGATGTCTAGAGTGCTTATTGGCCGATGTGGGTTGTTTCTTTATACTTGTTGGGTTAAGTACCGTTAACGGGAGTTAGGTCTGGTTCTAGTTGAACAACGTTCAATAGTCACGAGAGTGATATTGATTGCGTTGAATCCTTGGTCTGAGATCATTGCCTATCGGTTTGTCAAGTAGTCTAGAGTCCCCTAGCTAAGCATGAATCAATAACCTTACTTCTCAGTGCCCAGCTTTCCGTTAATCGCTTATTCTCGTATTAATCGCTCTGTTTTTGTTTTTGCTTTAATTTCGCTTGCTGAGTTGTTTGCTTCTTGTTTCCGCTTTATTGTTATGCTTCTGTGCTGTGACATTTGATGAACTGAATACTGGCTTGGATTAGGTAGATCCGCATAGTTCCGATTGTTAGCAACATATTTGAGTTGGATTGACACCTATTATATTGCATCGACATGTTTGTATTCTAGGATTTGATTGCAAACCTGTGTAAAAACCTTGTTATCAAATTGGCGCCATTGCCAAATTAAGTGTTTGTTTGCTACATTTGAGACACTTGGATCTCTTGAGATCAAGCCCCCTTATTTCCAGAGAGAACTGACTACTTATCTCCTCTGTTTTTGTACGTTTCAGGACCACTCAACCTGCCACCTCGATCCACTCTGGTCGAGCAACAGTCCCTATCACCCCATTTTATCAACTCGAGTCTATTACTCGATTGGCCCATGTCGAGTACAGTTTTGGCGGTATGGAAAGCCCGACTTCAACACAATCACCTACACCAGAACCACCCCTGCGACGCCCAAGATACATAGGTGCCCACGACATCCCGCGAACTAATATCACCTGCTATGGCATTGTCCCTCCCCCCATTCCGAATCACACTTTTGAAATCAACAGCGGACTCCTCGCCAAGATACAAAACCAACGTTATCACGGTCTTGCTGACGAGGACCCTCTCGATCACCTTGACGACTTTGAGAGAATCTGTAGTCTTACTACAATACATGGAATCGGTGAGGACACTGTCAAGCTAAGACTTTTCCCTTTCTCTTTAGGCCATAAAGCGCGTCATTGGGAGAAGAACCTACCACCAAGCTCTATAAATACATGGGACGAGTGTAAGCAGGCCTTCCTCACCAAATTCTTCCCCACTTCTCGGACCGCCGGTCTCCGCCATAATATCTCTAACTACACCCAACAGGAAACCGAACCCTTCTCTGAGACATGGGACCGTTTCAAATCCTATATCAACCAATGTCCTCACCACGGGTTCACTCCCGCATCTCTACTCAGTACACTATACCGAGGGGTCCTACCGAAGACTCGTCTACTTCTAGACACTGCCAGTAACGACAATTTTCTTAATCAAGAGGTCGATGCTGGATGAGACTTAGTCAAAAATCTCGCCCTGGCATTACCGCGTCATTGGACAATCTCCGACAATTCCGATTCTATATGCACTCAGGACATTACCGCCCTAACATCCCGACTAGATCAGCTCATTTTAGCAACCCCCTCATCACAAGTTACTCCTATCTGCACCGCTAAACTAGTTACCGACGACGATGCATATCGAGTTGAGGAAATCAGTTTCGTGCAGTTCGAGCCGAATATGTTTCGGATACTAAGGACAATATCAACCCAGAGGGGGAGAATAACCTAATCAATGCTAAACATCACACTCCAGGCTGCTCGACAAGGCCACTCGATCGACAAGCACTCGAGTAGAACCCAGGGATGGAGAAAAACCACCAAGAATGAAGCTTGCAACCATACTCGATCAACCACCTCGCCTAGACACGACTCGAGCCACTACTACCGACGCTGTAAACACCCTAAATCCTACAGAACAGAACAAGGCATTCACTCTCCCGCCGTACAGACCACAACTGCCTTTCCCCAGAGATTTAAGAAGGATTTAGCCGAGAAGTATAAAGCCCTCTTTGACAAGCAAATGAAAGACATGGAGATGAAAATACCGCTCTTGGACGCATTCATGTTGATGCCCCCTTACCAAAAATTTCTGAAGGATGCAGTCAAGGAAAGAACTAAAGAAGTAGAGGGCATGGTCGTGCTTACCCATGAAATCAGTGCTATCATCCAGAGGAAGGTAGTTCAAACGAAGCTAGACGATCCAGGAACCTTCACCATCCCATGTGCTTTAGGCCCGTTATCTTTCAATAAATGCCTTTGTGATTTAGGCGCATCAATCAGCCTGATGCCCCTCTCGGTTGCCAAGAAACTCGAATTTGATGATTACAAGCCATGCAAGATAACTTTAATGCTTGCGGATAGATCGGTTAGAATTCCTTATGGTGTGCTAGAAGACTTGCCTGTGCGCGTCGGTAACGCAGAAATACCTACAGATTTCGTGGTTCTAGACATGGACGAGGAGCCAAAAGACCCACTACTTCTCGGTAGACCCTTCCTAGCAACTGCCGGGGCTATAATTAATGTGCCAAAGGGAGAAATCTAGCTGAACCTTGGAAAGGATTTCAAGATGACATTCAATATAAAGGACATCATGAGGAAATTGAAAATCGAAGCTCAGCTGTTCTGGGTACAGGAGATGGACACACTAGCAAATGAGTTATTGGAAGAGCTAGCAGAGGAAGACGGTCTTAAAACCGCTTTGACAACGAAGGACACAAAAGGGTATCTTCATATCGAGATGGAAGGGTATAAATAGTTGCTGGACTCCAATAAACCGATTCAAGGGCCGAATGTGTTTGACAATCTGGGGAGAACAAGCTTGCAGATCAAGGAATCAACCGGGATCAACTTGTCTCCAGCTAAGTGCTGCCATAGAGCATACTTGCCCAACTCAACCTACAGGTGGTCGAGGCCAACCAGACCACCGTTAGCGATGACTGGTCTGAGCTTAAGGCCCCAGCAATTGAACTGAAACCGCTTCCCGCTGGGTTAAGGTACGCTTACTTAGGCCCTAACTCTACCTACCCTGTTATAGTTAATGATGCCCTGAATGATGCCGAATTAAACATGTTGTTAACAGAGCTAAAACAGTTTAGAAAGGCTATAGGATATTCTCTTGATGACATTAGAGGCATATCACCTAGTTTCTGCACTCATAGGATACATTTCGAGAATGAATCCGCATCCAGTATTGAACCCAAAGGAGATTGAACCCAAATCTGAAAGAAGTTGTGAAAAAAGAAATACTTAAGCTGTTAGATGCTGATGTTATTTACCCGATTTCCGATAGCAAATGGGTCTCTCCTGTTCATTGTGTGTCTAAGAAAGGGGGTATGACTGTGATTAAAAACGATAAAGATGAATTAATCCCCACTAGGACTATCACTGGCCATAGGATGTGCATCGACTATAGGAGACTTAATGCCGCCACTAGGAAAGATCATTTCCCGCTCCCATTCATTGACCAAATGGTAGAAAGGCTAGCTAATCATCCATATTATTGCTTCCTTGACGGGTATAGCGGATTCTTCCAAATCTTCAAACACCCAGATGACCAGGAAAAGACCACCTTTACTTGCCCGTATGGCACTTTCGCCTATAGGAGAATGCCATTCGGTCTATGTAACGCTCATGCAACATTTCAACGATGTATGACATCTATCTTTTCGGATCTGATTGAGGAGATGGTTGAAGTCTTTATGGACGATTTCTCCATCTATGGCTCTTCCTATTCCTCGTGTTTGTCAAACTTGTGCAGGGTCTTAAGCAGGTGTGTGGAGACTAATCTTGTGCTCAATTGGGAGAAATGCCATTTCATGGTTCAAGAGGGTATCATTCTGGGGCATAAGCTATCGGAGAAGCGAATTGAAGTTGATCAAGCAAAGATTGAGGTTATGGTGCAACTTCAACCGCCAAGAATAGTCAAGGACGTACGAAGCTTCTTGGGACATGCTGGTCTTTACAGGAGGTTTATCAAGGATTTCTCCAAGATTGCAAGACCACTGACTCGCCTGCTCTGTAAGGATACGGAGTTCACCTTCGATTCTGAATGCCTTGAGGCTTTTTTGAAGATCAAGGAATCATTGGTGAGTGCACCGATTGTCCAAGCACCGGATTGGGATCTGCTGTTTGAAATAATGTGTGACGCAAATGACTACGCCGTGGGTGCTGTACTGGGGCAACGGAAGGATAAAAAACTGCACGCGATCTACTATGCAAGTAGAACGCTTGATGATGCTAAGATAAAGTACGCCACCACCGAGAAGGAGCTTCTAGCAGTTGTCTTCGCAGTCAAGAAATTTAGATCCTATCTTGTCGGATCCAAGGTAATTGTCCACACGGACCATGCTTCCCTGAAGTACTTAATGAAGAAGAAAGACGCAAAACCGCGACTGCTGAGTTGGATTCTATTGCTTCAAGAGTTCGATATGGAAGTTGTGGATAAACCAGGGGTAGAGAATAGTGTAGCCGATCACCTGTCACGGATGATTGTTGAGGATTCGACCCCCATCAATGATTCGATGCCGGAGGACAACTGATGAGTCTCAAAACAACAGAAAAACAGCTTCAGATGAGAGATTCGACTGAGCCACTCGGCCAGCTGGCAGTCGAATCTAGTGCCGAAACACACAACTCGACCAACCAGCTCGAGTTACGATAACCCGAGTTTGATGCTGCAGCTGTAGAACGTCACTTCTACCCAAAGAATAAGCTGGCTGGGGGGTCTGTACCGTGGTATGCGGATCTGGTGAACTATTTAGTTGTTGGGGAGGTGCCTAACTGCTTGAACCCTTATCAGAAAAAGAAGTGTTTCAGAGATGTGAACCACTACTTCTGGGATGAACCCTACCTGTACAAGAGAGGGCCTGATGGACTGTTTAGATGATGCATCGCTGAATGCAAAGTCCAAGGAGTGTTGGAACACTGCCATGGTTCATCGTACGGTGGTCACTTCGCTACGTTCAAAACGGTTCAGAAAATCCTGCAATCCGGTTTGTGGTGGCGAACAATTTTTAAAGATGCACAAGGTTTCATCGCAAGATGCGATCCATGTCAGCGGATGGACAATATTAGCAAACGGAATGAGATGCCACAAAACCCGATCTTGGAAATTGAAGTCTTTGACTGCTGGGGAATCGACTTTATGGGACCGTTCAACCCACCCTCACACGGGAACAAATACATCCTTGTTGCCGTTGACTATGTCTCTAAGTGGGTCGAAACTGTAGCTTACCCCGCCAATGACGTTAAGGTCACAATCTTCCCCAGGTTCGGAATCTCGAGGGTAGTAATTAGTGATGGCGGTTCCCACTTTATCAATAAGCTGTTTGAGAGTCTGATGCGGAAATATGGGGTTAAGCATAAGGTGGCTACACCCTATCATCCACAAACAAGCGGCCAGGTGGAAGTCGCAAATAAATAAATCAAGGCCATACTCTCGCGAATTGTCAGCGTATCAAAGAGAGACTAGGCAGTAAAGCTAGACGACACATTATGGGCTAACAGAACGGCTTACAAAACCCCGATCGGAAAAACCCCCTTTCAGCTTCTATACGGCAAATCGTGCCACCTTCTAGTGGAGATCGAATATAAAGCAATCTGGGCAACAAAATACCTGAACATCGACCACCGGACAGCTTAGGAAAAGCGGCTCATAGGCCTAACCAAACTGGAAGAAATAAGACTCGACGCCTATGAGAGTTCAAAGATCTATAAAGAAAGGACCAAAGCTGCACATGATAAGAAGATCAAACCCAAAAAGGTCGCCGCTGGCAGCCAAGTGCTTTTGTTCAATTCGAGGCTTAAGCTGTTTCTTGGGAAACTAAAGTCACGATGGTCTGGTCCGTTTAGGGTGAAGGAGGTCTTGCCATATGGTGCCATCACTTTGCTCAACAAAGACGGAGGTGAATTCACGGTTAACGGCCAGAGAGTTAAGCCCTATTTGGCCAACGATGCAATCCCCGAGAAGACCTCTGCTCTTCTCGATGAACCGCCCCCGCTTTGAATATGGAGGAGAGTCAAGCTTAGTAACTATAAAAAGCTCACTTGGGAGAAAATCCCATGGTATCCTTGTACATATTCGCTTGCAGCTTTTCTTTGTTTCTTTGGTATTTCTTGTGTTTTAAGCTCAGGGGAAGTGTGTGGAGCATTATAAAGTTGAGTAAAGCTGATTCTGGATGTCACCTATTGAACTCGACCCCCACACTTGATCACCTTCAGGTCAAGTTCAACTCTTGCACAACAGCTGGAGCCAACTCGAGTGTTACACTCGACTGAACGAGTCGAGTAGACCGGATTCTGGCACAAATAATTTCAACTCGACCCTCCTTACTCAATCAATCTGGGTCGAGTTGACCATTCACCCAGCAGTTGAGCCTCACTCGAGCATGTAACTCGACCAAACAAAGGTCGAGTTAAGGCAAAACGTGCCCCAAATTCGTTTTCTAGTCTCCAACAAGGTACCAACTCCCTTCCTTCACTGTAAATACCACTGCATTTTTCACCTTGTTGCTGGTCTAGGATTCTCCTTCAAGCTTTTATACACACAAGGGACTGTGTGATTTAAGTTTGGGGGAGGGTTCTAGAGGATATTAATCTATGTTTTCTGTGTTCTTAGTTTTGATTTTCATGCATTACATTCATAGCATAAAAATTCATTCAGATTTTTCATTTTAAGCATTGCATAGCATACAAGGCATAAAAAAACCAAAAAAATCGAAAAACCTTTTCAAAAATACATAAAAAGAGTGTCATATAGCTGCATTCATATAAGATTGAGTCTAGTATTGCATAGGGGATTATGATGTCCATGCCTGTTTGCTGCATGATTTTCAGTCTGAAATGTAAAACCGCACCATGCTAGGAAAGTGTAGCTTGAGCTCTCATGCCTGATTGAATCATGTTGCGATCTGATGCTCATCCTTGTTTAAAGTGAAAACCGTAATTTGACTGATTAATTATCGAGTATATGCATTGATTTTAAGCTTGTGGATTACATAGAATATTTGGATTTCCTTTATCATCATGCATCTATCTTGTTAATCCAAATAGACTCCCACCATGCACCATACCTTCTTTCAAACCATTCACTGCTTGCTGTGTGTTTCGTGAGGTCTCTTTTCGGTTTAAACTTGGCATAAAGTGTTAAGTGAGAGCCGACAAAAGCATGGCTTCATGTAGATGTTGGTCCACGATTTTTGGACCAAATAGGATTAGGTGGTTTTGATTTTGGGTGTGTGAATGTTTATGTCTAAGTGGAAACAGAATGAAAAGAAAGAAAAAAAAGAATGAAAAGGAAAATGCTAAGTGAAGGTTGTCTAAGGAGAAAGGGGCTGGAAAGTGTTTGAGGAAATCTAGTAAAGGTTTTGGGTAATAAAAAAAAGAAAAGGTTCTATATAATGAAAAGAAGAAAAAGAAATAAGAAGAACCATGTGCTGTAAACATTTAAGTCCCAAACCGCTAGAAAGCTGTAAGAAAGAAGTCTTGAATGAAAAAAGGTAGACTAGGATCAGATTCTGGGGTTTAGATTGCTAGGATGAAACCAATATGGGTATATTGGTAGATGAAGCCATGTTTTTGTATACGCCTATTGGTTCTCACCTTTAGCATTATGCTGAAACTTAATCCATTTCATTGAGTGATCCATGTGCATAGATTGACTAGTTACTATATAGAGATCATTCTAATCTCTAGACCTTACCCTGAGCCAAACAAGTTTTTAAATCATTGCATATGCTCGATTCACGGTTCTGTGCTAATTGAATGTTAAAAGGATTAGTTGAAGTGAATACATGTGTAGGTTTAGGCTGAACTTCTGCTAGATTGTGATTGACATGGCTAAAGTTTTCAGAGTACGATTTGTCTAATTGTGCATCTTATTGGCTCTGAATCCCCGCTTGCACCCTCTCTTCCATCTTAGTTCAGTTTGTTTGCTTGAGGCAATCAAGATCTAAGTTTGGGGGAGTTGATATGCATGATTTTCACCATGTTTTGGAGTCTCATTTAGCTTAGTCTGCATGCATATTCACAACATTCTCATGATTTTAGAGTCCTTTTAAGCTCATATTGCACACTTTGCGTTTGCATTGCATACATATTGCATATGGAGTAATTTCTAGGTACTTTAGAGCACTTTGGATCATTTTGGAGCAACATTGGACATGAGGACAAGCTTGGACCGGATTGGAGTGCCAAACACGATCAAAGGAAATAACAAAGTGCTGAAATCAAGCCCACTCGACTTAATGAGCCTAATGCTTGTTTCTTGCTAGCTACTTGAAATATGATCTTTGCATTCATCCACCTACCAAGTGTTCGATGAAATGTTTGAATGAATTAAATTCTGTGATTTGCATTTCTAGCCTAAGGGATTAGATGTCTAGAGTGCTTATTGGCCGATGTGGGTTGTTTCTTTATGCTTGTTGGGTTAGGTACCGTTAACGGAAGTTAGGTCTGGTTCTAGCTGAACAACGTTCAATAGTCACAGGAGTGATATTGATTGCGTTGAATCCTTGGTCTGAGATCATTGCCTGTCGGTTTGTCAAGTAGTCTAGAGTCCCCTAGCTAAGCATGAATCAATAACCTTACTCCTCTGTGCCCAACTTTCCGTTAATCGCTTATTCTCGTATTAATCGCTCTGTTTTCGTTCATTGCTTTAATTCCGCTTGCTGAGTTGTCCGCTTTATTGTTGTGTTTCAGTTCCGTGACATTTGATGAACAGAATACTGGGTTGGATTAGGTAGATCCGCATAGTTCCGATTGTTAGCAACACATTGAGTTGGATTGACACCTATTATACTGCATCGACATGTTCGTATTCTAGGATTTGATTGCAAACCTGTGTAAAAACCTTGTTATCAATTTCCAAATTCGCCAAAGAAGCCAAAAAGGAAGTACCTATGAACATCTAGCAGTTGTTTATCGTCATAAATTGATAGTAAAAATCTGATCTTATCTTCAACAGACACTGCAATATCAGATAATATGGTACATGGAACACCCGAAAGCCACCAAACTTGCATTGCATATGTATATGTAAAGAATGTATGATCCGTCATTTCAAACTGATCACAATAGCGAACACATGAAGATGACGTTTGTATATTACTTATAGCCAAGTTTTTAGCTACTCGTAAGGCATGAGACAAAAGCCTCCATATAAAGTGTTTTAGTTTCGGCATAATGTCCAATGACCATAGCTTGGTAGTAATATCACGATGCTGAGCAAGCGGAGCACGATACTCATATTTATCCTCAAAGGGTTTTGAAGCCTTATGATAACCTGATTTGACTGTGTAGTGTCCATGTGATGTATAATTCCAAAGCATTGTGTCACTAGTAGATGTCGCTGGTAAGTATAACTTAAGTATTAAAGAATGATCTGATGGATCTATGAATGCCTTCAAACTGTTGATATACCATTACCCTGTTGTGGGGTCTATTAGATGAACTACACATCTGAGTTGACAAACCATCACCAATACTTATCCGGAGGTAAGAGTAGCGGGGGTAGGCTGCGTTGGAAACTAGGGATCGACACCAATCTGAGTTGACAAACCATCACCAATATTTATCACAGTCATTGCCGTAATAACTGAGCACCATACAATAAGAAGTTCCAACCATATGAACATTGTCTGGTACGTGTTGGATTGAAAACATCTCCTGTTGTAAAATAACGTGCTTTAAGAACCTGATACAAGTGACTCTCTGGCCGACGCATTATTTTCCAAAGATGATTAGCCAGCAATACCTGATTAAATTGTTGTAGTTTACGAAAACCAAGTCCATCATTCCTGTTTGAAATAGTTAATTTCTTCCAAGAGACCCAAGGTAAGCGTCGTCGATGTTATGTTGTACCGTACCAGAACCGGCAGATCATTTAGTCGAGAGACATGCAGATGAAAACATGTCATAGAGTAGACATGCATAGCATACGATACATCTTTGATGAGAGTTTCCTTTCCAGTAGGAGATAAAAATCTTGTTTGCAACCCATTAATCCGATTTAGAACATTTTCCTCAATATAACGAAGCAAAACTTTCTTATTCTGCCCAAACTATTCCGGTAGTCCTAAATATTTACCACCTCCTCCGATATTTGGTATCCCTAGAATCACTTGTCTCGTACGCCTTACTGATCTCCGTCTTAACAACCATGTATGCTTTTGAACATCTTTTTTTGCATTTTTAGAGCATGGTAAGCTTCATGCGCCAGCATTAGGGGTGTTACGGAGCGGATATCCGGTCCAATTTGGCCGATCTGTATCCGTATCCGTATCCGAAAGGACCGGATATCCGGCCGGATATCCACGGATATCCATTTTTTATATATATTTTCTAAATGGGCCGGATATTTCTTAAATGGGCCGAATATATCTTAAATGGACCCAATATTTCTTAAATGGGCCGGATATCCGCTCCGTATCCGCTCCGTATCCGGCCCATTTAGGTTTGGATCCGTATCCGTATCCTAAATGGGCCGGATATCCGCTTCGTATCCGCTCCGTATCCGGCCCATTTAGGCTTCGATAATGGGCCGGATATCCGGCCCATTATATCATCCGATCCGTATCCGTATCCGTATCCACCGGATATTTAAATTTTCGATCCGTATCCGTATCCGTTTGGTCCGGATATCCGTGTTACGGATCAAAATTCGGATACGAATATGGATATCCGGCGGATCACGGATCATGATTAACACCCCTAGCCAGCATGACATTATCAAAAATTGAGCGGCCAGGAATAAAGGCAGACTGATATTCCGTAACAACAGAGCCTAGGATACTTTTAAGTCACCGAACGAGGATCTTCGATATAATCTTGTAAAGCACAGTAAAAAAGCTTATCGGTCGGAAGTCAGACATACCTCTTGTCGTGTACACCTTCGGGATTAAACAAATATTCGTTTTGTTGGAGTCGTGGGGCATAATTCCAGTTTCAAAGAAACATTGCACCTCCATTGATACAGCTGGCCCAATTGTTGGCTAATATTGATGGAAAAAGCCACCGTATCACCATTTGGTCATGGCGCTTGAGTTCCACCAATTTCAAAATGGCATTACAAACAACCTCATTCGTGGTTGGCCCAATAAGTGTCGCATTCATCTCCGTCGTAACCACAGGTTGAACCGATTGTAAAATGGTATTGTGATTTTGGTATTGGGAAGGTGTAAAAAGGTTTCGGAATAAATTAATGGCCTTCGAAGCTATAGCCTGATTCCCATATAGAACACGGCCAGTTGAAGACTGAAGTGAAACTAAACGATTATGAGCTACTCTATTTTTAGTGGATGCATAAAAAAACTTTGTGTTATGATCCTTTGTTTGCAACTATCGTACCCTACTTTTTTGTGCCCAAAAGATTTCATCTGCCCGATAAGCTTGTTGTAACTCATTCTTCTTCACATATATATCATTCCGATCCACCCTTGAATCATTTTCCATCTCATCAATGTCATGGATTAGGCGGGATATCAAAGCTGATGACTTATAATTTGACTCATGTCTCCATTGAGAAATCATGGACCAGCAATGGGACAAGCGATTCATCACAGAAAGTGTAGAGTTGTCCGTAGGCCAATGGACATCAATAATATCACGTATTTCCGGCTCTTGACATAGCCTCTTGTCAAATTTAAATTCTTTCCTACCAACTTCAGCTGTATATCGAATCTTGATAACACACGGTCGATGGTCCGATCCAGTCATAGAGAGAAACTCTGTCTTCGAAGTTGAGAATTTGGCCCTCCATTCATCATTACCGAAAACACGATCTAAGCAACTCTTAATCAAATATTGTCTTCTTCGGCTAGTCCAAGTAAAATTGTCTCCTTTGAAAGGTAAGTCTTGAAGACAACACACATTCGTCATTTGTCTAAACTCCAAACATGTCCAATCATCCCGTAATGGTTCACCAGTTGTCTCATTTGGATAATGTATGGCATTGAAGTCGCCACATAAAAGCCAAGGACCAGATCGATTTGTTGTTATATTCTCGAGTTTCTCCCAAAGATGTTGACGCAAGGTCTGAATTGGATGACCATATACGCAAGATAAATAGAAAGAAAACTCGGTATTATTTATATAACAATCGATCATTCTTACCTCAGATGAAATTACTGAGATCGGAACAGTTTTCTTCCATAATAAAGCTAAGCCTCCTCTAAATCCTAGAGGCGATACACAATGCACATTATCATAGCCTAACATAGCCGCTACATCATGAACTACATCGTCTGCATTCTTCGTTTTCACCAGAAAGAGTATGTCCGAGGCATAGCGCTTAACTATACCCTTAAGGCATTAAACTACCAGGGACCCTTTCAAGCCCCGGCAGTTCCAGAAGGTTGTATTCATGCTGAACCCAGTGGCTTAAGGCCCACCGTGCCCTCACTAGTGCTTGTTATAGGAGTTGGCTCTCCATCATTAGTATGCAGAACCAATTGATCATGTCAACAACATCTGATTGATAGCATAACCTCTTCGTAAGACTTTCATCTACATCATCTCGAGTACGAATGTGCCGATAGTTACAGCGCACCAAATTTGGAAGAGGAAAAGAAGCATCGCGTTAAGGAGAAAAGGAAGCCTTACATTTCTTACCCATCAGAGAGGCTTCAGGATTGGTGTCATCGTCAATTTCTTCCATCGCTGGCTCAGGACCACCGGTTGAAAGATCAGTCAGAGGCGTAGAGCTTGGACTCGCTGAGTCAGGGTTATGTTCATCATCGTCAGAGTCATCATCATCATCCACAACAGAGGCCACAGGAGTCAAGAGTTCACATGAAAACTCATCATGAGACAGGGAACCGTAATGCGCACAGAAACTTCGCAACTTCTCAAATCGAAACGTCAAAGTACATGTCTGGTTACCAAATTTGAAAGGATGTTTGAATCAAAGTGAATTATTGGCATACCAGAGAATGCAAACATGCACATAGTCCATCATCACAACACCATCACCATCGAAATCTGTCTCCAGGAAATTACTAATACATTGGCCAATATAGGAGACCATTCGAACCGAGAGGAATTGTGGCGGAATACCGTATATCTGAACCCAGAATGGAAGCGTCATCACATCATTCTCCATCACGTTTGGGGACCAGCATCCAACACACACCATCCAGTCATTGAAAGACCAGGGGCCACCAGTGATAATCGCATCCATTGGCGTATAACACTGGAAAACAAATTGAACCATCTGATTGGAAACAGGCATAGCGGAAGCATTCGCAAAATAATGTCACAATTTTTCAATGTATGTGCAACACCTTTGCGACGTATTTGGAATAATCGCAACCACGTCGCAATATACATCGTAATATTGCGACATGGTTGCGATGTGATTGGAACGTGATTGCGATTCTCATTCTTCTATCGCAATGGCATAACAAATTAGCGACATTGTTGCGATGTGTTATTTCCATAGCAATCATGCGAGTCACCTACGATGCTCTTGCGATGTTTTTTATCTACATTGCAAATACATAGCAAATTTTCACCTTTTCTCTATAAATAGCCCACAATGTGATTGTATTTTCACACCAAATCTTAGAGAGATAAAGAATTCGTGGAGAAAGATAGAGGGGGGAAAAATTGATTTTTTTAATCTAAGAAAATGACGTCTGAACATGAAGTGTTTACAGTACAACGATGGATGTATAATCGGAAAGATATGGAGATGGGAGAAATGACGAAAGAGTTTCAAGATGTATTACGAGGATTCATAAACCAAGCAGCTAATAACCCATTTACTCCGAATGACGGTAATATCTTTTGCCCATATGTTAATTATGGGAACACCAAATATTTGAATGTTGATATGGTGAAACAACATGTATATAATAGAGGATTTACTCCAAATTATTATGTGTGGTTTTCACATGGGGAGGGGTATAGCCTCGGTGCCGGGAGTAATAGTATGGGAGCGGGTGTTGATGATCAACCTATTGAAAATGTTAATTGCAATTATGGCGATAATATTTTTGAAAGTTATGAGCATTTTCAAAGTAATATATATCATGATATGGTTACAGATGCATATCATGGGTCCATTCAAGGTGGTAGTGAAAAAACTGTTGAAGAACCTAATGCAGAAGCGAAACAGTTCTATGATATGCTTTATGCTGCTAATCAACCTATCTTTGAGGGATGTAGCGTATGTCTATCTAAACTGTCATTAGCATCTAGGTTGATGTCTATTAAAAGTGAAGGAAATATAACCGAGAGAAGTATGAATTAATTAATGGATGCGTTTAAAGAGTATCTGCCAGCAGATAATAATTTTGTTGAAAGTTAGTATGAAATGCAGAAGTTAGTTGCGGGTTTCGGATTACCATCAAAAATGATTGATGTTTGCATTGACAATTGCATGATAAGTTGCGGGTCTCGGATTACCATCAAAGACGATGATAAGTTGCAGGAATGTTGTTTTTGCGGGAAGCCGAGATATCGAGCAACAGGTGGAAGGAATCGTGTCCCATACAAACGTATGTGGTATTTGCCAAATCACTGATAGATTGAAACTATACCAATCAGAAAGGACATCAACAGCAATGAGATGGCACGCAGAACACACATCAAATGATGGGGAGGTTAAACATCTGTCACATGCAAAAGCCTGAAAGCACTTTTAGACGGTACATTCTGACTTTGCAAAAGAGTTTAGAAACGTATATCTTGGTTTATGCACAAATGGATTTAGTCCATTCGGTTTGTCAGGGAGACAATATTCTCTATGGCCAGTCATCTTGACTTTATACAATCTTCCACCTGATATGTGTATGCAAAACAAATTCTTGTTTATGACCATTCTAGTGCCAAGTCCTAGCCATCCGAGATGATCTCTTGATGTTTTCCTGCAACCTTTAATTCACGAGCTGAAACATTTATGGTATAGAGGTGTCCGAACATATAATTTCTCGCAGCAGAAGATATTCAAGATGCATATTGTTTTGTTGTGGACGATTAGTGACTTTCCTGCGTACGAAATGTTATCTGGATGGACTACACATGGAAGGCTATCTTGCCCATATTGTATGGAATGGTCAAATACATTTCAATTAAAGCATGGTAAGAAATCATGTTGGTTTGATTGTCATCGTCGGTTTCTCTCTATGCACCACCCTTACCGTAGGAACAAGAAATTGTTCAAGAAGAACAAGGTTGTGCGCATTCCTCCTCCAACACACATGTCAGGGGATGATATCTTGAAGCAGATTGATTATTATGGTGTTGAGGAAACATGTAAAAGATGGGGTAATTGGCACACTCCAGCAAACATGCCTGACAGATATACAAAAGCTCATAACTGGCACAAAAAATGTATCTTTGGGGAACTCCCATATTGGAAAGATCTCTTACTACGGGACAACCTTGATCCGATGCACATCATTAAAAACTTTTTCGATAATATTATGAACACGATTTTGAATGTGCAGGGAAAGAGTAAAGACAATTTGAAATCAAGGTTGGACATAGCTGAAATCTGTGTGAGGACCCAATTACATATTCCAAGGGATGGAAAACAACCAATTCCCATATTTCGGTTGACTGGAGAAGCAAGGCAAGCACTACTTGAGCTTCTACCCACAACTGTCCACGAAGCAATTGCAGGTAACTATGATACATTGGATTTAAATTTGTCATTTAATAAATTATGTAATTTGTTAAACAAAATTAGTTCCAACTTGTAGGAATCAGAGTATTTTCAGGGATTTATGTACACGAACACTGATGACATTGCGCAATTACAAGCAAATATCTCAGTGTTGCTCTGTAACTTCATGACGTGATGGAGCATCTTCCAATTCATCTACCTCATGAAGCAGTTCTTGGAGGCCCTGTACAATTTCAGTGGATGTACCCGTTTGAGCGATTCATGGGACATCTAAAAAGAAAGGTCAAAAATCAAGCAAAAGTAGAAGGCTCGATCGTTGCAGGAAGTGTGACAGAGGAAACATCTTATTTCACTTCATATTACTTTAGTCCAAACGTGAAAACAAAAAGAACACATGTAGGACGATATGATAATAGAGGGGTTGCACCATCATATGCCATAGCAATTCCTGATATCTTCACTCAGATTGGAAGACTTGCTGAGAAAATAAAGGAAGAGTACTAGAAAAATCACTCGTACAGTCGTGCAACTCATAACTATATACTGAGGAATTGCGAAGATGTAGTACCATTTGAGAGGTATATATTTAGGTTACAAAGGATCAAGAATTCCAACTAGAAATTCTGAATTCAATCTCAGACCCTGAACTAAAACGAAAATTTCTTGAAACAATCATTTCGACCCTAAATGAAAACCAAAAAATAGAAAATCTTCCAAAACCCAAAGAACCATCAAACTCCTCATATAACCTAACCACTATCCTCAACCAAGGAAGGAAAAATGATTCCAAAACTACTTTACAATCCCTTCAAATTGAGATTAAAAATGTGAAAAATGAACTTAAACATTTGAAAGAAAAACAAAAAATGGATTCCGAATATTTTCATTCAATATTAACCTCTAAAAAACATGATGATTCTAGTTCAGAAGAACAGGATAACACCTGTCTAGAAAGCTTAGAAAATGACCTAGTATAACAAATACAATCCCTAGACACCAAGCCAAATGATTTCCTCTTTGTACTAAGAGAAATCACATCCCGAAAATATAAAATAAAAATTACACTTTTTTTCTCAGAAAATTACAAACTAGATACAATTGCGCTTTTTGATACGGGTGCCAACCTAAATTGCATAAAAACAGGTCTTGTACCAAAATGTTTCCATCACAAAACAAATGAAAAACTTTCCGCAGCAAATAATTCAAAACTCAGCGTAACTTCAAAAACAGAAGCTTCAATAAAAGAAAACATTCTATTTAAAACCGCTTTTGTCCTTACGGATGATATATACCAAAGTATCATTCTAGGAACGCCATTTATAAATCTAATAACACCATACAAAGTTAAAGATGATTCAATTTCTTTCAAAACACAAGATAAAAAATTGACTTTTGAATTTATGGAAACTCCAAAAAAAGAAGAGTCTAAACTTGATAAAAGCATGCTCAATACAAGAAAATTCTATAAATTTTCTAATTAAAAGCAAAAAATTCCATTTAGAAAACTTACAAACGGAATTTCTTGTCGAAAAAACAAAAGAAATATTAGAAACTTCAATCCCATGTCTGCATATAGCAGATCCAAAATTAGAAAAAATAGTAGAAACAGATGCTTCTGATATTGGATATGGAGGTATTCTAAAACAAAAAGAAACAACGAATCGTGAAAATATAGTCCAATTTACTTCATCCTATTGGAATGAAACCCAAAGAAATTACTCAACCATTAAAAAAGAAATACTAAGTATAGTTTTATGTATACAAAAATTTCAAAGTGATCTTTTAAATCAAAATTTTTTACTAAAGATTGATTGCAAAAGTGCCAAAGATGTTTTACAAAAGGATGTTAAAAATCTTACTTCAAAACAAATGTTTGCCCGTTGGCAGGCGTTATTAAGTATTTTCGATTTTGATATAGAATATATTAAAGGAGAAACAAATTTTATTTCAGATTTCTTGACTCGTGAATTTCTCTAAAACAGGTATGATGCCACCAAAACAGATTCACAAAGGAAAAGGCCTTTCTATAGGCCCAAAGCAAGAAAACCCAAAAACTCCAAACACTTCCAAACCAAAAACAGAACCCGAAACACAACCCTGGATTACAATTACAAAAAAGAAACCAGAAAAAGAAGAAAAAGCCCTTCAAACTCCAAAAGAGATCCTAGAGCAAATACGAATTTTACAACAGGCTTTTGACAAAAGTTTTTCAAAACAAGAGCAAGGTGATTCTTCAAAAATATCCTCCTTTCTTGAAATTTTTAAAATTCCTGAAGTCCCTTTAAAAACAATTTCAAAACAAAACCAGGTTTCAAAACAAATTTCAAAACCTTTAAACAATTCGCAAATTGTTCTAAAGGAATTTTCACAAAATCTTCCTTCTGAGTATTTTGAAAAACAACTTATCAAAATGTCATTACTGTTGAAAAAGACTTTTATGAAAATGATCCGTTTTCAACTATAGAAATATTTTTTGGGAAAAATCAGTTTTATAAACCTTTCAATACAGATAAAACTGTATTATTTTATCAAACGATTTTGGAAATTACAGGATTCGTTACTTTCAAACACAATTTTTTGGATGAAAGTCACACGGCTACTGCCTACTCCACTTTCAAGATACATGATATTATTTCTCCAAGGGATTGGGATTATGATCTCAATGAAAGTATTAAATTTCCAGAAAATCTTTCAAATCTTTCTTGCTATGATGTCTCATTTAATTACTGAGGTTATTGCCAAGCTTGGTATCCTTCTTGATCCATCACCCAAACACAAACACACGTGGTTGATCTTTTTTGACACCACATGTAACTTATCTAAATCACCAATATGGTTCAATCAATGGTGGAACAACTTCGGTTCTGTCATTGACATTTTCAAACCTCAAATAAACAAATCTTTCCAAATCTTCAAAAACAGTTTCATACCATCTGAGGATGAAAAAAGATTTTCCACCTTAACACTTTTTCATTCTAAATTTCATTTACCCTGGGTCTTTTCATGGACCTTTGAATACTCAAATTATGCAGTACCCATCATCAGCGCAAATTTAAAGTCAAATGGTGGGACAAATATAGAATCCTTTCAAATCTATACCCTTCAAATATCCCTGAATGGATTCAAACCCAAAATTCTAAATCTCTTAACCCACAAACTTCTCAAACACTTATCCAAACACCAGAAATGACCCATTTCCTAGCTCAAAAATCAAAAATGATGTCTATGCTGGCAGCCGCAAAGTCGGAGGAGGAAATCAAGTCAATCTCATTGAGATTCCTACCAACCATATCAAGTCAGAACTTTGAAGCGTCAGGTACTGAACCTGAAATAGATGAAGATGACTTGTTATAGATTACAAGTTTATATATATAAAAAACGTATATAGGTACAAACATCGGAATGCAAAGAAGACAAACATCAGAATACAGAGAACAAAGACGACAAATATCGGAGTACAAAGAAGACACCAAAATCAAAATACCAGAGGTTATCCAGCCACCAATCACAGTAGCTGTCGGCGATTTAAATCAACAATCGACCACAATAGCTGTCAGGCGACTCAAATCAGCAATCAACTACATAGTTGTCTGCGAATTACTACAGTAGCGGTCCGCAGAGAAAATATTTTAATCACTACAAAAGCCGAAGACATGAAGCATCTCGAGGAGGCTATAAGTTTCCACTATCGAAAACAGGAGACAAGAATCATGTCAAGAAACCCATCATTGTCCCCCAATAATCAAATTTCTTTTTGTTTAATAATTTAATATGCACTTGTAAATTTCTATATAAAGAAGTGTTGTGCATCCCTTCAAAACCACCTTAGAATTCTCTCTCTCTACATTTTCCATCTCTAAAAACCTCTCATCCCTTCCATCTCGATTCAAGAGAATTTCTTCTATTTTATTTGTAAGTTTAAATTATTTTCTGTATGTTTTATAAATTATAATAAAATCAAAATTTATCTTAAACTTGAAACTTTTATATTTAGAATTCTTTCAAATTCTGGAATACATTCTATCAATCCTTAATCACTCTGAGAGTAAGTCCTCAATAGTCATAGATTATTGAGTTGTGATAAGGCTGATAGTATGTATTCTTTAGTATTATTTTACTAAAATATATATAATAAGTTTATATATTTATATATATATATATATAAATATAAATATAAATATATAAAATTATTATATATATTTTAGTAAAATAATATCAACTTTATATAATTTACAGTGAATTCAACAGACAGATACGCGAAGCATTCCCCACGTTAAGTGAAACAGAATATGATACCTACAAAGAACGTGATTTTACAGGATGGTTGAAGTACTATGTAAGTAACATAATTGCGGATATTTACTAAAAATGTTATATAGAACCACATAATGTTGTAATTAATATATATATATATATATATATATATATATATATATATATATATATATATATATATATATTGATGCTCAGCTAAACAAGGTGCGACCAAATGAGCCCGGATCAAGTTCGACACACGCAGACTTGATCCCGGAGCAAGACCCGGATCAGAACCAAGACATCTCGGACGATTTTTAGTTTTATTTTTTTGTAATAATTTAAATATATTTTGTAAAATATATTTTTTTAATATATATATTTTAAACATGTTTTTTACTAAATTAAATACATTTTATTTTTAAAAAAATTTTAATATTAAAAAAAATGGACATCGCAACTGCATCGCAGATCTGCGCCTCGCAATAAAGTCGCAGATGTGTGCCTTGCAACAGTGTTGCAGATCTGCGACTCGCAAGGGCATCACAATAACTACCTCACAAACGAATAACAATATGAGCCTCGCAACCGCGTCGCATATGTGGCCTCGTAAGAGCGTCGCATAACCTGCGACGTCTGTGCAAAGCCCTCATCCATCGCAGGTTTGCGACGAATATGTGGAGTCGCAAGCCCTGCAACGTATCTGCGATGTATCTGCGATGTTTTTAATTTACGACACACGTATTGCGAAGAATTTGATAAAGCCGCAATGGTGTTGCTAATAGGCCATTTGCGACTCCGTTGCAACGGCCCTGGCCTTCGCAAAATAACAGTTTTCTTGTAATGTATATAGACATGATGGAGAGACCATTATCAGATCTACACTCCGAGAGTTGACATCCTAAACAATCCCCTTGTACCTAAACAAACTAATGAGTTGACATCCTCGGGAGTGGTCCGCTATTCATTGTGCAAGAAACTTGTGTTTCCTAATGCTATTGTCACGCCTGAAAAATTTGATGCAGCGGATTTTAGTAAATGGCAAGATAAAATGTTGTCTTTTTTACAACATTGAAGTTGGCACAATACTTAATTAAGGAAAGATATGTGCTTCCTTCGAGTAATACCGACCATAGCTTTAGCTAGTGTCCATGCGTGGGTCGGGCCTCTTCCTAACTTTAACGTGTCTTTAAACTAACACATATGTGCATCGTAGCACCTGTATCATACCATCACTCTAATGGATTTTTTTCAGCCATGTGCGCTTCCATAACGACCGCACACAAATTCACCTCTGTAAAGTTTGCTTTGTTTTGTCTTTTGAGACGGAAACGATAATCCGTCATCATGTGTCCAAGCTTTTTGCAATAATTATACTTCTCAACAAATTTTTTGTTGGTCTTCTTGACACTAAGGGAAGCCTTAGCTCGTAACGGTTTTTGAAGATGTTTTGTACCATTAAGAAGAGATCCGACCCACGCATGCATGCTAGTTAAAGCGTGTGGGTCGCTATTATTCGGAGGAAGCACAAATCAATTCTCGGTTAAATGTTGTCAAAAAAAACAATATTTGTCTTGCCATTCATTGAAATTCGTCCCATTAAATTTTTCAGGCATTACAATGATATTAGAAAGTACAAATTCGAAACAATGCGCTAGTGAAATCTAATTCAATTAGATGTATTGGTTTAAAATCGGGTTAAGAAATATTTTGCTTTTGTGTTACGTAAAGCTTGGACACGTAAACAACATAAATTATAAACAAAATTGAATCGAATTGGTGTATGAAACAATATCATAAATCAATTAGAACCGAATTTGAACCAGGCGTAATAGAAATCGATTTGAACCAAGATTTAACCAGATTTAAATAGTCAATTGATTTGAACCGCTGTGAACCAGAATTGATCTTGCTTAAACTTGAAATCGATTTGGACAAGAATAAACTGGTTCACTTAATTTGGAACAAGAATTAACCCGGTTTAAACAGAAAATCGATTTACACCAAAAGGTGTGGTTCACTTAAACGAACCAGAAATTGGTTTTGGTTAAGACAATTTGACACAAAAACTTGGTCTCATTAAACGAGTTTGTCTTTTGCAAATCTAAATTAACTTTTCAAAGAAGTACAACAAAAGACGCGAAACAAAATTATGGGTTTTGATTTCCTTTGTAAAATCGAAAATAAAAAGATTGATTGATCTAATTTTCATATCTCTTTTGGATTCAGACTGTAAGACTTTTTTATAAGACCAATAATTGATCAAAGCACATAACAATAAAATCAAAATCAACCAATAATTCTAAGAATAATTTTAGGAAACAAAAGTTTTAAAATTAAAAAAACTAAACAACTTAAAACAAGAACCTGAAATTAAGAGATAAACTCTTTTTCTTAATCCAAGAGAGCTCCCACATTGAGATGGTAAAAAGAACTTTTGAATCAGAGGATACAATTACGAATAAACCACAAAAGCTTCACTCTTTTGTGGAATCTACAAACCAATACTCTAATTATGAACACACAATTAAAAAAAATTATGAACTTACTATGAAAGAAAGATGAGAAATCAAGTGCCCAGTTCCTAGAACGTTTTCATTCTTATATAGAATCGATCAAACCAAATATATCAAGTCCTTAGTTAGGATTTATGACCGAAATCAATGTGAGGATCGACGCATTGAATTTCAAGATATTTCTTTTGCATTTTCAGCCAAGAATCAAAGAAAGGAGACAACACCAAGGTAGGACAAACTCTTTGGTTCATAAACTTAATGGGCCTCACGTTTTTTCAGCCCAATGAAATCTAACCCATTTGAATGTTTTCTTAAAAGTTCTAAACCAATTAAGACTTGGTCCATTAGAAATTAAAAGTCTTAAACAATATTTCCACGTCGCATACGTTGATCCAATATTTCTCATACCTATCAAATTTAAATTAACTTTTCAAAGAAAAACAACAAAAGACGTGAAACATAATTTTGGGTTTAAATTTCCTTTGTAAAATCGAAAATAAAATGATTGATTGATATGATTCTCAGATCTCTCTTGCATTCAGAATGTAAGGCTCTTCTGTAAGACCAATAATTGATCAAAGCACATACACAATAGAATTAAAATCAACCAATAATTCTTAGAACAATTTTACAAAAAAAAATTTGAAATTGAAAAACTAAACTAACTTAAAACAAGAACGTAAAATCAAGAGATAAAAAATTTTCTCCTGAATCCAAGAGAGCTCCCACAGTAAAATGGTAAAAAAAGTCTTTGAATCCTAAAATACAATTATACTAAGACCATGAAAGTTTCACTCAATCGTGTAATCTACGAACTCAGAAACTCTACACTACTCACTGGAAAATTTGCTTTTGTGAGGGAGAGCAAAAGAAATTTTCGTATATGTTGATCACTAGACCAAGTCACGTTATAGAATCAAGGTAGGCATTTAAGGAAAATCTTTTTGCAGTTAATGCTAGAAGTTAATGGGATAATTTTTTTTTTTTTTTGTCAACTTTACTTTTATAATTGAATCGATAAGGCTCGATCCATAGCCAAACTTCATATCCTAAAATTTTTTTTTTCTTTTTTTTTGTATTGGAGAAGACTCGAACCCTGGTGCCTAAGGATTTGTAAAGTGACCAGTACTACTGGGCGACCTATCCTCGGCAATGAGATAATTTTCTTAATCAACGGAAATGATTCTCCGTAATCTTCTAAACACAAAATAAAAAGACATGTTGAAGACAACTTTGGTTATATGGGTCTCACTGATTTGTTAAGTGATTAAACAGCTTTAAGAGCATGTACAATGGTTAGAATTTTTTTAAGGTTCTTCAAATTAAAATATAATATATTTTAAGAACCTAACTAATAGAGGTTCTTAATTTTCAAATGAAAAAGTTAAGAGAGGTTCTTATTTAAGAAACTTAAGAACCCCATCTCACTTCTCTCTTCCACTTTTCTATTTTTTTTAATCTTTTTAATCTTAAGAACTCTTCTTAAGAATTCTCATCGTACATGCTCTAAGCCTTATCTTTGTTTATTTTGATTAAACAAATCCCAGCCCAATATATCAATACAAATCGAATACGTATGTTTCATACTCATATTCTTTATTTCTCAATTTAACTTGATTTCAAATTCTGTAAGTAATTACACCACTCAGTAGTGCTCATTACTAAGAATCTAAAGATTCCAAAATTCCATTATTCTGATGTCAAACATTATATTAAAATTATACTTAAAATATGATCAGAGTCATTATGTCAAAAATTGAAATTTCAACATTTTTATTTTGAACCTTACTCTCTCACGTTTGGAAAATGCGTTTTAAAAGCGTGAAACCAAGTTCGGCCAGATGAATTGTTTCTGCATGTGGTCAAGATACTATTTCAAATCTATCAAGCTTGGTGGTAACTTCTCGATGAAGCAATTCACAACAAAAAAAACCTCACAAATTTTCCATTTTGCAAGTTCGTATACAAACATTTGAAGTTCATAGAATTATTTTATAATGGGTTTTCAATCAACCAAAAGTTCATAGTTTTTTATTGCAGCTTCAGGTTGAAGTTCCAACAATTTTGTTTTTTAAAAGTAACAGCTTCAAATAATATACATGAACTTAATTTAGACCAGGATTCAATCTGGTTTAAATATAAAATTGATTTTGACCAAAAACTTGGTTTAATTAAATCTACTTTCTTGTGCAAGTCAAATTTAGCTTTTGAAAGAAGTCAAAAAGTAACTTGAACGAAGAACAACGTCCGGGATTTTGAACGTATGGGATTGAGAATCAGATTAATCAATCTTTTATTTTTGATTTTGAAAAGGAAAACAGAATCCCACACGTTGTTCTTTGTTCAAGGTACTTTTTGAATTCTTTCAAAAGCTAAGTTTGATTTGCAAAAGAAAGTAGATTTAATTAAACTAAGTTTTTGGTCAAAATCGTCGAATAGCCGAAATCAATGTTGGTCGAATTTAAGTAAACCAAACATCTTGGTCTAAATTCGTTTTTACATTTAAACCAGATTGAATCCTAGTCTAAATTAAGTAAACCAGTTTATTCTGGTCCAATTCGATTTCAGACGTAACCATGATCAATTTGGGTTCAAACCGGTACAAATCTATATACAGATTCAACCCGGTTAAATCTTGGTTCAAATCGACTTCTAAAACACCTGGTTCAATCCTGGTCGGATCCGGTTCTAGTTTTTATTTGAGAAACCGAATTTAAATGAATACATCTGGTTGAATTAAATCTCACTTGCGTTTTGTTTTAACATAACGTAACCGGTTTTGTTTCTACAGTAATTTCATTTTGTCTCATGCAGACATCACGCAAGTCCCATTTCTTTTACATTTTCAATTGATTTTATTTGTATCATAAACAAAACCAAGCTATATAGGATTCGTGAGGAATTTTCCATGAGGGAGCTTAGTACTCTCTACTTTGTCCAAAGACTTTTAAATTTAGAAAGTAGAATTGTGAGGTTCAGGAATATTTTTTTTTTTCGCCGAATTAAGGAAAATTTTAGATGCTTCTTTCCTTACTTGAAGCAGACGCTAAACTCAGAGAAGAAGAAAACCTAGCTGCCGTTGGTGTTGTTTTGATTCTAGGGTTGAACCATCATATATATATTCTGGTACAAATCGTGGTTGCAATATGTCAAACTTGATCGACAAAGCTTTCAAAGAGATGTCAATCGAGGAGAACAAACCCATCAATATGAAGGGTGTCCCGAAGGAAAATGTGGCGAAACGTAATAGCTGCATTATCATGGGAAGACTCCTCAAACTTACAAACCAAAGTATGACTAGTGTTATCCATGATATGTCGAGATTGTGGAGAGTTTTTGACAAGTGCATATGCTATGTCTGATGAGAGATTCCAATTCGTGTTCGATCATGAGTCCGACCTCCGTGGTGTCCTTGACGCATGTGTTTGGACATATGATGATTGGTCCATGGTTCTGGAAAAATGGGTTGACCAGCAACTAGAAAATTACCTCCAAATGCTACCAATATTGATCCGTATCAGAGACACTCCTTGAGTGTTACGATAAAGATGTGCTATTGGAGATCACATGCTATTTGGGTCAGGTTCTTGATAAACTGTGTTTTTATTAGTTTGTAATCTTTGTTTTATGTATTTTATTGAGTCAAAGTGTGTTTTTAGAGTCTTTTAGTTCATTATCGAGTCTTTTCAGGTCATCTGTGACATTGGGAGAAAATGAATTGTTTTGAGTGAAAACGAATATATAGAGATGTAGAATCATGCAGAGATGTCAAAAGTTTGGTTTTCTTTGAAATACTTCACACCGTTGGCTTGAGCTCAAAGTTTTACACAAGATAGCTACGGTAGTTAGCTTTCATTTGATGGTGGTTTGACGGCAATTAGACAAACAGTTAGGAAGATATGAAATATTTACTGAAGATATGTCATTCTGGCTGTGAACACATGGGAACTATCCTGAAAATTTTCTATTCGATCAGCAGATCGACCAGATCCTATGCATGGGATCAATTGATCTACCCCGAGATTGACCGGTCTTGACCGGTTTCGCGAAAGAATCCTATATTTGCTCCTAATTTGATCTGGTTTGATTCAGTTTGTACCAGAATGACTTTGACATGTTAAAACTAGGTCTAGCGACTTTTTAGAACACATTATTTTCATTTTTTTAGTTGGAGACTCTTTCATTGCTCTTGTTAGCTTGATGGAGAAAATCTTATACTCTATCACTTTTGGAGAAGATTTCTGAACACTTTTGATTTCTTTATTGCAATTTCATTATGAGTTTTTTTTATTCTTCTTGCTTGTTCTTTTCTACCATGTCCGAGTATTTTTCTAATCAGGTTTAGGGTTTTTCTAGGGATCTTAGGGAATCAATGAATTAGGACCAAATAGGTTTATATCTTTTGTGTTCTTCATCTTATGTTAGTCTTAGCTTAAGTTATATTGGCCACCAAGCTAATGATCTAAGACCGTTTAACTCACCAAAAGTGCTTTTTAAATGCATGAAATTACTTAAACAAAAAAGCACCTTTTGAAACTCTCCCAGACACGAGTATCGAAGCACTTTCTGTTTCTTATGTTCTCGACACCGGTTGAGCTTTAGCTTGCCAGCGTCGGACCTTGCTTGTTCACTCTGTTTGATTTCCTTTTATCTCTTCCCCCTTGGCTTTGGTATACTTATTGGAGGAGAAGAGAAGCCCTTTAATATTTTAGGTTTCTTGGTGTTTTTGATCTACTGCCGCTCAGATACGTGGTGTTCTTTTTTCTTTCTCTTTAAATCCTTATTTTATTTGGTGCTTGTTGCCGAGAACTACACCATCATTCATCTCCTATCCGCAGCTATCAAACTTTGTCACTCTTCTTGAAGAGGACTCTCGCTGCGGCTCCACGGCATTGTTAGTTGCTCCACCTCTCCACAGTTCAGATTCTTGGTGTTTAAGGCTTGTGTGGGCTTTCATCTTCCCAGAACTATCACCCAAGAGAGTTTTCATTGGTTCCATGTATCAATCCTCGTTGTTCCGACGTGATTTAGTTCATCGGAGAAGTAAAGTTGTCATTCGGATTGGCGGTCGATGGTATCTTCTCCATCGCTAGAACTATATTATCTAGGGTGAACTCCATCTTCCCATCTTATAGACCCTATTGGATCTACTTAAGTATTGGGCATATTTCATGGATGCATCTTTACCAAAAATATAATATATTTGCCTTTTTAAATAATCCATTTGAATGGCTTTTTGAATATATAAGCATATCAAAAGGCTTTAGACGGGCCTTATATGATTATTCTAGGTTTAAGATTAGATCATCCTCCTTTAAGGAGAAGTGCCTCCTTAGATTGATTCCTCCATGGGAGAAATGTGATTCTCGAATTATTTGTGATTCGGATGTGTTCATTCAAAGATCAATAACTTTGGTTCAAAGAGCTCCTTTATTGGTTCGACCGCCTCATATGGCAACGGAACTAGGGATGTTTCAGGATCGTTCAAAGATGCAAGAATATATTCCCTCTTCTATCCAAGACTTCTAATATGTTTGAGATTTTTTCTCCACCTGGATTTTATCTACCTTATGCTTCATGTTATTTATGTTTTTTTGGAGTAAGCTTTGTATTAAGTACTTAAGAATTCATGCATATGCTGATGTAATCTTAGAACTTTCTTATTAATGAAATATCAGTTATGTGACAAAAAAAAGATGCATGAAAGAACTTAGATAAGCAATTTGTCCTTAGCCAACGAAAACTAATGTTAAGGCAGATTGTGAACTTATCAGACTTGAACTTTAATGCGTATTTAGAATTGATGTCTTCTCAAACAACATGTTAGAATTCTAGGTTGGTAGATATAGTAGTCGACGCCACGGTAATGGGTTTGCCATACATATGTATTCCGTGTTAGAGAATTGTTTATGAACTGTGCCATGAATAGTGTTCCTGATTTATGACCCTGATTTTCTAATGATTGCCCTGAATCTGATGCTTTTATTTATATAAATTTAACATCGTTTAGCTGCTTTTTTAAATTCGATTACAACCACGAAAAACCATTTCATTATTTCTTAGCTTGAGTTTAATCTAGAGATTGATTGTGTAACCCTCGGTTCCCATGTATTCGATCCCTTCTATACTATTACACTTGTTGTGCACTTGCAGAAGATTCTAGGATTAAAACATGAGTGTATCAATTCTAGAACTAGCCTTCGATCCAACGAAACCCCAAAATAAAGGCTATATCAGGGTGAAGATCATGTTTGATGTTTTGAGGCCTTTAAAGAATTCACTAGCCTTTGAAACACAGAGTGATGAAGTCATTAACATAGGTTTTAAGTACGAAAGAGTACGCAAGCGGTGTTACTCGTGTTAGATACTTACTCACGACAAAATTTGATGTCCTTTCAATACCACAATCTGGCACTCGGGTGCTACAGTAGAGGTAGCAAAATTGAGCTAAGTTCCTAAACGAATGTTGAAAGAAGGAAATTCTATGCTTTGAGTGATAACAGAGGACGATATTGCAATTGACAAGGTAACTAGCAAACCGAAGATTGCAAGAGATGGGTTGGATGTACTGTACGCTGCTTCAGATTGAAGCATTGTACCATACACTGTCCAAGGTAGTGGGAGGCGATTGATGCCATCAAGCAATCAATTAACCAACAGTTTTTAAACCTAGTACTCTTGAAGCTAGTTCATCCGGGTTTAGTTCTCAGATGCATCACTTTCTTAAAAGACTAAGTTAATAGAGAAGAAAGCATAACAAGAAAAAAATAGTGCAAGTCTACAAGGAGAAACATCAGTTACTTATATAAAAGGATTTGATACCAAAGATAAAGGTCATTATGCAAGATGTTGAAGCCAAAGCTGAGAAAGCAACTGAAATAAGCAACATTGAGGCTGGTACAAGTGAGGATCGACCGATGCAAGAATGAGCATAATCAGTTGGCATTGTCAAGGACTAGGAAACCCCTTGACAATTCAGGTTCTACGAGAAATGCATTGAGACCATTTCCTGGATATTTTGTTTCTCATGGAGGCTAAGAACTTCAACATTTTTGTTAAAGAAATACAGAACTCCCTAGGTTATGATAATGCATGTATTGTAGACCCAATAGGCTTGAGTGGTGCTCGCTTTTTTTTTAAAATTAACCTACAATGTATCAATGATAAACTCAAACAAGAATATTATTGATGTTCAAGTGGGTCTTGGCTAACTTTATTTTTATATGTCTTTCGGATACGGTGAACCGATTCGAGCTATACGACAAGACACATGGAATATACTTACAAATATATGCATCAAGAGGAATGAAGCATGGTTAGTGGTAGGACACTTAAATGAGATTCACAACAATTCTGAAAAACTTGGTGGACCACAAAGAGACGAGAGCTCATTCTTTCCATTTCGACACATGCTCTCTTATTATGGACTCCATGAAGTTCCTTGTGGAGGGAACCAATTCTCATGGACAGGGGTATGAAGTGGCCTATACATCCAATGCGGACTAGATAAAACTCTTGGTAATATGGAGTTATTTAGAGCTTTACAACGGTTAATGGCTTGTTCATGGACCGGGTTGGCTCAAATCATCGCCCTCTACTACTTAAGTTCGCGCCAGAAAACTCTTTTAAGATAACAAGATTTGTGTTTGACAAAATATGGCTATACAAACCTAGCTGCCACGAGACAATTAAGACAACTTGGGCTAACACCAGTGAGAGTACTGATAATTCTTTTATGAGTAGAATTGGGAACTGTAGGAAAGCCTTATCCAAATAGAAGAATTTCAACAACTGTAATTCCAAGAAGAATATTAAGAAGCTAAAACATGCCCTAGAATGAGAAGGGTGTAAGCAAAACCCAAATATGCAGCTTGTGAGAGCCATTAAAAATCAACTTGCTCAAGCTTATAGAGAGGAATAGGTGTATTTGAAGCAAAAAAGCAGAGAAAAGTGGTTAAAGGAAGGGGATCGAAACACCAATTCTTCCATGGTAGTGTAAAACGAAGGAGACTACAAAGTACAATTCCACTTCTCATGAATGAGGAAGGAAATGAGCAACTCACAGAGAGTTCTAAAGGTGAAGTAGCAATGCAATACTTCAAGAAATTATTCAGCTCCACCAATCCGGAGTATGCCTCAGAGCTACTCAACGGTATGACGCCTCGAGTATCCAATGAGATGAACTTATCTCTAACAAAAGCGGTCAGCAATGATGAGATATATGAGGCTGTGTTTGGTATTCAAGGAGACAAAGTTCCAGGAGTCGACGATATAACTGGACATTTCTTTCAAGCTCATTGGGACATCATTGGAGAATAAGTTATATGGGAGGTCCAAATTTTTTTTTTAAACAAGTAAACTTCCCTCAGACTGGCACTATACTCGGATTTACCTTATCCCAAAGGTAAATAACCCCCAAAAAATGACTGACCTCTGTCCTATTAGTCTTTGGTATCAGGTACTCAAGGGGCCTTTGTGGCTGGTAAACTAATCTCAGATAGTATCCTCATTTCACATGAGTTGATCCATGCCATGAAGACAAATCCAAGATGTGATAAGGAATTTAATGTGATTAAAACTGATATGTCGAAGGCATACGATAGAGTCGAATGGTGTTTCTTAGAGCATCTTTTCAAGAAGTTGGGATTTAATGAAGTTTGGTGTCGATGGATGAAGGAATGTATAACCTATGCCACGTATTATGTGGTACTTAATGGTCGCGCACATGACTTTATCAAGTCGGAAAGAAACCTAAGACAAGGTGATCCCTTCTCCCGTTTGTCTTCATTCTTTTAGTGGAGGCTTTAATACATGTGATGAAGCAATCTAAAATTGAAAAATGAATCACATGCATCAATATTACAAAACACAGTTTAGTCATTTAGAAACTTCTATTCGCGAATGGTAGCATCTTTATGCGCAAACCAAAACTTAAAGAAAGTGCAAAGATTCTCTGATGCCTGAAGCTATACGGAGATGCTTCTGGACAAAAGATAAATTTCAAAATATCTACAATTACTTTTTGTGCCAAGTAGACCTAATAATAAGAGACTCATTGGGTTATTCATGGGTATGATAGAGGAAGGGAGGGACATGTAAGTATCTTGGATTACTAGAGTGCCTAAGTGGATCAAAATGAGAATTACTTAGTTTTTTCACATACCGATTACAAGCCAGGCTATCGGGCTTGTATGCGAATACCTTATCCTCAGTTGGAAAAGAGATCCTCATTAAGTCTGTTGCAGTATTAAACCCAATGTACCTCATGTCTTGCTTTAAACTCACGAAACAACAATGTAAGAAGATTATGAGTGCCATCACCAAGTTCTGGTGGAATAGTAAGCAAAACAAAAAGAAGATACATTGGATTTCTTGGGAGAAGTTGTCTCAACCTAAACAAGAGGGTGGTCTCGGTTTCAAAGATATAGGCGACTTCAATCAAGCTTTTCTTGCTAAGCAACCCTGGAGATTACTATCTCATCTAAACTCTTTGTTAGGTCGATTATACAAATCAAGGTATTATCCGCACCAAGATCTCTTTGATGCTTTATAAGGTAATCACCCATCCTAAGCGTAAAGGAGTATCATTCATGGCAGATAGCTACATGGTAAAGGAGTTGTTAAGTCTATAGGTAATGGGCAGAGTAGCAAGATATGGACTGGAAGTTGGACCTTTGACAATAAACCTTGTCCACCGAAAAGTATAATAGCGGATCCGTCACCTCAAAGTAGAATAGCGGATCTGTCACCTCAACTAACAGTTTCTGAACTGATAAAATTAAAACTGGATGGTCTATGGGATCTTGAACAAATCCATAACCTCTTTGATGTCAAGGATACACAGAGAATTGTAAGCATATATATGTGTGTTGCACTTACCTGATGAGTGGATATGGCTTTTTACCAAAAAAGATAAATACAATATCAAAAGTGGAACTTGGCTAGCTTTGACAACAAGGAATACTGCAAGTTCAGTCTCAAATGCAGTTTCGAGGGTGTAAAAAACTCAAAACTAGAGTCTGGAGGTTGAAAACTCTCCCTAAGATCAAATTTTTTGTCTGGAGAGCTCTCTCTGGGATCTTGGCTATAGTTGATTGTTTCCACAAACATGGCATGAATGTCAACTAGACCTGTACCATTTGTGGGGGTAGTTATGAATCAATTTTACACGTACTCCTTGAGTGCAACCTTGCCTCTCGCGTGTGGAGTATATTACAAAATCAAGTCAGGTTTTCAGGGCAAACTAGGTCACTTGAGGAGTTTTTTAAACAGATTCTTAGCTTGGTAGAGAAGAGATCACACACTGATAAAATTTACAAGGCTCTTCCTTGTATTGTGTGGCATATCTAGAAACAGAGAAACGCCAAGCTTTATAAAGATAAACCTCAAGATGCTGATATACTTGTTGCACATGCTATGGATAAGTAGGAGGAGTGGTTTAAGCTTGATGCAGTCTTTGTACAAGTACATGCTAGAGCTAGTTTAAAACAAAAACATCTCTTGTGTTAGTAGAGAACATAAGTTGGAAAGCCTAAGTGTAATATTGGAGTATCTTGGAAAATCTTAGATCGGTTAGTAGGTACATCGTGGATACTCAGAGGCCACACACTCAAAGTCAGGTTTCATGCAAGAGATGATGGTCTCCCTACCAAGTCTAGAGTATATGTAGAGTGGTAATGCCTACTTTGGTCGGCTCGTAGTCTGCTGGATCTACATTGTCTTCGTGTTGAGAACTCCACTGTAGTGCATGCAATTAAATCTCCTCGAGAGTGGCCAAAGTACCGCTCCTTCCATAAACGATGGTTTGATCTTGCCAACCGTTTTGAGTCTTGTGTGGTTCATGGTCTTACAACGAAAGCCAATCAAGCAGCTCATCAAATAGCGCTTAATGTGACAAGAGACAATAAATTCAACGCATACATAGCCTTTGTTCTTCTCTCATGGCTAACATCAATCCTTGATTTTGATTAACGGAACCATAAGCCTGCCTAGAAGGAATTTTTTCTGCAGGCAGAGTGAGCATTACACTCATGTTCCCTTTCCGCATTACCTTTGTAGTAATGTTAGCTTGGTTTTGAGAAACTCTTTTACCACTTTATGTGGACCTTAAATGAATTTTAGATGATAAAAAAAAAACAAAAAAATCAAAAATCAATTTAGTTTGTCTTACTTGCATTATAAGTCACGCTTTCTTATTTGGTTTCTTTGCACGTCTTTTAGTTATGTTTCTACTTACGTTTTAAAGTTACATACTTTTCTTCAATTATTTACATTCGTCTCTTTTCCAATCTAATTTTTCTGTTTTCACAGAAAATTATGATATCGAGTAATGATACTCATATGGTCGATTTTGACACCAACCCTCTTGCACTTTAGCAAACTAATTAGTTGGATACTCAGAGACCACACACTCAAAGTCAGGTTTCATGCAAGAGATGCTGGTCTCCCTACCAAGTCTAGAGTATATGTAGAGTGGTAATGCCTACTTTGGTCGGCTCGTAGTCTGCTGGATCTACATTGTCTTCGTGTTGAGAACTCCACTGTAGTGCATGCAATTAAATCTCCTCGAGAGTGGCCAAAGTACCGCTCCTTCCATAAACGATGGTTTGATCTTGCCAACCGTTTTGAGTCTTGTGTGGTTCATGGTCTTACAACGAAAGCCAATCAAGCAGCTCATCAAATAGCGCTTAATGTGACAAGAGACAATAAATTCAACGCATACATAGCCTTTGTTCTTCCCTCATGGCTAACATCAATCCTTGATTTTGATTAATGGAACCATAAGCCTGCCTAGAAGGAATTTTTTCTGCAGGCAGAGTGAGCATTACACTCATGTTCCCTTTCCGCATTACCTTTGTAGTAATGTTAGCTTGGTTTTGAGAAACTCTTTTACCACTTTATGTGGATCTTAAATGAATTTTAGATGATAAAAACAAAAACAAAAAAATCAAAAATCAATTTAGTTTGTCTTACTTGCATTATAAGTCACGCTTTCTTATTTGGTTTCTTTGCACGTCTTTTAGTTATGTTTCTACTTACGTTTTAAAGTTACGTACTTTTCTTCAATTATTTACATTCGTCTCTTTTCCAATCTAATTTTTCTGTTTTCACAGAAAATTATGATATCGAGTAATGATACTCATATGGTCGATTTTGACACCAACCCTCTTGCACTTTAGCAAACTAATTAGTTGGTTCATGGTCTTACAATGAAAGGCAATCAAGCAGCTCATCAAATAGCGCTTAATGTGATAAGAGACAATAAATTCAACGCATACATAGCCTTTGTTCTTCCCTCATGGCTAACATCAATCCTTGATTTTGATTAATGGAACCATAAGCCTGCCTAGAAGGAATTTTTTCTGCAGGCAGAGTGAGCATTACACTCATGTTCCCTTTCCGCATTACCTTTGTAGTAATGTTAGCTTGGTTTTGAGAAACTCTTTTACCACTTTATGTGGACCTTAAATGAAATTTAGATGATAAAAACAAAAACAAAAAAATCAAAAATCAATTTAGTTTGTCTTACTTGCATTATAAGTCACGCTTTCTTATTTGGTTTCTTTGCACGTCTTTTAGTTATGTTTCTACTTACGTTTTAAAGTTACGTACTTTTCTTCAATTATTTACATTCGTCTCTTTTCCAATCTAATTTTTCTGTTTTCACAGAAAATTATGATATCGAGTAATGATACTCATATGGTCGATTTTGACACCAACCCTCTTGCACTTTAGCAAACTAATTAGTTGGTTCATGGTCTTACAACGAAAGCCAATTAAGCAGCTCATCAAATAGCGCTTAATGTGATAAGAGACAATAAATTCAACGCATACATAGCCTTTGTTCTTCCCTCATGGCTAACATCAATCCTTGATTTTGATTAATGGAACCATAAGCCTGCCTAGAAGGAATTTTTTCTACAGGCAGAGTGAGCATTACACTCATGTTCCCTTTCCGCATTACCTTTGTAGTAATGTTAGCTTGGTTTTGAGAAACTCTTTTACCACTTTATGTGGACCTTAAATGAAATTTAGATGATAAAAATAAAAACAAAAAAATCAAAAATCAATTTAGTTTGTCTTACTTGCATTATAAGTCACGCTTTCTTATTTGGTTTCTTTGCACGTCTTTTAGTTATGTTTCTACTTACGTTTTAAAGTTACGTACTTTTCTTCAATTATTTACATTCGTCTCTTTTCCAATCTAATTTTTCTGTTTTCACAGAAAATTATGATATCGAGTAATGATACTCATATGGTCGATTTTGACACCAACCCTCTTGCACTTTCTGCAGGCAGAGTGAGCATTACACTCATGTTCCCTTTCCGCATTACCTTTGTAGTAATGTTAGCTTGGTTTTGAGAAACTCTTTTACCACTTTATGTGGACCTTAAATAAAATTTAGATGATAAAAACAAAAACAAAAAAATCAAAAATCAATTTAGTTTTTCTTACTTGCATTATAAGTCACGCTTTCTTATTTGGTTTCTTTGCACGTCTTTTAGTTATGTTTCTACTTACGTTTTAAAGTTACGTACTTTTCTTCAATTATTTACATTCGTCTCTTTTCCAATCTAATTTTTCTGTTTTCACAGAAAATTATGATATCGAGTAATGATACTCATATGGTCGATTTTGACACCAACCCTCTTGCACTTTAGCAAACTCATGTTCCCTTTCCGCATTACCTTTGTAGTAATGTTAGCTTGGTTTTGAGAAACTCTTTTACCACTTTATGTGGACCTTAAATGAAATTTAGATGATAAAAACAAAAACAAAAAAATCAAAAATCAATTTAGTTTTTCTTACTTGCATTATAAGTCACGCTTTCTTATTTGGTTTCTTTGCACGTCTTTTAGTTATGTTTCTACTTACGTTTTAAAGTTACGTACTTTTCTTCAATTATTTACATTCGTCTCTTTTCCAATCTAATTTTTCTGTTTTCACAGAAAATTATGATATCGAGTAATGATACTCATATGGTCGATTTTGACATCAACCCTCTTGCACTTTAGCAAACTAATTAGTTGGCAACCACCCCCCCCCCCCCCGGCAAGTGGTCCGCTATTAGTTGTGCAAGAACCTGTGATTCCTAATGGTATTGGCACGGTACTTAACCGAAGATAGACTTGTGCTTCTTTTGGGTAATACCGACATGCACGCTTTAGCTAGCGTACATGCGTGGGACCATGGAGATTACATGTGTAACAAGTACATCAAGGCTCGTTTGGAAGGATCTTTTTTTAAGATCATCCAAGAGTACAAAACAACTAGGTCTCTCTGGGAGGTTAGGTAAGTCCAAGTCATACAATATTGGCTAATGGAAATTTGCTAGCTGCAGATTCCTAAACTCCAAAATGGTGGATTTCAAACCCATCATGGAACAAGTCCATGAGCTTCAAATGCTTGTATATGAGCATGTAAAAGAGGGGATGAAAATCTGTGAGAAATTCGTTGTAAATTGCTTCATCGAGAAGTTACCACCAAGCTGAATAGACTACAAGTAGTATCTCGACTACAAGCAAAATCAAGTCACTTTGCCGAACTTGGTCTAAAGGCTTAAAAATGAGTCTTCCAAATGTGAAAATTTGGACTTGTTTATGGTGGCTTACAATGCCAACATGGCCGAGTACAACCGAAAATGTAAGGCGAAGGTCGGGCCTTTTCCTGCTGGTCCAAAACATGGTAAAAAACCATCTGAATCTAAGGCCCCCCTTGGTGTCAAGAAGACCACAAGAAGTTTACTGGGAAGTGCAACTATTACAAGAAGCTTGGACACAAAAAGGTGGATTGTTGTTCCCGTCTCAAAGTACAAAACCAAGTAAACCTCACAGAGGTGGATTTGTGTGCGGTCATCACAGAGGCGCACATGGCTGTAGAAAATCTAATGGAGTGGTGGTATGACATGGGTCCTACTACGCACATATTTGTCAACTGTGACTTGTTTAGTACTTACAAGAAGTACACTACCGACAAACATCTTTTGATGGCAACGTCTCACACTTAAAGATCGAAGGCATTGGCAAAGTATTCTTGAAGATGACATCGGGCATGGAGGCTACTCTCACCAACATGAAGCACATCTGATATGAGGAAGACCTTGATCTCAGGATTGTTGATGAGCATTCATTGATTTAACATCAGTTTTTCATCCGGTCAAATTATCCTTAGGAAGAATGGGGTTTTACTGGGAAGAGTTATATCCACCATAATGATGGGGCTTCAACCTTCAAAAATGTTGTAACTGTTTTGATAATAATAAGAGTTCATTTCTTATAATAATTGACACATGCGATTAGGACATGTAAATTCTAAATCTATTAAAAGAATAAATTTAAATTAAATTTCTAATTTATCTAATAAACAAAGGCAAATGTGAAATACGCGTTCAAGCCAAACTCACAAAAATACTATCACCTCAAGTATAACGAAATACCGAACATCTTGGACTAATCCACATTGATTTGTGTGATCTCAAATTAGTTCCTAGCAGAGGCGAAAATAAATATTTTCTAACATTCAAAGACAATTACACAAAGTATTGCTATGTATATCTTTTACATAGTAAAGACAAAGTTCTGAAAAAATTCAAAGAATACGAACTCGAAGTGGAAAATCAACTAACATAAAGTTTGTCATCTTGTCAAGTCATTGTATGGGCTCAACCAAGCACCAAACAATGACATGAAAAGTTTGACAATGTCATTATGACAAATGGGTTTCAAATGAATGAATGTGATAAGTGCATATACATTAAACAATCTCAGAGTGCATACGTTTTGTTGTGTCTCTATGTAGATGACATGCTCATCCCTTGGTAGCAACAAATACATAATCCATCAAATTAAAAATATGCTTAATAGCCAGTTTGACATGAAAGACATGGATCTTGCAAGTGTCATTCTTGGGATTAAACTCACATGTTCCTCTGATGGTTACAGTTTGTCACAAACTCATTACGCATGAAAAAATCTACAATGATTTGAGCATTATACAAATGATACTACAAAAACTCATGTGGACCCACACCTACACCTAACCAAAAATTCGGGTGAATCAGTCTCACATATTGAGTATACGCGTGTAAATGGTAGTCTCATGTACTTAAACAATTCTACTAGACCAGATTTACTACATGCAATCAATATATTGAGTCGTTATACCAGTAACCTCGGTCATAAACACTGGAAAGACATAACAAGAGTATTGAATTATTTACAATATTCTAAAAGTTATGTTCTGCACTACAGTAAAGAACCGATTGTGCTTAAAGGATACAGAGACGCCAATTGGATTTACGATTCCAAAATTCCAAGTGCACAAGTGGATATGTATTTACTTTAGGCGGTGCAGCGGTATCTTGGAAATCTTCTAAACAAACTCTCTTAACTAGCTCAACCATGGAATCAGAGTTTATAGTTCTAGACAAAACTGCAGAAGAAGCAGAATGGCTACGCAATTTTTTCGAAGATGTTTCTATGTGGGAAAAACCAATCCCTCCTATTAGAGTACATTGTGATAGTCAATCGGCTATTGCATGTGCACACAATGCTCTATATAACGGTAAGACTCGTCACATTCGTCAGTAATACAAAACCATCAAACATTTGGTTTCGAGTGGTGTGATCAAAATCGATTACATTAAATCTGCAAATAAGTTAGCAGATCTATTCACAAAAGGCTTTGTTAGAGACCAAGTGCTGAAATCGTCTAATAGAATGGGTTTAAAGCATGTTGACACAACAACTATATGATGGATACCCTACTTATACGACTGGCGATCCCAGGAGATAGGTTCAATGGGAAAACTAAGTTACATAGCTTGTTATCAAAGCACGACACTACCATTCGTAAACGACAATCGTCATGCCTAGCCATAATCGTTAATATTAAGTGATGCTTTTAATGATCACAATAGATTTGACATGTCAGTGGAGTCGCAAATGCTATTTCTTAAGATAATGCTATTACATGAATCACCTAGTGAGTGTGAAATGAGGTCGTTTCTAGGAGAATTTATCCAGGCAAAATTCTCTGAGTTCACTTATGAAACTACTAGGCAAGTTAAAAGTCACAATGAACACAATAGAAAACCTACTACTCTTCCAGAAATAATACTGTATTATAATTATTGTCTCACTTTACATAGAAATCCATAAAGTTTTGAAGATAAGCTTAAAGTGTAGCTTGAAGAGCAAGCAACCTAAAAGATAGGATTAATTAGTTATTTAGGAGTTATCTAAATACTAGAGTATTTCCTATTGTGATTAGGATTTGTTAGAGTCTATAAATAGAGATGTTGAGTTGTAACATCCTATTGTGAGAGATTACATTTTTTTGGTTTTGAGATAGTTTCAAAGGTAATAAAGAGAACAATTCTTATACTATAGTCTTATTATTCTTTATTTGGTATGATAGCTAAATGTTCAAGATCATGAATTCTTTTCCATGAAAGGTTGATACAGCTGCAGATACGTGTGGTGTTTTTGAGAAAACAACTTAAAGAAGTGAAGTTATGAGTGAACTTATTCCATCGAAACCAAAAAAAAGGGGATCTTCCTCCTCGGCGATTCAATGTCTGATGCTTACTACCATGAATTATACGGTGTGGTATATGCAAATGAAGGTAATATTCCAAGTGCATAAGGTTTGAGAAACAATTGAAGTAGGAGGAACCGAAGGAGAAAAGAATAGCTTGGCAAAAGCTCTCTTATTTCAATCTATAAAGGAGACTCTTATCTTGCAAGTTGGAGATTTAGAAACTCCAAAAGAAATTTGGAAGGCAATTAAATCTCGACATGTCGGAGCTGAGAGAGTTAAGGAGGCTAGATTTCAAACCTTAATGGCTGAATTCGAGAGAATGAAGATGATTTTGTCGGAAAACTCTCAGAATTAATTTTAAAGTCGGTTACAGTAGGAGAAACTATTGTGGAATCAAAAGTTGTGAAGAAATTTCTTAATAGTCTACCAATAAAAAAGTACATCCATATTATTGCTACTTTAGAACAAGTTCTTGATCTTAAGAACACAAGCTTTGAGGATATAGTTGGAAGGTTGAAAGCTTATGAAGAAAGAATTAATGAAGAAAAGCAACAACTTGAGGATCAAGGAAAGCTTATGTATGCTAATATGGATTCTCAAGAGGGTTATGGACGTGGTAGAGGGAGAGGACGAGGTGGTCAAGGACGTGGTAGAGGGAGAGGACGAGGTGGTCGAGGACGAGGTAATAGTGATTCCGATCAAAGCTACAAGAAGGACTTGTCACAAATTGTGTGCTTCCGATGTGATAAGAAAGGTTGAAGAGGCTTATGAAAACGAGGAGGTTGAAGAAGAAGAGACTCAGGAGGCCAAGGATCTTTTTATGCATGAAGTAGTACTTTTTAAAGAAAGGAATGTTAAGCTAAAGGAGTATGACGCATATGATAGAAAACTATGGTATTTAGATAATGGAGCTAGCAGTCATATGACAAAAATAGAGATTTCTTTTCCACACTTGATGAGATAATTACGGGAAAGGTAAAATTTGAAGATGATTCTTGTATTGATATAAAAGGAAGAGGCTCAATTCTTTTCGTATGCAAGAACGGAGAGAAAAAGGTGTTACCAAACGTCTATTATATTCCGGATTTAAAGAGTAATATAGTGAGCCTTGGACAAGCCATTGAGTCTGGCTGTGAAGTTCAAATGAAGGAAGAGTATCTTCATATATATGATCGAGAAGGAACACTTATGATCAAAGCTTTGAGGTCAAAAAATCGGTTATACAAAATACATATAGAAGTCGATATTGTTAAGTGTCTATAACTTGAAACACTTAATGAAACAACAAAGTAGCATGTTGGAGTAGAAAGAATGAAGACAATGATCAATGAAAACTTGGTAAAGGGAATTCCAAGATTTTCGTTGGAGAAGGAGCATTGTTCTTCATGTTTACTTGGGAAGCAAGTAAGGAAGCATTTTCCTAAGGCAACTTTATTTCGAGCTAAAGAGATTCTTGGATTGATTCATGGAGATTCTTGGGTTGATTCATGGAGATCTTTGTGGGCCTATACACCTTTGACACCAGCAAGGTATAGGTATATTTTCGTATTGATTGATAATCACTCTCGTTATATGTGGACGATTCTTTTGAGTGAAAAGAGTCAAACCTTCGACAAGTTCAAAGCGTTTAAACTCTCAGTTGAAAAGGAAACGGGAATGAATATCAAAGTCTTCAGGACGGATAGAGGTGGAGAATATCAAAGTCTCAAGAGTTCAAAACGTTTTGTGAAGCGTGTGGAATTAAAAGACACATAACCGCTCCTTACACACCTCAACATAATGGAGTTGTTAAGAGAAGGAATCGAACCTTGATGGAGATGACATGAAGTATTATGAAACATATGAGCTTACTAACTTACTTGTGGGGAGAGGCAATAAGACACACTACCTATGTTATTAACTGAGTTGCAACTAGAGCACTAGATTCTCAAACTTTTTATGAAGCTTTCAAGGGAAGAAAACCAAACATTGAGCATCTAAGAGTTTCGGTTGTATAACATATGACAAAATTGAAGGACCACATCTAAGGAAGTTAGATGATAGATCACAAGCCCTAATCTATCTAGGAACTGAGCTGGATTCCAAAGCTTACCGCTTACTTGATCCAACTACGCAAAAAAATGTTGTGAGTCGTGATGTTTGCTTTGATGAGAAGATGGGATGGAAGAAGATCGATTCTAGATAAAGTGATCAAGGAGGTGATTCTTGTGTAAAACAAATAGGCTTTGGAGAATATACAATAAGAGGAGAAAATGAAAATAATGCAAGAGAAGAGGAAAATATGTCTGATGGGGAAAAAGAAACAATGGAGGATCAAGAAGTTGAATCTCTTCCTCTTTGGAGATCAACTAGAGAAGTTACGAAACCTAACTACCTAGATGATTATATTCTCCTTGCAGAATTTGATGGTGCTCATCTCTTGTTGACAATCAATGAAGAGCCATAAGATTTTAATGAAGCAAAGGACGAGAAGGTATGGGTTGATGCTTGTGAAAACGAAATCTCATCGATTAACAAAAACAAGACTTGGAATTTGGTTGATCTTCCTAATGGAGCAAAAAAGCTATTGGATTAAAATGGGTATTCAAGATAAAGAGAAACTCGATGGAAGCAAACAAGTATAAAGCGAGACTAGTAGCTAAGGGATATGGTCAAAGGTATGGAATAGATTTTGATGAAGTCTTTGCACCACTTGAAAGGATAGAAACAATATGTTTCATCATAGCTCTAGCCGCATCTAATGGATGGGAGATACATCATCTTGATTTTAAAATCGCTTTCTTACATGGAGAGTTGAAAGAAAAAGTTTATGTATCTCAACCGGAAGGTTTTGTGACAAAAAGAAAAGAGAATAAAGTTTATAAGATGAACAAGGATCTTTATGTTTTGAAGCAAGCACCAAGAGCATGGAACCATAAGCTAAACAAGATTCTTATGGAGTTGAACTTTATTAAATGCATAAAGGAACCGTCTTTGTACCAAAAATGATACAACAAAAAACTCTTACTTGTGGCCGTGTATGTAGACGACTTGCTTGTTACCGGTACAGGTTTGAAGATGATAATTGAGTTTAAGAAAGGAATGTCAAGTAAGTTTGAGATGAGTGATCTTGGTAACCTTACTTACTACCTTGGAATAGAGGTTACACAAGAAAAAAGATGCATAACTTTGAAGCAAGAAAGATATGCAAAGAAGATCCTTCAAGAAGCGGGTATGTTCGAGTGTAACTCTACTCAAATTCTGATGGATTTAGGTACGAAATTGTCTAAGTCTCAAGAGAAGAAGGGAGTTGACGAGAAGGAATATAGAAAACAAAAATCGGATGCTTTCGATATTTACTTCACACTCGACCGAATCTCTCTTATAATGTTGGTGTTCTTAGTAGATATATGCATGAACCAAAGGAATCACATGGAGCTGCTCTAAAACAAGTGATGTGAATCTCCCAAGGATTGGCATTCTAGAGTTGAGAAAAGGATAAGCCTTGCTTCAAAGAAACCATGAAGAATCGATGGCAAGGTTGGTGGATCGATTGGTCGCACAAAGGTTGCGAAAAGCCTTTGATATTCCATGGATCGGAGGGTCGCACAAGGGATGCGGAAGGCCCTTGATATTCCCGACTTGATTTCTAAGGATATTACGCACCAAAGAAACCGAGGTTTGTTTGTTGGATATGACACACCAACAAACGACTATGGATATTACCCACCATATGTTCCAAAAAGATTGATTAAAAGTTGTCTTTCTCAATTGAGATTACATGGTTTATATAGAGATAAGACTAGACATAGAAGTGTCTTGGAAATAACCTAAGACAAGACAATAAATTGTCTTGAAAATAGTCTAAAACTTAAAGACACTTTGCATGGAGAGAGAAAATACAAGGAATAAATGATGTTGGTCTTCAATGTATATACTTCCTTGTCTCTTCATAAATGAACCACACTCATTACTCCTTTAGCCTTCTAATTTCGTCACTATTCATGGGCTAAATGTTAAGATGGATTTGAAGACATTATTTGGGCTTCTTTAAGGCTTACGATGGGCTGGACTTGATAAGGAACATATCCAATGAATTTTTAATTCTCTTCATCTTCAAAAACTCATGAAAAACCTCATTTATGTTCTCTTTGATTCTTGTGCTTGTTGAATTCTTCATGGCTTCATTAGGGATCTTCTTTTGCCTTCTTAATCCTTGTCAATATCATATCAACAAGTCTTAAGGTATTTGAAAGGAACACTTGCACATGGTCTTACATTTACACAAGACAACAAGGAAGGTTTGATTGGTTTTAGCGATAGTAGTTATAATGTTGATCTAGACGATGGAAAGAGCACAACCGGTCACATTTTCTATTAAAATGGTTGTCCAATTTGTTGGTGTTCACAAAAGCAAGAAACAATCGCTTTGTCATCATGTGAAGCCGAGTTTATGGCTGCAACGGAAGCGACAAAGCAAGTTATATGGCTTCAAGAACTACTTCGTGAGATAACCGGAAAAGAAAGTGAGAAGGTATCAATCTTTATTGATAATAAATCGGCAATCTCTCTTACTAGGAATCCGGTTTTTCATGGTCGAAGTAAACACATACATAAAAGTATCACTTCATCCGTGAATATGTTGAGAATGAACAAATCGATGTGATACATGTTCCCGGTGATCAACAAAAGGCCGATATCTTGACTAAGGCACTTGCAAGGATTAAGTTCAAGGAGATGAGAGAGTTCATAGGAGTTCAAGACATCACTCAAGATCACTTCAAGCTTAAGAGAGAGAATGTTGAAGATAAGCTTAAATTGTAGCTTGAAGAGCAAGCAACCTAAAAGATAGGAGTAATTAGTTATTTAGGAGTTATCTAAATACTATAGTTTTTCATATTGTGATTGGATTTGTTAGAGTCTATAAATAGAGATGTTGAGTTGTGACATCCTATTGTGAGAGATTATAGAGTTTACATTGTTTTGGTTTTGAGATAGTTTTCAAGGCAATAAAGAGAGCAATTCTTAAACTATAGTCTTATTATTCTTTAGACATCATGTTCATTTTCTGCCCGACATATATTAACTATGACTGGTTCAATGTTGAAAATACTACTTGCTCAGACAAAGTGGTTTTTTCATCTATACTTTTGTCAGTAGCTTTTGTCGAGTATATCGAGTCAGTTTAGTCTTTCGAGTCTATCTTTTCTTTCAAAATTATAAATTTCGTCGCTTCTTTTCTATTGCGTCGTATTTCTATTCATGTGAGAGAATGTTAGAACTTCACCTTTTGACATAATGCTCCGATCAATCTTCGCTTGATTCCATAGTAAGGGAATTTTGGGATTTTGGAGTCTATAAAGTGGTGTAATTACTTACAAAATACGAAATCAAGTTGAGTGGGAAATTGAGATAAAAAGAGAGCAGTTTGAGAAACAAATAATATGAGTATGAAATATACTTATTCGATTTGCATTGATACATTGGGCTGAGATTTGTTTAGTCGAAACAAAGATAAGGTTTAAAGCTTTAATCACTTAACAAATCCATGAGGCCGATATTCTCCGTTACTTTGATAATTACAAAGTTCAAATGGAACTCGTAGGAAGCTTGGTAATATGGGCCTTATCAATTTGTTAAATTATTTAAAACTTTAAGAACAAATGTCATTCCAGTATTATACGATACATTTCGTATAACTATGTTTCGTGATTCATCAAGCAGCTCTCTTTTGTTCTCTGTTTCGTATTCAAGTTTGACTGCAAATTTGTAAGTAATTACATTACTCTATAATGCTCATTACTAAGAATCTAAAATTTCCAAAATCTGGTTGATCCGCTGTTAGACATTATAATAAAATTATATCAGAAATTTGATCGGAGTTATTATGTCAAATATTGAAATTCCAACAATTTTTTTTGGAGATCGCTCTGGCGATGTGTAGAATCCCTTCACAAAAAATGGACTGGTAAACCACTGATTGTTTACATTTAAGTCTCTAACTTCTTTCATTAAACACAAATACAGAGAGCTAAATAAAGAGTAAAATACAAAAAGTTTTAACGTGGTTATATTACACTGCAAATCGAGCACAAGCAGAGTTTGGGACGCCAAAGTCAACATTATTGAAGGAGCATTATTTGAGTCTTCGGACTAATCTTGGGTTTGATGAATAGTTCTAGGCCCATTTAGTTCATAAAGGACTAATTAATTTTCTCTAGGCCCAGTAGCTTCAATTTCCAAGTCCATTACTGTTGTGGGTCGTGCCCTATCTCAGGCTCACTTTCGAATTGCTGTGTTTCGTGAGTGAAGATTAGAAGTTATGGTTAATGTTGTACTTCTTTATACAGTGGAAAAAATGAAACAAGGTCTTGCTTAAATTATAATTAGATATAGATCAAAGGAAACAAACTAGCACAAGCACAGAGAGACCTGCATATTTTATTGCAACCCCAACAAAATTACTGCAATGGATCAAGTACTGAAGAATTTGGCTACAACAGATGCCTCCAATGCTTGCAAAGCTTTTCCTGATTTAATGCATCTAGGAGTCTTGTATTGACCGATGGATGCACCTTGTGAGATGAAAAAGTCCATGAGAGAATCAAATGTGCCTTGACTTACTATTCTTATCTCTAAAGGTCCGACCGATCCGTCTTTGAACCGACGTCTTTTGTAAACATTGTCAAGGGAATCCTCCATTACCATACAACACTCGGTGAGTGCCTCTTCATCTAGCTCAGACAGCTTCTCCTTCTTATTCTCTCCTTCTTTGGCTTTTACTTCCAAGTAAACCACGTAATGACCTGGAAATGTTGAAGTATCGGCATAGCTTGTGAAGTCTATTAGTATGAGACCTGATGAGTCAAGAACAATCTTCGCTTGATTCACCGCTTTAAATAGATCTTCTTCATTGGTTTTGTCGGAATCTATGCTTAAGACAACGTTCTCTCTTCTTACAAACTTAAACTCAGGCGCGTTGTTGTAGAATCCAGTCACCAATACAATATCTCCCACTCTCATTCTATACAAGCTTGAAACAACAAGAGATTTACAAACATTAGTTATACCATGTAAGAAAAATCTATTGAAGTCATGATCGATGTTTCTAAGCTTACCGGCGAAATTTGTGACCACGGGTTCGTAAAGGCAGCCAAGTTTCACGTCTTGAAGGTCAACCACATCGTTCTTATCTCCATCTATTGGTATGAACTCAAAGTAAGATATGTTGGGCATGAAAGCGTAAGAAACGTCTTCAGGTTTGCACAAAGGATCTAGATTGATCCCAAAAGTATTCTCCGAAGAACCGTAAGTCGTCGAAACTAAAGGCAAGTCGTTGCAATAGTAGTTCAAAGTGGGAACGTACTGTCCCATTGAACCCGTAACAACAGTTTCAATATATTTGGTGTTTGGCCAAAGCTTGTGACTATACCTTTCCAAGATTTTTGGCTGCATATTGCTTCGATTGTGTCTGCTAATTCAGGACATGGCGCTCCAAGGACCAAAGGCACAGAACTTTGACAACCTAAGTCTGTGACCCACTTACTCAGCTGACCCGATCTGATGTTTGAACATAACTCCTCCCAAGAGTTTTCAAGGAACTTGATAGCTCGGACCATAACTGAGGCAAAGATGGAACCCATTCTCACAACCTCGTCTCTTTGGACCAAACCACAAAGCAAATGGCAGTATAGACTTTGGGTGTTGTTAGGGCATAATATGACTTCATCAGGGCTCGTATATGAGTAGTACCAGTTTGATGGCCGGTTCCTGAAGTAGTCACTCTTGAAGTAACTGCTTGTTGCGACTCCAGCAGGTAAGCCAGAAGGAGTAAAAGATTCTTGTTTAGTGAAGAGAAATATCATCCCTTTTCCTTCCTCCATACCACTAATATGCCTAAACAGAACAAAGAGTAGATTTTTCATCATGGGTCTAATCCTATTAATAATCTTTAAAAAACATATGTAGAAGAAAAACAATTGAACTTACTTGGTTATAACATGCATACGAAGATCATAGACGAATGTTAAATTGTCTAAGTACTTAGTGTTCCATGGCACCATCTTTTGTGCTCCTCCTGAAGTTCCCGAACTACAAACAAAAACACTTCAATTAAACATATAGTTTCTTACAAGAACATAAAATGTTACATGGACCAGTTTTGTTATGTACCGTAGTAAGAAACCAGTAATAGGACGGGCCGAAAGAACATCCGATGATTCTCCATTGACGACACGATCGTATAAGGCTTGATATCTTCATAACTCACCACTGGTACGTTTTTCTTGAAGAGCTCTTTGTCGAAACTCTCGTTGAGAAAACGTTGAAGGTACTGTGTTTTTCTGTTGGTTGTGAGTATCTCCTCCAACAAGTTGTCTTGTGTTGCTTAACATTGAAAGTTAAATCGTTTAACTTGTTCTCGAATCCTTCGGCGACATCGGAAATTTGCTTCATTTTGGTTTCTCTCTAGTTGATATGATTAATGGAATGGACACTTAGACATGTATATATAGCAAGATAAAAATATAAATAATTAATTTGGATTTGGCAGTTTGTGAGTCTCGGTCAATAAATAAAATATAGAAAAGTCTCTAGCGAGTTTCACAAATTGGTATGGTTTTATTGATTTAATGTATTAAAAATGATTTAATGTATAAACCTTGTTGGTTGAATGAAATATTTATGTTGAGCCAAAAAAAAAATTTGATTTAATGTATTATGACCTTAGTGTGAAAGATACGAGGAAATGCTTCATTTTGTTCTCTTTTGCAATATTCCAACAACCGGGATTAGATTAATACACGTTATAACTTATGAAGAAAGTATTAGGAATCTGAGAGTCATCATTTGTTTTACTTAATTTCATGGAAGATATATCAATGCTTGATTTATTTACAATTTGTGTGGGAACTTAAATGATACGAATATTGGGCATCTAAGAAGCCATGCAAACTTTAATTTATGTTAAGACTTTTATGTAAATAGGTGGTTCCACTGTTATACAATTTATGTTAGACTTTTATATAAATATGTTAGACTTTTAGTTTAAGTTACATTAATATTTTAGACTTTTAATTTAAGTTACAATAAACCACCCTAGAGTTGTTTTTTCTTTCATATACATATACAGTAGAACTTCCATAAATTAAACTCGATAAATTAATAACTTCTATAAAATAATAAAATTTGATGGTCCCAAGTCGGACAAGTGTAAAATTTGATCAAATTTAATAAATTAATAAGATAATAATTATTTTGAAACACTATATTAAAAAATAATATCATAAATTTAATAATCATCTAAATTTACGTATATGTATATATATTTAAATAAGTTGATATATTAAAGTATATTTTTTTAATAATAATTGTTTTCCTAGAGCTTAACTCTATAAAACAGTTGTTGTGTTCTATTTTCAAACTATGATGTTATAATATAATATGTCACAAAAAATAACCAAAATTTCTTTAATTTTTTAAATTTTTAATATTTATCATTTTCATTGTAATAATATTATAAGCTGTTGAATAAAACGGTTGAGGTCAATAATCATAAATTATAAAATTTATAACTTTCAAAAAATTAATCTAAAAGTATTTCAATTTATCCTTTTAAAATAATTTTAACAACTAAAAATATTATAAATTAATACTTATTAATTTATACTATAAATTAATAATATTAATTTATGAATAAATTAATACCTCTCTAAATTAATAACTTTTCAAAGTCCTACCATTATTAATTTATAGAGGTTTTACTGTAATCTTTTCTTGTTGAATTCTTTTCAGTCTCGTGGTTAGGATAATCCAGCTAATGACTATGGTATCTAGGTTATGATCGAGTCTTGTCGATGTAATATTGACAATTTCTCTACAATTAGATCAATAAAATATAATTTATTTCTAAATTTAAAATTTTATAATATGGGATTACACAATTACATAGAATCAAAATACCATGAAAAATCAGTAGAAGTGGATACTTTTCCATCATTTATAATGTTTTAGTATTAATATAATATTCAGTATTACAATATGAAAATTTAATAATAATAGGATCATTCAGAAATTTGAACCCAAAATAAAGGATCATTAAAAAATTGTGATAAAATTAATTTGTTTATGAATTTTGCTGACGTAAACCGGTTTATAATATTAGATGGGTGGTAATCTGTAATTAAGTATTGAAAATGATATGCATGATATGATATGTTATATGTTATGATGTTGCTGATTATTCAGGAGTCAACATTCTGCAATCAACGGTTTATTGGTTGGTTGGTGTCCGTTTGAAGAGAAACTACAAAGTCAGGGAAACTCAAAGGTCATACACCGGAAATTTAGGAGGAACTTCTTCAACAAGTGTTCTTAACAATTATGTTGAAACTTTTGCCTAAAACCAAGACTCTAATGCTGAGAAAGAGTCATATATAAAATAAAATAAAACAAAAAAGGTAATAATTCAAAGACTACAAAGACTCTACATTGAGATTCATTGTAAAACTATTTATTTAGTTCTAAGTCAGCGATGATAGTGATGGAGACTAGAAATTACGATCGAAGTTTCCATATCCTATTATTTAATCGGAGCAATTAGTTTTAAATATATATCTGTAAACACATGTCTATTAATATATTGGAATAATTAAGTAAATAGATAATTAAAAAAGGCAAACGAAATATGAACACAAGAGAATGTAAACTGACCTGCAAATTCTCTGGTAAAATCTTCTCTAGACTGATCGAGTCAATGAAAATGGATTCTTGTCTCTTTTGAAAATATGTGAAAAATGCATTAAATAAATAAAACCCAACACAAAAAATTGATAAAAATTCACAATAGCAAGGAGAGTACGTACCCAATGGTATGATTGATAATATTATATGGTTCTGAGGTAACCTCCAATCGTAATCTTATCCAACCCCCGACGGTACTAATATGGTTAGTTTAACCAAACTTTGTGGATTCGTCTTTATTGCGTTTTTATCTCTAAATTGAAAACATCCGAATTATTTTTCTTATATTCTCTCTTCTCCAAAATTATTAAATTTAGTTGTAGTTTCTTTCTTTCCATCGATTTTAGTCCATTTTTCTTATAAATATATAACAGTTTCTTTATTTTTATTATAAATGTATATATATATATATATTTGTATTTCTTTTAAGATGTTGAAAAATACATGTTTTTAATCTCATCTCTTATATAAGTATGTAGTTATATATATACAAGCCCTTAATCGTTATGAATTGGTCGAGTTTTTCTCAGTTTAGTGGTTAGAATGATCCAGCTAACGACTCAACATCTAGGGTTCGATTCCTCCCCTCTACGATTTGTAGATTAAATAGAAATTTTAGAGAATGAGCTTTTAGGCTATGGATCGGGTCTTATCGATCTAATTATAATATTTATTATTATTGTGTGGTATTAGTTTTTCAAAGTTAATTTTTTAAATCGAATATTTAACTCTCTTTTTTATATATAATGAATATTGGGTAAATTAAGTGAATATCATGTTTTGAAAAAACTAATATCTATTTCTGGAAATTAAGTAGATAACAATGACTTACATGGGTGTAACTACTAAATTAACCTTCTACAGATTTAAACAAAAATCAATTTTTTTAAGACAAAACATTAATGTGTTGTACCCACTTTTAATGTTTTGTCTCCAAATTTATTAACTGTTAACATATATTATCTGATAAATCAAATTTGACTAACATATATAATAATTGTTAATATTATTGTGAATGAGGCATATGTCCCACAAATTTTGTACGAAAGATATGTGCCTTCGTACTAGATGACTCGGATAAGACATTATACGTGCATCAAATGCAAAAAAAGAGCAAAGCAAATTCATTATTGCTATAATAATTTGATTGATAAGTTAACCGATAATTTGATAGTTATTGGAAATTGAAATAGATATAGGTTAAAACCTATAATACATATAAGACTATTCGTTCATGGTTAAAAACAATTCTATATTATCAGATATAGTAATAGTTACATAATAAACAATTCTAACACATATAACACCTCAAATTTAGTGGCTCCATCACACCGTAATCTTTGTATAACAAACTCAAATAATAATGATAATCACATTGGAGGTTTAAATCAGTAGTTAAAGGATAAGTTAACTAATAACGAATAAAATAATAGTTAGTGGTTAGGTAACTATATATTACCTCCTAAATAAATTATTAGATGTTAAAAACTGTAAGACAAATAACACTTTTGAATCACAGTTATACATCATAATTTCAACCTCTAAAAAAGACGTTGAATATATTATTTGATATTCATATCTGATAATTATATTATTTGATTAGCTGATATGTTATATTAATACATATATTATCTATCTAACACATATATTAGTTGTCAATGTAGTTATTACCTAATGAACATATTATTATTTTTAATAAAGAAAAAAATTGTCAATTTATCTTCATTTGCTTCATAAAATTTTGTTTGAAATCGGGGACATCAACGGATAAATTAACGGATAACTCGATAAGTATTTGATAAAATAATATTTATCAGTTAATGAAGTTTAATTGTCAATTTCGTCTTCATCTTCTTCATTAGAACTTGTGTCAACATGTAACCCTAGATACGGCGGTTATTGCAAATTTCATTTATTTCATCATTTTTTACTTTTTTTTGGATTTAGTGATCAACACTTTTTATTAGGTTGAAGATGATAACTACACAAATTTCAGTCGTTATGTTTATATAATCTATTCATCACCAATACCAAAATCTGAAAAATGACTAATCTTTATCAATCAAAACCCACTATCAATCAAAACCCACCTAAAAAAGAAATTTTTAAGAAACAATTTAATTTTTGAGGCATGAAGAAGACAACAACCGTGAGATCTAATATGATTCATAGCTACACGTAATAAAAAATGATGAAATCAAATCCACAAAAGCAAATACAAATTTCAATTTGTGAGACCTAGATAAAATCAATTTTTTTTCCTTAAAATATGAGGCAAAACTACAACTTTTCAATATCATAAAAGTCTTGTCTTACTGAGTCTATGATTGAAAAAAAAGATGAAACGTGAGAGAAAGATTAAAAATAGAGAAGAGACACCAAAAAATGAAAGAATATATTAAAATATAATTACCAGTTAAGTGAGCTTGTAGGGGCAACAGAGTTTTTACTTTGTGTACAGGAACCTATAACTATAGACTTGTTATGAGAACTAAAATAACATTTTTATGTTCTGTAGTGCAATTTCTTATGAATATTTTAGCATGTGTTAAAATGCAAAATTAGTTGAAATTTTATTTATTTCCCATAAAATATGTTTAGTTCCGTCAGCTTGTAAATTTCTCAAAGGATTAAATCCAAGCAAACAGTTTGACCTTCTAACTAAAACTTAAATGAGCACAACTTATCAAGTGGTGGGGGCTGGAGTGTTATTACACAGAAATACTCTGGAAAAGAGAAAACGATGTTCCTATTATAAAATAACTTGTATATATATTATTGGAGAGAATATGAGAATAACAAGAACTCACTCTTATTATTAATTCTTATACAAGTGAACAATAAAATGAAGGCAACACATGTATATATAGTACGTTAAAGTCGGTAAGTTTGAGTCGGTAGAAGTAAAAGTAATTATTATGTCTAGGAAAATAGGTAATTATTACCTATAGTTTTACAACACTCTCCCGTAATTATCTATCGCTAATCACGCACTGCTTTATTAAAAACTTTGTCATAAAAAAACTCGGTGGGATAAAAACTATGATGAGAGAAAAAGAGTACAGTGATATAATCTCCCTCTGTAATGATGGATATTATAGGTTTCGTAATTGACGCATTCCGATACTGTGAACATGTTTTCTGAATGTTGTAGTGAGAAGTGCTTTTGTGAACAGATATGCTGCATTGACTGCTGAACGGATATACTGAATATTCACTTTTTGATTTTTCTCGAGCTCTCGTGTGTAAGAGAAAAATCTTGGGGGAATGTGCTTTGTTCGGTCTTTTTTGATGTAACCTTCTTTGAGTTGGGCGACACAAGCAGCATTGTCTTCAAACACTTTTGTTGGCTCTTTATTTATGACTATTCCACTTGCTTCTTGTATATGTTGAATCATATATCTGAGCCATACACATTCTCTACATGTTTCATGAAGTGCAATTATTTCTGCATGATTTGAGGAGGTAGCAACTAGAGTCTGCTTTTGGGAACACCAAGAAATTGCAGTGCCTCCAATTGTGAAAACATATCCAGTTTGCGATTGAGCTTTATGTGGGTCTGATAAATAGCCTGCATCCGCAAAACCAACTAGATTGAGACTAGAATTTCTATTATAAAATAATCCCAAATCAGTTGTTCCTTGGAGATAACGAAATATATGTTTTATTCTATTCCAGTGTCTGCGTGTAGGTGATGAACTATATCTTGCAAGCAGATTTGTAGCGAATGCTATATCTGCTCTAGTGAAATTTGCAAATACATGAGCCTACCAATAGCGCTCATATAAGGCACTTCAGGACCTAATATCTCTTCGTTATCTTCACAAGGTCGGAATGGATCTTTATCAATATTAAGTGATCTATTGATCATTGGAGTACTTAAAGGAGTTGCTTTGTCCATATAAAATCGTTTTAAGATCTTTTTCGTATAGTTAGATTGATGTACAAAAATTTTATTCCGAAGATGCTCGATCTGGAGTCCTAGACAAAACTTTGTCTGTCCAAGATCTTTCATTTCGAACTCTTCTATCATATGAGTTCTAGCAACATTAATCTCCTTTTGAGTTCCAATTATGTTCAGGTCATCAACATATACAGCTATGATCACAAATCTAGATACAGATTTCTTAATAAATACGCAAGGACATATTGTATTGTTGATATATCCTTTACTCAATAAATATTCACTTGGACGATTATACCACATGCGTCCAGATTGTTTTAATCCGTAAAGTGATCGTTGTAATTTGACTGAACATACTTCTTTAGATTTTGCGTTCAATGCTTCAGGCATCTTTAATCCTTCTGGGATTTTCATATATATTTCACTATCAAGTGATCCATATAGATATGTTGTCACAACATCCATTAGATGCATTTCTAGATCTTTAGATGTTGTTAAGCTCATCAAAAATCTAAAGGTAATTGCATCCATTACCGGGGAATATGTTTCTTCATAATCAATCTCGGGTCTTTGAGAAAATCCTTAGGCAACAAGTCGGGCTTTATACCTTGTTACCTCATTTTTCTCATTTTTTCTTCGAACAAAAACCCATTAACATGTTTAACATGTTCAGGAGTTATGACAATAGATCCAAAGATTTTCTTTTATTTAGGAAGTTCAATTCAGTTATCATGACCATTTTCCACTTCTCCCAATCAGATCTTTTATGGCATTCTAATATAGACTTTGGTTCTGGATCATCACTTTCATTGTCAATTTCTTTTGATACAGAGAATGAGAAAATTCCATCATCATCTTTTATCTCACTTCTAACCCAAATATTTCCGTTTTGGTCATAGTTGATGGAAATCTAATGTTTTTCTCTATTTTCATCTTCAAGACTTTTCTCTGTATAATTTGGTTCTCCTGGACCATTTATATTTATTTTCCCAAAATCTTTTTCTTTCGGGAGATTTTATCTTTTGATCCCATAGGTCTCCTCCTTTTTAACTGAACATTGGGTTTATTTGTTATGTTTCCATCATTTTGTTCTTCCGGAACAATAACTTTAGATGGAACATTCGCAGCGGGTATATACGATTTTGTCACCATTTTTGTATCAGTGAATGCATCTGGTATCTGATTTGCCATATTTTGTAAATGTACAATTTTCTAAACTTCCAATTCACGTTGTTTCGTAGGAGGATCAAGATACCATAACGACGGTGTGTACTATGTGATGTCTTTTGGAGTTTCTTTAGTTCCCCCCTTAACACTGGAAATTCATCTTCATTAAAATGACAATCGGCAAAACGTGCCGTAAACATATCACCAGTTTTTGGTTCCAGATGCTGAATTATACTTGGTGATGTATACCCAATATATATTTCTAATCTCCTTTGTGGTCCCATTTTTGTTCTTTGTGGTGGCGCTATGGGGACATATACCGCACACCCAAAAATACAGAGATAGATATATCTGGCTTCTGGCCAGATGTTAATTCTAATGGGGAGTATTTATTATATGCACTTGGTCTTATTTGAATTAGTGCCACAACATGCAGAATTGCATGACCCCATATTGAAATTGGGAGTTTTGTTCTCATTATTAACGGTCTAGCAATAATTTGTAACTGTTTGATTAAAGACTCAGCCATGCCATTTTGTGTGTGAACATGTGGGACTGGATGTTCAATATCTATTCCCAATGACATACAATAGTCATTGAAGGCTTGTGAAGTGAATTCATCAGCGTTGTCAAGTTTTACCTTCTTTATTGTATAATCAGGAAATTGTGCCCTTAACCTGATTATTTAGGCAATGAATTTTGCGAAAGTCATATTTCGTATGCTCAATAGACACACATGTGACCATCTACTAGATGCATCAATCAATATCATAAAATATCTAAATAGCCTGCATTGTGGATGGATAGGCCCACATATATCACCATGTATTCTTTCCAAGAATACTGGAGATTCATTCTTAACTTTGGCTGTGATGACCGAGTTATTAGTTTTCCGAGAGAACATGCATTACATGGAAAATCTTTCGTTTGAAAAATCTTCTAGTTTTTCAACGAATGGCCATTTGTATTTCCACAATCTTTCGCATCATGACTGAACCAGGATGCCCTAAGCGTTCATGCCAGATTTTGAATGTACATGTAAACTTCGGGTTTACTATAACATATGATTCAGTCATATTTATTTTTGTAAAATATATTCCAGAGGATAAAGCTGGCAGCTTTTCTAATATACATTTCTTTTCCGAATTAATTGATGTGATGCAGAGATATTCAATACTATTTTTGTTCATTGTTTCTATGTGATATCTATTTCTTCGAATATCTTTGAAACTCAACAAATTTCTACAGGATTTTGGGAAATATAATGCATTATTTATTTCAAATTTTATGCCCTTTGGTATTGAAAAGCAAGCTCTTCCGGAGCCTATAATAATATTTGCATCACCAGATATAGTATTCACGCTTCCGGTGGAATTGTTTATCTTAAGGGAAGAGAAATAATTTTTATCTTTAAGTATTGTGTGCGTTGTAGCACTATCTGCCAGACACATATCTTCATCCTTGTTTCCGTATTTCAACATTTTCTAATTTGAAAATATTCATAAAAGATGCGTTAATATTTTAAAACCAAACTGTATATTACAAGATAAACTATTTTACAAAAAAACAAACAGAAAACAACATTATACAACCATAACTAATTATACGTTATGTCATACTTTTTTCTTCAGGAAGATTTTAATCTTTTTGGCCTTCATTGATTTCCATGGAATCAACAGCGAAATCAGCCACATCGAGATATGTATCGTTATTTATATCGTTAAAAAGCGGCTCGACTTCACGGTCAAAAGAAGGACCACGTTCATTATCAGGAGAAGCTCCGATATTGCCATAAACGAAGTTGGTTTCCTTTTGTTTTTCCTTTTTCTTTTGGGACTCTTGGTGTAGATCGACGAAATACTTTGGCGTACGGCAGGTACACGACCAATGTCCTTTCATGCCACACCTATAGCAACTTTCCTCATGTTGCCTTTTTCTAACTTCTTTTCTTTTTGATCTTTTATTATTTCTTTCATTATTGAAATCATTAGGAAAAAATTTTCTTTGTCCATGTCTGTATCCTCTTCGTCCACGACCATGGTAATTACCTCGACCGCGTCCATGTCCAAAATTATTATAATTTGATGATGTAACATTCGCTTCTGGGAATACTGCTGATCCAGTAGGACAAGATTGATTGTTTAGAATTACAAGTTCATTGTTCTGCTCTACTACAAGAAGAATTGCATTAATTCTGAGTACTTCTTGTATCCATTAGCCCGATATTGCTGTTGTAGGACTACATTTCCAGGATGAAATGTTTGGAGAGTTTTCTCGATCATGTCGTAATCAGTGATCTTTTCTCCGCATAACATTATCCTGGAAGTAATTCCAAACAGTGCAGAATTATATTCGCCTACGCTTTTATAATCCTGGAAACGGAGGTTCAGCCACTCATGTTTCGTTTTTGGTAAGATCACATATTTCTGGTGATCAAACCTATCTTTTAGTGATTGCCAAAGATCTGCATGATCTTCTTTTGTGATATACTCATTCTTTAAGCCATCGTGGATATGATGGACCAAAAATATCATGTTTGCTCTTCTGAAGTCATTTTTGACTTATCAATTGTGTCAAGGAGTTTTCTCCCCCTTAAGTGCATCTTTGTTTCAACTGCCCATCTCATATAATTATTTTCCGATATATCCAGGGCAGTGATCTCGAGTTTAGCCAAATTTGACATAGTTACTGCATAATAATCATAATTTTATTATTAAACTTTAAAATAAAATGTAATACAATAACATATCAATGATTAAACATATAAAAATAAAATAAGCAGGCGATTACAAAAAGATACAAAGTACAAATAAGTAACCAAAAATTCATCCAAAATTTTACATGAATGAAATCACCAATGAAAAATCCGGGAATAGTGGAAAGAATAATACCGAAGCAAAAGATTAAAACCCAACACATTTTACAAAAATGAATCGATTTCGAGAGAGAAAATTTGAGAGGAGGTAGAAAATTTTGAGTGATGAAAATGAGTGAAAGATGAGTGTATTTATAGATTAAAAATTTGTATGTAGCCATTGAAATAGTGTTTAGAGCCGTTGGAAGAATACATATATGTATTATTTATTTTTATTTTTTATTTTTTTATTTTCATAACCGTTAGAAAAATATATGCAAAAATAAAATTATCAAAATTAATAATAACATAATCATGAAATATTCAGAGTATAAATTACGCAATTACATAAATTAAATATGATGCAATAACAATAAATTTAAATATATTATTTGTTTTCAGGACAAATTTATTTTGTTTATTGCTTGTTCGTCTGGAACAAATTTCTATGTATATCCATTTTATTTTACTGTTCTTCAGGAACATTTTAGTAAATGTCTTAGGATATTTTTGATTTTTATGTTCTTCTGAACATTTTGTATATGTTTTCTAGACATATAAAAATATTGATCTGAGGAGACATAGTCTACCATATGATCATGATCGTGAAGGCAGAGCTTATCTAACGATCAATTCGAGGAAGGCAGTGCCTATCTTCCCGAAATTAATATTTTAAATATGGAGACTAAATTACTCATGTAGTAATTCAGCCATTATTACAGCTTATAAATTAAAATAAAATATATAGCATATATATATAAGAACCAAATCACCCATTATAACAAAGTATAAAATCAAAATTAACAAAATAAATTTTAGTTTTTCTGGTGTAGGAGCAGTTCGTGCTGATAATGTGTTATAAAATAACTTTTATATATATTATATATGTTTGCATGAGGGAGAGAATCTTGAGAATAACAAAAACTCACTCTTATTATTAATTCTTGTACAAGTAAACAATAAAATGAAGGCAACACATGTATATATAGTACGCCAAAGTCGGTAAGTTTGAATCGGTAGAAGTAAAAGTAATTATTATGTCTAGGAAAATAGGTAATTATTACCTATAGTTTTACATCAGTTCCAAATATATCGCACAGCATTCAAAGTTTTTTTTTTATATTACCAACAATGTCAAACACATGTTTTTGAATGAACGACTTCAAGTCGTCTCCATCACAAGGCTAACTAGACTAACTAGACACAAATCATTATGTCTCCATCACAAGGCTAACTAGACACAAATCATTATGTCTCCATGTCATATGTCATCAAAAGGAGGCTCTCCTTCATGATCAAGCAGTCTCTATTATCTAATCCACAAGTAAAGTAATAGTTCCTTGCTCAACACCAAGTCTTTCTTTGACCCTTAAATTCACTAATGTTGAAACCAAACATGTGGTAATATCTCTGGTGATCTATAGAGATAGCTCCCAGGAAGTTGAGGCACCTTTTAGATTTCACTTCAGTGTGTTCTATCAACAATCAGTCTCATAGGCCAACTGTTTTGAGCCTTTTCTTACTATGTTACCATACTTTTTGGTATAATAGCCTCGAAGAAATCGGGTATAAAAGAAACCTAGGAAATAAAATTATCTTATATGTGCTGCTAAAGGATGCTACATGTTTATATCTCTTGAATCCCGACTTCATCTGTGTGTACCAGCTTGTACGTGAAGGGGATCATACCTCTGTTTCATCTAAACTTTGCTTGACACGATATTGACGATCTTTCCTTTGGAAACTGGTGTAGTTCTCTGATTCTTCAATGTCGGTATTCCCATCTATTGCTGCACTTGGACTGTCCTCTTCTTCCACCACCTCAGCTACAACAGGCTTTGTCTCACCACAGTTACTACTGTCTTCTCGAACCTCTTTGGTCCTATTCTGGGGAATGAAGGAGACTCTTTTTAAAGATTCTGACTCTGAAGTTTTTAATTCTTCAACAGCTTTGGGAGTGTCCATGTACTCTCGTGCTTGGGACTTCTCATCTAATTCAGAAGATGGATCAAAGCTGTAACGGGTGTACCTTGAAGGATTTAGCAGGTAATCTGGTACACGAGCACCACTTTTACTCTGATGAGATACACTTTTTAAGGAGGCAGAAGGTGAACAAGTATCTTCAGGCTTCTTTGATATCTCTTTAGACACAGAATTGAACCTGACTCGCTTACTAGTTCTTGCTTCTGAATCTGAACTATTCTCCTTCCTTTTGAGTATAGGTTTTGGAGGCACAGGTTTGGATGACTCTTCTGACTGTGGCTCTTTGCATTTTGAGGGTTGACCAGCAGAAGTGTTAAGTTTGTTGGCCTCAATTTCGTCTTCCTTCAGCCTAATTTTTGCAGCAAGATGGTTAGCACGAGGATCCCGAGTCAGACCACCAGACGATAAGGAACAGACACCTTTCATAAACAAGCCCTCACCATCACTCTCTTTCCCTAGTGCGACCTTATCAAACTCATCTTCCTCTGCCTGCGGTAATAAGCAAAATTCTAAGTCGTATCGGAAATTTTCAATGGATCCTTGATGAAATTCCAAAAAGGAAAGCCAGAGAAATAACCCATTGTATCTATCAAACTCAAGAATCTTCAAGTTGGTTATATAGGCTGAAGAATCGCGTACAAAACTCCCTATGCCCCGCACCAATATGTATATATAGTATAATCTAATGCTCTTCCACTTCCACACTCAAACGTCTGATAAGAATCTACTAAAATCAAAGTGAGAAAGACCAAACATGTTCCCTAATTTTAATTAGTTGATGATTTAGGTAGAGCGTTGCAATGAGAAAACAATTGTGAACAGACCAAAATTGATTTTAACCTCGTTATCGAGAGTGCGATCAAGACCCATGGAGGCTCTGATGCTCCATACATCATCACAATCCTCCCCTCGATCATCCTCATCGCAATCAAGGTCTTTGAGATCACCTTCGAGAGGCTTCCGCGCAGTGCTCGAGATCATCTTCTGTCTCAAGAGCTCGTCGAAAGATGAAGCACAAGGCATCTCGTCCCTATCGTATGAATCTCGCTTCCATTCCCGCTTCTCCACGTCTGCGTCGGAGACAGTCCACACGGACCCAGAATGCTGCCGCGACGCCGGAGCAAAAGACGTGGAAGATTTAGAAGATGATGAATGAGAGAAGGCAAGAGATCCGAAGATCCTAGCAACGCGAGACTGAAAATCGTCTTCGGCGGATCCAGCCATTATGGAAGTAATCAGAAATTGAAAACACGCACAAAATATCAATTAGCGAGCAAAAAAGAGTACACACCGCCTTGATCCTTTTAATGGGCTTTGCACGGGTTTGGCCTTCTATAATGGAAATGGGTCTAATTTTTAGATCCAGATCAGTAACTAGTATATTTAAAAGGTCCACTTACATATGTATGCCAAAATGATTTTAGTATTTTATTACCAGTAGGACGTTTTAGGTCTCGAAAGAAATGAAAGAGGGGACAACTTAAAAGAAAAAGAGATCTAAGTCTTATTAGACTGAAATCATTTGACAGAGGAATATAGGGTAAGACGAATCTGATTAGAAAGACCAAATCTAATAAACAAAAACCAATAGGTTTTGTTTTTGGTTTTTAAACATATCCTCAAAATTATACTTTTCTTTTTATTCCTTGAATCACATTTGAATGGGTTCGACTTTTGGTTTTTCAAGATACTAGTCTACATTCATAAAAAATAATCTGGTTATCGTTATGGATATGTAATGGTAATAATTAAACAAATTTGGTAGCAGCTGGACAAGAGAACAGACATTCTTCTAATTAAACAATGGATTATGAAACATAATCTAATTAAATAATCTTATGCGACTGTAAAGTCTGCAAAAAAAAAAGTAAGATCATCGTGTCGATTTTCCAAATTTCTTCTTACCTTTTACAATTTTATTCAACACTATGAGTTTTAATTAAATATATATTTTCATATAAAAATAAAAATAAAAGTCTTTACAAGGAATCATTTATACCCCACTGACCTCTCTGTCTCTCCGGAACAAAAGGTAATGGAGAAGCAACCAAAGAACGGGTCCCACACGACCTCCGGACTAAAGCATCGCGTTCATTACACGCGCATTCTTACCTCTCACTTCTAAGTAGTAGACGCGCCTTAAAGCGCGTGGAATTACGCAATGTCCTTGTTTTCTCAGATGACCACTGTTACAGAAAAAGCTCAGTCAGTCCTCTCCTCTCTCTCTACTTTTCCCTCTCTTTTTTATTTTTACATCTTGAAAGGACACCGTATCATACCTACCTTCTATATCTCCGGCGGTAACTAAAACGGCATAGTTTCGCCGTCTTTTGTTGGGGTTAAATTTCACAATAAAATGGTGAAGTTTTTTTTTTCTTTGATCTCTCTTCTCTTCTCCCGAGACACTTCATCTAATTAAACCCTCCACTGTGTTTTCTTGTTCTTTTCTCTCGATTTCGCGAGAAAAAACTAACTCCAAATTACGCTTGGCTCGAGACTTTTGGAAGATCATCGAAGTTTGTTTTCTTTTTTGTTTTTTGATATTTCCGGAAAGCTTTGGGTGGAGAGGATCTCACGTTTTTTATTGTCTATTCCTTCGTTTGTGTCTTCTGTGTGATAATTAGTGGTCTTAGCTTTTTTTTTTCTTTTTTCTTTTGTCTTTCGTGTGATGTTAATTGCTGTTCGTTTCGAAGAAGAAGAAGTAAGAATTTGCTCAAAATGCATTTCACCAAGCTTGATGACTCTCCCATGTTCCGCAAACAGGTTTGTTTCTACATATCTTAGTTCCGGTCTTGCGTTTGTCTTCTTGTGTCTAGTCTTTTAGTGTGGTAGGTTAGATTTGTTCTCAACTTTGTGAACAGATACAAATTTTGGAACCACTAGGAGAGTGCGGTGATGTCTGGAATTCTGAGTGTTCACCGACATTTATGCCCCCAAAACTAGAGTGAACTTCACTGAGAAATTAGTTTTACTTTTAGTTGCCTGGACAGCCTATCTGCACTTTGATCTTGTCAATAACACTATGTTGGTCAATGAGATGTGAAATTAATTATGATCCAGTTCATATGTTTTAGCAGACAGTTGTGTCCAGTTAGCTAGTATTCTTGCTCACTTGCTTTTAATCTACTTCTGCTATATATACCCTACTGGGCACTCAAGAGCAGCAGAATAAATTGCAATCGTAATTGTGAAGGATGTTTTAAGTGTAGCTCAAATTTTGTCTCTGTTTCCGTTTATTTTGTATTCCTTTACCTGCTATACGGAGCTCCTAATCACTTAATTTTTGGGTTTGCCCATAGTTGCAAAATCTTTAGTTATAGGATTGTGTCTTCAAGTTATGTAATTTTCCCTTTCAGTTGTGTACTTATATTGATATCTTCTTACTGAAATAGCTACAAAGCATGGAGGAGAGTGCGGAAGTATTGCGGGAAAGAAGTCTAAAGTTTTACAAAGGATGCCGAAAATACACGTATGCTTGAATTCTTACAAACTCCTCTAGGATTGTAGCTTTACAATCAGAGTTTTTTCTGGCTCAAAGAGACATGAGATCATATCCTCTAACAGAGATAGATTGTCCTTTCTTTTTACAGTGAAGGGTTAGGCGAGGCATATGATGGAGACATTGCTTTCGCAAGTGCACTTGAAACATTTGGTGGAGGCCATAATGATCCAATTAGTGTGGCTTTTGGAGGTATGACCGATTTCACATAGCCTAAGGAAACTCGCAATAGCATATTGTCTGTTTATCTCCATACTTTCCGCACTTACTTGTCCTCTGAGATATTAAGCTGTTTCCATTTTACTGTTCGTAAATTTTTTGATATTGTCATTTTTACAACACTAATTTATGGTGGCTTTAAATATACGTAGTGAAGTTATTGTTCCTGGTCTTGCTCTCAGCTCTCTCTTTGCTAGGGTAGTTAGATTCACCGGTTATAGTGGATATATTTTAGTTAAGGAATGGAAAGAAAAAAGCTAGTTTCATCAGATGTGCTGATAATTTTGATCTTGCTGCTCCAGGACCTGTAATGACGAAATTTACAATTGCTTTGAGGGAAATTGGGACTTACAAGGAAGTTCTTCGGTCACAGGTATGCTAGTTTGGTACTGTTGACACTCTCTCCATTCTCCCTACTACAGACTTCTCTCTGAACTGTGCTATCAAAGTTAAATAGTTTTGTTTTCCTTCGGCAAAAGCTGCATCTGTATAGATTGCCTACCTTAAGATATTGTAGATTTAGATCAGATCAATTCATTTCAATTCAGATTTTCATTTGTATGAGTTTTCATTGTCAGGTGGAACATATACTGAATGACAGGTTACTTCAGTTTGCAAATATGGACTTGCATGAGGTTAAGGTACAAGCGCTTGCTTTTTTTCTTTGCTAGGCATTCATTCTTTGAGTTGAGCTATGATGGCAACATATCCACGTGCATCACTAGGGGTATTAGTATAGTACCGAGTTGAATATTCATGGAACCATAGAACATTCTGCCATGTATGAGAAGGGTAAAAATGAGGTTTTGCCAGGAGATTTTCCAGTAGGCATTTAGTTTAGTATGGTTTAAGTTTAACTCTTCGGGTTTGACTTGGCAATCGCAGCACTCGAATCTGAAAATGTTGAATAACTATCATTCCTATAGTTAACCTTCTCCAAACAAAATTTATTTAGAAATATTTGTGAGGTCATTGATGCAGAGATGGTCTGATGAATCTGACAGATTTTGTTATGTTTCTTGAGCCTGCTTTAACATATTTGTTAGTCGGATATTTCTTTCTTCCATTTTCTCAAGTATGGTAGCATTACTAAGTTATATTTGGATATGGAATCCTGAGAGATCATTTTTCCCACAGGAAGCTCGGAAGCGCTTTGACAAGGCTAGCCTTACCTACGATCAGGTATCCCTTTGTCAAGGGTTTTGTTTTCCCCACTCTGCTGACATGGTTGGGACTAGAAAAGATAGTATGGAACGACTAAATATCCTTATCAACCTTTTTCTTTACTATATGTAGTATCTCTGCGAAATGTGTCAACCAAAGAAAAAGGGTAGAACTCATTATTCTGAGTCACTTCCTGTTAATGAAGTCTAGGGCTCTTTTGTTTCAAAGTTGAATATATCAGTGCTGCAATTTTATGCGCAGGCTGTGTATAAATCGACAGAAATCTAGCTAGGTCTTGTTTGTGTTGCTTTTCTTGTACCAACGTACTAGAATTCAAATTTGTAGCTTGTAAGATTAGTGATATCTGTTTCGTAAAAATTGGTTCTACCCTTATATGAAAGCTTGATTAATTAACTATTGTGCTTCAGGCCCGTGAGAAGTTTTTATCTTTGAGGAAAGGTACAAAAAGTGACGTTGCCGCTGCTTTAGAACAGGTATGGTGCATGATCTTTCTAAAGCTCGTTTTCTAATTTTGAATACCATGTATCTTTTTGTCTCTCTGTTCTATAACTAGCATGTTTTTACACTGACAGGAACTTCACACTTCAAGGTCTATGTTTGAGCAAGCTCGGTTCAACCTTGTAATTTCTTTTGTTGATCTTGGTTATTACTTTGAATCTATATATCTTCTGTCACATCTATAATATTGTTGATGTCTCATTTGTTTTCTTTGGTTTCCAATCCATGCTCAGGTGACTGCTCTTTCGAATGTTGAAGCTAAGAAAAGGTTTGAATTCCTGGAAGCAGTCAGCGGAACAATGGATGCACACCTTCGGTACTTCAAACAGGTACGTTTGCTATGCATTTTGAGAACTAGTATATAGTCCGAAAAGGTTGGTGTCTAATCTGAATTTGGCTGCTTTCAGGGTTATGAATTACTGCATCAGATGGAACCATATATCAATCAGGTTGGTTTCATTTAATTTCCTTTCTTCAAGTTATAGATCCCAGAATGTTTAGGATTTATACTTCTCTTCGAAAACTCTGCATAAATTTTCAGGTGTCATTCAGTGTGTTGAAACGCTTAGATAGTTGCATGAGAAAACTATTTATACCTCAACTCGTTTTTTGCAGGTCTTGACCTATGCACAGCAGTCCAGAGAAAGATCAAATTATGAACAAGCCGCACTTAATGAAAAGATGCAGGAGTACAAAAGACAGGTTGATCGAGAGAGCAGGTGGGGTTCAAATGGTTCTAATGGATCACCAAATGGAGATGGAATACAAGCTATTGGCAGAAGCTCTCACAAAATGATAGACGCTGTGATGCAATCTGCTGCAAGGGGAAAGGTTCATTAATATCTTTTATATATAAATGAGACATCTTCCAGAGAATGCTATTAACATTTGTTAGTGCTTCAGGTGCAAACTATACGCCAAGGTTACCTCTCTAAACGATCTTCAAACCTGAGAGGAGACTGGAAAAGACGCTTTTTTGTTCTTGACAGCCGGGGAATGCTGTATTATTACCGAAAACAGTGTAGCAAACCATCTGTGAGTTTTGTATCTCTATATATGTTTTAGTTGTAACAAAAAGAAAAAGAAAAAGGCAGAATAATATAAACGGTATGGTGTTTCATAAATCAAATTTCTTTACCTAGTTTTTGCACACACTAACTTAGTTGATGTGATGTATAGGGGTCTGGCAGCCAGCTTTCTGGACAGAGAAATAGCTCTGAGCTTGGGTCTGGACTTCTTAGCAGGTGGCTTTCTTCTAACAGTCATGGTGGAGTACATGATGAGAAGTCTGTAGCCCGCCATACAGTGAACCTACTTACCTCGACAATTAAAGTCGACGCTGATCAGTCAGATCTAAGGTTTTGCTTTAGGATCATTTCACCTACAAAAAACTACACGTTGCAGGTTGAATTCAGAGTGATTTCCTTGAATGCTTGAATGTTTGCCCAATCTTAAAATAGTTTTCACTCAGTATTTATTTATGTTTTGTCAGTGCAGGCCGAGAGTGCACTTGATCAAATGGATTGGATAGAAAAGATCACAGGGGTTATTGCATCACTACTTAGTTCTCAGGTCCCTGAGCAGGTAAGTATTATTATTAGTATTCCTTTACACGACCAGACTCATATTAATTATCAAAGCAAATTTGGTGATTGTCCTTTGCTGCATTTCAGCGTCTTCCTGGTAGTCCCATGGGAAGTGGTCACCATCGATCTGCTAGTGAAAGCAGCTCATATGAAAGTTCTGAATATGATCATACTACTACTGAAGAGTATGTATGTGAGAGGAGCTTCTTGGGGTACCATGAAAGGCCATCAAGAAGTTTTCAGCCACAACGGTCCATTAGAAAGGGTGAAAAGCCCATTGATGCTCTGCGGAAGGTCTGTGGAAATGACAAATGTGCAGATTGTGGAGCTCCAGAACCAGACTGGGCTTCTTTAAATTTGGGGGTTCTTGTCTGTATCGAGTGTTCTGGTGTTCACCGTAATCTTGGTGTGCATATATCTAAGGTAAAATCGCCAGAATTCTTGATTATTTGAAGAATATATCTAGGCTCTATTTTAGCTAACTCATAGAAGGAAGTAAAAATTTCATCTGAATTATGAAGTGACACTTGGCTTGATATTCAATATCAATTTAGATTGTTACCGCTCGCGATAGAATCTGAATTTTGGATGGCGAGTCCTTCAGGTTGAAATCAGTCTAAAGCAATCTGAACTTGGCCGTTGCTACAGGTTAGGTCACTCACTCTCGACGTGAAAGTATGGGAGCCATCTGTTATAAGTTTGTTCCAAGCTCTTGGAAATACTTTCGCGAACACAGTCTGGGAGGAATTACTTCATTCAAGGTCCGCCTTCCATGTTGACCCAGGGTAAAAACTCCATTTATGATTGATTACATTGTTTGCCTTTTCATCCAAAGCTATAAGAACTTTGATCACCTAGTCATTAATATATATTTGCCAAATATGTGCTAGGTCTGATAAATCCAGGATGATGGTCACTGGAAAACCCAGCTATGCTGATATGATATCTATCAAGGAGAAGTATATACAAGCAAAGGTTCTTAAGCTTCTACCCCTTTATTTGATTCCTTATGTCGGAGATAACTGAAGCTAAATTTCTTCTCGAGGGAGTGCATATTTCACAGTATGTTGTTCCTTCAAAAATTTGTTGAACATCTAGATAGTATTTTCTCCGTCATGGCATTCTGTCTTTTCTCTGTCATAAACAATGTTCAGCTGGTTCATTCAAACATTTGTTTTGGTCATTTCACAGTATGCTGAGAAGCTATTTGTTCGGAGATCGAGAGACTGCGATTTTCCACAATCAGTTGCACAACTAATGTGGGACGCAGTGTCCAGCAATGATAAAAAAGCTGTTTATCGGCTTATTGTCAATGGTGACGGGGATGTGAATTCCCTGTATGACCAATCATCTTCCAGTGCTTCGCTATCACTTTCCAGAGTAATACTAGTACCAGAAAGGCCAAAGCGTGAGGATGTTCTACTCAGATTAAGAAATGAATTACTGGACAGAAACTCAGGAAGTTCTTCAAATATGCCTCCGGAGGGAATCGGAGGTTCCTCTTTGCTTCACTGTGCTTGTGAGAAGGCAGACATTGGGATGGTGGAGCTTTTACTACAATATGGTGCGAATGTAAACACCACAGATTCGAGTGGTCAAACACCGCTACACTGTTGTATTCGCAGAGGCAAAGCGGCAATAGCAAGATTGCTTCTTACTAGGTAAGTTGGTTCCTTTTTGAGACGCTTATCCAAAATCTGCAGAACAAATTTTTCTTTGCTAAATCTTTATGTCGTGACACAATTTGGGTGAAATTTGCAGAGGAGCAGACCCGGAAGCTATTAATGGTGAAGGAAAGACCGCTCTTGATGTTGCTGCAGAGTCAAAATTTACCGATCCAGAAGTCCTCGCTATCCTTTCAGACACAAACGGATACAATCACAGACAGTGCTGATAAAGATACAGAAGCTCGCGGGCGGGCGTAGAACTCTCGGAGCTATGTCTCGTTATTTTCACGATTTTAAGAGCCAGTCAACACTAAAGAAAGATCTCTAATGGTCTGGAGCAAACTTAGAGCCCCCAATCAAGTTATGTATTATGTTTTGTGATAGATATAAGGTTGCTTATTGGGAAATTATAATGTATTTTGCTGTATCGTGGTGTGTGTATTTGATAATGGGGACTATATAGCATCCTGAGTTTGTCATGTCATGCGTTGTAACTTGTAAGCAACTTACGGTTGGCTCATTTCTGCGGGTGTCTTAACTATAAATTATTTATTAGCTATATAACTTATGGTTTGATTTTGGTTTTTGAATCTGTCCGTACAAGTAGATAACAAAGCTAAGGTAATGCAATAAAAAACTTTTGATAACATCATTAATGGTTGATCAAAATCAATAATCTAAATTCAGTTTATTGAAAAATTATACTCCAGTTTGAAAGTTGATTGTCTGTAATAGCATCAGACAACATTTGGTCCAATCATCCCATTTACATTCATAGTTTTAAGACTTTTGATAAAGTATTAATTATACCTAATTTAAATGAGATTCATTTAAAGTAAAGCTTAATTAACCCTAGTTATCTCTTTTGCCAAAGATATTTTATAAAAAAATTGTGGTTCAAATAGGAAAACAAGACCTAACTTTGAACAAAAAGCAGTCCGCACATAAAGTTTTTTCCTTTAACAAAATAAATAAATTAATAATAATAAAATAAAATTTGCAAGAAAAGGAGAAAAAGAGGAATTGAGAAGAGAAAGCAAATATTCTCAGACAAACAAAGGAACCACTTTGGTGTAGTAATCTCAGACGCTAAGACAAAGTGCACAAATTCCCAAACCTCTATACCATCCAACGATCCAGATCTCACATAGATTATCAAAACCAACGGATGAGATTTCGTTTGGCTAAGCCTTGTTCTTCATTCGAGCGCGGTACTCGATGTCTTGCTTTCGGCCCACTCATGACAGCAACAAGAGCTGCCTTTGGTCACTGTCTCGCAGATACTGTGTCTTGGAAAGAGAGTTTCGAGAGAGTGAGTGTGTTTTGTGTTTGGTTACTGGACTAATGAGCTGAAACAGTTTGGATAGTTTTGTTTGTTTGTTTTCATCTTTCAACCACCGATTTAGTAAAATTGTGAAACAAAACTCTCATTCAAGTTTGTACTCTCTTCTTTTTTTAGGGTTCTCACTTAGTTTTTGGGCTTTTTTCTGTGACATAAAAATTAAATAATACAAATTTTTGATACTTTTTTGTTCCCCTTATCAAGAAAAATTGTTGGGTTAATTTTGTTTTCAATTAAGCTTTCTAAAATTTCGATTTTTTTTTTGTTGAGGAAAAGAGTGAGAATATCAGATAAGAATCTATGAGCCAATGATTCCATTCATATTCTTTGTGAAGATTTTGAATTGAATTCCATTCTTCTTTTATTCTTGTTGGTTTTTCATTGGTTCTCTCGAGAGTATATGTGGTTTCGGGAAAAGAGGATAGCAGAACCTCACTGTATCAGAAAAAGTTTCAACTTTTACGGGGTTTTATGTAAGCTTTGAACAGCTTCACCTTTCTGGGTTTTCTCAGATCTGTGTCTATTCTTGATAAACCCAAATGCTTTTTTTTCTTCGATGATTTCCATTTCATGTGGCTCGTAGACGCAGCAATGGAGCAAAGAAGAAGAAGAAGCGGACATGGCAACACCATCTCTCTGCTCTTATTCTTCTTCTTAGTCTTCTCTTCTACAAGAACAAGCACAAGCACAAGTTGTCGACGGCGAACTGTGAAACACTTATCCACAAATCTACCATCGTCTACACCACTCGAATCAAGAATCACTTCTAAAGTTATCGTTATTAGCATCGTATTAGGGATATTAACCGGGTTGGTTTCAGCCTTGGTGTTAGCTTTCTTGGTTCGTTGCATTGTCAAGTTCATGAAACAGACACCAATTCTCAAAGGTCCTGTCGTGCTTTCTCCTAAAATTACACCTAAATCTCTTCACGCAGCTCTTGGTAATGGTATCCAGTTGCTTGGCTCAGCCCCTACTGGTAGATACTACAAGATGGTACTTGATAATGGCCTCGTGGTTGCAGTCAAGAGATTAGGCTCACTTGAAGGAATCGGTTCACTAGAGAGTATTAGTAGTAACAGCAAGTCATTTAAGAGAAGGTTGCAGAAGGAATTTGAGCTGCTTGCTGGATTAAGGCACAGGAACCTTATGAGTTTGAGAGCATATGTTCGGGAATCGGATGAGTTCTCTCTCGTCTACGATTACATGCCGAATGGGAGTCTTGAGGATGTGATGAATAAGGTTAGAGCAAAAGAGGTAGAGCTCAGATGGGAGATTAGACTTAGAGTCGCAGTGGGAATTGTGAAAGGACTACAGTATCTTCACTTCAGTTGTGAGACACAGATTCTTCATTATAACTTGAAACCGACAAACGTGATGTTGGATTCTGAGTTTGAGCCTAGACTTGCTGATTGCGGATTGGCTAGGATCATGCCTAGTTCACACACCGCGCTATCTTGCTACTCTGCTCCCGAGTCTTCCCAAAGTAACAGGTGCTTCATACTTCAATCCCATGGCCTTTGAGTTAGCTCCTAATTCTTCTCTTTTACTAATGTGATATGCAAATCCTTGTGACAGATACACAGACAAAAGCGACATATTCAGCTTCGGGATGATATTGGGTGTACTTTTAACAGGAAAAGACCCAACACAGCCTTTTTGTGGAGAGGCTACAAGCAGAGGCAGCTTAGGACAGTGGCTGAAGCATTTGCAGCAATCTGGAGAAGCACGGGAAGCATTAGATAAGAGCATTCTTGGAGAGGAAGTGGAGGAAGACGAGATGTTAATGGCTTTAAGAATTACCATAATCTGCCTTTCTGATTTCCCAGCAGACCGGCCTTCAAGCGATGAGCTTGTACACATGCTTACACAACTGCACAGCTTTTAGGCCAATGTTCTTGTACCAAACCTATCTGTGAAACCAATAAAATTCCTTTATCTTTATGAAAGACTGGTAAAAGTTTCGATTACACAAATGCTCCACAAAATTGGTCTTACACCAAATGAAAGATAACAAGCAGTTCCCTCGCCTAACATAAGACAACAGGCAGCACTCCATACATAAAAGATAATAAGCAATACAAAGAAAAACACAGATCAAGCAATGAGCCTGTCAAGTCAGTTTTCTACGTGCATTGTCCTAACAGGTGATCCGTTGCCAAGTATGGGCTGTATCAATAACTCTGAGAGGTCGCCGCTCTCGAAGAAGGATTTGTGAAGAGCCTGAACACATCCTTCAGCTTCAGCATCGTTTACTATAAAAGAAATGTTTACCTACAAGATACCAAAACAAGAAAGAAATTACTTATGGAATGGAAACAGAAATATAATTTTGTATTAAACAAAGTTACCTTGGATGCTCCTTGTGATATCATCTGGACATTGACACCTTTGGTATAAAGAACATGAAACGCCTGCCCAAAGAATAAAACGATTAGGTAAGAAGCGCAAAAGAATTTACCATCCATTGTTGCAAACCTTGAAGTAATTCATTAGGAGCCAAGATCTAACCCTCTCTAAAATGAGGGAGGAATGTTGAACATTCCCAATTAGAGATATTATTGCTCTTCTTTTGGAAAGATTCACGACTGCAATTTTCTCCAGTTCTTCAACCACGTGATCAAGCTCCTGTCACAAGTAAAGAATAAGAAAAGACCTACGAAAAACACACATGGATTGGAAATAACATGTTGGGGATTCTACAAGAACTTGCCTGTTGAATCAGTTCCCTGCTCCAAAGTTTTGAAGGGTCCAGTGTAAGAGATATACTGACTTCACTAGTGGCAACAACATCTACGGAAATGCCAAGTTCCTCAAATATCGAAAATACCTGGCCAAAAAAGTGAGGCATGCAGGCTATGTTGAATATTAATAGTACCTAAACGATTATAGGCTGGAGCAGACCACATTTCGGTCCGTGCACCAATAAATTGAGTTCTTAGGAATAAACTTCTGCAACTTTGGCCAAATATATGGCGCTGAGAATGTACATGTTTACCTTTGCAAGAAATCCAACCTGACCAAGCATTCGGGTGCTTACTATATCCAGCATGGTCACATTGCGTTTCAGAACAATGCTAGTTAAAATTGTCTGTCACAAGAAGAAGCATACATTTTGGTTATAGAGATTCTCCCATGACTTGCATAAAAAGAACTAGATTAGGAAACTCTATACCTTGGTCATGTCCCTTGTTTTAGTGATGATAGTTCCAGGAGCTTTAGGGTTATAAGAATTTTTAACCCTAACAGGAATTTCACCCTCTCTTGCTGGTCTCATTGACTGTGGGTGCAAGACCTGCAACAATAATTTTGTTTCTTTACTCAACCACTCGTGCAATGCCATTGCACAGTTTATTTCATATAATAATGCTTATAATTGGACTTGAGTATTATTGCATACAAGTAGAGTGGGACCTGTGCACCAAAATAAGCTAGCTCGGCTGCTTCATCGAATGTCAGATATGGTACTGGTGTAGCTCGCTTATAAATACTAGGATCACATGTTAAAACACCATCAACATCTTTCCACACCTACTCAACAGAAAAACAAACATCCAAACTTAACAGCGATGCATATGCAGCGTATAAGAGAAAACATCAAACTTTGAAGTTTAGAAGAACCTGAATCTCTTTCAAACCCAATGCTTTACCAATTGTGGTTGCTGTCAAATCACTACCACCCCTACCCAAGGTAGTTACCGCACCAGTTTTCCAACCCTATTATTGAATGAAATTATTACGCAAACTACAAAAACATGAATGAAAATATTGGTTATCTGTATATTGTAAGCTGCTGGATATACCTTCCCAAGGAAACCTGTTACAATAGGAATAGCAGGATCATGCATCCAATCATCATATAATCTCTTGGCAACAGCTGGATAAGTTGCTTCCAGGATATCCCCATTTGTGAAATCGTCCGTTGTAATAAAACCAATGTCAAATGCATCATACTGCAAAGTAATAGTAGATAAATAAAGGATATCAACTATAGTCGTCAAAATGCATGATCAAGAAAGTTCAACCCAAGGCAAGTTTAGCAAGCAAAAGAGATTACCGAAACCAAACGAATATAAAGTTTATTGACCAATTCAGAGTATATTTACTTTCAACTTGGTTATCATCAAATTTCCTGAACCCAAACTGAAATTTTAATTGAACATTTCTAGATTAATCTACCAAGATATCAATATAACTAATCAGTCAACCAAAAGAAATATATAATGTATTTAAGGGAAATTAAAGTAATACTAAAAGATGATGATGCACATACTTGGCGTGCCTTGACACCGATTTTATTAAGATAAGCAGCAAAAATCCTTGTGGACAAGCACTCTCCAAAAGAGACTAAGTAGTCTCTGGTGCGAAGCGTCAACTCCTTCATCATGGCAATGCCTTTCAGGAGTTGCTCCAGTTCTTCCAAACAGGCTGCAAAATGTATTTAAAAGTTATAAGTGGACTCTTCAATATTACGAAACTCATCACAAATCAAACATTTATGAGGCTACTCAAAATGAAACTCCAAGTTTTGAAATGTCTAATTGTCTATGCTTACACAAAATAACGGCGGGATCGACGTTGAGCTCTTTAACTGTCCTGAAATAACAACAACAAAAGAAACACATGCTTGATCAAAACCAACAGCAAGCTCGGAAACGATAGTCAATTAATCAAATTTTTGGGAACTAAAACCTGAAATGCAATTCCTTTATAATGCTCAACTCCTCGATCTCAGATGCATTAGAAACACCACAACTCACAGCCTTCTCTCCCGCCTTCACTAGCAACCAATTCAGAAAAAAATCTATCTCATATATTTCAAAACTTTAGAAAGAGAAGGAAAGAGCGAGATATTTTTCAGCATTACAAGCAGGAGATTGTTGGTAGTTTTCCCCATTGCAGAGAGGACAATGACCGGACTTTCTTCTGGAAAAGTCAAAATCAAATCCGCCACTTCCTTCATTCTCTCCGCAGACGCCACAGAAGATCCACCAAACTTCATCACGCACGTGTATCTCTTCTCGTCGACCTCTGTTATTGCGTCTGTCTTCTTCTCTTCCAAGACAGCTCGTATACTGCTTCTGCAATCTGAAGCTGAAACCCTCCTAATAGAGGAGCCATCTCCAATGGGTAAGGATAATTTTCTCGAGACCTTCAGTGCAGAGAAATCGACACGATTCGGAGGAATCGGTAGCTTCGGCGAGTTTCGGTGATGGGTGTTGGGTAATCTGATGAAAGGTGCATTGCTGTGACAACACCGAACCCTAGTAGCCGCCATCGGAGAAGAAGGCCGCGAATATGATTGATAGGTTTTTAGACAATAATAGAGAGTGAATAATCGAACGGCTCATTGATGAGAATGAGACGCCAAAGAAAGAAACTTTGAACCCTCTCTTTCGGTTTCTGTACCAAAACGCCGTCGTTTGTAACCAAACGATTGACTTGACTTCGTTGGTACTTGGTAATAATATCCACTCGAGCGTGTAATAAATGCCGTTTGCTTCTCTTTCAATTTGTTCTCGAAAGTTTTTCTACAATTTTTCCATCAACAATGACGATCCTCACTGTACAGTCCTCGTATAGCCCTTCCCGAATTCCGATTGGGAAGAACGCGAATTTTGATCAGATTCCGTCGTGGGTTTCTTTGAAGTCGAGCACTTCTGTTAAAATCTCTCATAAGCAAGGACAAGTCGAGAATCTTCATTTGGTTTCGTTATCGAAGCATAGGAAGCTAAACGAAGCATTCGAGTTTTTCCAAGAAATGGATAAGGCTGGCGTCTCCGTTAGTCCGTATTCTTACCAATGTCTCTTTGAGGCTTGCAGAGAATTGAGATCTTTATCTCATGGAAGAATCTTGCACGATCGCATGCGGATGGCTTTCGAGAATCCCTCTGTGCTTCTTCAGAACTGTGTGCTACAGATGTATTGTGAGTGCGGGAGCTTGGAAGATGCAGCTAAACTGTTCGATGAAATGTCTGAGTTAAACGCAGTCTCTCGCACGACGATGATATCTGCTTACGCCGAACAAGGTCTTTTAGGTAAAGCTTTTTGTCTGTTCTCGGGAATGCTAGAGTCAGGCGAAAAGCCTGCTTCTTCTATGTATACTACACTCTTGAAATCTTTGGTAAAACCTAGTGCTTTAGACATCGGTAAACAGGTTCATGCTCATGTCATACGTGCTGGGTTATGTAGCAATCCATCTATAGAGACTGGGATCTTGAACATGTACGTGAAATGTGATTGGTTAGTAGGTGCCAAGCGAGTGTTTGATCAGATGACAGTGAAGAAACCAGTGGCTTGGACAGGCTTGATGGTAGGTTATACTCAAGCTGGTAGAGCAAGAGATACTTTAAAACTCTTTGTGGATTTGTTAACTGAAGGTGTTGAATGGGACAGTTTTGTTTTATCAGTTGTTCTTAAAGCATGTGCATCTCTTGAAGAGCTTGATCTTGGCAAGCAAATTCATGCATGTGTGGCTAAGCTTGGTTTGGAATCTGAAGTCTCTGTTGGAACTCCACTTGTTGATTTTTACGTCAAATGTTCCAGCTTCGAGTCTGCTTGTCATGCATTTCAAGAAATCTGTGAGCCAAATGATGTTTCGTGGAGCGCAATCATATCCGGATACTGCCAAATGAGTCAATATGAGGAGGCTCTTAAAACCTTTAAGTCTTTGAGAAGCAAAAATGCGGCGGTTCTCAATTCGTTCACATATACTAGCATATTCCAAGCATGTTCGGTCCTGGCAGATTGCAACATTGGTAGCCAAGTCCATGCAGATGCTATAAAAAGAAGTCTGATTGGATCTCAGTATGGGGAAAGTGCTCTAATTACAATGTATTCAAAATGCGGATGCGTAGGTGATGCCCATGAAATCTTTAAGTCAATGGACAACCCCGACGTTGTTGCTTGGACGGCTTTTATATCAGGTCATGCCTACTATGGAAACGCCTCTGAAGCTCTGAGATTGTTTAAGAAAATGGTGAGTTGTGGTATGAGGCCAAACTCAGTTACATTTATTGCAGTCTTAACCGCCTGCAGCCATGCAGGCCTTGTTGAACGGGGCAGGCATTGCTTGGACACAATGCTTCGAAGGTATAATGTGGCTCCTACTATTGACCATTATGATTGTATGATTGACATATATGCCCGTGCGGGACTATTAGACGAAGCTCTCAAATTTATGAAGAATATGCCCTTTGAGCCTGATGCAATGAGCTGGAAATGCTTTCTCAGTGGCTGTTGGACCCACAAGAATCTTGAACTGGGCAAGATTGCTGGAGTGGAACTTCGCCAACTTGACCCCGAAGATACAGCTGGATATGTGCTACCGTTTAATTTGTATACCTGGGCTGGAAAATGGGAAGAAGCTGCTGAAATGATGAAACTAATGAATAAGAGAATGTTAAAGAAGGAACTGAGCTGCAGCTGGATCCGAGTAAAGGATAAGATTCATCGCTTTATAGTGGGTGATAAACACCATCCGCAAACTCAGGAGATCTATGAGAAACTTCAGGAGTTTGATGATTTTATGGAAGGTGATGTGTTTCAGTGTAATATGACAGAAAGAAGAGAACAGCTTCTTGATCATAGCGAGAGACTTGCCATTGCATTTGGGCTGATATCGGTGAATGGCAACGCACGTGCACCTATTAAGGTGTTCAAGAATCTTCGGGCATGCCCAGATTGCCATGAGTTTGCAAAGCATGTATCTTTGGTTACAAGCCGTGAAATCGTCATCCGAGATTCCAGAAGGTTTCACCATTTTAAGGAGGGGAAGTGCTCTTGCAACGATTACTGGTGACTGGTGATATCTAGTGTCTCTATCAACATGGCTGTAGATACTTTACATTGGATTCTAATCCAACGAGAATCAGTCTACAAATTGATGGGGCTACCAAACGTGGATATATAATTTGTCAAAAAGTAGTGCGTGTAATACAATACTTCAGTTCGCAAAACTGGATTAACATTTATCCTGACTGCAAATTACTCGAAACACAGAAGAAGAAAGCATGTACGATATACAGTACTGTTAAAGCTTGTGGTAACATTACTGTTCTGGAATCCCAAGATCCGAGGTCATTACTTACTGGTTGGACCTGGAGGCTTCCCACAATCTACATTCTATCCGCAGTTTTCTTAGCTCTGCTAGCCCTTGCTCAACTGAAAATTAGAACTAACCAATTTAGTCTGGATACTTCTGTTTTGACTAAAAGGAATTTAGTAAATTAGACTGTTTGTACCTTCAATGACGTCATGTGAGGATGGAGAATGTGCGCTCCTGCTGATCCAGAATTGAAGACGTTCTCTTGCAATATCCACTTCTATGCCAAGGCATAGGGCTCTTCTCCAGAAGTACGTGAGCCAAGCCTGCCATAAAGGATTCATAGCTTTGAGATTGAAGAAAGGCCAAGATTAAGCTGACAATTATATTTCCAATAGACCCAAAAGGGAATATAAAGCAAGAAAGAGGGCATGGTTCTGCACCTCCTTGAAGAGAACATCTTCAGACTCTTCTGAACTCAATTCTGCAAAGGACCACGGTCAGATGTGTCTTCGAGAGAACAAGAACTGTTTGCACTCTATGTTCAGTAGTATATGAAAGGTCAACATATAATACTGACTGTTCATTTATGTATATCATAGCCCTAATTTTATCAAGAATTTGCCATCGGAACATTTTTATTATGCTTTACTCTATATCTTGAATTTCATAACACCGAGATGTCTGTCTAGAAATTTAGTAATATAAGGTAAATAAACTTACCAAGAGCCTCCATAAATTTAGGACCACCTGGTGATTTTAACTCTGAAATAAAAGGATAAGAAAAAACAACATGCACACTGTTATTTTATCAATCTTAATGGTGAAAGTAAAAAAGCCTTGCTAAAAAAATTCCGTCTTTAGCTAATGCAACTGGCAACATAAATTCTTGGCGTCATGAAGAGCTTATGTAGAAGCTCACCAGTATCAGACAGTCGAGCAGTATTGGCCAACCTTAGCTGGGTTAATGTAATAGTAATGGTAACTTCAACCTTCAAAGGGACAAGCGTAGTCCATGAGAAAAATGAAAGAGGAGTGGATGTATGAACCAGAACAAAAGAGGAGAAAAATAGACCTTTAAAGAAGTTAGCTCTTTTAGACCCATTTCCACAGACAGCATACTTTCAATATTTCCCTCTCCTGTTAGATCATTTATATCTTGAACAAGTTGGCTCCTCTTCTCGTTCTCCTCGGAATCTGGTCATTGTTTTCATAACCACTTGATAAATATGATATTAATGAGAATTGACAATCAAAATTACAGAATGTTATCACAACAGATGTCTTAAAAACATGACTGAGTGATTGCTTGCCTTTTTCCCAACTTTCTTCCTTAGCCTTTTGCCCAGCTGATAGCACAATTTCAAAAGGAAGAGGTGCAAGAGATGACCAGTATTCGTACTTGGTTGTAGCAATATCAGAACATATGCCTAAAATGCAACCATACACAGATGTCAAAAAAACAAAGATAGATGATGGCATACAAGTTCTAGGTATGTCATTAAGCAGATATTTTTGTTACCCCTTACCATATTTCGCTGCTAAGCCCCAATACCGAGCAAGCCAGCACCGTTTTAGAACAACTTCCTCCTGAAAATTTAATAAGGGTGTCTTCTTTTATTTGAATCCTACCATATGCTTATGCGTAAACTGCAAAAACATGAACACAAACCATCTCTTTTTGGGTCAGTATCATTCTATGCGTCATCGTTCGTAGAGCTTTGACTTCAGATTCTGCTCCTTGAAGTTGTGCTACTATAGCAGCAGTCTCAAGTTTTGCATTCTGAATCAAGGTGAAACATAGAAATATTTAATTACTACATGTTCATCAACTAGCACCTCATGGTAAATTTGACACATGGAAAGAAAATAAGGCCCACCTCTACTTGAGCCCTAAGAACAGTAGTCTCTTTATTAGCTCCATCTCTATTTTGCCTAGCATCTTTAAGGGCCGCCTGTCATAGAGAGAGTGTTGGTGAATCTAAAATCGGAACACAATTTTCAGTTTTGGAAACAAAACAACCACTAATAAGGAGCCATGGACTTTGGAATACCTCTCTTTGACGCAAAGCAGCCTCTTTTCTGCAGCATGAAACAAAGTACACTCATGTAAGAATTTCAATCTAGCAAGAAAAACAAAAAGTGGCAATAAATTGTATTTATATTGACTACCGGCTCAGAAGTTTGGCTTCCAAGGATACACCTTCTCCCAGAGAAGTTACCTAAAGTTTGTCTCGTGAGTGAGAACAGTATTAACGAAAACAAAAGTAATAATGCATACAGGCAAGTTTATCATTGCTTCCAATTACCTGTTTTTCGAGCTCTCTCACCCTGGCTTCTGCTTCCTTGCATCTCTCATCCTCAAGCCTAAGCTGTTAATAAACTCAAAACGTATAATCACTTTTACTCTGAGGATAGATGGAAACCAAAAAAGGAAATGAATATTTACGTTTTCAAGAATACTCTCATTCTCCTCTTGCAGCATATCAAGCTGTGATGTGAAGTAAATGTAAGTTTCCAGCAAGGAAATTATCCATAAAATATCAAAACATAGGAAGGTATTAGCATACTTCATCACGAAGTGCGGATGCATCATGCTGATCTTTCGAATCTTTGCCATTAAGTTGCCCTATATCAACTGAAACCCTACAATGACAAACAGTTTCCATGTCATAAAAACAGCGAACTCAACTAGTTGAATACCAAGATCTTTTGGGAACTCTATATACTCTATTCACCTCTTTTCATTGTGCTTGTTCTTAGGAGTTACAACTGATAATAAATTGGTAGCTTGATTCCTTTGAGATAGTTTGGTTGGCGGGACAGGCGGTTGTGATGCGCGAACAGATATGGCTGGAGAGTTCCGAGATAACTAGAAATTCACAATCGACATCAATTCTCAGATTAGAAAACATCCATTAAAAACTTCCCTTACTACTACATTCCCAAATTTTTCAATCAAAAACCCACATTCCAAAATTGGAAACCAGAGAAAACAATTTCTTTAAATCTCTACGATTAAAATTGAGAAATTTTGGGTGGATTTGTTTTTACTTAGACGAAAGAGCTTCTCGAATTTACCGCAGGGGAGGAAGATCTAGTGCTCTTAGGAGGAGGGGCAACAGCAGAAGCAAGAGGTTTAGGTTTAACAGTTGTGGAAGAAGCATTTCTCGTGAAAGAGAGAGGAGGAGGAGCACCATATCGAAAGCCTAGATCATCGCCACCGACTTCATCGTCGTCGTCGTCGTCGGCATTGGAAGTCTGAGAAGCCATGACTTTAGCAAGCCTCTGAGCAGCGGCTTTAGCAGCGACATTTTGAGCTCGCTTGACGTTTGACATAGCAGTGACGGAAGACGATCGAGCATGGTGGTGACGAGCCGGAGAAGAAGGACCGACGGCATTGTTGGTTCCTGATTCACCGTTCCATTGACGAAAGTAGCTGGGACTTTCCGTGCGTGCTCGCTCCATTGGCGAGAGTTGTAGAGTTGCAAAAGAAGAGAAGATGAAGCAGACCTAGATCTTCTTGGTGATGCTGATTTGTTTTTTCGTTGGAGTCAGACAAAAGAAATCTCTTTGTTTCTAAAAGTTTGAACTAAAAGTGTTAACTCTAATTTAGTTACTTAACAAAAATATAATTTTGATTGTATTTATTTTTGTTTTACCAAATACAACTTTCACGAAGAGAAAATTGAAACATTTGTCAGCACCACCATCGATCGACCACGCCGTTGCTTGCTCTCCGTCAACCATTCATTTATGATTTTATGTGTAACATTCTTCGCCGACAAACTTCATGATCTCTAAGTTTAGCCGACAATATAAATGTGCAAATCTCATTCTAATTTAAATTTGGGCTGATTCAGTGATAGGCCTGGCCTAATAAATCAGGCCCATTTGTTTTTCAGACAAATAGAAACACCTAAAGCAAATAAATAACAATAGCAATAAGAATAATACACACTCCGTTTCGCAAATATTGTAATTTTCTCAGAAAAAAATGTGTTCTAATGTAACTTTTAATAAAAAAATCCAATCTTAATCTCCAATCAAAATAATTAATATAAAATCTAGCAAATCATTACATATTAGAGGTACAAATGACTTTTAATATTGTTTCGTAATTTGTGTGAAAAAATCTAAGATTGTTTAAGAAACGGAGAGAGTAGCACGTAAATAAAATGTATAGAAATAGTTAATACATTTTTCATGCATAATGTTACTCGCAACCCCAGAAGATACAACAATAAAATAACATCAATCGGGGTATGCATATACTCCTACTGAAATTAGATACTCTTTTGTTCTTCATCATTCATTCGACAAATCGCATACAAAAAAAGAGAAAATAAATAATCAAAACCACCCGCCAAAAAAAAAGCAATTGAAGAAGGTTGAAGTTTTTTTTTTTTTAGAAGAGAAGAAGAAATGGTGGGCAGTAATTATAATTATTGAAAAAAGGTGTTATATAAAATTAAAAATAAAATAAATAAAAAAGAATTAAGAAGGAGTGGGAGTCCTACCATAATGGAGGACCATAAGATGATGATCGGAAGATGAGTTTGGAAGCGAAGTAAAGTTATGTGAGGTAACATAATTGTTTCTGCTTCTTCCTGATCTCCATATTGCATCTCTCACGTGTTGTAATGTCAACACTGCCTCTAGTTCTTCTCCTCTGCATCTTATCTCTACCTGCTTTTTTTCATTTTTGACAAATTCATTCACTATTAGTTAGTCTCATGATCATTTCAATTAATATCACAATAATTAATGAGATCATTGGATCGTAAGGATGACGAAGAAGAGAGAGTAGTGATATGATATGTGGAAAAGAAAGAGAACGTGTCAAGGTGGCTACGCAAAGCCGTAATTATGTCAATCTCTACTTTACTTGTAAGAGATTCCTCATTTTCTAACAATCATCCACCACCACTATATTTTCTCATTTTATTCTTATTAACTTATCACAATATAATATTGCAACACATTTTCACTTCATCATCAACTTTAATGCTACCCACGATTTCTAAATCTTAATCATCTCCTGCCCCCCACCTCTTTCTATTTCTGCCCCTTACATGTGTATATTTTTCACTGTGTATAAACTCCTCCATCTATATATACTTTTTTTTTATAGTCAAACAAAACTGGACCATAACATAAAATTTACACTATGGGATCAAATCATGTTATCAGAATGATTAGCTGGATCATTGTAATTACTAGACATAAAAAAAATCGACTTATCTATATAAACTTTTATCATGTTATGATAGTTTACTCATACTATTAAACTTTTAATATAATTCATGCATCATAAAGTTGAGTATTAAAAAGAAAAAGTTATGGAGAGCTCATGAAAACTTCCCCGTCATCCTATGCACGTCTTCTCTTACGTTTTGCTGACTAAGGCTTGTATTGCAACCCTAAAAGCATTTTAAGTACTCACTCATTTTTTTCGTTCTTATAGTGAATATTTTCTAAGCTCATTATAGTGTAGTTGATTCTGTTAGGTTCTTTCTAAAGATTAATATCTTAAAAACTTACTACTAAATAGAATATTTTCTACGGTTGTCATATACATTGAAAGTGGTGTTTTATCTCACATTGCAACATCTTTTTTATATAAAATAAAAATAATGTTTATTTATTTATTTTTATAATTAAAGGACCCACATAAATATATATATGGAATAAGTTAGTGTAAAATAGAAAATAAAATAGGGACCATAGAAGTCGTAGTCAGAGAGGCATATAAATTATATGTTTTGCATGCATCGCATCACTAACTTAAAAGGATATTATGTTCATGGTTCCCTATCTACCCTTTAGTGCTATTTTGTATATTTTTTAAAAAATGCAAATTTTTCAATATATTGCAATGATTCTGTTGTGGAAGGCGACTTCATGCATTGCTTTTGCCCGACGTAAATTACATTACTTATTCTTTACTTATATATCATATATATCTATTTATATGCATATTTTTAAGTTGCATTCTAGCTCATTATTTTAAAATCATCTATTATTCTAACAAAATATATTGAAAACTTTATATTTTACAGCATATGGTACCTACATTTTGTAAATCAAAGAGATGTGTGTATTCTTATATATACTTATAAGTTTAGACTATAAATAATTTGTGCATTAAATATACTTAAGTTTGGTAAATTTATATCACGAGTGTTATAAAAACAATACTAGTTGAAGTGTAATCTAACATAAGAAGAAATTTTATTTTTTTTATGATTAAGAGGTTTTGCGTTGAGACTCGTATATTTTTTCAGGACAAGACTTAAAACCATTTAATTTAACTCTTTTTGGAGAATAGACATTTCTAGACTTGAACTCGTGACTTCTTTGTTAGAGAAAGCCATTAAACCAAAACCCACTTGGTAAAACAAATTTCAATTTACTTTAATTTGTGGTAATTTGTAAAAAGAATTCCTAAAACTTTCTAGTATTTGTGAATAGTTTCTCAAACAAAACTGGATTTCACTATTTAAGATTTGACCATAATAAATAGAGAAATAAGTGGCCAAGATTAAGAATTTGTGTCACAATTTGTGGTTAGTGTGATTATTTGCGAGGTGATCAAGACTCTAAACATATTCAAATAAATATGTAGCAATATGCATGCGTGAGGAATTGGCAGAATAAATATGTAAAATTGTAACATTAGAGAAAAGCAGATAGTGGATGAGATGAAGGAGACATTGACGGACCAAATGGCATGAAGTACAAACCCAAAATATAGTGAGAAGTTAAACAAACAAAGTGTTGAAGATAAAGGCACGATGACTCGAAACAAAAGGAAAACATCTAAAATTTGGATATATAGATGTTGATTGATGATAAAGAGAAAAAATTTCTAAGAAAGTGCAGCATTTAATCGATAGATGTTGATGGCTAAAGGCTTTTCATTAAGCACCCAATTCAATTGGGGTTTGTGATGTTAAAGGGTCCTACCCAAATTCGAGATCATACAAGAATTGGATGAGCCACTTCTAACATAAGCATGACGGTTTTTTATACTAAATCTAAGTTTATTATATATGCTTTAATTACATTTCAAGTGATATATTCGGAAGAAATATAAAAGAAAATTGATGCCTACTATGAAAGAAAATCAGAGATTATTATTTTTGTAATACCAGTTTTTATGCTTGGCAAATAATTAAGGATAAGTTTTTGTTATATAATAGATTTAATTTCTCAGAACAACAAGTGATTTACGTTCATCACCAATAAAGGCCTAAAATAATACTTAGAGTATTTAATTATACACTATAAAAAATAGAAAGTTATTAGTATCATTTGAGAATTTATTTATATTATTTCATGGAAAGAGTTGACAAAAAAAATCATAGGGATCAAAAAGAAATATGAAAATAAAGAATACTTAAAGATTTAAAAAACTAGAGTTTTGTTACGTCTAAAAAGTCAAAGGAAACTTAAAAAGAGAGAAGAGAAAGACAAAGATGGAAGAACAATGCCTCCACGAAGTCAGATTATGGCTGCCTAATCATTACATTTCATTTTTTATTATTCACTACCCAATTCTCTTATTTAACACTCACACATTTACATCATTATATTCATAATTAATTAATATATATTTGTGTGTGTGAATGAACATAATTACAACTTTATTTAATTAATGATCCTCTAATAAAAGAACATCCCATTATGACCTTTTTAACGTAACCCTATTTTTTGGTAACGAATTTAATAGATATAAACCTAAAAAGGGGTTAATATCAAAACTCTAGAAACAAATTCAAATATTAGTCTTTCAACCTAATATTCACACTAATTCGCTTTTTAGTGAACAAATTGCAGTATAAGCTAATATTAATTAATATGAACTAGTTCAGCCTGTCAATGAACATTTAATAATTTGATCAAGCAAAGGGTATATTACAAATTAGATATGCAAACTCACATATAATTTTTATATTGATTAATTGCCTTAATCTCATCTGTCATATTTCATGGCATGGCTTAATGAAGAAGACAACAAAACTTAGTCTCATTTTAATAAATTATAACATTTCGTTGACCCAATTAATATATTTAAGTTTATATAAGGAATGCTATTCAGGAATACATGCTTACAAGTTACAATCTCACTACTTTTAATTACGTTCCAAACAAATTGTCTTTATATTCCCCTATTATTTTTATTATGTGTTTATGATTAGTACATAATCTGCTAAAGATTATCAACTATTTTTCTATGCATTAATTTATATATCTAAGTCTAATTGAATGATCTAAGCAAACTATTCAAAAAGTTTTAAATACGTACGTATGTTTAAGGTAATTATCAAAAGCATACCATCAATGACATTTTCATACACATAATAATTACTAAAATAATGACTGATCTCTAAGCATATAAAAGAAGACTCGATTTTTGTTTGTAATTATTCCATGGTAATGAAAAGTGTAATTATTAATTCAAGGATCATAAAAGTTATATAGCGTATTATGGATATTTAAGCACATCAATGCATAAATATGAAAACCGAATTTATTTATTTTTAAAAAATTCACAGATATCAATGATTAAATTTGCACGAGAAGCAATGTACGTAATTTTAGGGATTGAATCTATTTATTTCGTGAAAAAAAAAAGAAATGGAAAGGACACTTTTTGATTCATGAATATTGGACTCGTAAAAATTGAAATAAGTCAGCATGCATATGATATGAAGTAACTTTATTGTATCCATCATTTGGGATGATTACTAGCCCTATAAGAAGCGTGCGATATGGCTATAGTAACTAACAGTTGCTCATGTATATATATTCATATATGTCATGGTCATGTACGTATGTGACATGCATATATACAATTCGTTTCCATGAAGTATTCGTTTTGGTTATGGCTCTTACTTTTCTCTTAATGTTCATTGTTAATATTTGTTTTGTTATGTATTCATAACTTGCTAAAAACAAACACATATACATATATATATATTCTTTTGGCTAATTGAAGTATTTGAATCATAGTCCAACTAATTTTCAAGAGAAAAAATACCTAACTACTAGCATCATACTTAGCAATAAAATTATAAACATGACCAAATTTTCGTGTGATCAAACAGCAACAACTTAACTATATGCAAAATTTGAATTTAGAATTTATGGGTATTGGCATTGTTCCAAACCGCCATTACCACCAGAGACTAGTGCTTGGTTAAACACATATATTTGCATTCAAAGAAATTGGAATCTATAAATCAATGTGAGTTATATATATAGGTTGGTTGGTGGATAGGCATAATTTTTGATATAATATATGCATAAAGAAAATAATTAAAGGGTGCACTCATCTCTAATGAGAGAATTTTGATGATACTGTAGCTCTGATAAATGAATCGACCACTAATCAATTATACCTAAACTATAAAAAAAAGAGAGCAAGTAAGACAAAAACGAAAAAAAACAAAAAATGGATAATAAGCATATAAAAACAAAGAAAGAACAAAACGGCTTATACCTAGCAACGACATCTACTTGTGACCTAATTAACATGGAGACACTTTTGTGGCAATTTAGTTCCAATGTTGTTGTCATGTTCCTCAGTACACCAACTCCCATCGATGTACCTTCTCCACGTTTTCTCTTTTTACTATAATGTTTTTTGTATTTATCATACTAATATTCTTATCATCTTTTATGCTTAAAATGTTATCATGTAACTCTTTTTTAAATATCTAAGGAGATTGTAGTTACGGCAAGCAACGTGTCCATGGAATCTAAATCAATAAAAGAGATGAGATTAAAAATTAAAATAAAACCTGGGATTCGTGCTCCAATCGCAACTTTTTCACCAAATATTTCATCAACACTCGAACAGTCATCTTCCCGTCCCTACCAAATCCATAACCATTTTACCAAATTAACGTCGATTAATTATGTGTTAATTAGCTCTCTCATTCATAAACGAAAGAGTTCTTACTTGATTCTCAAGTAGCTCTTTGGTATTTGAGGCAAGAATGGTTCTACTGTCCTAAAAACATTCACCAAACATAAATATAAGAACTTAATTAAATCTTATGATTAATAATCAATCGATAACCATGGACCTTATAACATATAGTGTGTGCATAGAAAGTTAAACTTTATCACTTACTGGTTTTGAGAAGCTTGAAGGAGAAACCAAATGCCGGAATGGGGTCTTCTGGGAGGATCAATGACTCGAAAACTCGAGCTTGGACCAGCAGCTACTACATCAGGATTATTATTCCCTGTGAACTGTGGTTGTAAATTGGAGATACCAAAGTGTGCCCTCATCAAAGAAGCAGTTGATTGTGTTATGGTATGTGGAACAAAAGGCGTTCTATTGAACGCAGCCGCAACCCAAGAAGCCATCATCTCAGGCCTAGGGTACATCAATGGATTCCCTCCAGGTTGATGCTGATGTTGAAATAGATGATTAACTTCAGCTTCTCTATTTGAGTCTCCAGAGAAAAGATTAAGCTCTAGAAAAGAGTCTCTTCTGGTCAATGGATTGGTTTGATGTAATTGTTGTCGATGATCTGAATCCGGTTGAACTACTCCTTCATCGTGGCCTATGCTTAACCGGAGCCAACCTTGTTCTCTCATCCCTTGATCTTCGGATTTTCTGTTGTTTTTAGTATTATTATTATTATGGTTATCACTATTGTTGTCGTTTTCTTCGTCTTTGGAGCTTAACCTAGAAGTAGTACTCCTCGGCTCGTCTTGATCAGCCATGAAACTACAATCTCTCGTACAAACTTTGTGATGATGATCAGATCCTAAGCGAATGTCTTTGTTGTTGTCTTCGTCGTCCTCAGAGACAGCTGATGATAAATGATGAGCTTTCTGAAATAACCTCATAAAAGCGAAACCGTTGGAAAACCCACATGGAAGAAAAAGCGTAGAGTAGGAGGAAGAGGAGGAGGAAAATTCAGCAGCAGGAACCATGGCAGAATCCGGTGACCGTAAAAGCCAAAGAAAACCGGAGAGGAGCGAAACAAAGAGTTTTCGATGATCTCAACATCAGGGGAGATGGAAGAGAGAGCAAAAATTAGGGTTCTTGGTTACGGACCAAATTAGATGGCTAACTCGAGACATGGTCGGAGACCGTAGAAGCCATGGAGTTAACTAGAGAAAGACAAAGATGTAAAGAGAGAGTATGTGTGTGATCTTAATGATGATAAGAGAGGAGTAGAGGAAGGAGAATATAAATTTCTGCAAATCTCACTTTCCACCAATTCTCTCTTTGTTTGGAATCTTGTGGAAATGAAATTGTTGCAGGGGGCGAGAAAGAAAGATGAAGAGAGAGAGAGAGAGAAAGGTCAATGTTGCAATTATATAGAGTAATGGGCACTAGTTATGTATGTGTAAAAGCTTATGCGGTCAATCTCTACATTTATATATATTTTGGTATTCTTTTGTTTTTGGCATTCTTTTCTTGGTACATACACGGTTATACACACAAACGTATTTCTTTTGTCGTCATGACATACAAAGAGCTTGAATAATTTTTTTGGGCTAATCATTGGAGGAAGTATTTAGATAGTTTATCAACTCCAAACCCTTGTTCAAAATTTCTTGCTAGGCGTTCATCGCCGATTAGCCTGGACCTAAACTCTATACTATTAAGAGAAAATTTATTTACGACAACAATTTTGAATCTGTAAAAATTTACATTTTAAGACTTGTATAAAAAAATTAATTATGAATAAATAAATTCTTTTAATAAATTTACTTTTTAACCCATATAAGGAAAAAAAACAGATAGATATTTTAAAAAATTAAATATGAAAAAGAGTTTAAATATGATTTTATCAATTTTTAAATGAAAACTTGTATTAAGAAACTTATATTCAAAATTAATTACAGGTATATCATTGTATTATACTTTAATATATTTGACATTTTGTTTAAACAATATTATTTATATTTTGTTTAAAGCACGAAAACATGTATTATATATGACTAAATCTCATTGGCATAATTATTAAGGTATTATTAGTTATATTATATAGGTTATTATGTGATAGTTTATAGAGAAATTACTAATAATAACATTTCACTTATACCCTTTTTCAATAATGTCCTCTCATCCATACCCTTTTCAAATATACTCCTCAAAGTTTTCTAAAACTTTGATTTTACCCTTGAAATATTTTTTGAAAAAATATATTTTAGAAAAAAATTCATAAAAAAAATTTTCGCCAAAATTTTTTTTCCGCCATCATTCATCTCATCATATTCCTGCAAATTTTTTTTCTTAAAATTTTATTAAATTTATAAATTATCTTATCAAACTTAATAAATAGACTATTTATTAGGATTTATTAGTTATCTTATTAAACCTTATAAATATATTATTTTGAATTTTATGATACAACTGTTCTCTTGAGTTTATGCATCAATGAGTCTATTACAGATATTATTTTGCTTGATTTACTAATTTTAATCATTGATTGGGTTATTGAGATTTATAACTATCTTATTAAACATAATAAATATACTATTTATTAGGATTCATAACTTATATTATTAAACCTTATTGATAATTTTTTCTAAGTTATAATCATTCTTTGGAGTTTAGACATCGAGTGAGTCTGTTTAGGGTATAGTATTTAGTTTGATTTACTAATTTAGAATATTCATTTATGTTTAGACATCTAGTTAGAGTTTAGTTTTTTCATTCAAGAGTTCTTATAATCATTATCTTGGGTTTAGACATCCAATGATTCTCTTTAGCGTATAGTAGTAATTTGATTTACTAATTTAGATTATTCATTTAGGTTTAGGCATCCAATTAGAGTTTAATTTTTTTTTTATTCAAAAGTTGTTATAATGATTCCCTTGGGTTTTGACATCCAATTAGGGTTTAATTTTTCAAGAGTTGTATAATCATTATTCTGGGTTTATGCATCAAATGGTTCTCTTTAGGGTATACTATTTAGTTTAATTTACTAATTTAGAACATCCCTTGGGTTTATGCATCCAATTAGGGTTTAGTTTTATTACATTCAAGAGTTGTTATAATCATTCCTTTGGGTTTAAACATTCAATTTGGTTTTAGTTTTTTTTTTCATTCCAGAGGTGTTATAATGATTATTATATTGGGTTTAGACATCCAATAGTTTTGTTTAGAGTATAGTTTTTAGTTTGATTTACTAAATTTGATCATTCTCTTGAATTGAAGCATCCAATATAGGTTTAGTTTTTTCATTCAAGAGTTGATATAATCATTCTCTTCAGTCTAGACATACAATGAGTTTCTTTAAGGTATAATATTTAGTTTATTTTACTAAGTTTGATCATTCTTTTGGAGGTTTAAGTATCCGATTGGAGTTTTTTTTAATTCAAAATAGCTTATAAATTGATTTATAATGTTTATTTATAATGTTTCATAATATAACTTATAAATTAATTTTTATAAGGTTTTATAAGATAATTTATGAATATATTTTATTAAATCTTATAAATGCTAAAACAAAATTATGTAGTGAAAAAATGGCGGGAAAAATTTTTCATTAAAAATTCAATAAAAACAAAATTTCAAAAAAAAATAATTGAGAGAATTTTTGTCTTTTTGTCACTAATAAGAGAGTATTTTCGAAATGTCCAAAATGACAGATGTAGTTTTGAAAATGTCAAGTCTAAAGGGTTATTTTTGAAAATACCTCTACTTTATATAGTACATTTCATATAACAATGTAAGATTTTAGTCATTAACAAGGATACATTTATAATTTAACATAACATTGATATATCTTAACTATATTTTAATAAATTTGATATCGAGATATTTTTATTTTTTATATATTTTAATAGTATCAAATTTATAGTAAAATGTATATTAATACTATTAAAGAATATTATCAAAATAAATACATTCTTGCACGATTATTTAAGATATATTTATGGGTGAATATAGTAGAAATACAAAAATTATAGTGAAATAGGTGTTGAACAGAAGTTTTTGAATAATTAGATCTGAAACGGTGAAAGATGTAAACACCCCTACCTATATTTATAACTTGATTATAATAAATAGAAAATGTTAGGATATTTTTAAGATTTTGTCAGAAGTATTAAATTGTGTGTGAGCAACAAAAGTTCTACGAAGGGAGGAGAGATAATAGTGAGAAGATTTTAGAAAAATTTAACATGACAAGCCAAAAACATGATGACTTTTGCAATTATAAATCAAATAAAGAACGCATTTGTTAAACGTTTACATAAAGTGGTGTTTGGGTACATAGACTCATAAACAACATTTCACATGCCAAGCCAAAACATGTTTGTTGATAGAAATAAGTTTATTATTAGACATGTAACCCCCAAACATGTTTGTAGTGTTGATGCAAGAGTGGTGCTTGTGTACATAAACAGATTTCTTCATCAACTATGTTTATCTCGCACAAACAAACATATAGGTTGTTAACCGTTTACATAAAGTGGTGCATGTGTACATAAACTGGTATACGTCAACATTTAACATGATAAGCCAAAAACATGGTGATTTTTGCGATTGTAAATCAAATGAAACATATGGTTGTTAAACGTTTACATAAAGTGGTGCATGGGTACATAGACTAGTAAACAACAACATTGCACATGACAAGCCAAAAAACATGGTGACTTTTGCGTTTATAAATCAAATAAATAAAGAAGATATAAATAAGTAGAGCACTTGTGTTCTGAACCGGTTGTGGTTGTTGTTGGCTGTGTAGATGATGCATGTCCCTGGCAAGTGTATGTAGTGTAGATGGATGGTAGTGATAAGTTTGTTGTTAGACATGTAACCCCCAAACATGTTTGTAGTGTTGATGCAAGAGTGGTGCATGTGTACATAAACTGGTATATGTCAAACATACAAGTTGTTAAATGTTTACATAAAGTAGTGCATGTGTACATAAACAGGTATACGTCAAAATTTAACATGACAAGCAAAAAACTTGACCTCATGAGGTATACAGACTCTATATAATCTATCAAAATGGTAAATACCCCAAAACACCATAACCCTAACCTTGAAAAAGAGTAGGATTTTTTAAAAATCCCTTAACGATTAGTCAACAAAACATAAAATATAAACTTAATTTGCTACCTAGAAGAGTTATAAAACTCCAAAAAGGGATTAAGACACCCAGGTGAAACGCCAAAAGTACAAAACTCGAACTACAATCAAGGCCGAGTGGTAATTACCAAAATCAGATCGAGATAAGACCCAGAAGTGAAAGTGATAGAAAAATCGACGAATAAATCGATGCGTGATGGGTGATTTGTCCGACTGAAGAAGATGTCGAGAGGAAAAAGGGTTGGAATAGTTTTGCCTTTCTAGTGAAGTGAAATGTAAGAAACAAATTTCTCTTTCTAGGGGAGATAAATGAAAGAAGGAGTGTGTTCTAGGGTTATTAGGGTTTTGAAACACAAAATTAAAAGAGATTTGTGATATCTTATGCCTATGCTCAACCTGACAATAGAGATATGTATATTTTAGTCACCTAATTTATCAAAAAAAATTGTATTACTAGTATAGTTTTTCTATATTTATTAGCACAAATAAAAATTTAATAAATAAAATCTAAAAGAAACAGAGAATTTTTATAATATATACATAATTTCATAATAGTAATATTCACATGTTTGAATTCGAAATTTTTTAATATATACATAATAACAATAATTTATATAGTATAAAGATATATTTACTCTTCCTCTTTCCCAAAGAATGTTATAGGAAAGGGTTTTGTATAAAAATTCCTCAAAATGACTCTAAATTGCAATTTAACCCTCCAAGTAAAATAAATGCAAGTCAATACTATCAACTTTAAAATCAATGCGATATAGCCCTCCATCATTATTATCAAGTTTTTAAAATTATGATCAATAATATATCAAATCGAAGCCCCGATGATAAAGAACTCAAATATAGTCTTAATGTTTTTAAAATATATCTTATATGGTTATAAAAACCTTTTTAAAATGTATAAAATGGTTATAATACATTGACTTTAGAGTTGATGGTATTGACTTGCATTTATTTTATTTGAATGGTTAAATTGCAATCTGCGGTCACTACGAGGGGTTTTTTGCACAAAGCCCTTTAGGAAAAACAAATTGTGATATAAAAAGTTACATTATAAGTTCAATGTAATTTTTGACAATAGAATTATCTTTTTAAACCTTCAATCAAATTTATTCATTTAAAATCACTAATTGTAATTATTATAACAGATTATGGGTAAAAAATAATTTAAAACTGTTTCGTGACTCAATAGTGTTAATATTACAAATTTTGAATCCGTACTATTAAAGGATGTTACATTTTGGATCCAAATTTTGAATCTGTGATTGTAAAAATATGTCATTAGAATGTTAATTATAGAATAAAATATAAAACATCACTAATGACAAAATAATCAACACATTATTATATAAGAATTTAATGGATTATCCCAAATTTTTGGATACAATATTTGGGCTTTTGCAATTAGTTCCATTAAAAAAACCTTTGAAAATTAATTTAATCAATTGATAATTACGGGTCATTTTTATTGAAAATAGGTTTTAAATTACGGGTCATTTTTTATTTTGATCATTATATTTGTGTAGATTTTTTGTTTTTATAAAAATTTGATATTTGTATTTTATATTTATAAATTATAAAATAAAATATAAATAACAAAACAATTTTTGAGATTTTTATCGAATCTAGTTAGAGAATAAATGAAGATCAACCAGGAACTGTTTTTTTATTTTTCTATATTTTTAATATATTATACTTTTATGAATTGATAATATAATGTTAAATTTTTCATAAAACACATATTTGAAAGAAATTAAGTGTTATTATAGATGGTTTAAACAAACCATCTATAACAACACTTAATTTCTTTCAAATATGTGTTTTATGAACATCTAAATGACCTTCTATTGACATATATATATATATATATATGTATTCCAGTCCTAAATTAAATATAATATTCTAATGATAAAATATTTTAAGTATCCATTTCAATTATTTCTTCATTTTCTTTTATAGAAAAAATAAATTAAATGTTTGATAAATTAAATTAATTAATATATTAGATAAAAAATTAATCGGATTGGATGGATTATGCACTAATTGGCTCGGTTCGTTACCGATTAACGCCTAATTACTGGGAGATTAATCAGCTAGATGTCCCATTTTTTTGAACACATATAATAGTAGCAAACTACGTCTTACTCACTAGTATATTATTATTATAAATCAAATAATAATTTATCTAAAATAAATATATTTTTCAAAGATTTTTAATTGAAAATAGTTAGTATAATATTTTTCTATCAACAAATAATTTACATGTACTTTTTATATACATTAATAAGTATTGTTATTATATAACTATTTATAAAATACTTGTTAAAATGATCTGAGGCATTGTTATATCTAAATAACATTTTCAGAAACATGTTGAAAAAAAAAAATCAAAAATATTTAAGTTATTAGAATTTATATAATTTAATTGTTTCTATGGAAACATGTTTTAAGACCTTTAAAAGAATTCAAAGGTTGTGACATGTCAAACAACTTATAGCTAATTGCATTTCGCTACTTCTTTCTTTAGCTATGCGATACATATTCTCATATGATTTCATCTTATTTTCACTATTTCCCTTTTCATTTTGGTCTGAATGTCACACAAACACATACATGTATATATTTATTTGTAGTAGTAGATATTAAATTGTAATAGTGAACCAATCTAACTGCATGGAGGACTCAATCCACGACAATATAATACAATCAAATAAACCAGTAAATCTCCTGCCTCATCATGCCAACCAAAGTCTTGAGATATTTAGCCACACCTATTCAACGAAAATTAATGATATTAATAATATATTAGAGGAATATATTCCTCAATTTTACTATTAATATATTTGTATCGATCTTTTATCCAAAAAGAAATCTATCTAACATATATTATCCGAGACAAAATCACGTACATACAATTCGTGAATACATACATATAACTCGACACCATTTCATAGCTTAAAATTTGTTATTTTTAGTTCATACTAATATTTTTGTCTGGTCTGACATCACAATTGTACCTCAATTAATATCTAAAGACTTATGAATAGAAAAGGTGGCACGTACAAATATTTTAATTTTAATATGCTTATTACCAAATTATAATAAGCATATTACGTAAAGTTGTTTTGTTTTTTTATCTCAACTTTGTTGTTTTCTTCTTCTCATGTCATGTTGTTTTCACTCTTTCAGCAAGGTTTAAAAACTCCCCCTTTATAAATACTCTATCTACGTACTTCTAAAAATATTAACTTTAATTCGGAAATATTGCACAAATATTAAATAAACAGTTAATATTTACTTCTTTTTTTTCAATAATATTTTTAAATAAAAATTACACAATTTTTTATGTTTCATTTTTATCTTAATAATTATAGTAACACTATTTTCAAAAGTATTATTCTTTTTTTTTTGTCAACACTGGACCACAACTAACCGGTCCATTAGCCAACTTCCTACATAATATAGGCAGTGAAACTCGATTTCTGGATATAAAATAATATGTACCTTCAGTAGACTTACCACATGCCACTAGACCAAAGTCACTCGAAATTCGAAAGTATTATTCTTAAGCCAATGATTTTTTTTGTTAAATGGTTTTCATAAACCAATGCAAATTAAGTTAAACTTAACTTTCAAACGTAATCACGTTTTTCAGAAACAATAATTATTTTTATCAACAATTTGAAATAGTTAAATGGTAGACATTTATTACTAAGGAATAAAAATAATATACAAAAAATAAGGAGCGTTGGTAATATGTTTATATATTTAGGGGGTTTAAATAAAAGCTGGGAATTCAGTAAAGGCAGAAAACGAGAGGATTGGAGTGCGAGGCATGATGACATTAGACCTGTCATATTTCAATAATTTAGATATGAAGTGTTTTAAAAATCCCAAGAATAATACTTAATTATTCCTCAATAAAAAAAACTGAGTCACTGATTTTAATAATAACAAAAAGAAAAGAAACGGTGAAGGAAGTTTAGCATGCACCGAAAATAATGATGTTTTTGGCTTAAGAGCTCGTTTCCCAAGACCATACAGCAAAACCATACAGACTTGTGATGCTTTCAGAGACATTCTTTCTCATTCAATTGTACTTCTATTAACAACGACCATGTGCGACCCAACATTCTTATGTTATATAGTTTGTTTTCCTAATTTAATAGACGAAAAAATAAAAACTAGTTGCCATTAATCTACTCGAGATTACCTCTCCTTTCTGGGGCAACATTGTTCAACTAAAAGGCTAGATTATGCTCATGGCTGTTCCAGACACTCAGAAAGAGGCTCTAATAATCTATCGAAGTTACATATTAAATTTTACAACAAAATAAAAAACTTATGGTCGAGTGGTAGAGAACATATATGAGATATTAAAGCGATGGGATGTTCTATTTTCCTACAAAGTAAAATGAAAACTAGGGTAGAAGACATATCGAGGTGTTAAAACGCTTGCATGTTCGGTTTTTTTGTTGTGCAAAACAAAATTACATTTTTCTGATATCTTCATCTGAATATGAATTAATATTTTCGGTCCATTAGAAAATTCAAAAGTAAAGATCTATATGTGGGTTGCACCATCCTTATAAATATAGTGTAGACCCTTTGATCCATAAAGGATCAAAACTTTTAAGTTACCAAAAACAAAGTAAATGAAGACTTCAGCTCATTATGAAGATTGCAGTTATTACAAAATATCTGATCGTTTACTGATTTAATTTGGCTTTATGCCGAGAGATTAAATCTGATAGTCTAAAAGTCTATTGGAATCGAGAGACTTGAGGACCAAGGTGCAGTTGGTTCTCGAATATTAAAAGAGTCAATTATGGATAACGGGACCGCTATGGTGACTTTCATGTGCTAATGATGATTAACTCAATTCGAAATCCCAATGTCCATGAGTTCTAGGGATAAATGGACGATCCTTATTATAAACCTTTGTTTGGTCCACTATGATTTGTATCTCAATCACATTCGTTTTTATTGCGAAGCATTATTCTACTTAAATTAATATCATTCAAGGCATCACTCGAACTAGAACAAAATTTCATTGATCTTTATGATCATAATGGACCTAAATAACGATATAAATAAGCCAGAAATGTCTTTAGTGAAATGATTAATGTCTGCTTTCTCCACCAAAGTTCGACTCCAGATAATCGTGTATGTTCAAATGATAAAAGTTTAGAATTTGAATTATAAATTATATTTCATTGATCATACTTCATTGATCATATTTTATCGATCAAATTGTTGGGAAAATAATGTGACAGAATTCGACTCTAGATAACCGGTTTACCTCACATAATAAAAATAAAAATTAGAATTATAGATCATGTTTTATCGATTAAATTTTGAAAAAAGAAACAATGTGATTGAGTCACATTGTTGCAAGTGTGCACATATATCCCAGCATTTCTTATAAATATATAAGTTTTTTTCTCTAGCTGTAAAACAATCAACATTAGGAAAAATTGTATAACATGAAGAGGGCATGTGACATATGCATAGAGAGGGAGAGAGAGTCAGCTTTTGGTGGAAAAGGTTAATTGAAAAGGTCGAGAGGCGTGGCCTCTAGGGACATTTGCATGGGGCATGAAATGACTTAGCCTTTGAATCAAACCACAAGAAAAAGCTGTATCCCTTTTGTCTTTTGATAATAATAAGTTTCTAAAGTATATTACCCAAGTCTTGTTACTGTATATAAAGGAACCATACGAGAAAAATAGCAGAGTACCTTTCAGCTTAGGATAATATATACATGACAATACGTATTCAATACCATAGCATATATATGAGTGTGAATGACGATATTTCATGAAACTGAGTTATTACTTGTAAAAGACAAAATCTCAGTTTGGCTATCCACAATGGTTATACAATTTACCATCTTATATATTTTTTCTCTTTTATCTTTTTACATCATTTTCTCTTTTCCACCAAATTATTCAATACCTTTTCAATTTTTATAACCGGACAAGCTAGCTCTACTAGCAGTATCCCAAGTGGTGAAACTTAAGAACTCACCAGTTCGAGTCTCACCTTGTGCGGGAAAGAGGGGTATTTCCAAAACAAATATCTAAAGGTTGTCTCCAAACCCACAAAGACTAGGATTTCAACCTGAACTTCGAGGTTATCAAAAAAAATCCTATAATAGTTTTGTTTGATAAAATTCAACACTCTACCACACTTAACACTCTACCACACTGTTTTTATTTTATATTCTTATTTTTATTTATGTAATATAATTATATATTAATAAAAGTTAATTTTGTTTTGAGGGTGTGGTTGATAGAAACACTCATTTAGAAATTGATAATTGTTAGGATTTAAGTAGTAAAAGTGTTTATTATTAGAATTTTGGACATTGAAATAGTTATTGGGTTTGAATGTTATGCAGATATATTGCAGAATTTTTGCAGGTGAGGTCATCTGCTTTTAAAGTCTTCATTCACAAATTATAATATGGGTTATTTGTCTAATTCTACCTTGGAACTATCATATAACCATAGATCTATCCAAACTATCAGTGTCTATTCAATGGAAGATAATTTATGAACAAAGTTTCAATTCCACAGAAAGTTAGACGTAACAAAATAATTGCACATAAAGTTTAAGGCAGAGTTCATAATGCACAACTCTCTAAAATTACGGTTTATTGTTTACCGTAATTGCTAGGTCAATAGTGATGATCAGACCATTACCAAGTGTAAACCAAAATTATAACCCAATTATGAACCTGAGTGTAACCCGATTTTGTTAACAATCCTTTTTAAACCCTAGAAATCGCAAGAGTCATTTGATAGCGAGATCTCGATCGAGGGAGATAATGAAGATAGACTATGATTTGCTGAATTTTGTGTCGGTTGTTGAGAAAGATTTCGTCGATGATGGAAGATGAAGGGAATCTCAATCAACTGGAGTTTGAGCTTCTAGAGTTTCGCGACGAGCCTCGAGTAACTCACAATGAGCTGCCGCAAAGTGAAGATCAAAGCGGCTAGGACTGGGAAGGTGACGGAGGAGCTTCACGAGGTAAAAAAAACATAACTAATTTCAACTTGATTGAATGATTATTTTCAGAAAATATGGTTTTCTTCAATGCTGTGAGCTTCAAAGAGGTTGTTGCTAAGTATGCTATCAAAACTGGGTATAATCTGAAGCAATATATATAGGTATGATAAAATGAAATGTACTTACAAGTGTGTAGGTGGTAAAGGTTGTAATTGGATAATTTACTATTCTAGGACTAGTAGGAAGGATACATGGAAGATTAGAGTATTCCACAAAGTACACTCGTGCTCACCGAATGGAGATTTTCAGATGATTAAGGTCCCTATTGTGGCTAGGTTATTCTTAGATAGGATTAGAGATGAACCAGAGTATTACATGTCAATGAAGATGGAGGAATTAATAAAAGCTGAGTGGAAAGTAAGGGTTACGAGACATCAATGCCAAGTTGCAAGGAAAAAGGCTTTGAGATGGATTAAGAAAGAGTATGATGCGCAGTTTGCTCGTCTCCGTGACTATGGAGCTAAAATTCTTCACTCCAATCCAAACTCAACCGCAGAGATCGAGAAAATGACTATTGGGTTATTACACTTGGAGATAAGCCTCGCGAACGTTTCATTGACTGAACTGGGCAGGTGACATGTGGAGAAGAAATCATGCACCTCCTTTACTAAAAAAGAGTTTGTGAAATTACAATTAATAAATTATAGGAAAAAATGTTTTTTATCTATGTCCAAATTGAATGAAACAAGTGTCTAGTTATAGAGTAAACAATGATGAATTTGGTATATTCTATTTTTTTTTTGTAATTATGAAAAATAAAATAATTTAATTCATAAATTATGAGTTTAAAAAAACTTAACAATAAGATGAAGAAATAGAAAATGGACATTGGTCTCATCGATCGTCATATTTCTCCTTTTGGAGCTCATGATACGCATAATGAACTATAGTCTTTCATATTCCCAGAAATATCTTTCTTCTGTCTCTTGGCCATACTGTAACTTCTCGATTTATGTGTTCCGATAAGATTTTCGCTCTTTTGCATTTGTGTCCATGTTGGTTAGGGTTTTCTTAACTCTGGTTTAACAAATGTCTTCTTCAATGGACAAGGAGATGATGACACTGTGCTTGGATGAAGAGGATCTACCGCTTGTTCTCCTCGATCTTCCTGAATTTTGTTCCAATGAAAGTAACTCTCGTAGCTTGGTTGGGAGACTTTTAAACCCAGAAAAATAGAAGATGTCGAGTTTGAATTGGATATTCGCAAATGGCAAAAGCAAGGAAAAGTAAGAGAATAGCTTCATCTCAAGAAAAGTTTCAGTTTATTTTTAACTCCCTTCATGATTTAGAAGATATTCTGGGCAAAGGAGACCATCCAAACTTATAATGAATGAATTGGGAAATCTAGAATTCAAAAAAAGTTGGAGAAGAAGGCATAATCTGCCAAGATGAAACTTAGAGGCTCAATCCAATAAGTCTTTCTTTCAAAAACAAGAGAGGGAGAAAGATATCTTCTGGAAGAGGTTCGGAATTAAGATGAAGGAAGGTCATGACATCGTAGACTTTGTGGAATCATGAGTTGGTGAGTTTGTTAATAGCAACATTGAGACTGTCAAAGAAGAACAAGACAAGAAGGCGGCGGATCCCGAGCAGGGATTGCATGACTCATCATGAGTATATTGTCTTGGAATTGTCAAGCTCTTGGCCACTCGCAAGACTTGACAATTCATAGATTGAAGAAAATACGTCAAAAGTATTTTCCAGATATCATATTTTTGGTATAAACTAAGAACTGCAGAGATGTTGTTGTGGACATCCAAGAGTGGTTGGGTTATGATAAATCTTTTGTTGTCAATCCAATTGGCAAGAATGAAGGTTTAGCTCTTTTTGGAAATCCTCTCTGTAATAGATATGAAATATTATGATAAGAACTTGATGGATTGTCTTATCTCTTTTGGAAATGAATCTATGTTTATCTCTTTTGTGTACGAGGCTCCTCAAAAAAGTAATAGGAGACATGCTTGGGAATGTTTGTCAAAAACTGGGTTAGATAGAAGTCAGAAATGGTGCTTGTTAAAGGATTTCAATGATATTCTTCATCATGGAGAAAAATCAGGAGGTCCTCAAAAATCATGTTCAAGTTGTAGAGACTTCTCAGATTGTTGAAAATAAATAAACTTGATTTTTGATCAAATCTCATTTGGGTCAAGTTTAATTGGGCTACATAAAACTTGATCCATATTCTAGAGAAGTTCTTAGAATAAATATCTAGATATTATGATAAAAATATCTAGATAACTATAATAAAATAGTCTAGATATTATGGTAGAATTCTCTAGATTTTAGATTAAAATATTAGAGATATTTTGAGTTTTGGAGGCTATATATATACCTTCCTCTCCCTTCATTTATAATCATCCACCTAAGTTTCTAAATAAGAACAAAATCTTCTTCTTTCTAAAGTTTCTCCTCTTCAAAATATTTAAACACTTCCAAAATAGTTTCTCTCTTCCAACAAAGTGGTATCAGAGCTAGAAGATCGTTTTGAAGATGGCGAATAACAGTGTTCCCTTCCAAGTTCCGATGCTCACAAAGAGCAACTACGATAATTGGAGTCTACGAATGACAGCTATCCTAGGAGCACATGACATGTGGGAGATAGTCGAGAAAGGTTTCGTTGTGCTGGAGAATAAAGGTAATCTTTCTCAAACTCAAAAAGATAGTTTGAGAGATTCAAGAAAGAGAGACAAGAAAGCTCTCTGTCTAATCTATCAAGGATTAGATGAAGATACATTTGAGAAAGTAGCGGAAGCTACGTTGGCCAAAGAAGCTTGGGAAAAGCTTCGAATATCTTACAAGGGTTTTGATCAAGTAAAAAAGGTACGTCTTCAAACCTTAAGAGGAGAATTTGAAGTGTTACAAATGAAGGAAGGTGAACTCGTCTTCGATTATTTTTCAAGAGTTTTGACGGTTACCAACAATCTAAAAAGAAATGGAGAGAAGCTAAACGATGTAAGAATCATGGAGAAGGTTCTTAGATCGTTGGATCCAAAATTCGAACACATTATCACCGTCATTGAAGAAACGAAAGACTTAGAAGCCATGACAATGGAGCAACTTCTCAGTTCTTTACAAGCTTATGAAGAAAAGAAGAAGAAAAAGGAAGACATCACCGAGCAAGTACTCAAGATGCGGATTGATCATGCTAAGGAAGAAAGTGGCCGAAGTTATCCAAAAGGAGGTGGATTTCAGTCACGAGGAAGAGGTCGTGGATATGGAAGTGGAAGAGGTTGGGGAACGTATGAAGATAACTCTAAGCAAAGAGGAGAAGGCTCATTTAGAGGTCGTGGGAGAGGAAATTCAAGACCAAGGTACGATAAATCAAACGTCAAATGTTATAATTGTGAGAAGTTTGGACGTTATGCTTCGGAATGTAAAACTCCTCACAACAAAAGAGTCAAAGAGAAGGTCAACTTTGTGGAAGAAAACAACAAAGAAGAAGAAATGTTATTAATGGCATTTAAGAAAGATGAAGGAAAAGATAGTCAGTCACAAGTGGTACCTCGACAGTGGTGCAAGTAATCACATGTGTGGAAGAAAAAGCATGTTCGTGGAACTTGACGAATCGGTGAAAGGAAACGTGGCTTTGGGAGATGAATCAAAGATGGAGGTGAAAGGTAAAGGAAATATTCTCATCCGATTAAAGAATGGAGATCATCAATTCATTTCCAATGTTTATTACATTCCAACCATGAAGACCAACATCTTGAGCCTTGGACAACTCTTAGAGAAAGGTTATGATATTCGATTAAAAGATAATAACCTTTCTTTAAGATACAAGGAAAATAATCTCATCACAAAAGCGCCGATGTCTAAAAACAGAATGTTTGTTCTTAATATTCAAAGTGACATCGCACAACGTCTCAAGATGTGCTACAAAGAGGAGTCTTAGTTTTGGCATCTTTGGTTCGGGCATCTCAACTTTGGAGGTTTGGAGTTGCTTTCGAAAAAGGAAATGGTGAAAGGACTACCTTGTATCAACCATCCAAATCAAGTTTGTGAAGGGTGTCTACTTGGAAAACAATTCAAAATGAGCTTTCCAAAAGAGTCAATCACAAGAGCTCAAAAGCCGTTAGAACTTATTCATACGGATGTATGCGGTCCCATCAAGCCAAAATCACTCGGTCAGAGTAACTACTTCCTTCTCTTTATTGATGATTTTTCAAGAAAAAACATGGGTTTACTTTTTGAAGGAAAAATCTGAGGTGTTTGAAAACTTCAAAAAGTTTAAAGTTCATGTTGAGAAGGAAAGTGGTTTGGTGATTAAAGCAATGATATTCGATCGTGGAGGAGAGTTTACATCAAAAGAATTTATGAAGTATTGTGAAGATAATGGAATACGAAGACAACTAACGGTGCCAAGATCCCCTCAAAAAAATGGTATGGCAGAAAGGAAGAATAGAACAATCCCTGAAATGGCGAGGAATATGCAAAAAGTAAGAAGCTACCAAAGGAATTATGGGCAGAAGCAGTTGCATGTGCTGTTTATCTATTAAACTGATCTCCAACAAGAAGTGTTTAGGAAAAAACACCACAAGAAGCTTGGAGCGGAAGGAAACCCGGTATTTCTCACCTACGAGTTTTTGGAAGTGTTGCTCGCACACATGTACCAGCGGAGAAGCGAAGCAAGCTTGATGATAAAAGTGAGAAGTATATATTCATAGGATACGATGCAAACTCCAAAGGATACAAGATTTACAATCCAAATACCAAGAAGATAGTCGTAAGTCGAGATGTCATTTTTGAAGAAGAAGAATAATGGGAGTGGAGATCAAGTGATGAAGACTATAACTTCTTTCCACATTTTGAAGAAGAAAAATTGGAGCAACAAAGTGAGGAGCATGTTACCCCACCAACTTCATCAACACAAAGTTCTCAAGGAGATGAAAGTTCGAGTGAGAGAACTCCATGTTTTAGAAGTCTACAAGACATTTATGAGGTAACCGAAAATCAAGAAAATCTCACTTTATTTTGTCTATTTGCGGAGTGTGAACCTATGAACTTCCAATAAGCCATGGAAAAGAAGACATGGAGAAATGCAATGGATGAAGAGATCGAGACCATCCAAAAGGATAACACTTGGGAGTTGACTTCACTCCCAAAAAGGACAAAAAGTAATTGGTGTAAAGTGGGTGTATAAAGTGAAGAAAAACTCTAATGGAGAAGTTGAAAGATATAAGGCAAGACTGGTGGCAAAAGGTTACAGTCAAAGAGACGGCATCGACTATGATGAGGTATTTGCTCCTGTTGGTCGTTTAGAAACTGTTTGACTAATTATTTCATTAGCGGCTCAAAACAGTTGGAGGATACATCAAATGGATGTCAAATCAGCCTTTCTAAATGGAGACCTCGAAGAAGAAGTCTACATTGAGCAACCACAATGTTACATTGTCAAAGGAAAAAAAGATAAAGTATTAAAGCTAAAGAAAGCCCTTTATGGGTTAAAACAAGCTCCAAGGGCATGGAATACTCGAATCGATAAATATTTCAAGGAGAACAACTTCATCAAGTGTCCATATGAGCATGCACTCTATATCAAAAATCAAAATAAAGATATATTGATTGTATGCTTATATGTTGATGACTTGATATTCACGGGAAGCAATCCAAATATGTTCGAGGAGTTCAAGAAAGAGATGACGAAAGAGTTTGAGATGACGAATATTGGGTTGATGTCTTACTACCTTGGAATATAAGTGAAACAAGAAGACATTGGAATCTACATTACCCAAGAAGGTTATGCTAAAGAGGTACTTAAGAAGTTCAAGATGGATGACTCGAATCTTGTTAGCACGCCAATGGAATGTGGAATCAAATTATCAAAGAATGAAGAAGGAGAAAGAGTGGATCCAACACTCTTTAAAAGCTTAGTTGGGAGTTTAAGATATTTGACATGCACAAGACCAGACATTTTATATGCGGTCGGAGTAGTGAGTCGTTACATGGAGAACCCAACAACAACTCACTTCAAAGCAACAAAAAGGATCATTCGTTATATCAAAGGTACTATAAACTTTGGTTTATATTACTTTATTTCTAACGACTTCAAGCTTGTTGGATATAGCGATAGTGATTGGGGTGGAGACATGGATGAACGCAAAAGCACAAGTGGATTTGTCTTCTACATTGGAGATACTGCTTTTACTTGGATGTCGAAGAAACAACCAATTGTCACCCTCTCCACTTGTGAGGCAGAGTACGTAGCAGCAACTTCATGTGTTTGTCATGCAGTTTGGCTACGTAACTTGATGAAGGAGTTAAAATCTCTGGACAAGGAACCAACAAAGATATTTGTGGATAACAAGTCGGCAATAGCATTAGCAAAGAACCCAGTCTTCCATGATCGAAGCAAGCACATTGATACACGTTATCACTACATCAGAGAGTGTGTTGCCAAGAAAGATGTGGAGTTAGAGTACATAAAGACGAACGACCAAGTAGCCGACATCTTTACAAAACCCCTTAAACTTGAAGACTTTATCAAGATGAGGAGTTTGCTTGGAGTAGCAAAATCAAGTTTAAGAGGGGGTATTGAAAATAAATAAACTTGATTTTGGATTAAGTCTCATTTGAGTCAAGTTTAATTGGGCTACATAAAATTTGATCTATATTCTAGAGAAGTTCTTAGAATAAATATCTAGATATTATGATAAAAATATCTAGATAACTATAACAAAATAATCTAGATATTATGGTAGAACTCTCTAGATTTTAGATTAAAATATTAGAGATATTTTGAGTTTTGGAGGCTATATATATACCTCCATTTCCCTTCATTTGTAATCATCCACTTAAGTTTCTAAATAAGAACAAAATCTTCTTCTTTCTAAAGTTTCTCTTCTCCAAAATATTTAAACACTTCCAAAATAGTTTCTCTCTTCCAACTTCTCAGATATGATATGATATCTATTTGTCACATAAACAATTCACATAGTCTGATTGGAAGATAGAGAAAATTATAGTCCTCTCGATGTCATGTTTTCTTTAAGTAACTGCATATCAACTTTCAATAGATGGAAAAAAGCTAATCCAATTAATTCAAAGAAGAAAATTGATCTTATGCAAAGGGAGTTAGAGGTGTTTCAATCTCAGGATTTTCCTAATTTTCAAAGGATTAGATGGATTAAAAGGGACTTAGTCGATGCTTATAAAGAAGAGGAGATTTATTGGAGCCAAAGAAGTATAAACAAATGGCTCAAAGAAAGGGATAAGAATTCTAAATTCTTTCATGCTACTGTCAAGGCAAACATGTGTAAGAAATTTATAGAGAAAGTGACTGATGCCAGAGGTAGAGACCAATATGCTAAAGTGTCTAAGGGGGAAGTAGCATCAGAATACTTTCAGGACCTGTTTACTTCATCAAATCTGACTGAGATGAATGGCTTCTTTCAGGATTTCTTGGCAAAGGTTACTCGTGAGATGAATAGAAATTTGACAGAAGCAGTGACCACTAAGGAGATCGAAGAAGCAATATTTGCTATAAAGCCTTCTAGTGCTCCCGTGCCATATTGTTTTATAGGCCTTTTCTTTCAAAAGTGTTGGCCTATCATTACTGAAAAAGTCACAAAAAAGTCAAGAGTTTCTTTGTTACCGGATCCGTCCCGACTAAATGGAACTATACACATCTATGCTTGATACCAAAAAAGGTGAACTCTTCTTAGATGCCTGATTTTAGGTCATTTAGTCTGTGTACGGTCTTGTACAAAATAGTTGCCAAGATGTTAGCTAAGAGGTTGCATCCACATCTCCTAGTCATAGTTTTTTCTTCTCGATCTGGTTTTGTCTCAGATCATTTGATTTCTGACAACATCATGATAGCACATGAGGTTGTTCATGCTTTGATAACTCATGCCTCAATTTCAAAGGAGTTTATTGCAGTGAAATCTGACATGTCAAAGGCATATGACATGATTGAATGGTATTTTCTAAAGGCAATTATGAAAGGTTTAGGATTCAACTAGGTATGGATATAGTGGATCATGTTTTGTGTCTCCTCTGTCTCGTATTCAGTACTTATTAATGATAGACCATTTGGATTTGTTAAACCCCAGAGAGGTATACGGCAAGGGGATCCGATCTCACCATTCCTGTTTGTAATTTGCACAGAGGTATTAACTCATCTATTCCTCAAAGCTGAAGGTTTAGATCTAATCTCATGAATGCATTTTTCAGTGGTTGGGCCTGCTATTCATCATTTGTTGTTTGCAGATGATAGCTTATTTATCATCAAGGCAAATGAAGAACATACAAGAGTTATAGTAAACATTCTATCAGAGTATGGAATGAGGCTCTATTAAGAAGGTTTTTCTTTGGGAATGATATCTCTCTGATTAAAGAACTCATGCCAGCTCTAATGTTGAATGATTCTTGGTTTTGGAATTTTTCAAACTCATGAAATTTCTCGGTGAAAACATCTTATGATTTGGCGTGGAGAGAGGAAAAAAAGATTTAATGACTCAAACCTCTGCCATGCCTTCTTTGAATTCTCTGAAGGAGCCAATCTGGAACCTAGATGCAGTCCCAAAAATTAAAGCCTTAATTTGGAGATTACTAAGTGGTGCATTATCTGTCACAGACAAGATCATCAAAAGAGGCAACAAATTGGATAATTTTTGTGCTTTCTGTGGATTACAAGGTGGGTCAGTCAATCACGTTCTCTTTGCGTGTTCTGTGGCAGAGACATGTATGGGCGTTATCGGACTTTCCATCTCCCCTTGCAGGATTTGAAAATTATTTTATCTTCTCTAATGTGCACCATCTCTTAACGCAATTGAAGAACAAGTGAATCCCATAGCATATTCGAAATTATGTTCTTTGGGTTTTGTGGATTTTGTGAAAAAATAGAAACTCCCTTATATTTAAGGATCAAAGATACCAAGCTCAAGAAACAATAATCAAAACCAAAGAAGATATTATCAAAAGATGTGAAATGACATCCTCCCCCACTGGGATATCTCAAATGTAATATTGGCTTTTCTTGATCTAGAGTTAAAAAACTTTGAGGGACTTCATGGATAGTCATAGATGAGGCAGGAGTGATCTTTTTGCATAGCCGCAGGAGTGATCTTTTTGCATAGCCGCATAGCTTTTTCAAATCTCAACAATATTTGAGACTCTATTTAAAAGTGTGTTATGGGCAATGGAAAGCATACTCTCCCACAAAATTTCAAAGATCATCTTTGAAACGGACTCCACTCATTTATTTGAGATGGTTCTAAAACTGAGTTCCTGGCCAGCGTACAGATTCTGTTTAGAGAGAATGGAATCTGCTCTAAAAGCTTTCCACCATTGGCAAATGGAATTGATAGGAAAAGAAGCTAATAAGATGAGATATTCTCATTGTTCATAGTGTTATTTCTCAAGATAAGACTCAGTCTTATGCTGCTACTGGTCCTCCAGCCTGGTTAGAGATTAACCTTGCCAATGAGAGAATCATTTCCTCTGTCTGCTTATCCTGATGCAATTTGTTTCAGTCTAAACCTCATTGATTCGGTCTGCTGTTACAGTCTGGTATTTTATGCATATTATTGCTCTTGTTAGAGTAGTAATTATAGTTCTCTTTGGACATTTGGGCTTTTTAATATATGATATTTAAGATGGAAAAAAAATGGACATTGTCTAGTCTTACCCTCTCTCCTCTCCCTCGTGAAGAAACCAATCTACCCCACTTTAATATTTTTCTATTTTGTTCAGCATGTTTCAACATCCAAATATGCCATATCATTTTTTGTGTGTTTCAACAAAGCTCATTGTATTGATTCAACTGTTGAATAAATATTCAACAGCTCCATTGTAAATGGTCTTATAAATAAAACTGACGTGGATTGGTCCTTCTCATTGCAAAGGTAATTATCAATGTTTTAAAAACCGGACCAGCCACCGACTCAACAATATTATTGGATAATTGGTCGACTGGTTTAATCAATCGGACCAGATTTTTAAATTTATTATATAATATATATATATATATATATATATATATTTATAACATCTAAATTTTTTGGATATTATGATAATGTGGAAAAATAGCATAACATATTTGAAAATTTAAAATAGAAAAAAAAAACAGATTTGATAATGCATAAGAGAAATGGTACCAATATTGTACAAAATTTGATATTAAATGTGACAAAAAAATTATAAAACAATAAAATAATACATATTAAACACATATCAAACTATCTACTAATATTTTCTTATGATTTTTTAAAATTAACATTACAAACACCATTTCTATCAGTTATAAATTGTAATATATATCAAAACTAATTAGTGAAAACATAAATAAAAAGAATTGGTTAGGGATTTGTTGTTTGTACACATTTTGATTCTTTGCCCAAATCTTTTCATGTGCTCTCTTCATCTTAAAATCAAAAATAAATAACAATATAATTCAAACTCTAACTTTTTTTTACGTAGAGTTACTACCTAAAACTAAATTTTGGTAAATAACTAGAGATGTGATATATAGTCGTTTGACCAAAAAATTAGATTAGTTTGTGGTAACATTTTGCTAAATGTTTTTTTTGTTAAAGGCTAAATGTTTAGATCCATATTTGACAAGAAAAAAACAACAAAATCCGTGAGGATGGTATTGGAAAAGAAAGCAAAAGATTTTTGCATAAAATTGTGGTAAATATATGTAAAAGATAAACTATATATAGCCGTACAAGTAAGAGTAGATGGATTGATAAGAAAAGGATAAAAGGGAATATTAGAATTTGATTTTGAGTATAAAAATGAAAATGCATATCGGAAGAAAGTTCAACTTTAGGCAGGCTTATTGGAAGATGTATAATGCAGAAGCAAATAGTGAAGTTGAGTGGAAGACTTATGATTCCAATGTTTTCTAAAGAAACTTAACTTTTCTCTTTCTGGATTGCATGTCCCCTTTTTTACCAACCCTCCTCTTTCCTCTTCACGTCTTTACCAATTTTCATTCTCCTTTTTAAAATTTTACTCACATTTTTATATAAATAACTGATATATCATGTGCATATTTACAAATATTATCTCCTTCAAATTAATGGACAAACCAAATATTCGGTATCATCTTCCTTACTTATTTTCGTATATATTCTATTAGATTATGCGCTTCCAACTCAAAACCAATTAGTTATGAATAGATAGTTTCATATCTCATATATACTAGAGAATATGCATTTTAATATTCAATGTGGGATGTTATTCTTTAATACGCTCCCTCAAGATAAAGATGATGGCTTTTTGACCATTGATCTCGGTAGGTTTGGGGATGAATCAACGGTACCAATTTTGGGCATGGGTTGTCAATAACTGGACCACTTTGGGTCGGATCGGTTTGGACAACGTGAATCGTGGCCTCTGATACAATATTAGATTATAAGTTTCTAACTCAAAACTAATTGTCTATAAGTAGAATGTCCATATCTTATATATACTATAAAATATTTATTCCAACATCCGATGTTAGATGTCATTGTCTAATATATTCCAACTATTTTCCATGATTTTATGTTGCGTCCCACGCGAGATTCTCAACTCTCTGTTTTGAAAAATTATGTATAAACTTCACTATAATTGGGTATTTAATCTTTGACATAGATTAAAGCTGATTTCAAAATTATATTTTTAGTGCATTTCTCTTTGTCATTATTGTTGTTCAAAAATAATCATGTACCCTTTTCGGGCCAATATTCTATCGATGTAGTGAATAATTATTATTTTTTCTATACTTCCATTCATAATAACATTAGATTTTGTGACTTATATAATTACATATGTCTTAGAGTTTGTACATAGTAATTATTTACGAAATCAATTCAAAAGAACTCTAGATGTTAAATGATATTCGCTTTAATGCAATGCGCATACCTTAATTAGTCTTAGCTTCGTTAATATTGTACCAATCTTCTTCTTTTTTGGTAAAACCAACGATAAATTGTTGAAGGCTATATTCATATGATAACAATGATTTCTCTCAACTCTAAATAATGGTTTGGTTCTTTCGATGGAGTATATAAATGAAATGAGAGGGAATATTTGGAACATAAAAAGACAACAAACGAAGTAAGACAGGAAACCATAAGCTAAAAGCCTAAAAAATAACAAATTTTCGGTCTGGTGTTTTCGCATGGAGCCTGCCTGAGAGTCTCCATCCAGAATTGCAATCATGACCATCTTCCACTTTCACTTTCCCTCATTATATTTATTAAATCTGCTACATTTCTTCTTTTTCCGGTTCACCATATATTGTATTTTCCACTCTTAAAACAATATTACAAATTATATATTCTAAAATTATGTAAGGATTCAGAGTATTACTCGGGATTAAGATAATAATGCTTTACTAATGGGTTTGGTAGAGTTAATTTGGGGGTGTGAGGTAATTGTAAGAGTCTATTTCCCTTATATTTAGAAGTTGAACTTCTCATGTGGGCAATGTCTAGTCTTCTTTCACTTCAGAATATCACATAAGTGGAGTTTGTAATTGATCATGTTGATTTTGTGAGTTGGCCAGTTTTCTCTTCCTATATTGAAGATTTTTTAAGATTCAGAAGCCTCTATTGTTCTTTCTCATACTCTTTGATCCCAAGATTTTTGAATTACAAAACTAATTTTTTGGTCTATAATGATAGATAATTTTTCAAAAATCAATTATTTGTAAATTCTATACCGTAACATTGACTTTTCTTTCTTCGACATATGAAACGAGTTAAAGTGGATAAAAAAATTTATGTAAGCTTTTGCTACATCGGCTTCGGCTGAAACATATGGGCTTACTTTTAGACAAATTTTCTCGAGAGTGAATCAAACAAAAAGTACAACTTTTGGGTTACAAAGGCCCATAATCTGAAGGCCCATTACAATATAATACCATAAAAACGTTATCCATTCAAAAAAATTTGAAGGTTCAAACACTTCGCCGTTCATCAATGAACAAAAGAATATCCGCATATTTGGCACGTGCGAGATCCAATAGATATTCCACAAGCGTTGCGATTTTCGTCGTCATTTCCACATTCGGTATAAAGTCTCAGGTTCTTCTCTCTTTCTCTCTCGAATTTCTAGGGATTTTGAAATTCCAATTCTCTTACCGCTCATTCTCATAATTTACGGTTGTGAATCTGAATTTTTGTTGTTTAGATTCTTTTTCTTTTCTTTTTCCATTGTTGCGTAATTTACAATTTAAGTGAATTTGGATTTCGGTTTAAGATAAGAATTGGTGTTCATGCTATTTATGACTCGGATATGTTAATTTCAAACCGTAGTTTGTGATCTATTCTGGATTATCCGCTCTATTTTAAATTCTTAGGTTATCATTGATCATCGCATCTTTTTGGAGAATTAAGCCGCGATCATGAAGTTCTTGGAGTACACAAACCTGGACAGGTTTAGTTTACTTTTTTGGTCAAATTGATGTTATTGCTTGATTTTGTGAAATATGAGAATCTGTTTTTCTGAAAGGGTTGTTAGCACCTTTGATTCCAGTTTGATTGTTTTTCTTGGTTATCTAAATCTTGGGGAAAGAACTATCAAAGGTTGTCTAGAAGCCTATTCTTGTAAGCACCTGTGCTCTGTTCTCGCTAAATTATCTTCTGGGCTACAAGCAAAACACACTGATGCTTTTTTTGTTTTTGTTTTTCGATAGGCAAACATGCGGGTAGTGATAAAAGACTGTCTCTTAGTTTGGAGAATGAGGTAAATTTGATAGTATGACTTGCATCTAATTATTGCAATCAAGCATGTTATTTTGGGTTTAATCATTGAATGTTTATAGTCGCTGCTTGTTGATTTATCTATTGTCTCTGACCCTTTAACTCAGATGCTTGATTATCTTGGGAAATCCTCTGACACTGACTCCTCTTCACCTGTTGATCTTCTGTTAAGCAGATCAAAGTAAGAAATCTAGTAACAGAGTTTTTGCCCTTTTTTTAATTTTATAATATATACCACTCATACGTTTTATATTCTGGTGTTTATTCCAGTCGAAAGGCTTTGATCTACTTGGTTCTTACGCTCTATCAGATGTATCCGGACTACGATTTCAGGTAATTATGTGTTTGTTAATCTGAAAGGAAAAACTATGTGCTCTCTTTGAAGGGGGGATTATGGGTAATGTCATTGTCAGCTTCTTGGGCGAGATGACATCCCACAATAGAATTCCCCTCTATATTTATATGGGAGTGCTGTCATAAGGATTGACGAACGGTTCATTGAATGTAGGAGCTGAGAGTTCAATTCTCTCCATTTCCCAAAATATAACTAAACCAGTTGTGTGAAGTCCAATGAAGTGTCTGATTGATCATGATAAAGTACAGCTATGTATATAACTCTATCACTATCGCGTTGTTTTTTTTTTTTCTATTTTCTCGTTTTCCAGCGCTGTCAAAGCACATCAGTTTTTTTCGGAGGAAAGCTGGGACACCTTTAAGCAGATTTTTAACAACTATATTTGAAGCTTCCAAGGTATTCCGCCTTCTGCTTTATAGGAATGAGGATGGTTCACTGCTTGAGGTTATCTACAAGGCTCTTGATGAGGTAAGTTTGCTGTAACAAGGAACCTTAGCAACTGAGCAAGTTTAATGAAAAAATCTAAATCATAAAAATGTGATACAGGTCGTTAAACTAGCTGAATGTGAGATATATGTGTACAACCCAAATCCTAATGCTGATCCTTTCCTCGAGGAAGGAGCAATGTGAGTTACAACAACTTTAGCTATTCAGATTTTCTAGCCTAATGTCAACTGAAAGGGTGCTTCCTCTTTCCTTTTATTTCTTTTGGGTTAACTCCAGATGGTCGTTCTGCTTCTTATTCTACAACCGAAAACTGAAGCGTGTTGCAGGTTTTCGCTTCTCCTGCATAAGGTTAGATGTTTGTCATCCTAACAAGTTGTCTTTCTCTCACTGTCTTCGTTTCTTTAAAAATCTTTCCAACTCTAAAAATGTTTGTTGCAGTAACCTGGCAAATGATGCGTTTCTCTTTGATTCTCCTCCATATGGTGAAGATGAAGAGATCTTTGACGACATGGATATGTGATCTCTGTATCTATATGTTTAAGCTGCATATTCTGTAGAAAATCTGTATCTGTATCTATATAATTGTCTCTGTATCTAAGGTTAAGCTCTTCGCTTTCCTTTATCTGTGTAGTTGACCTGACTATACTCTTTACCGTGTAATGTGCAAAGGCTTATCAGACATTGTCGTGATCTAATGTACCTTAATTCGAATGAAAAGACAAGATGTTGAGAGCTATGTTAATGTGCTTCTCTTTAACCATTTTACCAGTGATCACCGCAGGAGCAGACTCCTGCGTGAAAATGATGGAAGCGGTTTGTATCTCGGATAACTAGATCACGGTGCACGATACTTGATATCACTTTCATAGCAGTGTGGCAATCCGAACATATCCGTAGATTCTTGATGATCAGTATGCGGTTTCTGGATGATGGCATTCGAACAAGTCCAAATGCCAAAGCCAACCTTTCGCTGTGAACCCACAATCTCTTATCCTTTTCTTCATCATCCATATCAAGCAGGACCGCATTCCGATCAGGAACATAGCCAGCTTGCGTTGCCTTCCTGTTAAGCCATTCCAGCATTCCATTAATGAGCTTCATATCTGGATGATCTGATAACCCCACACTGAAGTAATGCACATCTCCTTGATGTTCTATCCAACTTAAACCCGGTTCCTTCTTTACACCATTTTCCTTCATGCTTCTCCTAACGGATGCAACGTTTGCCCATTGTTTTGCACCTGCGTACATGTTTGATAATAGAATATACGTCACTTCATCCTTTTGATCAATCTTTAGTATTTCCTCTGCCGATCTCCTTGCGAATTCTACATTGTTCTGAACGCAGGAGGCACTAAGCATTGCCCGCCAGATCATAACACTAGGCTCATATGGCATTTCCTCAATCAGCTTCATTGCTTTCTCAAGCTGCCGAGATCTTCCCAAAAGCCTAACCATACATGTATAATGTTCCAAACATGGCTCAATTCCGTGATCATGAATCATTGACTCAAAACAATCTTGACCTTGATCTATTAATCCTGCATTACTGCATCCAGAAAGAACACCAAGAAATGTTAACCCATTAGGCTTGCAATCAGTATCCTTCATAATGTCGAAGATCCTCAATGCCTCTCTACTCAGTCCATGTGTGGAATAGCCTGAGATCAACGCATTCCATGAAACTACATCTGTCGCTACCATCTCGTTGAACACAGATTGTGCCTCTTTGATACCACCACAGTTTGCATACATATCTATCAATGAGTTACTGACTGCACCTTTCTTGGCATTACTAGTTTTTATCGCCAGCCCATGAACTTGGACACCGAGCTCCATGCTTGCCAAAGAAGCACAGGCTCCAATAGCACTTATGAAAGTTACTTCAGTGATTGACACCTGATTTCTGAGCGCTTCACGAAACATGCTTAACGCTTCTTCTCCTTCGCCTAGATTTTTATACCCAACGATGACTGTGTTCCAGCTTACCTCATTTTTACATGATAACTCAGCGAATAACTTAACAGCGTCATCCATTTCCTCACATTTGGCGTATACATCAATAAGAGCATTCAAGACATAGACATCCAAATCAAAGCCAGTTTTGACCACAAGACCATGGATTTGCTTGCCCAAGCCAGAACACTTTCCGATGGCACAGGCGTTCAAAATACTGCTTAAAGTAAATTCGTTAGGGACAACTAAACTTTCTCGCATTCGAATAAAGAGATCAACTGCCTCGTTGCAAAAACCGTTTTGACCAAAACGAGCAATCATAAAACTCCAAGGTTCCACATCATTCTTTGGCATCTCATTAAACACTTTAAAAGCATCGGACATGTCTCCGAGTTGTGTATATAACTGAAGCAAACCAAGACCCACATGAAAATCCAACTCATAACATGATTTTAAGATTCTTCCATGAACACCCTTGGCAAAATCAAATGCGCCTAGCCCGATACTAGCCTTAAGCGCCTTAGCAAATGCGTGATTATTAGGCATGAATCCAGCCGTCCCCATACGAGATAACAGTTCAATAGAACCTTTGAAATGCCCATTCTCCACATAGCAAGTTATAATTCCGGTCCAAGTAACAATGTCTTTGCACAAAATCCCCTCAAAAACACTTCTTGCACTATCAATAGAACCACATAAGGAGTAAGCGTTGATAAGCGCAGCTCCGACAAAGGCGTTGGAATCGTAACCGAGCTTAACGATAGTAGAATGCAACCACAAGCCAGCCTCAGCTTTGTCCAAACTGACAAACCACTTCAAGAAGGAAGTGAACACATGTGGATTAAGCTTGTGACCCTCTCGAGTCAACCTAGCATAGAGAGCAACGGGATCTTGACTTGCGTTTCCTCCAATGAGAGTAACATACGAGACATTGTTTCTGTCAGGCATTTCATCAAATAGCTTCAACGCATCGTGGGCAAACCCTGATTTCACATAAGCATTCAGTAGAATGTTTGAGGCAAAAAGGTCCAAGCAGATGCCTTTCTTCAATACATTGCAATGAATAGCTTTTGCAGAAATTGGGTCGTTTTTCTGAATGCAGCGACGGAGCATAGTGCCGTTAGCATGAGAGTCTACGTCTCTGATTATCAAAGCCGATGCGGCGGTTTGAACACAAAACCCACATTTCCGAATACGTTTGCATTGGATCAATCTGCGATTTTCCGCAATTTTAAGGAACCCGATCATGCGGATTGCCAGCTGAGAGGAAACAAGTAGAACGTCCAACCTCCAACCTGAGTGTGGATCAAATTATTATCTGAAAAGGAAACAAAAAATAATTTAGATAATAAAATAGACCGGCCCAAATAATTTAAAACCCAAGAAGTTAAACATGAAAGGCCCGGCTCAAACTTTTCAATAGTTGTGACCCATATTTGACAGCTAAATTCAAACTAGGGTTTCTCCGAGTCTTCACCTATAAAACAAACCTTTAGCTTACTTAATCTTCCAGCCTCAGTCCTCTCTCGTTAGGTTTACATCAGATCTTTTTCGTTTGTTCTGCTATGCTCGCGATTCGATTAGCGAAGTAAGTGTTGGTATTCTATATGATTGGCTGTGATTCTTTATTTTCTTCTTTTCGAAAACCCGAATACTTGATTTTGATTTAAAATTGATTGAACGAATCGGAGCAGATGATGAATATTTTGCATTACAACGGTGCTTCCTATTAATCATGCGGATTATATAAATCGAGCTTTTTAAAACTGATGCTTCGATTCGTCAATCTGTTTTCTTTTTCTTATTTGCGTCAAAATACCATACAGCTAACAATAATGAATTGTAAATTTTGTAATATTTTCATACTTTAGGTGTTACGCCTCTCTGATCTACGCATGGAATTGCCTTTGATATCTCTTTTGTTAAAGAAAATGTTTTATCAGCGTATTCTGACTCAATAATTTTCCTCAAATTAAGTCTTAACTTTGTTTTCAATCTTTGCATATATTTTCTGGCTAGACATGTTTTCGTGCTTTTTTATAGAAAATCTGCATTTTGGGACTCATTTTGGTTTTAGTCTTCTGATGTGAAGACCTCTTTAAATCTCAAAGCCTGGGCTTTTAACACTGGAGCCACTTCTAGCTTTAAGATTTAAAAGCTCTCCCTTAAATGTTCAAAGCTAGGCTTTGGTTTTAAAAACCATCCAAATCTATTAAAATCCTTATCCAATAATGAAATGCTATGTTATATCAAATGGTCCAAATGGGTGAACAGCCTTGGTGTTGGCGAAAAAGTTAACTATCGTCCACCAAGCAAAACAAAAAAAAATAAGGCTATGAAAATCCTTCTTCAATATCCGCTTTGAAGAAAGAGAAAAAATTCTTGTTGAATGTGATCACAATGTATACTATTAGAGTACGGATTACTTCCTGTTAACACTCGGATATTATAAGAACACTTGGATATTATAAGTTTGTAATTTAGTGAGTCTAGTAGATTATCCTTATCTAGTTTATAAGTTTATTAGATATTTAGTTGTAGATAGCCTATTCTTTGGCCTATTTTTTGGCTTGTCTTACTTAAACATTTGTAACGTTCATTGACCAATACACAAAAATATTCAGAATATGTTTCTCTATATGGTATCAGAGACTGAACCCTAAAATTTTGAATTTTTCTCCTAAAGAAATTTGGCTTTCTCGATGGTTCTATTGTAAAACCTGCTAAAAACACAGCATAATTTGAAGATTGGAAAAATATTCAAACTCTTCTAGTCTCTTGGATCTGAATGACCATTGATCTAGTGTTATTTTCAACGATTGCCCACTGTGATGTTGCACAAGATCTATGGAACTACTTGAAGAAACACTTTTGTTGAGTGGATCTAAACTTCAGCAATTGAAATCTGAATTAGTCTCTTGCAAACAAAGAGGCCTTGCTATTGAGTCTTACTATGGTAAACTCAATCGAATTTGGGGCAGCCTTAATAGCCAACGTCCTCTGCGTACTTGTAGATGTGGGAAGTGCGAGTGTGATCTTGCAACACTATAAGAAATGAACCGAGAAGAAGATAAGGTCCATTAGTTCTTGTATGGTCTTGATGACTAATTTTGATCAATTCGTTCTTTAAATGTCTATCGTGTGCCAATCCAGCTGCTACAAGAAGTTTACAACATGGTGAGATCTTGGTGTGAGTAGTGAAATTTCTCCTGAAGTTACTGCTTTTGCTACACAATCAAAACCGGTGAAGTCTCGACCAGAGGGAAAAGAAAACAAAATGGTATGTGCTTATTGTAATCGCAATACACATACATATGATAGGTTCTTTGTAGTAATTGGATATCCCGAATAGTGGGGAGATAGACCAAAGGGACGAACATTGACTGCAAAGTGACGTGGAGCTCCGGGACGAGCACGTGGACATACACAGTATGCTAACAGCGTCTATGTGCCACATATTGAATCATCGCATGAACAAGCCAACTATGTGATCATTAATAAGGACAAGGATGACGTGAAGTTAACTAATGATCAATGGCGCATGCTGAAGAGTCTCCTGAATACTGGAAAAGACTCAGTTGTGCCTACAGAACGACTATCAGGTTTGTCTTCTACTCCACCTTGAATATTAGATACAGGAGCCTCACACCATCTCACCGAACGGTTTGAGCTGCTGTTATATGTTCGTGATATGCCACCAGTTTTGATAATAATGGTTGATGGAAGAGGGAAAGTCTTAGTTAAAACAAGATATATAAGAATTGGATCAGATTTGTTGTTGAAATTAGTCTACTATGTTGAGGAACATGTCATAATTTATCTCAGTTACATAGTTGATGGATGAAAACAGTTGTGTTTTTCATATTGCTAATAAGTATTTTGTGTAGTCGTGGGCAGAGATTGGATATCCGAGATTTTTGTGATATTCGAATCAGTATTTTTATTATCTGGATTTGAACACTAAATATTTTAAAGCGAATCGGATCCGGATATATATAAGAAAAATATTATTATACAGATCTGAATTTGTACCCGTGGATCCATAATTTTTTTTATCCGGATTCAAATCTGTGTATCCCGAATACCCAAAATTTTGGGACGGATCACAGATCAGATCTTGATTCCCAGAGAATATGCCCAGGGCTAATCTAGTGATATAGGACCGCAATGCAAGGATGGTGATTGGGGCGGGTAAACGAGTTGGTGGTACCTTTCACTTTCGCATTTTGGAAGGAGTGGCGACAGTCTCAACTAAGGATGAATCCGAGTTTGAGTTGTGGCATAATCATTTAGGATATCCATCTTTGAAAGTAGATTCTTTGCTTCCTCATATTTTTGTTTCAACTTCTTTCAATAAGGCGTGTGAAGTTTGTCTCCGCGCTAAGCATATTTGATATTGTTTTCCCTTGAACAATGATAAAAGTTCAATGATTTTTGAGTTGATTCACGTTGATTTGTGGGGACTATATCGGACTACATCTCATTGTGGTGCAAAGTACTTCCTTACAATAGTTGATGGACGCGTTGAGCGTAAACATCGTCACATACTCAATGTGGCAAGAGCATTGCGATTTCAAGTGCATCTCCCTCTTGAGTTTTGGGGAGAATGTGTGCTCACAACATGTTATCTGATAAAGAGAACATCAAGCACAATTATCAATAATCTCATTCTATATGAATGGTTATACAAAAAAGCTCATGCATATTCAAATATTAGAGTCTTTGGATGTTTGAGTTTTGCACATAAACGATAAAGAGATGGTGATAAATTTGCCTCACAGAGCCATCGATGTATCTTTGATGGTTATCGCTATGAGAAGAAAGGATGGAGGTTATATGAATTGGATAAGAAAGAGTTTTTTGTGTCAAGGGATGTTGTGTTCTCAGAGAACAAATTCCCATATGAAGAAGTTGCAGATTTAGACTTCACGTTAACTCAGGACAATAGTTTGTGGGCTCCAATTGCAGAAACTTTGATTGATGAGGATTTATTACTCACTTCAAAGCTCGTTGTAACAATTCCATCAAATAATACACCATTTGGCCTCAACTAACATATCACAGCCTATAAGGAATAAGTGATAACATAACACGTGATGTACCAGCGACAACATCTTCTTCATCGCGATCTTTGATTCCACCGCTGGCTTCAAAGACTTAGGTGACGAACTCGTCACCACCAGAAAATTTGGTACTGCTAAGTAAGGGACAAAGAACAAAAGTCCCAAGTGTAAAGCTCAACGATTTTGGCGTACATAAAATGAAGCCTCCAAACACAAATCTAGTTGAAATCGTTGAAGAGACATCCAAATCAGGCAAAATTGTTTACCCGATTCAACAGACAACAAAAGTATTTTCAGAATCTCATATAGCTTATGTAACATCACTGATTGAAATCAAAGAACCAAAGCCTTTTAGAGAAGCCATGAAAGACAAAACGTTGGAGAGATTCCATGGGTTTTGAGGTTTTGGCACTTGAGGAAAAAGAAACATAGGAAATTGTAGATCTTCCAACAGGTAAAAGAGCAATAGGTTGTCAATGAGTTTTCAAGGTGAAATTTAAGTTAAATTGCTTTATTGGGAGGTTTAAATCCAAACTTGTTGCGTTAGGGAATAAACAAATTGAAGGAGAAGACTGTCGGTGAGACTGATGCTCGAGTAGCAAAGTTGAATACTATGAGATTGTTCATGGATGTAGCGTATAAAAAGAATTAGGATAATCATCAAATGGATGTCCACAATACTTTCCTCCATGGAGATTTAGAGGAAGAGGTATACATGCGGTTGCCACCTAGTTTTCAAACAGAGAATAAGAACAAAGTTTGAAGACTTAAGAAGTCACTTTATGGTTTACGACAAACTCCAAGGTGCTGGTTTGCTTAGCTCTTTTCAACTTTGATTGCTTATGGAGTTACTCAATCCAAGTCTGATTATTCACTATTAACATTCAACAAGAAAGGCGTTCAATTGCATATCTTAATTTCTGTGGATAACTTGGTAATTACTGGTAGCTGTTCGATTGAAACACATAAATTTATCTGATTATTTATCTTCTTATATTCATATGAAGGATTTAGGTCCATTGAAATACTTTTTGGGTATAGAAGTGGCAAGAAATAAATCGGGGATGTATTTGTGCCAGAGGTAATATGCAATAGATATAATCAAAGAAACGAATATGCTGGCTTTGAAACCCTTTACGTTCCCGCTGGAACAAAACCACAATTAGTTTGTCTCAACATTGCCTCTACTAGCTGATCCGACATCGTATCGACACTTGCTTGGATGCTTTATTTACTTGCTGGTAACTAGACCAAACTTAGCTTTTCGATGCACATTCTTTTTCAATTTATGAGCAAACCACGTGAAGATCATTGGCAGACCGCTCTTCGCTTGGTTCTCTATCTTAAAAATGATCATGGTCAAGGAATACTCTTACGAACACAAGAGCCCTTACGGGTCACTGGATGGTGTGACTTTGATTGGGCAACATGTCCCATAACATGACGATCTGTTTCAAGTTACAAAGAAGGAAAATACTATGAGTTGTTCTTCTTCTGAGGCTGAATATAGATCTATTGCATACTTAACTACTCTGAAGCGATTATTGTTTACACTTGGTGTTTCTCATCCACAACCAATGCACTTATATAGTGATAACAAATCGACTATATACATAGCTACAAACCAGATTTTTCATGAGAGAACGAAGCATGTAAAACTTGACTTACACTTTGTTCGTGACACAGTTAAGACCAAGAATATACCGTTGTAACACGTCTCTACAGTAACTCAGCTTGCTGACATATTCACCAAACCTCAGGGTCGAGACTGCTTCACTGAATTTCGGTCCAAGTTGGGCATACAAAATTTGTATGCTCTGACTTGACGGGGGTATTAGAGTACGGTTTACACTCCCAGTTAACCTTTGGATATTATAAGTTTGTAATTACGTAAGTCAAGTTGATAATCTTTATCTAGTTTATAAGTTTGTTAGACATTTAGTTGTAGATAGCATATTCTTTTGCTGGTATTCTCTACTTAAACGTTTGTTACGTTCATTGACCAATATATAGAAATATTCAGAATACATTTCTCTATATATACCTTATCAATGACAGCTAATATCTTTTGGTATCTATGGTGTAGAAACAGTAACTGGTGATTTGCTTTTGTTTCATAAATTCTGACCGGCGATTCAATTTTTAATGGTTGAAGTGATGGATACTATTCAATGAAAGTGGTAATGGTCAAAAAGAAGGCAAACAAAAGTACAATCACTTTTATTTGTTCTTAACCTCTTCCCCCAATTAAATAAATCCACCAAACACATGTTAAGACTCGAGACTATTGACATAAAGACTTAAGGGCACATTTGTGAATACACACATTCAATGGTTGTTCAACGTACAAATTGCGTTTGTTTCTTTTATCCGGACCAGTCATGTACTTGTTTCTTATGATGGTTACTATTCAATGAAACTAGTAATGGTCAAAAAATATGGCACACAAACCTTGTTCAGTTTAAAATGACCTAACTCATGTGAAGATTTCGTTTAATTAAAGACATTTTATACATAAGTCGGCAAGAATTCATATTGTATAAGCTAATATTCACGTGTTACTTGAACTAGTTTCCAATATAATAAGGACAAAACCAAACTAGACCTAAATATATAGTGAAAGACAACACCGACGTAAGCTTTAATAAAGAGACGTGTTTGTTTTCATTTCAAAGTACTAAAAAAGTATGAAGCAAGAATAGTGACATAATATAATATGGCTTTCCTAAATCAAAGTATCAATGACATTAGAGATAATAATAATAGTCAGTGAAGGAAAAACAAACAAATATACATTTATATAATATATATAATCGTTGTAGGTAAACGTAAAATCCTAAAAAACATGAGACGGGATAGGAATAGTATATTAAGCCAAACGACGAAGTCTCCAAAGTGAGATGGAGAAAAAGGCCAAATGCAAAACGCGAAGATTGATGTCTTTTCGACAATTTCTGGTTCATGTCCTAATCAGAACACAGATCTTTTTAAGCCGATGTCGGCGACTAGTAAGGAGATGTTGATACTAATCTGCAAACACAAAAATGAAAAAAAAGGAATAAGAGAAAACCGCGTTTTGTAGTAACTTATGGTAATAAAACGTCGGAGCTTTTAGCCGTATGGTCCGAATAAAAACAAACAAAAAGATAACATGTCCGTTTATAAACAGAAAGAGTGTCAAAGTTAAGGGCATCTCTAATGGTTCAAATGTTTTAAATTCTATATTTGAAGAAAAATATGTTCCAATCTGCAAATCCCTCTTCAAATTTAAAATTTTTTATTTTTTTTCAAATTTAAAGGATCTCCATTTCTTCTTTTATTTTTTAATTTTTTTTTTACAAAATGATCTTTTCATTTTTTGTTGTTTTATTATTTTATACATAATTAAAATTTTATATATGATAAGAACAAACAATCAATTTTAAACAAGACCGAAAAATAAATTAAGACTTTAAGACTTTATCAATTTAAAACAAGAACGTATTGTTTAATAACCATCAAAACATAAATTAAAATACATAATTATCATTAAAAATTTAAAATAAAATATTTTAAAACACCAAGAACATGTTTAGAAAATCATAAATAGTAATGATAGTTAGAAAATGTTTTTGTAATTTGTTTTATCTATTTATGTAATGTAATGAAATTTCATGATTTTATTAATGTTTTTATGGAGTATTTGCTTAAAATTAATATATGGGTGTAGATGGTATCTTAGAACTTAGTAATAAAAAAAATGAATCAAAATATTTATTTGAAGAAAGAAATTAAGTAAATCATTGGAGCAAACTCCTTCATTAGAGAATTTCATTTTTCAAAAAATGAAGGCAACTAAGAAGCTACGTATAGGTAAAACTCATTTACGTAGAAGCAACAAATATTTGTTTTTGTTGAACAACCAAAAGGAATATTATCTATAAAGTTTAGAGATTAAAAGGCATGACTCGAACTTAATTTTTTTAATTAGTTTTAATGACTAAATTAAATTATATATGAAAAAAGTTGATTCACAGAGAGGAATTAAAACCTTTATTGTTATTTGTGGTAAAACTCTTGGTTTGTTGGAGAATAATTACCTCTCCTTGCGCTTCTCAAGAAAACTTTGCAGTGACTTTCTTCTTGCGATCGGAAGATCTGTATAATCAGAAATTAGATGTTTGATCACACTTTTTCATTCATATGTTTATACATAATAAAATCATCTGTATAATTAAGTATGATATTCCCTTGGTACTACACAGAGCCTTCATCTAAATCAAAACTAATTAGCAACTAATTAATCCTCTCTAACAAAAAGTTATTCGTAAATCCCTACATGCAATTATTTAAGGTATGGTTTTGATTGTTTAAATCACATAACTAACCTCCTTCTAGGTTCGGGCCAAAGAGCTTTGGTCTTAGAGTAGGCGGAGAAATTACCGAAAGATCAGTTTCCATGGGTTCTTCTTTCTTCAAAGGTGTTCCCAGGGCCACCTTCATAATCTCATCAGCTTTGTTACGCGACACTTCAAATACTGAGACGGTTCCATTGTAAAAGATCGTCATAGGTACGGTTCCAAACACAACTTCCTTACTCGGCCTGTAGAAGGTTTTAAATTTTGAATTTCAAAAATGTTTTTTTTTTTATATATAAAAAAATGTTGGAAAAAGAAAAAAAAACCTGGCGAGAGGAGCATGAAGCGGAGAAATCGGGATCTGAGGTTGATCTTTCCTTGGAGAAGACGGAACTGAGAGAGATCTAGTCGATGTATCGGAATGGTTACCACCAGAAGCTAAAAGCGATTTGATAATCTCCGGATCGATCTTCGAAATCGCTCCTTGAATTTCTGAAATCGAAATTAATCATAAAAATAAAACAAAAGAGAGAGATCGAGATGGAAGAAAGAAGTAGAAAACTCACCTCGGAAACTACGACGGCGATCGAGAAATTTCTGAAACTTAGGCTTAGGAACGTTGTTGGTTTGGGTATTGTCAAGTCCGAGGAAATCGAGTTCGACGGTAGCTTTCGTCATCTTCGAGGGAGAAAGAGAATGAAATTTTGAGGTGAAGATGAGGAAGAAGTAATGGAATTGGATGAGTCAGGCGAGAGAGATATTAAAATGTTGAGAACCGTATTTGATTATTTATATAACGCACGAGCTTCATGCTTTCTACAACTCTCCAACTCATCACTTTTTTCTTTTTTAATTACACTCCGTAACCTCTTCCTATCTAATCAATTAATATATCAATTAAACACACATGTTTAATAGCTTAATAGTGTTTATGCATAAATTAATAAATACTACACTGCATTTTTTTCTTTTTCTTTTTTGTTATTCACCCGGAAATTTCGGATGTCCACTGAACATATGTAGTATAATGTGTGTGTGTTCTTTTAAAATATCTTGTACTATATAATATAGTGACCATACCAACATTTTCTTCTGGTTGCTCCTCACGTTGCTTCCTTCTGACATTATACGTTTTATACTCTAAGATCTGTTTCCTTTATTTTTCTTTTTTTTCCCCACCATTTTTTTATTTTCTTATAAATATTTAACTTTTAAAACTGCAGCACAAATGATTTTGTTTTCAATAAAGATAACAGCACATAACTATTTTACTTTCTTTTGCATATGTTTGACTCGACAATTGTAATTTGGTGCATGCATCTCAATTTATAATTTATTACAACATGTTCCGTATAATTGAAGTACATTTGTAAATCAATCCATTATTTCAAAATAAACTTTCGTCATATTCAGGAAAGTAACTAAAATATACAAACAAGGTTGAAGAACAATAAAAATGGTGAAGTCAAAGTCGGTGTTTTTTAAGAGCTTGAAGTAGAATGGGCTTTGAACCCATTTGGATCTATAAAGAAAATCAGGTCAAGTTGGAAGTTAGGTTCTCTGCAAAACACCAAAATACCTGTGAAGTCCTTTGGATAATAATAAGATACATTTCTTTTAATATATTTTTGACTTTTCACATATTAATTATAGCTGGTGTTTTTCATGTGTGGCTGCTCCTTTCTCTACCAAAATTAGTTACACATTTTTACATTTTCCCCATAAAGATCTTGAGAGATTCAATAAAATTCACATGTTCTATCTCGTGAACAAATATTCATAGAACCACTTTCGAAATTATGCCAACTCAATATGTTTTTAACTTTGATGACGTTTTATATGGTAGTTAAATATATTAATAAATGAATGAAAACATAGGATGGCCGGTGAAGCTCTCTTCTCTATTCATAATCTTTCGGGAAGATTTCACCGGAGAACTTTATGTTCGTTATGTAATCGACTCCAGTTTTGGCCAGTAATATTCTAGAAATTTTCCATTTGTTATTCTGGCTTTGTTCGGTGTTGATTTTCTTTGTTTTTATGTTTTTTCATGTATAAGTTTCAGATATGTAGCATCAAAGATGGATTTTTGGCTCTTAGTTATATCGGATTGATTTTTTCTTTTTTGAGATGAAGATCACCGTTTACGATCCCTCATTGATGCTTTCACCGTGGAAATGTTGAGATCTATGATGCTATCTCACGATGAATGGTTTATAAAACAGATCATATCTACCAAAAAAATCTCATCGGAAAGGTGATTAACTAGTTAGATTCATCATTGAGAAAAAGCATCGCATGAAGAGTTTGACGGCGAACTTCTCGCCGGTTATCGGTAGTGTGCATGTCGGGATTCACTGGACGCTGACACATGGTCTCTTTTGCGTGGATTTAGTAGCGTTTCCAGAATACTCTTCTGTAGAGACTACTATTTTAAATCTATATCTTTATCTATGAAAATCTTGGTAAACCAAATAGCCCATTTGAGATACTTTTAATAAAATTTGGACTTCAAACCCGTGACAAAAAAAAATGAATGCCATGGAGTGATAAATAAATAATAAAACAAGAATTACCTAGAAAAGGGTTATATGTTAGGCACCTAATTAGAAAAAAAGAATAAAAGAAGAATAGTTAAAAAATGCATGTGAAACACGTGTTAGAGATGGAGTAGTTAATGTCAATACATGAAAGAGTGCAAAGGCGCAGTACTCAATAAACTGTTGTTATTAGGGTTTAGCGTCAGTCTCTTTCAACTTCTCTCAGTCAATACGCAAATTCATCTTCTTTATTCTTTTCTTCCTCTCACCATTTTTTAATTCTCAGTCGTCCCACGTTTTATTGTGCTCTTCATTTATTGTCCAACCTCACCAATTTGTCCCTCTTACGTATCTTTTATTTACCGATTTGCCCTGCGTTTCCCCTTTAATCTCATCTTCAGAAACTTGTAGATTTTTCAATCCTTTCCATGTAAAACAATAACGTATATATCGTATTTCTATATACAATATAACTGTTGGTTAACATATTCGATATTTTTTTTTCTATTTTATATATAATAAAATCATGTTAACCGATTCGTATCTTTTATAATAATAAAAATTTATCTATATAATATTATTAATTTAAATTTTATTCATAATCCTAATAGAAAAATATATATCAAACGACTTCTCTTTAAAACACATCCCATAACTTTTTTCATAAAACCAACGATTTTGGGTCTTTTTCTGTTGAGTTTTTTGCTTTTACGATTCTGCCATTCTAGTCTTCTTATTTTCTCGATTTTTTTTGCTTTTAATCATGTCTTTTTCTAAAATTTATTTATTAAAACTCTGCAAAGAAAACTGGAGAAATAAAGTTAAGATTTTCAAGCTCTCTAAGGTATACACTAAAAAATTTGGTCACACCATTGATTTAGTTCTTTGTGATTCTAAGGTATGTAACTAATAATTTATTTATTTATATTTTTTTGTAATGATTATAAATATTTTCTAACTAATTAATTTTTTTAGGGTGATAAAATTCATTGTAATGTGAAAAAAAAAATTGGTTTCTAAATTCGTGAATGTTCTTGAACAAAGAAATATTAAGATTATTACAAACCTACATGTTTGTTCTGCAAGTAGATCTTACTGTACTTCTGCTTATAAGTACAAAGTCAATTTTGTGTACACAATCTCAGTTAAGTTTACTGATCCTTTACCAAATTCGGTTTTGGAATTAAAATTTATTGATTACCGTGAATTACTTGATAGACATTTTAAAGATATCTATTTTTTTTTTTCAACATTGGGCCACAACTGGTCGCCCTATTAGCCAAGTTTCTACATAATGTAGGCGGTGGGACTCAATCCCTGATTGTGCAAATACGCTGTCTTTAGTGGATTTACCGTCTGCCACTAGATTAAATGCCACTTACAAAGATATCTATTTTAGAGGTAAATATAATTTTTTAAAAAAATTACTTTATATTTCTTGATTATAATTTGTTATATAATAAAACTATAGCATTAACTAATTTATATCTTTTATAATAATTAAAAATAATTATTTATCTCTTCATAAAATTTTTAACTCCTTATTGTTATTATATTTAACTTTAAAATATAAATATTCATATGAACTTAAATATATAAAAATATAATAATTAAATATAATAAAAACTGAATGTATATTATGGCATATAATTTGTGGACGATTTTTACATCAGAATTTTATAATACGTTAGTATTAGCTTTAAACATAAGTTGTAATCTTTAAATAAGAAATTTGAAATAAATATAGAAGCATATCATAACTAATTCCTAATATTTGGGACATATCATACAAAAGATATTCATAATCAATATTTATTTTAAATTTTTATTTCTAATCCTAATTGGAAAACTATATCAAACAATATCTATTTAAGACACATCTCGTAACTTTTTTCATATCACTAACGATTTTCAATGATTCTAGATCTTTTTTTCTCTCGATTTTGTTTGCCTTTATGATTCGGGGTCTTCCTTTCTCTCAATTGTTTTTGCCATAATCATGTCTTTTTCTGAAATTTTTTCATTAAAATCATACAAACAAAACTGGAGAATGAAAGTTTAAGATTCTCAAGCTCTGCAAAGTATTCACTAAGGTGTGTAACTAATAATTTATCTATTTGTGTTTATAATCATTAGGAATACAATAATTACTTCATATTTTTTAAGAGTGATAAAATTTACTTTTTTTTGGTCAACAATTAGATCAACTAGGTCCGATCTATAACGTAAAGTCTACCCCTATAATCTTTTTTAAACTACTATAATACAACATGTAGCAATCGAACCATGGTGTCAAGTCATTAGCTGAATCATCTTAACCATTAGACTGAGAGCAATTCAACAAAAAAAATTTATTGGAATGTGAAGAAGGAATTGGTTTCCAAATTTGTGAATCTTATTGAACAGGAAAAAACTAAGATAAGATACTAAAAATCAATATTATAATATATAATTATAAAAGATTTAAATGCTAATACAAATAGTTAAAATTTGATAACATATAATAATAATAAAAACTATGTGACTTCATATTTAATATACTGGAAAATCGTTAATGAAATGAAATTAAAAAAACATAAAATGTTAAATGTTACAAATATTTAATTTTTATAAATATATTAAAGATTAATAAATTACAATAACTTTTAAATATAAATTTAAATGCGTAAATGAAGACATGATCCATATTTACCTAAATGAACACTTATCAACAAAATTAAATGAATATAGATCTAAAAATATAAATGCATATAGGTTTAAAATTTTAAATAAACGCAGATATAAAAATTTATATTAATACGAGTCTAAAAACCTAAGTGAATATGAGTATAAAAGTCTAAATAACACAAGGTAAAAAAGTTAATATACGAAAATTGTTAATAGATATCGATAAATATATTTCGTATACAGCATCTATCATTATTATAAATTAACTTTTAGCATATCAAATATATATAAATTTATTAAATTTATATATACAAATCAAACCACTAAAGAAAAAAAAAATCAAATATTACATATAAATATTATAAATAAATAAAAATAATTATAAATACATAATAACTTTTACAAAAATATACTCTGTGCATACGGCGTAGCATGATCTAGTATATTAATAATAGTATTTCTTCATTTGATTTTAAATGAACGTTCTTCTCATTAATTGTCCAATTTAGTTTTCATTTTCTCAATCGTTATCCTAATGTGCATATATCAGAGATTTGCGTTGATGAAGGCCTATGATTTTGAAGGAGTTATCGTCGGCCCAATAATTTTTTGCTCTAATTTCTTTTTTTTTTTGTTTGGTCACAGCTGTAATTTCTTATAATTATTAATTTTCAAAGGCCCAATATGTACTCCTTCATCGGTGTTTGTTTTATCTGTTTTCGATTTTGTGATAATTTGGGGATTTTTTTAAAAAGAAACATTTATGGGCCCAAATTATTTAAATAAATATGTCGTCAAACTTTAAATTTAGAAATACAAAGTCCAAAACCTAAAGCCCAAAGTCTCTGCTTCAATCAATGACGACAAGGTACTTATACTCATTTTTGGATATGGTAGCTTCCATGACAGTCATGGGATCAATCTCTCCGTCGTGATCCAAAAACACTTTGATCAAATTCTTCGAAAACCCACTCACCAACGCCACTCCTTTCTCGTTTCCCGGCACCGGAATTGACCTTGAATCCCTCAAATTCCAAAACACAATCTCCGGCACAACTTCACCGTACCCTTTCTCTCTATACTTCCTCACTATCACTTGATAATCTGTTTCCCATCCATTCCTCGAAGATGAAGCTTGATCGAATTCCATGTCACTGAACACAAACACCCTCTTAATCATCTTCTCCGGCTTCAATTTCCCTTCCACTGCCACTCTCAAAATCAAATCAAACACTTTCTGGAAATCAGTGTTCGCTCCCCATTCCATTTTTCTTACAAACTCTGTTTTCGTTCTCAGATCGTCTCCTTCCACCAATTGCAATTGCGGATTTTCGCTGAAAGTTATTAGCTTTCCTTTCCATGGATCTTCCGATAGGTCAGAGACGAGCAAACCTAGAGCTACAGATACCTCCATTGGAACACCTTCCATAGATCCCGATACGTCGGATACAGCGATGCAACTTGTTAGTGAACCTTTCTTACTCAGATCATCCACCATTCGTTTCCATTGCAGCTCAGCGACTTGTCCACCGTCTCCATCATCTAAACTCCCAATAATCTCGTGAGGTAAAAGAGCACCAGCGGCTACAGTTGTTTTCCCCGACCTAGCATCTTCCAAATATTTCTGAAATCTCTCTGCGTCGTGATTCAAGAAAATCTCTTTGTAAGACTTCATCGCCACTGATGCAACACGATTGTATGGAAGAGATTCCCAATCTCTCGCTCCCATGTAAACCTCAGGGAGTTGCAGAGTTTTCCGGAGAGGAACTAGAACTTGTTTCCGTAGCCGATCTCGAATTCTGTACGCATAATGGGCTTCTTCAACGCCTTCGTATTCTGGAAAGGATTCACGAGGAAAGACCTTTCTAGCGATACTTTCGCAGAGAAGAGTTGCTTTGTCGAAAGAAGAATCAATCGATGGGCACCATTTAGCCGCTAGAGAGATCTTGTTTGTTTCGCCGGACGTCAAAAACTCGAGATCTTTCTTAAGGAAATTTGCAAATAGATCAGAGACGCGTTCGTGGAGAAACCGATAGTCTGGATCGTGAGAATATCTTGCAAATGCTTGCTTCCCCAAAGAAGCCTTCTTTTGCTTCCGATCCAAACTTGCTCTCATTTTCTCCGCTTGGTTCTTCCTCTCTGCGTGCTCTATCCTCAGCTCCCTCGTCGCCGCCGGCTTCTTTTTATTACTCCGACGACCCATTCCGCGACCACGAGAAGAGAATCTTCCACCTCGAACAGAGAAAGGAGCTCTTCTACCTTGAGATGCAGATGCTCTCCTTATTCCGCCTTTTCTCTGGTTCCATTCTGATTTTTGGATCCTACGGATTTCAGAGCCTTGTAGAATCCGGTAAAGAATCTCCGGAAAATCCTTAAAGTAGCCAAATTTAGAGAGGGATTCGAGGTTACATGCTAGTGTTTTGGGATGACAACCATGGAGCCACAAAGCCGCCGTGTAAAACCCTTCCTTATCGGATTTACCAGTACCACGGACTCCACGAAGGTTACAGATAAGCTTGAGAGTGGTTAAGGCGTCGTGGTCCCAAGCCGCGCGGAGTCGCTGCTCTATTGATTCCTTGGGTGTGCTAGGAACAACGTGGAAGAAGAAGTCGAGACAAGGATTGCCTGCGGAGAGGTACGTGGCGGATCTATTCTCGGTGTGACCCATTTGAGGAGAAGAGACGACGTTAACTCTAGTTGACTTGTTGAAGTTTGAGACCATTAGGTCCATGAATGGGTCGCTGGGACCAGAAACTGTGATGGGTTTTGGGATAAGAGAATCGGGGTCTCGGAGCTCCGGTGGACCAAGCAACGGAGATGCCATGGTTATTCAAATGTGATGATATGTACCGAGGTTGATAGAGCAAACAAAAAGCACAATTGACAGATCGAGAAAGAGAAGAGCGAAGATAAAGAACCAAAACTGGATCAGAGAAGTAAGAGAAGAGAGTCGAGAATGAATGGTAGGGGACGATAATGAATCAAGCAGGCTGCACCAGATACTATTTGTACAAAGTGCAGATGCAAGCTAGGTCTTCGTAAAGTTGTTTACTAAGACATGAAATATCAAAAATATCCACAATAGATGATATCTTGGGGGGGTTGTTTTGGTCTTTTACGCAAAAACCTGATTCATTGCCTTGGGATCACGTTCTTACGAAAGACTTTGACTTAAAATGGTATTATAATAGTCTAAACTGATGGTCAGTTGTCTCTCTAATCCGTGCTGGCCAAGGAATCTACAATTATAAAAGTCCCATTGTCCTTTGAAAATCTTTTACATATCTAGAAGATCCCGTCCACCACTTCTCCATCTTTATGACTAAGATTATTTTGTCTGATGGTTCTGTATTTCCTCTCCTTCCGGCGCCGGTGATGCCTTCTCTCGCCGGCGTCGGGATTTTCTAATCTTTTTTGTTATCTTTTCCTTCCTCTTTCACTCTCTTCTCCTTTCCGATTTTTTCAACTTTTGGCTCCTCTCCTCTCTCATCGGAAAACAGTCCGATGGCTGGATTTTTGTCTCTCTCTTGGGATTGCAGTTTCCCTCTTTTCTCCTCTTTCTTTCTCCAAGATAGAGTGAAGAGAGTAACCTCATCGGGTCCGCCTTGGTCGCCGATTAACCTCTCGGATCGATTGTCGATGCCGATTAGCATTCGCAGCTTCTATTTCATCTTTTACCTTTTATCAAACATCTATCCTTGTTTACCATCTCCTTTTTTCATTTCCATCTTTGGTTTTAATCAATTTCTATTTTCTGAATCTATTTACCCTTTCTCTCATCATACTAATCTCCTCACTATGTAATTTGTCACCTAAACGTTTCACTTTGTTCATCTGCAATAAAACAAAATACATCCCAATATAAGCTCTATAAGGAGAAGCTTCGATCGGCCAGCCTTTCAAAAATCATATAGAAAGTGGTGGGGTCAAAGGAGATCAAAAATTTAAGTTAGATCTTGAACATGCATGTCATCAAAGATATGTTTCTCTCAGCTTGCATGTTTCGGAGAGCTTGTGATCGGTGATTCCAAGGGAGAAAAGCTTCCTCAAGATCATGTAATCCTCTAGGTTATATTTAGCTCAATGGTATGGCGATTCGTTTGTTTAGCCCTTATGTTTAGGTAGCCTCATCCTCTTTAATTTGTAGCCGGTGTTTCCCTTGGTTTAATCGAATCGTTCCTTTCACCACTCCGATTAATGTCTAATTGGTTATTGCTTTTCCATTACCATAAAAAAAAGGAAGGAAATAAGCACAAGTGCAATAATTTATGAAGTCTACATATAACTTGAGTGAGGACATGAAAGACTGATTCTGCAATAGGTTATGTTGGTTACCTCCCAATCTCTATTGTGGTAAAGTCTTGCATTATTATTGGCTTTAGTCGCTAAGTGAGAGGTTTCCTAATGCGTAATAGGTTAAGCTTTCTTCTGTTTGAGCGCATCATATAAGTTAAAATGTCTGTAATGAATAATTTGTAAGGAGTCAAAGCTTGTAATGGGTTTATAGCCCTTTCCTCTTTTAATATATGTTAATGAGACAAAAAAAAGATAGAGAGATAAAAAAAAACTTATAAATAAAACTTAAATACTAATGTAAATTAATAGAACGTTGGATATCGATAAACAGGTAGATTAATAACTATTGCAAACCAAAAAGAAAGAAGTATAATCAAACATACAAACCGAGATTTGAGACTCACAAATGTAAAGGTTTGAGACTCACAAATGTAAAGGTCCGAGGAATAAGTTACATACAGAAGAACCAAAAAAAACAATGTAAAAGGAAAAGAGACATAGACACATCAAGGAATATGCCTTAACGAGGCAGAGAAGTAGATGCGGTTTGAGAATTAGAGACACTCGTGAGCAGATGATGCGTGGCTTTCTCGTAGTTTACAAAACCCATGAACCAAAAGTCATGTCCATCCACCGTCGTCACCTGAATATACTTTTCCGGCGGATTCTCCTTCATCACCACCGGGTTTACCGTCGCAACATTCCCCAAAGGAATCACCACCTGCCACAAAATCACATTAATTATTCACTTCAGATTTTATCCTGTAATCTCCAGTTTCTTTATTTTGTATAACAGAAAACATTACTTTACCCTGTAGTAGCTCCAAGCTTCTTGACCAGAAGGTGCTGTGAAGAAGAGAGGACGGTCACTGCAGAAAGCAACGCGAGTATTCGAAAGATACATCGTTCCAGCAACAGGACCTGTCGTCGTTGAGAGGTAACAAGCAAATGTTTTCTTCAGCTTCTCATTCGGCTCTGTTCCAAAAGTCTGCCTGAAAAGTGACTCGAATCCTCCTTCCGTTATTGCCTTCGCCGTCAAATTAACCTTTCCCCAAGCCGTTTCTGACATAGACGGACCCGTCTTCACTGCAGAAACAAAACCCCACAAAAGTCATCAATTTGATGCTTCAAAATCCAAAATTTATCAAAAAAAATTTCAAAATTTATCAAAAAAATAAAAATTAATGGATCCAAATGCTCTAAAGTGAGTAGAGAAAAGACTTACGATTGTGCCAAATGTTACGTGCGACGGTCTCAGCCTTGTTGCTCCAGGTATTGAACATTCCGATGACGGGTTCCAAAGGGTTGTTAGTTGGACGGTGTTCAACAGGAGAGTAGATGACGTAGGGTTGGTAGTGCGTCTGTTGGTTTTCTCCGGCGACCCAAGCCGCCGCTTGCTGGTTATCGGGATGAGCTACGGGATCAGCCGGAGCTCCCATCACGTGAGTTCCCCATTTCTTCGGATCCTGAGATGATGAAGAAGTTGTTTCATGTTGTTGGTCATCTGTGTCTAAGGTTTTGAGATTTTCTTGGTTATCGCTCTGATGAGTCTCGTCTTGTGATCCTTTCATGGCCGCAAGCCTGCAATCTTCTGAAATCTGAATTGGCGGATGATTCGAGAAAGTTCTGTTGAAATGGATTTTTTTTTTCCGACTTAACGTTGAAATGGTTTCGATTGGATTGTATTACTTTGATTTATTTATAAGGATTGGATTTACACATATAAAACGCGGTTTGGATTTGTCTCCATAACCAATAAGAAAAACAATACCAAAATAATTTACATGATATTCTCGTTATAAATTAGAGAAAATAATACAGAGCAGAAAGGCCCATTAGATGTGACTCTTTTAAGCCCAATAAAAGTTTTGAGTGCTTATTAAGAAGGCCCGTTAGATGTGAGTCTCTTATTTTCTAGATGGGAGCCTGTCTTCGAGAAGATTCACAGGATGAATCCTTCAAACTGAAAATTGCAATTAATCTCAATTAGGCAAGCGTGTGATCGTCAGAGTCAGAGATTTGGAACTTCCCGTAGCTCTGTTACCTTCAACGTAATTTCCTGGGAAAAATCAATACGGAAATTGATAAAAGAGCTCTCTGATAACAACTTCGTCGTCTTCGTTTAATACTTCGCTTCGCGTTTTTTGAATCATCTGAAATCGTTGACCGTACAAAGAAGGATGTCGAAAGAGGGACAAACGGTGATCGGAGTTCCATATTACGTGGGGCAGAATCCGTATCAGGCCGGAATTGTGCCGCCGAATGCAATCTATGGTGATCCGATGGGAGCTCCGATTCAGCAAACGATTTATCGGGACACTCCTGCTCCTTTCAATTGTCTTTATTGCGGCAGTACTGGTCTCACCAATCTCAAGTAATCATTTACAATTTGTTTATAAATCGTTCTACGGATTGATTATATGGGAATCATTCACATTGTTCATCTTCTGAATATGCAATCGGCGTTTTGGGATCCATTTCAAATGATTGTGTGCTTCGTCTGTCGACTGATTCCCAAGTTAACTTGATAGTAGAGAAGTTATCGCATCTATTCATTGTTGGTGATTTTGAGTATGAGATATGGAATTAGGGTTGTCTGGGGTTCTCGAATTTTTTAATTTTTTACTGTGCGTTTCACCAGCTATGAGAAGTTGATCTATGGCCTTTTCTTGCTTTTGAAATGTAATTCTTTTATGTGAAAACAATTTTAAAACGATCCATTGATCAAGCAAGTTCGTGTTAGATTTTCTGCTAGAACAAAATTGCATAAGCTGAAAATATATAGCTACTTATAATGCTTACGGCCTGCATTTTCTGAAGATGGTAGAAAGCATCATCAGAAACTGTGTGTTTTTTTTTGTGTGCATATAAATCTTTGTTCTGTAATACAAACATTAGTATTTTGATTTGAAACAGATCAAAACCTGGCGTAGCTGCTGTTGTTGCTTGCATGATGCCGTTTATGCTTGGATTCTGCTTTTTGTGCCCTTCAATGGATTGCCTCTGGAACAAACAGCATCATTGCCCTCAGTGTGGGAACAAGGTACTGCTCTATGTCTCTCTTCTTGCCTCCAACTCTTGTTTAATTTGTTTCAATGTGTTAAAGATTGTTGCATTCATATGATTGATCAGGTTGCTGACTTCGAGAAATCAGATCCTTGCCTGGTGATGGATCCCCCTCAGTGGCAACAACCAAGTTTCGCTCTCCCTGCGTAATAAGATGCCCTGTTTTCATTAATATTGCTTGTGAAGTTGAGTGGCTATACTTCTATTGTATGTACTGAAACAAATTCCAAGATTCTGAACAACCGTATGGAATGAAAATGAATGTATATTGTGTTGTTTCGTCCCGCTAGTTCATGAAGGAAACCGTCGATTGTTAACAACAGATTTTCTCCATCGACACAAGGCTCTTTATCTTCAACTAGCCACATTTTCTTTTTTATTTTCTTTTGTTAACAACAGATTTTCTCCGTCTTTAGAAACCTACAGGTAGGGATGGTGTAATGAGCCAGTCCGACCTAGCTGCCTAGTTTGATATTCTCGGCTTGTTATGCATCTGATTTAAAGTGATCAAGCTCAGCTCTTTATTGTTTGGTTTACGTTCCATGGGCCAGTCGGTGGTTAACCTATAGAAACTTCATAAGAAAAAGACGTTTCCTGAGAGTAGACATGACAGGCTTTGAGTCAAAAAGAGCCGGATCGGTCCTGATCTAGCAAAAGGAGAAACAGGTCAGGTGGTGGGTCTTTTGGTGCAGGGCCTAGTCACGGGCTTCTGGCCCTTCTTTCCCATTTGATCCAAAAATTTAACTCTTCTGCTTCCCTCTCTCAACATACTGAATTTTGTGGAATATACTGAATTCCTGACTTTTAGTGTGTACAAAGCAAAATTGGATATCTATAATCTGTTCCTGCATTAAGGCCTACAAAACCATAATCAGTCCGAAAATTATATCAAAGACTTTGTGAATCAGGCAGCTTAGATAATTATGTGGCTATTGTCAACATCAGTATCCGTCTTGTGTACACTAAAGTTTTGAATGGTGAATTAAAAAAAAAAAAATGCAAAATCATGTAGATCACACAAATCATACATATAAATTACATAAATGATATTAACATTTTGATATGCATTATTTATAATAATTTAATGCTTAAAACATGTTAACTAAAATATTTTTAGAACTGAAACATGGTTTAAACTTTTGTTTGTCTGAGAACTTTGTAAATTTATATTTTTTAGTTAAATTTATTAAATTTAATTATATATTTCTAAAAGATACCTTATTGCATTTGGTTTTTATGTTGTGAGTTTGATAACCAATTAACTATGTATTTTAGTTAAAAGTTAATTACATAATTAAATAACAATGCACATTATATTTAATTTTATATAACAAATTCAAAGCAATTACATTACACTATTAGTAAATGTCTTTGGTTACCTTTGGAAACGTAACTTATGTTTGTAATTAACCAATTTGGATTAATGATTATATGGAGGATGCACTTTTTGTTAAATAGAGTAGTAAATGTTGTGGGTTACAAACAAAATAATATATATATTATATGCAGATTGGGGTGTAAAGTATCAAATAGGTGGATGTTTCTTTTTTCATCTTTTTTATCTGCATGCTGATCATTAATATTTTTTTATTAACTTTTTGATATGCATTAAAAGTGTGTAATTGAGAATTAAAATTGTAGATGGGTCATCTGCAATTAATCTGCAGATGGACTGCCCACCATTCAAGCCCTAAAGGTAACTCACGGATCGAACTGCAAAGATTTAAAATAAGTAATAACTTTGTAGGTTGTAGTATTGGTTGTGGTGTTCTTTTTCTAAAATTTCTTAGGTTTTATCTAGCAATACAGAAAAACTATATTGCTAATTACAGTATAAATTTGATACTTATTATTTCTTTTTTGACTCTTTCTTCTATCTGGGTTTTAGAAAAGTATTACACTCCTCTTAAGGGTCTAGGATTAAGGAAACATCAAATCATGTTTGTAATCCCACGGCAACTTGAGTAAGTTTGATTTTTTCTATATTTTTGAAATTTGATAGGCTGATGAATAGAGAGTTGCGTGCAAAACTGAAAAAGGGCAAAGAACAATAAGTGCAATACAGGTGTGCAACTATAGTTGTCACCAAGCATATGCCTTGTCTGCTGGTTTTAAATCTTCAATGCTTATAATCAATTACAAAGAGTTTCTTCTGTTTTTGTTGGATTCTGTAATAACAGTTAAAGAGTTGCCTCTTCAACGTATGAAGTGGCTTTGTTAGGTCCTTTGGGACCATTTACATGTCTATCTATAGCAAGTCTTTGATGCAGATTTTAGATTACTTCTTTCACTATAAAAGTCTAATTATGCCTAATAAAAAGAAGGTCAATTAAGGAAGATACAAGTGAATCTTAAATGGGGTCCATGGTTTACAAATTTTCTCAAAGAGATGTGTTAGGATTTGCTTAGAGATTGGAGAAATAATATAAAAGAGGACCACAAGAAGAAAGCAAAACATGTGATGTAAATAAAAACTGGTTAAATATCAAACCCAATTGTTATTTGTCATTATGTCTCAGAAAGCTGAAGCTGATCCTCAAGTCACTCCCTTCTTAGGGGTTTTGCTTCTTAACACGCAACCCCTTCACAAAATATCAAACACTATCTTTTTCCTCTTTATTTTGTTTTTATCCATAAGATTCTGGACTTTTTAGCCTTGGCAAATTATGTAATTGTGTGACTTCTCTTTGTTTTTTTCTTGCTTAACGTATTGTATCCGGCTAGTGATATCAAAATAGACTGTTTTGGGTCTTAATGAAGTAATTAAGAGGAAGAGTCACATCGCAAAATTTTGCTTAGATTCTAGGCAACATGTCTTTGGAGATTGACGTCACTCTGCTTCTTCTTTAAGTGCTTTGTAATAAGGCTTATGGGAGCAAGCAAGAGCCAGAAATAAAGAGCTTCTGACTCTTAAATCCAATTAAACGAAATTGATGATATAAAAATTGAAAAAGTTATGTTAATTGGGTTTATTTCAGATTGCTTACCTATAGGTTCATTCTTGTTTTAATGTAGTTTTATTATGGTGTGGTGGTTGGAAGAGAAAAAAAGAATTGAATTTCAAGAGATTTATATAGCTTTTTGGATGAATGATGATGCACTTTCTCCACCTTCCTAGTGTTTCTTGTGAAAATGTTCTCAATTTTTTTTATAGATATTAAATTAATCTCGAACGCCAAGAAAAAGACAATGAGTTTACAAAATTACACTTTCTAGATAAATGTTCTTAATTTTTAAATTTCATTTGATACGTTTTGTTCTTCATGTTGTATGGCTAGTTACTCTAGATGAGTTGCTAAATCTAGGTTTTCGTCAATATTTATTTGCTTCTATATCAAGTTTCTATTTCGATCGATTGGATCAAGTTTAATTTAATTGACTAAGCTTCCATACTTATTTAATATTTAATGGGGAGTTTGAGTTAAGATTTAAATAAAAGAAGGATTAAAAAATTTAGTGGTTTTAAATAGTATGTCTATGACTGAGTTCTTTATTATGATGGTTAAGATAATTCATCTAATAAAGTTTGTGATTGTACTTATGTTTTGGTATTAGTATGGAACTCGATGTGGTCTAATTGGAGTGAGTAATTGGAGTTAATAAAATAGAAAATGTGGTAGAAGCAGTAGAGAGATGTTTTGCTTAATATAGTGTAACATTAAGAGAATGGTTTAGTAAATGTAAGGTGGAATATACAAATTTGAAAGTGGTAGGTAGAAGTGACACATCTAATAACCATGTAGCAAAGAAGAAAGGCGTGTGGGTAATGAATGATTTGTGAAAGTGTGTGGGTCTCTCACGTCGCAGCCCACTTGGAATTTTCTTACAAATTTTGAATCTCAAGTCAGCATTATACTACTCTCTCCACCTTCCCTTTCTTTGATTTATATATGTATTCGTGTGGATGTTTTATGATTTATTAATATGGTAAATTATTTATATGGTACATAATATTTGACAATTATTCAAATAGCCTCCTAAAATTTTGAGATACAAGTTTATTTTTTTTGGAAAAAACCTAATAACGAAAATGTTATTAATAAAAACTGTTATATCAGCACATCCCGTATTTTAAAATTTACTAAAATAAACGAATTGAAGTGTAGTAGACATTAAAAAGATAAGGTAGACTTTAAGATGCTTCATAGTAGACTTTCATAGAAATTTAGAGTACCGATTAGAGGATGAAATATATAGTTTGGTTGACTGTCATTCGATGTGTAGGTAGACTTTTGGTAGACTTTGGTGGGGTTTACAGACTCTGAATGGTAGACTTAAGAGTATCGATTTGAGGATGAAGTATGTTGTTCGGTTGACTGTCATTCGACGTGTAGTAGACATTAAAATCCTTAATGGTAGACTTTGGTAGGGCTTACAGACATTGCATGGTAGCCTTAAGAGTATCGATTTGAGGATAAAATTTGTTGTTCGGTTGACTATCATTCGACGTGTAGTAGACTTTAAAATCCTTAATAGTAGACTTTAGTAGACTTTGGTAGACTTAAGAGTATCGATTTGAGGATGAAATTTGTTGTTCGGTTGACTATCATTCGACGTGTAGTAGACTTTAAAATCCTTAATAGTAGACTTTAGTAGACTTTGGTAGACTTTGGTAGACTTTGGTAGACTTTGGTATGACTTATAGACCCTGCATGGTAGATTTTAGAGTATCCAGTTGAGGATGAAATTTGATGTTCGGTTGACTGACATATGACGTGTGGTAGACGTTAAAATCCTTCATGGTAGAATTTGGTAGACTTAGGTGGAGTTTACAAACCCTGCATGGTCGAATTTAGAGTATCGATTTGAGGATAAAATTAGTAGTTCGGTTGATTATCATTTGACGTGTAGTAGACTTCAAAATCCTTCATTGTAGACTTTGGTAGACTTAGATAGACTTTCGTCGGGTTTACAAATAATGCACGGTAGACTTTAGAGTATCGAATTGAGGATAAAATTTTGTAGTTCGGTTGTTCATTTGACGTGAGTAGACTTTCAAATCCTTCATAGTAGACTTAGGTGGAGTTTACAAATCTTGCATGGTAGACTTTAGAGTACCAATTTGAGGATGAAATTTGTAGTTTGATTGACTGTCATTTGATGTGTAGTAGACTTTAAAATCCTTCATGGTAGACTTTGGTAAAGTTTACAAACCATGCATGGTAGACTTTAAAGTATCGATTTGAGAATGTAATTTGTAGTTTGGTTAACTGTCATCTGACGTGTAGTAGACTTTAAAATCCTTCACAGTATACTTTGGTAGACTTGACAAGGCACCTTGGTAGAGTTTAGTGTGGCCCATTTGTTGGTGAAATATCTGGTTTGGTAGATTATCATTTCACGTGTAGTAGACTTTTAAGACCTTCGTGGTAGACTTAGGTAGAGTTTACAAACCCTACATGGTAGACTTAAAAGTATCGATTTGTGGTTTCCTTAAGCTTGCTCGGATTTGTTTGCTTTCAAGGTTAGATTGAGCTTATTCACATTCCTTTGAATCTTGTATAGCTTTGCTTTTTGAGCTATTAAACCTTGAATCTCTATAAATTAGGTGATTTCGAGCAGTCCATATATTCCAAATCACATGTACATCCAGCGGTGATACAGAAAGGCATATGGGAGGTAAATATCGAGCTGTCAGAAACTCGTTCCATGCTCCTCTTATGGTTTGATCATCCATGAGCTGGGGAGGATTCTTAAAAGGTTCTTCTTCTTAGATCCGTTGAGCGAATTCACACCAGAAGAAAAGGTAATCTATTGTCTTTTTTTCTCCATAGAATTTAAATATTGTCGATTAGTTGATTTGTCTGTCTGCTAGATCAAATACTATGGGAAGAATGTTTGAAAGAAGTTTCCAAATAAACATTTGGACTTTAGTGTCGTTGTTAGAGACCAGATCTATTTGATCCAACCTAGAGATATATTATCTCGATTTAGTGGATTCAATTCTTGATGTTCTTCTTTGATACTTGCGTAGTACCATGTCTTAGTACTATAATCTCCACTTTGTGCCTGAACCAAATCCTTTTATCTTTGCCTCCCAACACTCTTGGTTTGATGCACATGATTTGATTATCATATTGTGGTAATGTTTATTGAATCTTCTATATGTCCCAAGCAGATGAATTAGTTTGCATAAGGTATGAGACTTTAAAATATTTTGAACTTTCAGGTGCATGTCCCATTGGAGATCCTCTCTTCTTTGTTGTTAGCCAGTCATCCTCCAAGATCCGAATGTTTGAGCCATTTCTTGTTGCTCATACGAGGTGTTTTCTAATCAGATTTTGACCTCCAAAATACTTCTCCATCCGTATGAGCATTGTCCTATAGGTAAACTTGTTAACAATGATGAATCTTTACAGTACTTGTGATGGAGCAATTGACTCAAAAATGACTTTGGATTTTCCACGATTCTCCAAAATAGCTTGCCCAACAGAGTCTCATTAAACTTGTGGAGGTTTCAAAATCCTAACCATCCATCTCTTTTATGGTATGATAGCTTGTTCCACACCATCAATGCCATTTTTCTTTTTTCCTCATTACCATCCCAGCAAAATCTGACTAGTTCTGATTGAATTTTTTTGCAGAGTGAAAATGGAAGTTAAAATCACAACATGGCGAACGTAGGAATTGCAGTGAATACGCTTTTCAGCATAATATGTGTTCCCAAATTCTCCTTTACCTTACTCGGAGAGACCCAAATATTTTTTGAATCCGTCTTTATTTTAAATCTGGAGGTAATTCTTAATTCTTTCTTTCATCTGTTGCATAGTTCTTTTTGAGAAAGTAACCAACGATTTTTGCTTGTTAATAGATAGTCTTAAGACATGTTCGTGTTGTGATAAGATACCTTGAAGATTCCTCAAAATTCTCAGATTACCTTTACAAAAGAACATAGTATCGTCGGCAAAAAGTAAGTGGTTAATGCTCGATCTCTCTCTACTTACTTTTATGTCTTTAATGGTCCCTTTCTCATGTGCTTTTCTGTTTAATACAAATACAACCCCACTACAAATGATGAATAAATAAGGTGATAGTGGGTCTCCTTGGTGAATTCCCCGCCTTGGGATTACTGTGCTCAGAGACATATTAACGAGGAAAGAGTGTAAGACCATTGTATCACCCAGTTGATCAATGTATCATTGAAGCCCATTCTACTTATAACTTCTTTCAAAAACAATCATTCTAATATGTCATAGCCTTGCATATCGGTTTTAATCACTATTAAACAATGCTTTTTGGCTACATATGACTTTAGATAATGAAATATCTTATGTAATCAACAAGTTATATGAAATTTCCCTATTAGGAACAAAGGCAGATTGAGTATCCATGTAATATGTTAAGAAGGATAACCTGTAATCTTCTGGCCAGGAGCTTAGCTATGATTTTAAATATGATGTTGCACAAGGGTATGGGCCGATATTATGTGACTTTTCTAGGATATGGGACCTTTTGAATCAATCTCACAAAAGTTTCATTGATTAACTCTAGCATGACCCTAAAGCTAGGATGCTCTTGATATATGTGATTATAGCTGGTCCAACTGCAGTCCAATTAGCCTGAAAAAACTTGAGGAGAATTCATTTAGCCCTCGGGCCTTGTCGAGATGGATTACAAAAACAACTTATTTTATCTTCGAATCTGAAGGATCTACGATGAGTATACCATTATTCGCATCACATACTCAAATTTCCAGTGCTGATTTCACTATATTGGAGGATACAATAGGCTGGTTTTGGAACTTGTCATCTTAATAATCGGTGATCACCTCTGCTATCTCCTGCTCCTTGAATACAACTTGTCCATTTTTATCTTCCAGGACTATGAATTCATTTTGATTCGATCTAGTTTTTGTCACATAATTGAAATTGGTAGTATTCATTTCCCCAAGTGTCAGCCAAGTTGTTTGAATTCTTTGTTTTCAAAATGCTTCCTCATGTAGGTAAGTTTCTTGTTATTTTTGATTGACATCGACAATTAATTCTTGTTATTATTTGTGCTATTTTCTTTAAATCATTGGATGATAGTGTTTCTTGTTATACCAATTAGCAGATCTATTAAGATGTTACTTTTGGTTTTCCAGATTTCTTCTACCAATTGATGGATCTCCTCGTTCTCATTTAGTCTCCTATTGAACCTACATGAGTTTTTTCTTTTTGTGTCTTCAAGATTCACCAGAGTAAGGATGGGCGTATGACCTGAAGAATCGAACCAGAGGTATTAGCAGAGACTAGGTGGGAACAATTTACTCCAAGAGATATTTGCTAGTACTCTATCTAATATGCATTTGACCACTTGGGACCCTCTGATGCTTCTCCACAAGAGAGAATTATTTGTGTGTTTAAGGTCATAGAGATCGTTGGTGCTTAGAAAAGATCAGAAGTCTATGAATGATGATTCACTTTCTCAGCCTCTCTAACTTTATCAATACCGCAAGTGATATAATGAAAATCACCCATCGCTAGCCATGGGGAGTTCCTTACAGATGCAACTTCACCCAAATGAAACCATTGTTGTTTTCTTTTGTGTGTGTCATTGATAACATATATGAAGGAGTGTGTGTGTGCAAGTAACTAAATTAATAAAAAAAAATTTCTTGTCTTATTTTATTAATAGCATAGTGGGTAAAATCCGTTGATGAAATACAACAGCCGGCAAAAAACTGATATATCCCCGTAAACTTATAGCCAGGAGATAATGGAAATGTCCATAAAAACGGGATAAAACGAACCAGAAAAAAAGGTAGAACTACTAAGGACATAAAACTTGAATAAAAACTACCTGAGACCGATGATTGAAGTCACCACAAAGCTGAACGAAACCAAAGTAATGACAAAACCTCCAATAGTGATTGAGTGCACCTCCAAAATGAAGAATTAAGCTTCTAATTAGAGAAGAGTGAATGCAAATGATCGAAACCGGCGAGGAATCACATCGAAACAAAGACCAATAAATACCAAGTATCTAATCCATATAAATTATACTCAAATCTAATTCTGAAACTAAACCAAATACTTAACCAAGCTAACACCACAATAATCTAAAAAGAGGGAATTAGACTTAACCAGAAGAGATATTAGAAGCTCCGACGTGACACCTCAGCCACCAAAGACAGCAACGATGATGCAGATCTGAAGAAACTTCTGACAAAACACACAGAGGAAGCAACACCACCAGAGGATCATAGAAGAAATCCCCTACGATTTAGACCATAAGAAAACCCTCTCCACACAATGACAAAGACAAAACCTATGACACTGAAACAACAAAGGGGAGCTAGCGATGCCGTTGATGGAGCTAAGGGAGCCTCCCGGCTGCCACTCCTGAAACCAAAAATTTGTAGAGGTATCTATGTCAAATGTCTGCTGATGAATCTATTTTTTCCGCCAAAAATTCGTTATGATTAAAGGATTTGTTTTTTTTTAGTCAGAAGCATGCTCATTATAGTGAGATTGAAATTTTCCTCGACTTTTTTGATTGGTTCAAGTAATATTTATTTATTTTATACTATGTATCTATTACCAAAGTTAAACGCTGAGATTTCATCTTTATTAAATGTAAATAAATGATTAGTTAATAGAAAACTATTATCAGCTAACATGTGTCATTCACATTGTCCCATATTCTGACGTTTGATAAATGTAAATAGATAAATGATCAGTTAACATCCATTGAAACTCTTAGCGGAGAACAAAGCAATAAATATTCATTTGCATTGCCAATACGTTTAGATTTCATCTTTAGTAAAAATAAATAAATTATCAGTGAACACGTGTCATTTGCATTGTCCCATATTTTGATGTTCTATAAATGTAAATAAATAAATTATCAGTTAACGTTTATTGTCACTCTCACCGGAGAACATAACAATAAATACACATTGCATTGACAATATGTTCATATTTCATCTTTATTAATTTTAAATAAATTATCAGTTAAGAGAGTAACCATTATGAGTTAAGAAGAGTCCTCTTTAGTCACATAGTCTTATGAATTGTTGTTTTTATCCGCACATGTATAATAGCTCGCAATATTTTTTTGTCTCAAAAATTTCAGGGATAGTTTGGTCATCTCTTCTCAAACCTAGGTGCTAGTTACTTAATATAAAATAACTTATATCATTCACTTAATTATGAAAAACTTTTATAATATCTACCTAAATAACTCATATTTATTTCTTTCGTTCTAAAAGTTCTTTTTTAGATTCTTGAGTTTTTCTTTGTAAAAGTTTTTTAATCTCATGTTTTAATTTTTATTGTATTGTTATACACTTAATTAATTCTATTTAATATACATGCATGTCACAACCACAATCGTCATTGTGACTATGAAGTAAGGAGAAAATAGAGATGAAAGTCATATCTCATTATCGGACTACTATCTCATTGTATTATCACTCTTTATCGTCAAAACTTATATACAATCATGTATATAAGCTAAGCAAAACAAGTTCTCTGCATCTAGAGTCATATAATCAACCATTGGTTTTTTTTTTTTTCACTAAAGATACGTTAGCATTATATATATAAAACAGGGGTTATCATTGTTGTGTTATACAAGAGGATCAAACCCAATCAAAAGAGGGTCCCTTACAGTGATTCTATTCTAGCCTCTTCGGCAAAGAGATCACTTAACCAAAAGGGAGGACCAACAGCAACATAAGATTGACGACGATCCTCGTGAGAGACTGAAAGTGCAATAGTGTCAGCACCTTTGTTAGTATTTCTCTCTTCAAAAATTAGTTTCCAAAAAGGTATGCGATTTATGGCCTGAAGGAGAGGCAACGCATAGGCCCTGAAGGATGGCCAAGCTTTGGGTCTGTTAATTATCCCTACAACATCCATATTGGAGATCGCAAAAATTGTTCTCCCGAAACCGAGATCCTTTATACTATCAATAGCCCATTTAAGGCTTTCAACCGTTGCTTCCCATTGGGAAGAGATGAAAGTGAAGGCCCTTTGAGCATGTAGTAGAACTGCACCTTCGTTGTTCATGATGACAAAAGCAGCGCCTCCCAGCGAGGTATTCTTGTTCCATGTAGCCCCTATGTTACATTTAATCAAAGGTTTAGGAGGAGGTCTCCATCTCAGTGTTGGTTCATGTCATATTGTTGTTCCAAAACCTGTGCTTGAAACCATTCCAGGGACATGTCATGAATTTTGTTAATAATTTCCTGTACCTGCAAAATCTTGCCATCATATAGAAGTTTATTCCTTTGTGTCCAAAGAGACCATAGTATCCATGGGATAATTCTTCTCAAATTCTGCGGAATGGAGTGATTCTTTGTGGCTTGTAAAACATGGTGGATATTGAATTGAAGGCCATGAGATTCATAACCACCATACGGAGATGGTATTAATGCCAAAGCCCAAATTTGTCTTGGAAGTGGGCAGAGGAAGAGGATGTGGTTTGTTGATTCTCTTTCTTCACCGCAGTTTTGGCATCTTGAGTCTAAAGAAATACCTTTTTGATCAGATTGGCTACTGAAGGGATAGCTTCATTGAGGACCTTCCACAAGAATGTTTTGATTTTTAAGGGTGCATCGATATCCCATACCATTTCTTTGATGCAGTTGAGAGATGGTCTTTGTGTGACCTGAGTGATGAGGTCATGTTTCTGTTGATTAGCTGCTAACCAATAGCCTGACTTAACTGTGTAGTTTCCAGCTTTGTTGTGCTTCCAGCTCCAATAGTCTTCAGCTGTGACAATCGGTTTAATTTTGAGGATGATATGAATATCCCTTGGAGAGAAAAGATTTGCCAGCATTTGAGAGTTCCAGATATTTGAGTTTGGCCAAAGGAGGGAGTCAACAGTCATGGTGATGTCATGGTTATGCAGATGGTGAGGTGGAGTCCTGATATCTGTATCATCAATCCATTTGGAAGACCACACTCTTAAGGATTTCCCATTGCCTACCATTGGTCTTAGACCAAGAATCAAGAGATCCCTTCCAAAAATAAGACTTTTCCAAGCATATGATGGGCGGTTCCCAAGCTGTGCCTGCAGGAAACTAGAATTGGGGAAGTATCTACTTTTCAAGACTCTTGCGATTAAGGTATCTGGTTCTTGTAAAACTCTCCAAGCTTGTTTTGCTAGCAAAGCTTGGTTAAAAATTCCAAGATCTTTGTAGCCTAAACCCCCTTGGTTTTTCGGCAGACATATCTTTTCCCAAGAGACCCATCTTATCTTGTTTGAAACCTCGTCATCATTCCACCAAAAGGCTGAGATTGCGCTTGTCATTGTCTTGATGGTAGTTTTAGGAAGCTTGAAAACCGACATGGCGTATACTGGCATTGCCATAGCTGCTGATTTAATCAATACATCTTTGCCTCCTTGAGATAGGTGTCTAGTGAACCAATTTGACAATCTATTCTTAAGTTTATCTTGGAGGTAAGAGAGCATCTTCCTTTTTGAGCCGCTGAAACATTCCAGAAGCCCAAGATAAGTTCCAGCACCACCTTCCTTGTCAACTCCAAAAATATTCTTAATTTCATTCCTTAAGCCAGCAGCAATGTGAGTACCAAATGTGAGTGATGATTTGCTGGGGTTTATGAGCTGACCTGTAAGTGATCCATATAAAGACAAAATACTATGTAGGATCTTACATTGCAAGAGGTCTGCTCGGCAAATAAACAAGGAATCATCTGCAAAAAGCATATGGTGAACCATTGGTCCTTGATCCGAGAAAGAGACCCCTTCGAGCATGTTTCTTGAAGCAGCTCTGTTAAGAAGATGAGTGAGACCTTCGGAGCATAGAATGAAGAGGAAAGGAGAGAGCGGGTCTCCTTGTCGGAGGCCTCTTTGGGGTGTGATGAGTCCATGTTCTTGTCCATTTATCAAAACAGAATAAGTAACTGATCTCACACAAGTCATTATCCAAGATACCCAAATAGACGAGAATCCCATTGCCAGCAGTAGGCCTTGCAGATAATCCCACTCAACACGGTCAAATGCTTTAGACATGTCTGACTTTAGGGCTAAAAAACCTGTGGAGATCCTCGGCTGAGTACACAGGCCATGGATAATCTCATGCGCTATGGTGATGTTATCGGAAATTAGCTTTTCCGCAATAAAGGCGGATTGATTAGGAGAGACCAGAAGCGGCATCAATGGTTTTAATCTTGTAACTAAGATCTTTGAGATGGTCTTGTACATAAAAGAGAAGAGACTGATGGGGCGCATATCCCTCATTCTGTCAGCATGTGCAGTTTTGGGAATAAGGCATAAAAGGGTATAGTTCCATTGTTCATCAAAAACACCCGAAGCAAAGAAGTTCTTAATCTCTTGACAGAATTTTGGACTCACAATATTCCAATATCGCTGGAAGAAGAGGCTCGTCATACCGTCTGCACCTGGTGCGCTTGTTGCTTTCAATGAGAAAACTACATTTTGAATTTCTTCATCTGTTACCTCAAGAACTAAAGACTCATTCATTGCATTTGAAACTATTGGTTGAAGCCCTTCAAAAAAGGTGGGTAAGAGCTAAGGTGATGATGATGTGAAAAGATGAGAGAAATAATCTGTAGCAATAACTCCTTTGGATAGCTCAGATCTATGAGGCACCTCATTATCATCCCACAAAATCGATAACCCTGATCTCCCTTTGTGGTCTTTAACCGAGGAGTGAAAATATTTAGTGTTGTTATCGCCCTCCTTCAGCCAATTTTGCCTACATTTTGCTTCCAAAAGCATTCCTCATCACGGTTAGCCTTGATCATTTCCTGTTTCAAATACGAGAGTTTGCATAATGTTGGAGAAGATGAAGACATTTCAATCTGCAGCTGAGTTTGTAAGAGATCTAATCTGTCCCTGGAATTACTATTAGATGATCTCTTCCAAAGACTAAGGGCTTTCCTACAATCACTGATTCTGTGTAAAACTGAGAAATCCGAGATTCCATCTTGCCGAGTCCAGACATCAGAAATGGTTTCTTTGATTAAAGGAAGATTCAAAAACCTTTTGTCGAAACGAAAAGATCCTCTAAACCTTTGCTGCTGGTTGAACAAGGAGAGTATTAATGGTCTGTGGTCAAAACCTTTGAAGTCTAAAAAGGTTTGATGAGAGGACGGAAAGGACTGAAACCAATTGGGATTGCCAAAGCAACGATCTAGCTTACATTGAATCCATAAATCCCCTCTACGTCCTGCCCAAGTGTATGAGTTTCCTGTACCATTCAATTCATTCATTCTGCAAGCTTGTAACATAGTGCTGAAAGCAGAGAAAGACGATAAGGATCTTGAGGGACCACCTATCTTTTCTCGGTTGTGCAATATTTCATTAAAATCTCCCACTATGCACCATTTATCTTGCCGATCAGTTCCTATCCGAGAGAGTCGCTCCCAAACAAAATACCTTTGTAAAAAGGTAGGATTCCCATATATACAAGTCAGGAAGAAGGATAATGAACCAAAAACCACCCTTAAGTCCATTATGTTTTTATTTACAAGAAGAAAGTCAATGGAGATTCCTTTCTTCCAAAACAAAGCAAGGCCGCCGCTTCGACCTCTAGGTTCAACCGTATAAACACCTTCATAACCAAGCCATTCTTGAAGATCCACAAGTACGTCACGTTTGTTCATCATTTCCATCAAGAACATTATCTCAGGGAAGTACTTTTTACGTAATTCCATGAGACGAGGAACTGTCAATTCTTGAGGCCGCTCCAAGCCTTGACAGTTCCAGCTCAGAATGTTCATTGATTAAGGGACGATCCCACTTCGGGGATCATCCTATTATTTGCCTTCTTTGGCAATTGAAGCTCGGACTCATCCATGGTATCATCTTTCCTTTTGCTCATACCTCATTCCAAAAGACCAGGTTTGCGAGGAAAAGGACCCCCATCAGCAGAGATAGTTCCTCGAGAACCAAATCGTTTGTTTTTACGGGGTCTATTCCTTCCTCGATTCTTTTTAGCCTTTGTCCCGGAAGTGGCTTCTTTAGTTGAAAAAGACACTTTACCCGTTGGACTAGGTAAAGAAGAGAATTTGAATGTGGCAAGAAGATGTGCACCTTTCATTGCATCGGCCAATAATTTCGTTGTTGGAGGGGCAGACAGAGCTGGACCAGAAGATGCTTCAGATGAATCATAACCAAAAACTAATCCTTTTCCTTTGTCGAGATCCTTTGAGATCACCGGTGGGGGCTCCAATCTGAGAATTGTTTTCTCTTTAAGCGGATCCTTTGAGGCCTCTTCAACAAATTTTTTAATTCTATTGCTTCTGGTAGTCTTTTCCGGACCTGAAGCAACAGATAAGTATTCCCTCATTCCTTCTAAAACATCTGGAGCTATCTTCGGTTTGTTTAAAACTGGGTGCATACCCACTTGGTCTTCCGTGAGTATACCAAAAAGAGGATTTGACTGTTTAATGATCAGAGATTTGGGAGGGGGAGGAGCACTTTTGATTTCCAATTTTCTTTCGATAGCTCTGTCTTGAATCCTCTTGACAGATAATGGGCAAACATCACGTTCATGAATTAACCTTTGACATCCATAACATCTCTTTTGAACTCTTTCATAGAAGAAAAAGACTGTGGTAACTTCACCATCGGGGAGTAATATAGTTTTGGATTTTCTGAGGGGCTTAGCAACATCAAATTTCACCTTAACCCGAACAAATTCTCTGGTCTGAGGTTTGTCTGGATCAAAAAGAACTTCAGTGACCTGACCAACTATTTCTCCGAGGATGGTAATCGCATCTTTGGTGTAGTAGTTTATCGGGATATGGTTTATTTGAACCCATATCGGAATGTGTTGAAGTGAATCAGGACCTGGGCTAGGAGACCATCTTTCGATAGCAATAGCCCACTCATTAAAAGTATGGAGACCTTTGTCTAGGACCTCTAACAAGTCATGTTCGGTATTGAAGATAAATTGGAATCGCTCGCCTGAGAGAGCAATGCCTCTAACTCGTCCTTGTTTTTGCCATTTGCGAGGCATATCGAAGATGAAACTCGACATTTTCTGGTGAGCTGGGTTCAGAAGGCGACCTATGAGACTGAGAGAGTTTGTCACACTGGAGCTGTACTGAGGGAGATTAGGCATTTGGAAGGGGGTATCATCTTCATCTTCGAGCGACATTGCCATTAAGGCTTTGTCCATAGCCGACGACATTCCGAGATCCGTGAATGGCGAGGGGAGAGAAAAACAAGAGAGGGAAAACCCAGAATTCCGGTGAGATTCAATACAAGACCGTCGAAAATTATGACCTAACCACCGTGAGAAGAAATGTTCAGGGGAGGATTTCAGCAAAAAGATCTATTCTTCTTAGAGGTGAGATACTCTAACCAAGAAAGAAGGTCCTGAGCCCAAAAGAGGGAGTCGAGATTTTTTTGAAATGGATTCAACCATTGGTAAATAGATAGATATAATTATATAATGTAAAAATAGATCGACAAAAACTTCATTCTTAAATATTTGAGTGAATGATTATGTAAGTTTGAGAATAAGACAAGCAACTTGACAAAAAGATGTTACTGTTCTCTCAGATTTGTTTGCTTTTTCTTGGATAAAAAGAATCGATCTATCTTTTCATAACTCTTCAAGGGAATCCTACAAAACATTGATATTTTATCTACGGAAAATAAGAAGACATTTTATTTAAAGTTATTCCAATAGAACTACTAGAAATATAACTTTATAGCCGAAAATACAATTTAAAAGAAAACAGTACGTGTCAATTTTTTCAATATTTGTTATGGTTGATACAGTATTATACTACAGTATAAAACGTTTAATATACAATATTAGTGTGTATTACAGACTACAGTAATACTAAAATAATATAAAATATTCCTATATATATATATATATGTATTGGAGTCAACGAAGTAACTTGTGGGAAAAAGAGAACGAAGTATTTTGAAGAAAATCCACTAGCAACAGTGCCGTACGACGAATCCAAATTTTTCTCTCTTTGGGTCGGGAAAAATATTCTTTAACATTCCTTGTGGCATACGGACCATGAAAAATAATCCTTAAAAAATATTAAAAAGATGCTAATAAAGTTGTTATTTTATTTGACTCAATCGATAATCACTAAGTTGATTGGGATTGCTTGCAACTCCAAGAAATCACAACTACCACTAATTATCGAATATGTATCAACTAGTCAGAAAGCAATTATTTTTAGGATATTTATCTAACTTACTCTTTCAATTTATACTCCACCTAACTTAGTTATTCAACAACAATCAATTTGCCTCATAGATTTTATTTTATTTTTAATAAAAAACCTACATAGATGAGGTAAAAAATAGATGAATTTTGTTATGTGTTAAATTCTTATATCAGAATTATTTTGTGGAAAAATTGCCAATTTTATAGGTTAGGCTTCCTAAGGCCGCCATAATTTTTTTAAATGAGATTACAAGTTAATAGCTTTATCTTAATTATTACTTTAATGGAGTTGTTTAATTAAGTAAAATATTATAACGCGTAATTTGTCTTGGGTAGGTTTAGTGTCGCACAAGGTCGAACACTTATCAGACCAATACCTAACTTTTCAATTGAGTTGCGTAAGGCATAGTAATTGGATGGAGACAACAGTAACAATTAAAACAGAACTCCATAACTCACATAGAATGTTTTTTTTTTCTTCTAATAATAATAATTAGAGTAGGTTTGAAGATTGGAATGGAATCTGTAGATAGATAGAGAGATTTGATCCTCATGGAATATATTATCCTCACGGAATTTGGTTCTTATTTCTGATTCTTTCATAAATTTTCGTTGCTGTACGTCCTTTCATATTAGTTAGAATCCTATGACCATAGAGATTGTTTCTCCATTCAAACTGTGTGCTTCTGTCTATTTACTATTAGAAATAAATAAGTACGAAAGTTATGGTTTAATATTTATTTCTGTAATTATTTTACTTAATTTTACTTACCACATATTGGTGTATTTTAGGTTGTAAAGAATTATTTAATTATAATATTAAAAGAGCATGCATTTCATGAAAATAACTTAAAATTTGTAAGAGGTTACATCAAATGTTGACAATTTTTTTTACATCAAATATCATTAGAAATTTAATATTAGAAGAGCAACAAAGAAAACTTAAATAATGACAATATTATCAATACACATTTATCACCCATTTAATCCATGGATGATCCAACAAATTTTTGGATATATATATTTGAGCATTTGCAATTAGTTAATTCAATTAACAAAAAAAAGTGTTGCCAAAGTTTTTAATAAAAAAATCCATAAATTAAGCCCATAAAATTTGAATGTACAATTTAATTATACTACATATCGGCATAAAAGTACTTTGATTATTTGATAATAAAGGTCATTCAATAAAAATACGGAAATTTGATATTACATATCATTTTATATTACGAGTCATTTGATATTATAAGTCATTTGATAATTGTTAACCAATTGGTATATACTAGTCACTTACTAATAATGGATCATTCGATAGTTTTGAATTTTAAGTTCGCATAGTTTTTATGTTTTATAAACATTTAATTATTATACTACAAAATTACTTTATATTTTCATACTACAACATAATTTTTTAATTTTTTAATTCTGTGCTCCAGTTTGAAATCTAGTTATATTATAAATGTATATTAAATATCTTATATATATTAGTGAGCTAGCTATACATATAGTTTAATTTTAATTAAAAAAACATGACACTTTAATAAGGTCTTGATATTCTGTATGAAGAAATGTGTAAATCTATAATTGTATGATTTGCACCGAATAATTATGACCTTTTTGACATTAAAAGAGATAAGTACTCATGACACTCTTATTACGTTTTGTGCACTTTTGACAAAAAGCTCTCACTTTGACAGCCTCTCGGCGCCATTATTACCTTTTTCTAGTTGTAATCCTCCATGCATTTTTTGTAATCATATACATCAAACTATATAAATTAATACTCCTTAAGTATTTATCATTAATTTCACAATCACGTGCAAAGTTCAAATAATTTCATTTCCCTTTTTATAATAATGTTATACATACCTTTTTATATAATAACAAGCTTATCATCAATTTTACTTTGAATACTCTTAAAATAATTCCGGCATGGGATTGTCATGTCATGAAGACAAATCTCAAACCAACGTGTAAAATTTAGCTACCAAATAAAATATATATTTTTCTGTTTATGGTAGTATATCCACACAAAGTTATTATACTCTAAATTTGTATAATGACTTGTAAACATATATTTATTGTAGCCAAACACATTTTCTATAAAAAGGTGGTTAATTACTGAGATAAAGTTCAACTAGCTCACGAGATTTTATATAATAAAAATAAAACAAAACGAAAGAGAAGACAAAGTTTCGTTTTCAGGTGAAATGAGGAAGGAAAGAGAGTCGTCTTAATATTAAAATTAAATTAAAGATTTCTTCTGAAACTATTGCAACTACTGGTCTCTTCATCGGAAGAAGAGAATATCTCCGTCGTGACTCCACTTGAAGCATGATCGGAAGAAGGAGAACTAGGCAAGAGATTCAAGTCTGTTGTTCTCTCTTTTCTCATGAAATCTATAAAGATTGGTTTCGTTTTATATTCGGTTTGATTTGGTTTAGTTATATCAAATTCGTCATTATTATTATGTCTGAGATTCCGGTTATCTCCGTCGTCTTCGTCGTTTTTATTACCGGCTCTCTTCTTCAAAAAGATACGACAGAGAACCCAGTTCTGAATGGGACCCATAGAACTCTGCAGTAAATTGGAATTTAGTGAAATTGAACCGGGGATTAAACCGGGAATTGAAAGAATGAGAATATGTACCGGAGGAGAAGAAGAGAGACGATATTCATGCATGATCCAATCGGTTCTAGAGCCATGAGGTGGTTTGCCTTTGTAAAAAACAAGAGTTTTCTTTAACCCAACGACTTGATTTCCTCTAGAGGTCACAACCCGTTTATCAATACCAGTAGCTTTCCAATAACCGGAACCAGTTGCCCGGTTCGACCGGTTCCCATTTGGGTACTTAGCTTCTCTTGTGCTAAAGAAGTACCTCTCCTTCTCCAAATTGCCTGTTTACATTTTTAAAAACATCTTTGTAAGCATAAAATTAACAACTTTGAAACTAATTTGATTCAATAACGAGAAAGCTAACCAGGTAATTCCCAAGGATCAGCTCTGCAAACATCAAATTCAGGGATGATTGAAGCTGGTAAAGGAGAAGAACAAACTTTTCTCTTCAGATATTGAACAACAAGTTCTTCATCAGTTGGATGAAACCTGAATCCAGGTGGCAATCTCAGAACACCATTTTTAACAAGTTTAACATTATCCATGAATCCAAACAAGGAGGAGTGAAAATTACAGAGAGAATTGAAAATTAGAAGCAGAAGAAGAAAGAGGGTGCGGTGTAGGAAGAGGGAAACAAGGAAGGTGTGGTTTTTATAAGGTTGAAGATGATACGAACAACTCCTTTTAATTATTTATTTTATTTTATTTATTTATGGCGTAAACCATACTCAATCTCCTTCCTCCTTTTGACGCTATTTTTCATAAATCTATCTTTTTTTTTTATATTTATATTTATATTCATTTTTTGTCTCTCAATTATTATTACTTTTAGTCGGTATCTACCTCCTCTCCTTTTGTTTAATTATGTAAAGTGTTAACTCTTCAAACATTTTTTATTACCATAAATAATTGTATATAAATATAACAAATGGAAAGAACAACTTTATTAAACAACTCTAGTTTTTTTAATTCGTTTAAAGTAATAATAGCTTAATCATACACTCAAACAAAACTAACGTGAAGGTTAATATAATATGAGGTTTTGCTACAAACAAGAACCAAACTAAGTCATCCATTCTCCAATAGTCCAATTTCTAGATCCAAGGGTATTATGATCATTTCAATCGTTGAGATTTGAGAGAGCCGGAGATGTTTGAAGCTAAGAAGGCGGATCCATTCGGAACGGTCGCAGGTAGAGCGATGATGCCCAAGTCAGCTTACGTCATGCTGACAGCTGCAACTCGTCCACTGTTTATGCATATTTACATACATACTCCTTTACATATTCTAATTTTTTTTGGGTCAACATTGGACCACAACAAGTCGGTCCATTAGCCAAGTTCCTAAATAATGTAGACGGTAGGACTCGATCTCTGGTTATGCAAGTGTGCATGTCTTATGTGGATTTACTGTCTGCCACTAGACTAAATGTCACTTATTACCTATTCCAAATTTAAAACAAAACTACACAAAATCATTTGTTTTTTAAAAAAAAAAAAAAAAAATTTCGGATGAATTTATTATGTGAGTAATTTGGTGGGGGGGGGGGGAGATTGAGAATGAAAGGCCGATACGAGGATGCTGCGTTTGGTGCGTATGGGAGGGAGGAAAGGAGACAAAAGACTCGTAAGGCTCTCTGGTTTGGAAGTACTTTGACAAAATCTTCTCGAACGAATCACGATCATGTTTTGTATAATGTCCAACACGTTACATACTACTCCACAATTGAATCAAATATTTAATTACAAATATATATCCGTTAATACGAAAAACTAAAAATCGAGAAAAGAAATGTTTTATTCAAGATTCAACAAACAAATTGAGATTTTTTTTGTTAGCCGAGCTAATTTTAATACAAAACTAGCTATTTGTTCTAAGTCTTTTTTCTACAATTGTCGATGATCATCCTTTCTTGATTTTCTCTTTTTTCTATAGTGGTTTCGTGTTTTAGGGTTCCTAGGTTTTCTTTCTTCTCCTTGTCTCCCTTATTAGAGGATTTGATTATCCATTTGTGGCGTCGAATGTATTTCAGATTTATAGAGATAGTTTTCCTTTCTTGATACTGCGCTGATTCAGTCTACTATTTTTATATCTTTTAATTTGCGAACTTCAACACGCTTGTTAGGCCGAAATATGTTTGACTCTTTCTTCTTTAATCGTGGGCCTAGATGCGTCGAGACCCATCACTAATAATATCTAGACTTTAACATACTACAAAAAGTTATATACTAATATAAATTTTTCGTATAGTCACGAAAAAGTGATGAAATATTTGTGACTAGGTTAAAAATCACAGAAAAAAAAGCTGAAAAGTCACGAAAAATACTTAAATAGCCACAAAAAATATCTAAATAGCTACAATTTTTTTTGTCACGATCATATAGCCACAAAATTGCCATGAAAAAAAATCGTGGCTAGTAAATCATAACTAAATTTTTGATTTCCGTGTCTATAAGATCATGATAAAACATTTCGTAGCTATTTACACATTTTTCATAGCTATTTATATATTTTTCGTGGCTATTTATGTCTTTTTTTGTGGTTTTTAACCTAGTCATAAATGATCATGAGAATTGAAAAAAAAATTACGTAATTTTTATCCATATCCATTGAGATGAGCTTATATCAAGATATAAATTGGTTTGGTTTAATTATATGTAAATGTATTGGTTTAGCATAATTAGCTGATTTAGTATTGTGTATAAATACTCAATTGTACAATACATTTTGGTTAAGAGAAAAACAGAAAGTATTTTGAATTTTTCTTCTCTGAAACTAATATGGTATTAGAGCATTTTTCTTGCTCGTTACTCTGATTTTTTTTCAATTTCTCTTCGAATTTGAACTTATTTCTTCAGATTAAGATTTGGTTCTTCTGCTGTTCCGAAATGGTGAGGAGTGGGGGAAATACGAAAACTCGAGGCTCAGTCAATGATGAAGACGCTTCCGCTCTTCATGTTCTTCAGGATATCCTATTTCCTGAAGATAATGAAGTTGTCTCTCCTAAATCGAAGTCGTTTTCTAGGTCTCAGTCTCACGACAAGTATGCAGCTACAATGGAATCATTTGAGAGCTCGGTCCCTTCTTCCTTCATTCAGCCGATTATCCAGGTTTATCTATAGTTTCGCACATCTTAGATGGAACAAATTATAACAATTGGTCAATTGCAGTGAAAATGAGCTTAGATGCTAAAAATAAGCTTAGTTTTGTGGATGGATCTCTGCCTCATCCTTCTGAAGATGATAAATCTTTCAAAAGATAGAGTCGTTGTAATAGCATGGTTAAATCCTAGATACTGAATGTGGTTAATGTTGAAATCCACATCTCAGCAGCATCTTAACAGTACAACTAGCTAATATTAAAACTACTTCAGTTCAGAAATGCAATTGTGACAGAGTTAAGGAACTTCTCAAAGAACCTGAGACAAGTAAGGTCATTCAATTCCTAATGGGACTTAATGATGAGTTTAGCAACATCAGAGGTTAGATTCTCAAAATATAAACCCTCATTTAACTAAGATTTACAATATCTTAGATCAAGATGAAAGCCAACATCAAGGTGGACGTAATCACAGAACAATTCCTTCAATACTGCTTTTCAAAATACATCTAATGATGATGCTTAGATTATGCTAGCTCATGGTAATGGTCATCAGAAACCGAAATGCTTTCATTGCTCTCGTTCTGGTTACTATTGATAAGTGTTACAAACTTCATGGCTATCCACATGGTCATCATATGAGAGGAAAAACAGAATAATGGGAGTGGGAATACAGTAATTGCAGCTCATGTTATGTCCAATCCACAAGACAACAACATGTCAGATCAGAATGAAAACATGAGTAAGGAATAGATCCAAGGCTTGATATCTTATTTGAGTTTTAAGCTTCAACCTTCTGGAATTACATCATGTTCTGAGACTTCAATTGCTTCGAGTTCTAAACCTGCACTAGTGATTTCACAAATCTCCGATACATTCCTTTTTCTTTATCATAATCCTTTTTTTCTTTCTTCCTATTATGACATGCTCACCAATTATGTATTTCTGGAAACTGGTATGGGTAGTGGTTCTTATGTAATTGATTCAGGTGCTAGTCATTGTGTGACTCATATTAGGGAACTTTATAGAGAATTTAAGAGGCTAGAGAATACTTTTGTTACTCTTCCTAATGGTTACACAGTTAAGATAGAAGGTACTGGATACATTAAACTGACTGATGCTCTTTCTCTACATAATGTGTTATATATTCCTGAGTTTAAGTTCAATTTGTTGAGTGTAAGTGTTTTGACTAAAACCTTGAAAACTAAAGTTAGTTTCACTTCCAATCCTTGTTTTATTCAGGATCTTACAAGGGAATTGATGATTGGTCAGGGTCATGAAATGTCAAACTTATACAGTCTGAACACCAGTGATTTTCCTGAGATAAAGTTTGTAGCTCAAGTTGATGTTGTCTGCTCCAGTTTGCATGTTGATCTTACTACTTGGTATATGTGTCTTGGTCACCCTGCTATGTCTAAGTTAGAATATCTTTCTGATGTGTTGTTTCTTCCTAAAACTGCTAAAAAACATAGTCATTCTCGTCATATTTGTCATTTGGCAAAACAGAAAAGATTACCATTTACTTCTCGTCAAAATATTTGTGAAAAGTCATTTGAATTAGTTCATATTGATACTTGGGGTCCATTCTCTGCTCCCACAATTGATGGTTTCAAATATTTTTTAACAGTTGTAGATGATTTTAGTCGTGCTACATGGATCTATTTGATGAAACAGAAGTCTGATGTTTTACACATTTTTCCTGGTTTTATTCAAATGGTAGAAACTCAATATAACCTGAAAGTGTGTTCTATGAGATCTGATAATGCATATGAATTGCAATTCACTGATTTGTATTTACAAAAAGGGATTAAAGCATTTCACTCATGTCCTAAAACTCCGGAACAAACTCGGTTGTAGAGAGAAAGCATAAGCATCTTTTGAATGTAGCCAGGGCTCTTTTGTTTCAATCAAACATTCCATTAGAGTTTTGTGGGGATTATGTTCTTACTGCCAATAGGTTACCATCTTTTGTGTTGGAAAAGAAATCTCCTTATGAGAAGTTAACATCTAAACTCCCTGATTATCATTCTCTTTAGATTTTTGGGTGTTTATGTAATAAGTCTACTTCATCAGAGTAGAAACAAGTTTGAACATAGAGCTAAGGCATGCATTTTTCTTGGATATCCTAGTGGTTATAAAGGGTATAAGATTCTAGACTTAGAGACATACTCAGTTTCCATTTCTAGGCATGTTGTTTTCTATGAGGATATTTTTCCTTTCTCTGAATCCACCATCAAGGATCAGTTAAAGACTTTCTTTCCTCATCTTATTTTCCCTTCACCATTTTCCAATGATCAACTTTTGCCTTCTCATGCGTCATCTCCTTATGCACCTCCCTGTCAAGTTGTGACATCATCTAAGGTTTCTGGTCCTTCTGACTCGAGACCTCCTCGACCAAAGAAAACACATAGCCATTTAAAAGACTTCCATTGTTATAATAATACTAGTACTCATATTACTACACCCTATCCTATTACAAACTTTATTTCTTACTCATACTTATCTAAACCATTTCGTGCCTTCATTAACATTCTTACATCCACCTCAATACCTCACCACTATTTAGAAGCTTTGAAAGACAATATCTAGTGTGATTCTATGGGGTTGGAAATTGGTTATTTTAAAAGAACAGGTACTTGGACTATTTGTGAGCTATCTGTAGGGAAAATTGATGATTGCAAATGGCTATTCACCATAAAATACAATGCAGATGGCACCATAGAACATTTCAAATCCAGATTGGTAGCTAAAAGCTACACCCAACAAGAGGGCATCGATTATTTGGACACTTTTTCCCATGTGGCTAAGATGGCTATTGTCAAGTTACTTCTTGCTCTAGCTCCTAAGATGAAATGGTCACTCAAACAACTTGATGTGTCTAATGCATTCTTAAATGGAGATTTAGATGAGGAGATATACATGAAGCTTCCACCAGGGTATTGTACAATTGAGGGGGAAGATGTTCCACCTAATTTTGTCTGCAAACTTCATAAGTTCATTTATGGCTTGAAACAAGCATCTGGAGAATGGTTTATCAATTTCTCCACTACTCTGTTTGGTCTTGGATTTGTGAAATGTCACGGTGACCACACATTGTTTGTGAAGTATGTTGATGGTCATTACCTAGTTGTTTTGGTCTATCTGGATGATATCCTCATAGCTAGTATGAGTGATGAAGATGCCTCTGAATTGACAACTGCTTTGAGTTCAGTTTTCAAACTTCGTGACCTTGGTGTTCCCAAGTTCTTCCTTGGCTTAGAAATAACTCCATCTACTGCATGAATCTCCATCAAACAACACAAGTATGTCTTGGATTTGCTTGAATCTACATGTTTTTCTGGATGCAAACCTTCTGCTACTCCTATGGAACCTAATCTCAAGCTTTCTAAAGATGATGGGGAATTGTTACCTGATCATAAGCAATATAGAATATTGATAGGAAGACTTCAAAATTTGACCATAACTCGTCTTAACATTGTCTTTACAGTGTCCAAATTGGCTCAATATACTGCAGCTCCCCGTGATTCGCATCTTAAAGCTTTGCACAAGTTGTTACGCTATCTTAAAGGCTCTATTGGTCAAGGCTTATACTACTCAACTGATGCATCCTTTGATATACGTGGTTACACTAATTCAGACTGGGGAGCTTGTCCTGACACTCAGAGATCTGTTACAGGATATGCAATGTTTCTTGGTGATTCATTGGTTACCTAGAAGTCAAAGAAGCAGGAGCCTGTCTCTTTGAGCCAGCAAAGGCTGAATATCGTGTCATGTCTATGGCTATGAAAGAATTGATTTGGTTAACAGAGATTTTGCAGGAATTACACATTCTATTTCCTCTTCCTACATATTTGTATTGTGACAATACAATTGCACTATACATTGTTAGCAACTATATTTACCATGAGCGAACCAAACACATTGAAATGACTTGCCATAACGTTCGTGAAAAGATTGAAGATGGCTTGATCAAGACAATGCACGTGAAGACTGAACATCAATTGGCAGATATCTTGACTAATGCCCTATATCCACACCAATTCGAAATTTGATTAGCAAACTTGGTGTTTATTACATCACCACCAGTTTGAGGGAGAATATTAAGATATAAATTAGTTTGGTTTAATTATCTGTAAATGTATTTGATTTAGCATAATTAACTGGTTTAGTATTGTGTATATGTACTCAATTGTACAATATATTTTGGTTAAGAGAAAAACAGAAAGTATTTTGAATTCTTCTTTCTAAAACTAATAGGTTAAAACACAACCGACACTGTTAACAAAATAAGAAGGTTTAGATTATCAATTGTACAAGGAAATTGGTGAGTTCAACAAATTAGGTAAAGGATCGATGTTCCCTTAAGGCTTGAAACATATTTTACTATTTGGGACTAAAATGTCGATATCTTTAATTATCAAACACAACATTCAATATATTTATGTGGGCACTAATTTATCCCACCAATCTACAAATTGCTCTGACGTATAAGCTCTCCAAATGTTTTAATGTGATTGTGTATATACATCATTCATGCATTTGTACAATTGTAGGGACGGACAAGGAGAGTTACTCACATGAAAATTCGCCCAACTTATATCATTATATTGTATTTGCTCCATTATCACACTCTTTCTAAGTGCTTTTCTCTCGTCTTGGGTGGGGATTATTGTTATTCAATAATGCTACTAAAATAGAACCACTATAAATTAATATTTGATAAATAAATAATTTCTATAAAATAATAAAATTTGATGTTTCTAAATTAAGCTATTATAAAATTTAATTAAATTTAATAAATTAATAAAATAATAATTATTTTTAAACCCCTATATAAAAAATAGTTCCAATAATATAATAAATTAATAATCATCTAAATTTACATATATATATATATATATTTAAATAAATTGATATATTAAAGTATAATTTTTTAAAACATAATTTTTTTCTAGAACTCAACTCTATAAAATAGCGTTCTATTTTTAAAGTATGATGTTGACTATAATCTATGTTGCATGGAAACTCTGTCTGAGGTCTGTTTCCCGTTTCAGAAATGTTTCGAAAACAGAAACTCTCGGAAACATAGTGGAAACACAATTCCTAAAAACTTTGATTTGGAAATACCATTCTTAAAAAAATTTGATTTGGATTTCAAATTTAAATTTAATTTGAGCTTTAATTCAAAGTTATGATATATTTTCCTTAGTTTAATTACTATTTATTAATTGAATTTGAATTGTTTGAATTTAATTCGAACTCTAATATGAATTGATTGCTTAATGTTTTAATATTGTTATATATGATATGCGTTTCCAAGAAGTACTCATTTCTTAAGAATTTTTGAATTTTTGTTTCCGCGTTTCCAAATATTTCACTTCCACATACTCATGCAGCATATAACATGTTGTAAAAAATAACCAAAATTTCTTTAAATTTTAAAATTTTTAATATGTATCATTTTTATTATAGGCTATTGAAATAAAACAGTTGAGATCATTAATCATAAATTACAAAATTTATAACTTTCAAAGATTAACCTAAAAATAGTCTCAATTTATCTTTTTAACATAATTTTAATAATTAAAAATTCTTATTAATTAAAAATTAATACTTATTAATTTCTGGATAAACTAATAATATTAATTTATAGATAAACTAATACTTCTCTAAATTAATAATTTTTTAAAATTTCAACATTATAATTTATAGAGGTTTTATGTATTTTTTCTTTTCTTTATCTATCAACTTATTTTATGTGTGTTTTTTTCAAAGAATTATTATTTATATAAAAAGAATGATTATGAATTACCTGATATGTATTCCGTTATTCCATTCTATAGAGTGGGTGCGCTTATTTATCAATTTCTTTAAAAAATTATCCGTATATGGACATAAATATATTATTAAAAGTTTTATATTTAATTTGATATTTATATAAAGAGCAGATGGCCCTGGATAAATTATAGACTTAAAAATCTAATTAAATAATATTTGACAACTCAAAGGACACCAGCAAAAGAAGAAATCATGGAACTCTGAGTGTATATATGATAACAATCTGAAATACCCCTAGACAAGTCAATGATTTCTTACAGATTGAAATAAGAGAATGTATATACGTAAATTGATATAAATTCAAACACCAACTCCAACTTGATAATTAATTGTTATATGGACCATATCCTGTACATAATATACAGACGAGTAAGACAACAATATCCATATAAATATGTTCATAGTAAATGAGATAGAAATCAATAACCGGCAACAAAAATAAATTCTATAAAAAGCAGTTTAATAACTAAAAGTAATAATAATTCATGTAAAAATAAAATAAAAATGAAATCAATGTCAAGGGGTCCGTGAAGGTGACAGTGTGCTGTAAGTTCCTCCGTTCTCGTTGTCAACTTTTTTTTTTTTTTGTCAACATTATGCTACAACAGACCGGCTCATTAGCCAAGTTCCTATATAATGTAGATGGTGAGACTCGATCTCTAATTATGCAAGTACGCATGTCTTATATAGACTTACTGTCTGTCATTAGACTAAACACCACTTGCAACCTTCCTGTTTATATACATAGATAGATAGATCACATGAATATTTTTCTTTATTATTCAAATAATTAATATTAAATATACAAATGATCGATTTCGTCCAAGTATATGTTATCTTTATAATAACAAAGGCGTGACGTTATTGTCGGTTCAATAATATTCACTATATATGTATCGATACTACAAGTTACCTCTCTATTGAAACCAAGGATTAATGAACAAAATATTATATCATGGTTATTAAGGATATCTTCATCCTTAATTATTATATATTAAAACGTTAACTTCCAACTCTTTTAGTTTTACTTGAATACTTATAACATTAAATTAGCTTTCTACTACCTGTCGTTTTCAACGATCTAGTATGAAATCAAATTTACAAGAACAATCTATTTACATATGTTCAAACTTCGGTTTGAGTAAAGATGAGTAAGTGTTGATACATGGGCTTGAAATCGTTCAGGTCCATAAAATAAAATAAAGTAAATCTGAATTGAGTTTAATATTACAACACAACCGTCTATGAAAAGATTCGAGAAGGAATCCCGAACTTATCTCGACACGTTCACTGGTGGAAGAAGGACTGACATCCAGATTCTAAAAGATCAGCGTGCTGATTAAATAAGAAAACAAGATCTAATCGACAAGAGAAGTTATACAATTTCTTATTTGATTAGCGTCCAAATTCTATTATACGAAGTTATACAATTTTTTGGAATTAAATTTTGATAAATAAATAAAAACTACATAAATAGATATTAATAACTTACCAAAACTATTTTTTCAAATTTTATAGTGTTTTTTTTTACCAACAATTAAACCGATAAAACACGATTCATATCGTAAATCATTTTCTTAATTTATTATATAAAATGGAATATGTTCAAATTTTAGATATTAGCTGAAAAATCACAACTTATAGACATAAAAGAACTCAGAATAATTTCATAGTATTTAAAGGATAATTGGAAGAAGGAAGGGTCCTACATGATTCCAAAACGACAGGCGGACACGTCGGATTAAGGGTGTGAGAGACACAAAATGCAAGGCAACCAAAAAAGCATCTCTTATTTGATCTCTCCCTCTCTTCCGATTTCCCAAATCTTCCTTGTCTCATTTTTTCTAATCACATTCAATGAATTGTCCCTTTCATTTTTTACCAATATACCCTCTCTTCTTTATTCAACGCCCTATTTTATTCCCTAAATCATCCACAATTTTTGTTCTTAATGATTGATTTTTTTATTAAAAAAAAGAGAAAACATTTTCATAAAATAATGTACATTAAAAAAAACAAAGAAGGCTCCAGTGATTGAGTCTCCAAGACTCAACCCAATTATTTAATCGCTAACCATTTCCATTTAGATTCAATAATTATACAGAAGGATTAAATTGCATGAAGTGAAAATTATGCTTCTCAATAAGTAAAAAAAAATGGTAGATGTCAAAACAAATATATTGCTTGTTGATGATTTTCACAGTAAATATAAGATTCAAAGACAAAAGAGATTCCAACAAGCAAGAAGAAAAAGCACCCAACTTGTTATTTGGTCATCAATTGTCTGTCTCAATTAAGAATTATCAAATTAGAGTTTCGTAAGTTATATTGCGGCTCCGATTTTTTGTTTTTGTTTTTCTTAATATTTTATTTTAAAAAATTTCGTTCATTTTGTAATATTAAAAAAAATCAGGTGTTGTAGTTTAGGGATAGTGTATAATAATAATAAAAAAAGTGTAATATGAGAAATGCGTGTGAGAGCGTCAACGGAGCTTGCGTGGTGATGTTGGAAAGAAACTTAGAAACGTCAAATATTGCAACTCTATAAATTCATCAATTTTATTTATTTATATGCTTAATAGTTACTTAATTTTGAGGTTTCATCTATTTCTCTTTTGATTTTTTTTGTTTTGTTTGAACTTACTTACTTACGGATTCTTATATTATAATTTATTTGTATACACTTTTTGATTTGCCACTAACTACAAAATTTGTATTGGAAATACAAATTAGGAAAAAAAGTAAAAACCTTAAAAGTATTTCTAACTCAATTACTTCATTCAAAAACTACACGAACTTTTTGCATAACCGGAAAAATACACCAACTATTACAATTTCCTATTTAGTACATAACATTTCAAAATTTTATCTTTTCCATGATAAACTATAGCATCATTAAAATTTAAAGGATTTTAACTAAACACATTTTTGTACATGTAATTTAACAAGAAAATTTGTAAATTTTAATTTTATGTTTTAAATATGTGTTTTAGTTAAAGTTAAAACCTTTTAGATTTTAAATATGTTACAGTCGATTATGAAAAAAACTTTAAATTTTGAAATGTCGTGTATTAAATAGAAAATCGTAATAATTGGTATATTATTACGATAACACAAAACTTTTGTGTAGTTTTTGGGTGAAAACAAGTGTTGGGATATTTTTAAGGCTTTTTACCTACAAATTAATATATCACATTATTTTAGATCATCCGTAGTTTTTATGAATACAAGACCTTCCTTAGTTATAAACAATAAATAATATGTCTTAGTAAAGAAATTTATATAACAATAATTCTACATATAATATAAAATTTCAAAGGGGCGATGATGATCGTATAGATAAAAAAAAGCCGACCCAGTTGGAGGTTTCCTACTTTGTTCAGTAATCCAAACTAAAAATTATAAATATGTAATGATTTATCAATCTTTCATAAAATCACGTACAAGCAATCATATTTCATTTATTGACCAATCTCATTAAATATCTCTCAATCTTATTTTTTGGCATCAATATTACGTCGATCTTATTAGTTATTATCAAAGTATATAACTATGTAAATTGTTTGAGGATAAATGACAAATTGCTATAACTATTTGACCACGTGCAACGACATTTTCTGGAATTTTTTTTTTTGTAAATTTTTTAAAATCATTTGTCTATTTAAAGCAAGCATCACAAAAGAACATGCATCTATGTTCTTATCAAAATTCAAATTCGTTTAATATATACATCTAGTTGAAGAAAATATATCAAATATACTTGTTGAAAATTTTGGATTATAGTATTCTAGTTTCTAGAACCATATAAAAATAGATATATTTTTGTTTGTAAACAAATATATTAAATATCACAAAGTCATCACTCATAATCATATCGAAGTTGACTACAAATTATATTTCTATATTTAATGTATTTAAGGAGGAACTAGCTTTTGCTTTTATTCTTTCCAAGTGATATCAGTTTCTTCATTTTGAAGCTACACTTTGTCAACCTCAAAGTTGCATATATCCTTTACTAAAGAGGCTTTATTGTAAAAATGTTAGTATTTTTATAATTTTATATACAAGTATTTTAAGTTGTCAAATGCTTTTTAGCAAGAAAAAAGGAAAAGTCTGTCTTTTTATTTTTGTCACAAAAAAAAAGTCTTTAAGTTGCTTCAAATCTCTCTTTAATTACCCTTGATTTTGATTCCTTTAAATAAAGGGTTATAAATGTGAGCATAGGAGTATAGTATAATGTCAAATCATATGGACTAACCAAAAATGTAGAAAATACATAAAAGTTGTGACAACTCTCTACGCTTTTACAAAATATAACTGTTTCTGCAATTTCTTTTAAGATATGAATTGGTACCAAGAAAAGGAAAAATTAGAACTTTACATTATAATCATTTATTGGGTATACAAAACCTAAAACTATATGTGAGCTTGGAAGTTAAAGAAATCTCCACAAAAAAGAAAAACAAATCTTTTTTTTTGGGTTTTAAGAAAGACGAATCCTTTTAGAAGAAGAAACCTGAAGAATGAAGTTTCATATTTTTTCAAGTTACTTTTCATAATTTTTTGGTGTGGACTTGAAGAACATTGTATGGCTTTTTATGGCATGTGACTAAAGAACTTATAAAAAGATGTTTTTTTTCTTCAAAATTTATTCTCTCACGTGTGATGCTACCAATTCGTGTGCCAACTTTTGTTCACTCTCTTTTTTTGTTCGAGAGAAAGAAAATTAGTTGTGTTTTTGAGAAGGAAAAAAAGTTGTTTCTTTGATGCTTATTCTAAAAAAGGTTAAAAGGGTTTATATGGTGTATGAAATATAGTTAATTACTTATATAGTGCATAATATTTGACACTTATTTAAATAGTCTCCAAAAGTTTAAAATATAAGTTTGTCTTTCATATTTTTGGAAGAAAAACTTAATAATAAAAATGTTATTAATGAAAACTGTCAAATCAGCATATTCCGCATTGCAAAGTCTACCAAACTAAACGAATTGAAGCATATTAGACTTTGAAAAGTTAAGGTAGACTTTAAAATGCTTCATAGTACACTTTCGTAGAAATTTAGAGTTCCAATTTGAAGATGAAATATGTAGTTTGGTTGACTGTTATTCGACGTGTAGTAGACTTTAGTAGACTTTGGTAGGGCTTATAGACCCTTCATGGTAGACTTTAGAGTATCTAGTTGACGATAACATTTGTTTTTCGGTTGACTGTGATTCGTAGTGTAGTAGACTTTAAAGTCCTTAATAGTAGACTTTAGTAGACTTTGGTAGACTTAGTTAGAGTTTAGAAACCCTTCATGGTAGACTTTAGAGAATCGATTTGAGGATGAAATTTACTATTCGGTTGACTGTCATTTGAAGTGTGGTAGACTTTATTATCCTTCATGGTAGACTTTGGTAGACTTAGTAAGAGTTTAGAAACCCTTCATGGTAGACTTTATAGTATCGATTTGAGGATGAAATTTGCTGTTCGGTTGATTGTCATTTGAAGTGTGATAGACTTTCAATTCCTTTATGGTAGACTTTAGTAGACTTAGTTAGAGTTTAGAAACCCTTTATGGTAGACTTTAGAGTATCGATTTGAGGATGAAATTTGTTGTTCGGTTGAGTGTCATTTGACATGTGGTGGACTTTATTATCCTTCATGTTAGACTTTGGTAGATTTAGTTAGAGGTTAGAAACCCTTCATGGTAGAATTTAGAGGATCGATTTGAAGATGAAATTTGTTGTTCGGTTGACTGTCATTTGAAGTATGGTAGACTTTCAATTCCTTCATGGTAGACTTTGGTAGACTTAGGTACGGTTTACAATCCCTTCATGGTGGACTTTAGAGTATCGATTAAAGGATGAAATTTGTTGTTTTATTGACTATCATTTGACGTGTGGTAGACTTTCTATTCCTTCATGGTAAACTTTGATAGACTTAGTTAGAGGTTAGAAACCCTTCATGGTAGAATTTAGAGGATCGATTTGAGGATGAAATTTGTTGTTTAGTTGATTGTCATTTGAAGTGTGGCAGGCTTTCAATTCTTTCATGGTAGACTTTGGTAGACATAGGTACGGTTTACATTCCCTTCATGGTGGACTTTTGAGTATCGATTAGAGGATGAAATTTGTTGTTTTGTTGACTGTTATTTGACGTGTAGTAGACTTTCTATTCCTTCGTAGTAAACTTTGGTAGACTTAGTTAGAGGTTAGAAACCCTTCATGGTAGAATTTAGAGGATCGATTTGAGGATGAAATTTGTTGTTTGGTTGATTGTCATTTGAAGTGTGGTAGGCTTTCAATTCCTTCATGGTAGACTTTGGTAGACATAGGTACAGTTTACATTCCCTTCATGGTGGACTTTTGAGTATCGATTAGAGGATGAAATTTGTTGTTCTGTTGACTGTCATTTGACGTGTGGTAGACTTTGGTATACTTAATTAGAGTTTAAAAACCCTTTATGGTAGACTTTAGAGTATCGATTTGAAGATGAAATTTGTTGTTCGGTAGAGTGTCATTTGACGTGTCGTAGACTTTATTATCCTTCATGGTAGACTTTGGTAAACTTAGTTAGAGTTTAGAAACCCTTCATGGTAGTCTTTAGAGTATCGATTTGAGGATGAAATTTGTTGTTCGGTTGACTGTCATTTGACGTGTGGTAGACTTTCTGTTCCTTCATGGTAGACATTGGTAGACTTAGTTATAGTCTACTAAGCCCTTTATGGTAAACTTTGGTAGACTGTGATATGCCGTTTAGTAGACTTTAATATCCTCCATAATAGACTTTAGTAGACTTAGGTAGAGTTAAGAATATAAGTTAATGTGGTGGACTTTGGAATAAACTGGATAGTTTGGTAGACTTTGATGATTTAACCTAGAAAACAAAAAAATGACAATTTTGCCCTTCAATTATTTGTGTGTATGCGCTTACACACCTTCTTCCTGAACTTATTGTGTCTGTTCAACCACTCCTCCATAGCTAAAGCTTGAACACCTTCATCATTTGTCAATAGTTTTTAATTTCTTCCTTTGGATCTATGGATCAAACATATTAGTTTGTGGGAATTGGAAATATGAGATAAACTAGTGGGTTCTTAGGTAGATAATTCTCATGGGTGTAAAACTGTAGGAGTGAGTGAAGATGTTAGTTATGGTGAGTTCCTCAAGATGGTTTACGAAGATTTTGGTATAAATGAAGAGATTTATGAGGTAAATTTGAGCTACATGCCAAAAGTACTTATGCAATTTCTACCTCAAGATACCCTTCATGTGATTGTTAATAACACAAGACAATTGAGAGGATTTATACAACAATTCTGGAGAGAGGCAACTCGTCTGTGTGTAGAGATATTGAGGAGATCTGGTGTAGGTGTAAGCCAATGCAAAGGGGGTGGTAGATTTGAGCATAAGTGTGAGGTTTCGTTTGACAAATGTGAGTCTACGTTTGGTGGACTTTCGCAGAAGTTTGGTAGACTTTCCACGAACAATGTTAAAAATGAAGCTGAAGATGTTGAAGAGGATGATGATGCAGAATTCAGATTTCACTACTGCGAGGATGTTGATGGTGCAAGCTATGGTGATGAAGATTTTATAAGCCTTCGAAGAAAGGTTAAAGAAGAAGAAAACACAAAATGACCATCTAAAGTGTCATCCAATATGTCTCGGATCATATTGCCCTCCCTCGGATCTGCAACATTTCTAGTCCAAATTGGGTTGATCTCTTCAATAAGCTTTCGGGTTGCATAACCATTTTTGCACTAAAGAATGAGATCCTACTATTAGGGTGAAAACCATAGATTCCCACATGCAAAATCATTAGCAGCCCAACCATCTTTCTCTTCTCTAAATTTCAGTCTCTGCAAACTTTCAATACATCATGCAGCTCAGACAAAGTAGGGCCATTACCATGTGATAAGCCCATTTCTTTCCATAAATCCCCCTTGCAAAATCTGCATCATCACCTTCAACAACCACCCCACAATTAAGCCTGGTAATTTTCTCGAACTCATGGAGGGAAAACCTAATTGGTTGATTACCCAAAAACATCCACATCTCATACAACCTTTTGGTATCAAGCTTATTAACCAATAAGTGTTGCACATGCCTCCCAATCCATTTGTACGTTGCAGATGCAAGTTTTAGTATAAGTCTCATTGAAGAATTGTTCTCGATGTCAACGTAAGCATCTTCACCAATACCTTTCAACATCTGCACAAGCTCACCAAGACGAGAATGAGGGTGCATGCTCTTCTTTATCAATAATGATAAATCCTCGCGATGGAACCTTGGAGGGCAGTCTTCTGCCGATGCCATAACTCTTCAGTTGATAGAAAAAATAGTCAGAAACAGATTGTACAAAACCAAGTACAGAGTCTACCAAACTTTAAACAAAGTCTACCAAACTTTAAAGTAAGTCTACCAAAACATCTGTAATGTCTACCAAACGACCAGTGAAGTCTACTACCACGATTAACCAACGTCTACCAACCTAATTCATAGTCCACCACGATAACATTTAATCAAAGTCAACTACACTTACTCCTATTCTTAACAAAGTCTACTACACTTACTCCTATTCTTAACAAAGTCTACTACACTTAAACATAGACGACAATACAAAGAACATGCAAAATCTACCAAATTGGTCTACCACACTTAAACAACGTCTATCAAGCTAAATCAAAGTCTACCACATTTACAAATACTACGAGTCACAAATCAATTTAGAGTCTTCCATACTTAAACATATTATAAACAATGTTTACCAAACTTAAGCAACAACGACAAAACAAATGCATAGTCTACCACCACTGAATCGACTACATCTACCAGACATGGGTTTACATAAATCAATCTCTACTAATCTATATACAACTTACACACAAATATACAACTAAAATCTACCAAATGCACAAAATATACTACCAAATGCACAAACGAGTGTGAAATTCGAGTTGCAAACCCTAACAAACGAGATTAGAGTTGCAAACCCTAAAATTTGTGTTCCAAACCCTAAATTCGAGAACAAACCCTAAACTGTGAAGAAGAGAGAGAGGACAAAGAAACTTACGGTGAGGAGAGAGAGATTTACGGCACCATGGAGAGAGAGCCGCCGCCGTGAAGAAACCAACCGAAACCCGCAAAGAAACCCACCGAAATCGAAGAAAAGGAAAAATTTGAAGAAGAAATGAGAAGAAGAGTTGAGAGAAGAAGAAGATTACGCAGAGATGAGAGAAGAAGAAGCAGTTCAGGAGAGGAAAAAAAAGAAAAAAAGATTTCAATTTTTTTTTTGAATGGCACAAACGTAACAAAACGAAAACCATATATCTTTTAGGACTTTTCCCTTTTTCCTCAAAACTTCAAACATCACACACACCATATTAGTAATTAGTTCTTTTCCAAACTTGAAACACACAAATTCCAGCCAATTAAAATCTTTTCATTTTCTTCTGTTTTTACATTTTATCTTTCTCGTATATCACAGAGAGAACAAATTTACACTAAAGAGAATCCATATTCGGTTAAGAATCAAAGTTTGGTTTACTTTTGGTTTGGTCTATTTAACTCAATAAAAATTTATAGATATAAGAGAAATACTTATTTCAGTTTTGGTTTATGTTACGTTTGATTCATTTCAATTTGGTTTAAATTCGCTTATCAAATGACTGAAAATCATAAATCAAACGCCATTTCATTGGTTTGGTTTATGTTTGGAGGCCGTAAGGCGTAAGTAACAGTGCGAGCATATTAGAGAATAATGTATAAATGTGGTTTAGCTTTGGCCTACTTTTAAAGTATAGATTTAGTTTAGAACAACTTATGTAGGCCCATTGTAGGTTATTGGGCTCTTTATATTTTTATTAAGATATTTAAATATTAGATATCATGTGAATACGAGTTACTTGTTTATTTAATCCTAAAAACAAACCTTATAAATTTATTTTTGTTTTGAATTAAAATTTAATCAGAAAATAGCATAATTACTATATTGTCTTTAAAGAAAATAATTTATTATTTCGAAAACTTGGGTTAAATCTGTTCACTCAGCGTAATTGGAGCAAATCTTGGATCTACTCAATTTCACCTATTTCTCTGAGTCAAATTCGATTAAATAATAATTTTCCCCTAATTTTTAGTGACATTCTAACGATATCGCACTCATCTCGCAACCGCTCTTTTCTTCTACTTTCACCTTTCGTTATACTAAGTATAACTATCTCCATCCATTTTCTGCCATCCACTAATTTCTAAATTAGCTTCACTCTCCATCTCTTCAGGTTTCGTTCGGGTAATTCGGTATTGAAATTCGTTTCTTTACTCGTTTTGTAGTTTATATGTATGTGAGACAATGAGGGCTTCCTAGGGTTTAGGGTTTAGGTAATTGGAATTAGGTTGACTACAAATTAGGTTTTTGTGTCGGTTATTGTGAATTGAATTGGGAAATTTAGACTTTGTGTTCGTAATGCTCAGGTGAATATCGAGTAATGAGCAACATGACAAGAGATTCAAGTGGGACATAGACTGCCCGTTACAGAGGAGGAATCGTTGCTCGCATTCCCAAAAAATGTTGGTGTGGAACATCAATTTTTGTAAAGATTTTGAAATCAGAGAACAATCCATACCAGCAATATTATCATTGTGTTTATGCTTATTCTCACAAGGTATTATCCAAACCGACGGTCATTCTTGCTCGGGTTTGGGAATTGATCTCGCATATCTTTTTGTAGCTCGTGGATGACCCTCATATCTTTAAGTGGGATGATGAATCACTCGTTAATGAGTTAGAGAGTGTGGCTAACGCGCTGGAGAGAATTGAGAAGAAAGTGATTCAACTAGAGGAGCAAAAAATCGAGATAGATAGACTACAAATAAAATGGAGCATGAAATACTAGCAAAAGGTGATTTTATGCTTCTGTGAATTTGAATCGAGGATAAAGAAACTTATGGCAATTGCTCTTGTTTTAGGTGCTATGTTCTTGGTAGGAATCATCAAGTTGTTTGGTTTGTTAGGTGGATGCTTGTGTTGTGACAAAAATGTGATCATGTTTTGGTTATATTATGTTGTTGTAGTACTGTTGATAATTGTCGAGATATGGTTTGATTATTTTGTATTAGTTCGAATAATTTTTCTTTATAAGACTAGTACTACAAATTCAATAATGTGTTAAAAATAGCAAAATAGTTTTAATTTATAATACTAGTAGTACAAATTCAATAATTATGTTAAAAATACCAACATAGTTTTATTTTATAATACTAGTAATACTAATTGAAAATACAAGTCACTTATTTCCCTCAGAAGAAGAAACATACGCATTCTATTGTTGATTGGCTTTAGTGTTGAAGTTTTTACGTTGATGCTTATACTTGAGTATATATCAACGAAAATGAAACGTCGTGTTGTTTAGGTAAGTATAAATGAAACGCCATATTGTTTTAGTAAGTATAAATTAAATATCATGTTGTTTTAGTAAGTACAAATGAAACTTTGTGTTGTTTAGTAAGGATAAATGAAACGTCTTGTTGTTAAACACGTAATGTGTTAATGACTCTGATAGTTAACTTCACTAAATAGAAGAAAAATATATCTCATTTATTTCAGACAACCATATTCTCTAATTTTCTTTAAATTGTTCATCTTCTCCAAACTCCGTTCATCTTCTCCAAACTCCATTCAACCTTCTATAATCTCCATTCATCTTCAACAAAATGGATTTCAATGGTATACCAGAAGATGTTCACATCGAGAGATCCAAGAAAACTACTACTGGTTCGGTGCGTGATGTTTGAAATCTAAGTGAAGTTTCAAAAAGATGAACAAGGTGTACCGTGGTGGACTGATGGAGTTCTTTGTGACTAGACGACTTGATGAGGGTGTTCATCTGTTGGACAAGGCAGCCATGCATAGAGTAGTTGAAGCAAGGTATGTGCTAGGAACAATACTTGTATGTAGCGCCAACAATGATGGATGGAAAACTGTAGATAAGGGTTGACAATTGCTGACTAAGTTAGCCGAGCCATATGTTGGCGAAAGTATATATTGTTCCACAGGATACGTGAAAGCATAAGGTGGTAATTGTCATGGAGAGATAAAGTATGATTAGTGACCTATAGAGACGGTATATGAGAAAGAATTGTGGTTGTAATGGGTCAACTGATTGGGTCATAGAAGTCATCATAGAAGATCACATCGATGAGTTAGATGAACCGACATCAAAACATTGCATGTTTTGTTTATGAAACTTGGAAATAACAAAATTCTTAAATGTTTAAATTAAGTACTTCTGCTTTTTCATATTAAATATAAGTACTTTATTTGTTAATATATGTGTAATTTTGCTCCTAGTTTATAATGTGTTTAAATATAAGTAATTATGTGTTTATATTAAATACTCTCTCAATTTACTTATAGTTATAGTTGATAGTTTAGAAAAAAATTGGTTTTAATAGTTTGATGTTTTAGATTTTCAATGCATAATTAGGTAAAGATTTTCTAATTTATCCTCATTATATTTTCTGTTTTATGATGAAAATTAATTTAAATTATTAAAACCGAATAAATTCACTCGAGTTTGAGTTGCTTTGTTTCATGTGTAGTCAAATTGATTATTTATTGTCTATGTGGTTATGTCATCAGTTCCTTCCTCTACTTCTTCTTATATGTGATGAAAGACAAACAATTTCTCATCTTTATAATTGTTCTTATTTACAAGATAACAAATAATAAAGTGAATGTAATGGATGCACAACACATTCGTGTCTTTAAAGTCAAACATCAATTTGACTTAAAAAAAATCCAAAAATGGAAAAAGAAGAAGAGATGGGGAAATTCATCAACCACTTCATACATATGAGATCAACGCCAAACATAAATTTGTTTTAAACAAGATGACACACGACGAATATGATAATATAGAGCTCCATCAAGAGGTTCGAGTAGAGTACTATCCAGAAATTCGACAAGTGATCAAAAACATGCTCAAAATTTTACTCTGCAAATATTTTTGTAGCTTATAAAATTAACTTGAATGTTGTTTAAGAAGAATATAAT